>CM034415.1:0-1388750 GCA_019925095.2 Dendrolimus kikuchii | reverse complement strand
ATATATATATATATATATATATATATATATATATATATATATATATATATATACATATACATATATATATATATACATATATATATATATATATATATATATATCATTATGTAGGTAGTGTGTTTATTATCTATGCGTTCAACCCACTCGGCCACAGAGGCCGTGAAACGTTCGGTGTGTAGGGCGATAGTGGCTAATGTTTTACATTGATTCCTTATAAAAAACGGCAGTGACCTAAACCGCATGCCGTGAGGCCTTGTAACAGATTGCAAGCCACCGCAGCAGATACTCATTGTACTCGTGGAGTTATTCGAACCGCCTCTGTTCTGTGGCCCACTTTGCCGTGTGGGTGCCCGTCGGCGGCGGCATGCTGCTTTTGCAAAATCAATCTGTACTAGTCGTCGTCCGTGGTCGTAATTCGACTTCTATAATCACAGATGTCGCCAAGGCTACACTGTTCGTTTGACTTGAACAATAAACAAAAGAGTATATATGCGTGCGTGTGTCAAATACGCGGTAATGGTGTGTAATGTGTTTTTTTATGCATAATTTTAAAAATATATTAGCATTCGTCGCTTCTTCTCTATATCTTATACTAATATATTAAAGCTGAAGAGTTTGTTTGTTTGAACGCGCTAATACCAGGAACCGCTGGTCCGATTTGAAAAATTCTTTAGGCTATATTATATTTTTTTTTTTATTAGGGATCCTTACTAAAAGTCCAATAATGTAAAAGGTGTAAAAAATGACCTGAAAAAATCCTTACACGGCGTGCGCTGTGAAAACTGTTGATTATAGAACAAAACAATGTACTACCACTTTGCAGAACATATAATTGTCTACAAAAAATATCGCGTAACCATATGTCTAACTATTGTAGTTATCTCACAATAAGTGTTTTCTTTTATTTTTTTAAATAATTTAAATGCCGTCGCTTCAATAACTCTTTATTTTATACCTTGGTATTAATCCTTATCAAAATAAATTACTCCATATTCAAGACGAATTCAATACCTTTCTAGAACTTTTTGAATTATTCAATTCGGACATTTCGTTCAAAAGATATCGCAATATTTAAAATGTAAGTATTAGTGTTGTAGCCAAATATACTAATATTTTGTTTGATTGAACGCTCTAATCTTAGGAACTACTGGTCTGATTTGAAAAATTCTTTCAGTGTTAGATAGCCCATTTATCGAGGAACGCTATAGGCTATATACCATCACGCTAAGACCAATAGGAGCGGAGCATCAATGACGAATGTTTCAAAGTCGGGGGGTTTTGAAAACAAATTCCACACGGACGACGTCGTGGGCACAGCTAGTAAACTATAAGTGTGCGAAATTTTATACTTCTCGGTCCGCGCAATTTTCGCAAAAAGGGGTACAAAGTTTTTACTTCACGTATTAATATATAGATTTATCTCTCCACACTAATAAATGCAGTCGTGGTAGCGTAATGGCTAGCGCACGCGTCCCAGACCCAAAGGGCGCGGGTTTCGATCCTGACCAGAACGCATGCACCACTTAGGCAGTTTCCTGACCCAATGTGCATATTGTTACAATTACCACGTGCTAACAACGGTGAAGGAAAACATCGTGATGCAACCTGCACATCGAGATAACCGATGTGTCAAACCTGCCAAGCCGCCTTGGACAAGCGTGGCGGGTATACTGTCCGTGCCCCAGTAATGGGAGGCCCTAGCCCAGCAGTGGGACATTCATGGGCTGTTATTACATATTTACTAATAAATGCGAAAGTTTGGATGGTTGTTGTTGCTCAATCACGCCGGAAAGGCTGAACGGATTTGTATGAAATTTGGCACAGAGATTATATAGTCTGGAATGGAACGTAGGCTACTTTTTATCCCGGAAAGTGTACGGTTCCCGTGGGATAACGTTAACACATGCCGCGGGTGCGATGCGATGGCCGAAAGGATTTTATTTAGGCGAAATTAAAGTTATTTAATTAAATTAAAACTGTTTTCTTTACGACTAGCGCACGCGTCCCGAGCTCAAAGGGCGCGGGTTCGATCCTGGACGGAACGCATGCACCAAGTTTATAAACTTTAACAATACTCATCGACACTTGACGTCTTTGTCTTCCGTGATCACGGCTACTGACAAGTGGCCGAAACGTCGGAATAATAAAAATTAAATAAATTATATACATACATACATAACTTCACGCCAGTTCCCTTGCGGGGTAGGCACGAACAACAGAGTGCCATTTAGGCTTATTCTTACACACCTCACTTGCCTCTTTGACATTCATAACTCTTGTCATGCAAACTCGTCTGTTCTTAAGGCTCCTGACATCACCTTCTGCTAGTGCACGATCAATTTGATCATGGAAGGTGTGTCGTGGCCTTCCACGACTTCTGCATCCATCCACTTTTGCATTGTATATCTGTTTAGTCATTCTTTCATCATGCATTCTTTCCACATGCCCGAACCACCGGAGCATTCCTTTCCTTACCTCCACCCCGACACTCCCTTTCAGACCAACTCTCTTTCTTACTTCGGTATATAAATTAACGCGCATAAAAGCGTTAAATTATGAAACTTATTAATAAAGTTAAGGATTCATTACTTGATTCTGGGTTTGAACTGTCGTTTAAGTAATCGAACCATCAGATCGCTATAAATATGACTAATAAAATCGAATTACCTTGACAGTGCAATTTCACTGCACAATGACTATAGTGCTGAATAATTGCAAGTCGAGTTGCAATATTAATTACTCAATCGATTTCTTGTTTATAATAGAATATAGTTATTTCACAAATTCGCCGTGTTTCACTCGATGTACAAGTGTGGCCAGGATGTTTGCCAAGGCGGGCAAGTCAAGACAAGAATACAATTTCCTGCGTTGAGGCGGCTTGTCATAAAAAGCGACAAAACAGCCCACAGCCAGGTTATTCGCCCGACTGGATGGCTAGAACCCTTGGTCTAGACTCTAGAATATGACGCCATAACAACCGTGAGTTGTGTTCCGGCATTGGTGACCAGATTTCATTCTCTCTTAAGAGTGCAGCAGCGTATTTGTAGCACCTTTGTTGTTGCAAATGCCCATAGGCGATGATAACCGCCTTCCATCGAGTGGGCCGCCTGTCTGTCTGCTGAACTCATGCAATTAAAAAAATAGGACAACCCAGGGCCGGCAGACACCATCGAGGCGGTGAGTTACGTCCTGCGCAAATGGATAAACAGTAGCATCGTGACATTTCGCCTGACGCAGGTCCTCTCGGAGCATGGATGTTTCGGAAGGTACCTGTGTCGATTAAACCGCGCGAACAATCGTCAGGATGCCACCACTGCCGGACGGGCGACGAGGATACGGCGCTGCACACCCTCTATGTGTGCCCCGCTTGGGTAGAACAGCCTCATGATTTCGTCGCCATTGCCAAACTTGACCTGTCGCTCCCGGCTGTGGTGTGCGTGATGGTCGGTTGCAAACGCAGATGGGACGAACGAATCTTTTTGCAGGCCCTCGGTAAATTTAGAGGAACTATGCTTTCCCTCGGGAGTGGATGTGGTACTGAGTTGAGTTGACAGTTGACAACTCAACAGCCCAACGTTGTCATGTGTTAACTTTCTAAATAAACAAGCTAATTATGGTGTTTTAATACGATATAAATTATTTTGACACAGTTACAAAGTTAGTTCGTCAGTATTTATATGAAACTGTAAAAACGACTTCCTAGTACGGCTCAACTATTTTCAAATTTAGATTCAAAAGTTTTTATTCAAAATAAGTTCCACTAGAGAACACTTTTTGAAGGTCATAATATATACATACATACATAACTTCACGCCAGCTCCCTTGCGGGGTAGACACGAGCAACAGAGCGCCATTCAGGCTTATTCTTACACACCGCACTCGCTTCTTTGACATTCATAGCTCTTGTCATGCACGCTCGTCTGTTCTTAAGGCTCCTGACATCACCTTCTGCTAGTACACGATCAATTTGATCATGGAAGGTGTGTCGTGGCCTGCCACGACTTCTGCATCCATCCACTTTTGCATAAGTCCTAATATATATAAGTTAAAATTTAATTTTACTTCCTATTCTATTAGGTTAGGGAAAAAGTTTCTTCGCATTTTATATAAAAATACAAAAGATTTTTTTATAAAGTTTATTTACATTTGACTAAAGTATGTACGTGCCATTTTGTTGGATTACTTTTTGCCATCTTGTAGGTCGGGACGTGATCCCATTGCTATAAAAATTTTGGGGCTTCTGACCAAAAAACTGCGGCTGTTAACCTGACACTGCCTAAGGAATTCTGCAGAGACCGAAACAGGTGAAAATCTGAAGGTGCAAGGTCAGGTCTATACGGCGGATGCATTAACACCTCCCAGCCAAACTCTCGTAATTTTTGCTGAGCGGCTAAAGATGTGTGAGGTCTAGCGTTAACATGGTGAAAAACCACACCCCTTCTATTGATTAATTCCGGCCGCTTTCTCTCAACTTTTTGCTTCAATCTCGTCAGTTGTTCGCAGTACAATTAAGAATCGATAGTCCTGCCTGGCGGTAACAGCTCATAATGAATAATGCCCTTCCAATCCCACCGTACACACAGCATCACCTTGTTGCGAGTTAACCCGGGTTTCGCCACAGTCTGTGAAGCCTGACCGGCCTTTGACCACGATCTTTTTCGCACGTTCTTGTCGTACGTGATCCACTTTTCATCACCAGTTATCAGCTTCTTCAAAAATCGTTCGGTTTCATTACGTCGTAATAAAGAACCACAAATGAGTACACGGTTCATTAGGTTTCTTTCAGTGAGCTCATGAGGCACTCAAATATCGAGCTTTTTAGTGTACCCAGCTTTTTTCAAATGCGCCAAAACCGTTTTGTGGTCAATTCCCAGTTCTCCAGCTACATCGTAACTACTAATATGCCGATCTTGCTCCACTTTTTCAAAAATGGCATCAATTTTGTCCGTAACAGGACGACCAGAGCGACGTGCATCTTTGATATCAAAATTTCCAGATTGAAAACGCTTAAACCAAATTTGCGCTACTCTCACAGATACTGCATTAGGTCCATAAACATCATAAATTTTTTTCGCGGCTTGTGTTGCATTTTTAACTTTTTTGTAGGAAAATTTTAAAATGTATCGAATTTCTTCATTAGATTCACTCATTTTAACACTAAGAAAAACAAATGAAAATCACACATTTTCCTAATTTGAATTTGGAATTGTCTTCTTTAAAATTAAAACCTAATGATACCAAAACCAGCCAGATACAAATGGTATAGCCAAAGAGATCCTATTACAAGTTCATACATACTATATGCGAAAAGACTTTTTCCCCAACCTATTATATACACCGCTTCGCAGCGTGTTATTGCTGTTATGGAGAAGAAGCGTAGCGTCTAACTAACTAGATATAATCAATGATTAATCATTACTTCTCACTATCCATTATCTGTCTATCCGCGATTGGAAACGATCCGCGTTGGGCGTAAAGTTGAGCAAGCGCAACCTTTGCGCAGGTTTCGCAATCCGCCATGCGTCATATGACCGAACGACACAAAGAGCTGGCGACAAAGGAACATACAGCTGTATTACTCGGCCATTGTGCTTGTGCACAATAAAAAAAGGTGCATTTTGTTCGTCTCTATTCATATACTACGCCTTGATTGTCTATAGGTGCCTTCGTCTTCTGACACCGCACTTTTTCTGATAGACGACAATCCAGCTAGTTTAATATAAATGCATTTCCATTAGGAGCCTTAAGAACAGACGAGCGTGCATGACAAGAGTTATGAATGTCAAAGAAGCAAGTGAGGTGTGTAAGAATAAGCCTAAATGGCGCTCTGTTGTTCGTGCCTACCCCGCAAGGGAACTGGCGTGAAGTTATGTATGTATGTACCTTCCATGATCAAATCGATCGTGTACTAGCTGAAGGTGATCTCAGGAGCCTTAAGAACAGACGAGCGTGCATGACAAGAGTTATGACTGTCAAAGAAGCAAGTGAGGTGTGTAAGAATGGGCCTAAATGGCGCTCTGTTGTTCGTGCCTACCCCGCAAGGGAACTGGCGTGAAGTTATGTATGTATGTATGTACCTTCTATGATCAAATCGATCGTGTACTAGCAGAAGGTGATTTCAGGAGCCTTAAGAACAGACGAGCGTGCATGACAAGAGTTATGAATGTCAAAGAAGCAAGTGAGGTGTGTAAGAATGGGCCTAAATGGCGCTCTGTTGTTCGTGCCTACCCCGCAAGGGAACTGGCGTGAAGTTATGTATGTATGTATGTATATTTCCATTAGAACAATGGGAGGCCTTATCGCTTATAGCGATCTCTTCCAGGCAACCTGGTGTCCAAGGAGACATTACAAGAAGAATTAAATAATATTAATAAACAAATAAAATTATAAAGTGTTTATCTGTGTTATTTCAAATTATTTCAAAAAATTATTAAATAATACAATTTCCTGCGTTGGGGCGGCCTGTCGTAAGAGGCGACAAAACAACCCACAGCCAGGTGTTAGGGCATTTGCAACGCATTAAAACCTTAGCTACATTTGCGTGAGACAGTCACTAACACCAACACTAATCCAGGTGTAGCAAGGACACGAGAGCAAAACTTCACTATTGCAGATATTCGTTAACGCGTTCTTTTCAATGCTACAAGCATTTGGATTCAATCACTAACACTAACAAACTAACTAACTTTTTATCCGTGCAGGAACGGAGAAAGAATACAATTACCTGCGGCCGGGCGGCCTGTAGTAAGACAGACCGACTGAATGGCTACCACTCCTGGTCTAAAGCATGTCGACATAACAACCTTGAGTTGTGCTCCGACATTAGTGACCAGGTTCCAGTCACCTTTAAGAGAGCAGCAGCGCATTTGTAGCGCCTTTGCTGTTGCAAAGTTTTCCATCAGGCCGTCTGCCTGTCTGCTGAACTCCTGCAATAAGAAACAAAAACAAATCAAGGAGTTTGTCGTGAAATCGAGTGACGGTACAGAAGAAGCTGTTTAAATACCGGATATAGTGTTAAACGGTTTTCAACGAAGTTTAATAGTTAATTTATACAGTGACAAAATGTGATACGTGAGAAACGTGGAAGCGGCAGACTGATATTACGTTAGCAATATTTTTAGGGTGCATAAATATTTATATACTTTATATGCGAAGTTCGTTGCTTGGCCGGTATCGCCGCATAATGTCCCTTAGGGTTGACACCGCTGATATTTGTGTGGCAGCAAAGCATGGCCTGTTCGATACTGGGTGAAGTACACGTGTGAGCCAGTCGCGTACAAAATCCTTTTGTACTGATACGGCTTGAAATTTGAAAGTTTTTTTATTTTTTTATTGCCGGAGATCAGCAGACAGGCAAATGGCCCACTTGATGCAAAGCGGTTACCATCGCCTATGGACATTTGCAACACCAAAGGTGCTACAAATGCGCTGCTGCTCTCTTAATGGAAACTGGAACCTGGTCACTAATGCCGGAACACAACTCGAAGGTTGTTATGGCGACATACATCCAGGCTGGCAAATGCCCTACCACCTGGCTGTGGGTTGTTAAGTCGCCTCTTACGACAGGCCGCCCCAACGCAGGAAATTGTATTCTTTCTCTGTTCCTGCACGGATGAAAAGTGATGAAAGTGTAAGACTTCAATGATATGAGAGCTTTGAGATGTAATCGTGAGGTAAGCATGAGTGGTATGATACGGAATAGTGTAATGAAGGAACGTTGTGGATTAAAGGAAGATGTCAAGAGTCGAAAAAGGAATGTTAAGGTGGTTTGGGCATGTAGAGAGGATGTATGAAAATTGAATCACAAAACAAGTGTATGACAGTATTGTGAATGGTAGAGTTGGTACCGGTAGATCACGATGTACACGTCATGATCAAGCCCAGCAGTGGGACAGTTATGGGCCGATATTATAGATGTAAGAACCATCATCAGGGCTGCGGAAACAGCACAAGGGCCAACCCTATATACCCGGCCGGCCAATATTTAGGTCGGTCGGTTCTCACACGCCGTGACAACTACGCTTTACTGTTAGTTTTTATATATTTAACACGTGTTGAGGAACTCAGTGGAACAACGGGCAGCTTTTACGCTCATTTGTTGCCCACTGTCGGGCATTAAGTGTGAAATTTCCTGTTACTTGGTAATTTAGTTCAGCAGACAGACAGGCAGACGGCCCAGTAGATGGAACGCGGTTACCATCGCCTATGGACATTTGCATACACCAAAGGCGCTACAAATGCACTGCTGCTCTCTTAAGGGAGACTGGAACCTGGTCACTAATGCCGGAACACAACTCAAGGTGGTTATGTCGACATGCTTTAGACCGGGGGTGGTAGCCATCCAGTCGGTCTGTCTTACTACAGGCCGCCCGGTCGCAGGAAATTGTATTCTTTCTCCGTTCCTGCACGGATAAAAAGTTAGTTAGTTTGTTAGTGTTAGTGATTGAATCCAAATGCTTGTAGCGTTAAAACAAACGCGTTAACGTATATCTGCAATAGCGAAGTTTTGCTCTCGTGTCCCTGCTACACCTGGGATAGTGTTGGTGTTAGTGACTGTCTCACGCAAATGTAGCTAAGGGTTTAATGCGTTATTTGAGATGTGGCATTGTTAATGTCGTTAAATATTGTACAGATAACTCGTGTATATATATTAATGTAGCTAATAATTAACAAGTCAAAGAAGCAAGTGAGGTGTGTAAGAACGGGGCTAAATGGCGCTCTGTTGTTCGTGCCTACCCCGCAAGGGAACTGGCGTGATGTTATGTATGTATGTAATAATTAACGGCGTTATTTTTTATCGCTCTAATGCTGGGGCCACTCCTGCGATAATGTTAAAGTTATTGACTGTGTTGGCCACATGCGTCTCATTTATAGAGGTTAAATAATGCCGTTAACGAATAACCATATTAGTGTATACACATACGTTGTCTGTTAATATGTAACGTCATTAACAATTAAAAACGATATCGCATCACAAATAACGCATTTACACCTATCGCCACATCGTACCGTAACACTATCGCAGGTGTGGCCCCGGCACAGCAAGACGCATTTGGCCACATTCA
Source organism: Dendrolimus kikuchii (assembly GCA_019925095.2). Classification (NCBI taxonomy): domain Eukaryota; kingdom Metazoa; phylum Arthropoda; class Insecta; order Lepidoptera; family Lasiocampidae; genus Dendrolimus; species Dendrolimus kikuchii. The sequence goes on along the minus strand of CM034415.1, from coordinate 1,379,682 downwards.
AATACACTAACACTTGCAGCAGGGGCATCTAGCGCTGAAATTAAATGCGTTAGTGCGGCTTCTATTCCCCATTTTGGAAACGTTAATTGCGTTTCCAAAATGGCGGGTAGAAGCCGCTGCTTTGGTACTATACTTCTACTTCATGAGTACTATTAATTATTACAATATATGTGTTTTTAACTGGATATTAAAAAAAAACAAAATCCTATCCTATCCTCCTACCGATATTATAAACGAGAAAGTTTGTAAGAATTTATGGATGTTTACTTGTTACTCTTTCACGCAAAAACTACTGAATGGATTTTGATGAAACTTTACAATAATGTTACTAGTACGGGACTCGTATTAAAAATGGAATTATTATAGAGTTTATTAGAACTATGCAAACACGTATAACACAGGTACAAATATAACCGAACACAACAAATCCAAACGTAATGCAGAAGGTCGTAATTCAATAAAACGCGCAAGGTTCTTCGTCAGTAATAGATTCCCGATTGTACACACGTCACGCCTTGATCGTAGTTGTCGCTGAACTGCCCCCTCTCCCCATCAGGCCGTCGTTTTATACCTCACAAATACAAATGTGCCCGTATCGTAGTCGACGTAATCCGCAACACCTGGCTAATGATTCGGCCGCAAGCTGCCATAAACGAGTGCAATAAAACAATGGGCTGTTATCTAGAAACCTACGCCAATAAATAAGTAAATAAAAGAAGACGATCATAAAATAATTACAATCAGTTCAAATGCTGACAGGTAATAAAATATGTTTTTACAAATATGCAGGTGGAATTTGTTTTTGTCGGAACCTAAGTTGTAACAATATCAATATAATAAAAAGGAATTCTAATATTATCTTTTTTACAATCTGGGCCCAAGCATGTTTCGAAGTGTATCCGTCTTCTTTCGCTAACAAATTACGTTATTTGCTATGGTCTGGGTGTCTTAATGTGTTGTATATTTTTTTGCCCGACTGGATGGCTACCACTCCTTGGTTCAGAGTATGCCGTCATAGCCACCTTGAGTTGTGTTCCGGGATCAGTGGCCAGGCTCCAGTCTCTCTTTAGAGAGCGGCAGCACATTGGTTAGCACTATTGGTGTTACGAATGGTCATAGGCGATGGTAATCGCTTACCATCCAGTGGGCCGTCTGCCTCTCTGCTGAACTCGTGCAATAAAAAAAAGGTGCAGCGCTCCTTAAAAAATATAGGTCCCAAGAAACGGGAACAAAAAAATGTTCGTAAAATGAAAACTACTGGGCCAAACTATATTACATTTTTAGGGGACCAAATGGCAGCTATTCCGCGTCGAACAAAAAAAGAATCACGTAAATCGGACCATAAATCTCGGAGTAATCGGTGAACATACATAACAACAACAAAAAAAGTTTCCGACGAATTGAGAACCTCCTCCTTTTTTTGAAGTCGGTTAAAAACATAATGAATTACCTACGTTCTTAACGGTTTTACGCGCGGCATTTTATTTGATGTTAATTTTTTTCTGCCGTGATCACGGAAATCGTTGTTTTAATTATATCTACAACGTGACTTTATCTGCCGATTGTTATATAACAAAGATAATTATGTTATTTTTTTCAAGTGGCTATATATTCCGAAAATCATCCAAATTTGACTACAACGTGACCAAAAACTCTTCCTCGTTCCTCTTCAAAAAATTAAAGTACACCTTCCGCATTAAAATCGTAGTCATCTCATCGTACAAGCATTCGCGCTCGTGTGGGTGTGTGCGGAACACGTGTGTACACGTCAGGGCTGCCAACTGTTCAGCGATTTATTGTTTAGTGTAGAGTAAGTTAGTTGATTTAGTTTAGTGTAGAGCGCTATCTATCGCGTGCTAATGCGTCTTCTCGAGGTCGCCGGCCATCAGCTGGCACCCGGAGAGGCAGGTACGCGCATTACTTCCCTCCCTGAGTTAGGTTCCGTTAACCGCGGGGGGCCTTTAGCTTGCTAGGAGAGCAAAGGAGCTTCTACCCCCGCACAACGAAGTGGGGTGTGTTCTCCCAGGGCACACTCTAGGCACTTTATTGCGCTGGATAGGCTGGGCGTAACTATGTTCTAAATCTCAGCCTTTCCAACACAAACAAAAGCGCAGGGTCGACAGGGAGGAGGGGGTTTTTAGTGGGTATTGGGGTTGCTCGCTCGTGCAGCAACGCTCGGAGTCTTCCACACTACTCTGTGACGTCGATCGCGGACGGAGCACTGCCAAGAGCATACTATTGCTGCAGTGTTATCGCCCCCGACCGACGCGTGTCGTTCCCCTAGCAACGGCCCAATTTGTGCGTAAATCGGTGAAGCATTTTCCCTCGCCTCAAAAAAAAAAGAGCGCTATCTATACGTATATAATTGCTTGGCTTCTCTGACTGACTGATATATCAACGCACAGGCCAAAATACTGGGGCTAGGATCGTGAACATTTGTATGCGGGTTCTCCTCGTACTGTATTTGCAGATTAACAAAGGATTTTTGGAAATTAAACTCATGTCCATCCAGAGGTTGCCTGGAAAAGATTGCTTTAAGCAATAAGGCCGCCTATTGTACTACAATAAAGAGTATTTTGTATTATAAACCCCTAAGGGGGTGAATAAGGGGTTGAAATTTTATATGAAAATCCGTCATTTTCAAAGTAAGAAGCACGAAATCTATACTAACTAATATTATAAAGAGGTAAAGTTTGTGAAGTTGTAAGGGGTAATCTCTCGATGTACTAAACTGATTTTTAAAATTCTTTTACTGTTTGAAAGCTACGTTAATAGGGAGTGTCATAGGCTATATAACATGACGCTATATACCAGAAAAGAGAGAAGGAGAAGTTTTTTTTTATTGCAGGAGTTCAGCAGACAGGCAGACGGCCCACTTGATGGAAAGCGGTTAGCATTGCCTATCGACGTTTGCAACACCAAAAGTGCTACAAATGCGCTGCTGCTCTCTTAACTGGGAGCTGATCACTAATACCGGAACACAACTCAAGGTTGTTATGGCGGCATACTTTAGACCAGGGGTGGTAGCCATCCAGTCGGGCAAATGCCCTATCACCTGGCTGTGGGTTGTTTTGTCGCCTCTTACGACAAGCCGACTGGCCGTGCGAAATTGTATTCTTTCTACGTTCCTGAACGGATCAAATCTGCTGGTCTGCTGGGAGAAAACTTTTTAGGGTTAAGCTCGCCTTTGTACATCACCACTATTGTATAATTTTATATGTAACTTTTTGTGTACAATAAAGAAGAAAGAAACATACACAAAAATGAGACCTTTTTGGAAGTCGGTTAAAAAAGCTACATTTAGCCCCGAAAGCGCTATCACGGTTTTTTTTTTGTTTTGAGGCGAGGGAAAATGCTTAACCGATTTACGCACAAACTGGGTCGTTGCTAGGGGAACGACACGCGTCGGTCGAGGGCGATAACACTGCAGCAATAGTATGCTCTTGGCGGTGCTCCGTCCGCGATCGACGTCACAGAATAGTGTGGAAGACTCCGAGCGTTGCTGCACGAGCGAGCAACCCCAATACCCACTAAAAACCCCCTCCTCCCTGTCGACCCTGCGCTTTTGTTTGTGTTGGAAAGGCTGAGATTTAGAACATAGTTACGCCCAGTCGGCGCTATCACGGTTTGCGGCAGCCCTGTTGCAAGTAGAACCGCGAAGGCGACGTGCGTCGCTCGGTCAGCGCGCACGCGCGCGGCCATCTTGCCGTGTGACGTCACTCTTTGTTTGTAAACTACGATACCTATACACAGCTGTTTAGATATTTATTTCCGAACATATATATATATCATGTGCCCGACGACGCGACGTGCCGCCAGACCGGTTCTCTCGTTATGTATTTTTAATAGATTCGTTAATGCTTTTGATAATAATTGCTGCCTATTTGTTTCAAAGGTACGTACACGGCGCACGTGATTGGTATGTATAATAACAGCCTATGGATGGCCCACTGGTGCGCTCGGGCCTCCCACTATAGGCGGACGGACAGTGTACCCGTCACGTTTGTCCAGGGCGGCTTGGCAGGTTTGTTAAATGGGCTATCTCGGTGTGCAGGTTTCATCACGATGTTTTCCTTCACCGTTGTTAGCATGAGTATTTGTAACAACATGCGAGACGCGTGCGCTAGCCACTACGCTACCTCGGCTCGATTGATATGTGGACAGTTCCTATATGTTAGATGATGTTACTTTGGTGTTATAGATGGCCATAGCCGAGGGTAACCGCTGTTTGCTGAACTCATATTTAACAGTAACGCAGATGAAGCCGCTGCATCAAGCATTCATTGACAACATGACATGGCACATGATAATATCGCTTATTTGGTGGAACAATGACCTAATTGTAATTTTATAAAAATTACATACATACATAACTTCACGCCAGTTCCCTTGCGGGGTAGGCACGAACAACAGAGTGCCATTAAGGCTCATTCTTACACACCTCACTTGCCTCTTTGAGAATTCATAACTCTTGTCATGCAAGCTCGTCTGTTCTTAAGGCTCCTGACATCACCTTCTGCTAGTACACGATCAATTTGATCATGGAAGGTGTGTCGTGGCCTTCCACGACTTCTGCATCCATCCACTTTATAAAAATTGAGTTAGGTATATCAAAACACCTGTGACAAGGGCCTCGATACATTCGGAGGAATATCACGATATTGCATTGGTAATATATATTTAGTATAATTATAATCCTACCTAAAAAGATCCAAAGAAAAACGCTAATCGCTCTCCTGTAAAAATGAAAAACTGGTAATTACGTCAATGTTCTACCGAATGAGCGATATATCCTTCTTTAACGCGAGCGAGCCGCTAGCAAATGCTCATTTATAATAGACTAACGCGGGCACAGAAAAGAAAAAAAAACAACACATGTCACTAGATAGGATAATATATATAAGTATAAATATAAGGCCCACACTGCACATGCACTTCCTCACAACACCAGCATGTAACTGATACGCTCTACATTAGTATAAGTTTAGTATTAAAACTAGAATACATACATACATACATACATAACTTCACGCCAGTTCCCTTGCGGGGTAGGCACGAACAACAGAACGCCATTTAGGCTTGTTCTTACATACCTCACTTGCTTCTTTGACATTCATAACTCTTGTCATGCACGCTCGTCTGTTTACACGATCAATTTGATCATGGAAGGTATATCGTGGCCTTCCACAACTTCTGCATCCATCCACTTTTGCATTGTATATCTGTTTAGTATGATCTTTCATCATCATCACAGACTTTTTTTTTAATTGCAGGAGATCAGCAGACAGGCAGACGGCCCACTCGATGGAAAGCGGTTACCATCGCCTATGGACATGTGCACCAGCAAAGTTGCTATAAATGCGCTGCTGCTCTCTTAAGGGAAACTGGAACCTGGTCACTAATGCCGGAACACAACTCAAGGTTGTTATGGCGACATACTCTAGACCAGGGGTGGTAGCCATCCAGTCGGGCAAATGCCCTACCACCTGGCTGTGGGTTGTTTTGTCGCCTCTTCCAACAGGCCGCAGGAATTGTATTCTTTCTCCGTTCCTGCACGGATAGACTTAAAAAGGTTCTGCTATATATCCTATGTTACTCAGGGCTAATGTAGCATTCAAATGGTGAAAGAATTTTAAAAATCGGTCCAGTGGTTTTTGAGTTTATTCATTACAAACATACCAAAAATACCAATCTGTCCTCGTTATAAAAATAAAAACTAGAAATTTGTAAGTTTCAAACATAAACCAACAAAAACAAACTTCTAAGCGTTTTTGGTACAGGTCTTTGAGGTTACCATCGACACTATGAAATATCAAACTTATGCTACGTGAAATAAGGATTAAATTAGAATAGACAAGTTTTGGGAACCCCGAAAGACGTGAGGTTACCGACCTCGCCCCTTCGAGCAGCCCTAGCAAGGTTTTAAGGGCTTTAATCTGCGCTGTATTGTCGAGCCTGTGTTCACATGAGGGTAGGCAGCTGTGTACTCTCATACGAGTTAATCGGTATGTAAGATTTCCGACTCCATCGCGATATATGTAGTGTTATGTGCGAGCGGGGGTACGCACTTAGGATTGGAAGAAAACACCAGTTCTGAAGTTTTTTTTTTTCATTGTAGGAGACCAGCAGACAGGCAGACGGCCCACTTGATGGAAAGCGGTTACCATCGCCTATGGACATTTGCAACACCGAAGGTGCTACAAATGCGCTGCTGCTCTCTTAAGGGGGACTGGAACCTGGTCACTAATGCCGGAACACAACTCAAGGTTGTCATGGCGACATACTTTAGACCTACATACATACATACATAACTTCACGCCAGTTCCCTCGCGGGGTAGGCACGAACAACAGAGTGCCATTTAGGCTTATTCTTACACACCTCACTTGCCTCTTTGACATTCATAACTCTTGTCATGCAAGCTCGTCTGTTCTTAAGGCTCCTGACATCACCTTCTGCTAGTACACGACTAGTACTAGTACTTTAGACCTGTGGGTTGTTAAGTCGCCTCTTACGACAGGGCGCCCGGCCGCAGGAAATTGTATTCTTTCTATAGACGAGAGGTATTAGGATTTTTTCTGTCACGAAAAAGCGTTACGGCCGTGGTGAAAGGCGGCATAATTTTAGGGTAGACGTGGTGAGAGGCGGCATAATGTTAGAGTAGACTATCGATGTTTTTATTGGTTCCGGATCGAATTCAGTTTTTTTGTTTGATGAAATAAAATATGTTTAAATAAAAAATGCATTAATTAAAACGTACCTAACCTAATCAATTATCCGTGCAGGAACGGAGAGAATACAATTTCCTGCGGCCGGGCGACCTGTCGTAAGAGGCGACAAAACAACCCACAGCCAGGTGGTAGGGCATTTGCCCCACTGGATGGCTACCATCCCTGGTCTAAAGTATGTCGCCATAACAACCTTGAGTTGTGTTCCGGCATTAGTGACCAGATCCCAGTCTCCCTTAAGAGAGCAGCAGCGCATTTGTAGCAACTTTGGTGTTGCAAATGTCCATAGGCGATGGTAACCGCTTTCCATCAAGTGGGCCGTCTGCCTGTCTGCTGATCTCTTGCAATAAAAAAAAAACAAATCATAATTTGCAGTAAACCTGCGAAAAATCTAAATGTGTGCTGGGACACATAGTAGAAGTGAAACTTCAACGGACAAGTGAAAAATGATTGTTAATATAGTTAGTTGTCCAATTTGAAAACCTTCCCGTAAAACTTCAAGTTAAAATTTTGTTGCGATTCATTTTGCCACTTGTCCGTTGCGATTCGTTTTTCCACTTGTCCGTTGAAGTTTCACTCCTATTTTTTAACGTCTGAATGCTTTGATTGTCTTACACAGCCGTACGCGATTCTTTCTTGCCGGGTTGCCCATTCATGCACAACTAACGACACACTGTCCCGACGATGAGTAGTAGAAGTACACCGCCTCCTGCTACTGCGTTGCTCACCACCGAATTTACCGCGCGTGGCTGTGTGCTTACTCGAGGCAATAAAAGAAATATTATAAACTAACAGTTCTAAAAACGATACTACACGGTTCAATTTGAATGAATCAACCTAAGTCCATATAAAAACAAACTTGAATCATTCATACATACATAACTTCACGCCAGTTCCCTTGCGGGGTAGGCACGAACAACAGAGCGCCATTCAGGCTTATTCTTACACACCTCACTTGCTTCTTTGACATTCATAACTCTTTGTCATGCACGCTCGTCTGTTCTTAAAGCTAGACATCACCTTCTGCTAGTACACGACCAATTTGATCATGGAAGGTGTGTCGTGGCCTTCCACGACTTCTGCATCCATCCACTTTTGCATTGTATATCTGCTTAGTCATTCTTTCCACATGCCCGAACCACCGGAGCATTTATTTCCTTACCTTCACCCCGACACTCTCTTTCTTACTTCGGTATTACGAACGCGGTCCGCGAGCGTCACTCCGCAGATGTTGCGCAGTGCTCGCATCTCGACCGCGTTTACTCTACTTTCGTGCTCTCTCTTCCACACCCAACTCTCGCTTCCATACGTGAGCGTAGGTACCAGCACCGCGTTGTGTATGGCAAGCTGGGCCTTCTGAATACAGCCCCGTGTTATGTCCGTTCTATGTCTTTCAACCGAATTGATTCAATGTGGTTGATCCGTCTGGTATAAACAGTACAATTATATAACTATAGACTTAGTTACGTTTGTTTAACTTTCAAAAAGTGTACCTCGGCAGAACTTGTTTAAATATAATAAATGCGGGATTGAATAATATATATAAAATAATAATTAATGTTATATAAAATTATTACAGCTAGGCATGTTTGATGAAGAGTTTCTTGCGCCGCTTCTTCTCTTCAAGCCACAACATGTTGCGAAGCGGTGGTAAATTAGATTAGGCTCCCATAGAGTAAATAATAACCATAAACAAAATTAAAACTAAATAATTAAAATGAACAAGTTGGCGGTAGACTAAATAACACTCTAACAATACTCATTGACACTTGACATCGTTGTCTTCCGTGATTACGGCCACTGAAAAGTGGCCGAAACGTCGGAATAATAAAAATCAAATAAATTACCGCGCTTAAAACCGTTAAAACGTAGTTTTATTATGCTGGATTGAATTTTAATAACAACCAGCTGTGTCGGCGACTTTGTCCGCGTGGTTTTTTTTTTTTTTGCGGAACCCTAATAGAACGTAGCCTAAGTTACTCGTAATAACATCGGCTATTTGTCAGTGAAAGTTCCGTCAAAATCGGTCCTGCCGTTTCAGAGATTAGTCAGGCAGGCTAATTCTAAAAATTGGGAGTCACCTGATCCGAATTATCTCCCCTGATGTTTTTCACATTTTTTAATATGACATTACAAACAGACACTTCAATTTCTATTTATCTGTATAGATCAGGAGTCACCAAATGGCGGACCGCGGTCCGCATCCGGACCGCCGACCCATTTTGTCCGGACCGCGAAGAAATTTCATTTTCTCATTGATATGTAAAAGAATACCTTTGTTATTTCCGTAATTACATTTGTTTTAAAAAAAAACTATAAAATGTGCGGACCGCGATGCTCATTTCATTTCTTTAAACGGACCCCGAGCGAAACGAACCCCTGGTGTAGATATTGATTGACGGCAATAATATTGGCGCTCTGTTTCAATATTATTGCTATCAATATAAATGGCGTTTAGTAGCCTTCCGACTGCGGAATAGAGAAACAATCGCGTTGCGTAACCAGCGCACCAGCCGCACCATTGGCACACTGACTCGAATCGCGCTGTCGTGTTTTCTAATACGTGACGTATTTCGTACGTAATAAGGTGCTTTGTTGGGTTTCATCATCGGGCACAAGGCCAACGAGACCGTGGCCATCGGTGCGAGGCTGTGATAACCTCTCGGACTACGCCTGGGCAACTTGCAGAATTCCTTGAGTTAACTCAGTAACTCGAGCGCAGCTGGCTGCGTTAGCGCAGAGTTAAGGCTCCCGTTGCCGCCAAATTGCAAACTTTTCCTTGGTATTTACTAATCAATAATTTACCAAATATCATAAATATTCACGATACGAGACGTAACGTTGTATTTTCGTATTTTTTTATAGTTATCTAAGTTGAGAAAAAAATCATTAAATCATCTCCAAATTATAGACATGAAATCATTTTACTCCTTCAAGTTTTTTATCAAATTTGATTAAATTAATTGTGTGTGTGTGTGCATACGCAGTAGAAGTGAAAGAAAGTGTGACAAGGGGTGGGTGGGATTCTAAATTTTGGTGACATCACATTTCATAATTATATTATATCTATAATATACTCAAGTTTTGAAACATGACATTTGAAGTATTATCAAAAAACTTGAAAACGTTTCCAACTCTGTCTGTATGAGGATAGTGTTTCAATTATTAAAAATAATGTATTCTATCTCATTCTCTCGTAGGCTTAGTCGTATAGATTTATGTGTTTTTTTATGGCACAAGTTCAGCAGACAGGCAGACGGCCCACTTGATGGAAAGCGGCTACCGTCGCCTATGGACATTTGCAACACCAAAGGTGCTACAAATGCGCTGCTGCTCTCTTAAGGGAGACTGGAACCTGATCACTAATGCCGGAACACAACACAAGGCACACACAATGTTATGGCGGCATACTCTAGATCAGGGGTGGTTGCCATCCAGTCGGGCAGATGCCCTACCACCTGGCTGTGAGTAGTTCTGTCGCCTCTTACGACAGGCCGCCCCAACGCAGGAAATTGTATTCTTTCTCGGTTCCTGCACGGATATCTCTTTTTAGTGTCGCTTTTTTTCGTTTTATCGAGTTTTAAATCACAACGATTCCAAAGAATATTTTCTTAAGTTTTCGCGACTTGTATACATAATAAAACTACGTTTTAACGGTTTTAAGCGCGGTAATTTTATTTGATTTTTGGTTTTTCCGACGTTTCGGCCACATTTCAGTGGCCGTGATCACGGCCGAAACGTCGGAAAAACCAAAAATCTACGGACTCGAGTTACGTACCCTTTTTTACAATTAAATTTTTTGAATTTAACATGCTTATTATTTATTTTGGTTCTTGTGTGTGACATTAATTTATTGATTTTTGTGTTGCGGTGTATGTATCTTACGAATAACTTATTATATTAATTTATTCTGATTTTAACACTAAACTTATACGAATGTAGAGTGTATCTGTTACATGCTGGTGTTGTGAGGAAGTGTATGAGCAGTGTGGGCCTTATATCTATATTTATATAGTGTTCTATCTAGTGTCATGTGTGTTGTTTTTTTTCTTTTCTGACATTAATTTATTAGTTTTTGTGTTGACGTGTATCTTACGAATAAGTTATTATATTAATTTATTCTAGTTGTAATACTAAACTTATACTAATGTAGAGTGTATCTGTTACATGCTGGTGTTGTGAGGAAGTGCATGTGCAGAGTGGGCCTTATGTCTATACTTATATATATTGTCCTATCTAGTGCCATGTGTGTTGTTTTTTTTCTTTTCTGTGCCTGGTTTATTAATTTTTAGGCTCTTTATGTATCTTGGTTTGTTTGCGAAGTGTGCGTGTAATGCAATGCGATGGTAGTGCGCGTAGGTTTGAGTACGTGTGTAAGTTTTGTTGTTAGTTATGTCAGGAGCCTTAAGAACAGACGAGCGTGCATGACAAGAGCTATGAATGTCAAAGAAGCAAGTGAGGTGTGTAAGAATAAGCCTGAATGGCGCTCTGTTGTTCGTGTCTACCCCGCAAGGGAACTGGCGTAAAGTTATGTATGTATGTATGTATGTTAGTTATGTGTTTGTGACTTTGTGTGGTGTTATAATCTATTGTTTAATTGTTGTGACACGCAGTTTGAATTTGAACCCTCAAAGAAATCGCTGCAACCTTTCAGTTCGAGAATACTCAAGCGAGTCTGTTACTTAATTAGGCTTTTAGGTGATCGCGTTATTTACTACGGTCTGAGTGTCTGGCATCGGCCCCGGAGTAGTCCGTTGTATATTACCTATAACACAGGCGCAACTTGCTTAATGGGGATCTCTATAAATATTATAAACGCGAAAGTTTGTCAGAATGTATGTTTGTTACTCTTTCACGCAAAAACTACTGAATGAATTTTGATGAAACTTTACAATAATATAGTTTACACATCAGAATAACACATTGGCTATAATTGGACCTACTTATGCAAAATGGAACCAACCCACATACTGACAGTTTTGAGAAAAAGCCGTTTTTATTAAAATTTTGCGTACAAAAAATATGTCTATATTTTGGAAAAAACATTTAGAATATTGTATATTATATTTTCTCGTTATGATTTTTATTGAGTCGATAGAAGGTGCATTTTGAAAGTCTTCTGCATCCTTAACCCAATTTTGGCATGATTGTGGATTGGTTCTGTTTTGCATAAGTAGGTCCAATTAATAAAGATAAGGTGTGAATTATACAAAATATAACGATTTTCCATCACCACGCGGGTGAAACCGCGGGCGCGGCTAGTGTACAGTATTTGTGTTGGTCTGCCGGTTAATATTTATTTTTTGCTTTCAGTTTGAAGTCGCTTTTCTTTTTGTTTCTTTTATATTGGTGTAAATAAAGAGTTATTTATCTATATATTCACAGAATAAATCATAGACATTCCGTGTCCCACATACATACATCTCTAAACGCGTTGCGTTATCTTCTAGTCGTACAACAATACGTGTCAGCACTTCACGTGCTTCGGTTATCGTTGCAAACGGACATGTCATTGCTCGTGATGACTATCTATAGTCGATATTACTAGTCATACGAATATACACGTGAAAACTGTGGAAAATATTGTTACATGCCGTCAAAGGAATGCGCACAACTGCCTGTCGTAAAACGCAGTTTATTACCTTTCCTGCATTCACTCCGAATGCATTTTGTTTACTTCGTGTTTAGAATTTGTAATTAAGAAAACGTCCTATTGTTATCGTACTTGTTTTACGGCCGTCATTAGTGTCTAACTAATCCTTGTTGTTATTGATTGCATTGCGTCGAAGCTTGCCAGGTGTGCGGATTAACTCAGTGAACGCGGTCCTTTGTCGGTATTATACAGTTTAGTATAAAACAATGCCCGAACGGAGGGGTGGGGCAGTCGAGCGAGGATTACGATACGAGTAAGACGTACATTCGACAAGCGATATAGTGACGGACTTTGCGCGTGTTATTGAATCGTGCAGTTGTATTAGTAGTGTCTAGCTATATTTGTACCTATGTTATACGTGTTTGTATAGTTCTAATAAATCCTATAGTAATTCCAACGGCATTTTAATTTCGAGTCCCACACTTGTAACAATATGTAAACTAGCTTTTGCACGGGGCTTCGTTCGCGTAGATTGAAACTGTCATGGTTTGAGTAGAGTTTTTTTAACCACCTTAAGCCGCGTACTCACCTGTGAGTAGGGTTAATAATCGTCAGACAAATACACACATTGTATAGATCATAGCAATATTTGAAAAATGATTTTTTACCTCTATACACTAGTAGTCATAGCTGGGCATTAACCCGTTAATCCGTTAATCGTTAATTATCGAAGTTAACATTTCGAGTGACGGATTAACTTTTAAGTTAACTTAAAAATAAGTTAACGGACTCCTTAACTTCCGTTAAATTTCCCAAAGTTCGATAATCGTTAATCTATCTATCTGCCGTCTGCCTATCTGTTGAAATCGTGCAATAAAAAATATCTAGCGAAAGTAGACCTCATGAAAGCGACACTTCAAAATTGTCGCATTCATTGTTGTTGCTACGATGATTTATTGTCAGTAAATTGCGACGGTGGCGCCTTAAGGCGTTTAAAACCGTGTTATTAATGTGTACTAGTCGCAAAAATTATTTTATACTTTATTTTTATTTCCCTGTCATCTGTGGAGGTTTATAATTAGCTGTTCTCTAACTATCTCTGTAACGCTAGTTTGTAAGATCACAGCTGTTAACCTCCCACATAAAATAAAAATGTAAGAAAATACTGTACCCAATTTTTTTTAATGCGGTCATGCTGACTCCTATCTGCGCACACGCACTACTGCATGTACGGCCCTTTTTTGCATGCGAAAGCCACGCTCTCGGGCGGCAGCGTGCGCCCACAGCTCCGCTCGGTAGCCGCGGGAGAAAACTATTTGAGCTATGAGAAATTATGTTAACATCGCAACAGTGTATTTATACGACTAGCAATATTGAACTGAACTCCTGTTGCGACAGCCGTTATCAGTCAGCACTCGGACAAAGAACTCGCTGTGTCGGCCATCTTGGTTTCTGTGACGTCATCGGTAGTGTAGTGAATTCATGACCAATCAGCAAACAAGCTTCCTGTTTGTAAATTAGTACGTAGATGAATTTTACGTCGTGACGAGTCGTGGTAGCGTAATGGCTAGCGCACGCGTCCCGAACTCATAGGGCGCTGGTTCGATCCTGGCCGGAACATATGCACCTCTTAGACAGTTTTCTGATCTAATGTGCATATTGCTACAATTACCACGTGCTAACAACGGTGAAGGAAAACATCGCGATGCAACCTGCACATCGAGATAACCGTTGTGTCAAACGTGCCAAGCCGCCTTGGACAAGCGTGGCGGGTGTACCGTCCGTTCCCTCTATAATGGGAGGCCCGAACCCAGCAGTGGGACATTCATGGGCTGGTATTGTTATATTATTTATTAAGCTTCTGCCCGCGACTTCGTCCGCGTGGAATAGTAAAAAAAACCCCGGTTTTGAAACATTCTTCATTGGTGCTCCGCTCCTATTGGTCTTAGCGTGATGGATGATGTGTAGCCTATAGCCTTCCTCGATAAATGGACTATCTAACACTGAAAGAACTTTTCAAATCAGACCAGCAGTTTCTGAGATTAGCGCGTTCAAGCAAACAAACAAACTCTTCAGCTTTATATATTAGTATAAGATTGTAGATGAATTTTTGGATGTGGAGTTTTTTTGATAAATTGTTAAAAGACTACTTTCAAAGTAATTGTTCATACAAATTACTTTTTTATTTTTAAACCTTGTACTACTTTTTACATTTAACAATAGACTACGCGCAAATGAAGTGACGATTTTTTTTTACAAACTTGTGTCCGTAAACTTATGTAGAACACACGTGGTTTGCATGTGCGTGGCTTATTTTTAATTTATTTTATAACTAGCTTTTGCTGCCCGCGACTTGTTTGCGTGGAATAGTTAAAAAAGTTTGGTCTTAGCGTGATGACAAGATGAAGAGTTTGTATGTTTGCTTGAACGCGCTAATCTATCTTAATATATATAAATCTCGTGTCACAATGTTTGTCCTCAATGGACTCCTAAACTACTTGACCGATTTTAATCAAATTTGCACACCGTGTGCAGTTTGATCCGACTTGAAAGATAGGATAGCTTAAATTTGGACCCGGTAGGTGGCGCTGGAATCGGGTTCGAAATTTTATTAGTTCAGGGCAGAACAACGTCTGCCCGGGCAGCTAGTGAATATTATAAATATATATAATATGAATACCTGTATATTTATTAAATATTATTTTTTAGTTACTTATATACAACATATACTATATAGGGGACGCTACAGCAGGCATTATTTTACATTATTCTAGTTTTTATTTTTACATTAAATATATGCCTTGAAATAAATATATGCCTTTTATTAACAGGCAATTGTGGTCCTTTTTTTTATTTTTTATTTCGACATTTAATTCCCAATCACAAGGTTTTTTACAGTTTTTAATGGCACATAGCTAATGAACATTTTATACTTTTCATAATATTCAAAATTTGTTTTGAATTTCTCTTGGGAAAAATGTAATGACTGATTATATCTGATAATGGTTTTCAAAGCTTGTGAGTATTCTTCAGGTGATGAAGGACCTGTGAATTTACATACATACATACATAACTTCACGCCAGCTCCCCTGCGGGGTAGGCATGAACAACAGAGCGCCATTTAGGCTTATTCTTACACACCTCACTTGCTTCTTTGACATTCATAACTCTTGTCATGCACGCTCGTCTGTTCTTAAGGCTCCTAACAACCTGTGAATTTAATATTACTTTTTGTGCCATTGTTTTTACATACATAAATACATAAATACATACATAACTTCACGCCAGTTCCCTTGCGGGGTAGGCACGAACAACAGAGCGCCATTTAGACTTATTCTTACACACCTCACTTGCCTCTTTGACATTCATAACTCTTGTCATGCAAGCTCGTCTGTTCTTAAGGCTTCTGACATCACCTTCTGCTAGTACACGATCAATTTGATCATGGAAGGTGTGTCGTGGCCTTCCACGACTTCTGCATCCATCCACTTTTGCATTGTATATCTGTTTAGTCATTCTTTTTAAAACGCAGAATATAAGCTATTTGGGTTTGCAACTTGTGAGATCAGAGTATTTATTGTATATGTTTATAATCTGACTCTATTTTATAAAAGTTATTATATATTAACATAGGTTGGTTATTTTTAATGAAATGATGTATTGAGGTTCACTTGTTGATTTTGGTTGCTTAAGTGTAGACAGGCTGAAGGCCTTGAGGGGACAGAAACCTGGTCACCAACTCCCGATGACAACTGCAGGTTGTAATGGTGGCACGGTCCCTCCCCAGGGGTGGTAGGTATCCCGGTGGGCGAATGCCCTGCCACCTTTTTGTGGGTTGTTTTGTCGCCTCTTACGACAGGCCACCCGGCCGCAGGAAATTGTATTCTTACCCCGTCCCTGCACGGATATAAATTTGTATTTTCTGCAACATTACTTTACATTATCTTGAATTTTATATCTATTGACGACTGTATACCAAATCTTTCATTCAATTCGTAATTCTCTGGGTAGTAACTGACTGACAGACAGACGGATTTATTTCTTATTTTTTTCTATTATAGTTGTGGGCAACATCGCTGGTTGCGCCACGAGTAATATTTACCTATAGTTTGTATTTTTTAGTTTCCTTAGTGGTGTAATTGTTCGTTGCCCTAAATAAAAAAAAAAAAGCAAAATATTTTGTTAAATATACTACATTTATATAGAGCTTAACATAAACAAACTCTTTATTGCGGTCTTAGTCTTGTACAAATACACTGTAAAGCGTGAAGTATCCAGTAATTGGCAACATTCATATTAAACAGAGTTGATTGTTTTAAGTTATAAATATAACTGTTGGATATGTACATACATACATACATAACTTCACGCCAGTTCCCTTGCGGGGTAGGCACGAACAACAGAGTGCCATTTACGCTTATTCTTACACACCTCACTTGCCTCTTTGACATTCATAACTCTTGTCATGCAAGCTCGTCTGTTCCTAAGGCTCCTGACATCACCTTGTTGGATATGTAATAAATAAATAAATAAATCTCAGGAACTACTGGTCCGATTTGAAAAATTCTTTCAGTGTTAGATAGCCCATTTATCGAGGAAGGCTATAGGTTATGTATCATCACGCTAAGACCAATAGGAGCGGAGCACCAATGAAGAATGTTTAAAAATTGGGGGCTTTTGAAAACAAACTCCACGCGTACGATGTCGCGGGCACAGCTAGCAATTATATAAAAATGTGAAAGTGTAGTCTTTTGTTTCTTACATTTTTTGTGTCTGTCTGTTTGTTCGCGATTCACGCTAAAACTACTGGATCGATTTCGATGCGGTTTTCGCTGATCGATAGTAAACTTCCGGACTTAAAATCTGCCGTACTTCGTATCCCGAGAATCTTACGGGAACTTTCTTGGGGAGGTTTAAAGTGGGCAGGTCGAAACAAAAATCGATGACGATCCGAGATTTTCACTGATAATAAAAGTAATGTCTTTAGTAAAGCCATCGTAGTCGTGTATGCCTTTAGAGACGGTATATATCACGAGTTTTTACGGGAATTTCCGGGATTCACGTATTTTTGTTCGAGACTAGCTGCGCCCCGCGGTCTCACCCGCGTGGTGATGGAAAATCGTTACGTCTTGGATATTTCACACTATATCTTTTTAAATTATAGCCTATGTAATATTTTCTTAAGTTTTCGCGACTTGTATACATAATAAAACTACGTTTTAACGGTTTTAAGCGCGGTAATTTTGTTTGATTTTGGTTTTTTTCCGACGATTCGGCCACTTTGCAGTGGCCGTGATCACGGAAGACAAGGATGTCAAGTGTCAACGAGTATTGTTAAAGTTTTATTTAGCCTACCGCCAACTTTTTCATTTTAATTATTTAGTTTAAATTTGGTTTATGTTTATTATTTACTATATGGGAGCCTAATCCAATTTACCACCGCTTCGCAACATGTTATGGCTTGAAGAGAAGAAGCGGCGCAAGAAACTCTTCAGCAAACATGCCTAGCTCTAATAATTTTATATAATATTAAAATGGGTGGAAGGAAAAATAAAAGTAATTATCAGTCAAGTTGGTTTGTGTTCCACCAAACCAAAATCAAATAAAATTACCGCGCTTAAAACCGTTAAAACGTAGTTTTATTATATTTAGCCTATGCGTTATTCTGATGTGTAATCTATATTATTGTAAAGTTTCATCAAAATCCATTCAGTAGTTTTTGCGTGAGAGAGTAACAAACATACATCCATACTCACATACTTTAGCGTTTGTAATATTAGTAGGATTAATAAGGGCGGAGGGTAAATTTTATCCGTGCAGGAACGGAGAAAGAATGCAATTTCCTACGTTGGGGCGGCCTGTCGTAAGAGGCGACCCAACAACCCACAGCCAGGTGGTAGGGCATTTGCCTGACTGGATAGCTACCACCCCTGGTCTAAAGTATGCCGCCATAACAACCTTGAGTTGTGTTCCGGCATTGGTGATCAGGTTCCAGTCTCCCTTAAGAGAGCAGCAGCGCATTTGTAGCACCTTTGGTGTTGCAAATGTCCATAGGCGATGGTAACCGCTTTTCATCAAGTGGGCCGGCTGCCTGTCTGCTGAGCTGCTGCAAGAGGAAATTATTGATTAAGTTGAGTTGTGTTACGGTGCAGGCAGAAAGAGCTTACAGTGATCTGAGTTATGGCAGCCGTTTCTTGCTGGGTTTGGTTCTTAATAGTATTGATGATCGGATCCCGTGTCTATTTCAACCTCTTTTTCTATTTGTTTACAGCGATGGCAGCAGCGCCGGCAGCCCGAAGGAGGCTTGCGTGGCGCAGTCGCCTCCGCCAGCGCCCGCGCCGGCGAAACGCGAGGTGCGACACCCGCCGCCGCCACACCAGCATCCGGCGCATCCGCCGCCGCACCACCATCAGCACCACGACCAGAGGCGGTTGAGCATCGGTGAGTTACGTGCTCCGTCCCCCTAGTCGAACCGTTCGCGGGCACCATGCCTGTTCTTTTAGTTACCGAGCTCGTGGAAAGCGGTTACCGTAGCCTGTAAACGTTTACAGGGTGATTCTCCTTGTTGGCGGGCAATTGTCCAACGCGTGTCATTGATGGCCATCCATAAATGACGTCCCGCGTTAAGTTTTGGGGAGGAGGGGGGGGGGGGGGTCGGGGAAGTGTGACATTACGAAAGAAATTCCTGTGACGTAATTATGTAGTATCGGAAGGTAGAGATTGAATGATACTTCAGATGGCAGAGAGTAGTATGCACTGTCGAGTGCTGATGTGAACTGATTTATTTTGGAAACGGTAACCTTAAGTACAAACATTAACAAGTCGTACACCTAGTACAATATATAGCACAGTGTGTGAGCGGGACGGATAATGTGCGAGCGATATAGAGCAACTGTTAATATGTGCGCTCCCGCATTGCGCTAGCCAGTAGTGCGTTGTCCGCTGCGATGACAAGACGTATGCAACTTCCATATATGGAAGGCTCCTTGGTTGCATCCAGATTTTTTTTTTAATAATAATGCTAGATCATTCACGTTTGACTGAAATTAACAGATTAGCGCTCCTTATAGTTATGATTCTTAAGAAGCTATAATATTTTTGAAGAAACCTGCTCGCGGAGAATCACCCTTCAACACCAAGAGCGAAGCCGACGCGTTGCCAACCTTTAGGGTGTGGTATACGGAGGATGGAAAAGGAGAGGTGGGATAGGAAGGGATCACGACAGGATGAATTACGTAAAGGGGATAGGATAGGGAATTAGAAGAAAGAAAGAAACTTAACATTAATTAATAATAATAACAATAATAATGAACCCGCAAGGGGGCTTTGTGGCGAAGCCTTCGGTGAGTAGCGACACCTCGTACCTGATTCCGGGGGCCAAGGCAAGGCCCCCGCCTCCGTGCTTGGCTTAACCGGCCGGCACGCAGTGGAGATCGCTAGAGCTAAGACTCAAGCTCCAGGGGTGGAAGCCGATAAATGGCATCATGTCAGAAGTAGCTTCGGTGAACCTGCAGCCTACCTCTCTACACCCCTTAGCCACTCACATCCATGTTGCCCCTGTCTTGTATGGCATTTTTTGAGGCCCATGCAGGGAGTGGCGAGTCACTGTCTGCCCATTTTTCCATATTCCCTGAACATTGCGACGGGCCATAGTCCCCGTATTCCCAGACCTCTAGTACCACTAGCAGTTCACCCCAATAGCCCGATGCTTTTTGTCCTCATTTCCCACACTAGCCCTACACTGGCCGGGGCTTGTCCTTGGGTGCATTACTATATGGTGTAGACAGGGATAATCGCCGGTCAGTGTCGCGCCACATTTACATTAAATTTGTCAAAAGGCCTCTACGTGTTGGCCTTCCCATGGCCCCACGGAAGCTCTCCAAAGGCCCGGGTCATTTTTATGGCCTGTGCTCTTGAATAAAAATAATAACAATAATAATGAAAAAGTTGTTGGAGGTTAGCACTCAGTATTTCGCTGTCCCGAAACATAGCCTGACATAGCACAGGTTTTCAGTGACCACCACCTTAATCACAAAAAAAAGTCATGTGACCCACGGTAGAGACACAAAATTGAATTAAACTATAGTCAACGTATACGTGAAACGAATAACAAAGAAAAAAAAAGCAGAAAACAATGATAGCATAATTTAAAAAAAGTAAAGATAAGTAACTAAAAAATAAATAAACATCTCTCTTTCTCTTTTCTTTCACCATATCCCAAATAAATTTTTATCCGTGCAGGAACGGAGAAAGAATACAATTTCCTGCGGCCGGGCGGCCTGTCGTAAGAGGCGATTTAACAACCCACAGCCAGGTGGTAGGGCATTTGCCCGACTGGATGGCTACCACCCCTGATCTAAAGTATGTTGCCATAACAACCTTGAGTTGTGTTCCGGCATTAGTGACCAGGTTCCAGTCTCCCTTAAGAGAGCAGCAGCGCATTTGTAGCACCTTTGGTGTTGCAGCCTGTTGTACTCGTTTATGGCCGTTTTCAAGCAATATTAGTCAGGTGTGCGGATTACGAATTCTAGGAAATTAAGTCGACGATACGGGCGGGCACACTTGTATTTGTGAAGTATAAAACGACGGCAGTATGGAGAGAGGGGGCAGTCAAGCGATAATCAGCAGCGAGACAAGACGTGTGTACATTCGATAATCTATATAGTGACGGACTTTGCATGTGTTATTGAATCGCGCATTACGTTTGAACTGATTGTGTTCAGTTATGTTTGTACCTGTGTTATACGTGTTTGTATAAGTTCTAATAAATTCTATAGTAATTTCAACGGCATTTTTAATTCGAGTCCCGCACTCGTAGCAATATTATATAAGTAAGAATTATACTTTTTAGACATACATAAATACACCTATTAATATTACATACATAAATATATACATATACATAAAAATATCAAACATCACTATGTTGCAGGTAGTGCTTTTTTGCCATGTTCCTAAGTAGTTAGTGATGATTGTTAGTGATTTAGCTTGTCTAACAGTAACACGCCGCGCCTTCCAGAGCCGAATAGTCTGTTTTTTTTATTGCAGGAGATCAGCAGACAGGCAGACGGCCCACTAGATGGAAAGCGGTTACCATCGCCTATGGACATTTGCAATACCAAAGTTGTTACAAATGCGCTGCTGCTCTCTTAAGGGACACTGGAACCTGGTCACTAATGCCGGAATACAACTCAAGGTTGTTATGGCGATATACTTTAGACAAGGGGTGGTAGCCATCCAGTCGGGCAAATGCCCTACCACCTGGCTGTGGGTTGTTTTGTCGCCTCTTACGACAGGCCACCCGGCCGCAAGAAATTGTATTCTTTCTCCGTTCCTGCACGGATAAAACAGTAAACAGTCCGTACAGTAAAAGAATTAAAACAAGTACCTTAGAACACACTTAAAAACTATGGTCATAGTCGACACCGTCATTTGGCAGATAAGGACCGGAAAACGTCGGATACGTTAGGAATTTTAGCAGTTGGGAATTTTCAATGTTAGCGGTAATTGGGAGCTAGTGTAGGATTCCCGGCGTATGGAGTATATCCTTCAAATTAACCTGATATTTCCTTTAACTGCCGCATGGTCGAAATCCCCGTGGCACTCGTTTATTGTATAAAATTACTAGGGATGAGCCGAAATTCGGTTCGACCGAATTTCGACAGCTTGAGCCGAACTTCGGAATTCGGCCGAAAATCGGTTTAACCCTTAAGACAATTATCGATATACCAAAAAGCCGCAAGACTAACACTATCAGCATCTCGTAATGTACCAAGAAAATATACCCATTTCATACAACTCCTATGTAAACAGAGTGAGACAACAACACAATTAACGATCACGCGCACAAACGCGATCTGCACTCTCGTCGCGGACACATATGTGCTAATAGTGAGCTAAAGAGTTAAATGCCGAACATCCGGTGCAAGAATAAGTAAAATACCTACTTGCACTATTTTGACTGAAATTAATAGAAATCATATCAATCATAAACGTAAAATTAAATTAGGCCATTATATATATTCATGGTCATTTATTTTAGTTAGGAACATGTAAAACCTTAACTTGCAATGTGAGAAAAATTAAATTAGTTCTTCTTAATGGAAAAGCCATATAAATCCTTTGCCTAATTAAATATACGTCAAATTAAAACAAAAATGAAATAAACATAATATTCTTATTATTTATCCGTGCAGGAACGGAGAAGGAATACAATTTCCTGCGGCCGGGCGGCCTGTCGTAAGAGGCGACAAAACAACCCACAGCCAAGTGTTAGGGCATTTGCACGACTGGATGGCTACCACCCCTGGTCTAAAGTATGTCGACATAACAACCTTGATTTGTGTTCCGGCATTAGTGAACAGGTTCCAGTCTCCCTTAAGAGAGCAGCAGCGCATTTGTAGCACCTTTGGTGTTGCAAATGTCTATAGGCGATGGTAACCGCTTTCCATCAAGTGGGCCGTCTGCCTGTCTGCTGAGCTCCTGCAATAAAAAAAAAAAAAAAACTTCTAATTTTTTTGAAAATTTCATCAGTAACTAGTGTCACTGCTTAATTATAATGCGTAACTTAAATTTTAAAAAAAATCTAACGGACATCAGCATTTACAACTTTATTTTGATTGAAATCACTTTTTTACAATCTAATCAATAACGGTCTTATTAAGAGACTTAGAAAAACCCCAAAGATTTTGCATTATTCAAGTCACAACGTGTTGCTTTCAAAAAGGCGCGGCGATATCAAACCGAAGTTCCGAATTTTTATTTTAACCGAATGTTCGGCCGAAGTTCGTATTCGGTTCAAACCACATTCGGCCCATCCCTAAAATATAATCTAAAAAGCACTGCCTGCAACACAGTGATGTTTGATATTTTTACATATATTTGTGTATATGTATATATTGTTACACTCCGACAAAAGTGGATGCACACCTGCCTGCCATAAAACACGCTTTATTACCCGTCGGGCGTTTGAGCTAATAACATTGAAACTGTTTTATGACTATCTTCTTTTGTTTACTTTGTGTTTAAAATTTGCAATTAAAAAAACAGCCTATTGTGTATTGTACACGTTTATGGCCGTTCGCAGGCATAATTACGCAGGTGTGCGGATTATGTTTTCTGGGAAATTGCGTCGACGCTTGCCAGGTAGACATATTGCATCGGTGCATTATAAAGCAATGGCCCAATGGAGAGATCGGCAGTCTAGCGATAGTCACAAGTAAGGCAAGACGTGTGTACATTCGACAAGCTATATAGTAACGGACTTTGCGCGTGTTGTTGAATCATGCATCACGTTTGTACTGGTTGCATCCAGTTATATTTGTACCTGTGTTATACGTGTTTGTATAGTTCTAATAAATTCTATAGTAATTCCAACGGCATTTTAATTCGAGTCCCGCACTCGTAACAATATTTATGTATGTAATATTAATAGGTGTATTTATATATGTTTATTAACTTTTTTTTTTGTAATAATTGGCAGACAAACGCACATTGTATATCCCCAAATTAAGCAAGTTACGCTTGTACATACATACATACATAACTTCACGCCAGTTCCCTTGCGGGGTAGGCACGAACAACAGAGCGCCATTTAGGCTTATTCTTACATACCTCACTTGCTTCTTTGACATTCATAACTCGTAACAAGTTACGCTTGTGTTATGGGTAATATACAACGGACTACTCTGGAGCCGATCCCAGACACCCAGACCATAGAAAATAACGGAGAAAATACATTTCCGAAATTTACTATACCAGGAATCGAACCCGGAACCTCCGCGTTGCAGTGAGGTACGCCGGCAAAGGCTTAGCCCGCTCAATCACAGAGGCCTTCTTCTTAATTCTTACTTATATAATATTTTACATACTTATATGTTTATCATTGAATGAAATATAATGTGAGTAACTGCGTATAGTATAATATGTATGTATACCACCTTTGACAAATTGAATCCGTTTTATTCCAGCCGCGGGTTGTCTGGAAGAGATCGCTTCTTAGCGATAAGACCGCCCAATGTGCATTAGAATATTTTTAGGCTGTAAGTTTTTCTGTGTTTCTGTAATGGTGTACAATGCAGCGTTCTCTCTCTTTCTCTCTCTCTAATTAAATAAACCTAAAGTAGATTATGTAGCAGATCACTGCGAGAGGAAAGCGTGCCCAGAAGGCTGGCTACAATGCCACGCTGTATCGCAATGCTTGTGCGCTGGGCGAAATGTGAGCCAGCCTTCTGATTACGGGTAGTCTCGAAGAGTTTCTTACAGATGTGTTTAAAGAAACCCTTTGCCGATGGAACCCATGGGCCCGAATTTTCATCACCAAACGACACAAATATGTAATTTTGCGCCGTTTGACGTCTTCGGCTTTGTTGATTTTATTTGTATGATTGTTGTGGACAGGCGGAGGTGCCGGCGGATCAAGGCGCGCCGAGCGCCGTGCCGCCGGACCCTCAGTATCCCGAAGAACTGGTAACTTATTGCTATATGGGAATTTTGTTCTAGGACTTGTATGTTGATCCACTTGAGTAGGTCAAAGACGTCTTCGAATAGCGGGCATGTGAGAAAACACTTGTGGTGATATGGTTTAATGGCTCTACCTGAGAGCTTGAGACTGGAGATCATCGGAGGTTATTAGCAGTATGCCGACAACGTGCACTGAAGTACTTTGGGCACATAGTTCGAAAGAACCTAGATAATGTGGAAAAATCTGTGGTCACTGGGAGAGTTGAAGGCAATGATAGATTACCCGCGGTAGATCTCCAATTAGGTGATTTTAACAGGCCGACGACCAGCTGAACAAATCTATCTCGGATTCCACCGAGATAGATTTATTATTGCTATATGGGAATTTTATTCTAGGACACTTGTATGTTGATTTAAGTGGTAGGTCAAACATCTTCGAATAGCGAGCATGTGAGACGGAGTTTTGGTGATATACATATGGTTTAGGTGAATTTGGGGAATAGTGTGAATGGAGCGTTAGGTAAACCTCTAGGCGTTAAGAGCCTCAGCCAGAAGCTTGCCATACACAACGTGGTGCTGGTACCTACGCTCACGTATGGAAGCGAGAGTTGGGTATGGAAGAGAGAGCATGAAAGTAGAGTAGGTAAACGTGGTCGAGATGCGAGCACTGCTTAAAATCTGCGGAGTGACGCTCGCGGACCGCTTTCGTAATACCGAAGTAAGAAAGAGAGTTGGTCTGAAAGTGAGTGTCGGGGTGAAGCTAAGGAAAGGAATGCTCCGGTGGTTCGGGCATGTGGAAAGAATGCATGATGAAAGAATGACTAAACAGATATACAATGCAATCGTGGATGGATGCAGAAGTCGTGGAAGGCCACGACACATCTTCCATGATCAAATTGATCGTGTACTAGCAGAAGGTGATGTCAGGAGCCTTAAGAACAGACGAGCGTGCATGACAACAGTTATGAATGTCAAAGAAGCAAGTGAGGTGTGTAAGAATAAGCCTAAATGGCTCTCTGTTGTTCGTGCCTACCCCGCAAGGGAACTGGCGTGAAGTTATGTATGTATGTACATATGGTTTAAATCAGGTAGAGCTTGAGACTGGAGATTACCAGAGGTTAGTAGTATGCCGACAACGTATACTGAAATACTTTGGCCACAGAGCTCGAAAGAACCCAGTCAACGTGAAAAGACCTGTGGTCACTGGGAGGGTTGAAGGCAATGATACATTATCCGCGGTAGATCTCCAAATAGGTGGGTTTAACAGGCTGCCGACCTGCTGAAAATATCGGTAAATTGAGTCCTCCACCGTGCTTAAATCTATCTCGGTGGAAGAGAGCAATTATTCACTGCCATCGGTGTCACGATCCACAGCGATGAGGAAAAGATTTAGAAGGAATGAGATCTAGTAAAATTATTACGCGTAAGAGAATGGACGAAGTAGAAGTGAAGCGTATCCCAGGAGAGATGTAGTAGATTCGTATTCTCTGTCTCCTCTACAGAAAGAAGTTGAATTGGTATGTGTGTTGACGTCATGATGGTGATAAAGGTAAGTAAGTGTATACCGTCTGTTCACCTATAAAGAAGAGGGCCATGCTCTAGTTTTATTGCTGGAGTACAGCAAACCATCTGATGGAAAATGGTTACAATTGTATATATGCAAATACCGGTTGAATTTTTCAAGTGGTTTTTTTTATCCGTGCAGGAACGGAGAAAGAATACAACTTCCTGCGGCCGGGCGGCCTGTCGTATATAAGAGGCGACAAAACAACCCACAGCCAGGGGGTAGTGTATTTGCCCATCTGGGTGGCTACCACCCCTGGGCTAGAGTATGCCGCCACAACAACCTTGAGTTGTGTTCCTGCATTAGTGACCAGCTTCCAGTCTCCCTTAAGAGAGCAGCAGCGCATTTGTATCACCTTCGGTGTTGCAAATGACCATAGGCGATGGTAACCGCTTTCCATCTAGTGGGTCATCTGCCTGTCTGCTGAACTCCTGCAATAAAAAAATTAAGAATCTGTAATATGCTATAATCCTATGACATTGTGTCTTTCAGATATGCGAGTGAGTCCAGGCGCCGGTGCTGGCACGTCAGCGGAGTCGCCGCATATTCTTCATCCCACGCATCATCATCACCACATGGTGATTAATTCATCATTATTATTTACTAGCTGTCCCGGCAGACGTTGTTCTGCCCTGAACTAAATAAAAATATAGGGCCCGATTCTAGCGCCTCGTGCCGGTTCCAATTGTGAATCTTTATCAGTGTTTTTCAATCTTTGTGATTACGCGACCCCTTTATAGGTTGAAAAATATTGGCGACCCCCTTGGGTCATAGACAGACAAAAAGTTAGTAATTTAAAAGACTACTTGTGTTATGTAACTTATATATATATTAGGTTGGGGAAAAAGTTTCTTTGAAGTTTATATAAAAATTCAAAAGGTTTTTTTATAAAGTTTATTTACATTTGACTAAAGTATATAGGTGCTATTTTGTTGGATAACTTCTTGCCATCTTGTAGGTAGGGACGTGATCCCATTGCTATAAAAATGTTGAGGCTTCTGATCAAAAAACTGCGACAAGTGGTTTTGGCAGTCGTCTCGTGATATTAACCTGACACTGCCTAAGGAATTCTGCAGAGACCGAAACAGGTGAAAATCGGAAGGTGCAAGGTCAGGACTATACGGCGGATGCATTAACACCTCCCAGCCAAACTCTCGTAATTTTTGCTGAGTGGCTAAAGATGTGTGAGGTCTAGCGTTAACATGGTGAAAAACCACACCCCTTCTGTTGATTAATTCCGGCCGCTTTCTCTCAACTTTTTGCTTTAATCTCATCAGTTGTTCGCAGTACAGTTCAGAATCGATGGTCTTGCCTGGCGGTAACAGCTCATAATGAATAATGCCCTTCCAATCCCACCATACACACAGCATCACCTTGTTGCGAGTTAACCCGGATTTCGCCACAGTCTGTGAAGCCTGACCGGCCTTTGACCACGATCTTTTTCGCACGTTCTTGTCGTACGTGATCCACTTTTCATCACCAGTTATCAGCTTCTTCAAAAATGGTTCGGTTTCATTGTGTCGTAATAAAGAATCACAAATGAGTACACGGTTCATTAGATTTCTTTCAGTGAGCTCATGAGGCACCTAAATATCGGGCTTTTTTGTGTACCCAGCTTTTTTCAAATGCGCCAAAACCGTTTTGTGGTCAATTCCCAGTTCTCCAGCTACATCGTAACTACTAATATGCCGATCTTGCTCCACTTTTTCAAAAATGGCATCAATTTTGTCCATAACAGGGCGACCACAGCGACGTGCATCTTTGATATCAAAATTTCCGGATTAAAAACGCTTAAACCAAATTTGCGCTACTCTCACAGATACTGCATTAGGTCCAAAAACATCACAATTTTTTATTCGCGGCTTGTGTTGCATTTTTACCTTTTTTATAGTAAAATTTTAAAATGTATCGAATTTCTTCATTAGATTCACTCATTTTAACAATAAGAAAAACCAATGAAAATCACACATTCTTCTAATTTTAATTTGGAATTGTCTTCTTTAAAATTAAAACTTTTTAATGATACCAAAACCAGCCAGATACAAATGGTATAGCCAAAGAGATCTTATTACAAGTTCATATATACTATATCCGAAAAGACTTTTTCCCCAACCTATTATATATATAAAAATTACACACAAGTAATTTGTTTTATATATAAAGATGTATTGATAATTTTATTTTGTAATCTAGGATACAAATCCTCTAGAGGGAGCAATGGAGTCTCTGGTTAGCGGTGGTGGATCCTCAGACGGTGAGCTATCCTCGAAAGCAGGAGACAGCCCCAGCAGGAAGCGGAGACGCATCTCAAGGCATATATCTTCAGGTAACATTAGAAAGAAAGAAAGAAAGAGAAACTTTATTTGAAGAAATTGCGACGCAATTACATTCCTTATGCATTTCTATACACAAAGCATATTTTGAGAATTTGTACGCCGCATTGTCAGCAAACAAGGTTTGCACTCAGCATATTGCTGTGTCGGAATAATATCCGACACAACGCCGATTTTCAGTGCAAACCTTCCTTTAGGTGTAAGACCAAAATGACCCAGATTTGTTAGAATAATACATACATACATACATACATAACTTCACGCCAGTTCCCTTGCGGGGTAGGCACGAACAACAGAGCGCCATTTAGGCTTATTCTTACACACCTCACTTGCTTCTTTCACATTCATAACTCTTGTCATGCACGCTCGTCTGTTCTTAAGGCTCCTAACATCACCTTCTGCTAGTACACGATCAATTTGATCATGGATAGTGTGTCGTGGCCTTCCACGACTTCTGCATCCATCCACTTTTGCATTGTATATCTGTTTATTCATTCTTTCATCATGCATTCTTTCTACATGTCCGAACCACCGGAGCATTCCTTTCCTTACCTTCACCCCGACACTCTCTTTCAGACCAACTCTCTTTCTTACTTCGGTATTACGAACGCGGTCCGCGAGCGTCACTCCGCAGATTTTGCGCAGTGCTCGCATCTCGACCGCGTTTACTCTACTTTCATGCTCTCTCTTCCATACGCGAGCGTAGGTACCAGCACCGCGTTGTGTACGGCGAGCTGGGCCTTCTGGCTGAGGTTCTTAGCGCCTAGAAGTTTACCTAACGCTCCATTCACACTATTCCCCAAATTCACTCAGAATAATAATTGGAATTAATTATTATGTTAGAATGATAATTAATAAAAAAAACTAATTCTACTTATATAATATTTAAATTGTAACATTAGAACAAGTATCTTGAGCCGCTTGTGCTCTTCAAGACACACCATGTTGCGATGTGCTGATAAATTAGATTATGCTATCATAGAGTAAATAAAAATTTAATTTGGTATCTTTGGGACACCCGTTTGGAGGAATATCTCCTAAAAAGTCTTAACAATTCTCAAAATGTCTCAAAAAGTATCAAAACGTTTAAAAAAGTGTTAATAAGTATCGAAAAGTATCAAAAACATAAACAAAACAAATTGTATCAAATTATAGTAAAAGGTGAAAGTTAAAAAAGAAAAATACAGCTGAATTGAGAATCGCCTCAATTCGTAAGTCGGTTTAAAAGTGGTAAATTATATAAAAATATGTGCACGTGGGCGGTGACAGCGCCCAAATGCGGCCGAATAAAAACGGCGTAATGTATATTATTTTAGATCTTATTCCATTGCGTTCAACTCCGAAATTGTATAATAATATACAGCGGTCAGCATTTTTCATTTCACTGTAACACTTTTTTTTTCGTGTAGCTCCCATCCGCTGTCGAGTAACGTGCGATAATGAACTTGGTTCCAATAAACATGAATAAGGCAGAGGGATAAGTTAAATAATCACTTTAACATTACTCATTGGCACTTGACATCGTTGTTTCGTGATCATGGCTACTGAAAGTTGACCGAACCATCGGAAACAAAAGTCAAGTAAAATGCTGCGTTTAAAACCGTTAAAAGATAGTTTTAATGATACATTTTTTTTTAACCATTACAGGTGAAAGCAATGTCTCTGTGGCGGCGCCGGCAGTGGAAAGACGGACCCCAAGGCATCATTACCAACCGCCGTAAGTCGTGTATATGTTTATAAAAAAACTAGCGGCCCGGCGCGGTTTCACCCGCGCTCTGTCCCGCTCCCGTGATATATATCGTCATGTTATATAGCCTATGACACTCCCTGTTAACGTAGCTTTCCAACAGTAAAAGAATTTTTTAAATCGGTTTAGTAGATCCAGAGTATACCCCCTACAACGTCACAAACTTTACCTCTTTATAATATTAGTATAGACTATAGTTCGGCAGTTCTGTAAAGCCATATTTGGCATCTATCAATTAGTTCGTGAACTATCAACTGTTAATAATCAAATACCTACTCATCGTAGCGTCGTAGCACATCGGTAGTGTGCTACGAGGCTACGAGGCGTAGAAATTATCAGTGACGTCACAAGCGCGCTCGGGTTTGTTCGGGAATTGTCGGCGTGTTTTCGGTACTCGGGTACTTCGGGTTCAAAAATATTTAACTAGTTTTCCCCGGGGCTCTAGCTATAAAAAAATATTAGGTATTTTATATATATAAACTTTCAACACTTTAATTTCTTGTTCAACTCACTACAGTTACAAAGAAATTAAGCCAATGTAGTATAGTGTGTAGACAACTGCACAGCAAAACATAAAGAAAAGTCGCAGCCGACCTGATTTGGACTACTTAACTCGCAATGAATGACATGTGGGCAACCTGACAACGTATTTGTTATTGAATTGTCCACATCGCAATTGCAGCGCCATCTATTTTGCTAATCCGTCTATTCCAAGTAAACGACGTCTTTTATCGGCCTCAAACGTATCCTAAGCGTTGATTCGGGTTATAAGCCAGCCTTATGTCGAGTTTCATTCGTATATGTTCAGCAGTTTCCAAAAAAAGATGCGATCGCAGCGCCATCTTTTTCGCTATTTTCGTCTATCCCACGGAAACGACGTCATTTATCGGGATGGAAAGTATCCTAAGTTACAATCCGGGATGTAAGCTAGCTCCGTTTCGATTTGCATTTGAATCCGTTCAGTAGTTTTCACGTGATGCTTTAACAGACAGTTAGACAAAAATTGTATTTTCGGAACCCCCGGGTCCGAATTATCCCTCCTGATTTTTTTCACATGTTTGATCGCATTGTACAAGCTCGAACCATTTACAGATTTATTATAGTATCAGATTTGATGTAACTTTTTAATTATGGCGACAAATAACAAAATAAAAATTAGTTTGTTGTAATACTTATATTGATGGCAGTCGCTTCTTCTTTGGAAATGAAACTCGATGTAAAATTGAACTGTATGATTATTATTAAACTATAAATTAGAATCGAAATTATACATAAAGAAGTGCGTAATATCAAATTGTGCGAGAGAGTCGTAAGAGTCGAAAGAGAGAGAGAGTGGTAAGTCGTTAATGAGAATTGTGTCAATTTTTAGCAGGGATGGAAGGTACACCGCTGATATAGAAAGAAGAGTGAATTTGGGGAATGGTGTGAATGGAGCGTTAGGTAAACTTCTAGGCGCTAAGAACCTCAGCCAGAAGGCCCAGCTCGCCGTACACAACTCGGTGCTGGTACCTACGCTCGCGTATGGAAGAGAGAGCATGAAAGTAGAGTAGATGCGAGCACTGCGCAAAATCTGCGGAGTGACGCTCGCGGACCGCGTTCGTAATACCGAAGTAAGAAAGAGTGTCGAGGTGAAGGTAAGGAAAGGAATGCACCGGTGTTTCGGGCATGTGGAAAGAATGCATGATGTCAGGAGCCTTAAGAACAGACGAGCGTGCATGGCAAGAGTTATGAATGTCAAAGAAGCAAGTGAGGTGTGTAAGAATAAGCCTAAATGGCGCTCTGTCGTTCGTGCCTACCCCGCAAGGGAACTGGCGTGAAGTTATGTATGTATGTATGTGTCCAGTTTTGCCTCCAAGGTCGCTCCTACAACCCGCGTACCGTCCGACGCCTAGCTGCTAATTGTGCGAGCTATGGGCGTCGGCGGTATGCGGGGCGCGGGGAGTAGGTGTGCTGCGGCGGGCGGGTCAGGGGGGCTCTCTGTCCGTAACAACTTATATATGATCTTTTGTCTTTTCTCTTTTTTTTATTACAATAAGAAATGACTCAAAAATCCAATTATGTGAATTTCAGCCCACGTATGCGCTACATGAGCAACGGCGGCGGCACCGTTTGGTCGCACGACCGGCTGATAGACGCGCACACGCAGCACACGCATGCAGCGCACGCGCACGCGCACGCGCACCCGCAGCACGTGCAGCATCCCCACCCTCAGCATGTGCAGCACGCGCACCACGCGCACCACACGCCCCTACTCCTGGACATCAATCAGGTATGACTTTGTTATTGCGAAATTGCAGCAGTCAAACAAACAGACGAACGCAAAATATATAAGAAAGAAAAGATTACACTTTTGCAATTTTATAATATTATAAGCTGTCGTGCCTTTAAAAAAGTTTTTTGGACCCGATTGTAGCGCCACCTACCGGGTCCAATTGTGAATCTAAACCATTCTCGAATCCACTTGTATGTACACAAAAAAATTCATCGAAATCGGTCCAATCGTTTAGGAGGAGTTCAGTCACAAACACATGCACAGAAGAATTATTAAGATAGACTAGCTGACCCGGCAAAAAAAAAACACCATAGGAGGGTGAAAAATACTTTACGAGCTATTCTCATACCTACAATATACAAATATGCTTTTTTAAAAAGGTTTTTAAATACAAGCTTTTGAGATCCTGGATATCATGTAGCCGCCAAGTGCTAGACAAGACAATTGAAACGAGCCCAAACACGACGGGTCTATCTTGTTTAGTACAGGAGTTCCTATGGCCACCTTCCGACTCCATCATCAGATCAGCTCACGCGATATACATATGCGTGCAAAATTTCAGCTCAATCGGAAACCGGGAAGTTGGTCAAATTTAACTTGCGAGATTCCACCCGAACTTATATACATAGGTACATCCATTGCAAGCTAAATAAGAGCTTGTAAAAAAAATCATTAAAATCGGTTAAGCCATTTCGGAGGAGTGTGACCACAAACACCGTGTACGAGATATTTATATATCAGAAAGATTAGAATGTCGGAAGAAGGGTGTCTTATAACATTAATACGATATCCGTGCAGGAACGGAGAAAGAATACAATTTCCTGCGGCCAAGCGGCCTGTGGTAAGAGGCGACAAAACAACCCACAGCCAGGTGGTAGGGCATTTGCCCGACTGGATGGCTACCACCTCTGATCTAGACTCTAGAGTATGCCGCCATAACAACCTTGAGTTGGGTTCCGGCAAAAGTGGCCAGGTTCCAGTCTCAATGGTCCAAGGTTATACATAATTATTATAAGATTGAAACATTAGTAATAATAATTAAAACCAAATAAATATTGAAATAAGTATGTATTTATATAATATAAATTTCTTATTATATTCAAATTATAATTAAGAACAAACGAGCGTGCATGACAAGAGTTATGAATGTCAAAGAAGCAAGCGAAGTGTGTAAGAATAAGCCTGAATGGCGCTCTGTTGTTCGTGCCTACCCCGCAAGGGAACAGGAGTGAAGTTATGTTCTAAAAAACTGTATGCCCAACCGGCAAAAAACATGTGCTCAGTATGAAATCACAAGACCTATTTGTATAACCATGTTTTTGTGCAATAAATTATTGATGGTAACCACATTCCATCAGGTGGGCCGTCCGCCTGTCTGCTGAACTCACGCAATAAAAGTAAGAAAACAAATTATAAAAAAATGAACGGCCATTTTAGATGTCCCTTCGCGGCGCTCGTCTGTCGGCCCTCGGCGGCGGGGTCACGTGGCCGCACCCCGCGCACTCCCATCGCGACCACCCGACCAGGAGTCAGGTATGCCTTACAGCGTCGCCCGATGATCTATTCACACATGTAGGAACGTGATGCGAAGAGACTTGTGTTTAATGTTTTTCAGGACTATAAAATAAATCATTTCTACAAGTGAAGTAATTTTTTTTCAATATTTGAATAAGATACCGGCAAAGATTTTTATAATACAGAAATTTTACCCCTATTTCGTCACAAGAGATTGTTATTGCCTCTATTCCGTCACACGAGAGTAATTTTACCCTGTCACAAGAGAGTGTTGTGTTTGTATTACATCACAATAATTTTTCCCCTATCTCGTCACAAGAAAGTAATTTTACCGCTATTCCGTCATAAGATAGTAATTTTCCCTTTTGTACTCTGTCGAAACATAATAATTAAAACCCTATTTTGTCACGAGAGCGTCATTTTGCCCCTACTCCGTGACTAGAGTAATGATGCCGCTATTCTGTCACAAGAGAGTAATATTGTCCCTATTCCGTCACAAGAGAGTAATTTTCCCCTTTTCTGTCACAAGAAAGCATTGTGCTTCTATTACATTACAATAATATTGCCCCTATCCTATCACAAGTAAGCAATTTTACGACTATGCCGACATAAGAGAGTAATTTTCCCATTTGTACTCTGTCGCAACATAATAATTTTAGCCCTATTTTGTCACAAGACCGTCATTTTGCTCCTACTCCGCGACTAGAGTAATGTTGCCTATATTCCGTCACAAGAGAGTAATTTTGTCCGTATTTTATCACAATAGAGTTACTTTACTCCTATGCCGTCACAACAGAGTAATATTATCCCTATTCCGTCACCATAGAGTAATTTTATCTAATTATATTTATTCACATAAAATATTGTCTACAACCAAAACATTCAACGCAAGTCTCTTTTACATATATTGCAGCAAGTTTTGTGGTCTTTAGAGATTAGTTGCTGAGCAATATCAAATTTTATAAGACAAACAGTCATTATGCTAGCCAAGAATGACCATAAATCTTGGCAAGAACTAAACGATAGTATTTATAAGATTATTTAATATTAATATGAAAATTGTGTTTCAGAGAAGAGAAATTTACATTTTTTTAAAATCATAATTTAATTTTTTTAGCAACTCCATAACATTTACATATTATAAACAGTAAGATATGTATTGTGTTTTAAACACTATATGAAAGTTCACACATTTGAATTATAAATATATGTTGTCCTTATTTACAATATGAATTTTGAAATGTAGTCGAAGAAGGAAATTTTATTTTTAAATATATTATAATATAATATAATATACACTATAACACTTGTTACATAATTTCTACTAATATTTTATTTATGGTACTAGGGCAGTAAAGAGACTGCGACCAAGTCGAGGACTTACCATAGTCACGAGTTTGTAAAAATCAACAACCGCTCGTTGGGCACACAACAATTTTCAACACATTTGCTAGCAAACATTACAATAGATAATGATATAAAAAAAATTCATTTGATTATTTTTAATAGGACATGAGAAATTATACAGATAGGTCACAGCTTAATTTGAAAATGGCGTCACGTGCGCGTGGTGAAAACTAGAACTACATCTTTGGTCTCATTTTGTCTTTCGTATTAAAGTGAGACGAATGTATTGATCAAAAGCTCTTTCAAAGATGTTCGATCATTCAGCTTATTCCTTCTCGTAATGTGAAACTGCTTGGTGGAATTCTAACGTTTTTTTTTTAAATAAAAAAAATCGTAAAGGATACGTACGGCGCTATACAACGGAATGTGCGGTAAAACAGGTACTTTGTTGAGAGTACCTATTTTGCCGCACGTTCCATGTATGGGGCGTAATTTTTAACTTTCGGATAATTTATACAGGCTTCGTGAA
This sequence comes from Dendrolimus kikuchii, assembly GCA_019925095.2. NCBI lineage: Eukaryota > Metazoa > Arthropoda > Insecta > Lepidoptera > Lasiocampidae > Dendrolimus > Dendrolimus kikuchii. The sequence continues at coordinate 1,343,594 of CM034415.1, read as the reverse complement.
TGCATTTTTGGAGTAAATGTGTTGAAAATAATTTACATTACACATAGGATACTCAAACATATCTATAAAGATGGATACTGAACTGATTGTCTGTGGACATTGTTAAGATAGTATATTTTTTTAAAGACGAGATTAAATCAACAGTTTGCAAATGTCAGTCTTAAAAATAATACCTTGACACGAGTTTGACATTGACAACTGTCAATTTATTTGCTGCAATTAGAAACGTACCATACACATAATAGGTTCACAATTGTAAAGTGATTCTTGGGTATATTATGTATTCAAGAGTCGTTTTGGATAACAGCAAAGCCACAGATAACATTATTAATATTAATAACAGTCACACAAATTATATTTTCTTAAGCTGAGAATTCCGTAGGTGTTTCAAACTTCATTCTAGTGTAAGATGGCATCATGAGTTTTGTTGTTTTCATTGTTTTTTTTTTTTTATAATAATGTCATTTCTTTGTTAACACCTCGACCGTTCACATCTTTGGTGTAGATTTCGGAATCCATTAATCTAGGTGTAAAATTTATTATTTTACACTAACTGAAGCCGTTAGGAAGAACATCAAAATTATAATAATGATAAATTAATATTAAATTACTTGTATATATTAGTATTCCTAGAAATTTTCTTATTACTTATGATGAAATTGTGTACCCACTTTTGTGGGTCGTTTAATGTGATTCACTTAAATTTTTTAATAATAGTTCTATTTATTTTAAGGACGAACTTACGTACATAAGTAAGACAGACATACTTAAGATAGTAAAGTAAACAATACAAAAATAAAAATCAACCATAAACAAACAACAAACTCTTCAATAATTGTTGGTCTCTTAGGCCAATGCCGATCTTCCACTCGAACTTAGATCAAAGTCACGACAAATTGTACACTTGCTTAAGAATTAATATATTATGGAGATCAAGAGACTGTTGTGATAATTAATCGGAATTGAATGTAAAATAATGTGTTAAATATCACAGATAGAGTTAAACATTAAGACAATGCAAACATCAAAAGCATAAGTTAAGTGAACGGAACCGGATATAAGAAATTGAATCTGGGCATAGCATAAGTGATTTTAATAGAAAATGATGTTATAATTTTATATATGAGGTAGGTGTGGCGTGGGTTTGCCTTCAACCCCATTCTTATTAAAATTTGCGAATAAGGAAATTCAATATAGTCATCTTGTTGTGTCAGTGCTGCTAGCCATAGAGCTGAAGAGCGCGAGGATGACAACCATTGTTACTGATTTGGTTTCTATCACCGGATAAAGCATGATACATAGCATTGCCACTTTGGATTTTACAAACTTGTTCAAGGAGTCCAAGTTGCAAATATCAACTTAACATGGACTTAATAATACTCTTGACAATTTCTCTTCTATCACTTTCGCTCTGGACTCGTACCGAGGTCCAAATATATTCTTTGCAAATGTTAACACCCACGCCGCATCTAGAATGGTAGCTTTAACTCGCGTTATTAATACCGATACAATCCCGTGTGTCGGCAATAAGTGTAAACGGTGTAAGGCCACGGCACAGGTGGGAGTGACTGGCGCGGCGGGTGAAGTCTGGGGCGCCGCAGTGCTGCCGACGCTGCCACACTTGCGCTATCAGGTATAACGACCGAAGGACCACCTACACCACACAGAAACACCATCAGTCCGATATCCCCAGGCTTATATTTTAGAACGTGAATGTTGCTCGGTGATTAATTCGCTGATTCTTCCCTTACACTTTCATGGTTGGTTGGTTTCCTCTAAGGCGCTTCGATCATCTAGTGTCATTTCTAATTGGTTCGTGGCACGATTCTCATGATGCTCTGATATGACACAGCCTGCATCAATCTATGTAAAGTATTATGAAACACAAAATTTAGTTTGAGCCAAATTATCGCAAAGGATAAAAAAGGTTTTGCTTTGATTCAAATTTTAAATTCCCAACAGAATATTTTAGGTGCTTCCTTCGTCGATTCTTTAAATAGCATCTCTCAAGTTCTTATTTCTGTAATCACTTCGATTTAAATTGTAATAGCATTATGCTATGACTTTCATTTTCTACACTATGTTTTGCTATGAAATATGTGTTCCTTGACAAAGCGTCACACATCACGCAAATAGACGTTACGCTTTATAATGCGATTAATGGCAATTTTGGATTCTAAATCACTTGTCAGTGTACGCGTCATGTTACTTATGTGGGCGTAGAACCTTACATATCCTTGATAGAATATTGTGTATTTTCAAGCTTTCTTCTTGTTTCTCCACTATTTACATTCGTCAAAAATTATCCTTGATATCGTGTTGGCTTGTAACCTAAATAGAGATGAGTTAAATGTTTGCAAAATTTCTGAAATTTCCAACTTTAATTCCTTTGTGGTCTTGAATTAAGTAGATTTGTGCAAATTCTTTGGCTTTTAATAGTATATTATCTGTGCGGTGTTTTGCTATAATAATGTGTTCTAGCTTCGTCTCAGTCTCAATATTTGTAATTTTTGCTTGAGAAAGGTTGATTGGAAACATTGTTCTACCCACCCATACTTGCACTTATTTGAAGGCAGATGGTTTTCCTATTTTTCTGAATTTTATGTCGCTCCTGCACAAGTCTTAAGTTTCTTCCTGCTGACAATTGTGAGTGTTGACTACTGTGTAACTCTCGACGCGTGTATATGTTCGAGACTTGGTCTCCGTCACTTAAGAGATCAAGTTTCTAGGTCTCTTTTCTGAAACATTACCCAAAAATGATCAGTTTAGACATTGCACAAACGTGCTTATCAAATTTCATACAAATACTTCTATACGTCGTTTTAACTGCTTTGCGCCTGAAGAGTTATGTCAGTAACCTGCTTATTAACTTCGATTATTATATTTTGAATACAATGTTGGATATTCTAGCTGGTTTCTATTTCATTAAACATCGTCTCCTGTTTAAAATTTGCGAGTATAAAAAGCAATGTTCAACATAGCTGGGAATTTTATTTTTTCTTTATCACCATTGCTAAAGTTATCTCTAACAGTGTTATTTATCCCTTCCGTCCTTTCTTATACATCATTTCCCTGTACACAAAACCCTCAAAACTGTTGTTATCACCCACACACACGCTTACCGATTTGGTTTCCCCACGCTGGGTCAACATTCTCCATTATTAACGTGGCGCACTAAGTGACTCATACGATATGCATGCCCAGATTATTTGTAAATGGTTAAGGCTATGAGAATACATAGATTTGTAATTTTAATTATACGTCTTATGATTAATGTATGTTGCTTTATATCAAATGCTTTATGCGATGGCATGTGGGGACTAGATTTTCAGTTTAGATTTTAAAAAAAACACTTGTAGCTTTCGCTAATTAGAAATTTTTATGTGTGCGTGGATAAATCTTAGAACAAATCTAAGATTTATCCAGATTGCTTCAATATTAGGATCCCTTCTTCGGTGGACAAAATAAACACAGTACCTCTATAAATATCGAAACGTGTTTATTTCTTACCCTTAGGTGAATGGTAATTTATTAATAAGATAGTATTTTCTTCAGTGTGGGACTTTAGTTATTTCGGGAAATTGGGGGCAAGAACTTCATCCTTTTTTGATTATTATCTTTTATCTGCTGTACGTAATCCCAGTGGTCTATTTATCTTTCAACAAAGGTTTCTGTAGTTAAATCTAAAAGAAGTCTTACAATTTTATTAAATCTTTCTCTAAATCTGTCTCTAAATGTTTTAACCCTTCCACCTGTAATCTATTAGTACTATATAGATTGCAGGCTTTTGTATATTTTAACATGTAGCCTGGACTGGGGATTGTGGCTACCTATAAAGCTTAATGTGTATCAAGAGCTGATATCAATACATAACAAGTAGCTTATAAATTGAATCTTCTCATTTTAGAAGATTTCTTTGTTTCCGAGCTAGCAAATATCAAAGTAAAACTTTGATACCATCAGACGACTGAGTGTAATAATAAGTATTCAAAACGAACCTTGAATGTTTATTTTTAAGCTAATTGTCTACTTGTATTTACGAGCTTATCTATAGCAGATTCTGTGTATTTTCCATCAAAGGTTTTATTCGTGTAATTTTTCTTAACCATGCTATAGGTTTCCCTGAATTCGTTTTAACATTGCACCACCTCTTGCCATCGTGTAAAGCGTTTGCTTGTATCATGTAAGCTTGCGTTCTTTCAGAGCGCAGTAGTGTTACTGGGGAAAGCCAGCAATAAAAGATCATCACGACAGAATCTCGCTTTAAATTGGTTCTTGTAAATAACGACTTTGATTAACTGCTTGATAAACTAATAGATTTTACGCCGTCCCAGTACTTACATGAGTGCATGAGAAATTAATATACCGGGCGTTTGGCGCATGGACCGACTAAATTTTTTGGGGGATTGGGTGGATCAAAAGCTATCTTTAACCCATAGATCCCTCTGTCCTAAGTGTCAATGTAATCGAGATACGATTTTGCCAATCTGTAGATAAAATTTAATTAAAACGTCTCAAAATACAAACAAGGTGTTTTCTTTATTCTGACACTGGTTGAGTAATACCTTGTTTTGTGATCACATTAATAATTTCAAGGCCATGTCGTATATCGTTGGAAAGGATATTAAGTACAGATTTTATTTAAATCAAATGAAATTCTTAATACCTTTCAGTTTTTTTTTAATAATTAATTTTGAATTTGACGTTTTTCATAGATTAATTCATTTTTAAGAGTTTGAAAGCTCGTCAAGTATTTTTTGTTATCTAATGCTAAGAATTAATGTTTAATTTAGAATAATCATGCATTAAAGACTGCAATAAAAGTTATTTGGTTCAATTACAACAACAAAGTAGAAAAATATGTCGTTTTAAGGACGATGAACCAGGTAATTTTCAAAAACAAACAAAAAAATTCGTATCTCGATTACAGTGACACTTAGGACATAGGGATCTATGGGTTAAAGATAGCTCTTGATCCACCCAATCCCCCAAAAAATTTTGTCGGTCCATGCGCCAAACACTTGTATATACAATGATAATCCTTCTATATGATAATAGTTCTTTCAATTTAGTAGTTTAGTTCAGTATCTCCAAAATTATATTTAAAGCGCTTGGGAGATAAAATAAATTCCTCGATATCAACTACTTATAGGAGTTGAATAACCAACATAGCAGCAATTTTATAACCACTGATAGGGATAGTTAGAGTTAATTTATCTAAAGTTAGACATAAATTATTATGTACAATGGTTAAAGTATCGAAATAATTTAATTTAAGCATTCCAAGATTCAAAAATTTAAAGTCAATTACATTTTGTTTAACTCCTCTATATCGCATAACATCGCCAACTTAGTCACTTGAACCACATTATTTCTATCGTTGGTTGGTCATATCTATAGTTATTTTGATGTTATATAATACTCATAAGTACACTAATCTTACCTACTACTCGATGTATTACGATAAGTCTTTTCAATTTACTTTACCATTTCTTTTTACAATTTTTTTGCTGGCGGTCCCCGGTTACAGTTAATAATAGCATCTACGCTCGTTTCTCTTTTTAAGATAACGTTATATGGTCGTGTACCGAACAGTGCTCCAATGTGTTTAACCTTTTCATGATGCTTGTTTTTGTTCACTTTACTTTTACCATCCATTATAACTGCAGTTTTTTTATTGAGAATATTTACTACTTAATTTAATCCATGAAAATTTGGATATTAAATAATCACTAATGTAAAGACATTCGGAAGCGTTTGTTCGTGTTGATTCAATTACGTAAATCATAAATGAATCAATACGAACAAATTCACTTAATGATGCAATTTTAGTATTATTTTTAAATTATCCAAAAATATAGACGGATTAGTATAATGGCATTATGCTAGTTTTATGTGATATCTAATTCCAACTTTTAGTAGTCCGGGTGTGCCTAAGGGTACCCTATACTGCCCACTAATATAAATTGGAGCACTGTTCGAAAGCAAGTAATTTGAGTTAATTAGCATACGGGAGCGGTTACTAATTTCTGTGCGTTTCACTTTACAAACACGTAAGATAAACGACTTGATGATTCACGCCCGGTACTGGAATACTATTTATAAGACCTCTTAAATACATGCCCGATAAAACAAAGTTAAAAATATTTTTTATGTATATGTATTAGCGAATTATTAATCTACATGCAAAGGATCTTCCCCAGCACCTAGATCTTTAGGGGTGACGTTATGTACCAGAAGATAATTTTAATCCAGCTTTTAATAATTATAAGTTTTCGCAGAATTAAATTAGTCTTCAATGTAACACTCGTGAAAAATTTACTGTATATCCTTTTTTTTATCAGTAAGTAGTACCAGGCGAGTCTTTGCAAGTTGGATTAGGTTTAGCTCCCAAAGTGAGTTTCGAATTTTGAGCTGGTTTCCCCCCTTCTTTTGTTATACTAAGCACTGTTATGTTAGAAACTTTAATACAGCTTGGCTCGTGTGATTGTGGCCCCCTTTTGTATATTGGTCTTTGTGCAAATATTTTAATACTCCTAAAGGAAAATTATTTCCATATATAATCATTCTTGAGATAATAATCAGCATTTACACAGAAAAGACACTCAATATTTTCAGTCAATTTTATGAGGCTCTTTTAAGAAGAAGAGACTTAAATTTTGAGTGGGGTTCTTTGTCATCTGTCATGATGGCAGAAGACAATGTATTTTAAGTATTTATTTGTTTAAACTATATGTATTGGAGTGGTTTGCGCAAAGGTCAAATAAGGCGTTTCTGCCAAACGTTTGGATTGTGTTAACAGCGGCTGCTAAATGCAGTGTGATATAGCGAGGTGGCGGTAGGCTGCATAGTTATGGTACAGTTTATGAGTATATTACTACCAGCGAGCCCACACTTATATGCTATAATGTAGGTATCTGACCTGTACTGTACAGCTACTAGTAGTACTATATTTATACTGTTGTTACATTGTGTATGACATAAACCCCCCTGATTCTATTGTATCTACCTATTTTGTAATACATAGAGGTGCACAACGCTTGAATTTAGGTAATCGACGTTTTGGACGCACGTTATTGGCTTATGAGAATATACTAAGCAATGGCTGGCTAATAGTAACGTTTGATTTTGGATTACAACATACGATTGGCCAGTTCTAAACCAATCAGATTAACATGAAGCTTTTAATTTATGAAGGGTGAAAAGATGTTTTTGATATCTAAAATGCATTACATTAGCAGGTGATTTAGTTATGATTCAAGATTTAGACTCGGCTTTAACAAAGGCTAGTGCTAAACCTAGAATACTGGTTGTCAAAATAACTTGTGCGTCTACAAGCGTCGTATTAAAATATAACTAATTTGTCGATGTTTTTAAATAATTTTGACACTTTCAGACCGGCTTTATGATTATAAAGACTTTTTATTTCAATCAAATTTAAAACCACACCAAGTTTTCGGCTAGCTCTTATTTGAATTATCGATTTAAACTCTAAAGTTCTTTTTACACCCTTACGACACATTGTTACTTTGTATAAATGACGACGCACAACTAGTTCAGTGTATAAATCCATCAATAGACTTGGTTTTTTGTCTATTGAAACATAACCTGTAGTCAACGATACATTTAGAATATGTGATTAATATTCTGCGCCGTAGGTGCGGGGAATACCGCAATACGATCGCATAAATAGTTCCATATCCAAACAAGATAATCATTGAGATGTGGTATACTGCAGGGACCATGCTTCAAGCCTTTAGGTTTCCTTCTAGATGAGGTAAAATGGCCTAAAAACACTAACTCGACATCTTAAGGGACGTCTTGTATATCCAAGCGAGAAATACATACAAGAGAAGACTGAATATTCTTGGTTTTTCTTGTACTTGCGTGGGCTTTCCACAAGTTGACGACTGATGCGTTTATTTCTCGAGCGACGGTGTGCAAGTGCTTACTTTAGCCATCCCATTTATTCCAGGAAATATTTTGGTTTCTTGTAGTTGACAAAGATTTCTTGGAGGTTATCTAATGTGTCCAGGCACTCAGCCTTGTAGATTATTCCTCCTGTGCTCTAGAAAGACAAGGGTGGCAGTTTTTTAGTACCCTCTAGACATCTGTTTTATAAGATGCCTGTTATAATTGCTATGACCAGTTGCTACCCTAGTGTTGGAAATTTATTAAATTTCTTGATACATTGGCGAACTTGCTGCCGTCATTTGTAAAACGTCATTGTCTTAAATTAAACCTCATTTTGCTGAAAAGTTTAGGTATGTTTTTTACAGCAGTAATCGGCTACAGCATGTAACACTCAAGCTAGCTCATCATTTTTATGTAAATATCGTAAGGTGTTATAACTTCTAGATTGTGCTACCACATAAGTTTAGTGAACACCGACTTTTATTTACTTTTCATCTACTCTAAAATATTAGTATTCACAGGGCCAACTTTTAATAGGAAATGATTTGGTAAATTTATTTAAAAATTTCTTTTGACTGTTCACCACATTTTCCGCTTGTAAGCCTTGTACTTCAGAATAAAACACGCGCAGGTTGTTTAAACTTTAGTTTCATAAGTTTTCGTTCTGTTTTCTTCTTTTTTGTATATAGTTTTTTTTTCTTTATTTCATTTTATATTGATCTATTTGACAGTCTCGTTTTAAACTTCAGTTTGTGAGCCGAGTGCTTTATTCGAATTTGAGCTATGGGCATGGAGAAGATATTAGGAATGACAGTGGCTCAGTAAAAAACTTAATTCTGTAAATATTACACTACTTGTTGATGTCACAGGTCGTTCCCCAAATTTAAAAGTATTTAAAGTACATGTTATAAAGGTAGACAAACCTTCATATTCTACTAACTTTTATTACACTTCCCTCGCTTGTTGACGCTTCAGATCAAACCAGTCGAAAATTGGAATCTTAATAACTAGCTTTTCAATTTCTGTTTGATCTGGTCTTAAAAAATATGTTTTAAATAGTAACATGTCAAAAATCGACGGTACACCTCTATCGCGATGTGAACATGTAGAATTTAACTGCTTTATGGAATTACGTTATTTACCGGGCGACTGTCATACTTCGAATAATATCTTCATGCCATCTGATAATAGTAACAGGATAAATACCTATAGCCGAGGGTGGGTCTTCAGGTTGAATTTCCCCCTGTAGCAGATAAAACCTACTCCAACATGATACTGTTACTGCAACTCACCCACATATCATAAACCTGTCTATGTACTGCTTTAAAGAATAATTTATTATTACTGTTAGCAACAAGAGATGTAATATATTACACTAAAACTTTGATAAAGTTATTATAACCATAATAGTAGTCATTCCTTCGATTTTAATTCCTCGTAAATTTTCCGATGATTTTTAGGTCCGTGAGATTTCTCCAAGCAGAATATTTATCTCCAAAATAATAACGAAGTCCCCAATCTGGCGAGCCTACCTATAGTGAGATTACAAATTAGGCTGAAGTAAAAAGTCCCATCAATTACCGGTCGGAAGCGACCTTCCAAATATTTCATTTTTTCCCACCCTTTACTAACCTTCAACCAACATTATGTGGTTCTTGTACAGCATGCATCGAGTTTACGACACTATTGGGTACATTGAGAATGTTTTACGTGTATGAATTTCCAGTGTTACCAGCACTATTTATTTTTTGCTGATGGCAACTCGGGCTTTCGTAGAGTGACTTAAGAAAAATAAATATTTGGCTGGTCGCTTTATATATTAGAACTTGGCTGTGTTTTTTCAGGAATATGCTCTTTTCAACGTGAAAAAGTTTTTAATAATGTGATTATTATATATTTTTTTGATCTATAACTATTATATTATTACGTTATTTGTCGAGTGTTTGAGGGATGTGGTTATTAACACAAGCGCTATGTTTAAAGTTTTAAAATATTTCACCGTAGTGTTTATAAGCAATAAGTTTTTCTCTCGTTCCATAGTACATCTTTACATTTGGTAGATTTAAAGCAAAACACACGTTTAGGCGTAGCTCTGTGTTTCGCACATGTTATTATTATTATTTTTTAATCCAATTCTTTTCATAGTATGCTTTACGCTTATGAAAATAAAGTGTCTCCTTTTTTTTGAAGTGTCCTTTCATAAGTATATTTTATTTTTATTATTATTTCTGTTTTATATTGTCTGTTGTTGTTATATCAGTTTTATTATTATTATTATGATTAATTATTTTTTATTCAGTTTCATTGTCTTGCATATGGTGTGGATGACAGAATTACAATAGTAAATTCTAGCTATTCATATCCTCCTCGTTATTATAATTTTATATTATTATTTAATTATTATAATTTTTTCTAATAGTATTTTTCGCAGCTATTAATTACGTTTAATATATAATACTACATTTGAACTGTTATTAAGCGTAATTTTTATTTTGAATCTGATCGTAGGTATTAACGTCAGATTTAAATAAAAAATTACATAAAAATCGCGTTTAGTAACCGATTAAACACAGTTGTAATTATTTTTTTTTATCAATGATCACTTACAGAGCGAGAAAACAACCCGATTTATTGCTTTTATAATTAAATACATTTTTTCTTTTATGCAAAGCGCATCTAATATTACGCTATTTTAAGTCTATGTTACCCCGGTACATGGTTTAATTATTATTATTAATTTTTATAAAAAATAATTAATAATTTTTGCTGCATAATCTAACATGTTTATACTAATTGTAAAAACACCTTTACGGGGCAAGCTTTTGTTATATATTTTTCGACCTTACGCCAATAGAAGTTTTACCTTAACTTGCTTTTAAGTGAATGTTCTAATGAAGCTTGGGAGGGTTTCAGTCAATCTAGATGTATACAACGACAAAAGCCTAGTAAAAAATCTGAAAAGCTCCTAAATAACTATATAACTAGATGGCGCTGCAAGTCCTGTAGATATTCGACCTAATCGGTCCACAAATAGGTGAGTTGAGATATCTTCTTTGTAGGTTTGTATTACGTCGCTGTACATGTCCTAAACGGTCGGATCGATTTTGATGAAATTATATGTGTTCGTTTGAGTGGGTCCCGGGATGGTTTAGATTGGCAATTGGACCCGATAGGCGGCGCTGCGAGTTGGTTTCAGGATATTTTTCAGGGCAGAACAGCGTCTGCCGGGCCTACTTGTAGTAGTATAGTTCATATAAAAGAGCTGTCGTTAGAGACCTTGTTTATAATCATACTTTTAAAATTTCATTAATACTCATTATAAGAAATAATTTAGGGTACTGAGCTTGCGGCCTGTTTGCGCCATCTAGGTCTTTGCGCCCGAGTGCCAAGTACCCTTTGCGCGCGCGGGTAAAAACGGCCCTGTTTTCACTTTAACTTTAGGGGTTCATATTTTTTTATTTCTGGTAACCCTGCTTGTTACTGAGTTATCATGAACGGGGAATAGGTAGGAGCTTTTCGGATTTAAGTTTTATACTAGGTGATGATCGTCGTTCCTGGTATTGTCTTTGAATGTCTCAGTTTATGTTTGAAATAGACTATGCAGCATCTAAAATTTGGTGTTCTCAGTGAAATGTATGGTAAATTATAAATGTGTATTTTTTGATATATTTAAAGTATACGAAAATTTACAATATCAATGGCTTGGTTAGTAAGAAGAAATTATCGAAATCAGCCCAATCTAAGAGTTGGTAATCAAGAGTCATTTATTTATTCGTAGCTGTGTTATATGTCAAGATTATATTGTTACGAGTTGCAGGACTCGAATTAACATACCGTTAGAATTACTATAGAGTTTATTAGAACTATACAAACACGTATAACACAGTTACAAATATAACCGAACACAATTCCAAAAAAATCCATAAAAACGCGCAAAGTCTGCCACTAAAAGTTTCCCGATAACAGTACACACGTCTTGCTTGGCTCGTGGTTATCGCTCGACTGCCTCCTCCCTCAATCGGGCCGTTGCTTTATACTGCACAGATGCAATATGTCCGTCCGGCCGCGTGAACTTAATTTTCAAGAATCAGTTTGTACTTTAAATCCGAACACCTGGCTAATGATCACAATACAACAATAGGCCGTAAAAGATTACAATACAACAATGGGCTGTTTTCTAATCACAAATTTTAAACACAAAGTAAACAAAAGAAGTCCAAATGCCGAAAGGTAATGAAATGTATTTTTACAGGTATGCATGTGTGAATTTGTTTTTGTCAGGAGCCTTAAGAACAGACGAGCGTGCATGACAAGAGTTATGAATGTCAAAGAAGCAAGTGAGGTGTGTAAGAATAAGCCTGAATGGCGCTCTGTTGTTCGTGCCTACCACGCAAGGGAACTGGCGTGAAGTTATGTATGTATGTATGAAACACAAAGTAAACAAAAGAAGTCCATATGTCGAAAGGTAATAATAAAATGTGTTTTTACAGGTATGCATGAGTGAATTTGTTTTTGTCCGGACCAGAATTGTAACGATATTATTAAGAATTTTACAATTATGAGGTATAATAAATCTTCATATTTCATGAACTCCCTCAAAGTTTGTAAAATGTGCTCGATTAGCCATTTCTTAAAGGGCCAAGTGTATTTATTTAAACTACCGGAGGGACATCTTTATAACTATACAGGGTTGAATTTTTTAACCGCCCCAGATGGGAAACTACTCTAATGTACTACTTGCAACAACTCAGAAGGGTTTATGGTAGTAAAATTTATTAAATTTTATCCGTGCAGGAACGGAGAAAGAATACAATTTCCTGCGTTGGGGCGGCCTGTCGTAAGAGGCGACAAAACAACCCACAGCTAGGTGGTAGGGCATTTGCCCGATTGGATGGCTACCACCCCTGGTCTAGAGTATGTCGCCATAACAATCTTGAGTTGTGTTCCGGCATTAGTGACCAAGTTCCAGTCTCCCTTAAGAGAGCAGCAGCGCATTTGTAGCACATTTGGTGTTGCAAATGTCCATAGGCGATGGTGACCGCTTTCCATCAAGTGGGCCGTCTGCCTGTCTGCTGAACTCCTGCAATAAAAAAAAAAAAGAACAGCAAATGACATAATACTTTATAATCAGAGAACCTTAAGGTTTTAACAAGTTACATACACTAACTTTGGACACTGGACAAGCATTTTTAGAACACCTCGCCATCCCTCCAATGTTACAGTATATCAAACTTAGCAATTGGCACAACCGATAGCGGCTTGAAGTCATTGATAAACTATTTTAATTAGGGTTATGAATTAATAGTACATTATGGTACTAGTGTGTAACATTGGTGATTACTGCCGAGGCGCCATTGAGACTCGAGCCGTAGGCGAGGGTCTTAAGAGAGCCGAGGACGGTAATCATCAATACACACGTGTGTCATACGACGTTTTTCAACACACTTGTGAATAAAATAACAACAAAAACTCATTTTATTTAGTAGATAAAAAAAAAGTTATATATGAGTGAAAGTTTTATTTATTAAACACGTACGAGTTAAAATTATCTATTTAAATAAGAAGTTGCATGAAATGAGCAAGCAATAGGAACATTTATTTATTTGTTCTATAGAACACGATCTTTTTTTTTTAATAAAAACTTTTTTCAGAACAAAGCAACTCAACCAATAAAATTAAAAAAAAAAAATCTATAACTCACTAGTGAGTTATAATGTTTTTTACTCACAGTTTGGTTATGGGTGTCATTCTGTGCCTAATTGCGGTGACCATAGAGCCACTTTATGAGCAAGTGTGTTGAAAAAGAATTTAATACATTACTGTTTGGAAATTCCAGATAATATTTTATACAAGATATCATATAAAACATTATACTTAAAGTTTTACATGTAATAAAATAAATTGAACACAGTACAAATCTATCGCGTCTTCCAACATGAAAATAAAATTTAGTAAATACCGTCTATAGACAATTGAGAAATTTTGAATTATAAACTACACAATTATCACATTATACAAACGATCAATATGGTAACAAAACTATTGTAAATTTTAGACAACTACTCAATACAAAATAGGCGCTAATCACAGAATAAAACAAGCTTTTGAGATCCTGGATATCATGTAGCAGCAGAGTGCTAGCCAAGACAAGTAAAACGAGCCCAAACACGACGGGTCTATCTTGTTTAATACATGAGTTCCTATGGCCACCTTCCGACTCTATCATCAGATCAGCTCCATGGTACCATATTATTGCATTGTCACGCGATATACATATGCGTGCAAAATTTCAGCTCAATCGGAAACCGGGAAGTTGGTCGAATTTAATTTGCCAGATTCCACCCGAACTTACATACATACATACATGGATACATCCATTGCAAGTTAAATAAAAGCTTGTAATAAAAATATAACATTACTACTCAATTAGGGAAATGGCCGACTGTATTGCTTCGAAATAAGAGGGTACATAACAAAATTAACTTCAAAAGGAAACATGACAAGAACAACTATGCTACTGAAGGGTGAGCCCCGATGGGGTGGAGGAGCGAGACGGAATGCTCCTCCGTCTTAAAGGAAGATCTTCCAGCGAGGCCAATGTTATTCCTCGCAGGCCTAGGCCCTTCTGTTATATTTGAAATTTTGTATATATTCTTTGTATGTTTCGGGAAACGTTTGTGACATCAATTATTGCACAGCGCCATCTATTGGCTTGTAAGTGTTCCACTACACTACTAAATAACTGTATCACTAAATTCTGGAGATTGCAAAATTTACTCAATAAACATTCCTTCATTAATAAAAAGAAACAAATATATATAGGCGAAGATTATCGAAGATTTTTTTAAAGTAATTTAAAAGTTGTTATACAAAAACTTTTCAAATAATTAATGGAGTTACAACAAACAAAAAATATTGTAGCCGTCGCAATAATTGAATAGATTCCTTACATGTTATGATAAAATATAAACGCTATACAGAAGATAGTATAAAACGCTGCAGCGAGCAGCTGTGTGAATGCAGTTTTGTCATTTAAATACTGTACTTGCTTAACCAAGCCGTTGAGTACAATCTCCTTTACACTTCACTGAGAGGACCAGCCGAATCGATCCCAAAAATTCTCCACGATAACATTGTTCGCGTGGTGACCACCAGATGGGGGGCGTGTACGCCGGCCTCCAGTACCACGGAAGCTTCGCCCCTCCGCCCCCGCCCCCGCCGAGGGGGCCCTTCGCCTCGCCCCCGCATCCGCACACGCACTACATCGCCAACTCGCAGGTGAGTAGATACGGATCAGGGTTGCCAAAGAAAATAGGGAATTTTTCTTAACCGTAAAAATATAGCATAAGCCTCGCGTATGGAATTACTATAGAATTTATTAGAACTATACAAACACGTACACAAAAACTACTAGTACAAACTGTACGATTCAATCAGACGCGCAAAGCCCGTCACTATATCGTTTGTCGAATGTGCGTCTTACTCGTATCGTAATCCTCGCTCGACTGCCCCACCCCTCCGTTCGGGCATTGTTTTATAGTAAACTGTACAATACAAGCTCGCGGGCTGGGTTCTTCCAAGAAAATGTAATTTGCACACCTGCGAACGGCCAACAAAGTTGAAAACAATAACAATGAGGATTAGTTCGACACTAATGACGGCCATAAAACAAGTAGAAAAAAATATCATGTTTTTCTTAATTACAAATTCTAAACTCAATGTAAACAAAAGCATTCCTAAATCCAAGAAGGCAATAAACTGCGCTTTTACGGCCGGAGGTGGTGTGTGGTGTGCGCATTTCTTTGTCGGTATGTAACAATATATACAACGATAATTAAAAATATATTTACTTTTATTATCTGTAATAATTTCACATTATGTAATAGGAGTAAGGCACCACGGAAATCTATGAGGTACTCCTTAACTACTACTCATAATACTCCTAGTATTACTTCTTAACATAAGTTGACTTTAATATTTTCGCGACTAGTATACATAATAAAACTATGGTTTAATGGTTTTAAGCGCGGTAATTTATTTGATTTTTATTATTCCGACGTTTCGGCCACTTTTCAGTAGCCGTGACATAGGTGTCAAGTGTCAATAAGAGACTATTATCGATGTACTTAATCGATATACCAAAAAGCCGCAAGACTAACACTATCACTATCTCGTAATATAGCAAGAAAATATACCCATTTCATACAAATCATACAACTCCTATATAAACAGAGTGAGACAACAACACAATCAACGATCACGTGCACAAACGCGATCTGCACTCTCATCGCGGACACATATGTGCTAATAGTGAGCTGAAGGGTTAACACATTTACCGATATACCAAAAAGCCGCAAGACTAACACTATCACCATTTCGTAATATAGCAAGAAAATATACCCATTTCATACAAATCATACAACTCCTATATAAACAGAGTGAGACAACAACACAATCAACGATCACGTGCACAAACGCGATCTGCACTCTCATCGCGGACACATATGTACTAATAGTAAGCTGAAGGGTTAACACATTTACCGATATACCAAAAAGCCGCAAGACTAACACTATCACCATCTCGTAATATAGCAAGAAAATATACCCATTTCATACAAATCATACAACTCCTATATAAACAGAGTGAGACAACAACACAATCAACGATCACGTGCACAAACGCGATCTGCACTCTCATCGCGGACACATATGTGCTAATAGTGAGCTGAAGGGTTAATGTGTCAATATATAGGCTAAATAAAACTTGCCGCCCGTTATATTCTGCTACTTCTGTTTGTCTATGCTTTGATGTACAATAAAGAGTTACCTTACCTTACCTTACTTTACTGTGTTTAAAACTGTTAAAACCGTAGTTCTATTACAAGTTGACTTTGTCTATATTCGGTGTATGCGTTTTGATTTCGCAGCGTGCGGAAGGCGGTCGTTTAGAGATGTTGGGGAGTGGCGAAGGCGCCTTGTCCCCGCTGCAGCCGCCTGAATTACACCACGCGCCTCTACTACTCGCCACAGAGGTATTTATAGCTAATAATTAGGGACCGCAAATTACAACACAGGAATTTCATTATTTTTTTTACCCCTTTTTTGTGTGTGTGAAAATTCTATATAGACTGGGTGTTAGGATTTTTCTGTCACGAAAAAGCGTTACGGCCGCGTCGAAGAGCCGGCATAACTTTAGAGTAGACTCATGGATGCGTTTTTTGGTTCCGGATCGAATTCAGTTTTTTTGTTTGATATAATAAAATATGTTTAAATAAAAAATGCATTCATTAAAATGTACCTAACCTGCGAAAAATCGAAATGTGTGCTGGGACACATAGCAGAAGTGAAACTTCAACGGACAAGTGGCAAAACGGATCGCAACAAAATTTTAACTTGAAGTTTTACGGGCAGGTTTTCAAATTGGACAAGTGCATTAACAACGCGGTGCTGGTACCTACGCTCACGTATGGAAGCGAGAGTTGGGTATGGAAGAGAGAGCATGAAAGTGGAGTAAACGCGGTCGAGATGCGAGCACTGCGCAACATCTGCGGAGTGACGCTCGCGGACCGCGTTCGTAATACCGAAGTAAGAGAGAGAGTTGATCTGAAAGAGAGTGTCGGGATGAAGGTAAGGAAAGGAATGCATGATGAAAGAATGACTAAACAGATATACAATGCAAAAGTGGATGGCCACGACACACCTTCCATGATCAGATCGATCGTGTACTAGCAGAAGGTGATGTCAGGTGCCTTAAGAACAGACGAGCGTGCATGACGAGAGCTATGAATGTCAAGAAGCAAGTGAGGTGTGTAAGAATAAGCCTGAATGGCGCTGTGTTGCTCGTGCCTACGCCGCGAGGGAACTGGCGTGAAGTTATGTATGTATGTACATTAACAATCTATCCATAAAACTTGAAGTTAAAATTTTATTGCGATTCCTTTTTCCACTTGTCCATTGAAGTTTCACTTGTACCATGTGTCCCAGCACACATTTCGATTTCTCCTGTCTCCCTACTGTGCCATCACATTTGCGATTGTAACCGCTTTCCATGAGGTGTGCCTTCTGCCCGTCTGCTGAACTGGTGGAATAAAAAAAAAATATAGACAGCACTGTAGTTGACAATATTTGTTGTCTTGTAGGCAAGAGGTGCGCCATTGGAGCTCATGGCGCCCCATCACGCGAGACACGCGTTGTCGCACCACCATCACGTGAGTTGCATTATTATAATTTTCCTTTGAGCGTCCGTCTATCTGTGTGTGTTAGATACATTTCTCTTGAAACAGTTTTCACGTTAATGCTCTAGCAGTAACAAAAATTCTAAACATTTTATCTTCGCAATCTCCGTCTTTATGTTGTTAGCTGACCCGTG
Organism: Dendrolimus kikuchii; assembly: GCA_019925095.2. Lineage (NCBI taxonomy): Eukaryota > Metazoa > Arthropoda > Insecta > Lepidoptera > Lasiocampidae > Dendrolimus > Dendrolimus kikuchii. Next base: position 1,325,311 of record CM034415.1, on the reverse strand, counting down.
TACACTTCGCTGGGAGCTATTCAGGTTAAGCCAACATATTATTGTCCATGGGAAAAGACTCTTTCACGTGCCCACTTCGCTGGGAGCTATTCGGGTTAAGCCAACATATTATTGACCATGGGAAAAGACTCATGTGCCCACTTCGCTGGGAGCTATTCGGGTTAAACCAACATATAATTGCCCATGGGAAAAGACTCTTTCACGTGCCCACTTCGCTGGGAGCTATTCGGGTTAAGCCAACATATAATTGCCCATGGGAAAAGACTCTTTCACGTGCCTACTTCGCTGGGAGCTATTCGGGTTAAGCCAACATATAATTGCTCGTAGGGAAAACACTCCTTCCAGTTTAGAAAAATAGCTCTTTGAATAAACTTTAATTATGTATTGTTTATATTTGGCGCTGTTCGATGACCTATGCTCTAACAAAAATAAAAAATTCTAAAAAAATAATTTTACGATAGTTCTCTCTCTCTCTTTGATTGTGTGTTATGATAATAATGAAATGTCACCAGCGTCGCAGTGGTGGTGGTGTCGGAGTGGGGGTCGGGGGCGGGGTCGGCGTCGGCGTTGTCGGTTCGGCGTCGCGCGCCGCCCGGCCCTACGTCAGGCACGCGGCGCGGTGGCCCCACCATCCCATACACCATATACACACGCAGGTGAGTCCACGGCTCCGTGCGAAACTACCCTACAAACGTGAACGAGTATACGAAACTCCCCATACCGACCAAAAAATATTTCCCCATAACGGCCAATAAAATGTCCCCATAACGGCCATAAAATTTCCCACACCACACATTTCTTTAATCAAGAAAATAAGGAGGTTATCAGTTTGTGGTGTAATTTTTTTTTAAATATTTTGTTCACAAAATCAAAAAACATTACAATTATTGTATACGGACATGTTTGGATTTAACTTTAGTAAGCAATTTCAGGCTATGTCGAAAACTTAGTATTATTAGTAAGATTAAAATGAAAAATGTCCCAAATAATTTTCCCAAAACGGGTACAAAAACCCCCAATCTGGCAACCCTGCATGAATCTTGCGTAAAGCGAAAGCTAGACGTTCAGTTTATAATGTGATTTATCAGTATTTAACAAATATCATGGTATTTACTGATTGTGTAAGCTAGTGTATTGATTTTTTTTTATGGCAGGAGATCAGCAGACAGGCAGACGGCCCACTCGATGGAAAGCGGTTACCATCGCCTATGGACATTTGCAACACCAAAGGTGCTACAAATGCGCTGCTGCTCTCTTAAGGGAGATTGGAACCTGGTCACTAATGCCGGAACACAACTCGAGGTCGTTATGGCGACATACTTTAGACCAGGGGTGGTAGCCATCCAGTCGGGCAAATGCCCTACCACCTGCCTGTGGGTTGTTTAGTCGCCTCTTACGACAGGCCGCCCCAACGCAGGAAATGTATAATATAATATACTTACACAATATTATTGGTTTTTCTTTTTCAGGGAGGTGGTGGTTTGGTGAGTGCGGCGTTGCCAGCTCACATGCAGGCCCAACTGCACGTGGCGCAGCCGCTGTCCCTCCCCCCACCGCCGCCCACTTACCAGGTAAAAATATGCCTCCAAAATCAAAAATGTCCCCCAGTAGCAGAATATATCATTGTTCGATTTGCAAGATTTGACCTTTGTTGTATATTTAAGTTTGGGTAGTGGCAACACCAGACACATTAAAGATGGGAGGAGTTTTTGGCGGGAACTGAAAGGAGACGTGCTGTGCAGTTTTATTTTCTAAAAATGTGTAAAATTACTCTAAAATGAACAATAGTTGTAGGATATTGATAGTTTTTGAGTAGTAATTGTGTGTTTTGTGAGAAATGTGAACTATATAGCCAAAGTGCAAAAGTGGATGGATGCAGAAGTCGTGGAAGGCCACGACACACCTTCCATGATCAAATCGATCGTGTACTAGCAGAAGGTGATGTCAGGAGCCTTAAGAACAGACGAGCTTGCATGACAAGAGTTATGAATGTCAAAGAGGCAAGTGAGGTGTGTAAGAATAAGCCTAAATGGCACTCTGTTGTTCGTGCCTACCCCGCAAGGGAACTGGCGTGAAGTTATGTATGTATGTATGTATATAGCCAAATGTGGCCTTTTGAGTTGTCATAAGAACTCCGTTGAATGACGTCGATTGTAGCCTACAATGCAACAGCGTCTGGCTTAAAGGCCTAGTTGCCAAGCCTTATACATTAAAAAATAAATAAAAATAAAGATGGGTGTCAAATAAAACTAGAGTTTTAATTGTGCGTCAATTGTTTTATTTATAATGATTAAGACAAAACAACCTTTAACCTTTTAAGACGGAACCACCACAAATTTGTTCTCGAACTGTCATAACGGCTAATTGGGAAGCAACACTAAATTTGTGCTCAAACACAGATAAGTGAAACGAACGTTGAACTGATGCTTTCTCCCTCTAACTGCATAGAATTTGTATTAGTGAGTAAAAGAGACGATATAATTGTCTTGATTTTGGCGCGGCAATTTTGATGGCAGCTGGCAGCTTGTGGACGAAAATAATATCAAATTTAGACCCTGGAAGGGGATAAAAAAAAATCTAGAAATTGCGATAGTAATGTCCAAAAATTGATAACTTAAAACTAAAAATGTTGGTGGTTCAGGTTAACCTTCAGTTACCTTGGCCTTGGCCTACCTCACTTTAACGCAGAGGCTCCGGGTTTGATTCCTGGTATAGTAAATTTCGGAAACGTATTTTCTCCATTATTTACTATGGTCTGGGTGTCTGGGATCGGCCCCAGAGTAGTCCGTTGTATATTACCCATAACACAAGCGTAACTTGCTTAATTTGGGGATATACAATGTGTGTGTTTGTCTGCCGATTATTATTATTATTACCTTACGTTTAGCCGTAACTGCTCCGGGCACTCTTTATGTTCATACATACATTGATCGGGGATTAATATAGAAGTGAGGCGGAACTTCCTTCTTTAAATTGCGCGCCACACGGCTGCTGTTAGTGTGCTTAAGGTCTTGCACGAGCAACTAAAATTGCCTAATCCCGGTCAATTCTCGTCAACTATGTTATATCGAGTTTCAAATCACAACGCTTCTAAAGAAGTTTCACTCCAAAAACTTTAAATGTACTGCTATGTAAAAAACACCTTCCATGATCAAATTGATCGTGTACTAGCAGAAGGTGATGTCAGGAGCCTTAAGAACAGACGAGCTTGCATGACAAGAGTTATGAATGTCAAAGAGGCAAGTGAGGTGTGTAAGAATAAGCCTAAATGGCACTCTGTTGTTCGTGCCTACCCCGCAAGGGAACTGGCGTGAAGTTATGTATGTATGTATGTATGTATGTATGTATGTATGTAAAAAACAATTATATCATCAATACTTTTTGTTTTACCATTATTTCAAAATAAGGAAGTTCTCGCGCCGCATCCTGTAGGATACGATTTATCCCTGAAACTCTGCCAGGTATGATCCAAAAATTGACATGAGTGAAGTTGGTGTATAACGTTGATTTGATCGCAGGTGTTCCTGAACCTGCTCGCGATGTTCCCCCTGTCGCCTTACGCGGAGGCCCGTGGCGAGGAAGCCGCCGACTCCCCGGAGACGGAGAACTACGAGGCCCTGCTCTCGTTGGCCGAAAGACTGGGTGAGGCCAAACCGAGGGGGCTGGCGCGCAACGAGATCGACCAGCTGCCCAGCTATAAGTACTCATCCCAAACGCACCAAGGTCAGTTTTTTTTCGTCTTATACCCATATGAGGCTTGTTGTAGGATATAAAGTGTAATAGGTCAAACCGAGGAGGCTGGCGTGTGACAAATGGGCCAACTGTCCAGCTATAAGTACTCATCCCAAACGCACCAAAGTCAGTTTTTTTTCGTCTTATACCCATATGAGGCTTGTTGTAGGATATAAAGTGTAATAGGTCAAACCGAGGAGGCTGGCGTGTGACAAATGGGCCAACTGTCCAGCTATAAGTACTCATCCCAAACGCACCAAAGTCAGTTTTTTTTCGTCTTATACACATATGAGGCTTATTGTAGGATATAAAGTGTAATAGGTCAAACCGAGGAGGTTGGCGTGTAACGAAATGGGCCAACTGTCCAGCTATAAGTACTCATCCCAAACGCACCAAAGTCAGTTTTTTTTCGTCTTATACACATATGAGGCTTATTGTAGGATATAAAGTGTAATAGGTCAAACCGAGGAGGCTGGCGTGTGACAAATGGGCCAACTGTCCAGCTATAAGTACTCATCCCAAACGCACCAAAGTCAGTTTTTTTTCGTCTTATACCCATATGAGGCTTGTTGTAGGATATAAAGTGTAATAGGTCAAACCGAGGAGGCTGGCGTGTGACAAATGGGCCAACTGTCCAGCTATAAGTACTCATCCCAAACGCACCAAGGTCAGTTTTTTTTCGTCTTATACCCATATGAGGCTTGTTGTAGGATATAAAGTGTAATAGGTCAAACCGAGGAGGCTGGCGTGTAACGAAATGGGCCAACTGTCCAGCTATAAGTACTCATCCCAAACGCACCAAAGTTAGTTTTTTTCGTTTTATACCCATAGGAGGCTTGTTGTAGGATATAAAGTGTAATAGGTCAAACCGAGGAGGCTGCCGTGTAACGAAATGGGCCAACCGTCCAGCTATAAGTACTCATCCCAAACATACCAAAGTTAGTTTTTTTCGTTTTATACCCATAGGAGGCTTGTTGTAGGATATAAAGTGTAATAGGTCAAACCGAGGAGGCTGGCGTGTAACGAAATGGGCCAACTGTCCAGCTATAAGTACTCATCCCAAACGCACCAAGGTCAGTTTTTTTTCGTCTTATACCCATATGAGGCTTGTTGTAGGATATAAAGTGTAATAGGTCAAACCGAGGAGGTTGGCGTGTAACGAAATGGGCCAACTGTCCAGCTATAAGTACTCATCCCAAACGCACCAAAGTCAGTTTTTTTTCGTCTTATACACATATGAGGCTTATTGTAGGATATAAAGTGTAATAGGTCAAACCGAGGAGGCTGGCGTGTGACAAATGGGCCAACTGTCCAGCTATAAGTACTCATCCCAAACGCACCAAAGTCAGTTTTTTTTCGTCTTATACCCATATGAGGCTTGTTGTAGGATATAAAGTGTAATAGGTCAAACCGAGGAGGCTGGCGTGTGACAAATGGGCCAACTGTCCAGCTATAAGTACTCATCCCAAACGCACCAAAGTCAGTTTTTTTTCGTCTTATACCCATATGAGGCTTATTGTAGGATATAAAGTGTAATAGGTCAAACCGAGGAGGTTGGCGTGTAACGAAATGGGCCAACTGTCCAGCTATAAGTACTCATCCCAAACGCACCAAAGTCAGTTTTTTTTCGTCTTATACACATATGAGGCTTATTGTAGGATATAAAGTGTAATAGGTCAAACCGAGGAGGTTGGCGTGTAACGAAATGGGTCAACTGTCCAGCTATAAGTACTCATCCCAAACGCACCAAGGTCAGTTTTTTTTCGTCTTATACCCATATGAGGCTTGTTGTAGGATATAAAGTGAAATAGGTCAAACCAAGGAGGTTGGCGTGTAACGAAATGGGCCAACTGTCCAGCTATAAGTACTCATCCCAAACGCACCAAGGTCAGTTTTTTTTCGTCTTATACCCATATGAGGCTTGTTGTAGGATATAAAGTGTAATAGGTCAAACCGAGGAGGCTGGCGTGTGACAAATGGGCCAACTGTCCAGCTATAAGTACTCATCCCAAACGCACCAAAGTCAGTTTTTTTTCGTCTTATACCCATATGAGGCTTGTTGTAGGATATAAAGTGTAATAGGTCAAACCGAGGAGGCTGGCGTGTGACAAATGGGCCAACTGTCCAGCTATAAGTACTCATCCCAAACGCACCAAAGTCAGTTTTTTTTCGTCTTATACCCATATGAGGCTTATTGTAGGATATAAAGTGTAATAGGTCAAACCGAGGAGGTTGGCGTGTAACGAAATGGGCCAACTGTCCAGCTATAAGTACTCATCCCAAACGCACCAAAGTCAGTTTTTTTTCGTCTTATACACATATGAGGCTTATTGTAGGATATAAAGTGTAATAGGTCAAACCGAGGAGGTTGGCGTGTAACGAAATGGGTCAACTGTCCAGCTATAAGTACTCATCCCAAACGCACCAAGGTCAGTTTTTTTTCGTCTTATACCCATATGAGGCTTGTTGTAGGATATAAAGTGTAATAGGTCAAACCGAGGAGGCTGGCGTGTGACAAATGGGCCAACTGTCCAGCTATAAGTACTCATCCCAAACGCACCAAAGTCAGTTTTTTTTCGTCTTATACCCATATGAGGCTTATTGTAGGATATAAAGTGTAATAGGTCAAACCGAGGAGGCTGGCGTGTGACAAATGGGCCAACTGTCCAGCTATAAGTACTCATCCCAAACGCACCAAAGTCAGTTTTTTTTCGTCTTATACCCATATGAGGCTTATTGTAGGATATAAAGTGTAATAGGTCAAACCGAGGAGGTTGGCGTGTAACGAAATGGGCCAACTGTCCAGCTATAAGTACTCATCCCAAACGCACCAAAGTCAGTTTTTTTTCGTCTTATACACATATGAGGCTTATTGTAGGATATAAAGTGTAATAGGTCAAACCGAGGAGGCTGGCGTGTGACAAATGGGCCAACTGTCCAGCTATAAGTACTCATCCCAAACGCACCAAAGTCAGTTTTTTTTCGTCTTATACCCATATGAGGCTTGTTGTAGGATATAAAGTGTAATAGGTCAAACCGAGGAGGCTGGCGTGTGACAAATGGGCCAACTGTCCAGCTATAAGTACTCATCCCAAACGCACCAAAGTCAGTTTTTTTTCGTCTTATACCCATATGAGGCTTGTTGTAGGATATAAAGTGTAATAGGTCAAACCGAGGAGGTTGGCGTGTAACGAAATGGGCCAACTGTCCAGCTATAAGTACTCATCCCAAACGCACCAAAGTCAGTTTTTTTTCGTCTTATACACATATGAGGCTTATTGTAGGATATAAAGTGTAATAGGTCAAACCGAGGAGGTTGGCGTGTAACGAAATGGGTCAACTGTCCAGCTATAAGTACTCATCCCAAACGCACCAATCCCCTTAGAGGCTGGTGGTACACTGGTAGCACCGCTGATGATATCCTCAGGCTACGGTAACCACTTTCCATCCTGTGAGCCGTCGGCCTGTCTTCTGTACGCCAGCAATACAAAGAAGCTAAATATTTCTCGACATTAACAATTTTCCCAGACTTCGTTTTATACCTCTCTCTCTCTTTCAGTTTCTCTTTAAATTCGTAGTCGGAACAATATGTCTTTTGCTTCCATACTTCTCTATTCTGACACACTATTGTCCTCTAACACACCACAAATCACCATGTCATCCTTCACACAATGCTTCCATTTCTTTTTTGGTCTACCTCTACATTTGTACCCATCGATCTTGCAGTTTAACATTCTGTCGCGTGAATTTCATCTCGCCTCATTACGTGCCCACGCCACCTTAGGGAACGTGACCCGTCCATAGAGGGGAGTGGGAGTTCTTCAAAATACCACGTTGTATCACGTGATCGCGGGCAGTGGGGTGGTGGTACCACATTGTCACGTGGTCCCGGGCGGTAGGAAGGGGGGGGGGGGCTTAGGTTTTCCTCACGTAGTCAGTACCCTCTAGGGCGAAATCGTTTTCCCACGGGTCGACATGAACGAAAGCTTAAGGGGGGGGTTTGTTTTTGTGGCTTAGGCTGAAAATTTAGAAAAATAATGGATCGCGTAGCATGGGGTATCTTCCCTCAGTATTTTTATACCGAAGGTTTTTAATTGGTGTTTCTGTCTGTTTGTCTCACAGGCGAGCAGACGTCGTGCGTGGTGTGCATGTGCGAGTTCGAGGCGCGCCAGACGCTGCGCGTGCTGCCGTGCGCGCACGAGTTCCACGCCAAGTGCGTCGACAAGTGGCTCCGGGTGAGTTTTCCTACCATCAAATTCAAATTCAAAATAAGTTCCACTGGCCAGCAGTTTTTTTCTGTTTTGGGGGGGGGGGGGGGATTTTTATCCACACGGATACATCAACCCCATCGTACCCTAATCTGACTTACTCTACATATATTATATTATAAAAACATACGTGTGCGTCTCGGGATGCCCGACAGAAGTGATAACTTAAACTAATCTAAGTTGAACTATTTAATATTGCAATTGTTTAACTTGAGAAAAGCTTAAGTTATTACTTAAATTTTATGTATATAGTGCGTGGGTTAGATTGAGAGAGGAGGAGCCTGCCTACCGCTGCCGTATGCGCGAGAGAAAGGGGAGCCAGACGGACTGGCGCCGTAACGCGTTACGTAACGAAGCGGTTTACCCTCCCATAACAAGTTATCACTTCTAGGTTAGAGTGAGAGAGGAGGAGCCTGCCTACCGCTGCCGTAAGCGTAAGAGAAAGGGAAGCCAGACAGACTGGCGCCATAACGCGTTACGTAACGAAGCGGTTTACCCTCCCATAAGAGGTTGTCACTTCAAAAATTAATTAATTCCATTTAGGCAGCCCTTTAATCGCACTGGTCTCTTTCGTCCACAGTCAAACAGAACGTGTCCGATATGCCGAGGCAACGCGTCGGAGTATTTCAACAGCGCCGAGTGATATAAAGAGAATTCGTGTCGCCAACACGCAGACATACGTAGATAATATTTGCATATATAATATTGTTTGTATACATTATGGACTCAATTCCATTAGGTTTTTTAGTTGTTGATTATTCAATTGTTTGGCTTTTTTAAATTCAAAATTGTATTTTAATTGTGACGTGTAATGTAACGTGGAATCGTCTAAGACTAAGAACTCGAAGTTGCCGGATGAGGCAATCTTGTAGGTGCCGAATGAGGCAAACTTGAAATAGTCCAATAAGGCAACCCTAAAGTTGCCGAATCAGGCAAATTTGAAGTTGCCGGACGAGGCAATCTTGTAGTTGCTGAATGAGGCAAACTTGAAATAGTCTAATAAGGCTACCCTAAAGTTGCCGAATCAGGCAAATTTGAAGTTGCCGGATGAGGCAGTCTTGTAGTTGCCGAATGAGGCAAACTCGAAACAGTCTAATAAGGCAACCCTAAAGTGGCCGAATCAGGTAAATTTGAAGTTGCCGAATTAAGCAAACTTAAAGTTGCCGTATAAGGCAAACTTGACATAGTCTAATAAGGCAACCCTAAAGTTGCCGAATCAGGCGAATTTGAACTTGCCGAATTAAGCAAACTTAAAGTTGTCGTATAAGGCAAACTTGACATAGTCTAATAAGGCAACCCTAAAGTTGTTGAAACAGGCAAATTTGAAGTTGGCGAATTAAGCAAACTTGGTGTTGTCGAATTATACTAACTCGCAGTTGTTGAATAAGGAAAATTTCAAATTGCTATATGCGTGGAACTTATAGTAGTTGAATAAGGCAAATTGAAAGTTGCTCAATCAAGCAAGTTTGAAGATGCCAAATAAAGCAAACTCGAAGTTGCCGAATTAAGCAAACCTGCTAATGCCGAATTTGGTAAACTTAAAATTGCCGAATTAGAAAAACTCACAGTTCTTGGATACGGTATACTCAAACTTGCTAAATTATAGTGGAAGAAGGCAAATTTTAAGTTGCTTAATCAGGCAACCTGAAGTTGCCGAAAAAAGCAGAGCTACATTTTACTCGTTAATATTCTCGCATTATCAAATACTTCTAAATTAATCAACAGCTGAATGTTCTTTTCTAATTTACTTCGAAATCTTATGGCGTTTAAAAACTACACAAGCGTTGATACTTTTATTAGATATTTCAATTGAGTACATCACTGATGTCCATAGTACTTTGTATCGAGTTTTAGCGTGTTCAGCTTGTTTCAAGGTTATGGTTTACATAAATATGACGGTATTTATATAATAGGAGGTTTCATAAATGGTGTTCACTTACGTATTACCACATTCATGAAGATATATAATTTGACAGAATTCATTTATAGACCGAGATCCGGCTGCAAGATTACTACGTTCGTGTGTTATTTAATTAAAAACTAGTTTTGATATATAACTAGCGGCCCCGGCAGACGGTGTCCTGCTCTGAAAAAATAAAAATCTAGGACCCCGATCCCAGCGCCACCTACCGGCTCCAATTGTGGATTTAAACCATCCGGGGACCCACTCAAACACATAAAAACAAAGTTACCAAAATCGCTCCAGGTGATTAGGAGGATTCTAGAACCCGATCTCAGCGCCACCTACCGGTTCTAATTGTGGATTTAGACCATCCGGGGACCCACTCAAACACACAAAAACAAAATCACCAAAATCGCTACAGGTGATTAGGAGGATTCTAGAACCCGATCTCAGCGCCACCTACCGATTCTAACGGGATAAAAAGTATCCTATGTCCGTCTCCTGGTTCTAAGCTACCTCCCCACCAATTTGCAGCCAAATCGGTTCAGCCGTTCTTGAGTTATAAATTTTTTAATTAAAATAATACTATTGGGAAAAATTTCTTTCACTTGTTTTTAAAATAAATTATATACCAAGTTAGAGCAAATTTTTTTCTGTGTATCATGGAATAGGGTTGCCTATGTAAAAGTGGCCACAAATAGGGGTTGCCAGCTGTTAAAGATAGCGCGCTACGGGGGACGTAGCGCGTTAACTCTCTTTCACTCTAATTTATCCTACCCTATTCTATATTCTATACCCTAGGCAACCCTATTCTATCGTACACAGAAAAAAATTCGCTTAAATTTGATATATAATTTACTTTAAAAACAAGTGAATGAAACTTTTCCCAAAATTTCAAATTAATATTATTTTAATTAAAAATACTAGCGGCCACATTTTTATAGGCAACCTAGCAATTATGTATTCCCACATATATAATCTATACATATAATAAAATTTTAGAGGTCAAATTTCTGTATAATGAAAAAAAATGCTGAAAACCGAGTCAAGGGGATGTGAGAAGTGAAATAGAACTAATTTAGATGTTTTTCAAATATTTTGTTCCTCTGTTTGTACCGGCTATTCTCCGAAACGACTGGACCGATTTAAATGAAATTTCGTATGGTGGTAGCCTATATCCCTGGTCAACATATAGGATACTTTGAACCCGAAAAATTAAAGAGATCCCGTGGGATAGTTAAAAATACTTTAATTACTTAAACAGCTTATTATACAAGTTATGCACCTAATTAAGTATTGATATTGCCGGTATCATCATACAATAAAACAATTTATACATTAAAAAACAATTAGACTATATTTTATATCATCACGCTAAGACCAATAGGAGCGGAGCACCGATGGATAATGTTTTGAAGTCGGGAGGGTGTTTTTTTTTTTTTTTTTAACTATACCACGCGAACGAAGTTGCGGGCAGAAGCTAGTTATTTGTAAAAGCTAGATTTTAATTAAATAACACATGAACGTAAGTAATCTTGCATCCGGATCTCGGTCTATTACGACAAATCTGTATTAGACGAATCAACACAAAATGATATTACAAATCTTTCATATAACTGTGATTTTGACTTCGTATATAAACTTCGCACAAAAATTAAGGGAGCCAAAACAATATCTACATTTTTAGCTGATTTTCGATTGGCTCTTAACTTGAAGAAGAATGGTCGTATAGCACAGATTTTGAAAAAGCAAGTTGTAGCTCCAAGTGTTTAATTTTTCGTTCTGAACTTTTCAATTCTTTTTCGAATTTTTTTTTTTGGAGTAATTTCGAGAAAACCGCTAATAAAAAAATCGGTTTTGTTGTTTTAAAGTTTACATTTAAAAACTATAACATTCAGAGCTATAATTTGCTTTTTGAAATTTGATGTACAACCAATTCGAAAGCCTGTTGAAAATAACCTAAAAATGTAGTTCTGCTTTTTTGTTCCCTTAATTTTTTATCCGTGCAAGAAAGGAGAAAGAATACAATTTCCTGCGTTGGGGCGGCCTGTCGTAAAAAGCGACCAAACAACCCACAGCCAGGTGGTGGGGCATTTGCCCGACTGGATGCCTACCACCGCTGGTCTAGAGTATGCCGCCATAACAACCCTGTGTTGTGTTCCGGCATTAGTGACCAGGTTCCAGTCTCCCTTAAGAGAGCAGCAGAGTAAAACGTCTATAGGCGATGGTAACCGCTTTCCATCAAGTGGGCCGTCTGCCTGTCCGCTGAACTCATGCAATAAAAAAAAACTGTTGTTGTTGAGATTCATAGAATAAAGATTTGCTGTAAAGAAATTCTGACAATGTATATCTTGATAAATGTAGTAGTAATACGCAAGCGAGATAGATATATCTTACTATTCATTCACTTGCTTTGCCGTTGGTTGAATTTTGTTATTACTTGCATGGAGCTTATGTCAAATTTTAACCGATAGTAAGGCGGACGAACGATTGTAAGATGTAGGAACGTGACATTAGAAAAATTCCTAATCAGGAAAGTAAGATGTAGGAATGTTGTAAGCGCGATAAAATCTGATACAACATGTATATTTAGCATTAACCGATGTTGGTAGTATCAAATTATTTTCTTTATATGCAAGATGGCGACTTTAAATGAAATATTGTGCCACTACGGTGTTTAAGTGAGTTTGCCAAAATTTCTTATTATTATTAAAAAAAACAGAAGAAAAAAAACAACAGTATGTATTAAGTTGTTAATAATAAAATTAATGATTAGATTTGTTTAGTTATCGCTTAGTTTTGTTTGTTGGTTGCATGGCATGACGTTTTGTGGGTAGTTTATGGAATAAGCGCTGAAGTTCAAGATATGCATAGTGTTGGAAACAAACCTTTTAGTGGTTTGACTCTTTTTATAATTTAACAGGTGTCTATGTTGATTTGTTTTTTATTTTCATTCTATATTTTTCCCTATATTGTGTATGGTGTCGTTGTAAAAATAATAATATTTTTTTTTATTACTTCACGTTTTGGGCAATAATGCATACAGTTTACGTGCTCTCCGCAGATTGGTCCTTCGAGCTGGATTTGAACTGCAGACCCATAGGTCGTTGGTTCATATCCGGTTCGAAGGACCAATCTGTGGAGAGCACGTAAACTGTATATAATTTGGACATGAAGTATCATGTCAAGTCTCTTCTATTAATAACATTTATTTTACAATGCATACAATCAAGGAGAATGTATAATAAATAAAAAACAAAGGACGTACGAGAATGTCAAATAATAATAAGTAAAATAACTAAAGAGGTTAATTCCAATACATAGATACAACGTAAGATACGCAAGTCCATGAATTTATTATCTGCGGTGCAATTAGTTGTATGTTTATCTTTATGAGTAATCTTTGAGATATTTATTTAAGATCGGGTTGAGTTTCATAAAGTATTCATGAGGTCGTTGTAAGGAGGTGATCTGAAAAATTCTGATCAATTAATTTACAGGTAACGTTTTGACAGAATATTACCTGAACGATTTAGTGACGGAAAATTTAACTTACCTAATTGATTTAACAGTCAGGTAACTTCATCTAACAGAATATTGCCTGATCAGGTCAATGTTGTATAGAACTACGAAGTAACTCTTTGTGATTGAACCATTGAATTATGTGCTTTTAACATTATCACCTCTCCTAAATTAGAAGGCAGTGTTATAGCATAATTTCACTTTGCACATTTGCAATAGGTAACATGTTGACAGAATCTTGCTTGACCGATCTGTACATAAGGACATTTTACCGACCTCTTCTAAACATTACCGACATGAACAGGTCAGAGTTGACAAGTGAAATGTGAAAGTGTAACCCTCAGAATTTTGACAGAGTCTTACCTGACCGATCTGTAAATCTTACTGACTTACTAAATGTTAACGACTCGTAACCTTAACTAACTTAACTCCGTCGGCTCAGCGGCTTAAAATGTGTCTTGGTCTCCGAAACGAGAACAGGCTACCTTTTTTTGTCCTGTGTGATTTCTTGCCAGTTATGGGCTTGAGGCTCACACAGGTCAGCCTCCACCGGTACTTGGGGCGACCGACCGGACGTTGCCCATCCGATCGTCCCAAATAGGCCCTCTTCACACTTCGATCCTCTCCAATCCGTTCCACGTGACCGAGCCAACGGACGCGGTGAGAGTTTATCACTCCTATTACGTTAGGCTCGGCCATGAGATTTTCACTTTCGACGTTGCTTCGGATTCTCCAACTGTCATCGTCTCTCCTTATTGGACCCAAAATCTTACGGGGAACCTTTCTTTCAGCCATTAACAGCTATATGTCTTCCTTTCGGGTAAGCGTTCAGGCTTCGCAACCGTACATATGGATTTTTTTTTAAACTAAAGGCTACCTACTCATAAATGGATAGGCGAAGTCTGCCAAAGTGTAACCTGAAAAGTTATAGTTAGAATTTTGACAGAATATTACCTGACTGATCTGTACATAAGGAATATTTTACCGACTTTTACTAAATGTTACCGGTTCATAAAGTGACAGGTGACAAAGTACTACATTGAAATATCATATATAGAAATTTGACAAAAACTTACCTGACCGATTTGTACATTCAGACATTTTTTTTACTAAATGGTACCGACTGATAAATGGACAGGTAAAATTTGACAAAGTATAAAATTAAAAGATAAATTTTGACCTAATCTTACCTGACCGATCTGTTAGGTAATCGAATTTTTTACTAAATGCAGTCTGCCTCAAGAAGATTGACAGAGTATTGTTACCTCGAAAACTCTTTTATAGGTAGAATTTTGACAGAATCTTACCTGATATATGATCGTGTTGTATCGTCTATGTAATATTTAGTTACACTTATATGTTTTCCATAATAAGTTACCAACATTAATACAATTTACTCCGTGTGTCACTAGAGTTAATTGACGTTAGTTATAATTTCTTTTATTATTAGTTAATTTTAGTGTTATTATTTGAAAATCCATTAATAAGTGTATTATATGGCATTTTATTTTATTTTTATTTTTTAATACATTCATTTTTAGTTTCAATATTACTCTGTTAACATCTCAGCGTGACTCGAACACCTATTTTGGATTTTTTTTTTAATTTTGGGATTTGGCTTTTCTGTTTTTGTACTCGACAAACGTTAGGCTTAAACGTAATAAAAATTTCGAGGTGACTCAAACCCACTTAAGTCACTTACTTTTCTAAAAAAAAAAAACAACTTACTGCTTTGAAAAATTCTACCTCTGTTAAATTCCACTGCTTTTGAGTCGGCTCTTCATTTTTGTATTCGAATAGGGGAAACTATACTACTGTTGGCAACCTATTTATTTAAAAACCTTAAGAACTGTTTTTTTTTTTAATTTCGTTGTCATACATACAATGATAATAATATTATTTATTGTGTGGCTACGAAATAGAAAATGTTGAGATTTTTTTTATATCTTGGAATATATTGTCTGGGTGCCAATCATTGGTTGGGGCGCCAACAACGGTATACGATTGTAGGGTAAACTACCGTTTACCCTACAATGGTATACAAGTTTACCCTACCAATCAAGAAGTATTATACAAAAGCTCTTGTGACCGGTCCCTATCTCTTACTATTCATTCACTTGTCTTACCATCGTTTGAATTTTGACATTACTTGTATGGAGCTTATGTCAAATTTTGCAAGGCAAATGTATGGTCGGTAAGATAGGAACCGGCCATTAGTACTTCAAATACCTACTTCAAGATACTCATCAGCTCCCGGTCCATTAAGGCTAACCATTCACGCTGATATTGTATATGGTATAAAAACTAGAGACGCCACAAATATTGGGCTTCTGTCTTTATTCGGCCAATTTAACTATTCGGTATTCAGCCGAATACTACATAGTATTTGGCCGAATACCAAGTAATTAAAAAAGTGGACGAATTGCGAATAGTTAAAAAAGTGGCCGAATACCGAGTAGTTAAAAAAAGTGGCCGAATACCGAGTAGTTAAAAAAGTGGCCGAATTGGGAATAGTTAAAAAAGTGGCCGAATATCGGGTAGTTAAAAAAGTGGCCGAATTGCGAATAGTTAAAACAGTGGCCGAATACCGAGTAGTTAAAAAGTGGCCGAATTGCGAATAGTTAAAAAAGTGGCCGAATACCGAGTAGTTAAAAAAGTGGCCGAATAAAGAGAAGCCGAAGAATATTCGTTGCATCACTAATAAAAACACCAAATGTAATAATATTGATAAAATACAATGTCACATAAGTACTACTATACGCGGCCTTACTTCGTTTATTATCTCGTGTAAATATAGTTTTTTTCATATATTTCAAATATAATGATATCAATTTAAAAATTAATTAAAAATCTTTTTGATAATTATGCGAAGATCTTAGTGGTTTTTTTTTTTTGTAAGGAATACGTACTTTCAGTTTTTTATGGCCAGTTTTTTTTTTGTTTGTTTTGAGGTTATATTCCCCTTGTTCTGGTCGATTGCAGGTGGTGTGTGTAGTTTTTGATTTTTCGCTTCGTCTCATCAGAGCTTGATGTTAATCCCGGTTGAAGTACGAATGATGGCCGGTAACTCTCCTATATCTTAATATTCAGTCGCTTGTCATACCGTCGGTAGAAATTTAAATGAACGGTTAGTAAGGTATAAGAACGAGCCATAAATCGAATGTTTCTACTCGACTCGCTCGGCTGTCTCATTTCAAAACCTTGTAAGTGACAATTTTTTTTTTTTAATTTGTCTAAAAGTGAACAATGATTGTGGGATATTGATTGTTTCAGACGAAGAATTGTGCATTTGTGTTGAAAAATTCGGCTGTTTTAGTGAGGTCTGTTTTTTCAAGCTGTCACAAGAGCTGCCTCGTTGGATCGCAGTTAAATACCTACAACCTTAATGAATATACACACATAGTAATACCCAACTAATATTGTCAGGTGGTAGGGTTTCTACCCGTCGGGATGGCTACCACCCCTGGTCTAGAGTATGCCGCCATAACAGGCTTAAATTGTGTTCCGGCTTAGTGGCCAGGTTTCCAGTATACCTTTATACAGCGGCAGCGCATTGGTAGCACTTTTGCTGTTGCAAATGTCCATAGGCGATGGGCCGTCTGTCTGTCCACTGAACTTGTGCAATGGTAAAAAAAAGAACTCGATTGCAGTGCCACCTACCGGAATCTAAACTATTCTCGATTCCTCTTGAACACACAAGTTTTACATTAAAATCGGTCCAATCGTTTAGGAGTTCAGTGACAGAAGAATTTTATATATAAAGATTTTAAGAGCTAACAACACCCAACTCTTCTGTTTAATATTCTTTTTTTATGCTTCGGTCACATACATATATATGGCGGGTAATCCTGATTCTATGTCTTAGTTGTATTATATTGTATAGAGCCCCATATACACTACACCACCCTGTCAAATTGAATCCATACACACCGTATAGTTTATGAGAAAAATCTGTGACATACAGCCTTCATCTGCTACTCTTCTATTATATACAATTCTATCCACACTTGTTTTGTTTTATTAATTTTGCTTTTGGTTATATTTCGCGAATCAGTTGAGGTTTTTTGGTTGGCTTATGTTTTGTTGTGATTAGTACAAGCGATGTTGAATGTTTAAATTGTGACAGATGTCAGTGTGAGCTATTTTATCGACGTTTTGAGATTGAGATGTCGGTAGAAACGTGTATCCGGTGAGCTGTTTTATCGACTTTCTAGAGCTTTGTCGAGAGGTCGATAAGTGTACGTTCGATAAACTGTTTTATCGACGTTCTGAGCTTTGTCGAGAGGTCGATAAGTGTGCGTTCGATAAACTGTTTTATCGACGTTCTGAGCTTTGTCGATATGTCGGTAAACGCGTTTCCGGTGAGCTGTTTTATCGACGATCTGGCCTTGTTGAGACATCGATACAAATTTGTCGGTAAATGAGTGCTTCGTTGAGCTGTTTGATCGATGTTTTTTGGGCTTTTGTTGAGACATCGGTGTAGATTTTGCAATATGTAACATATCTTAAGGTATTTTGACTAGTATCGCGTGTTCCCATATCGTATATGTATTAATATTTGTTAAAAGTACGGTTTTGTTGTTCCCAAATCATTCGAATAATGTATTTGAAATAAAATAATATTTCAATATGTTAAATTTATACAACAAGAAATCTACATGAAGTTTGCTCAATTGTTTTTTTGTTTTGAACGTTTGACACAGCGACAAAGCTATTTTCTGTAAACAATATATTGTAATTGCGGTGATTAAGATTTAAACTTTGCTCAGAGTACGAGCTGCCCTAAACAAAGGACTCGAAATTTATTAGAACTATACAAACACGTATAACATAGGTACAAATATAACTAGACACTACTAGTACAACTGCACGATTCAATAACACGCGCAAAGTCCGTCACTATATCGCTTGTCGAATGTACACGTCTTGCTCGTATCGTAATCCTCGCTCGACTGCCCCACCCCTCCGTTCGGGCATTGTTTTATAGTAAACTGTACAATACCCAATGGAAGCTCGTGGGCTGGGTTCTTCCAAGAGAATGTAATTTGCACACCTGCGAACGGCCAACAAAGTTGAAAACAATAACAATAGGCTATTGTCTGATTGCAAATTTTAAACACAAAGAAAACAAAAGAAAATAGTCATAAAACGGTTTCAACGTTGTCAGCATGCAAGCTGCGGCAGGTAATAAATACAGTTATTGTATTTGGCCCAACTTGTAACAATATCAACTATGCAGTTTGAAAACCTGGCAACATTCAATTATTTTTAAATAAATCTTACTGGATTTATATGGAGCCATAGCGTATTTTGCTACAGTTTCTAAATGTATTGGCAAGCGAAATAATAATAATAATAATCGGCAGACAAACACACATATTGTATATCATTTGACGGCCTCTGTGGTTGAGCGGGCTAAGCCTTTGCCGGCCTACCTCACTGCAACGCAGAGGCTCCGGGTTCGATTCCTGGTATAGTAAATTCCGGAAACGTATTTTCTCCGTTATTTACTATGGTCTCGGTGTCTGGGATCGGCCCCAGAGTAGTCCGTTGTATATTACCCATAACACAAGCGTAACTTGCTTAATTTGGGGATATACAATGTGTGTGTTTGCCTGCCGATTATTATTATACTTGTGTTATGGGTAATATACAACGGACTACTCTGGGGCCGATCCCAGACACCCAGACCATAGTAAATACGTTTCCGAAATTTACTATACCAGGAATCGAACCCGGAGCCTCTGCGTTGCAGTGAGGTAGGCCGGCAAAGGCTTAGCCCGCTCAACCACAGAGGTAAATAATAATTTGTAAGATTCGTTTTAGAGCAGCACAGCTGAACTATTACACTTACATTATACTGTGGGTTGAATTTTGACATTACGCTTATGGCAAATTATAACTGATAGTAAGACAAAAGAACCGTCGGTAAGGTATAGGAACCGGCCATAAGTGAACCAATAATATTGTCAATATATTGTTTATGGATTATTAGCGTTAAGCAGTCTCCGAAACAAGAAAGCCTTCATACATTAATTTCCATATTAAATTTCTTTATATTTTACTATATTTCGATCTGTAATTATAATTTTTTTTTGTATAATTACTAACTTAATATTATGTTACTCTTAGTTTTTTTTTTATTATTGTAAACAAAAAATGCTTATTATTAATAATATGTTTTTTTCTCCGGTTTAGCAATAAACAAGCGTTCTATAAAGGGGTGTGTACACTGGCTAGAAATTTTAGCGGCGTTTGTTAGAGGTGTTGTCTCCGTTATCAATAGGGCTCGATTCACATTGTACTGCCGTTCACACTTCAATCTCGCTTCGTTCTCGGTCCGGTCAAATATTCCTAAACATGAAAAAAATCGGAGATTTCTCACTATCGTATAGATCCGAGCCGATATCGCGCCGGTGCGCCGCTTCGTCAAAAATAATGTTTGACTGAAGTGAGATCGGAACTATCATGACGTGTGCCGACAGTGTCATTACGCTTTTGTTTCAACTCCAGACTAGTAATGTGGACACAGCGATATTTGAACGGAGTGAGATTGAACCGTGAACGGCATCATAGAGTGAATCGAGCGCAATAGTTACATGGCATAAAATCCATGTCATTGAAATTAAAATTATTCTTTAACCCAGTTTTCCAGTCGACTTTACTCGCTTAGTTACGGTCTCGTGTCCCAGGGGAATCTGATTCATTTCAAGCTTAAAATGAATGATCTCTGCTGTATATATCAACTTGGCGGTAGGCTAAATAGGAACTTTAACAATACACATTGGCTCATGATATCTTTGTCGTCCGTGATCACAAGTTAAATAAAACACCGCGCTTAAAATTGTTAAAACGTGATTTTATTATGTTTACTCTATATCATACATACATACATACATAACTTCACGCCAGTTCCCTCGCGGGGTAGGCACGAACAACAGAGTGCCATTTAGGCTTATTCTTACACACCTCACTTGCCTCTTTGACATTCATAACTCTTGTCATGCAAGCTCGTCTGTTCTTAAGGCTCCTGACATCACCTTCTGCTAGTACACGATCAATTTGATCATGGAAGGTGTGTCGTGGCCTTCCACGACTTCTGCATCCATCCACTTTTGCATTGTATATCTGTTTAGTCATTCTTTCATCATGCATTCTTTCCACATGCCCGAACCACCGGAGCATTCCTTTCCTTACCTTCACCCCGACACTCTCTTTCAGAGAGTTACTACTCTATATCCTTTGATTTAATTTGTTTTTTTATAGATAAAATATACAATCTCCGCTAAAATTCTTTTCTAGTGTACAACCACCCTTAATGTGATGTGATTTTTTTCTTTTCGTTCTGATATTGTAAAGATTGTAAAGCCATCCGTTTTACCAAAGCATTTTAATTACATAGATGACTTGTAGCGCTCGCTCGGTCGACGGTCGAATTTTCTAGAGAAGTCTTGAGAGCTGAGCAAACTATCGGATGCGTCAGTAGGCCGCGGCTGTTAGCCACGCACTGATAAATGTGCACGGTCGTCCCGGACGCGATTTCAGTGTTGCCAGTTATCGATAGAGAAAACGTACTTTTTTACTGAAAAATATGTATTTATTTATGGACAGTCCACAGCTAATACATATGAATAAATATTTGAAATTGTTAACTGATTGCCAATTATAGATTCTCGTCAAATCATATCTTGATTAACATACATACATACATACATACATAACTTCACGCCAGTTCCCTTGCGGGGTAGGCACGAACAACAGAGCGCCATTTAGGCCCATTCTTACACACCTCACTTGCTTCTTTGACATTCATAACTCTTGTCATGCACGCTCGTCTGTTCTTAAGGCTCCTGACATCACCCTCCGCTAGTACACGATCAATTTGATCATGGAAGGTGTGTCGTGGCCTTCCACGACTGTCCACGATATCTTGATTAAGTAATACGTAAATATAGAGGACACTAATTGAAGCGTAAGAAGTCTTCAATGAAGCAACATTTCTCTAAATATTTCGTATATTTTAATAATTTACAATTTTATAATATAAACTTGGTTGCGCGTACAAAGTTTAGTTTTTCGTTCAGTAATAGATTTCGTATATTGGCGGTTGGCCGTAGACTACGAGTGTTTCTCATAGGCTAGTGTTAATATTGCGCGTACACACCGGAGCGAGGTAATGATTTCAACCCGGCTGGACCAGTGTGTACCTCTCCAGGCTAATCGTGCGCTGACACTAATAAAAAATATAGTTTAGGCGTTACATGCTTCCTGAAATACTAATCACAAATAGATCAATGTGGGTCAATGTTGCTTACTATATATTATTTAAGTAGTCGATGTGCATTTGAATGTTGTAGTCAAAAATGTAGTATCAATAAATGAATTTATATTTTATATCCTTCTATATTTAGAACTTTTGGTCGAAATAAATCCCGATCTAGCGCTGTTTAGGATTTGACTCAGCGTTTCCTCTAACGACAGTTGGCAATACTGAAAACTTCCTCTATGAAACGTCCGTGCGCTCAAGGACTGTGTATGTTTACGCATGCGACTTATTTACTTGTTACTTGGCGTCCGATAGTTTTGCATAGTTCAGTGTACATTCATTATCCAGATACCTGTAAGTAGCGGCTGTCAGCCGTGTCCGTAAATCGCATCCTACAATGTGATCGGGGCTTTGAACCCGCCAATCCGGCTTAGACAAGTCAAGTCATGGAGTCACTATTTGAAAATCAAGTCTTAGTGGCTTAGTGGTTAAAGCAGTCCAAGTCTCATTCCAAGAGCGACTTCACGTTACTTTGGCAGTTTTTGACACGATGTGGAACGTGTGACGATGAAGGAAAACATCGTTATATCCGCATCTCCTCTCCGCTTAGTTGGACATCGTTCAATCGGAGAGGAGAGGAGGTGTAAGAAGTTATAAATCATTTATTCACAACAAAAAATATCCGCTCCGCATTCGGGGAAGCGCTCTAGGCGATGCGCCGCTCGTCTCCGCACAGCTCCTCTCCTCTCCGCTTCGGTGGAAATCGAGTCTGAAACTCGCTTATAATTTCGTACATTTTTAGAGGAGGAGATAATTGGGACTTTGAATTTATGAATGATTTAAGTTTAAAAAATATGTTGTGATATGACTGACATACGTCTTTCATGGTACCTGAGGCAATTGATTTATAAGCGATTACTTTAACCACTGAGCCATCAAAGCTTACTGTTAACTCACCACCATCAGTTTGTTTGTATATTTTATTATTCTATGTTATGAAATGATATATACCATTGTTCGTATTTATTGGAGTTTAGTCCTTAAGAATCGCTTTCTATACAAGGCCCCCGGCATGGAAATTTTATGAGGAATGAAATAAAACAAGCGTTACGTTCTTTATTATACGATTTCGAATTTTATTCCAATGAACCTTCAAGGTCATATCATACTTAAGGAGTAAACTTCAGTCGCGAGTCGGAGTTGATGCACTTTTTTTTATAATTGAAGACATGTGTGATTTAAGGGATTATGTAACGTGTAAAAGATTTTTTTACGTCTAAAATAAGTGTAATGCACGTATAAATAAAACTACATATTTGAGCTGAATTTTTGAAAATGGCAAGTGATGAAGGAGTTATGCACAGAGGCGATATGGCAATAAAAACTTTTTCAACACACTTGCTCATAAAGTGGCTCTATGTTCACCGCAATTAGGCACAGAATGACACCCATAACCAAACTGTGAGTAAAAAACATTATAACTCACTAGTGAGTTATAGATTTTTTTTTAAATTTTATTGGTTGAGTTGCTTTGTTCTTAAAAAAGTTTTTATTAAAAAAAAAAGATCGTGTTCTATAGAACAAATAAATTAATGTTCCTATTGCTTGCTCATTTCATGCAACTTTTTATTTAAATAGATAATTTTAACTCGTACGTGTTATAATAAAACTACGTTTTAACGGTTTTAAGCGCGGTAATTTTATTTTATTTGATTTTGGTTTTTCCGACGTTTTTCGTACGTGTTATAAAATAAAACTTTTACTCATATATAACTTTTTTTATCTACTAAATAAAATGAGTTTTTGTTGTTATTTTATTCGCAAGTGTGTTGAAAAACGTCGTATGATACACGTGTGTATTGATGATTACCGTCCTCGGCTCTCTTAAGACCCTCGCCTACGGCTCGAGTCTCAATGGCGCCTCGGCGGTAATCACCAATGTTACACACTAGTACCATAATGTACTATTTCAACACACTTGCTCATAAAGTGGCTCTATGGTCACCGCAATTAGGCACAGAATGACACCCATTATCAAACTGTGAGTAAAAAACATTATAACTCACTAGTGAGTTATAGATTTTTTTTTTAAATTTTATTGGTTGAGTTGCTTTGTTCTTAAAAAAGTTTTTATTAAAAAAAAAAGATCGTGTTCTATAGAACAAATAAATTAATGTTCCTATTGCTTGCTCATTTCATGCAACTTCTTATTTAAATAGATAATTTTAACTCGTACGTGTTTAATAAATAAAACTTTCACTCATATATAAATTTTTTTATCTACTAAACAAAATGAGTTTTTGTTGTTATTTTCTTAAGACCCTCACCTACGGCTCGAGTCTCAATGGCGCCTCGGCGGTAATCACCAATGTTACACACTAGTACCATAATGTACTATTGTTGTCCATCTATTGAATGTTTACTATTTGTGACATGTCTGTCCCCTTCATCCACTCATGTCTGCAATTATTAGTGACTTGGCATAGTAATAAAAAAATAATTCAAGAAGAAGTAATCAATTGTTTATTGGTGTTCTATGCGCGTATATCATGAATTTATTTTAGTAATATTTGACTTTGAGCCGCATTAAATTAAAGCTTTCGCTCCCTCAGTCTGGTTAACTATAACCAGTTGGTTAACTCGGAGAGTCTGGTTAACTTCGCCACTCTGGTTATCTAAAAGCTGCTTAGTATATCTTACTATTTATTTAGTTTCTTTACCATCGGTAAAAAATTAACATTATTTGTATGGAGCTTATGATACAGTTTAATCGATAGTAAGGCAAATTAATGGTTAGTAAGATGTAGTTTTGTTAACTAGGCCAACAAGTGGGTTAGAAATGGCCACTTTCGCAAAATGCTATGAATTTGCCAAGTCACAAAATGAAATAATTTGTTCTATCTTGTTCCATATCATGCGTTCACCAATATACGTAGACTCGCATCAAATTCACTGCAAAACTGCAAATGTGTTTGTTATAAGGCCATTGGTAATTTGACGAATATGGTTAACTTGGCCAAATATGGTTAACTCGAGCAGTATGGTCGATTTAATGTTTATAATACAGGTTGTTTTAATTAAGATAATAATAAACTTTGTCTATGTAGCAGTACCAATAGATATTTCGTTCTGGAAAATTCGACCGTCATTTTGTAAGCGAGTTTCATCCGCCTCAGTATGCTCAGTCGTTTTTATTTTATTTTTATATTATTAAATGCACTGCTATTGTATTTTTTGTTTTATTTTTTTGCCTTCTCTTACTTTCTTGTTTATTTCGAAACAGTGAATTGGTTGGACTACGTCTTGGGTGTAGTAACCAAAAATTTTGAAAGCATTTCATGCTGGATTCTCAGGGTTACATTTTGGAAACAAACATAAAGCATATATGGTCTGATGGAAGGACTTTTTAATTTTTTATTTTAAGTTTATTTTGTTTATTACATCACTTTAATATAGTAATCAAGTTAATATAAAGCGGGTGGTTCGAAGTGCGTGGAAGTATGCCATAACGACGATCTTTGTCGCCCATGTGTCACCAAAAATACGCGAACTTATTTAAACGAAGTTTGTCAAGCTAAATGTTCGCGAGCTTGCTCGTAAGTCTATCGCCAGCTTAAGATTTAAAAGTGAATATCTTACTATCCATCATCAACTTACCATTAGGACTACGTTCCACGTGAGTTTAACGACCGCCATTTTTCGGTCATTAATGACGAAATACATGAATGTCATTGGTATGGAATGGTTATTGTGAAAATGGCGAATTTGTTAACTTAGCGATAGAGAGAATCAATGCTTTGTGGTCAAGTTCACTTTGACCCACCTCGTGATATGGGTCGTTAAGAGCGAAAATTATGACGTCATTAGTGACGCTTTCGTGGCGACCATGACGACCGGGGTCGCTATACGGAACGACTGAAGGAGCATTTTGAGCGTTGTGAGCCACAAGTGGAACGTAGCAAAATTCATTCAATTTGGTCGGTACGTCTAATATCAGCATAAAAGAAGTACCGTTCGTAGCTTTTAAAACAAACCCTATTAGAAAATTTAGAAAGAAATTCTTTCTTTCAGAAAATGTATAATTTTATTTTTTTGTATGGTTTCAACGCATACGACATTGATAAAGTTTTAATATTATTATTTCAATTATTTTTTTTTCAAAGCAAATTCGTCAATAATTTCCGTTTAATTTTTTTTCACGATATATTTAACGGAAAGAACACGTCCTGTAAGTCCGCTACGTTACGGCTCATCTACATTAAGCTCTATTCACGACAGCGAGCAGGACAGTGGGTTTGCACACCATAATTTTTTTTTTTAATGTTTAAGACTTGGCAACTAGGTCTTTAAGCCAGGCGCCGTTGTATTGTAGGCTACAATCGACGTCATTCAACGGAGTTCTTGTGAAAACTCGAAAGGCCACATTTGGCTATATAGTTCACATTTCTCGCAAAAACACATAATGACTACTCAAAAACTATCAATATCCTACAACTATTGTTCATTTTAGAGTAATTTTACACATTTTTAGAAAATAAAACTGCACAGCACAACATCTCCTTTCAGTTCGCGCCAAAAACTCCACCATAATTATGTTTACCGTATAAATGGGCCCATTCACGGTCCTGTATTGTAGTCCGGCGCGTATAATGCAGGTCTGTGAATATTGTTGCAGCCTGCATTGCGTCCTGCAACACAGAGCAGGATGCCTCTTCAGTCCTGTAAGCCCTGCCTACTGCAGATTTGCAATGCACGATCGTATGTACTCGTGGCGTTAACTTTGCTGTTTGCGGTCATAGATTTGCGCTAGAGATGGGGTAGCTATTGAGAGCCAGCTAATTGGCTGTTGTTTATAAAATAGCCACGGTAAACTTACCAACCACTTCGCCAACTGGCCGATGGTTGTCGATTAAAACCGACAAGTTTACGGCTTATGGTCTGTTTCTATAACTATAACTTACTATTCATTTTCCTCACTATTGGAATTTTAACATTATTTGTATGAAGCTTGTCAAATTTTAACCAATAGTAATCTACATGAACGGTCGATAAGATATGAGTTATTAGACGTCAGCCGTCTGCTATCAGTTGGCGAGTTGTTCACTCATTAGCCAAGTAGTTATCAGCTGGTTTTTAATCGGCTAATGCATTGCTTGTTATTGGAATGTGTACCTAATAAGGAGGTTTGAAATTCATTCGGAGGCGAATTATATGTACTTCTATTTTAATATTATAACTGCGAAAGTTTGGATGATGTTTATTACTCAATCGCGCTAGAACGGCTAAATGGATCTGAATGAAATGTGACACGGAGATTGATTAGGCTATTTTTTATCCCGGAAGAAATGTACGGTTCCCATGGGATAACATTTACGCGGGCAAAAGCTAGTTGTCCATATATGTCCCATACAAGCCCGTATTCCGGCTCATTAATGTCCAGAGCTGTATCGCGTGTACATAGCCTTAACTCTACACATGTACGTATTATAGTTAATTATATAGTGAAAGTATTTTTGCATGACTTAACTGTTGTAAAGTGTTTTGATTGTGACTAGAACGCGGTGCGGCCATGTTTGATGCTTTTTAATGTATCCATTTTGATTTATTAAAATTATAACAATCAATACAACCACAACAAAACCTTAACCGCCATATTGATAACTGAATTGCCAGGATATAAAATACATTTTAGCTGCCAATTTAACCGTTTTCTTTAATGAAATGTTGCACTGTACAATTGTTGTGTTTTATTCAATATGTGTAAATTAGAGCCATTTTTCTCATGAAGTTCCGGGACTTTATGGATAAAAATTGACAGGCGGGGGTTCAATTCTGTTATTTCAAATATCTTTGCGTTGCGAAAATATTCCATTGCGATAGTGTCAAATATTCGTATTCTACTAAACCCACAATATATTCTCGATATCGTCGCGGCGGAAAAATAGAAATAGCGTCAGTCGAAATGAATATTAAAAAGCTAAATTTATTTCGCACTGCCAGCAGATGTGCGCTCTGCTAAATCTACCTATAGCTTCAACAGACTTGTGAAGAAGCACTATCTAACTGCATAATGTGTATTATTAATTGTGTATGTCTATGTACGTATGTATATATATTAATATATATGTGTGTATATATTTTATATAGTTATATACTTATTTATTATACTGTATGTCTTTCAAGATCACGGGTCATAAAAATGGCCCGGACATTTGGAGGGCTTGCGTGGGGCCATGGGGAGGCCAACACGTAGAGGCCCTTTGACAAATTTAATGTAAAGGACAAGCCCCGGCCAGTGTAGGACTATTGTGGGAAATGAAGACAAAAAGTACCGGGCTATTGGGGTGAACTGCTAGTGGTATTAGGGGTCTGGGAATATGGGGACTATGGCGTCTGCCCGTCGCAATGTTCGGAGAACATGGAAAAATGGGCAGACTGTGACTCGCCACTTATTTATTATATTATTATCACACTTATTACCATTACTACAATCTTAAGCTGCACGACAACAAATTATTGTGAATCCTTGTCCATCCAAAGCTTGCCTGGAAGAGATTGCTTTAAGCAATAAGGCCACCCATTGTACTACTAACTTTAAATTTTAAGGTATGAAAATGTGTCTTTTTTATGTTGGTGATGCCGCGCTTAAAACCGTTAAAACTAGTTTTAACACCTAACAGATTTTAATAATATTTGTTATGAGGATAGGTCAACCACGTGGGGAAAATGCTTTTCATCTGAAAATATGAAAGAATTCTTGGATATATAAACATTCAAACTCGCTAATAAATCAATAACAATGTTAAACATGGTTGCACTGCTGTAAATTGCTCTCAGAAAAATAAAACTATAGAAACCGTGTTAGAATAAAAGCTGAGTGACAACTATCCTTCTCTGTTCCTCCATTTTATAATACAGTACACACGAGTGTAAGTGAAACGAAAAGCGTTTTATGTTAATTATTTTGGACGAGTCACAAATGTCTCGGCAACGCGTTACCCAATCGCTGTTGTTGCATCACGCGGGCCGCCCGATTTTGCCTGCTTTAGCCAATAAAAAAAATGTAAACTAATTTTAATTATGCTAATAAATTATAAACATGTACTGTTCTTAATCTTTGTTTACTTTTCTAAGTTAAAATTCAAGTTAACAGAATTTTCATTATAAGGCACAACAGTAGTATATAACTATCTTTTTTTTTTTAAGGCGGGGGAAATGCTATTTACGCACAATACTGGGTCCTTTGCAAGGGATTAGACCATACTTGATAATGGAGGCTTTACCCTTTAATAAAGGGCAATCCAAACAGTAATCAACCAGCTTGTGTGGAGGCTCAGAGAAGTTGCACGGGCAACAACCACTACCCGCTAAAACCACCCTCCTCCCATGTGCCCCGCGCTTTTTATGTAGGAAAGGCTGAGACTTAGAACGTAGTTACGCCCAGTCCGATCCAGTGCAAAAAGTGCCTGAATGTGCCCCGGGAATCAGAACACATCCACTTCGTCAGCGGTGGTGATGATTGCTTTGCTCCCTTGATAGCTAAAGGCCAGTATATAACTATCTTGCTTTTTTTTATTGCAGGAGATCAGCAGACAGGCAGACGGCCCACTTGATGGAAAGTGGTTACCATCGCCTATGGGTATTTGCAACAGCAAAGTTGCTACAAATGCGCTGCTGCTCTCTTAAGGGAGACTGGAACCTGGTCACTAATGCCGGAACACAACTCAAGGTTGTTATGGCGACATACTTTAGACCAAGGGTGGTAGCCATCCAGTCGGGCAAATGCCCTACCACCTGGCAATCTTCACCTTCAAGTATAAGCATCTCTTTTTAACAAGCTTTCAAAGCTATAAGTGAAAATAGTACATACATATTTTGTAGCAATTTTAATACGGTTCCTATGGCTTTATTGTTTTGAGGAATTGCTAAATGGACGTACAGGCACCCGTTTTCGCCGCTAGATTAGTGCAACAACTTGTAATAACTTTTCTATATGATATTTTAAATATTAATCTACATTTATATACCAAAATAGTATAGCGTGTGAATTTGGATTTTTAAGTGTATTTGGCAGTAATCCAGTGTTTATTAGTTATATATATAGCTGGTGAGGGTGATGCGTGGATGGTTGTCGGTTATCCGGGAATAAAAGATAACTTCGTATCGTACACTTTTAATACACACACATTCAATACGTTATTTACAATCAGAAGGATTTTTGTTTAGGTGAGGGCAAGCAGCAAGCGCGAGAACTAAATCTGTACACGACTACGAATTTCGTGTGCCCACTTTGAAGGCGCGTGTCGAACTGTCGTTCGGTTTTTGATAGTGTTTTCGCGCCAAGATGTTGCGGGAACGTTGAGCCCGCGCTGTCATAAAACGGCGCGCTTTTTTTTATGTTTATGGCTTGGCAACTAGGCTCTTAAGCCAGAAACGGCGCGCTGTTTTGCATGCTACACAGATTAATATTAGCTTCGCGCTTGCGTGCTTGCTTATAATGGCGCCACACCGGTTCCTATACGTTACTGATCATTCATTTGCCTTACTACTTGTTAAAATTTTACATTAATACAAGTTGTATCAATTTTCTACCAATGCTAATGTAGAGGAATGGATACTAACGTATAGAATTTCGGTTTTAGCAAGTCTAAGCCTATCACTTTTGTACGAATTTTCTAGGTTATATTAAACATTTGACAAATATAGTGATTATTGATTGTTTATTAATATCATGAAAGAAGAATACTGTGACAAACGTCCAGTAAAAAAAACGTAGCTCTCAATCATTGATGACGCCAACCGTCCATTTTTGTTTTTATTTATTTGCTTTACCAAAAATTACTTGTAGTTATACTGAGGATTATAAGAAGAAAAATAACAAATGCAGTAATTACATATGGATAAACACTACATGCAATTTGATATCTTCTAGTATGAATATCATAGAACTTTCAATCAACGCCTTATTATTTAAAACGTATTTTTTAAACTTAAATCAGTTATTAAAGGTTCTAATTTGCTACTTTTCAAATTAATAAAATTTACGACGCTGAAAAGTTGCTAATCAAGTATATATTCTTCCGTGTATATGTATATATAGTATATATATATATATATATATATATATATATATATATACATACATACATAAATTCACGCCAGTTCCCTTGCGGGGTAGGCACGAACAACAGAGCGCCATTTAGGCCCATTCTTACACACCTCACTTGCTTCTTTGACATTCATAACTCTTGTCATGCACACTCGTCTGTTCTTAAGGCTCCTGACATCACCCTCCGCTAGTACACGATCAATTTGATCATGGAAGGTGTGTTGTGGCCTTCCACGACTTCTGCATCCATCCACTTTTGCATTGTATATCTGTTTAGTCATTCTTTCATCATGCATTCTTTCCACATGCCCGAACCACCGGAGCATTCCTTTCCTTACCTTCACCCCGACACTCTCTTTCAGACCAACTCTCTTTCTTACTTCGGTATTACGAACGCGGTCCGCGAGCGTCACTCCGCAGATTTTGCGCAGTGCTCGCATCTCAACCGCGTTTACTCTACTTTCATGCTCTCTCTTCCATACCCAACTCTCGCTTCCATACATGAGCGTAGGTACCAGCACCGCGTTGTGTATGGCGAGCTGGGCCTTCTGGCTGAGGTTCTTAGCGCCTAGAAGTTTACCTAAAGCTCCATTCAAACTATTCCCCAAATTTACTCTTCTTTCTATATCAGCGGTGTACCTCCTTCCCTGCTAAAAGCACATCCAAGATATACAAACATATATATATATATATATATATATATATATATATATATATATATATATATACTATATATACATATACACACATATATATATACATATATATGTATGTATGTTGTGTGTCTATTAAGTATAATTTTACTTATATAATATGTATGTATACTACCTTCGACAAATACAATCTGTTTTATTCCTGCCACGGGTTGCCTGGAAGAGATCGCTTCTTAGATAGAAAGACCGCCCATTGTTTATATTTAGAATATTTTTAGGCTAAAGTTATTCTGTGTTGTCTATAATGGTGTGTAATAATGTATTCTCTCTCTCTCTCTCTTTCAATAGATAATTGATTTAAGTTTAAAAAATACGTTTTAAATAATAACGGTCTTATTCATAGAGTAAGTTTGTAGACTTCTTCAAGAATCATAAAGATGCCTTCAAACTTATCTAACTCAATATGAATAAGACCGTATAATGTTTTTAAAAGTTTAAATTGTGACTTTCAATAAAAACAATAACGGACCGGTAGATGGCGCCGACTGCGATCGCAGGGTGTGTTAAGAGTTACCGTTTTTACTATTTGTTGTGTTTCACACCTTGTCTTGAAGAAAATTACTTTCAGATCTTATACGAAATATAACGAAGAAATGAATTTTGATGAAGTTGACTGACAGTAATTAATAATTTGCTAGAGCTTAGCATAATTGACAGTAGATGACAGTTCCCCGGTATCATCGATTCAGGGTTGTCAGTGCTGGACTTTTATGGCCTGGCGTCAACATTCGGCGAATGTTATACTTTAGTATCCTTGTTCTATGCTACTGTTGTATAAGAGACACTAGAGTTGATTTTGTGTAAAATATAGACCTTAGAACAGTTCGTTATACTTGTTTATATTTTGTAGATACACTTGACAAAGTCACCAGCTTGTCATGTCCAGCATTAAGCGCTAAACAAACTATCGGATGCGTCCGTAAGCCGTGGCTGATAGCAGCGACTAATAAGGGGTCTTGGACGTGGCTTCAGCGTTGCCAACTATCATTACAGAAAACGCACTATCCACTAAAATATTGACGTGTATTAGGATGTTATCGTCAAAAGAGAAGTATTTATAATAATTTAATTTATATTAATGTCCTTACTGTATGTATTTGAAATAGAAACCAATGTAACACTCTTTAGGAATTGACATAGCGCCTTTTTTCTAACGAGATTTGATGACGCTGAAAACATTCAGATTTCTATCAAACGTCTAAACGTCAAGCTCGGCCCGAGGTTTATGTCTCTGAATTACGTCCAATAGTTTGCACACTTCAGTGTATAACATTATCAGATACTGCAAGTCGCGGCTGTCAGCCACGTGCGGTAATTTGTCTTAGGTCTTTAATTATTTTGTTATAGGTTTCTTATAAAATTCAATTAGCTGTACTATCTGTCCGAATGTAGATACTAACAAACCGCGAACTAATGTAAGTAGAAATCCTAATATTGCCAATTAGATTGTTTAAAAATACTTTAAAAAGGTTCGTAGGGGACGAACTATTTCGGATATATGAGCTTTCCTATTGCGTTGCCAAATATTTATAATATTGCTAGTAATGTAAATTTTTCATATAGCACCACTGTCTAATTTTAAAATCAAATTAATATTTAAAACTGTTTCAAATGGCTTTCTAGGTAGAACCGTTGAATATCAAAAAAAAATTGCTATGATTTTTTTTTCAGAATTCTTGCATTTTATATTATTGTTCGTACATATCACGGTTTTTTTTTCTTAAAGTTTATTCAAATTTCTTCTGTGATTCCAGTGTGCTACCTTCTTTTTCTAACATATAAACACTAATTTGTAAAAATGGGTCAGCTGAGATATTTCTTAATACTATTTTAAAAATCTACTTCAGTCCATTTGAACTCTAGAAAAATATTCTGCGACATTGTATAATTATTTTTGTAGTCTACTTTTGGCACGATGTAACCAAAAGTAGAAAAATTCCGAGTCTATAGGGACTGTTATTGAATTTAATTCCTAATTTTAGCTAACCGTTTTAAGCAAAAAATTAGGTTAAAAACTTCAATTTTGATACTAATGCATTAAATAATTTTAATAAATTATTTAGTGCACATTAGGAACGAATTAGTAAATAACCTGAATTACTAGCGAGATGTCTTATATTGTTCTGGTCACACTGGCGGTCTCATACTTAATAAGATATGTAATCTGTGTTAATATCAGAGTATACTCGGACCTAGTGCGCTCGTATGACATAATTTTATATAGTGGGATAGCGGTTTATCAGACCTTACTCGTATCAATCTTTGGTGGCCTCTGTGGTCGAGAGGGCCTTTGCTGACCTAGTTCACTGGAACACAGAGGCTCCAGGTTCGATTCCTTGCATGATTAATCTGGTAAACGTACTTTCTGTTATTTATCATGGACTGGGTGTTCGGGCTCGGTCCAGAGTGGTCCGTTGTATATTACCATAACACAAGCGTAACATGCTTGAGGATATACAGTATATACGTAATCTGTCGATGGTTATTATCAAGAAACAAAGAAAAATATTTTATTTGAAAAAATAGAGACGTACTTACACTATTTACAAATCATTTTCTGTCATACATTTCTTTCTGTCTATCATACAATCATAATCAATTTATTTTTAAGATTTTCAACTTTAAATATGTCAGACCTATGTGTCTAAAGATGTCGTGTATCATTATAATAACGGTTTTAACAAAATTTTCGATTATATCGATGCTCATGTGTTGTGGCTTGCTAGCAATATCGAGACATGATTTTTTTGACTGTCAACACTAACGTACTGATCGAAGCTGATAGCGGGAACACCAGTGCAATAACGAAGCTCAAACTGGACACGCAAAAGACGAACTCGAGTGATATCCCACCAAAATCTCGACATCCCGATAAAAGGTGCTAGCTGTAGATTCAGATAGGTACAGTACTTATTGTTGCTGCTAGATCTAGAACCTTGAGCGTCGAAGCGATCGAAAGTTTACCCAGAGTGGTATCCGTTTGCTATTCGAGTGGAAATCGGATACTACAGGTTGTTTTCGCAGATTCATATTGTTATGATTCAAATTCTCAAATTCAAATGTTTTTATTCAAAATAAGTAGTGGAGAACACTTTTTGAAAGTCATACATGTAAGTCAAAATTTTAATTTACTTCCTATTCTATGTACACCGATTCGTAATGTGTTATCGCTGTATAAAGAAGAAGCGGCATGAAACTCCCCAGCAACACTTCTATTTAAAAAAGATTTTTTTTTATATATTATCTCTGGCTCTTTTTTTAATACACATAGAATTTGTATTACAATTACTTTTCAAAGAATTAATGGAGTTGAAACAAACAAAAGATATTGTTACCATCGCAATAATGACATACAAAGAATTCGTACTACAACAAATCTCCATAGATTACTTATTGCCAGTTGCCAAGATAAGAGTTGGTATTATCTGGTTAAAATTTACTAGCGAAATATCACAATATATACGATCATTGTAACCGCAGATACGTTAAGTAGATCTTATTGTTTTTCACGGTAAAAATATAGATGTATATATAAAAGTAGTAACACTTGTGCGCTAGTGTGTGTATACTATTTAAATAAGCTACCTCTGAATCATTGACACCAAGATGTATTTAAAATTGAAAATGTATAATGTAGAAAATGAATCGTTTTATATACAATTCAAATATCAATCATTTGTATCCTAAAAATATTAAATAATGACATTTGTAATTTTTTATCCTTTAAAAATAACACGATTGATTTTAATTTCTATAAAAAAAAATGAGAATTCTGTTTGTATGGCAACACTGTTTTAATAGCTGCCAAAAAATTACTTTAGCGGTAATTTTCTAAGCAAATTATGTAATAAATTACTTTTAATGTATGAAATATGTTTATTTCATTGTATATCAAATAAAATTGTAACTGCTTGAATATGTTTGAAGATTTTTTAGCTGGAGGCGTTTACTTACATGTCTAGTATAGTTTGCGTCAAAAATATAAGTTGTTAAAGCAAAAGTTTTTGCTATGTAAAAAAGGTTTGGTACGAATATATGGCGGCAATGAATGAAATTTCCGCTAGTAGTTATTTACTTTCTTGAGGTTCTAACCTGTCGCATGGAAAAATAATAAATAGGCATGATATTCGTCCTGTA
Source organism: Dendrolimus kikuchii (assembly GCA_019925095.2). Classification (NCBI taxonomy): domain Eukaryota; kingdom Metazoa; phylum Arthropoda; class Insecta; order Lepidoptera; family Lasiocampidae; genus Dendrolimus; species Dendrolimus kikuchii. Next base: position 1,289,661 of record CM034415.1, on the reverse strand, counting down.
ATAAAACATAACTTTAATTAATACTTAGATCTTACATTAATGGATGGACAAATTATCTTTCTTGTGTTCAGCACAGAAGATAGACACGACACATGCTCACTATAAATCCATTGCGGTAATGAAATGAATTAATGAAATTAAGCATAAACGCCAACCGTTGTGCAAAAACGCGTACATTACACAATGTACGCATTTTGCGTCTTTAGTTATTTCTAAACCTCTCGAGTTTAACCGCCGTCCGTTCTAAGCCTTGCGAGTTATGTTTTTCACTAGATATTTGTCACTCGTTTCTTCCATGCGGATAGCGTCATTGACATTTATATAAGTGTTGCCAACTGAAAATTTTGTATTCCTAGTAATTCCTGTGCAATAATTAAGCTTTTAATAGCGGTTTTCTAATCAGGGTTGAGATATTTATAGTCACCGAAGTCGCAGTAATGGCTTATTACACTTGCAATAATTATTGTACAATGTAGGGGTGTGGACTTCGTCTCGCGACCAAACACTTGCAAATAAAGTAATTTTCAATAGCAATGGTTTTGTTTTATTTAAATATATATAAATAGGTTTTTATTTTTAAATCAGTGCTTAAAAAACATTACGAGATTTTATTCAATTCTGATGTCATGATTATTAAACGTAGAAAAGATAGTTTGGAATATACATACATACATACATACAAAACTTCACGCCAGTTCCCTTGCGGGGTAGGCACGCACAACAGAGCGCCATTTAGGCTTATTCTTACACACCTCACTTGCTTCTTTGACATTCATAACTCTTGTCATGCACGCTCGTCTGCTCTTAAGGCTCCTGACAGTTGGAATATGACTGTCGTTTAGCTCTTGTTCGAAAAAGTTATTATTTTCCAGGTTCGTATCTTACAACAAAATTAATCGTACGCTGTCTATATACCCACTACTTTTATCCGTGCAGGAACGGAGAAAGAATAAAATTTCCTGCGTTGGGGCGGCCTGTCGTAAGAGGCGACTTAACAACCCACAGCCAGGTGGTAGGGCATTTGCCCGACTGGATGGCTACCACCCCTGGTCTAAAGTATGCCGCCATAACAACACAACAACAACGATCTCGTGCAAAAATAAAACCTGCCCTGAAAAAATGAAATATAGAATCCTGTTGTAGCGCCACCTGCGGGATTTGAATCAATCAGAGGTCCACTCAAATCAACGCAAAAAATTTCATCAAAATCCTAGAACCTGAATCCAGCGTCACCTACCGGGACCAATTGTGAATGTAAGCCCGCTTTACTCGAACATGCCACATGTTTATTTGAGACACCTGCTTGAAATGAAATTCTCCGGAGTCTTAAAATGCCATTTACCACGTTATTGTAACCCGTGCGGGCCGTTGTATCAAACGGCCAAATAGGTTCGTGGAACACGAGGGGGAAGGGTAGAAGACGCACTCCGACGCAAACCCGCTGCAGTCGACACTCGTCAGCAGCGTTGCCAAATATACAGAATTTTAGTTTGTATTACAGATTACAGATTTGACCTTATTTTTATACAGATTTTTGATGATAAAATTAAAAAAAATTATTATAGATAATTATAGTTGTATTCGATAGCCATTAAATGCATTAAAAAAAATAGTTATATTCGATTCGCACTTTTTATTAGTAATGATAAGTACTAGTATGTTCTATCATGGCAACATTACGTAAGGTACAACTAGGGATGCAACATCGCTTATAAAAAACATCGATGTTAAGATATCGCTGTTTTCAAAAGTGAAACATCGATGTTAAAAATATCGCTGTTTATGAACGATGTTTTTTTATCACCATTTACATAAACTTTTGACGCTTGTTCTAACTAATAAATATATTTAATTTCATCTATCAACTATTGTTTTCTTTTTATTAGAGTTTATTTTTCATTAAAGTAAAATTAAAAATGCAACTTTCACAGATTTTTAGACTCTGCAACCCAAATTTTCTGGTTTGGCATGTGGCAACACTGCTCGTCAGTCCGCGTATAGCTCACGCAGTGGCGGGTCGCGTGCCTGATATACTGTCCGTACCCTTATTCCCACCTCGTGTTTCGCGAGATATTACCGGAGGAGGCTTGCAGCCCCTCCGTGCATTTCTCTAAAGTTTATGTACTAATTCCTATATTTGTTTTCGTGTGAATTGATATGAATGTTCTGTGTAAAACCAACGAAATAAACGTGGTTTCTTTTGCGACGTATAGTTTTCTTCTGTTAATATTAGTTACCCTGACAATAACGTTCATTACTTTAGCCTTCAAGCGTCTATTACACAACTATTCAAATAAAACACAACACAATTTTCTGATAATTTATTTTGTACGGCAATCTGTGTTTAAACGAACAAATTACTCGACGCAACATCCTTAGGGAGGGTCTAGACGGATCTGTTCGTCGCCTGCGGGTCAATCATTTCTATGACAGTTGTATTCTATAAGAATATTTAAAAATTATAATCATGAAAATTACACGAGTCCCAAATCGCTGTCAGGTAAGTATTTTTCCATGATTAAGTTAAACTTAAAAATTTAATTTTTGTAGACATATATACATACACATTTATTATTATTTATGTTTTATAATATTCTAATTTGCCGTTTAACTAGGAAATGCGTCCGTCGTTTCGGGAACGTTCTCTCCTGACAGCGATTTGATCTGTTAATATGTCTCACAGGATTGGTATTTTGAGCAAAACATCACCGTTACCATATTAGGCAAAGTGACTGGTTTAATTTTTTGGGAACGTTCCCAAAAACTTCCACAAGTCTCAGGCTAACTTTCCTTGTGTTTTGTACATAGTTTATTCTTCTTCTTCATACATCTATTGTTATAATACAAATTGATTAAGGTTATCAAATAGTGAACTGGTAGCGACAAAAAGATCAGTGAAGACACTCCCTGCAACTTATTCACTAATATTTACATATTTTAAAAACCGTTTTAACTAAATTTTCAACATTCATCCAAGTTTTGAACGTCAGAACAGAAATTACACCAGTCCTGCCGAGACCTTGGACCCTGAAGCCTTGAGCTCTTCAGCTCCACGGACTATGGAGGGTTCCTTAGAGCTGACAAGCATCCACTATTTTTGTCATTTGCCTATAGACCTGTACAATGTTTATTTTATTCTAAAATACCCCTATTACAAAAACTACTAAATGTTTATTTTCTACCATATAGGTATTATGGGTTCGCGTTTGACCATGATTTCGCCCGACGTGGAGCGAAGATATGGTCTAATTTTTTTATTTAGGTTTATGGCTTGGCAGCTAGGCCTTTAAGCCAGATAGATTACAATATAGTTCCCTCATTTTCTTAAGCCTATGCTCAGCTGAACTGTAAGGTTATCAACTGACGCAGAGTTCTTGTGAGAACTCGAAAGGCCACAACTGACTATACAGTTCACATTTCTCACAAAAGCACATAATTACTACTCAAAAACAAAATATCCTACAGCTAATGTTCATTTTAGAATAATTTTACACATTTTTGGAAAATAAAACTGCACAGCACAACGTCTCCCCTCAGTTCCCGCCAAATACTCCAATATGGTCCAAGATGACGCACGCTCACCACGAAGGTACCTTGATTAAGACGGGACTTGAAGGCACCCAGGTGTCGGGAAAGACAGACTCTAACAATGGGTTCCACTCCTTAAGGTAGACGCAAAGGGCTTCAGTTCTTATAGGTGGAATATCCCTCATATATCTATACTTCCATACTAATATTATAAAGATGTAAAGTGTGTGCGGTTGTAAGGGGGTAATCTCTGGATTTACTAAACCGATTTTAAAAATTATTATACTGTTGGAAAGCTACGTTAACAGGGAGTGTCATAGGTTATATAACATGACGCTATACACCACGGGTGCGGGACAGTGCGTGGGTGAAACCGCGCCGGGCCGCTAGTTTTTATATATATTAGGGTAGTGCCATTGTTGGCACCCAACTAAGTCATTCAAAACATTAAAAAAATCTTATTTTTTTATTTTGTAATCTGTTTTTCATTGCGAAGCTGGCAAATATGCAGACGTCCCACCTGATGGAAAGTGGCTTACCATCGCCTACAGACGTTTACAACACCAGAAACGAAGGCAACGCATTGCCAATCTTTAGAACGGTACAGGAAGGATGTATTAAAGGGGATCGGATAGAGGAGATGAAATCGGTAGTCTCATTCATCGTTCAAAACCGTTTCACTCTTATCCGTGTAGGAACGGAGAAAGAATACTAATGCCCCTGTCGTAAGAGGAGACAGAACAACTCACAGCCAGGTGGTAGGGCATTTGCCCATCTAGCTACCTCGAGTTGTGTTCCGGCATTAGTGGCCAGGCTCCAGTCTCCGTTTAGAGAGCAGCGGCGCATTTGGTGTTGCAAATGTCCATATGTGGCGGTAACCGCTTTCCATCGGGTGGGCCGTCAGCCTGTCTGCTGAACGAGCTCAACCTAAGAGCTAGAATCAAGATAATGATATTAGCATAGCCCTATGGACACGACTGACATTAGAACGATGTATACACAGACGAACGGCAAAGAAGAGACGAGGCTTGCGTTCCGTAAATAATTCCAAGTTCGTAAAGACTTAAAGACTAGGCTAATTTTCTATTCGTGACGTTCGTTTAATAAAAATCACATAAAGATTTTTTATTACTAGAATTTTTAAACTACAAATTTAGCTAATCGATCATTTTAATAGTGTAATTAACTAAATCAATATGTGGGTAGTTTTGAATAAAATCACAACTGCACGATACAACACTCGTGCAGTTAACTATCTCGCTTGCATATTACCACATTTTCAAATATTGACACAGAATTCACTTACGACAAATCTGTATTCGACGATTCAACAGACAAATATTACGTATGTGTCACAATAAATCATTTTTTTATTTTATTTAAGTTTATGGCTTGGCCTAGCTGGGCCTTTAAGCCAGATCTTAGTTTACAATACAGTTTCTTCATTTTCTTAAGCCTATGTGTAGCACAGCTGAACTGTAGGTAATCAGCTAGTGCCATTCAACGGAGTTCTTGTGACAACTCAAAAGGCCACATTTGTCTATACAGTTCACATTTCTCACAAAACACATAATCACTACTAAAAAACTATCAATAACCCACAACTATTGTTCATTTTAGAGTAATTTTACACATTTTTAGAAAATAAAACTGCACAGCACAGCATCTCCTTTCAGTTCTCGCCAAAAACTCCCCAATAAATCATTATGGTTCACATTTCATAGATAAAATCATTGAGCAAAAATATTTTTGACAGACGGTAAACTACGCCATTGTTGGCACCACGCCCAATGTTTGGCACCAACACCGTTTATTCAAAATATTAAAATATTACACTTTCTATTTTGAAGCCATACAATAATATTATATGGCTATAAACTTCTTAATGTCGGGGTGAAGGTAAGGAAAGGAATGCTCCGGTGGTTCGGGCATGTGGAAAGAATGACCAAACAGATATACAATGCAAAAGTGGATGGATGCAGAAGTCGTGGAAGGCCATGACACACTTTCCATGATCAAATTGATCGTGTACTAGCAGAAGGTGATGTTAAGAGCCTTAAGAACAGACGAGCGTGCATGACAAGAGTTATGAATGTCAAAGAAGCAAGTGAGGTGTGTAAGAATAAGCCTAAATGGCGCTCTGTTGTTCGTGCCTACCCCGCAGGGGAGCTGGCGTGAAGTTATGTATGTATGTATGTAACTTCTTAAAAATAATTGTTCTATTTTGGATAATAACTCCCAAATTGTCTGTGAAAATAACCCTCAAAGCTGCTCCCCAAATCGTCTCCGTAACAATTTGGCTATATTCCATATTGTAGAAAATAAACTTAATGACGGGGACATTAGAGGAGCAGCTCGCCTATTATTTTCTACTGATGCAGTAGCATCAAACTCTGCAGATACGCTAACTGCCCTACGCGACAAACATCCACCTTCATCGCCGGAAACCGTATTGCCGGCTCCACCAGACTCGCAGAGCGCACTGGTTGTTACTACGGAAGATGTCAGGAATGCCGTTGGATCCTTCCAAAGTGGCTCTGCCGGGGGTCTTGACGGTCTGACGCCCCAACACCTCAAGGACTTAATAGGAGTAGGATGCGGGGAGGCCCGTGAGTCACTTTTGAGGAATCTGACGGCATTGGTTAATTTTATGCTATCAGGGAAGGTTGTAAATGAAATCACTGACATCCTTTATGGTGCCAACCTGTGCGCTCTGAAGAAAAAGGATGGGGGAATAAGACCGATCGCAGTAGGCACGGTGTACCGCCGCCTCGCAGCTAAGTGTTGTTGTAAGAAAAAAGCTGAAGACTTAAAATTATACTTTCAGCCCAACCAGCTGGGTTTTGGTTCGCGAGGGGGCTCCATCATTACACGGTTGAAATCCAAATTTAATGTATGGTATCTAGATGATGGCACTTTAGGAGGTGAAGTAGATGACGTTTTGGAAGATTTTACCATTCTAACAAAAGAACTTAAAACCATAGGACTTGAAATAAATTTAAGCAAATGCGAATATTATATCAGCAACACAGAGCGTAAAACTGAAATAATCTCTAGACTAAATACAATAGCACCGGGAATTAAATTAGTAAACAACTCCTCACTTCACCTCCTAGGTGCCCCAATCTTCGACGAGTCAATACCTAACTACGTCGAAGAAAATATAAAAAAATTCCGTGAAAGTTCAGATCGTTTACTCCAAATTAATACACATATGGCCTACACTATCATCCGATACTGCCTTTTCGTGCCCAAATTTACATACACCCTCCGATGTTGCCAACTCTGGAAACAAGTCCGCAAAATCTCCAGTGTCGCTCTGCCAGCTTTTCTGTCATCGGCTTACAGTACGCGTGATTTAGTATTCAAAATTTTACAAAAGACCAATTTTCAGTTCGAAATTCCCTATTTAACCGATGCCAGAAGAGTTTGGTCAATGGCTTGCCCTAACGTTAATGTACCTACTGTCCTTACTTCACAGCATGCTTGGGATGGGCCGCTCTGCGAACTTACGCGGGATAATCTTCTACAAACGTGTACCAGTTCAGCAGAGCGCGCCCGCCTCTTAGCCGTCGCTAATTGGGAGTCTGGACAGTGGTTACAAGCACACCCATCATTTTATAATAATACACTTCTGGACAACACTACATTCCGATTAGCCGCGAGTTTACGCCTGGGGGCACCATGTTGCGTACCACATCACTGTCAATGTGGAGTTATGGTAGACCGATTTGGACACCACGGGTTGTCATGTTTAAAAAGCGCAGGAAGAAGATCTCGTCATGCCAGCCTCAACGACATCATTCGCCGAGCTCTTGTCAGCGTCGGCGTCCCGGCCATTCTGGAACCAAATGGCCTGGTGCGTGACGATGGCAAGAGACCGGACGGAATGTCACTCGTCCCTTGGAAGATGGGGCGGCCGCTAGTGTGGGATGCGACCTGTGTTGACACACTGGCCCCGTCACATCTTCCAATGACCGAGTCAGGGGCTGGCAACGCTGCCGCTTCAGCTGAGGACGTCAAACGGCGCAAATATGGAGCCTTAGGAAGGGGTTACATATTTGTGCCGTTTGGGGTTGAAACATTAGGCCCGTGGGGTCCGTCGGCAAAGAGTTTCTTTAAAGACATATGTAAGAAACTCTTTGACACTACCCGTGATCAGAAGGCTGGCTCATATTTTGCACAACAAATAAGTATTGCCATACAGCGTGGCAATGCAGCCAGCCTTCTGGGCACGCTCCCCGTTGGCAATGATCTGCTACATAATGTATTTTAGTTATAATGTCTTTGGTTTTTTATATACGGACTTGTCTTGTCGGAGGTACCTTATTACCAATACAAGCCCGAGCCAGTTCTTGACAATGGTCAATATCTGCTCTACTGGGACCGATCAATTATCACAGACAGGACTATTGTTGCCAACAAGCCTGATATTGTGATAGTTGATCGGTCTGCGAGACGTGCTATAATTGTAGATGTCGCGATTCCCCATGATGGTAACCTCGTGAATGCCGAGAAAGATAAACAAATAAAGTATATTGATCTTGCTCACGAGGTTACCGCTATGTGGAACCTGGACTCTACAATCATAGTACCGATAGTGGTGTCAGTGAATGGACTAATAGCGAAGAGCCTTGATCGCCACCTTGAAAGGCTCTCGCTTGGTATCTGGTTGAAGGGTCGGATGCAGTCAATGGTCTTATAGCGAAAAGCCTCGACCGTCATCTAGAGAGGCTTTCGCTGGGAAGCTGGGTGAAGGGCCAGATATAGAAGGCAGCACTCTTGGACACGGCACGGATTGTGAGGAGGTTTCTGTCTCTGGAGCCATAACCATCGGTAGTTTGGATCCCAGACCCCGCTGGCGATGAGATGCAAGATTTTATATTTTTTTATTGAATATGTATTTTATTTTTGACATATTTTTATAAAAGAATAATGTTATCTATTTTTTTATAAAAAAATATCTTTATATGTATATTTTAATAATAATCGGCAGACAAACACACACATTGTATATCCCCAAATTAAGCAAGTTACGCTTGTGTTATGGGTAATATACAACGGACTACTCTGGGGCCGATCCCAGACACCGAGACCATAGTAAATAACGGAGAAAATACGTTTCTGAAATTGACTAGACCGGGAATCGAACCCGGAACCTCTGCGTTGCAGTGAGGTACGCCGGCAAAGGCTTAGCCCGCTCAACCACAGAGGCCGTCACATTATATATAATACAGATTTATTGTAAGTAAATTATGTCAATTTAAATTTTCAAGTGTGCTAAATCCCCCAAATCCCACATTTACAGATGGCGCCACATGTCTCTGTTGCTTTTAACCACCATTAAACTTACAACCAACATTATAAATGATCTATAATACAGTATACAGGATAACCAATGTAACAACGCGTTCCATTAGTAGCTCACAACGCCCAGAATGCTCCGTTGGCTGTTCCACATGGCGACCGCGGTCGTTGTGGTCGTGGCGAAAACGTCACTAATGACGTCGTCATTTTCGATTTACACAAATTAATATGTTTAATGCTATGAATGTCAAAGAAGCGAGTGAGGTGTGTAAGAATAAGCCTGAATGGCGCTATGTTGCTCGTGCCTACATAACTTCACGCCAGTTCCCTTGCGGGGTAGGCACGAACAACAGAGCGCCATTTAGGCTTATTCTTACACACCTCACTCGCTTCTTTGACATTCATAGCTCTAGTCATGCAAGCTCGTCTGTTCTTAAGGCTCCTGACATCACCCTCCGCTAGTACACGATCAATTTGATCACGGAAGGTGTGTCGTGGCCTTCCACGACTTCTGCATCCATCCACTTTTGCATTGTATATCTGTTTAGTCATTCTTTCATCATGCATTCCTTTCCTTACCGTCACCCCGACACTCTCTTTCAGACCAACTCTCTTTTTTACTTCGGTAGTATTTGAATATGTTCGCAACGCCACGACATGAATATAGCACAATTGACCTTTGGACTGATTCCTTCAAAAATGAAGCTTATAATAAATAAGACGTACTGCGCGCTTAGCCTTATAAGTTTACGCAAACAAAACTTACCTGTGTACAACTGGCCTTAGAATAATTTTCATTTAAAATTCTAAAACTACCCACAAATTTAACAAGAAATTGGAAATACTTATTTATAGTAATAATTATACTACACTTAGCATTATCATTATTTACAAAATATATTAATAGTTTTTTGAAAGAAACGAAAATCTTGTATTATCTCTTTAAAAAGTTCAACAGTTATTGTTCCCATTTTTTATTTTATTTCTTTACTAGATTTCGTTTCTTTAGGAATTCTTTTTTTTATTATTATTATTATCATTTAATAATATTATAATAATTAATTCACATAATAATTAAACCCACCGAGATCATCTTTGAATAATTCTGGCGACGCTTAGCCGGTTTACAAGTGAAATTCTGGAATGGTATAATATTTGGAAATTTCGAAAAGCGGTAAAATTAAAAAAAAAACAGCGACTTCCAAAATTTTACTATATTACAATTTTTGCAATTAGACGTGTTCATGTCTGTCTATCGATTTGCATAGAAATAAGACATATTTTCTTAAGTTTTCGCCACATATATATATATATAACAAAACTACGTTTTAACGGTTTTAAGCGGGAGTAATTTATTTGATTTTTACTATTCCGACGTTTCTGACACTTTTATATTAAAACTAAACAATTAAAATTAACAAGTTGGCGGTAGGCTAAATAAAAGACACTTGACATCTTTGTCTTCCGTGATCAAAAAATCAAATAAATTACCGCGCTTAAAACCGTTGAAACGTAGTTTTATTATGAGAGATAAAAATAAATAAATAAATAAAACATTCTTAATTGTTAAAAAAACTTTTCATAAGTGACTTTTTTAACTGCTTTTTCTTTTTATCTTTATTTCATTGGAAAAAGTTCCAAATTTTATCACTTGTATAAGTTATTTATACAAGACATTATGAAACACCGTTAAATAATCAATAAGCAGATCAATAGTTAAAAAAGTAACATAAAAAAACCCTTATTAACAGTCAAAGTAATTACAGTGTAAACTCCATGTAACGTCACTCGATTTAACGACAAACTCCGTTAAACGTCGAAATCATTTCGCTTTGATTGGTTTAGCTTGTCTGCTATACAATGATACGCTCTATATAGCATTACATCCACTCTCTATAACGACAACGATTAAGTAATAAAAAGTAGCTTTGTAAGTCGCCAAAATCAGTAAAAACTGCGCAGCTGTGTCCGTTGTTTTATCGCTTTATTATCCTAGCCCGCAATAAACTCGACTGTTGGCGTCAAATTCCGAAATATCGAAATCTCTAATCACAAATGAATAAAATAACAAAAAAACTACTGGTGCAGCAAAAGACGTCAAACAAAAATAACAGACTACCCTCCATTTAACGTCTCTTCAGTGTCGTTATATAGAGTTTACACTGTATCAAAATTTAAATGTATCAATTAAACTAGAAACAAGTCATAATTGTGGCATACAAGCGTCGCCAACCCATCCCCCCCTAAAAAAAAAAACACCCCAAAAATGAAAATACCATATCACAAAACTTAAACGACTAGACTAATTTTTCGTTGTAGGCGTACTTACGGTGCTCATATTTAAAAAGTTTGAATAGCCCCTAAACTGGTTGGCCATCAGGTCCCTATATATAGCCAATTGACGTTGGTCCATCTGTCCCGCGAGTTGGCTATAGAGTGCCATGTACGGGTCCATGTATGGCAGTGGCATTTTCGGCACCGCATCCAGACTTGGCACCTTGTAGCTCAGATTGTTCTGGCTGTCTCTGGACCCGGTCGAACTGGTCGGGGACGCGTCCTCGCGTAACGGATATGAAGGTACCACTATCTGCGGTTTCTTCGGACTCGTATAGGACTTTGGATAATCTTTCGGGGGTGTTGGGGTTTTTGTCGACACGAATTTTCCATTTGAACTCCTCTTTGGCGGTATACGAGATTTTGGGATATTTTGGGATTTGTTCACCAGGGTGATTTCTAAATTTGATCCCACGACCGCCTTCCCGTCTAACAGGGTGTAATTTTTGGATAAGTTTTGGGGATTTTTCGAAGGTGACGGAGATGACGGTATTCTGACTATTTCCACCGCAGGTTTTTGTATCGGAGGCGACTGGGATTTACATGTCAAATCTAATATATCCTGCGCGGGAGTCGATTGGGTTTGACTCGGAACTCTTGTGGGTTTCACCGGTGTACCGTGAAGAACGTGCGGTGGTGGCATGAAGGGATCTTTGGGGTTGCCATATACAGTCTTCTGTGGGCCGGTGTTGCCATATATACAGGTCGCTTGTATTACTTTAGGGGGTTGGATCCCGTTGTAATTCGGTGGTATTATGTTATACATTTGGAATAACTGAGCTTGAGTCATGATCTGGTGCTGCATAGCTGGTGGTAAGATCATCTGGTTGGGGTTTAATATAGGAGTTATGGGGTTGGGGATGACTGGTTGGGGCAAGAATTGAGCTGGTGGTAACGCGGTGACTTCGAGCCCCCGTTCTTTGAGGAGCTCTAACCGTTTCTTCTTCATGGCTTGTGGACTTTCCGGATACTCGTCAAGATCGATTATTTCTGGCGTTTTCGGCTTATAGGGCACCTGCAACAATATTTTATTTATTAATGCTACGTCACGAACGTGGATTTTTTTTTAAGTTTATCGCTTGGCAACTAGGCCTTTAAGCCAGGCGCAGTTGTCTTGTAGACTACAATCCACACCATTCAACGGAGTTCTTGTGAAAAATAGAAAGGCCACATTTCTCACAAAAGCACATGATTTCTACTCAAAAACTATCAATATCCTACAACTACTGTTCATTTTAGAGTGATTTTACATATTTTTAGAAAATAAAACTGCACAGCACACCGTCCCCTTTCAGTTCCCGCCAAAAACTCCCTTACGTGGATCAATTTATTGCTTCACAGCAACGTTACAGCTTTGATTACGTCCACGTACGTGATAAAATCTGCAATTTTTTTATTTTTTTTTATTGCAGGAGTTCAGTAGACAGGCAGACGGCCTGCCTGCTGGAAAGCGGTTACCGTCGCCAATGGACATTTGCAACACCAAAGACGCTACAGATGTGCTGCTGCTCTCTTAAGGGAGACTGGAACCCGTTCACTAATGCCGGAACACAACTCAAGGTTGCTATGGCGGCATACTCTAGAGCAGGGGTGGTAGCCATCCAGCCGGACAAATACCGTACCACCTGGCTGTGGGTTGTTCTGTCGCCTCTTACGACAGGCCATCCTGCCTCAGGAAATTGTATGCTGCACCCTTCCTCGATAAACGGGCTATCCAACACTGAAAGAATTTTTCAAAGCAGACCAGTAGTTACTGAGATTAGCGCGTTCAAGCAGACAAACAAACTCTTCAGCTTTATATCTTATTCTCTTATACTAATATATAAAGCTGAAGAGTTTGTTTGTTTGTTTGAACGCGCTAATCTCAGGAAGTACTGGTCTGATTTGAAAAATTCTTTCAGTGTTAGATAGCCCATTTATCGAGGAAGGCTATAGGCTATATATCATCACGCTAAGACCAATAGGAGCGGAGCAGCAATGAAAAATGTTTCAAAATCGGGGGAGGGGGGGGGGGGCACAGCTAGATTCTCACCTCGATGGACTCGCTAAACTGCTTGACGGATTTTAATCAAATTTGCACACCGTGTGCAGTTTGATCCGACTTGAAAGATAGGATAGCTTACATTTGGACCCGGTAGGTGGCGCTGGAATCGGGTTCTAAATTTTATTTCTTCAGGGCAGAACAACGTCTGCCGGGACAGCTAGTATTATATAAAATTATTAGAGCTAGGCATGTTTGCTGAAGAGTTTCTTGCGCCGCTTCTTCTCTTCAAGCCATAACATGTTGCGAAGCGGTGGTAAATTAGATTAGGCTCCCATAGAGTAAATAATAATCGTAAACAAAAATTAAAACTAAATAATTAAAATAAACAAGTTGGCGGTAGGCTAAATAAAACTTTAACAATACTCGTTGACAGTTGACATCTTTGTCTTTCGTGATCACGGCCACTGAAAAGTGGCCGAAACGTCGGAATAAAAAAAAAACAAATAAATTACCGCACTTAAAACGTAGTTTTATTAAACAAAACATATTGTTACGAGTTACGCAGGACTCGAATTAAAATGCCGTTGGAATTACTATTGAATTTATTAGAACTATACAAACACGTATAACATAGGTACAAATATAACTAGACACTACTAGTACAAACTGCACGATTCAATAACACGCGCAAAGTCCGTCACTATATCGCTTGTCAAATGTACGTCTTACTCGTATCGTAATCCTTCAAATATAAAATCAATACATAATAAATAATTAAACGAAATAATTAAAATTTACAAGTTGGCGGTAGGCTAAATAAAACTTTAACAATACTCGTTGCCACTTGACATCTTTGTCTTCCGTGATCACGGCCACTGAAAAGTGGCCGAAACGTCGGAATAAATAATAAGAATCAAATAAAATTGCCGCGCTTAAAATCGTTAAAACGTAGTTTAGTATTGCATGTCTTTGAAGACCACGGGCCATAAAAATGGCCCGGACTTTTGGAGGGCTTGCGTGGGGTCATGGGGAGGCCAATACGTAGAGGCCCCTTGACAAATTTAATGTAATTATGGCGTGACACTGACCGACGATTATCCTTGTCTACGCCATATAGTAATGCACCCAAGGACAAGCCCCGGCCAGTGTAGGACTATTGTTGGAAATGAGGACAAGAAGTACCGGGCTATTGGGCTGAAATGCTAGTGGTACTAGGGGTCTGTGAATATGGGGACTATGGCTTCTGCCCGTCGCAATGTTTTTTTTTATTGCAGAAGATCAGCAGACAGGCAGACGGCCCACTTGATGAAAAGCGGTTACCATCGCCTATGGACATTTGCAACACCAAAGTTGCTACAAATGCGCTACTGCTCTCTTAAGGGAAACAGGAACCTGGTCACTAACACCGGAACACAACTCAAGGTTGTTATGGCGACATGCTTTAGACCAGGGGTGGTAGCCATCCAGTCGGGCAAATGCCCTACCACCCGGCTGTGAGTTATTAAGTCGCCTCTTACGACAGGCCGCCCCAACGCAGGAAATTGTATTCTTTCTCCGTTCCTGCATGAATAAACCGGGAACATTTCGGGGAACATGGAAAAATGGGCATACGGTGACTCGCCACTCCCTGCATGGGCCCCAAAAGATGCCATAGAAGGCAGGGGCAACATGGGTGTGAGTGGCTAAGGGGTGTCGAGAGGTGGGCTGCAGGTTCACCGAAGCTACTTCCGACGTTAGGCCATTTATCACTTCCACCCCTGGAGCTTGAGTCTTAACTCTAGCACTCTGGCAAGCAAGGAGGCGGGGGCCTTGCCTTAGCCCCCGGAGTCAGGTACGAGGTGTCGCTACTCACCTAAGGCTTCGCCACGAAGCCCTCCAGCGGGTAAAAAGTAGTTTTATTATTAGGAAGTATCATTGTTGTACTTTTAAAAAACTCAACAAGATGAAAAACTACAGATGGGGTTTTTAAAGTAATTCGACTATCAATTGTCCGAGGTATCAGTTCAATATGAAAACGGGGTCCCTTGCCCAAAATACTTTGGGAATCGCTGTCTTAGGCAGTACGAAAATACTTACGTGTATTGGAGGCTGTGCCAGGCTGTCTGGTGGGTTTCACTCTCACCGCTCGCAGGGAACTCCTACCAGCTGGACGGTTATTTTTCTGAAAAAAATTTACATTATTTTCTTAACTTAGAAAACACTATTTGTCCACAAATAGCTATGTCTTATTAACACAATATAATTGGTCGCGCGTATTTAATTATATTGTTACACGCCGACAAAAGTGGATGCACACCTGCCTGCCGTAATGCACACACTTTATTACCCGCCGGGCGTCTGAGCTAATAACATTGAAACTGTTTTAAGACTATCTTCTTTTGTTTAGTTTGTGTTTAAAATTTGAAATTCGAAAACAGCCTATTGTGTATTGTACTCGTTTATGGCCGTTCGCAGGCATAATTACGCAGGTGTGCGGATTATGTTTTCTGGGAAATTGCGTCGACGCTTGCCAGGTAGACATATTGCATCGGTGCATTATAAAGCAGTGGCCGAATGGAGAGATCGTCAGTCTAGCGATAGTCACAAGCAAGGCAAGACGTGTGTACATTCGACAAGCTATATAGTGTCGGACTTTGCGCGTGTTATTGAATCGCGCATTACGTTTGAACCGATTGTGTTCAGTGATATTTGTACCTGTGTTATACGTGTTTGTATAGTTCTAATAAATTCTATAGTAATTCCAACGGCATTTTAATTCGAAGCACAACGCTGGTACCTACGCTCATGTATGGAAGCGAGAGTTGGGTATGGAAGAGAGAGCATGAAAGTAGAGTAAACGCGGTTGAGATGCGAGCACTGCGCAAAATCTGCGGAGTGACGCTCGCGGACCGCGTTCCTAATACCGAAGTAAGAAAGAGAGTGTCGGGGTGAAGGTAAGGAAAGGAATGCTCCGGTGGTTTGGGCATGTGGAAAGAATGCATGATGAAAGAATGACAATGCAAAAGTGGATGGATGCAGAAGTCGTGGAAGGCCACGACACACCTTCCATGATCAAATTGATCGTGTACTAGCGGAGGGTGATGTCAGGAGCCTTAAGAACAGACGAGCGTGCATGACAAGAGTTATGAATGTCAAAGAAGCAAGTGAGGTGTGTAAGAATAAGCCTGAATGGCGCTCTGTTGTTCGTGCCTACCCCGCAAGGGAACTGGCGTCAAGTTATGTATGTATGTATGTATGTGTATTTTATTAGAGTCCCGCATTCGACACTTTTTGTGGCGTAACTATAATAGTTAGACATATGCTGTCGCGACACTTTTTGTAGATAATGATGTGTTCTGCAAAGTCGTAGTACATTATTTTATTCTATCATCAATAGTTTTCGCAGCGCACGCGATATTAGGTAATTTTCTTACACCTTGGGTTACAATTATTGGAGTTTTAGTAAAGATCCCTAAGATTTTTTAAAATATAATATAGCCTATGTCACCCAGGGTAGTGACAGTGTAGTCATTGTGTTTGACTAACTTCGAATTACATAGTCTGATTTATGCAATTCCAGTTATCTATACTAATATTATAAAGCTGAAGAGTTTTTTTGTTTGTTTAATCGCGCTAATCTCAGGAACCGCTAGTTCGATTTGAAAAATTCTTTCAGTGTTGAATAGTACATTTATTGAGGAAGGCTATGGACTATATTATATCTTCAAAAAAAATTAGGGATCCTTACTAAAAGTCCAATAATGTAACCCAAGGTGTAAAAAAATGACCCGAAAACAACCTTAGACGGCGTGCGCTGCGAAAACTATTGATTATAGAACAAAACAATGTACTACCACTTTGCAGAACATATAATTTTCAACAAAAAATATCGCGTAACCATATGTCTAACTATTGTAGTTATCTCACAATAAGTGTTTTCTTTTATTTTTTTAAATATGTAAATGCCGTCGCTTCAGAAACTCTTTAATTTGTACCTTGGTATTAATCCTTATCAAAATAAATGACTCCATATTCTAGAACATTTTCTAGAACTTTTTGAATGATTCAATTCGGACGTTTCATTCAAAAGATATCGCGATATTTAAAATGTAAGTATTAGTGTTGTAGCCAAATATACGGAACTACTGGTCTGATTTGAAAAATTCTTTTACTGTTGGATAGCCCATTTATCGGGGAAGGTTATAGGCTATATATCATCACGCTAACACCAATAGGAGCGGCGCACCAATGAAGAATGTTTCAAAATCGGAGGGTTTTGAAAGCAAATTCCACGCGGACGACGTCGCGAGCACAAGCTAGTCGAGTATAAATACAGTCGACACTCGTTAATTCGAAACTCGAGGGACTCTTAAAATATTACGAATTGTCGAGTGTTTGAAATATCAAATGGTTCGATATTTTTGAGAGAACATGTTAAGGCGTGTAAATAGCCCTAACATGTAATTATGTATTCTATGATGAACTACATGCCGGCCTCAACAATATAATACGTCGGGCTCTTGTCAGCGTCAGCGTGCCAGCTGTTCTCGAACCGAACGGCCTGGTCCGCAACGATGGCAAGAGGTCCGACGGTATGACCTTGATTTCATGGAGCTTGGGAAGGCCGCTTGTGTGGGATGTTACCTGTGTCGACACACTGGCGCTTTCTCAGCTCCAAGAGTTCAAAGTTGGGGCCGGTCGCACTGCCACTTCTGCCGAAAACCTCAAACGGCTCAAATATGCAACCTTTGGAACAGGTTACATATTTGAGCCGTTTGGGGTGGAGACTTTGGGCCCATGGGGGCCAAGTGCCCACAAATTATTTAAAATAATTAAAAAACGCCTAATGGACAAAACAGGAGACCGGAAGGCGGGAGCTTACCTCGCTCAAAGGATTAGCCTTTGTATCCAGCGAGGTAATGCTGCCAGCCTTCTAGGTACAATGCCCAGCGACAGTGGTCTGGTGGAGCTGGACGGGCTTTAATACAGGTTTTATTTTAATATTAGTTTTTTTTTTTTACTATTGTATATATATTTTTAAGTTAGGTTTATTTATAGGATATTTTAGATTTTTAATTAATATTAATTTGTATAGGCTATTATGTATTACATACATATTTATTAACTTCTATTATTTAACAATGACAACAAATAACAAAAGTTAAGAGGTACATAGTGTACATATTCATAATGTGAATTAATTAATAAACAAATCTGTTATATTGATTTGCTTCAAAGATCATTGCTGCTGCTCAGACTGCTCAATAGCTTTTTTTTCAGAGAAAAAGTGCCTGAAATGCTTTTTTCATCATTTTCGTTTTGTAGACAGAAGCTTAATAAGGTGTTGAATGAGGCTCTTGCTTCCTTAACTGACACCTCTGAGGATCTGATCCTTTACGAATTGTCAAGTGTTTGACGTCGATGAGTTCGAATTATCAATTGCATAAAAATATTGTTACGACTTGCGGGACTCGAATTAAAATGCCGTTGGAATTATTATAGAGTTTATTAGAACTATACAAACACGTATAACACAGGTGCAAATATAACCGAACACAATAAATCCAAACGCAATGCAGAAGGTCGTAATTCAATAAAACGCGCAAAATCCGTCACTATTAGATTCTCGATTGTAGTACACACGTCTCGCCTTGATCCTAATTCTCGCTCGACTCCCTCAATCAGCCCATCGTTTTATACTGTACAAATGCAATGTGCCCGCCCGGCAACGTGAAAGGAATTTCCTAGAATCAGCTTGTAATTTAAAATCCGTAACACCTGGCTAATGATTACGATACAACAATAGGCTGTTCCCTAGAGACGTATGCCAATAAGTAAGTAAACAAAAGAAGACGATCATAAAAGAATTACAATAGTTTCAATGTTATTAGTTCAAACGCCGACAGGTAATAAATGTGCTTCTACAAATCTGTACGTGGAATTTGCCTCTGTCGGCGCCTAGGTTACAGCAATATATTGCTTTAGTTCGAAATATAAAGAGATTTTCTGAGAAACTCATGATAACTTTGAATTAACGAGTGTCGACTGTATGTACTAAAAGCCTACGCAGGGAAATAGCATTTTGTCCGAGTTACAAAGTCTAAATGATTAGAGATACCGAGCATTTGGGGGTCTAGTCTCTATCCGTGCAGGAACGGAGAAAGAATACAATTTCCTGCGGCCCGGCGGCCTGTCGTAAGAGGCGACTAAACAACCCACAGCCAGGTGGTAGGGTATTAATGTAGGATATGCAATTTTCGACATTTTGGTTTTATTTCACTAATGACCCTAAAAAAGCATTGTTTTTCAATAGCAGCAACAAAAAGGTAATTTTTCCTCATAGTTTTTAAAATAGCCACATTAACAATGTCATATATGCCACCATCTCCCATTAACAATGACGAATGTTAACTCCCGACGTTATTAGCGGGGCGCGAGGGGGGTATGCGGGGTATATTTTTGTAAGAAAGAAATTACTAAGACTGATTATCTAAGCTAATGAAACCTGAAATGCGATTATTAAGTGCCATTCATACAGGTAGACTTTATAATTAATGATTTTAACAAATTTTATGGCAAAGATTGTTTTCATTTTGTCCCTAAATTGTCAATTATGTTTGATTATTTGTTATTTGTGAAACAAATTTATTAAAAATTGGATTTAATTTATAATATCAATTTAAATACGACATAAACTTAAACAGGATTTACTAATGACAATGTTGTATGTGGCACTTCTTACAAAGAATAAATATGTTTGTCCATGTAACTTTGTTGGATGTGACAGATCCGACAAATCATGATGACCCATGTACGGATAACAAAGCCATTACTAGCTTTTCAAACATTTAGATAAGTAAAAATGTTATTTAATTGCATTGCAAATAAGCTCTCGAACATATATTAACATATAATATTTTTTTTGAAAATTTAATTCTTGTAGTAAAAAAAATATAAGCAATTCAAAGTTCAGAGCGCTCTCCTGTAAAGTTGCTGATTTGCAGATCTGACTCTGTTAATAATTGAAACAACATATTATTAATGTATGAGTGCACAAATTTTGTGGAGCAATAAGTTAATTAATTATAAAGACCACAACTCAACACAAGTATTTCCAAAGAGATATGCGCAAGAACAATTACCTGATCGAGGGGTATGTGCGTCGTTGCATGTCCATTCAGCGTGGCCTCAGGATTGGTTCCAGGACCTGTCCGTTGCCTGTCAGCAATCTCCTTCAGGATACTCGTGTCAGCGTTGCCTGAATTAAATTACATCTTTCATTCATCTGCAGATCCTTTTCACGGGAAGATGGAAATATGACTGGAGCTGGTGTTATCGTGATTTTGTACCAAACGATGGCTTGGTATTTCAGAATATGTATATCCCCACCGTAGGCAGTCGCTAATAAAAAATTGGTAGCAATGAAACTGCACCCTAACAGCCTGTACAGCTAGTCATGTTGCGAATAGTGAGTGAGCATTCCTGTCGCCCACTTGCCCCTCTCCCCACGCTACTCTTCTCCTACCCTTCTACCTCATGCCCCCTATTTCATCCGCTTTTTGTTTCATGAACCTATCCTGTCCCCGTTATTCCATCTGTCTCATCTCATTCCACTAACCCATCTTCTCTATTACATATCTCACCCCCCCCCCCCCTCTATGGCATCTCCCCTATCCCACCTTCCTTATCGCATGCCCCCTATCCCATCTTCCTTATCGCATGCCCCCTATCCCATCTTCCTTATCGCATGCCCCCTGTTTTGTTAATATATTAAATTTAAAAGTCTGTATCGATTTCAGATATATATTTTATGTTTTTACAGCTTTTTATGTAATTAGATTTATAGTACTATTTAGATGTAGTATTTATGTTAGTTATTTTACATGTGTGATTTATAATAATATTGTGTAGTAATGAAATAAGGTTGTAATGATTGGAAAAGTTCAGTTTATCGCAGACACCCCCTATACCATCTTCCGTATTGCATGCCTCCTATTCAATCTTCCTTATCCCATACCCCCATCCCATCTTCCTTATCGCATGCCCCCTATCCCATCTCCCCTATCGCATGCCCCCTATCCCATCTCCCTTATCTCATACCCAATAACCCATTTACTCTCTCTCGTGCCCCCTGAGCACTATAACATCCCCCAATCCTATCTAACAGATTGGTCGCATCGCCTTTAGTGTTACACAGGTCCATAGGCGATAGGTAACTAACTACCTTCAAAATAAAAAAAATATTCAGTTTTCTTTATATCTTGCACAAATTGGCAGGGTTGCTGATCGAAGTACCCACTACTGGGGAGGGTGCCAAGAATGGCACAGTTAACCCTGCATAGTGAACTATTTATTATACACAGTTCCCTTGCACGGTAGGCACGAACAACAGAGCGCCATTCAGGCCTATTCTTACACACCTCACTCGCTTCTTTGACATTCATAGCTCTTGTCATGAACGCTCGTCTGTTCTTAAGGCTCCTGACATCACCTTCTGCTAGTACACGATCAATTATACTATTTATTATACTCACCCAAATTCAACTTATGCGCCAACTCACTAAAGAACTGACTATTCGCACTGAGATCCTTTGGCAACACATCGCAATTAACACTGTCACTTTTCACCGAATCCTCTAACAACTTCTCCACGGGTTTCACCGAGATCTTCGCAGGTTTCTCCACTTTCTCCGGTTTGGGAAGAGACTCCAGAAACTCTCTGTTCAACTCCTCCGCCGGTTTCGATACTAGATTGATGTCCTCTTTCGTTTCGCCCGTCTCGTTGTCTATGACTTCTCTTTTCGGGGACGGTGTGCGGAGCCGTTTCTCCGGTAGCTCCGGTGCATTCTCTACGGTACGGAGTGGAGAGTCTGTCACGTCTATCGTGTCTATGGGCTCGTTTATCCGTCCGTTTTGTTTGAATGCTGTTCTGTTGCGACGCTCGTGGTTCTCGAATGGTAGGAGAAACCTAGGAAAGAGATTGAGATTGAGTTAGTATGAGTTTTAAACTCGAGTCTTTATTCAAATTAGAAATTGCGAGAACATTTTTTGACAACATAGACTCGAGGACTTTGAAATTTGTGATTTTCAAAGTCCTCGAGCCAGTATTGTCTCACTGCCCACCTTCTCTTCTCTTCTCACTCTGAACTTTTATTTGATTACACATCCCCTTTAAATAAAAATCCGATAAATATATAGAACTAGCGGCCCCGGTAGACGTTGTCCTGCTCTGAAAAAATAAAAATCTAGGACCCGATCCCAACGCCACCTACCGGTTCCAATTGCGAATAATCCGAGAACCCACTCAAACACACAAAAACAAAATCACCAAAATCGCTCCAGGTGATTAGGAGGATTCTAGAACCAGATCTCAGCGCCACCTACCGGTTTTAATTGCGAATCTAAACCATCCGGGAACCCACTCAAACACACAAAAACAACATCACCAAAATCGCTCCAGGTGATTAGGAGGATTCTAGAACCCTATCTCAGCGCCACCTACAGGTTCCAACGAGATAAAAAGTATCTATGTCCGTCTCCTGGTTCTAAGCTACCTCCCCACCAATTTTCAGCCAAATCGGTACAGCCATTCTCGAGTTATAAATAGTGTAACTAACACGACTTTCTTTTATATATATATAAATTTGACATATATACTTTTGATGATTTTAAATGTTTTTAGAGGAATTATATCAGCTATTATCACAATAATTAAATTAGACACTTGACATCCATGTCTTCCGTGATCGCGGCCACCGAAAAGTGGCCGAAACGTCGGAATGATAAAAATCAATTAAATTATCGCGCTTAAAACCGTTAAAACGTAGTTTTAAAATGGAATTAAAAAAAAATAATTAGCAAGCGACATGGGTTGAGAACCTTTCGTAATGTCTCCTCGTCCTCGCCGATTGTTCTGCGAACAGCACCCGCCATAACTTATGTCTGCAGACCGCCTCGTAGCCGCCGCGTGCGCGCACGCCGCTGTACAACGCGCGGAGGGACACTGCAAATCATATTAACACCGTCTATACAAACCGTTTCCTTTATTACTAATTTAATATAAATTAGCATTAAATAACATTAAATAGTTAAAGTTCATTTTGTATTTGATAAATTAGCGACAATTTTGTTTGAATTAGATTTGTATATATTTTTATTTGACGCGTGAGCCAGTGAGGGTAGAAATTGCGGCAAACGACATATGTCGGAAGTCGTTCGTTGTTAAATCCACCTCATAAGAGACTCGTTTCGTATTTTGTGTAAAATATTCGCAATCGTCGCCAACCAGTGCGTCAGTGCTGCATCGTCGTCACGACTGTTGTGAAATTACTCGTTTTAAACAAAATTGTGTTCACGAAGAAAGGAGTCGGCGCCGGCCAGTGGACTCGAACCCGATCTTTGCAAGGTGAGTTGACCTACTCGTTGTAAGATTTATTCTCACTGGCCAACTAATGGTTTTTCGCAAACAATTCGCAATAATACAGTCCGCTTAGGTGCAATCCCAACGTTGGGGATTGTACACCGTCGTTGGAGGAGTCAAATTTATTTCTCTTTATGTCTATAAATAGTTTACACTAAGCTAACTTAGAATAAATACTCGGTAACGCCGCCAGCCTTTTGGGAACGTTCCCGGTAAGCGACAGTTGTTTGGGACCAATATTTTATCTATAATTATGCCCTCTTGTCTTTTATTTAGTTCTAGTATTTAATTTTAGTTTTCTTTTTTATAGTGTAGTTTAATTTTTAAAATAATTTTAGATTATATCTATATTATCAATATATCCACAATACCTGAAGTTCAATGTACATAACTTCACGCAAGTTCTATGTATATTGTGTAGTGGAACACGTACAAGCCAATAGATGGCGCTGTGCAATAATTGAGGTCGCAAATGTTTCCCGAAATATACAAAGAATTTATATATATAATAGATGGGCCTCGGCCTGCGAGGAACAACAATAGCCTCGCTGGAAGATCTTCCTTTGAGACGGAGAAGCATTCCATCTCGCTCCTCAACCCATTAGGGTCATTACTTCAATTGTAGTTTTGTACAAAAATAAATATTAATCAACATTTTTTTTTTTTATAGGCAGACAAACACACATATTGTATATCCCCAAATTAAGCAAGTTACGCTTGTGTCATGGGTAATATACAACGGACTACTCTGGGGCCGATCCCAGACACCCAGACCATAGTAAATAACGGAGAAAATACGTTTCCGAAATTTACTATACCAGGAATCGAACCCGGAGCCTCTGCGTTGTAGTGAGGTAGGCCGGCAAAGGCTTATCCCGCTCAACCACAGAGGCCGTCGAGGAAATTAAAATCCTATATAATTTTTGGCAAAAAGTTATTACCTTTAAAAAAAATTACAACTAAATATTAAAAATAAATCGAAGTTATAAATAAATGTTGCACGCTGGCAACGTGGCAAGCCTTTGGTGTGGGATGCGACCTGAGCAGACACGTTGGCCGCATCCCATTCACCAAACACGTCTAGATCGGCCGGTTCGGCGGCGGAAACAGGCCGAACCACTCAAGACTGTATACGAAATCCCTGCCAGATGGGAGCGTGCCCAAAAGATAGGCTACATTACGCAAGCGATGCTTATTCTTTGGGCGAAATATGAGCCAGCATTCTGATCACGGGCGAGGTCGAAGAGTTTCTGGCTTTCTTTGAACAACGAAGAAGAAGACTTCTTAATGGTTTAAAGAAAATAACAAGGTGCCAAGCAATCATTGTACCGGAATGCCAACAGCAGTATGCCCTAATAAGAACCTAGTTTTTAATTAATAGTAAGAAATAATTTCAACTATGCAGCAACTAAGAAAGAATAAGATTTCTTGCGGCCAGGTGACCTATCATAACCCACAGCCAGGTGGTAGGGTATTTTCCCGTCTGGATGGCTACCACCCCTGACCCGTAATAACCTTGAGTTGTGTTCGGACATCAATGGCCAGAAGCTGGCAGCACCTGTGATGTTGCTGGTGCTTGCTTAAATCACTATAAGTAATAAAAATGTTTTTACATACAAGCTTTTGAGATCCTAGATATCATGTAGCAGCAGAGTGCTAGTCAAGACAAGTGAAACGAGCCCAAACACGACGGGTCTATCTTGTTTAGTACAGAAGTTCCTATGGCCACCTTCTGACTCCATCATCAGATCAACTCCATGGTACTATATTATCGAATTATCACGCGATATACATAGGCGTGCAAACTTTCAGCTCAATCGGAAACCGGGAAGTCGATCAAATTTAACTTGAAAGATTCCGTTACATACTAACATATGTATGAAGCTAATAAAAGCGTATTAAAAAGAAGAGTTACAACATACTACTCACAATCTTTCAAGCTGTGCGTGCCGATTTTGACCAGTTCCTTTCTATCCTTATAGAACTGTTTCAACTGGACCAAGAACGCCTTATCTTCTGCGGTCTGTTCCACCTTCTTGCCGTCTTCCACTTCTTCTTCGCTGTGCTTTTCAGGAGCCCCGTTGCGTAGGGAAAGGCGTCTCGGAGTCTGTTGGGGAGAAATTTCATTTTCACTTATAACTCCTTGTTTAAGTTACGCCAGGCTCTAGAATGAGATGCCGTCGAGATGGCGGCGCGACGTATTCCACGCGCGCTGACCTTTCATCCCCCACGCAATGAAAGCATGAAGATGCCGGGGGACAAAATTAGTTCCCCCGGCAGTGGATGAGGCTCAATGGGCCACCGCCTGCCAGGACCAGCGGAGGTTCTACGCCATGAACCCATGGTCCTGGCATTAAGGGCGAAGGCCGGAATACCGAGGGGTTTTAGTGGGTATCCCTAACAGTGGTGTGGCAATGGCATTTTTAGTTCTGCCTAGAGGTGTTAGTGCCACCCGGACCTGGCGAATCCCACACACCTGATGTCCGTCAGTCGGATTTTCCCTCGTAAAATAAAAGTCTCTAGAATGTGATATGGGGGGGGGGGGGGGGCGGGGGGCGGATTGAAGAGATGAAAGGCGTTAAGGGGAAGAAATGGAAGGGATCGGGTAGAGAAAACGGGATAGAGGGCCACCGGAACTGTAAAAGATAAAAATAATGTAAGCCCTCGGTTACACGACGCTCTCTCTCCTCTCTATCCCTTACTAGAGGCTGGTGAATGCATTGGCAACGAATACCGATGGCCCACTTTTTCTACTTACTATTCAATATCTACTATGCTCTTCCCCTATCCCATCTCCCCTATCCTATCACCTGATGGAATTATTATCTCGATTAGACCTCGCTGGATCGGCTCGATCGGTGTGATAACCACGCGAACACAGAATATCCAAGTCAAACGGTTAGCCTTATATAATCGTGTTTCGTACAATGAGTGAGGGTTCCGGTGGCCAACTTCCCGTTCCTCCTATCCCATCCCCCTATTCCCTTCGCTTATCCCGTTGTTCCTGTCTGATCGCCCTATGTAATCCACTACTCAGTACCCCGTCCTTCCTATCCCATGCTAGAAGCTGGTGAATGAATTGGCAACGTGTTCCGATGGCCCACTTATTCCACCCCCTATCCAATTTCCACTATGCTCTTCCCCTATCCCATCCCTCGATCGCTGTGATAACCACGGGAACACGGAATATCCATGTTCATCTCATATCCATCAAATGAAACGGTTAGCTTTGAGCTAATCGTGGTTTGTACCATGAGTCCTCACTCGTTCCAGTGGCCCATTTCCTCTTTCTCCTATCCCTTTGATCTATCCCATCTGCTTATTCCGTTCTTTGAGTTTTATCGCTCTACGCCATCCACTGCCCTGTACCCCGTTCTTCCTATCCCATCCTAGAGGCTGTCAAAGCGTTGACCTTGCTCCTGGTGTTGCAAACGCGTCATCTGCCTATTTGTTAACTTCGCTACAAACACAAAAAATCTCATCCTCAATCTTCAATTACATTCCCTAATCTTATCCTAGAGGCTGGCAACTTGTTGGCAACGCTGCTGTTGTTCCAAACACCTATAGGCACCGGTAATCACTTTCCATGAGCTGAGCTGTGTGCCTGTTTGCCAGCTTCGCGATAATAATTAGCAAGTTATTGATTTGGATGACAAAAACTCACATTAGAATCCTGCGGAGTGTGAGGATGGGTGACCCCGGGGTCTGAGTCGCTGGACCTGGATGAAGGCGAATGGGATCTCGACCTCGCGATCCTCCGTCTCCGCCCCCGAGGTCTGCCCTTCAACCTCGGCGCCAAGTGGTTGCAAACGAACTCGTGACCCTCGAGCTCGGGGTATTCGAACGTATCCTGGAACGGAGGGATGCGTGCTATTACTTCAGTAAAACAACCCCTGGCGGTTGGTATGTTTTATGTTGATCGTAAAGTGTCCTTCCCCAGATTAATTATGTGATGAACTTTTATAAATAAATGTCAAGTTATGCCACCTCCGCCGCCAGATCCCCGTAAAAGTAGTCCTAAGAAATTTTAGCTGAAGGTCATGAAGGATAACATGCATACCAATGGTTTCAAAACAAGGAGGAGTGGAAATGAAAGAAATAGGGAAGCAGACCCTGAGCATCAAAGCGAACGCAACCGAGCCTCAACGCTCGGATGATGATAGTCCTCAATTTCCTTCTTTTCCGTCCTCACACAAAGAAGGATTCCATGATAGTAAGGAACAGCAGTTTCCTGGGTTTGCAGCAGTTCAAGACGTACCTTACAATATAAGATCCTGGTGTTTTTCGTGGGTGCCGCATACCCTCCTAACGCGGCCACAAGGGAGTCTCTCAGCCAGTCCGCCTGGATGCCCTCGAGCCTGGAGACCAGGGCTCGGTATCTACAGTACCGTGGGTACGAGAACACCACCACACCTGGACTTTCCGCATCGATTGCTGAAAATTAAACCTAAAAGTTTATATCTAGCAAAAGTAATACTCCATACTAAAGTATGTCCAGCAGACAGGCTGATGGCCCGCCTGATGTTAAGTGGTTACCGTCGCTAATAGATGTTTGAAACACCAGGAGCAAAACCAAAGCGTTGCCAGTCTTTAGGAAGGAATAGAAGGGATGGCACAGGAGAGATGGAATACGAGGATAACATGAAGCGAAGGGATAACTGCAATAAGGAATTGGCACAGGAGGATGGGGAGGGGGGCCACCGGAACCCTCACTCATGGTACGAAACACGATCAGCTCAAGGCTAACCGTTTCACTTGGATATTCTGTCTTCGTGTGGTAGCACACCACTCCCACCGCGCGGTCGTAATAGCTGAAATCATGATTCCAGCATGGCTCTACGACGTTCATATAATTATCCCGTAATTAAATGTAATTCTTTTTATTCGATGAGTTCAGCAGACAGACATACGGCCCACCTGATGGAAAGCGGTTACCATCGCCTATGTACATTTGCAACACCAAAGATGCTACCAATGTGCTGCCGCTCTCTAAAGGGAGACTGGATCCTGGCCACTAATGCCAGAGTACAACTCAAGGTTGTTATGGCGGCATACTCTCTAGACCAGAGTCGACCTGGCTGTGGGTTGTTTTGTCGCCTCTTACGACAGGCAGCTCGGCCGCAGGAATTTGTATTCTTACTCCGTTCCTAAACGGATTTAAAAAAAAATCTAAAGACAAGTTTTTCGCTAAATCGTAGTTTAGAGGCCCTGAAGGCCCACTTGGCAAATCTATACTAATATTATAAAGCTGAAGAGTTTGTTTCTTTAAACGCGCTAATCTCAGGAACCGCTGGTCCGATTTGAAAAACTCTTTCAGTGTTGAATAGTACATTTATCGAGGAAGGGTATAGGCTATATTATATTTTCAAAAAAATTAGGGATCCTTACTAAAAGTCCAATAATGTAATCCAAGGTGTATGAAAATGACCCGAAAAAATCCTTACACAGCGTGCGCTGCGAAAACTATTGATTATAGAACAAAACAATGTACTACCACTTTGCTGAACATATAATTGTCTACAAAAAATATAGCGTAACCATATGTCTAACTATTGTAGTTATCTCACAATAAGTATTTTCTTTTATTTTTTAAAATAATTAAAATGCCGTCGCTTCAAAAACTCTTTATTTTGTACCTTGGTATTAATCCTTATTAAAATAAATTACTCCATATTCAATACCTTTCTAGAACTTTTTGAATTATTCAATTCGGACGTTTCATTCAAAAGATATCGCGATATTTAAAATGTAAGTAGTTAGTGTTGTAGCCAAATATACTAATATTGTTTGATTGAACGCGCTAATCTCAGGAACTACTGGTCTGATTTGAAAAATTCTTTCAGTGTTGGATAGCCCATTTATCGAGAAAGGCTATAGGCTATATATCATCACGCTAAGACCAATAGGAGCGGAGCACCAATGAAGAATGTTTCAAAATCGGAGGGTTTTGAAAGCAAATTCCACGCGGACGACGTCGCGGGCACAGCTAGTTTACCTTATATATTTAGTAGTGGAGTTGAAGTCTTGATATATGTCAAAGCACCCACCTATAGTGTTCTTCTCCCTCTCGACATCGCTGAAGTCGAGCCTGGTGTGGTGCAGCGGCTGCGTGCGGCGCGTGTCCGCGGGCGGTGCGCACGCGCCGCGCCACACCGCACGCAGCCCCCACCGCCAGCCGTCGCCGACGCACATCCAGCTGAGGAGGTCCTCGGCACGCACCACCACTTTGTCGTTGATCGCCAGCACCTCGTCCTGCAAAAGAAACGATAATTGTATTTTTTTTATTGCATGAGTTCAGCTGACGGTCCACCTGATGGAAAGCGGTCACCGTCGCCTATGGGCATTCGCAACACCAAAGATGATACAAATTCGCTGCTGTTCTCTAAAAGGAGACTGGAGCCTGGCGACTAACGCCGGAACACAACTCAAGGTTGTTACAGGAACGGCGAAAGAATACAATTTCCTGCGGCCGGGAGGCCTGTCGTAAGAGGCGACAAAACAACCCACAGCCAGGTGGTAGGGCATCTGCCCGACTGGATGGCTACCACCCCTGGTCTAAAGTATGTCGCCATAAAAACCTTGAGTTGTGTTCCGGCATTAGTGACCACGTTCCAGTCTCCCTTAAGAGAGCAGCAGCGCATTTGTAGTAACTTTGGTGTTGCAAATGTCCATAGGCGATGGTAACCGCTTTCCATCAAGTGGGCCGTCTGCCTGCCTGCTGATCTCCTGCAATAAAAAAAAGAATAGAATTTCCTGTGGCCGAGCGGTCTATCTATGAGGCACAGCCAGGTGGTAGGGTATTTGCCCGTTTGGATGGCTACTCAAAGCTATGGCTACTCTACAAACGCAAAGTGCGCGGGGTGCATATTCTTGTAAACAGTTTACCCGCGGCTAAGCCACGTGTCAAATCCTGCATTGTAGCTTTATTTTAGTTACATAAAATCTTAATTCTGTTTTTTACATAATAATAATAAAGAAAAAAAGTCCAATTAGTCTAGAGTCTAGACAACGGCCCAGCGATACATAGAGGCGAGTCGAAGCCAACCTGATTTGAAGTAATATAATCAACTAGCTGTGCCCGCGACGTCGTCCGTGTGGAATTTGTTTTCACAACCCCCCGTTTTTTAAATATTCTTCATTGGTGCTCCGCTCCTATTGGTCTTAGCGTGATGATATATAGCCTATAGCCTTCCTCAATAAATGGGCTATCTAACACTGAAAGAATTTTTCAAATCAGACCAGTAGTTCCTGAGATTAGCGCGTTCAAACAAACTTTTCAGCTTTATATATTAGTATAAGATTACATGTCATTTATGACAACTGAGGTATTTGTTGGTGAATGAAAAAACGCAATTGCAGCGCCATCTATTTTGCTAATACGTCCATTTTAAGGAAACAAGGTCATATATCAAGATACATTGTATGCTAAATATTAACTCCGGTTATAAGCCATCACTATGTCGAGTTTCATTCATATACGTTTAGTAGTTTCCAAATAAGATGCGATCGCAGCGCCATCTTTTTCGCTATTTTCGTCTATCCAACGGAAACGACGTCATTTTTCGGGATTAAACGTATCCTAAGTTACGCCCCGGGATATAAGCTACGTCGAGTTTCATTTAAATTCATTCAGTAGTTTTCACGTGATGCTTTTTTTTTATTGCATGAGTTCAGCAGACAGGCAGTCGGCCCACTTGATGGAAAGCGGTTACCATCGCCTATGGACATTTGCAACACCAAAGGTGCTACAAATGCACTGCTGCTCTCTTAAGGGAGACTGGAACCTGGTCACTAATGCCGGAACACAACTCAAAGTTGTTATGGCGGCCTATTCTAGACCAGTGGTAGCCATCCAGTCGGGCAAATACCCTACCACCTGGCTGTGGGTTGCTTTGTCGCCTCTGACGACAGGCCACCCGGCCACAGGAAATTATATTCTTTCTCTGTTCCTGCACGGATAAAAACAAACAAACAGACAGACAAAAAAAATTGAAATATTATATTTTCGAAATCTCCTAGTCTGAATTATCCCGCCTGATTTCCTTCACATTTTTAAACACAGTACAAAATCGAACTATTTATTATTATTTAAGTTTATGGCTTGGCAGCTAGGCCTTTAAGGCAGATCTTAGTTTATAATACAGTTTCTTCATTTTCTTAAGCCTATGTGTAGCACAGCTGAACTGTAGGTAATCAGCTAGTGCCATTCAACGGAGTTCTTGTGACAACTCAAAAGGTCACATTCGACTATACAGTTCACATTTCTCACAAAACACATAATTACTACTCATAAACTATCAATATCCTACAGCTACTGTTCATTTTAGAGCAATTTTACACATTTTTAAAACATAAAACTGCACAGCACAACATGTCCTTTCAGTTCCCGCCAAAAACTCCTCGATCTATTTAAAGATTGATATAGTACTAGAGTTTTCCCCGCGTCTACGCTTCGTGAAAACCCCTATGTTACTAACATAACAATTTAATTAGGTGTTTTACCTAAACTTTACTGTATCTTCTGTTACTAAGTTCACTGCAATAACAAGAAACTAAGTCCATATAGTGTACACAACTGCGCAGCGAAACAGAGGCGAGTCGCAGCCAACCTGATTTGTTAGTGTATTTCAAACACACGATTGCAGCGCCATCTATTTAACCAATCCGTCTATTCTATGGAAACGACATCATTTAATGGGATAAAAAGTATCCTAAG
Source organism: Dendrolimus kikuchii (assembly GCA_019925095.2). Taxonomy (NCBI): domain Eukaryota; kingdom Metazoa; phylum Arthropoda; class Insecta; order Lepidoptera; family Lasiocampidae; genus Dendrolimus; species Dendrolimus kikuchii. The sequence continues at coordinate 1,257,393 of CM034415.1, read as the reverse complement.
TCCATATAGTGTACACAACTGAACGAAACAGAGGCGAGTCGCAGCCGACCTGATTTGTTAGTGTATTTCAAACACACGATTGCAGCGCCATCTATTTAACCAATCCGTCTATTCTATGGAAACGACATCATTTAACGGGATAAAAAGTACCCTAAGTCCATATAGTGTACACAACTGAACGAAACAGAGGCGAGTCGCAGCCGACCTGATTTGTTAGTAAATTTCAAACACACGATTGCAGCGCCATCTATTTAACCAATCCGTCTATTCTATGGAAACAACATCATTTAACGGGATAAAAAGTACACTAAGTCCATATAGTGTACACAACTGAACGAAACAGAGGCGAGTCGCAGCCAACCCGATTTGTTAGTGAATTTCAACACACGATTGCAGCGCCATCTATTTAGCCAATCCGTCTATTCTATGGAAACGACATCATTTAACGGGATAAAAAGTATCCTGAGTGTTGATTCAGGATATACGCCATCTCTGTGTAGAGTTTCGTTCATATACGTTCAGCGCCATCTTTATCGCTATTTTCGTCTATCCCACGGAAGGGACGTCATTTATCGGGATAAAACGTATCCTAAGTTGCGACCCGAGATATAAACTAGCTCTGTATCAAGTTTCATTTAAATCCGTTCAGTAGTTTTCACGTGATACTCTGACAGACAGACAGACGAAAATTCTCTAGATTACCACGTGCTAATAACGGCGAAGGAAAACATCATGATGAAACCTACACATCGAGATAAGCGATGTGTCAAACCTGCCAAGCTGCCCTGGACAAGCGTAGCGGATATACTCTCCCCTAAAATGGGAGGTGCGAAGCCTGAAAAAACTAGACATGTAACCACCCCGACTCTGCCACGGTCTTGATGTTTCACGTAATAAATAAACAAACACATATAATATACGCTGTACATAATTAAATGGGAATAGAAATAAATCGTGGCCACACTCCCGAGGCCCTCGGCAAATTATCCGATACCGGTCAGGGTTGCCACCGAAGTGAATTAAAAATGCTGTTGGAATTACATACAAACACGTGTAACACAGGTACAAATATAACCGGACGCAATAAATTCAAATGTAATACGCGCAAAGTCCGTCACTAAATGTATACACGTCTTGCCTCGCTTGTGTTATCGCTTCTCGCTTGTGTTCTCGCTGGACTGCCTCCTCTCTCTGTCCTGCCGTCGTTTTATACTTCACAAATATAAGTGTGCTCGCCCGTATTGTCGACTTCATTTCCTAGAGATCGTAATCCGCACACCTGGTTAATTATGCCTGCAAACGGCCATAAACGAGTACAACAGAACAATGGACCGTATGCCAATAAATAGGTAAACAAAAGAAGTCCAAATGCGGGAAAGTAATAAACTGCAGGTGTGAATCGGTCTTTGTCGGTCGTAACAATATTAAATATTGAATGCAACCCGTTAATATTCAGACTAATGCTTTACCAGGACCGTCTCAACATTTTGTGGATTTGTAATAAATAAATCTATATCCTGTGTAACAGCTAAAAGATTATAGTTAAATGACACACTATTAAAAAAAGAATTTGCCCTACAATTACTAGATAAACGAGGAACAAACAATTGTATTGAATTCCGGAATAGTCTTGTTGGCAAATACCGCAACAAGCTCCCGTTCCCGTGCGAACTAAGGAATAAAAATTATATAAAGGCACTCTTCTATAAAACGCAATGTCACTAAATACGTTCAAGTGAATTCAGCGACTGTATTGTCGTAAATTATATCGTTCTAAATTATATAAAGGCACTCTTCTATAAAACGCAATGTCACTAAATACGTTCAAGTGAATTCATCGAGTGTATTGTCGTAAATTGTATAAATTATATTGTTGTAAATTATATAAAGGCACTCTTCTATAAAACGCAATGTCACTAAATACGTTCAAGTGAATTCAGCGACTGTATTGTCGTAAATTATATCGTTCTAAATTATATAAAGGCACTCTTCTATAAAACGCAATGTCACTAAATACGTTCAAGTGAATTCATAGACTGTATTGTCGTAAATTATATAAATTATATTGTTGTAAATTATATAAAGGCACTCTTCTATAAAACGCAATGTCACTAAATACGTTCAAGTGAATTCAGCGACTGTATTGTCGTAAATTATATCGTTCTAAATTATATAAAGGCACTCTTCTATAAAACGCAATGTCACTAAATACGTTCAAGTGAATTCATCGACTGTATTGTCGTAAATTATATAAATTATATTGTTGTAAATTATATAAAGGCACTCTTCTATAAAACGCAATGTCACTAAATACGTTCAAGTGAATTCAGCGACTGTATTGTCGTAAATTATATAAATTATATTGTTGTAAATTATATAAAGGCACTCTTCTATAAAACGCAATGTCACTAAATACGTTCAAGTGAATTCATAGACTGTATTGTCGTAAATTATATAAATTATATTGTTGTAAATTATATAAAGGCACTCTTCTATAAAACGCAATGTCACTAAATACGTTCAAGTGAATTCAGCGACTGTATTGTCGTAAATTATATCGTTCTAAATTATATAAAGGCACTCTTCTATAAAACGCAATGTCACTAAATACGTTCAAGTGAATTCATAGACTGTATTGTCGTAAATTATATAAATTATATTGTTGTAAATTATATAAAGGCACTCTTCTATAAAACGCAATGTCACTAAATACGTTCAAGTGAATTCAGCGACTGTATTGTCGTAAATTATATAAATTATATTGTTGTAAATTATATAAAGGCACTCTTCTATAAAACGCAATGTCACTAAATACGTTCAAGTGAATTCATCGACTGTATTGTCGTAAATTATATAAATTATATTGTTGTAAATTATATAAAGGCACTCTTCTATAAAACGCAATGTCACTAAATACGTTCAAGTGAATTCAGCGACTGTATTGTCGTAAATTATATCGTTCTAAATTATATAAAGGCACTCTTCTATAAAACGCAATGTCACTAAATACGTTCAAGTGAATTCATAGACTGTATTGTCGTAAATTATATAAATTATATTGTTGTAAATTATATAAAGGCACTCTTCTATAAAACGCAATGTCACTAAATACGTTCAAGTGAATTCATAGACTGTATTGTCGTAAATTATATAAATTATATTGTTGTAAATTATATAAAGGCACTCTTCTATAAAACGCAATGTCACTAAATACGTTCAAGTGAATTCATCGACTGTATTGTCGTAAATTAAATAAATTATATTGTTGTAAATTATATAAAGGCACTCTTCTATAAAACGCAATGTCACTAAATACGTTCAAGTGAATTCATAGACTGTATTGTCGTAAATTATATAAATTATATTGTTGTAAATTATATAAAGGCACTCTTCTATAAAACGCAATGTCACTAAATACGTTCAAGTGAATTCATCGACTGTATTGTCGTAAATTATATAAATTATATTGTTGTAAATTATATAAAGGCACTCTTCTATAAAACGCAATGTCACTAAATACGTTCAAGTGAATTCATAGACTGTATTGTCGTAAATTATATAAATTATATTGTTGTAAATTATATAAAGGCACTCTTCTATAAAACGCAATGTCACTAAATACGTTCAAGTGAATTCATCGACTGTATTGTCGTAAATTATATAAATTATATTGTTGTAAATTATATAAAGGCACTCTTCTATAAAACGCAATGTCACTAAATACGTTCAAGTGAATTCATAGACTGTATTGTCGTAAATTATATAAATTATATTGTTGTAAATTATATAAAGGCACTCTTCTATAAAACGCAATGTCACTAAATACGTTCAAGTGAATTCATCGACTGTATTGTCGTAAATTATATAAATTATATTGTTGTAAATTATATAAAGGCACTCTTCTATAAAACGCAATGTCACTAAATACGTTCAAGTGAATTCATCGACTGTATTGTCGTAAATTATATAAATTATATTGTTGTAAATTATATAAAGGCACTCTTCTATAAAACGCAATGTCACTAAATACGTTCAAGTGAATTCATCGACTGTATTGTCGTAAATTATATAAATTATATTGTTGTAAATTATATAAAGGCACTCTTCTATAAAACGCAATGTCACTAAATACGTTCAAGTGAATTCAGCGACTGTATTGTCGTAAATTATATAAATTATATTGTTGTAAATTATATAAAGGCACTCTTCTATAAAACGCAATGTCACTAAATACGTTCAAGTGAATTCATAGACTGTATTGTCGTAAATTATATAAATTATATTGTTGTAAATTATATAAAGGCACTCTTCTATAAAACGCAATGTCACTAAATACGTTCAAGTGAATTCATAGACTGTATTGTCGTAAATTATATAAATTATATTGTTGTAAATTATATAAAGGCACTCTTCTATAAAACGCAATGTCACTAAATACGTTCAAGTGAATTCATCGACTGTATTGTCGTAAATTATATAAATTATATTGTTGTAAATTATATAAAGGCACTCTTCTATAAAACGCAATGTCACTAAATACGTTCAAGTGAATTCATAGACTGTATTGTCGTAAATTATATAAATTATATTGTTGTAAATTATATAAAGGCACTCTTCTATAAAACGCAATGTCACTAAATACGTTCAAGTGAATTCATAGACTGTATTGTCGTAAATTATATAAATTATATTGTTGTAAATTATATAAAGGCACTCTTCTATAAAACGCAATGTCACTAAATACGTTCAAGTGAATTCATAGACTGTATTGTCGTAAATTATATTGTTGTAAATTATATAAAGGCACTCTTCTATAAAACGCAATGTCACTAAATACGTTCAAGTGAATTCATAGACTGTATTGTCGTAAATTATATAAATTATATTGTTGTAAATTATATAAAGGCACTCTTCTATAAAACGCAATGTCACTAAATACGTTCAAGTGAATTCATCGACTGTATTGTCGTAAATTATATAAATTATATTGTTGTAAATTATATAAAGGCACTCTTCTATAAAACGCAATGTCACTAAATACGTTCAAGTGAATTCATCGACTGTATTGTCGTAAATTATATAAATTATATTGTTGTAAATTATATAAAGGCACTCTTCTATAAAACGCAATGTCACTAAATACGTTCAAGTGAATTCATAGACTGTATTGTCGTAAATTATATAAATTATATTGTTGTAAATTATATAAAGGCACTCTTCTATAAAACGCAATGTCACTAAATACGTTCAAGTGAATTCATAGACTGTATTGTCGTAAATTATATAAATTATATTGTTGTAAATTATATAAAGGCACTCTTCTATAAAACGCAATGTCACTAAATACGTTCAAGTGAATTCATCGACTGTATTGTCGTAAATTATATAAATTATATTGTTGTAAATTATATAAAGGCACTCTTCTATAAAACGCAATGTCACTAAATACGTTCAAGTGAATTCAGCGACTGTATTGTCGTAAATTATATCGTTCTAAATTATATAAAGGCACTCTTCTATAAAACGCAATGTCACTAAATACGTTCAAGTGAATTCATCGACTGTATTGTCGTAAATTATATAAATTATATTGTTGTAAATTATATAAAGGCACTCTTCTATAAAACGCAATGTCACTAAATACGTTCAAGTGAATTCATAGACTGTATTGTCGTAAATTATATAAATTATATTGTTGTAAATTATATAAAGGCACTCTTCTATAAAACGCAATGTCACTAAATACGTTCAAGTGAATTCATAGACTGTATTGTCGTAAATTATATAAATTATATTGTTGTAAATTATATAAAGGCACTCTTCTATAAAACGCAATGTCACTAAATACGTTCAAGTGAATTCATAGACTGTATTGTCGTAAATTATATAAATTATATTGTTGTAAATTATATAAAGGCACTCTTCTATAAAACGCAATGTCACTAAATACGTTCAAGTGAATTCATCGACTGTATTGTCGTAAATTATATAAATTATATTGTTGTAAATTATATAAAGGCACTCTTCTATAAAACGCAATGTCACTAAATACGTTCAAGTGAATTCATAGACGACTAAATTATATAAATTATATTGTTGTAAATTATATAAAGGCACTCTTCTATAAAACGCAATGTCACTAAATACGTTCAAGTGAATTCATAGACTGTATTGTCGTAAATTATATAAATTATATTGTTGTAAAATATATAAAGGCACTCTTCTATAAAACGCAATGTCACTAAATACGTTCAAGTGAATTCATCGACTGTATTGTCGTAAATTATATAAATTATATTGTTGTAAATTATATAAAGGCACTCTTCTATAAAACGCAATGTCACTAAATACGTTCAAGTGAATTCATAGACTGTATTGTCGTAAATTATATAAATTATATTGTTGTAAATTATATAAAGGCACTCTTCTATAAAACGCAATGTCACTAAATACGTTCAAGTGAATTCATCGACTGTATTGTCGTAAATTATATAAATTATATTGTTGTAAATTATATAAAGGCACTCTTCTATAAAACGCAATGTCACTAAATACGTTCAAGTGAATTCATCGACTGTATTGTCGTAAATTATATAAATTATATTGTTGTAAATTATATAAAGGCACTCTTCTATAAAACGCAATGTCACTAAATACGTTCAAGTGAATTCATAGACTGTATTGTCGTAAATTATATAAATTATATTGTTGTAAATTATATAAAGGCACTCTTCTATAAAACGCAATGTCACTAAATACGTTCAAGTGAATTCATAGACTGTATTGTCGTAAATTATATAAATTATATTGTTGTAAATTATATAAAGGCACTCTTCTATAAAACGCAATGTCACTAAATACGTTCAAGTGAATTCATCGACTGTATTGTCGTAAATTATATAAATTATATTGTTGTAAATTATATAAAGGCACTCTTCTATAAAACGCAATGTCACTAAATACGTTCAAGTGAATTCATAGACTGTATTGTCGTAAATTATATAAATTATATTGTTGTAAATTATATAAAGGCACTCTTCTATAAAACGCAATGTCACTAAATACGTACAAGTGAATTCATACTGACTGTATTGTCGTAAATTATATAAATTATATTGTTGTAAAATATATAAAGGCACTCTTCTATAAAACGCAATGTCACTAAATACGTTCAAGTGAATTCATAGACTGTATTGTCGTAAATTATATAAATTATATTGTTGTAAATTATATAAAGGCACTCTTCTATAAAACGCAATGTCACTAAATACGTTCAAGTGAATTCATAGACTGTATTGTCGTAAATTATATAAATTATATTGTTGTAAATTATATAAAGGCACTCTTCTATAAAACGCAATGTCACTAAATACGTTCAAGTGAATTCATAGACTGTATTGTCGTAAATTATATAAATTATATTGTTGTAAATTATATAAAGGCACTCTTCTATAAAACGCAATGTCACTAAATACGTTCAAGTGAATTCATAGACTGTATTGTCGTAAATTATATAAATTATATTGTTGTAAATTATATAAAGGCACTCTTCTATAAAACGCAATGTCACTAAATACGTTCAAGTGAATTCATAGACTGTATTGTCGTAAATTATATAAATTATATTGTTGTAAATTATATAAAGGCACTCTTCTATAAAACGCAATGTCACTAAATACGTTCAAGTGAATTCATAGACTGTATTGTCGTAAATTATATAAATTATATTGTTGTAAATTATATAAAGGCACTCTTCTATAAAACGCAATGTCACTAAATACGTTCAAGTGAATTCATAGACTGTATTGTCGTAAATTATATAAATTATATTGTTGTAAATTATATAAAGGCACTCTTCTATAAAACGCAATGTCACTAAATACGTTCAAGTGAATTCATCGACTGTATTGTCGTAAATTATATTGTTGTAAATTATATAAAGGCACTCTTCTATAAAACGCAATGTGTTCAAGTGAATTCATATGTATTGTCGTAAATTATATAAATTATATTGTTGCACTCTTCTATAAAACGCAATGTCACTAAATACGTTCAAGTGAATTCATAGACTGTATTGTCGTAAATTATATAAATTATATTGTTGTAAATTATATAAAGGCACTCTTCTATAAAACGCAATGTCACTAAATACGTTCAAGTGAATTCATAGACTGTATTGTCGTAAATTATATAAATTATATTGTTGTAAATTATATAAAGGCACTCTTCTATAAAACGCAATGTCACTAAATACGTTCAAGTGAATTCATCGACTGTATTGTCGTAAATTATATAAATTATATTGTTGTAAATTATATAAAGGCACTCTTCTATAAAACGCAATGTCACTAAATACGTTCAAGTGAATTCATAGACTGTATTGTCGTAAATTATATAAATTATATTGTTGTAAATTATATAAAGGCACTCTTCTATAAAACGCAATGTCACTAAATACGTTCAAGTGAATTCATAGACTGTATTGTCGTAAATTATATAAATTATATTGTTGTAAAATATATAAAGGCACTCTTCTATAAAACGCAATGTCACTAAATACGTTCAAGTGAATTCATCGACTAAATTATATAAATTATATTGTTGTAAATTATATAAAGGCACTCTTCTATAAAACGCAATGTCACTAAATACGTTCATATTGTTGTAAATTAATATAATAGGCACTCTTCTATAAAACGCAATGTCACTAAATACGTTCAAGTGAATTCATCGACTGTATTGTCGTAAATTATATAAATTATATTGTTGTAAATTATATAAAGGCACTCTTCTATAAAACGCAATGTCACTAAATACGTTCAAGTGAATTCATCGACTGTATTGTCGTAAATTATATAAATTATATTGTTGTAAATTATATAAAGGCACTCTTCTATAAAACGCAATGTCACTAAATACGTTCAAGTGAATTCATAGACTGTATTGTCGTAAATTATATAAATTATATTGTTGTAAATTATATAAAGGCACTCTTCTATAAAACGCAATGTCACTAAATACGTTCAAGTGAATTCATAGACTGTATTGTCGTAAATTATATAAATTATATTGTTGTAAATTATATAAAGGCACTCTTCTATAAAACGCAATGTCACTAAATACGTTCAAGTGAATTCATAGACTGTATTGTCGTAAATTATATAAATTATATTGTTGTAAATTATATAAAGGCACTCTTCTTATATAAATTATATTGTTGTAAAATATATAAAGGCACTCTTCTATAAAACGCAATGTCACTAAATACGTTCAAGTGAATTCATAGACTGTATTGTCGTAAATTATATAAATTATATTGTTGTAAATTATATAAAGGCACTCTTCTATAAAACGCAATGTCACTAAATACGTTCAAGTGAATTCATCGACTGTATTGTCGTAAATTATATAAATTATATTGTTGTAAATTATATAAAGGCACTCTTCTATAAAACGCAATGTCACTAAATACGTTCAAGTGAATTCATAGACTGTATTGTCGTAAATTATATAAATTATATTGTTGTAAATTATATAAAGGCACTCTTCTATAAAACGCAATGTCACTAAATACGTTCAAGTGAATTCATAGACTGTATTGTCGTAAATTATATAAATTATATTGTTGTAAATTATATAAAGGCACTCTTCTATAAAACGCAATGTCACTAAATACGTTCAAGTGAATTCATAGACTGTATTGTCGTAAATTATATAAATTATATTGTTGTAAATTATATAAAGGCACTCTTCTATAAAACGCAATGTCACTAAATACGTTCAAGTGAATTCATCGACTGTATTGTCGTAAATTATATTGTTGTAAATTATATAAAGGCACTCTTCTATAAAACGCAATGTCACTAAATACGTTCAAGTGAATTCATAGACTGTATTGTCGTAAATTATATAAATTATATTGTTGTAAATTATATAAAGGCACTCTTCTATAAAACGCAATGTCACTAAATACGTTCAAGTGAATTCATCGACTGTATTGTCGTAAATTATATAAATTATATTGTTGTAAATTATATAAAGGCACTCTTCTATAAAACGCAATGTCACTAAATACGTTCAAGTGAATTCATAGACTGTATTGTCGTAAATTATATAAATTATATTGTTGTAAATTATATAAAGGCACTCTTCTATAAAACGCAATGTCACTAAATACGTTCAAGTGAATTCATAGACTGTATTGTCGTAAATTATATAAATTATATTGTTGTAAAATATATAAAGGCACTCTTCTATAAAACGCAATGTCACTAAATACGTTCAAGTGAATTCATAGACTGTATTGTCGTAAATTATATTGTTGTAAATTATATAAAGGCACTCTTCTATAAAACGCAATGTCACTAAATACGTTCAAGTGAATTCATAGACTGTATTGTCGTAAATTATATAAATTATATTGTTGTAAATTATATAAAGGCACTCTTCTATAAAACGCAATGTCACTAAATACGTTCAAGTGAATTCATAGACTGTATTGTCGTAAATTATATAAATTATATTGTTGTAAATTATATAAAGGCACTCTTCTATAAAACGCAATGTCACTAAATACGTTCAAGTGAATTCATCGACTGTATTGTCGTAAATTATATTGTTGTAAATTATATAAAGGCACTCTTCTATAAAACGCAATGTCACTAAATACGTTCAAGTGAATTCATAGACTGTATTGTCGTAAATTATATAAATTATATTGTTGTAAATTATATAAAGGCACTCTTCTATAAAACGCAATGTCACTAAATACGTTCAAGTGAATTCATAGACTGTATTGTCGTAAATTATATAAATTATATTGTTGTAAATTATATAAAGGCACTCTTCTATAAAACGCAATGTCACTAAATACGTTCAAGTGAATTCATAGACTGTATTGTCGTAAATTATATAAATTATATTGTTGTAAAATATATAAAGGCACTCTTCTATAAAACGCAATGTCACTAAATACGTTCAAGTGAATTCATAGACTGTATTGTCGTAAATTATATAAATTATATTGTTGTAAAATTATATAAAGGCACTCTTCTATAAAACGCAATGTCACTAAATACGTTCAAGTGAATTCATAGACTGTATTGTCGTAAATTATATAAATTATATTGTTGTAAAATATATAAAGGCACTCTTCTATAAAACGCAATGTCACTAAATACGTTCAAGTGAATTCATAGACTGTATTGTCGTAAATTATATAAATTATATTGTTGTAAAATTATATAAAGGCACTCTTCTATAAAACGCAATGTCACTAAATACGTTCAAGTGAATTCATAGACTGTATTGTCGTAAATTATATAAATTATATTGTTGTAAATTATATAAAGGCACTCTTCTATAAAACGCAATGTCACTAAATACGTTCAAGTGAATTCATAGACTGTATTGTCGTAAATTATATAAATTATATTGTTGTAAAATTATATAAAGGCACTCTTCTATAAAACGCAATGTCACTAAATACGTTCAAGTGAATTCATAGACTGTATTGTCGTAAATTATATAAATTATATTGTTGTAAATTATATAAAGGCACTCTTCTATAAAACGCAATGTCACTAAATACGTTCAAGTGAATTCATAGACTGTATTGTCGTAAATTATATAAATTATATTGTTGTAAATTATATAAAGGCACTCTTCTATAAAACGCAATGTCACTAAATACGTTCAAGTGAATTCAGCGACTGTATTGTCGTAAATTATATAAATTATATTGTTGTAAATTATATAAAGGCACTCTTCTATAAAACGCAATGTCACTAAATACGTTCAAGTGAATTCATAGACTGTATTGTCGTAAATTATATAAATTATATTGTTGTAAATTATATAAAGGCACTCTTCTATAAAACGCAATGTCACTAAATACGTTCAAGTGAATTCATAGACTGTATTGTCGTAAATTATATAAATTATATTGTTGTAAATTATATAAAGGCACTCTTCTATAAAACGCAATGTCACTAAATACGTTCAAGTGAATTCAGCGACTGTATTGTCGTAAATTATATTGTTGTAAATTATATAAAGGCACTCTTCTATAAAACGCAATGTCACTAAATACGTTCAAGTGAATTCAGCGACTGTATTGTCGTAAATTATATAAATTATATTGTTGTAAATTATATAAAGGCACTCTTCTATAAAACGCAATGTCACTAAATACGTTCAAGTGAATTCATAGACTGTATTGTCGTAAATTATATAAATTATATTGTTGTAAATTATATAAAGGCACTCTTCTATAAAACGCAATGTCACTAAATACGTTCAAGTGAATTCATAGACTGTATTGTCGTAAATTATATAAATTATATTGTTGTAAATTATATAAAGGCACTCTTCTATAAAACGCAATGTCACTAAATACGTTCAAGTGAATTCATAGACTGTATTGTCGTAAATTATATAAATTATATTGTTGTAAAATATATAAAGGCACTCTTCTATAAAACGCAATGTCACTAAATACGTTCAAGTGAATTCATAGACTGTATTGTCGTAAATTATATAAATTATATTGTTGTAAATTATATAAAGGCACTCTTCTATAAAACGCAATGTCACTAAATACGTTCAAGTGAATTCAGCGACTGTATTGTCGTAAATTATATAAATTATATTGTTGTAAATTATATAAAGGCACTCTTCTATAAAACGCAATGTCACTAAATACGTTCAAGTGAATTCATAGACTGTATTGTCGTAAATTATATAAATTATATTGTTGTAAATTATATAAAGGCACTCTTCTATAAAACGCAATGTCACTAAATACGTTCAAGTGAATTCATAGACTGTATTGTCGTAAATTATATAAATTATATTGTTGTAAAATATATAAAGGCACTCTTCTATAAAACGCAATGTCACTAAATACGTTCAAGTGAATTCATAGACTGTATTGTCGTAAATTATATAAATTATATTGTTGTAAATTATATAAAGGCACTCTTCTATAAAACGCAATGTCACTAAATACGTTCAAGTGAATTCATCGACTGTATTGTCGTAAATTATATAAATTATATTGTTGTAAATTATATAAAGGCACTCTTCTATAAAACGCAATGTCACTAAATACGTTCAAGTGAATTCAGCGACTGTATTGTCGTAAATTATATAAATTATATTGTTGTAAATTATATAAAGGCACTCTTCTATAAAACGCAATGTCACTAAATACGTTCAAGTGAATTCATAGACTGTATTGTCGTAAATTATATAAATTATATTGTTGTAAATTATATAAAGGCACTCTTCTATAAAACGCAATGTCACTAAATACGTTCAAGTGAATTCATAGACTGTATTGTCGTAAATTATATAAATTATATTGTTGTAAAATATATAAAGGCACTCTTCTATAAAACGCAATGTCACTAAATACGTTCAAGTGAATTCATAGACTGTATTGTCGTAAATTATATAAATTATATTGTTGTAAATTATATAAAGGCACTCTTCTATAAAACGCAATGTCACTAAATACGTTCAAGTGAATTCATAGACTGTATTGTCGTAAATTATATAAATTATATTGTTGTAAATTATATAAAGGCACTCTTCTATAAAACGCAATGTCACTAAATACGTTCAAGTGAATTCATAGACTGTATTGTCGTAAATTATATAAATTATATTGTTGTAAATTATATAAAGGCACTCTTCTATAAAACGCAATGTCACTAAATACGTTCAAGTGAATTCATAGACTGTATTGTCGTAAATTATATAAATTATATTGTTGTAAATTATATAAAGGCACTCTTCTATAAAACGCAATGTCACTAAATACGTTCAAGTGAATTCATAGACTGTATTGTCGTAAATTATATAAATTATATTGTTGTAAATTATATAAAGGCACTCTTCTATAAAACGCAATGTCACTAAATACGTTCAAGTGAATTCATCGACTGTATTGTCGTAAATTATATAAATTATATTGTTGTAAATTATATAAAGGCACTCTTCTATAAAACGCAATGTCACTAAATACGTTCAAGTGAATTCATAGACTGTATTGTCGTAAATTATATAAATTATATTGTTGTAAATTATATAAAGGCACTCTTCTATAAAACGCAATGTCACTAAATACGTTCAAGTGAATTCATAGACTGTATTGTCGTAAATTATATAAATTATATTGTTGTAAATTATATAAAGGCACTCTTCTATAAAACGCAATGTCACTAAATACGTTCAAGTGAATTCATAGACTGTATTGTCGTAAATTATATAAATTATATTGTTGTAAATTATATAAAGGCACTCTTCTATAAAACGCAATGTCACTAAATACGTTCAAGTGAATTCAGCGACTGTATTGTCGTAAATTATATAAATTATATTGTTGTAAATTATATAAAGGCACTCTTCTATAAAACGCAATGTCACTAAATACGTTCAAGTGAATTCATAGACTGTATTGTCGTAAATTATATAAATTATATTGTTGTAAATTATATAAAGGCACTCTTCTATAAAACGCAATGTCACTAAATACGTTCAAGTGAATTCATAGACTGTATTGTCGTAAATTATATAAATTATATTGTTGTAAATTATATAAAGGCACTCTTCTATAAAACGCAATGTCACTAAATACGTTCAAGTGAATTCAGCGACTGTATTGTCGTAAATTATATAAATTATATTGTTGTAAATTATATAAAGGCACTCTTCTATAAAACGCAATGTCACTAAATACGTTCAAGTGAATTCAGCGACTGTATTGTCGTAAATTATATAAATTATATTGTTGTAAATTATATAAAGGCACTCTTCTATAAAACGCAATGTCACTAAATACGTTCAAGTGAATTCATAGACTGTATTGTCGTAAATTATATAAATTATATTGTTGTAAAATATATAAAGGCACTCTTCTATAAAACGCAATGTCACTAAATACGTTCAAGTGAATTCATAGACTGTATTGTCGTAAATTATATAAATTATATTGTTGTAAATTATATAAAGGCACTCTTCTATAAAACGCAATGTCACTAAATACGTTCAAGTGAATTCATAGACTGTATTGTCGTAAATTATATAAATTATATTGTTGTAAATTATATAAAGGCACTCTTCTATAAAACGCAATGTCACTAAATACGTTCAAGTGAATTCATAGATAGACTGTATTGTCGTAAAATACCTTCACGTGAATTCATAGACTGTATTGTCGTAAATTATATAAATTATATTGTTGTAAATTATATAAAGGCACTCTTCTATAAAACGCAATGTCACTAAATACGTTCAAGTGAATTCATAGACTGTATTGTCGTAAATTATATAAATTATATTGTTGTAAAATATATAAAGGCACTCTTCTATAAAACGCAATGTCACTAAATACGTTCAAGTGAATTCATAGACTGTATTGTCGTAAATTATATAAATTATATTGTTGTAAATTATATAAAGGCACTCTTCTATAAAACGCAATGTCACTAAATACGTTCAAGTGAATTCAGCGACTGTATTGTCGTAAATTATATAAATTATATTGTTGTAAATTATATAAAGGCACTCTTCTATAAAACGCAATGTCACTAAATACGTTCAAGTGAATTCATAGACTGTATTGTCGTAAATTATATAAATTATATTGTTGTAAATTATATAAAGGCACTCTTCTATAAAACGCAATGTCACTAAATACGTTCAAGTGAATTCATAGACTGTATTGTCGTAAATTATATAAATTATATTGTTGTAAAATATATAAAGGCACTCTTCTATAAAACGCAATGTCACTAAATACGTTCAAGTGAATTCATAGACTGTATTGTCGTAAATTATATAAATTATATTGTTGTAAAATATATAAAGGCACTCTTCTATAAAACGCAATGTCACTAAATACGTTCAAGTGAATTCATAGACTGTATTGTCGTAAATTATATAAATTATATTGTTGTAAATTATATAAAGGCACTCTTCTATAAAACGCAATGTCACTAAATACGTTCAAGTGAATTCATAGACTGTATTGTCGTAAATTATATAAATTATATTGTTGTAAATTATATAAAGGCACTCTTCTATAAAACGCAATGTCACTAAATACGTTCAAGTGAATTCATAGACTGTATTGTCGTAAATTATATAAATTATATTGTTGTAAATTATATAAAGGCACTCTTCTATAAAACGCAATGTCACTAAATACGTTCAAGTGAATTCATAGACTGTATTGTCGTAAATTATATAAATTATATTGTTGTAAAATATATAAAGGCACTCTTCTATAAAACGCAATGTCACTAAATACGTTCAAGTGAATTCATAGACTGTATTGTCGTAAATTATATAAATTATATTGTTGTAAAATATATAAAGGCACTCTTCTATAAAACGCAATGTCACTAAATACGTTCAAGTGAATTCATAGACTGTATTGTCGTAAATTATATAAATTATATTGTTGTAAAATATATAAAGGCACTCTTCTATAAAACGCAATGTCACTAAATACGTTCAAGTGAATTCATCGACTGTATTGTCGTAAATTAAATAAATTATATTGTTCTAAATTATATAAAGGCACTCTTCTATAAAACGCAATGTCACTAAATACGTTCAAGTGAATTCATAGACTGTATTGTCGTAAATTATATAAATTATATTGTTGTAAAATATATAAAGGCACTCTTCTATAAAACGCAATGTCACTAAATACGTTCAAGTGAATTCATAGACTGTATTGTCGTAAATTATATAAATTATATTGTTGTAAAATATATAAAGGCACTCTTCTATAAAACGCAATGTCACTAAATACGTTCAAGTGAATTCATCGACTGTATTGTCGTAAATTAAATAAATTATATTGTTCTAAATTATATAAAGGCACTCTTCTATAAAACGCAATGTCACTAAATACGTTCAAGTGAATTCATCGAGTGTATTGTCGTAAATTGTATAAATTATATTGTTGTAAATTATATAAAGGCACTCTTCTATAAAACGCAATGTCACTAAATACGTTCAAGTGAATTCAGCGACTGTATTGTCGTAAATTGTATAAATTATATTGTTGTAAATTATATAAAGGCACTCTTCTATAAAACGCAATGTCACTAAATACGTTCAAGTGAATTCATCGAGTGTATTGTCGTAAATTGTATAAATTATATTGTTGTAAAATATATAAAGGCACTCTTCTATAAAACGCAATGTCACTAAATACGTTCAAGTGAATTCATCGAGTGTATTGTCGTAAATTGTATAAATTATATTGTTGTAAATTATATAAAGGCACTCTTCTATAAAACGCAATGTCACTAAATACGTTCAAGTGAATTCATCGAGTGTATTGTCGTAAATTGTATAAATTATATTGTTGTAAAATATATAAAGGCACTCTTCTATAAAACGCAATGTCACTAAATACGTTCAAGTGAATTCATCGACTGTATTGTCGTAAATTAAATAAATTATATTGTTCTAAATTATATAAAGGCACTCTTCTATAAAACGCAATGTCACTAAATACGTTCAAGTGAATTCATAGACTGTATTGTCGTAAATTATATAAATTATATTGTTGTAAATTATATAAAGGCACTCTTCTATAAAACGCAATGTCACTAAATACGTTCAAGTGAATTCATAGACTGTATTGTCGTAAATTATATAAATTATATTGTTGTAAAATATATAAAGGCACTCTTCTATAAAACGCAATGTCACTAAATACGTTCAAGTGAATTCATAGACTGTATTGTCGTAAATTATATAAATTATATTGTTGTAAAATATATAAAGGCACTCTTCTATAAAACGCAATGTCACTAAATACGTTCAAGTGAATTCATAGACTGTATTGTCGTAAATTATATAAATTATATTGTTGTAAAATATATAAAGGCACTCTTCTATAAAACGCAATGTCACTAAATACGTTCAAGTGAATTCATAGACTGTATTGTCGTAAATTATATAAATTATATTGTTGTAAAATATATAAAGGCACTCTTCTATAAAACGCAATGTCACTAAATACGTTCAAGTGAATTCATAGACTGTATTGTCGTAAATTATATAAATTATATTGTTGAAAATTATATAAAGGCACTCTTCTATAAAACGCAATGTCACTAAATACGTTCAAGTCAATTCATAGACTGTATTGTCGTAAGTTATATTGTTCTAAATTATATAAAGGCACTCTTCTATAAAACGCAATGTTACTAAATACGTTCAAGTGAATTCATAGACTGTATTGTCGTAAATTATATAAATTATATTGTTGAAAATTATATAAAGGCACTCTTCTATAAAACGCAATGTCACTAAATACGTTCAAGTCAATTCATAGACTGTATTGTCGTAAATTATATTGTTCTAAATTATATAAAGGCACTCTTCTATAAAACGCAATGTTACTAAATACGTTCAAGTGAATTCATAGACTGTATTGTCGTAAATTATATAAATTATATTGTTGAAAATTATATAAAGGCACTCTTCTATAAAACGCAATGTCACTAAATACGTTCAAGTCAATTCATAGACTGTATTGTCGTAAATTATATTGTTCTAAATTATATAAAGGCACTCTTCTATAAAACGCAATGTTACTAAATACGTTCAAGTGAATTCATAGACTGTATTGTCGTAAATTATATAAATTATATTGTTGAAAATTATATAAAGGCACTCTTCTATAAAACGCAATGTCACTAAATACGTTCAAGTGAATTCATAGACTGTATTGTCGTAAATTATATAAATTATATTGTTGTAAAATATATAAAGGCACTCTTCTATAAAACGCAATGTCACTAAATACGTTCAAGTGAATTCATAGACTGTATTGTCGTAAATTATATAAATTATATTGTTGTAAATTATATAAAGGCACTCTTCTATAAAACGCAATGTCACTAAATACGTTCAAGTGAATTCATAGACTGTATTGTCGTAAATTATATAAATTATATTGTTGTAAAATATATAAAGGCACTCTTCTATAAAACGCAATGTCACTAAATACGTTCAAGTGAATTCATAGACTGTATTGTCGTAAATTATATAAATTATATTGTTGTAAAATATATAAAGGCACTCTTCTATAAAACGCAATGTCACTAAATACGTTCAAGTGAATTCATAGACTGTATTGTCGTAAATTATATAAATTATATTGTTGTAAAATATATAAAGGCACTCTTCTATAAAACGCAATGTCACTAAATACGTTCAAGTGAATTCATAGACTGTATTGTCGTAAATTATATAAATTATATTGTTGAAAATTATATAAAGGCACTCTTCTATAAAACGCAATGTCACTAAATACGTTCAAGTCAATTCATAGACTGTATTGTCGTAAGTTATATTGTTCTAAATTATATAAAGGCACTCTTCTATAAAACGCAATGTTACTAAATACGTTCAAGTGAATTCATAGACTGTATTGTCGTAAATTATATAAATTATATTGTTGAAAATTATATAAAGGCACTCTTCTATAAAACGCAATGTCACTAAATACGTTCAAGTCAATTCATAGACTGTATTGTCGTAAATTATATTGTTCTAAATTATATAAAGGCACTCTTCTATAAAACGCAATGTTACTAAATACGTTCAAGTGAATTCATAGACTGTATTGTCGTAAATTATATAAATTATATTGTTGAAAATTATATAAAGGCACTCTTCTATAAAACGCAATGTCACTAAATACGTTCAAGTCAATTCATAGACTGTATTGTCGTAAATTATATAAATTATATTGTTGTAAATTATATAAAGGCACTCTTCTATAAAACGCAATGTCACTAAATACGTTCAAGTCAATTCATAGACTGTATTGTCGTAAACTATATTGTTCTAAATTATATAAAGGCACTCTTCTATAAAACGCAATGTTACTAAATACGTTCAAGTGAATTCATAGACTGTATTGTCGTAAATTATATAAATTATATTGTTGAAAATTATATAAAGGCACTCTTCTATAAAACGCAATGTCACTAAATACGTTCAAGTCAATTCATAGACTGTATTGTCGTAAATTATATTGTTCTAAATTATATAAAGGCACTCTTCTATAAAACGCAATGTTACTAAATACGTTCAAGTGAATTCATAGACTGTATTGTCGTAAATTATATAAATTATATTGTTCTAAATTATATAAAGGCACTCTTCTATAAAACGCAATGTCACTAAATACGTTCAAGTCAATTCATAGACTGTATTGTCGTAAATTATATTGTTCTAAATTATATAAAGGCACTCTTCTATAAAACGCAATGTCACTAAATACGTTCAAGTCAATTCATAGACTGTATTGTCGTAAATTATATTGTTCTAAATTATATAAAGGCACTCTTCTATAAAACGCAATGTCACTAAATACGTTCAAGTGAATTCATCGACTGCATTCCAACTTGTGCGGCCAAACATACAGTACTCGTATTATATATATATAAAAATGGAATACATTAAAATATTTTTTTAAATGGCACTCGACAACCCTAGCGTTGATCCGCCCCAACGGACAGGGTGGCAACAGGGCCGTACTCAAGGTTGCTATTAACATATTTAATTTTGATAACAGTAGACTGTTAAAAAAATTAAATTAGCCTATCACCCTAGTGATAAACTCTTGTTTACTCAAACGTATAATGTAAAATACTAACATATACTAAGTGAAAAAGTTACTAACCGATTCCCGGGATAAAAATAACACACACATTTTATTGCATAAAATTTGCTATCAATCAGCGAAAACCGCATCGAACTCGGCCCAGCAGTTTTTACGTGAAACCCGAACAGACCAAAAATTTCGTAGTATCCTCTATCGTTTATATAGTCTATTAGAGTTGTTTTTTTTAATAACTTGAATGTGCAGACACGGCGTGTTTAGAATTTTATAATATTATTATTGTAGATAAAAATTACTATCAGTATTTTTTTTATTGCAGGAGATCAGCAGACAGGCAGAAGGCCCACTTGATGGAAAGCGGTTACCATCGCCTATGGACATTTGCAACAGGAAAGTTGATACAAATGCGTTGCTGCTCTCTTAAGGGAAACTGTAACCTGGTCACTAATGCCGGAACACAACTCAAGGTTGTCATGGTGACATACTTTAGACCAGGGGTGGTAGCCATCCAGTCGGGCAAATGCCCTACCACCTGGCTGTGGGTTGTTAAGTCGCCTCTTACGACAGGCCGCCCCAACGCAGGAAATTGTATTCTTTCTCCGTTCCTGCACGGATAAAATTCAACATAAATACAAAAATTAAAAACTGCTACTTGTGCCTAATTATTAGTTTTTAAATTACCTTCTTAATCAATTAAATTACAGGCTTTTGTTTGTTCGCTGTACTCCAGCAATTAAGTCTATCATTTCTCGTCCAAAACCACTTCGTTACAAAAACTTAACTACTGTTTGAACAATATTAATAATTTATCTGATTCGTTATGATGATGACATCATATCTTCACTCACACATAAGAAGGCTGCAACGTTTAGTGATATGATACAAGGTGCTTCAATGATTGTCAATGAAAAGTTATCAATCCATCAAGATAATAATATAATACATACATACATACATACATAACTTCACGCCCTTGCGGGGTAGGCACGAATAACAGAGCGCATTTAGGCTTATTCTCACACACCTCTATTGCTTCTTTGACATTCATAACTCTCGTCATGCACGCTCGTCTGTTCTTAAGGCTCCTGACATCACCTTCTGCTAGTACACGATCAATTTGATCATGGAAGGTACATACATACACACATAACTTCACGCCAGTTCCCTTGCGGGGTAGGCACGAACAACAGAGCGCCATTTAGGCTTATTCTCACACACCTCAATTGCTTCTTTGACATTCATAACTCTTGTCATGCACGCTCGTCTGTTCTTAAGGCTGCTGACATCACCTTCTACTAGTACACGATCAATTTGATCATGGAAGGTACATACATACACACATAACTTCACGCCAGTTCCCTTGCGGGGTAGGCACGAACAACAGAGCGCCATTCAGGCTTATTCTTACACACCTCACTTGCTTCTTTGACATTCATAGCTCTTGTCATGCACGCTCGTCTGTTCTTAAGGCTCCTGACATCACCTTCTGCTAGTACACGATCAATTTGATCATGGAAGGTACATACATACATACATAACTTCACGCCAGTTCCCTTGCGGGGTAGGCACAAACAACAGAGCGCCATTTAGGCTTATTCTTACACACCTCACTTGCTTCTTTGACATTTATAGCTCTTGTCATGCACGCTCGTCTGTTCTTAAGGCTCCTGACATCACCTTCTGCTAGTACGCGATCAATTTGATCATGGAAGGTACATACATACATACATAACTTCACGCCAGTTCCCTTGCGGGGTAGGCACGAACAACAGAGCGCCATTCAGGTTTATTCTTACACACCTCACTTGCTTCTTTGACATTCATAAACCTTGTCATGCACGCTCGTCTGTTCTTAAGGCTCCTGACAATAATATAATGTACTAGGATATATACGATAGATATATCCTCTACGCTTGACTTGAAATTCCCGCGGAATTTCCGGGATGAAAAAATCATACATTTTATTACATTAACTTTGCTATCGATCAGTAAAAAATCACATTGGAATTCGATTTTTTTTAATCTCGGCATTTTAAATAATTCCCAGAAAAAAAACCCGCGGGATTTCCAGGATAAAAAGTTGCGCAGAGTTTAAGTCTAAGAATCAGCTGTCGATCAGCGAAAACCTCATCGAAATCGGCCCAGTAGTTTTCACATGAATCCCGGGCAAACAGACAAGAAACCTATAAAAATTGCATACTCTTCTCCGTCCATTTTTAATAGCTTCAATGTACAGACACGACATTTTTAGAATTTTATAATAATATAGACATAGAGTAACAGCTGTTGTCGGTGGCTTTATTTGCGTAGATTAAAAATGGTCAGTACAGTAATCAAAAAAAGTTCAGAGGAAGCCAAGTTTTTACCAACTTAAGGCTGCTTATCCATTGAAACGGAGCGAGGATGCGGAGCGGAGAAACGGAGAAATATTAACCAATATGTTTTTGTCTTCTTGTTTTATTTATAATAATAAGTTTGATTATATAAACTATGTTCCGGTGGTTCGGGCATGTGGAAAGAATGACTAAACAGATATACAATGCAAAAGTGGATGGATGCAGAAGTCGTGGAAGGCCACGACACACCTTCCATGATCAAATCGACCGTGTACTAGCAGAAGGTGATGTCAGGAGCCTTAAGAACAGACGAGCGTGCATGACAAGAGCTATGAATGTCTAAGAAGCAAGTGAGGTGTGTAAGAATAAGCCTGAATGGCGGTCTGTTGTTCGTGCCTACCCCGCAAGGGAACTGGCGTGAAGTTATGTATATATGTATATAAACTAATTGTAGTTTTAAGTTTTGTGCAAATACTTTAATTTGCCTTATAGAGCTAAGCCGTGGCATCGATTGTAAAACCATCATTATGCTGAGCATCGGCCCATTTAGGACACCATAACTGATGTTATATTACTATTCTGTAATATACAACAACAGCCCATGAGTGTCCCACAGCTGGGCTTTGACCTTCCATCATAGGGGAATGGCCAGTATACCCGCCACGCTTGTCCAAGGCGGCTTGGCAGGTTTGACACGTCGGTTATCTCGATGTGCAGGTTGCATCACGATGTTTTCCTTCACCGTTGTTAGCGCGTGGTAATTGTAACAATATGCACATTAGGTCAGAAAACTGCCTAAGTGGTGCATGCGTTCCAGCTAGGATCGAACCCACGCCACGCTACCACGACTCTTGTTGTTGTATCTGGTTATAAATAAACTTTTTCTTTCTTTCTTCCGATTGCATAATTAAGGTTAATATTTCTCCGTTTCACCACGCCGCAGCCTCGCTCCGCTTCAATGGACAGGCAGCCTAAGGGTTGAATTTCCAAAAAACACCGATACATCCGTATATTTACTTCTAACCAGAAATGTTTTATGCTTCTTACTTTGAAAATGATGAATTTTAATACATACATACATAACTTCACGCCAGTTCCCTTGCGGGGTAGGCACGAACAACAGAGCGCCATTCAGGCTTATTCTTACACACCTCACTTGGATTTCAATACAAACTATAAACCCCTTTTCACCCTCTTGGGGGTTGAATTTTCAAAAATGCTTTCTGAGTGCATACCCACAAAAAACCTGCATGTCAATTTTCGCGGCCCTGACCGCAGTAGTTTGGGCTGTGCATTGATATGTTAGTCAGTCAGTGAGGTCATCTATATAATATTATAAAATGCTAAACATGCCGTGTCTGTACATTGCAGCTATTTAAAAAAAACAACTGGAATAGACTACATAAAGGATGTAGTTTCCACCATCGCATTGCATTACACGCACACCTCACAAACAAACCAAGACACACAAAGAGCCAAAAAATTAATAACCCAGGCACAGAAAAGAAAAAACCAACACACATGGCACTTGCTTGATAGGACTATATATACATACATACATACATACATAACTTCACGCCAGTTCCCTTGCGGGGTAGGCACGAACAACAGAGCGCCATTTAGGCCCATTCTTACACACCTCACTTGCTTCTTTGACATTCATAACTCTTGTCATGCACCTATATAAGTATAGATATAAGGCCAACACTGCACATGCACTTCCTCACAACACCAGCATGTAACAGATACACTCTACATTAGTATAAGTTTAGTATTAAAAATAGGATAAATTAATATAATAAGTTAATCTTAAGGTACACCATAACATAGAAATCATTAAATTAATGTCACACACTAACAAAAATAAACAATAAGCGTGTATGGACTCTAAAATCTTTCATAGAAATTAAGTAGTAAAAAAAGGTACGGAACTCGAGTCCGTAGCGATGTTAAGAAAAAAAAAAGATGTAGTTTGTCGCTTTGTCTGTTTGTTCGGGATTCACGTAAAAACTACTGGGCCGATGTCGATGCGATCCTCGCTGACCGACAGCAAATTCTCAGACATAAAATCTGCGCTACTTTTCATCCTGGAAATCCCGCGGGAATTTCACGTCAAGCGTGGACGTCGTCGCGGGCATATCCTAGTGTCAAAATTATATAAGCATAGATTCTACAGTTATAATGCATAGATGACGTTGGTTAACGAGTGTCAAATTTCAGGCACGTTAGTACTCTGTGTACTATATAAGTTTATAATTAGGGAAGATTTATATTAGACCGGGCCGTGTCCGGGGCGTGCCGTGTACGTGGCCCGGACGGGGCACGAATTTGAAACGTTACATACATTTTGTATGAAGCCGTTTATATTACACAGTGCAGGATACGTGTCCCGTCCGGGCCCGGACAACGCTCGTCTACACCACTGTTGTTGCACGGCCCAGCCCCGGCCCCTCCACGTCCCGTCGTAATACGAATACTCTTCCGTGCTGCGTACGGGCCAAGCATGGAAATGATTGCTACTTTTAATTCATTATCATTAGATGAAATTTATTTATACGACTTATCGCCCGTTTAGCACCCGGTGTAATATAAACGTGCAGCACGGAGTGGCTCCGCTCCGGCCCTGCCCCGGCCCGGACACGGACCGGTCTAATATAAATCTTCCCTTATGTGGGCAAGGTAGTCGACACCGCAGATCTGTGCTGTGTCGAATTTCATTCCGACACAGCAAAATGCAAATGCCAACTTCATTTCTCAGATTGTTGTATATCATTCAAAATATTATTGGTTCCATTTCAAAATCCGGAATCCTTTTCTAAAGATAAACTTTTGAAACTAAATATATATTATTACTATGCTTTATGTGTAATATACATTGAGATCTCAGTCACCCCAGACTTACGTGATTTTAGGCAAGATGAAATTTTCAAATCAAATCAAATCATTCTATCCGTGCAGGAACGGAGAAAGAATACAATTTCCTGCATTGGGGCGGCCTGTCGTAAGAGGCGACAGAACAACCCACAGCCAGGTAGTAGGGCATTCGCCCGACTGGATGGCTACCACCCCTGGTCTAGAGTATGTCGCCATAACAACCTTGAGTTGTGTTCCGGCATTAGTGACCAGGTTCCAGTTTCCCTTAAGAGAGCAGCAGTCCAGCAATAAATTTAAAAAACATCTTATTTATCTACCTCAAACTCTGTCTTTGCTTTTTTGTTACACAATTTTTTTTTATTGCAGGAGTTCAGCAGACAGGCAGACGGCCCACTTGATGGAAAGCGGTTACGATCGCCTATGGATATTTGCAACACCAAAGGTGCTACCAATGCGCTGCTGCTCTCTTAATGGAGACTGGAACCTGGTCACTAATGCCTGTACACCACTCAGGGTTGTTATGTTATACAATTACTTTACATTCATCAGATACAAGTTACATATCAACCAAACTATAACCTGACTAACTACTATTAAATTAAATTATTACTTACTATTCATACACTTTTAATTATGTTGTATTTTATCTTTTGAATCACTACTATTTATCTATTTGCTCAAAAATCAGCTTTTTATCCAAAAAAATTACAATAAACATTTTCACCCAAAATCCGCCCCTGCATCATTCTAAATTAAAGGGGGCTGAAGTGAAATTGCTTTCAAATAAGTAACCAACCTCGTCGCGTTATCACACTTAAAGCTACGCTATTACTATATTAGGCTTCTTACACACCACTAACATAGTCCCCCGATATTAGATGGATAATTTCCCTCTTTAATAAGCCTAAATGGCACTCTGTTGTTCGTGCCTACCCCGCAAGGGAACTAGCGTGAAGTTATGTATGTATGTAATTTCCCTCTTTAATTTTTTTTGTTTTTTTTTATTGCTGGACTTCAGCAGACAGGCAGACGGCCCACTTGATGGAAAGCGGTTACCATCGCCTATGGACATTTTCAACACCAAAGGAGCTACAAATGCGCTGCTGCTCTCTTAAGGGAGACTGGAACATGGTCACTAATGCCGGAACACAACACAAGGTTGTTATGGCGGCATACTCTAGACCAGGAGTGGTAGCCATCCAGTCGGGCAAATGCCCTCCCACCTAGCTGTGGGTTGTTTTGACGCCTCTTACGACAGGCCGCCCGGCCGCAGAAAAGTGTATTCTTTCTCCGTTCCTGCACGGATATAATCGGATCAATTTGGGCGAATCAACCAAAGTGCAAAACACAAGTCGTGGTAGCGCAATGGCTAGCACACGCGTCCCAAGCTCAATAGGCGCAGGTTCGAATCCTGTTTGGAACGCTCCAATTAAGCAATTTTCTGACCTAATGCGCATATTGTTACAATTACCACGTGCTAACAACGGTGAAGGAATACATCGTGATGAAACCTGCACATCGAGATAACCGACGTGTCACCACCCGCCAAGCCGCCTTGGGCAAACGTGGTGGGTAGGTATACTGTCCGTTTCCCAACAGTGGAAGGTCCGAGCCTAGCAATGGGACGTTCGTGGGCTGTTATCATTATACAACCAAAGTGCTCCATATAAACTTAAAGAATCATTCAATCTTATTGAATACCACCGTGTGATTTCAAGTCACTAATAAATATATATAGTTATGGCGACGAGAGTATACTATCAGGATAATTGTAATATGCTGCTCTCATGTTTAGTACTTCGCTAGATGGCGTTACAGGTTAAACATTAAGTACTTTGAATTAAAAATTAAAGGAGACGGATACGCTTTCATACATTCTTGGGCCCAGATTGCAAAAAGATGAGAGTGATTTTAAATTTTATTTTTTATTACGTTGATATTTTTATAATTGTTGGATGTTTTCCATTTTGTAATAGAAAAATACATAGAGAGAGAGATAGCACTTTATTGCACACCAAAATATACATTTTTTTTTTATAGCTGGAGTACAGCAGACAGGCAGACGGCCCACCTGATGGAAAGCGGTTACCGTCACCTATGGACGTTTGCAACACCAGAGGTGTCATCAACGCGCTGCCGGCCTCGAAGAAATTTTACGACATCCTTTTTAAAGAACCCCATATCGTAGCGCTGTGGGAAAACCACGGCTGGGAGCTCATTCCAAATCCCCGAAAACCGTTGCGTACAAGAGCGAAGCGGCTCAAGGAAGTGGGGATGAACGCCCAGCCGATGGCGTGCGGTGCGGTGGTAAAAAGAAGACGAAGGCACCAATCTGAACAGTTCCTCGGAACACTCCCCGTTGTACAGTCGGGAGAATACGCAGAGAGACGCGAAGTCTCTCCGAAGGCCAAGCGTATACAAACCGTCTGTGAGTATGGGATCGTCGACAATGCGAACGGCTCGACGTTGAATGCTGTCCAGGGGATTTAGCCGGTAGGCGGGTGCTCCAGCCCACAAATATGAGCAGTACTCCATATGCGGCCTCACCTGGGCTTTGTAAAGCACAAGGCGTTGCCGCTGAGTGAAATACTGCTTGGAGCGGTTTTGCCCTCAATATGGCACCTAAACTGCACATGGTTGGAGATGTCAACTCCAAGGATCCCGATACTCTTGGAGGTGGTAAGTAGAGTTCCTTGGAACTGAAGCGCTTTTTCGAATGGAGTTGCAAAAACAGACCATATTTACAATATTTTCTAGGCAATACAACAGGCGGCCTTATCGCTCAAAGCGATCTCTTCCAGGCAACCTGAATCAAAGAAATTTGAATCAGGCGATGTAGGTGGTGCAGGAACAAGGTAATAGATACATACATAAATACTCAAACTAATTTAAGAAATAAATAAACAAATACATACATATATACATGGTCATATATATAATATTGTTACGAGTGTGGGACTCGAATTAAACTGCCGTTGGAATTACTATAGACTTTATTAGAACTATACCAACACATATAAAACAGGTACAAATAAAACTAGACTTTACTTGTTACAATCTGCACCATCAATAACACGCGCAAAGTCCGTCACTATATCGCTTGTCGAATATACACGTCTTGCTTGTATCGTAATCGTCGCTCGACTGCCCCACCCCTCCGTTCGGGCATTGTTTTATAGTAAACTGTACAATACACAATGGAAGCTCGTGGGCTGGGTTCTTCCAAGAAAATGTAATTTGCACACCTGCGAACGGCCAACAAAGTCGAAAAAAATAAAAATAATGATTATTACGACACTAATGATGGTCATAAAACAAATAGAAAAACAATAGCATGTTTTTCTTAATAAACAAATTCTAAACACAAAGTAAACAAAATAATTCATAAATCCGGAATGCAATAAACTGCGCTTTTACGACCGGCAGGTGAGCGCATTTCTTTGTCGGTATGTAACAATATATATACGCATATACAATAATATATTTCAAAATACATTATTGTATATGATGTGAACCTGTATATATATATATATATATATATATATATATATATGACAATGTATATATGTATTTATTTGTATATTTATTACTTAAATTAGTTTGAGAATTCATGTATCTATTGCCTTTTTCCGGCACCACCTACATCGCCTGATGTATGAATATACCGCCTTTTCAGCCATATTTCAACTCATTACATTTCTACGGCCCAGAAATCCCCGTCTGCTTTGACATTTGTAAGAATCACAACACGCCCACTTCGCGACCTTACATATCCTTTTGAACGCGTGATAAGCCGTCGACAAAAGTATGTATATATGGACAACTTATCAAATAAACAAAATTAAATCACGCTGTATAACATATTTGTTTAAAAATAAATAAGGTTATTTGAAGGTCAGACGAAATAATTTAATGAAAAATATTACGTAATATAAGAAAAAGGGTTTTATTAGTTAGAATTCAGTTTTTTTGTTTGATAAAATAAAAATATGTTTAAATAAAAAATGCATTAATTAAAATGTACCTAACCTAACCAAATCATAAATTGCAGTAAACCTGCGAAAAATCGAAATGTGTGCTGGGACACATAGTAGAAGTGGAACTTCAACGGACAAGGTTTTCAAATTGGACAAGTACATTAACAATCTACCCGTAAAACTTTTGACCAGGTTCCAGTCTCCCTTAAGAGAGCAGCAGCGCATTTGCAGCACCTTTGGTGTTGCAAATGTCCGTAGGCGATGGTAACCGCTTTCCATCAAGTGGGCCGTGTGCCTGTCTGCTGAACTCCTGCAATAAAAAAAAAGGACAAGTACATTAATAATCTGCCCGTAAACCTTCAAGTTAAAATTTTTTGAGATTTGTTTTGCGACTTATCCGTTGTCATTCGTTTTTCCACTTGTCCGCTTTTTTTTTAATATATTGAACAGGTTCACATTTGACTGATATTGCGCCTGATGTCAGGTGGAAATGCAGTCAAGGTGGAGCAAGCTTACCTAGAAGATATCTGTTTACGTGAGGCTTGAAGACAGTTAGTGTGCGTCCATACTGCGAGCCTAGCGCGGCTGCTACGACGTACGCGAAAAATCAAACATATAAACAAAAAAAAAACACTGCAAGTTAAAATTTTGTTGCGATTCGTTTTGCCACTTTTTTTTAATTTTTTATTGCAGGAGTTCAGCAGACAGGCATACGGCACACGTGATGAAAAGCGGTTACCATCGCCTATGGACATTTGCAACATAAAAGGTGCTACAAATGCGCTGCTGCTGTCTTAAGGGAGACTGGAAGCTGGTCACTAATGCCGGAACACAACTCAAGGTTGTTATTGCGACATACTTTACACCAGGGGTGGTAGCCATTCAGTCGGGCAAATGCCCTACCACCTGGCTGTGGGTTGTTTTGTCGCCTCTTACGACAGGCCGCCCCAACGCAGGAAATTGTATGCTTTCTCCGTTCCTGCACAGATAAAAGCTTGTCACTTGTCCGTTGCGATTCGTTTTTCCACTTGTCCGTTGAAGTTTCACTTCTACTATGTGCCCCAGCACACATTTCAATTTGTTTTTATTTATTACCACCAGACACTTCAATTCTATTTATCTGTATGAATGACCTTCAAAAATATGCTCCGATAAAACTTTGAATAAAACATTTGAATTTTAACATCGGCTTAAGAATATCAATTCAATCCATCGACTACGCGAGATTTGCGAGAACAAACACACCGAAGCTGATTTGTTAATATATATTAGGGTGGCGCAAAAAGCCGGTTTTTTTTTTAATCTCGAATGATTTTTTTTTAGTTTTTGATGTTTAAAGAACTCCCTCCACAGCTCAAAAAGGAAGTTTAAGAGGTCGCTCCAAATTTTTTAAGATTTCAAAAATCGCCATTACTTTAGATTTTTTCGAGCGAGTAATGCACTAGTAAATGAAAAAAAATTATGAGCGACCTTTTAAAATTCAAATATTTAACTGAAACTTTCAGAAACGCATTATTTTTTGGTCTATAAAATTATACCGTAATGAGAAAAAAAAAGATAAAAAAGAATCAGTTCTTGGAGATTTTTAAAATCTTAAAAAAGTTAGAGGGACCTCTTAAATTTTTTTTGAGCTGTTCTTAGAAGGGAGTTCTTAAAACATTTTTTTACGCGAGACTCAAAAAATTTTTTTTTTGCACCACCCTAATATATATATACATGTGTGTGTGGGTGGGTGGGTGCGTGCGTGCGTGCGTGCGTGCGTGCGTGTGTGTGTGTGTGTGTGTGTGTGTCTGTGTGTGTGTGTGTGTGTGTATATACATATATATATATAGCATTTAAGAGCCATGCTCTTGTCGGTGGAGCCTCCTCAAATCTCCTCTATAAACTATACTACATATATAAACTGCGACATATACATGATATATATAAGATATAATTGTAATAATTCTCTAAAGTAATAAATATATGATATGGGTTTATCTAACCTGTTAATTATCGCGCCTAGAATATCATTTCACTTGACATATAAAATGTCAGTTGATTTTGACATTAATTTGACTTACGAAATGTCAGTTGATTTTGAAGGATAAAAGTGTGTGAGGTTGTTCGGGATAATTCTCTCTGTGAGTGTGGCTTGGACGAGGGTACAACAGTTCATCACATGTTTTTCCATTGTCCGAAAATTTCTGTTCCCCTGTATGATATATCCTTCCTGTAGAATGTCCCCGTCCCATCAATGTAAATTTATTAGTACATACATACATAACTTCACGCCAGTTCCCTTGCGGGGTAGGCACGAACAACAGAGCGCCATTCAGGCTTATTCTTACACACCTCACTTGCTTCTTTTAACATTCATAACTCTTGTCATGCACGCTCGTCTGTTCTTAAGGCTCCTGACATCACCTTCTTCTCTCACTAACATTAGTACATAGCAATTTTGTGAATGTCCTTTGTAAATTTTTAATGCTTAATAATAGATATGTATAATGTAGTTACAGATTAGCCAAAACGCGTATAAATTACCGACCAAATTTCAGTGGCTAAAATTGCATTTAAAATAGCACCAGTCTTTTTTTACTTTGAAATTGTCAAAATCAATGCCGAAGGCGTTGGAGCCATAACTTGAAAAAAAAAAAACAGCAGATTTATCGAAATGGAAAACGAAACTAGACGCTCGCCTTTATATAATACTAGCTGTCCCGGCAGACGTTGTTCTGCCCTGAAGAAATAAAATTTAGAACCCGATTGCAGCACCACCTATCGGGTCCAAATGTAAGCTATCCCATCTTTCAAGTCGGATCAAACTGCACACGGTGTGCAAATTTGATTAAAATCGGTCAAGTAGTTTAGGAGTCCATCGCGGACAAACAACGTGACGCGTAATTAAGATATATAAAAGGCATCCACGGAACCCTAAGACTCTCGAGTAATATAACCTCTCCGGAGCCACGCGGTTTGCGTTAACAATTAAATTTTAAACATAAACATATAAACATTAAAGTGCTCGTATGTATGTGTGTATGTTGAAATGTATATAGGGTTGTCATATAAGAATTATCATTTTGAAAACCAATGTAATGGTCGAGATTTGGTTCAAAAAAAGCGTTGCTTACATTTTTCTCTGTTATTCCTATTAATACATGGTTCAGCACATTTTACCAGTTTCAATGGTGTGCAAGTGAGCAGGATCTTAATCGCCATTATTTAAATAATTACATACATACATACATACATAACTTCACGCCAGTTCCCTTGCGGGGTAGGCACGAACAACAGAGCGCCATTTAGGCCCATTCTTACACACCTCACTTGCTTCTTTGACATTCATAACTATTGTCATGCACACTCGTCTGTTCTTAAGGCTCCTGACATCACCCTCCGCTAGTACACGATCAATTTGATCATGGAAGGTGTGTCGTGGCCTTCCACGACTTCTGCATCCATCCATCCATTTAAATAATTAATTCCTATTTATTTCGTTAAATACTTTTTATGTAACTTGGATAATATTTATTACCTTTATTTATTAATTATATAGATATCTGTATTTTTAAAATTATTATTTCAATCTGTGTATGTCAATTATTTAATGTCTTTAGTTAAAATATAATTATTTATTATGTATTGATTTTATATTTGAAGGATTACGATACGAGTAAGACGTACATTTGACAAGCGATATAGTGACGGACTTTGCACGTGTTATTGAATCGTGCAGTTTGTACTAGTAGTGTCTAGTTATATTTGTACCTATGTTATACGTGTTTGTATAGTTCTAGTAAATTCAATAGTAATTCCATCGGCATTTTAATTCGAGTCCTGCGTAACTCGTAACAATATGTTTTGTTTAATAAAACTACGTTTTAAGTGCGGTAATTTATTTGATTTTTTTATTCCGACGTTTCGGCCACTTTTCAGTGGCCGTGATCACGGAAGACAAAGATGTCAAGTGTCAACGAGTATTGTTAAAGTTTTATTTAGCCTACCGCCAACTTGTTCATTTTAATTATTTAGTTTTAATTTTGTTTATGGTTATTATTTACTCTATGGGAGCCTAATCTAATTTACTACCGTTTCGCAACATGGTTTGGCTTGAAGAGAAGAAGCGGCGCAAGAAACTCTTCAGCAAACATGCCTAGCTCTAATCTTTATATATATAATTTTTCTGTACGTGTGTTGACAGTGAATTCCTCCTAAACGGCTGGACCGGTTTTAATTAAAAGTTTTTGTGTGTGTTCAAGTGGTTTCGAGGATGCTTTAGATTCACAATTGGACCCGGTAGGTGGCGCTTCAATCGGGTTCTAAATTTTATTTCTTCAGGGCAGAACAACGTCTGCCGGGACAGCTAGTAATTTTAAATAATATTAAAATAGGTAGAAGTAAAAATAAAAAGAAATCATCAGTTAAGTTGGTTTGTGTTCCGTTGCACGCAGAAAGAGCTCACAGTGTCTTGAGGTCAGGCAGTTGATTTTTGCTGGGTTTGGGTCTTAATAGTTTTGATGATCGGATCCCAAACAGGTGGTACTTGCCAACCATGTTCTCTATTGAAATTTGGGTGTTTTTTGATTTCATTTATTTTTTATTTTTGTTGCAAGAGTTCAGCAGACAGGCAGACGGCCCACTTCATGGAAAGCCGTTACCATCGCCTATGGACATTTGCAACACCAAAGTTGCTACAAATGCGCTGCTGCTCTCTTAAGGGAGACTGGAACCTGGTCACTAATGCCGGAACACAACTCAAGGTTGTTATGGCGACATACTTTAGATCAGGGGTGGTAGCCATCCAGTCGGGCAAATGCCCTACCACCTGGCTGTGGGTTGTTTTGTCGCCTCTTACGACAGGCCGCCCGGGCGCAGGAAATTGTATATTTTGTAATAGCCTCACCCATCATTCTAGGTATGAAACGATTCTCTTATGCGATTATTCGTGTGTAATCGAATCACGGCCACTGAAAAGTGGCCTAAACGTCGAAATAACAAAAATCAAATAAATTACCGCGCTTAAAACAGTTAAAACGTAGTTTTATTATGTCTATAAATAATTTCCTTCGTCGTGTTTTAAATATGTGTGTTTGTCTGCCGATTATTATACACTTTTGAAAACACACATAAATCAATCATTATTCAATAGTAATAATTAAATTGTCACATTTCCGGATTTAAAATTATTATTTGTCATCCAGTGCCAGCCCTGCTATACATTCATTTGAATAAGTAGATAGGTGTGCCTAAGTGTGAGTGCTAGCAGATATAAGTGTGTTTGTTTGCTCGGAACAAGGTGAAACTATACAGGCTGTTCCGATATAGTAATTTTATTATCGCTATTTGATTTGAAATAAATATTTTTATTATTTTATTGCTGGAGTACAGACGACAGGCTGAGGGCCCAATTGTGATGGAAAATGGTTACAATAGATAGGTAGATAACACTTTATTGTACAACATTACAGAAAAACTTGTATTAGTCTAGTTGGGTACAAAGGGCGGTCTTATCGCTAAAAAGCGATCTCTTCCAGACAACCCGTGGCAAGAATATTCTGATTAAGAGTGGCGACGGTGGTATACATAATTATTCTACGATTACAATCGCCTATAAAAAATTGCAACATTAGGTATTACTAGTTAGTAATACCTACCAACTTTGAGTTTTGAGTTGTGTTCTGGCATTCGTGGCCAACTGGCCACTAAGGTTGTTTTGGCGGCATGCTCTTGACCAGGCTCTTTAGTCAGGTGGTAGGGCATTTGCCCGACTGAATGGCTACCACCCCTGGTCTACAGTATGCCGCCATAACAACTTTAACTTGTGTTCCGGCATCAGTGGCCAGGTTCCAGTTTCTCCTTCAAGGCCGGCAGCACATTGCCAGCACCTCTGGTATTGCTAATGTCCATAGGCGACGGTAACTACTTTCCATCACAGTTGGGCCGTCAGCCTGTCTGCTGTGCTCTAGCAATAAAAAGATATCTAAAAGAACCAGGGGTGGTAGCCATCCAGACGTGCGTACACTAACACCTGGCTGTGGGTTGTTTTGTCGCCTCTTAAGACAGGCCGCCACAACGCAGGAATTGGTATTCTTTCTTCGTTCCTGCACGGATCAGATATTAATCTTTAAACATTAAACAAAAGAAGGAAACTGTTCAATACTTGATTTTTGCCGTATAAAATTTTATCTGCCCATCAATTCGCCGTGGACAAGCGTAACGGGTATGCTCACCTATAAATGGGAGCCCCGAGCCCAGGATCAGTGGAGACGTTTACGAGCTGTTATTTTTAAGTGAAACTTCTTCATAATCGTTGTGATTTGAAAACCGATGAAACGAAAAAGTGACAGTAAAAAGAATTCAACCTTATTTAATTCGAAAAAACACATTCTCTTTACCCGTAATTTTCAATTTAAATAAAACTTAATAGATTTCAAATGAATTTTAACTCTATCTGTATATACTTAAGGCAGATATTCTTTTATACGTAGATAAAAGGAAATTAAGCGTTACAGTGCATTGCATTTTGAACTTAATGCTAATGATTTAAAGTATAATTTAGATTGATTTTTTGAATTATAATATGTTGACGGATGTAAGCTAAACATATTATATTTATATTAATAAAAGTTAGAGAAGAATTATCCGTGTGTAATTCTGTGAAGTTTCACTTCTACTGCACACACATACACCCACAATTTATTTTTTTATGTGCACTATTATATTATACGATCTTCGCTGATTTTAAACCACCACTAGACGTTGAATCAAAGCCGGTTTAAGAAATAAATTTTACTTAATATACCAATCATCGTTTGGTACTGACTATAACACTATTGGCACACACACCAAACACACACAAACATACACGTACGAACTCATAGTTTTAGGGTAATTAATTAATAATTCCATTATATTTAAGTTCCTACAATAAAATTGTGTTGGGTGCCGCGATACAGACCTCTAGAGTCTAGTGCAACCACCGCCAAAAAATTTGTAGCCTTAATTTTAATTCAAAAAGTGTTATTACCATAAGTTTTAGATATAATTATATAAGGTCTAGAAACAAGTTTATATGAATAAATTAATTTGAAAAATAATAATTTAAATTTGAATTTGACGTTTATATATTCATTATGCGTATTAAACTCGAAATAAATGTGTCGATTTCATCTACATGTATAAAAATCAATTGCTGTTCGTTAGTCTCGCTAAAACTCGAGAACGACTAGACTAATTTGGCTAATTTTGGTTTTGAATTATTTGTGGAAGTCCAGGGAAGGTTTAAACGGTGAGTAAATATGAAAAAAATGCTTGGAATATAGTAAAAACAACAATTTCGTTTTCCCTTAAAAACTATTCCTACTTACTCAAACATTTGACATTCGTCCCGTGTTTAGAAAACAATTAAATTTAAAAGTCGGTCAGAAATCTAATTAAATTTAAGTGGTTTTTTTCTTTTTTTTTTGTTTTGAATGTCAAACGTTTGATGTTCGTCCAGTCGTTCAGAAATCAATGTTTTTTATTTATTGACTCTGAGGCGGTACGAAGTTTGCCGGGTCAGTTTTTAATATTTTCGCATTTTGAACCAAATATTTAGAGTAATTACAACATACGTATCTTCTGGTATAAATCCTCATATCATTATTTACACAATCTAAACTTATTTACAAAATATAAAATAATAATAAAGCCTTTTCTAGGGTTATAACGTCTAAACCTCAACCCCGTTACACAAAGTCCATTAAAAAAAAAAACAAACGAACATAGAAAAAAAGTCACATTCACGTTCGTATATTGATGTAGATTTTATAATCTAATCGTTTAAATTGTACACGAACAAGGTCGCGTGAAAGTCTAGTTTCATAATCAATTAAACACCTTTTATGTTAATCACCTAATTAGTTAGCTCATTAATTCAAAAATGTAAAATTGCATTTAATAAAAAATATCTATCATGAATAAACAAACATACAAAAATAATTGAACACGCCGTATAACAACATACATGACACGCACACATATCTGTATTATGTATATATATGGATCTATTCCAACGGTGCAGTGCCCCTGGAACGACATTATATACGATATTGTCAAAATTAAACTCTTTAGTTACGCCCAATAACTTTGCCCGCAATGTTTTAAACATACAAAAAAAAATGTATATAAGAATACATAAATCCACTCCATTTTAGGTTATTAATTTTGTTGTTGTATCTCTTTATGTAAAATTAATGTAATTTAATTACATATTCTTATAAATAATGTTAAACAAAGATACCATTAAGAAAAGAATAATATTATTTATTAAACTCGATCTCTCAGTGTTGCTATTATCATGACTTGAATAAGGGGCAAAAATATAAAAAAAACTGATGAGAATAATTAAATAATATTTTAAGTTTTTTTATTACATTATGTTCGATTAATTCCCGAACATATAATTTAAGTTTTTTACTGTGGTAATTTTTGTTATATGTTTTTTCTACCATGGCAACATTCTCTTCTAAATTACCCTTCTGCTGTTATTTTTATTATTCTTGTCTAAATATTTCATTTAATTAATATAATTAACTTTCCTGATCACGTTTTTAATTATACGTGTTAGTTGTGGTTAAAAAAAAAATTACATTTGCGAACTAATTCAAGCAGAATTTGTTTAGTAATTTCGACGAACGAATACTGTATTTGCAATTAGGTATTCGTAGACAAAGTGTATTTGATATGGAACCCTAAAAAGGAGCAATTGCCAGGTGGGAGGGCATTTACTCGACTGGATGGCTACCACCCCTGGTTTAAAGTATGTCGCCATAACAACCTTGAGTTGTGTTCCGGCATTAGTGACCAGGTTCCAGTGTCCTTTGAGAGAGCAGCAGCGCATTTGTAGCACCTTTGGTGTTGCAAATATCCATAGGCGATGGTAACCGCTTTCCATCAAGTGGGCCGTCTGCCTGTCTGCTGATCTCCTGCAATAAAAAAAATTATGGAACCCTAAAAAGGAGCAATAAAATACCAAAATGTACAACATTTTTTATAGTTAGGATTACATCCCGTATGAAATCTCGATTTATTGTTCTGCTGTTTATTGGAACAACACTTTAGATTCGCAGAAAACAATGACTTATAAGGAAAACTTATGCAACCTACATATATTGAGAATTCTAATAAATTTATTAATAGTCTTATGAACGTGTAATCATATAACGCAAGGAAACGATTGATAAACAAATAAAAATATGTCACTACAGATGACACCTCCAGAAATATAAAATGAATAAATGTCATGCAAACCAGACATTTTTTTAAAAGAAGATAATCAAATAGATATACTATTAAGTTAATTAGCCCTAAGCGATAAATTTGGAACGCATTAACAAATCCATAAAACATGCAAAAGCAAATAAATCTACAATTTTTATTATTACCTAATGAGTAATGATGTAGTATTAAAGTACTGTTAAACTCATGCTCATTTTTTATTTATAACTAGCTGACCCGACAAACTTCGTACCGCCTCAGAATCAATAAATAAAAAGCGTTGATTTCTGAACGACATGACATACATCAAACGTTTGACATTCAAAATCAAAAAAATGAAAAAAAAACTTCCCTTTTAAATTTAACTTCTGAATGACTTTTAAATTTTCGTTTAAAAATGTTTGACAGGTAGGAATAGTTTCTAAGGGAAAGCGAAATTGTTGTTTTTACTATATTCCAAGCATTTTTTTCATATTTACTCACCTTTAAAACCTTCCCTAGACTTCCACAAGTAATTCAAAACCAAAATTAGCAAAATCATTCGAGCCGTTCTCGAGTTTTAGCGAGACTAACGAACAGCAATTGATTTATATATATATAAATAATATGTAGTAAAGTAATACATATAGATAGATAACACTTTATTGTACACGATTACAGAAAAACTTATAGCCTAAAAATATTCTAAAAGAAGCGATCTCTTCCAGAAAACCCGTGGGAGGAATAAAACATTATATTTGTCAAAGATAGTTTACATAAATATTATACGTGTGCAGTTACTTACAATTCGTTTTATTCATTAATAAACATATAAGTATTGTTACAAGTTAGTGGGACTCGAATTAAAATGCGGTTAGAATTATTATACAGTTTATTAGAACTATACAAACACGTATAACAGAACACAACAAATCCAAACGTAATGCAGAAGGTCGTAATTCAATAAAACGCGCAAAGTCCGTCACAATTAGATTCCCGAATATACACACGTCACGCCCATATCTTAGTCGTAGCTCAACTGCCTCCTCTCTCAGTCCGGCCGTCGTTTTATACTTCACAAATGCGAATGTGCCCGCCCGGCAACGTCCACACCATTTCCTAGTAATCATAATCCGCACACCTGGCTAATGATGCAGAACAATCGGCTGTTCTCTACAATAACTAGAAACGTATGCCAATAAATAAGTGAACAAATGAAGACGACCATAAAATGATTACAATCAGTTCAAATGCCGACAGGTATTAAAATGTGCTTTTACAGATTTGTACGTGGAAATTGTCTTTCTCGGGGCCTAAGTTGTAACAGTATGTAAAATATTATATAAGTAAGAGTTATACTTAATAGACATATATAAATACACCTATTAATATTACATACATAAATATGTACATAATATACCTACAAATGATAAATTAAATTTTATAATATAAAATGTAACATGATCTATTTGATCCATTTTGAATTAATAATTATGAAAATTGGCACGTTAAATACGCAAAAACAGGAAACAATGTTATTTGTTGTCATCCTAAATGAAACATGTTAAACAAATAAATACATTGAATTACCACTGAAATAACCCAAAGGAGACGGGACGGATACATTACATACATTGTTGGGCCTAGATTGTAAAAAGCTGAATGATTTTAAGATTTCTTATATATTTTTCATATTATTAATCATTGTACTGGGTATAGTTATTTTACACGAATGAATCAATTTATTTATGACATTTGTTCTCTTGATCACACGCTAGTACACGTAGCAGAAGGTGATGTCAGGAGCCTTAAGAACAGACGAGCGTGCATGACAAGAGTTATGAATGTCAAAGTAGCAAGTGAGGTGTTGTTCGTGCCTACCTCGCAAGGGAACTGGCGTGAAGTTATGTATGTATGTAGTCTCGATTTCTCCTCTTCCAGATAGAATTTAGAGATGACGCGTTTTCCATTTTGCCATAGAAAAATATAACACTTTTTCAAGACATATCTTAACTCGTTACATACCTTCGGCCCAAAAGTCGCCATCTCCTTTGTGCCTGTAGAGCTGTTATCTATATAACGTTGCTGCGGAAAAAATCGCGGGCAAAGCCTAGTCGTAACCCAATGAATAATAATA
Organism: Dendrolimus kikuchii; assembly: GCA_019925095.2. Taxonomy (NCBI): domain Eukaryota; kingdom Metazoa; phylum Arthropoda; class Insecta; order Lepidoptera; family Lasiocampidae; genus Dendrolimus; species Dendrolimus kikuchii. The sequence continues at coordinate 1,216,182 of CM034415.1, read as the reverse complement.
ACCCCGAACACATCCTGTATAATAGAACATGTGACACGCACACACACAAGCGAAAATCTATTCGGCCGGTGCAACGCCCGGAGGTTAGGCCGCGTGCACAATGGACCGACTGGAACTGTTCTAGTTTCCGATTTCTGGGTACAGTACGCATTTAGGCTAGCATTGTACTATTATAAAATTGCCATGACATCTCATTATCATCTAGAGGTTTGCCAATAACCACCCTACGCTATTAACAATATTATTAAACAAGATTTTTATTAAAATATTAATAAATGCACGTTGTTTATGTCATCCTAGTACATTGATGACAACATTACATACATACATACATAACTTCAGGCCAGTTCCCTTGCGGGTTAGGCACGAACAACAGAGCGCCATTCAGGCTTATTCTTACACACCTCACTTGCTTCTTTGACAGTCATAGCTCTATCATGCACGCTCGTCTGTTCTTAAGGCTCCTGACATCATTGATGACTAAATTGACAGTTGTAAACTATTCGTTTTTGTTTTTAAATATTTAATACCAATTTAAATTAAAAAAAAGACTGATAATAACAATTCTAAATATGTAATAATATTTATAATATACGTATATCTTCACAAATAGTAAATAGATCTCGAATCACCGTCAGTTGGGAACGTTCCCAAAACACTAGCCGCGTTACCGTGTCGATGAAATCGCTTATGCGTTACCCAAAATACAGGCCAGCCCTTTTTGGTCCCAAAAGACTCCTATCAACAGTGTAGATAGGTCTCTATAAAAGCAGTGAGCTTCTGGACCCCATGGCCCCATAGTTTCAACAACAAAATTATTTTATTAATTAATTAATGAGACAATAAATAAATATAGCATAAGTGAATTTCTGTACCTTATAAGGATTTATAAAATAATTGAATTAATAGATTTAAAAATATCAAATAAATAGAATGATACGACGATATTCAATTAATGAAAATGAATGATTTTTTCACTTTACAACATCTTCATTGATCAAAACATAATGCAGTATCATAATAAAATAACTCAGATTGAATAATCCACGTCTAATCGGCAAGGACAAAGTATTGTAAAACTTACAAATATTTACTGTGCTATACGTTATACTCGTCACTTGTAAGTACAAATGTAGATAATAACGCAAATTATATCGCTAATAAAAATAAATAGGTACTTAACTCATCAACAATTATATTGCACTAAATAGTAGTAGGAGACTATATTTAATTCATTTTATTTAATGGCCGTATAGGTTTGCGTTTGGCCACTGTAATACCTGATGTTGAGTGATGACGCAGTCTAGGATGGAGCAGGCTTACCTAGAAGATATCTGTTCACCCGTGACTTGAAGACATCCAAGATTTGTCAGGAAAAACAAATAAAAATTAAAATAATTTAATGATTCAAGTTTATGTTGTTCATATAGACCATTTTGGTTGCTTCATCCAAATTAAATGACAGAACTGAACCGAAAGATGATGCTTAAGATGAATAATAAATAGCAATATATAGAATCCCGACATTAGTTAACCAGGCAGGAAGGAGCATAGACTAGTCAACGACAGATGCCTTCATTGGGCAGAAACAAGAGTATTTTGAACATTAAGCTATTTTTTTTAATTATACCTAAAGCTACAGCAGTACACCGAGAGGTATATAGCGGGGATTACTGTTTTTTTACGTTCTGTCTCCTCATGAGCCTTTTTCATCATAACGTCTGTAATCATGGACTTGAGAGTGTTCCAGTTTTTTTAATTTTTAGCATGTTCCTATTAGTGCTATGGCCGAGATGCTAACTCCTAAATTAATCTGACCACTAGTGGTCTAGCCTAGACTACCAATGTTTAAATTTAAAATTAGTTAACCAGACAGGAAGGAGCATAGACTAGTCAACGACAGATGCCTTCATTAGGCAGAAGCAAGAGTATCTTGAACATTAAGCTATTTTTTTTTAAATTATACCTAAAGCTACAGCGGTACACCGAGAGGTATATAGCGGGGATTACTGTTTTCCTACGTTCTGTCTCTGTCTGTCTTTTTCGTCATAACGTCTGTAATCACGGACTCGAGAGTGTTCCAGTTTTTTTAATTTTTAGCATGTTTCTATTAGTGCTGTTGCCGAGATGCTAACTCCTAAATTAATCTGACCACTAGTGGTCTAGCCTAGGCTACTAATAATCCCGCAGGGGGGCTTTGTGGCGAAGCCTTAGGTGAGTAGCGACACCTCGTACCTGACTCCGGGGGCCAAGGCAAGGCCCCCGCCTCCGTGCTTGCCTTAACCAGCCGGCACGGAGTGGAGATCGCTAGAGCTAAGACTCAAGCTCCAGGGGTGGAAGTGATAAACGGCCTAACGTCGGAAGTAGCTTCGGTGAACCTGCAGCCCACCTCTCGACACCCCTTAGCCACTCACACCCATGTTGCCCCTGTCTTTATGGCATTTTTTGGGGCCCATGCAGGGAGTGGCGAGTCACCGTCTGCCCATTTTTCCATGTTCCCTGAACATTGCGACGGGCAGACGCCATAGTCCCCATATTCCCAGACCCCTAGTACCATTAGCAGTTCACCACAATAGCCCGGTACTTTTTGTCCTCATTTCCCACAATAGTCCTACACTGGCCGGGGCTTGTCCTTGGGTGCATTACTATATGGTGTAGACAGGGATAATCGCCGGTCAGTGTCACGCCACATTTACATTAAATTTGTCAAGGGGCCTCTACGTGTTGGCCTTCCCATGGCCCCACGCAAGCCCTCCAAATGTCCGGGCCGTTTTTATGGCCCGTGATCTACAAAGAAATACATAATAAAAAAAGTCAGACGATTCTCGAATAGCTATGAGAGGAAAACAAAAAATAACAATATATAAAAATACTAGCCACACCCCGCGGTCTCACCCGCGTGGTGATGGAAAATCGTTATATTTTGGATAATTCACACTATAGCTTTATAAATTATAGATTAAGCTATATTATTGTAAAGTTTCATCAAAATACATTCAGTAGTTTTTGCGTGAAAAAGTAACAAACATACATACATCCATACATACATTCTTACAATATTTCGCGTTTATAATATTAGTAGGATATATAGTGAAAAAAATCTTTAATGATATTTAAATGTCTTCTTAAGAAGAATCTATAGTTAATTATTAAATTAGATTTTTTTAAATTAACCATCTAAACACAACTGAACTGATTTTTTTTTTTTTTTTTAATTGCAGGAGTTCAGCAGACAGGCAGACGGCCCACTTGATGGAAAGCGGTTACCATCGCCTATGGACATTTGTAACACCAAAGGTGCTACACGCTGCTGCTCTCTTAAGGGAGACTGGAACCTGGTCACTAATGCCGGAACACAACACAAGGTTGTTATAGCGGCATACTCTAGACCAGGAGTGGTCGCCATCCAGTCGAGCAAATACCCAACCACCTGGCAGTCGCAAAAACATCTCCTAATATTTCTTCCAACGTACAACATACACGAAATAATAAAATTGACGCGTTTGTCTTTAATTTCAAAATAAATAAAAACTAAATGAAAACTGCAAATTTTACGACGCTTATTCATAAACAAACATTTTTAAAATTTTCTTACATCGTCTGCTTCAGTGACTACCTTGTAACTACAGTATTATTTTTCAGTCACAAGGTCTTGCACTAACGCTTACGGTGTTTCGGTCTGTCTGTCTGTCTCGAAAACGCTCCGAAGCCATTTCGTGTATTTATATTTCAAAATGTTCAGCAAATGCGTTTGTTGTCCAGACGCTTGGACCGTGGGCTCCTGAGGCCATGAGCCTCTACCAAAACTTAACGAAATGACTCTCTTCAGGTGCTCAGAGAGCTGGTGCTTACCTCGGGCAACGGATTAGTATGGCGATCCAGCGAGGAAAAGTTTTTTTTTTTAATATTGAATAGGTTCGCGTTTAACTTAACTTTCTATCCGTGCAGGAACGGAGAAAGAATACAATTTCCTGCGGCCAGGCGGCCTGTCGTAAGAGGCGACTAAACAACCCACAGCCAGGTGGTGGGGCATTTGCCCGACTGGATGGCTACCACCCCTGGTCTAAAGTATGTTGCCATAACAACCTTGAGTTGTGTTCCGGCATTAGTGACCAGGTTCCAGTATCGCTTAAGAGAGCAGCAGCGCATTTGTAGCACCTTTGGTGTTGCAAATGTCCAGAGGCGATGGTAACCGGTTTCCATCAAGTGGGCCGTCTGCCTGTCTGCTGAACCCCTGCAAAATATTTTTAGTCTATCACGCAAACCAAGTGGTAGGCACAGCTAGTTACAATTACAAGCGTATAGTTAGGTACCTACTTTAAATTTTACATGTAATTAGTTACTATATATACCATTTTGTATATCATTTTTAAAAATTAATAAGCAACGTTTTTAAACTAATGGCTTATAACTAGTTTATTTCGTTTTTATTTTCAATTAACTTCGCTTATTAATATCTTCCGCGTTTAACGAGTTGTATTTTGGGGATCTTTGATGGAATTCTGTTTTTCTTGTTATAAAACGACTAGCACTATACCCGGCGTTGCTCAAGTTACATTTTATCTATTTATTCCCAATAAGGACCTATTGACAGATGTTACAACAAAACGTAACACTATTTAAGTATAAATTTATTAAAAATAAAAAACAAAACCGACCTAAAATTTTGCAAATTGCAAATTTGTAATTGTCTTTGTCTTGTCTTGGCACCGACTTCAAAATATTGTAGATGTCTTTTTTTTGCTTTTTAATTACGCAAATATCTGAATAGCTTTAGAAAATAAAAATATATGAAACACGTTGTACATGTCTGCCAATATTCGAGGGTTGCTCTCGATTCTCTTTTCATCAGATCCTGACTTGGTGACAAGGGGACCACCTCAGGAGTATACACTCTGAATTTTTTTTAAATTGAGACCACAATTGATTAAAACATCCCATAACAAATATACAAAAAAAAACACAATCGCATTAAGAACTTCCTCCTATTGAAAAGCAGTTAAAAAGAACAAACATTACACGTTACAGTTGGCCATTAAAGATCTTACTTTTCGCGGCATAATAGGTAGAACCGAAGAATAAAGAATCAGCCCACAAACATTTGCCAGGTGGTACGGTACTTGCCCGTCTGTATTGCTACCTCCCCTGGTCTGGAGTATGCCGCCGTAATAACCTTGAGTTATCTTCCGGCATTAGTGGCCAGGTTCCAGTCTCCCTAAAGAGAGCGGCAGCGCATTTGTGTGCAAGTCTTTAGTGTTGCAAATATTTATAGGCTACGGTAACCACTTTCCATCAGTGGGCCGTGTGCCTGTCTGCTGAACTCCTGCAATAAAAATCCACACATATCATAGCAATATACATCCTGTCCGCAACGCTTATTCCAAACAGATTGGCAGATTTCATGTATATTTATTTCCATGAAAAAAAATTCTATCACTGTATTTACTTCATCATCAACCAGTGGTAATTGTAACAATATACATATTGAGTCGGAAAACTGCCTAAACTGTACCTGGTTCCTGGTTGGGATTCGAAGCCACGTCATTCGAAACGCAATTGGGTTACCCACCCACTAAGAGTAGTATCATCATGTCCTGGTGACATGACATTCTTTACTTCTTTCTGTGCCGAAGAATGCGCCAACGAAAGCGCATAGAAAGTGAGTGTTTTCAAAAATACCCGTACGTTGTTGACCCCTATAAAACTTTATCATTTAAATCTAGGATAGATCAATTTTAAATTATAATTTTCCAAGTACGTCCCCGACATAAAGCAGTGAAAGATGAGAGCCGGGTCGGATACAGCGCTGTAGCCCTCTTGATACTTTAAATGATTATAAAAACAACAGACAATAGCCTTAGAAGCTATTTTAGTGTGGATTTTTTATATGCAATTACATGCATCTACATGATTTTTTATTATTCATTTAAGCGTATAAAACAGTACAACACAAAGTGGGTATTAAGTCTTTAGGCCGCAAATTCAATTTTGGCAAATTTCCCTTATTTCATAAATTTTATTGTTAGAAGTAACATGGCATCAGGATCGCCTTCATCATTATAATTATCGGCTCGAATTTTTACATCGCAGATACAATTTTTTTTATAGCTGAAGCTCAGCAGACGGTGCAGGAACGGAGAAAGAATACAATTTTCTGCGGCCTAGCGGCCTGTCGTAAGAGGCGACTAAACAAGCCACAGCCAGGTGTTAGAGTATTTGCTCGACTGGATGGCGACCACCCCTGGTCTAGAGTATGCCGCCATAACAATCTTGTATTGTGTTCCGGCATTAGTGACCAGGTTCCAGTCCCCTTTAAGAGAGCAGCAGCGCATTTGTGGCACCTTTGGTGTTGCAAATGTCCATAGGCGATGGTAACCGCTTTCCACTAAGTGAGCCGTCTGCCTGTCTGCTGAACTCCTGCAATAAAAAAAAAATGCATCTACATGATTTTTTATTATTCATTTAAGCGTATAAAACAGTAGAACACAAAGTGGGTACGCAAATTCAATTTTGGCAATTTCCCTTATTTCATAAGTTTTATTGTTAGAAGTAACATGGCATCAGGATCGCCTTCATCATTATAATTATCGGCTCGAATTTTTACATCGCAGATACAATTTTTTATTGCTGAAGCTCAGCAGACGGGCTGACGGCCCAATTGTGATGGCAAGTGGTTACCGTCGCTTATGGACCTTAGCAATACCAGTGCTGCCAATGCGATGCCGGCCTTGAAAGAGAAACTAGAACCTGGCTACTGATGGCGGAACACAACTCAAAGTTGTTATGGCGGCATACTCTAGACCAGGGGTGGTAGCGATCCAGTCGGGTAAATGCCCTGGGTTGTTTTGTCTCCTCTTACGACAGGCCGCCCCAACGCAGGAATTTGTATTCTTTTTCCGTTCCTGCACGCAATTTTATAGCTATCTCAATTTTTTTTAATCAGCGAGGATAATTAGGACTAGGAGATGCAGAAAATGATATTTTTTAAATTATTGTCTGTCTGTCTGTCTATCTCTTAAAGCATCACGCGAAAACTACTGAACGGATTTAAATAAAACTCGACATGAAGCCTAAGTATCATATATCCCGGGGCGTAACTCAGGATACTTTTTATCTCGATGAATGAAGTCGTTTCCGTGGGATAGACAAAAATAGCGAAAAAGATGACGCTGCAATTGCAATGTCGACAACCATCGCTGTAGTTTGATAACAAATACGTTGTCAGATTGCCAACATGTCATTCATTACGTATTAGGTACTTTAAATCGGGTTGGCTGCGACTTATCTTTATGTTTTGCTGTGCAGCTGTCTACGCAATATTGACTTAGTTTTTTTAGTAGTCTGTGGTATCTTTGTAATTGTAATGAATTGAACAAGAAACTAAAGTATTGATGGTTTCTGCATTTGAAACACCTAATTATTTTTTTATGTACGTATCGTAGAGCTACTACCTAGGGGTTTTCACGCAGCGTATCCGCGGGGAAAACTGGTATTATATGAAATTATTAGAGCTAGACACGTTACTGAAGAGTTTCTTGCATCGCTTTTTCTCTTTAAGCCGCAACATCTTGCAAAGTGGTAATATGTTAGATCAGGCCCGTAGAGTAAATAATAATCATAAACAATAATTAAAATAAGCAAGCTGAGGGTAGATTAAAAAATTACTTTAAGATTACCCATTGACACTTGACAACCTTTGTCTCCCGTGATCACGGCTACTAAAAAGTGGCCGAAACGTCAAAACAAAACCTAAATAAAATTCCGCACTAAAACCATTACAACATAGTTTTAACCTCAACCAGAAGGCCCAGCTTGCCATACACAACGCGGTGCTGGTACCTACGCTCACGTATGGAAGCGAGAGTTGGGTATCGAAGAGAGAGCATGAAAATAGAGTAAACGCGGTCGAGTTGCGAGCACTGCGCAAATATGCGGAGTGACGCTCGCGGACCGCGTTCGTAATACCGAAGTAAGAAAGAGAGTTGGTCTGAAAGAGAGTGTCGGGGTGAAGGTAAGGAAAAGAATGCTCCGGTGGTTCGGGCATGTGGAAAGAATGCATGATGAAAGAATGACTAAACAGATATACAATGCAAAAGTGGATGGATGCAGAAGTCGTGGAAGGCCACGACACACCTTCCATGATTAAGAACAGACGAGCGTGCATGACAAGAGTTATGAATGTCAAAGAAGCAAGTGAGGTGTGTAAGAATACGCCTAAATGGCGCTCTGTTGTTCGTGCCTACCCCGCAAGGGAACTGTATGTAACATCGTTTTAATGATTGGTACTAATCGCGAAAACTTAATGAAGTAAACACTATGAAAATGAAAGTACTCCCCATGAAATAATTACCCAATTATAAACATGCATAAGTATCAAACAACACTAATCCGTCAACAGAAACCGCTCACGAAGTTTTCGATTCGTATCGCACACAAAACAGCCCAAGTGCCAAATTGAACAACTGTGGCACAAACAAGAAAACACCTTATCGGGTCGCGATAAAGTTTTTTTTTTTAAATGGTTTCACCTAACTTATTAATATACCTAAAACTCAGTATTCGAAGATTAGGAAACCGTATTTTTTACATGATGGTTCTTCGCTTCTTTCCAGGGTCCCGTTGCTATTTTGATCAAAACGAAACCCCTATAAAAGAGTATACAATAAATCAAAACTAGGTTTATAAAGTTAGATATGTTGTAGTAGGAAGTGTCGGGGTGAAGGTAAGGAAAGGAATGCTCCGGTGGTTCGGGCATGTGGAAAGAATGACTAAACAGATATACAATGCAAAAGTGGATGGATGCAGAAGTCGTGGAAGGCCACGACATACCTTCCATGATCAAACTGATCGTGTACTAGCAGAAGGTGATGTCAGGAGCCTTAAGAACCGACGAGCGTACATGACAAGAGCTATGAATGTCAAAGAAGCAAGTGAGGTGTGTAAGAATGGGTCTAAATGGCGCTCTGTTCTTCGTCCCTACCCCGCAAGGGAGCTGGCGTGAAGTTATGTATGTATGTAGATATATTGTAATTGTTTAAATTGACATGTATTCAAATATTTGTATGAGCATGTTTAGGTCAAATACAGTGAGACCAATCGACTTTGTTTACCATCTTTTGTACAACTATTACCTGTATTTCTACAAATAAAGATTTCATTCATTCACTCATTCATTCATTCATTCAAAGAAAGAAAAGAAAACAGATGGTTTATTTTCAGGACATACAACTGAAACAAACACTACATTTATAGTATCTATATAAATATTATAAACGCAAAAGTTTGCAAGAGTGTACGGATGTATGTTCCTTACTCTTTCACGCAATAACTACTGAATGGATTTTGATGAAACTTTACAATAATATAGCTTACACATCAGAATAACACATCTCTATATAAATATTATAAACGCGAAAATTTGTAAGAATGTATGGATGTATGTTCGTTACTGTTTCACGCAATAACTAGTGAATGGATTTTGATGAAACTTTACAATAATATAGCTTACACATCTCTATATAAATATTATAAACGCGAAAATTTGTAAGAATGTATGGATGTATGTTCGTTACTGTTTCACGCAATAACTAATGAATGGATTTTGATGAAACTTTACAATAATATAGCTTACACACCAGAATAACATCTCTATATAAATATTATAAACGCGAAAGTTTGTAAGAGTGTACGGATGTATGTTCGTTACTGTTTCACGCAAAAACTACTGAATGGATTTTGATGAAACTTTACAATAATATAGCTTACACATCAGAATAACACATAGGCTATAATTTATAAAGATATAGTGCGAATTATCCAAAACATGACGATTTTCCTTTACATTATCACCACGCGGGTGAAACCGCGGGCGCAGCTAGTAATAAATAAAGCACGCACAATAAAAAAAGAGAAAACAACCACAAAGCATCAGAAGATATAGAAATTAAGTCCTAAATATTGGATCAAGCTCAGCTAAAATGTCGTTCGGCCAGACCAACGCTGATCTTCCGCTTGAGCCTAGAGCGACGTCACGGCAAACTTAACATCATATTGCTACAAGTTGCAGGACTCGATTTAAAAATGCCGTTGGAATTACTATAGAATTTATTAGAACTATACAAACACGTATAACACAGGTACAAATATCACAATCGGTTCAAACGTAATGCGCGATTCAATTACACGCGCAAAGTCCGTCACTATATAGCTTATCGAATGTACACACGTCTTGCTGGTATCGTAACGTTAAGTTTTAGAACGATATTTATAACTAACTTTTTGCAAGAACTTAAAGAACTGCCTCTTAGATGAGCAACGGAAGCTAGAAAACATAAATGTCAATCTTCCTTATCTATACTAATATTATAAAGAGGTAAACTTTGTGAGTTTGTGACGTTATAGGGGGTAATCTCTGGATCTACTAAACCGATTTTAAAAATTATTTTGCTGTTGGAAAGCTACGTGAACGGGGAGTGACATAGGCTATATAACATGACGTTATATACCACGGGAGAGGGACAGAGCGCGGGGGAAACTCCGCCGGGCCGCTAGTATATTATAATTTTGTCTTCTGCCTATATATATATATATATATATATATATATATATATATATATATATATATATATATATATATATATAGATAGATAGATAAATAGATAGATAACACTTTATTGTACACCATTACAGAAAAACTTACGAACTATTATTAGTCTAGTTGGGTACAAAGGGCGGTCTTATCGCTACAAAGCGATCTCTTCCAGACAACCCGTGGCAAGAATATTCTGATTAGGAGTGGCGACAGTGGTATACATAATTATTGTACGATTACTTACATTTTAATCATAAATATATAACTATACTATATATACAAATATACACATAAGTTATATATATATATATATATATATATATATATATATATATATACACACATATATATATATATATATATATATATATATGTGTGTGTGTGTGTACTAGCTGTCCCTGCAGACGTTGTTCTGCCCTGAAGAAATAAAATTTAGAACCCGATTCCAGCGCCACCTACCGGGTCCAAATGTAAGCTATCCTATCTTTCAAGTCGGATCCAACTGCACACGGTGTGCAAATTTGATTAATATCGGTCAAGTAGTTTAGGAGTCCATCGCGGACAAACAACGTGACACGTAATTTATATGTATTAAGATATATAAGATATAGACATACATAACTTCACGCCAATTCCCTTGCGGGGTAAGCACGAACAACAGAGCGCCATTCAGGCTTATTCTTACACACTTCACTTGCTTCTTTGACATTCATAGCTCTTGTCATGCACGCTCGTCTGTTCTTAAGGCTCCTGACATCACCTTCTGCTAGTACACGATCAATTTGATCATGGAAGGTGTGTCGTGATTAAGATATATAAATAAACAAATAACAGCGCAACATCCGTCCGTCCTAGGGTGCAGTTGAAAACCAGCGTCAGGCACCTGCGGCCTGTCACTCGCTGAACTGGACCTATTTGGTACCATCGCGAGACTTTTTTTCTGTATATACCCACATCGTTTAATTGATCACGTGTCACGCTCGTGTGAAGACCAAATAAACGGTTTCTCTTTCTTTCTTTCTCCTTTCTTTCTATATTTTAGCGTCATCTGAAAATAGCATAAACAACGATACCACACTTTTACCGGAATTTCAAGCCCTGCTTTGAATTTTTTTTTATTGCAGGCGGTCAGCAGACAGGCAGACGGCCCACTTGATGCAAAGCGGTCACCATCGCCTATGGACATTTGCAACATCAAAGTTGCTACAAATGCGCTGCTGCTCTCTTAAGGGAGACTGGAACCTGGTCACTAATGCCGGAACACAACACAAGGTTGTTATGTCGGCATAGTTTAGACCAGGGGTGGTAGCCATCCAGTCGGGCAAATGCCCTACCACCTGGCTGTGGGTTGTTAAGTCGCCTCTTACGACAGGCCGCCTGGCCGCAGGAAATTGTATTCTTTCTCCGTTCCTGCACGGATAGAAATTTTAATAGCCTCACGCATCATTCTAGGTATGAAACGATTCTCTTGTGCGAGGATTCGTGTGTAATCGAATCACGGCCAATGAAAAGTGGCCGAAACGTCGAAATAACAAAAATCAAATATCGCCTATGGACATTTGCAACATCAAAGTTGCTACAAATGCGCTGCTGCTCTCTTAAGGGAAACTGGAACCTGGTCACTAATGCCTAATTGAATATCTTCGCAACGCAAACATGTAAAAGAATACGTGTTTTTCTGGACCATATATTCAAAAAATATTGAAAACCTCGACTCTCGTTCAAAATCTAAAACACAGACCTTAGAGTTAAAGGTGCGAAACAGAATGTATGTTATGTTCGTTAAATACAAACATACATACATACACACTGTCATATTTAACTCTGGTTATCGATTGACTACTAATAATAGAACTTGAACGGGTAGTGGTCTCGGTCATAGGCGGAGCGGTGAGCGAGTTAAAAATTTATATTTGTATACTAGCTGACCCGGCAAACTTCGGACCGCCTCAGAAGCAATGAATAAAAAACGTTGATTTCTGAATGACGAGGCGAACATCAAATGTTTGACAGGTAGGAATAGTATTTTCTTAAGTTTTCGCGAGAGTTTTTTGGCGGGAACTGAAAGGAGACGTTGTGCTGTGCAGTTTTATTTTCTAAAAATGTGTAAAATTATTCTAAAATGAACAATAGTTGTAGGATATTGATAGTTTTTGAGTAGTAATTATGTGTTTTGTGAGAAATGTGAACTGTATAGTCAAATGTGGCCTTTTGAGTTTTCACAAGAACTCCGTTGAATGGCGTTAGTTGTAGCCTACAATACAACTGCGCGACTATTATACGAAGACTTAAACATCAGAATTGGCTGTATGGACTAGATTCCTTTGCCTGCCTTTGTGGCGAATACAATTACTACTACTTAAATTTTCGCGACTTGTATACATAATAAAACTACGTTTTAACGGTTTTTAATTTAAATTACCGCGCTTAAAACCGTTAAAACGTAGTTTTATTAGGTAGGAATAGTTTCTAAGGGAAAGCGAAATTGTTGTTTTTAGATAGATAGATAGAAAAATAGACAGAAAACTCTTTATTGTTCACCACATACACATAAATTAAACAATTTACAGTAATTATTACTATATTCCAAGCATTTTTTTTTTCATATTTACTCACCTTTTAAACTTTCCCTGGACCTCCACAAATAATTCAAAACCAAAATCAGTCCAATCGTTCTCGAGTTTTAGCAAGACTAACGAACAGCAATTGATTTTTATATATATAGATTTTCTTTCTAAGCGTTAGCGTTTTTCTGTCCGTGCAGGAACGGAGAAGGAATACAATTTCCTGCGGCCGAGCGGCCTGTCGTAAGAGGCAACAGAACAACCCACAGCCAGGTGATAGGGTATTTACCGGTCTGGTTGGCTAGGGTATACCGGCATAACACCTTGAGTTGTGTTCAGGCGTTAGAGGCCAGATTACAGACTCCCTTTAGACAGCGGTAGCACCTTTGGTGTTTACGAATGTCCATAGGCGATGGTAACTGCTTTCCATCAGGTGGGCCTTCTGCCTGTCTGCTGAACTCGTACAATAAAAAATAAATAGTTTGCTGCAAAAAAGTTAAAAGATAGCCCCTTTTCGCCACCTTAGGGGTTGAACTTCCAAAAATCCTGTCTTTCTAGCCAGGATACTAACCCGAATCCTTTGAGTTTGGGACACGAGTGCTCTGACCACTAAGCTACCACGGTTAAGCAAGGCTATTTAACGTATTTTTGTTTAGTTTTATCAGGGTTTATTTCTTTGTATACTAATTTTGTCTCTTTTTTAATATTTTACTATGTTATTTTTCTTTTATTTAATTTTAATATTTTTTTAAATAATTATAATAAACTTTATTGAGAAAAAACAGCAGTATAAAAAAGTTACAATCATGTAGGGTGAATGGGTGTTAATTTTTTCAAAATCAGCAGATTCTATTCTTACAACAATCTAATGAACTGAAGTTTTCGCCAAAATTGCCCCGAGCCTCCTTTGTATATTTTTCACTTTTTCATATTTTTTATGAATTAACCCTGAAGGTCAACTTGAAAAATCACCCGTATACAGACCACTTCTTATTCTATCTTACAACTATACATTTATCACGAAAACCTCCTTACTAATTTAAATAAACTTCTCATTTTAGGAAACAACTTGAAGAAAAGATTGTGATGAGACGAGGAAAACTTAATATAATAGCGTCAAAATGAATAGCATTTCTAAACCGCTATATCTTCATCACTGTGTCCTCGCTATAGGCACAATCCGTCGTTAACCGACTCGAAGCGGATCGCACTCGACCCGGCCAGGGTTGCCCAACATTGTTACAAAATAAAATAAAAATATTAAAAAAAATATGATAACACATCGTGACAGCAATAGTAACAGTTATAATTAAACTTAGGTTATTTAATCTATTATGTATTAAATTTTAGGCTAACAAAGATGGAAGGGTGCTGCAACATTTCTCCTGGCTCATGAAGTGCCTGAGGAGATCCACACATTTTTTATTGCACGAGTTCAGCAGGCGGACGGACCACATGATGGAAAGCGGTTACCATCGCCTATGGACATGCCTGCTCTCTAAGGGAGACTGGAACCTGGCCACTAATGCCGGATTACATACAACTCAAGGTTGTCATCGCGGCATACTCAAAACCAGGGATGTTAGCCATCTAGACGTGTAAATACCTGGTTGTGGGTTATTTTGTCGCCTCTTACGACACTTGTCCGGCCGTAGGAAATTGTATTCTTTCTCCGTTCTTGATAAAGTGCAGCATGCATTAAAATGTAGCATGTCCGTGTTGGTGTATAAAAACAATGTATGTATTAAGTAAAATAAGGCGTTGTTGTGATACTAAAGCCTGCGCTGTTTTATCATCAAACCAGCCTTTGCCTTAAAAACTATACGTGTCACACTACTAGTGTTTCCCGCGGCGTAGCCCCAAAACCCTGGGAAGTAGCTATATTTTTCTTACATAAAAACTTAATTAGGCGTTTTACACATATAAACCATCAGTGAAAAATTATCTAATTGATGACGCAAACGGTATTGAAGAGTAGGAAGTCTTCAAAAAAGCAACTTTCTTCGAAATATTGCCTATATTATATAATAATTTACAATATTACAACAAAATCTTGGTTGCGCGTACAAATTGTTCCTCGTAGACAAATGTTAATATTGCGCGTATAACGGCGCGAGGTAACGATTTCAACCCGGCTGGACCAGTGTATACCTCTCCAGGCTAATCGTGCGCCGAAAGGTATAACAATACATTGAGTAGTTTAGGAGTTAGCAGATATATAGATGGAAACAAACCAGCCTTTATTTTAACCCTGAAATGTCGGACTATTTTTGCATAAATTGAGAGAAACAATAAAAAATCTATATATTAATACGTGAAGCAAAAACTTTAGATAGACGAAGCGACGAATGTAAATATTTTTTTTAAATTATGCATAAAAAATAAATTAAATCAATAAAAAAATATTACACACACATACGCATATATATTTCGTTTATTGTTCAAGTCAAATTAACAGTGTAGCCTTGGCGAAATCTGTGATTATAGAAGTATAGTCTTTGACATTAATTATTATGGTCGAATTTCGAGCACTGGCGGCCACTAGTATTAATCATAACAAAAATTTTAAAAAAATCAGTTGAATTCTTCATTATATGTCACAGGCAACGTGAGTGTAGGAAAAAAGTTCACGACACGGACGGATGCCAACATTCCACGTTTAAATACTGCAGTATACCAGACTCTATTGCATTGTCAAATACTTGAATGATGAGACATCGATGAATATATAAGCATATATAATGAACTTGATTGGTTCATCTATCTAATATCAGCATTAGCAATATGCTTGTATGCGCTTGGAAATAATAATAATAATAATAACAACAACGCGGGGGGCTTTGTGGCGAAGCCTTAGGTGAGTAGCGACACCTCGTACCTGACTCCGGAGGCCAAGGCAAGGCCCCCGCCTCCGTGCTTGCCTTAGTTGGCCGTCACGGAGTGGAGATCGCTAGAGCTAAGACTCAAGCTCGAGGGGTGGAAGTGATAAATGGCATCACGCCAGAAGTAGCTTCGGTGAACCTTCAGCCCACCTCTCTACACGACTTAGCCACTCACACCCATGTTGCCCCTGCCTTCTATGGCATTTTTTGGGGCCCATGCGGGGAGTGGCGAGTCACCGTCTGCCCATTTTTCCATGTTCTCCGAGCATTGCGACGGGCAGACGCCATAGTCCCCATATTCCCAGACCTCTAGTACCACTAGCAGTTCACCCCAATAGCCCGGTACTTTTTGTCTTCATTTCCCACAATAGTCCTACACTGGCCGGGGATTGCCCTTGGGTGCATTACTATATGGTGTAGACAGGGATAATCGCCGGTCAGTGTCACGCCACATTTACGTTAAATTTGTCAAAGGACGTCTACGTGTTGGCCTTCCCATGGCCCCACGCAAGCCCTCCAAAAGCCCGAGCCATTTTTACGGCCCGTGGTCTACAAAGACATATATAATAATATGTAAGCTATATTATTGTACAGTTTCATCAAAATCCTTTCAGTAGTTTTCGCGTCAAAGAGTAACAAACATACATCCATACATTCTTACAAACTTTCGCGTTTATAATATTCTAAAGACTAAAGATTATCTCAACTCAAATAACAATCAAACAAAATTCTTGTTTACAACATCTATCATATTATAAAATTCTAAAAATTCCGTGTCTGTACATTGAAGCTATTAAAAAAAAATGTGTGTGCAGTTCACACGCAGTAGATGTGAAACTTCAGAGAATATACTCACAGATAATTCTTCTCAACTTTTATTAATATAATTTCTTTAGCCTACATCCGTCAACATATTATAATTTACCTATACTATAATAAATCTACAAATGGCTCGAGTTAGTACAAAGCGTTTAAAAATGTGAAATAATAAGGGGGGGCTAATTCAGACCATCAAATTCAGAAAAAATAATTTTTAGATTTTTTTCTGTTTGTCTGTCTGTTTGATTGAGCATCACGTGAAAACTACTTAACGGATTTAAATCAAACGCGACAAAGAGCTAGCTTATGTCCCGGGGCGTAACTTAGGATAGTTTCTATCCCGATAAATAACGTCGTTTCCGTGGGATAGACGAAAATAGAGAAAAAGATGGCGCTGCGATTGAATCTTTTTTGAAAACTATTGAACGTGTATGAATAAAACTCGACATAGTGCTAGCTTATAACCCGAGTTAACGCTTAGGAAACTTTTTATCCCGATAAATAATGTCGTGTCCATGGAATAAACGGATTAGCAAAATAGATGGCGCTGCAATTGCGTTTTTTCAATTCACTAACAATTACCTACGTAGTCATAAACAATTAGTCGTATAGATTTATGTGTTTATAACTTTTTAGTGTCGCTTTTTCGTTTCATCGAGTTTTAAATCACAACGATTCTAAAGAAGTTTCACTTTAAAAAAATTACTGGGCTCATCTAAATAAACAATGGAGAACACGATGCAATTTTTACTGATTGATAGCAAATCTTATGTAATAATAAGTGTAATTATTATCCCAGGAATCCCGCGGGATATTTTCCGAGAGCGATTTCCAATTGTTCGGCTGCATAAAAATTACCTTATCCCGACACTACTTCCACTAATACGATAGCTTACATTATGTTTTAAATGCTGCAGTATTTTGTGTCCCGCGAATCCCGCGGGAATTTCGACGAAGGCGCGGGCATATCCTAGTCTATACTAATATTATAAAGCTGAAGAGTTAGTTGGTTTGAACGCGCTAATCTCAGGAATCGCTGGTCTGATTTGAAAAATTCTTTCAAGTGTTGGATAGCCCATTTATCGAGGAAGGCTATAGGCTATATATCATCACGCTAAAACCAATAGGAGCGGAGCAGTAATGAAGAATGTTTCAAAATCGGCGGGTTTTGAAAGCAAATTCCACGCGAACGACGTCGCGGGCACAGCTAGTAAATAATATAATTAAAGCGACTTTCATATCACATTGACTCTAACAGCATAGTTTTTATGTCCTAAGTGTTATTGAAGGTTATATAAAATTTAAAAGTCAAACATGGTTGTTACAATAGATACATATCTATTTTTCTATTTCAAGTAGTACTTTCAGAGGTCAGCCATAAAGTCACTTGTTATAATTATATTACTTTACATACATACTTGCGGGGTAGGCACGAACAACAGAGCGCCATTCAGGCTTATTCTTACACACCTCACTTGCTTCTTTTGCATTCATAGCTCCCGTCATGCACGCTCGTCTGTACTTGAGGCTCCTAACGTCACCTTCTGCTAATACACGATCAATTTGATCATGGAAGGTGCGTCGTGGCCTTCCACGACTTCTGCATCCATCCACTTTCTGTTTAGTCATTCTTTCATCATGCATTCTTTCCACATGCCCGAACCACCGAGCATTCCTTTCCTTATCTTCACCCCGACACTCACTTTCAGACCAACTCTCCCTCTTCGGTATTAGGAACGCGGTCCGCGAGCGTTACTCAGCAGATTTTGCGCAGTGCTCGCATCTCGACCGCGTTGTGTATGGCGAGCTGGGCCTTCTGGCTGAGGTTCTTAGAGCCTAGAAGTTTACCTAACGCTCCACTCACACTATTCCTAAATTCACTATATTACTTTAGTAGTACAAAATAACAAATAAATAATAAAAAAATACCTCCATAATTATGTACTTTGATTTTTTTTTCTCAGAAGATCATTAGATAATCATTTGTAGGAAATGCGGTGTACAAAATCTAGAATTTAATCATAAATATGTATGTATACATTATTTCTACATCTTTCTATTGTCGCTTTCCTAGCAAATAAATTAGTTCTTTCTTTTTTTTTGGATTAAAAATATATTGTTTTTTCACGCCAGTTCCCTTGCGGGGTAGGCACGTGGGTCATTGCTAGGGGAACGACACGCGTCGGTCGGGGGCGATAACACTGCAGCAATAGTATGCTCTTGGCAGCGCTCCGTCCGCGATCGACGTCACAGAATAGTGTGGAAGACTCCGAGCGTTGCTGCACGGGCGAGCAACCCCAATACCCACTAAAAACCCCCTCCTCCCTGACGACCCTGCGCTTTGTATGTGTTGGAAAGGCTGAGATTTAGAACATAGTTACGCCCAGCCGATCCAGCGCAATAAAGTGCCTGGAGTGTGCCCTGGGAGAACACACCCCACTTCGTTGTGCGGGGGTAGAAGGTCCTTTGCTCTCCTAGCAAGCTAAAGGCCCCCCGCGGTAAACGGAACCTAACTCAGGGAGGGAAGTAATGCGCGTACCTGCCTCTCCGGGTGCCAGCTGAAGGCCGGCGACCTCGAGAAGACGCATTGGCACGCGCTGCAGGACTTCTCTCCCTGTCTCGTTCTGCGGCCTCCTTGAGTGACATTACTGTCTCGCAAAAAGTAACCGCAGCCCCCCAATTGTCGCTGCTCTGCAACATGGCCTTGACCAAGTCGCAGAGCGAGTCGACTGGACCTACGTGCGTCTCAAGTTCGAAACGCTGCGGCGCCCATGCGGCGCACTCGACTAGCGTGTGTAACGCCGTGTCGAGCGCGCCGCACTGGCGGCAGTCCGGGGAAGGCAAGCAGCCCACAATGCGACACAGATACTTATCGAAACATCCGTGTCCGGTAAGTATCTGTGTCGTCCTGAAGGTCAGGGTGCCGCTGGTGCGGTTGACCCATTCCGTCAGCTGTGGCCTGATTGCATCCACCGTGTAGCCGCCATAGGCCGCAGGGTTGTCGAGCTCTTGAGACCAGATGGCGATCATGGAGGCGGTTTCCCGCTTCCTGATCGCCTCGATTTCGACCTGACAGAAGGTCAGGCCTCTAGCTAGGGCATCCTGCCGGGTGCGGCGCACCACTGTCAGGACGTCCGCCTGGAGATGCCAGGGCGGATCGCCTGCCAGGAGGGT
This sequence comes from Dendrolimus kikuchii, assembly GCA_019925095.2. Taxonomy (NCBI): domain Eukaryota; kingdom Metazoa; phylum Arthropoda; class Insecta; order Lepidoptera; family Lasiocampidae; genus Dendrolimus; species Dendrolimus kikuchii. Next base: position 1,196,152 of record CM034415.1, on the reverse strand, counting down.
GGCCGCCGTCCGCGACACTGTGCGATACCCCCGTATGGTCCTCACGGCCAGAACCTGCTGCGCCCGATGCAGTAGGGTTCTGTTGTGGCGGTGAAGTGCAATGGACCAGACGGGTGCACCGTACAGTGCCATACTCCTCAGGATGCCAGAGTAAAGTTTCCGCGTCGCACCTCCCGGGCCCCCTACGTTGGGAAGCAGCCTCGAGAGTGCGCCCGCGGATTTGACGAGTTTGGGAACTAGCTGCTCAAAGTGCGCTTTGAACAGCCATTTCCCATCGAGAACTAGCCCCAGATATTTCATCTGGGGCCCTACTCTAATGGCCACCCCTTGGACCGAAACGGTCAAGTCCGCGGGGGGATTGCGAAATTTCCTATGGAACATGATGGCCTCCGTTTTCGCGGGGGAGACCCTCAAGCCCAGCCTAGCTATTCGATCTACGACAATCGCCAACCCGGCGTTGGCGACGTCCACGGATTCCGCAAATGACGCAGCGCGTGCCGTGAGTAGGGTGTCGTCCGCAAAGCAGATCAGCCCTACCCCGGGCAGGACCGGAACCCGAAGGATCCAGTCATAACCTACGTTCCAAAGAATCGGCCCGAGGACCGACCCCTGTGGAACGCCGCACGCGACGCGTCGACGACCTAACTCGGGAAGTAAAACGATTAGGCATCTCTTAAGTAAGAGAATCAGAGTCAGACCCTAATCAATTAGGGCCTTACTAATAATCGTTTCTTAAATTTAAAGAAACCGCTCAGCAACTGATTACTGAAAATCTTACCCATAAACTCCTCTTTAGTCGAATATTTCGGGTACAACCTACGTTAATCGTTCAAATTTCGTTTATCTGTGCTCCTCTTAGGTAAACAACAGGTAATACACCTTTATAAGTGAAAAAAAAAGATATTCATTGATTAGGGTCTGATTCCGATTCTCTTACTTAAGAGATGGCTAAACGTTTCTTAGCGAGATTATTATAAGTAAAGCTGTTAATATCTTTTTTCACTTATAAACGTGTATTACCTGTTGTTTACCTAAGAGGAGCTCAGATAAACGAGATTTGAACGATTAACGTAGGTTGTACCAAAATATTCGACTAAAGAGGAGTTTATGGGTAAAATTTTCACTAATCAGTTGCTGAGCAGGTTCTTTAAATTTAAGAAACGATTATAAGTAAGGCCCTTAATGTATAACCAGCTGACCCGTGCCCACTTCTCGGGGCATCACCTAACTATGTATATCAAACCATTCATTAAGCGCACGCCGACAAATACACGCATCAGCCCGGTTTTCGTTCGTCGTTTTTTTTTTTAAATTATTATTAATCAAAATCAAATAAAGCCCATGTCACTCAGGATTGATGTAACTTTCTACTTGTGAATTTTCAAAATCGGTTTAGTAGTTCGAGAGATTACTTCCTACAAACAAGATCACAAACTTTATCTCTTTATAATATTACTAGTATTATTATAGTATTTTCTTGCCATGATGTTTAAACATGAATACAACCAGTTGTCAGCCTTTTTTTGCCAGGGACAATAGTGTAGCTATTGTCCGTGGCAAACATGATATGCTAGGGTCAAGTCACAGTGAACTTTACTACACCTTATTTATTAAAAGAAATACTTAAGTCTATGTCACTTGTTTCTTAAGGCTAGGTTTCACACATTGTCTACGTTATATGCTTACTTACTACATACAAGTGTAATATAACAGTTTTAAGCGCAGTAATTTATTTGTTTGTTATTATTCCGACGTTTCGGCCACTTTTCAATAGCCGTGATCACGGAAGAATAAGGAATAACCAAAATCAAATAAATTACCGCGCTTAAAATCGTTAAAACGTACGTTTTATTAGATGACTTTTCAACGAAGGTTTATATGTAAATAATATTAGCATTTGCTCGCGGCTTCGGGCGCGACGGATAAAAAAACATAATTTTTTTATCGCTGGAGTACAGCAGACAGGCAGACCGCCCACCTGATGGAAAGCGGTTACCGTCGCCTACAGACGTTTGCAACACCAGAGGTGTCACTGATGCGCTGCCGGCCTCGAAGAAATTTTATGACACCCTTTTTAAAAAACCCCACGTTGTAACGCTGTGGGAAAACCTCGGATGGGAGTTTGTATGCAAGTTTAATGGAGCTATTTACCAGGGTTTGACCCGCGGCGTAGCTAACTCTAGTAAACAATACGTACACTGGTGATGCGTTATAGGAGAATAGGAGTAAGGCACACTCACTTGTTTGCTGAATTTGCTGGTTCGTATTTTTGTAATTTGTATTTTTCACACGTTAAAGCACTTCAAGCGGTCGCGTAGCAAGACTGGATGATTTGACAGATGCGTAAGCGCAGCGCCATAGACAGTTTCTTCCGTTCCGTTTCTGCGTCTCGTTCGTGCGAGTGTTGTGGCGGATAGGACAGAGAAGGAAAGGACACTGAGAGGATATTAATACAATTGTTTTTTTTTCTTTTCGCGGTGTATATGGCGCCAACATATACATTGTTTTTTCTTAGATAATTTTCGTTGATCACAAACAGGATTATTCAAATGAATTACACTATTTAATGGTGCTAAAATGCCCCACTTAAGCCACGTCTGAAGTTAGATATTACAGTACAAAATGTTTTATATTAAAACTCTAAAGACACATACATACATAACTTCACGCCAGTTCCTTTGCGGGGTAGGCACGAACAACAGAGACACAATTTAACTTAAATTGTACCCAAAACTTTATGTTGTATAATGTTGCCATCTTTATTATGTACTAAGTTTTATGCAATAAATGATGGTTTGATTTAATCATAATCATGAAAACAAATTGCACAGTTACCAAAAACTACCCTACATATACAATAATAAGCATAAATGCACATACAAGCAGGATTAAATGTCTTACACTAATATAAATAAAGAGTTTGTTTGTTTGTTTGCTTGAACACGCTAATCTACGGAACTCCTGGTCTGATTTGAAAAATTCTTTCATTGTTAGATAGCCCATTTACCGAGGAAGACTATAAGCTATATATCATCACGCTAAGACTAATAGGAGCGGAGCACCAATGAAGAATGTTTCAAAATTGGGAGATTTTTTTATTTAACTTTTGTTTTAACTATACCACGCGGCCGAAGTCGCGGGCAGAAGTTTGTTATAAATAAACACGAAAAAGCTACAAAACACAGGTGTCAAAATTAAATTATCAATATTAAAATAAACCATTTATATTCAAAGTATCAAGTAAGTTCGGTCACAGTACACGTTCGGACGGAATCCGGCGTCGCGCGTAGCTTACGAAATTTTTCTACGTTCTACGACGACAATGATGCAAACACACTTTTGCAAATTTACTAATTATATTTTTATGGGAAGTAGTGTTACACTTGTGATTTAAAATTTTATATTTAATTTTATTGTATAAAAAAATACGATCAATTATTTTTTCATTATAATATAAAAAAATATCAGAAGACGTCCAACCAATATTTTATTTTATTGCTATTACATTTATAACCCAACTGTAAAATCTTAAAATAAATTATACCCTAAAAATAAACTAAATAATAAACTATAAAAATTAAAACAAAAATCAAAATATGTGCTGGGACACATGCTAGAAGTGAAACTTCAACGGACAAGCGGAAAAACGAATCGCAACAAAGTTTTAACTTTTATCACGATATCAGCCCATTGCTATAATGTCCTATTCGTGATAATTAATCGATCTCAGCAGAGCGTATCACGACTTATTAGCAATACTTACATATTAGTGTCTTTTTTTCATTTCTATGTTACGCAGGTCAATATGTTTAAAATACATTATAAAAATTCTAGATAACATAAAATCAGCTACAAATTATATTTCCAACGACGAATAAAAAGCTTAAAATTAATAGAACAAACGAGAAAAAAGTAATTATTTCAACACTTTGCTTAGCTATAAGGGTAAATTTGATTTGTATTCGTTTGTACCAAAGCAACGACATACGAACTGGAACTAGATTTATTATTTATAAAAATACAGAAAATCCGATTTGCGCATTTATACTCCTGGGACGTGTTAAGTAAAGCAAGCAAACGAAGCAAGCCGAGGGCACAGGGCTGTCACCATAGTTTAAATATTTTATTATTATTATTACTTGTAGGAAAAAGACAGTTTCATATTCTACAGTGCATTGGCAGCTTAGTGGTAAACACGTGTTTTGCATATGACCTGGGTTCAAATCCTGGCCGGGCCACCATCAAGGCAAATTTTTATTTGCCAATATGCGTATTTTTTTATAATCAGCAGACAAAAACAAATGATAAATACCCCAGCGAAGTCAATTACGCTCATATAATCTATATACATATAATAAAACTGTAGAGGTCGAATTTCTGTACAGTGGAAAAAAATGTTAAAAACCGAGTCAGGGGCATGTAAGAAGTGAAATAGAATTAATTTAGTTTTTTTTCAAATTTTTTGTTTGTCTGTTTGTACGGGCTAATCTCCGAAACGACTGGACCGATTTAAATGAAATTTTGTATGATGGTAGCTTATATCCCAGGTCAACTATATATACATACATAACTTCACGCCAGTTCCCTTGCGGGGTAGGCACGAACAACAGAGCGCCATTCAGGCTTATTCTTACACACCTCACTCGCTTCTTACAAAGCACTAATTGAGAGCGGGCGACGGGTAATATAAAGCCCGAGGGGAAGGATTCCGGCGGGCCGGGATCGGTGGTTTGAGGCGGCCTACGCTATCTTACTGCCGTTTCGCAACGTGTTATGGCTGGGAGAGAAGAAACGGCGAAAGAAACTTCCCAGCAACACGCCTAGTCTATCCTGTGGGGGGGCTATGTCTCCTAGCGTCCCTCGCAGGGACGTGGAGAGATCTTGATTGGCGGCGCCTGAGACGCCGCCGTCTGTGTCTGTCTGTCCGTGCCTGCCAGCCTGCCGTCCTAACCGCGGGCGGGCTGATCCGGGCCAGCCGTTTTGTGATAACGTCGACCCTGTCCGTGAGGACGTTACGCGGTCGTCGCACGAGAGCCTTTCGCCGAGGCTTATAATCGGACGCGGACACGACGAGTGGATTTCGATGGTGCGGCGCGAGATCGAAATACTTACGCGAGAGCGACGTAATGTAGTTTTTGATGGAGGGAAGCTCCAGATCGCGGTGGAGGTCGACGTTACGCATATAGAGGGGAGCACCGACGGCTCTGCGCATGAATTTGTTTTGCACGATTTGCAATTTATCTAAAAGGGCAGGCTTGGCATGGCCGAATACCACACTCGCGTATGTCATGATCGGGCGGAGTTAGCGTCATCAGGCCCGGCGGCCTGTCGTAAGAGGCGACTAAACAACCCACAGCCAGGTGGTAGAGTATTTGCTCGACTGGATGGCGACCACCCCTGGTCTAGAGTATGCCGCCATAACAATCTTGTATTGTGTTCCGGCATTAGTGACCAGGTTCCAGTCCCCTTTAAGAGAGCAGCAGCGTATTTGTAGCACCTTTGGTGTTGCAAATGTCCATAGGCGATGGTAACCGCTTTCCACTAAGTGGGCCGTCTGCCTGTCTGCTGAACTCCTGCAATAAAAATAAAAAACAACATATATATAAAACTATCTGTGTTTGTATGAACGTGTGTGTCATTTAAACTTAGCTGGGTGTGTGTGATTATTTGAGTGTGAATTAAATTATTTTGGTTACAATCTAAAATGGTTTTATAAGGTTTTCAGTTTCCATATAATTTAGAGGTTTTTTTTTTTCAGCCAATCTCGGTCCACTGCTGGACGTAGGCCTCCTCAAGTGCACGCCATATATCCCGGTCTCCCGTATTCCTCATCCAGCCCCTGCCGGCGATCTTGCGCAGGTCGTCAATCCACCGGGCTGGCGGGCGTCCTACGCTATGTTTGCCGAGACGTGGTCTCCACTGAAGCCAAGATGTTAATACTAACTAACATTACGATATTTTCATGGAATGAAATTTTAAAATAAACAATGGATGTATGTATGTATGTTTTATATTGTTTAATTTACGATTCGATGTGTGTGTGTGTACATTTATTTTTTATAACTAGTGGTCGCTCGATAATAATTAATGTCAAAGACTATACTTCTATAATCACAGATTTCGCCAAGGCTACACTGTTAATTTGACTAACAATAAGCAAAAGAGTATATATGAATCTGTGTGTCAAATACATGGTAGTGTGTATAATGTTTTTTTTTTATTGATTTAATGTATTTTTTACGTATAATTAAAAAAAATATTAGCATTCGTCGCTTCTTCTCTATATAAACTATAAGTGCGCGAAATTTCATACTCCTCCGTCCGCGCAATTTTCGTAAAAATTATAAACCTTTTGCTTCACGTATTAATATATAGATAAAATTACTATTTATTGTGAATGTATATTACCGACTATAATAGATATCTCCTAGAAACCAAAGGAAAGCCAATAGATGGCGTTAGTGTTACATTAGGATGTAATACCAGTGTGTGGGTTTTCATCCGTGCAGGAACAACCCACAGCCAGGTGGTAGGGCATTTGCCCGACTGGATGGCTACCACCCCTGGTCTAAAGTATGTCGCCATAACAACCTTGAGTTGTGTTCCGGCATTAGTGACCTGGTTCCAGTCTCCCTTAAGATAGCAGCAGCGCACTTGTAGCACCTTTGCTGTTGCAAATGTCTATAGGCGTTGGTAACCGCTTTCCATCAAATGGGCTGTCTGCCTGTCTGCTGTACTCCAGCAATAAAAAAAAAATGGGAGATGCATAACAAAGACAGACACCGTTTCTTATTACATCAGCCCGATAATCATACAGAGAAAGGGTCCCAAAATTAGCGCAGTATTGCACAATAAGCGGTTTAAAAGCAACCGAAGTCGCGGGCGGAAGTAACTGTATTAAAGTAATAATAATAATAATAACACGTGTTCGACAACCCTAAGCACAACTCGTCGAGTATGCGCCCGACCGATATTTTTTCAGTCTCGAACAAAAACTGCCATGGAGTAGAATTGGCTATTAATTTCTTGTTTTTTTTTCTTTTTTAACTTAATTTTTTGTTTCACTTTATTGTATTAAGTCGAAGGTGACTCCCGCTTGTCATGAGACTTGTATTTTAATATGTTATTGTTGTCATTCTTACGTCAGTATCTGAGCGTATCACGCGATTAGACGGCCCTGTGGTTGAGCGGGTTACTGCAACGGGTTCGATTCCGGTCGTGGTCAATTTCGGAAAAGAGTTATCCCTTATTCACTATGGTCCGGGTGTCTGGAATCGACCCCAGAGTAAGCCGTTGTACATCACCCGTTACACAAGCGTAACTTGCTTCATTTGGGGATATATGTGTGTGTTTGTCTGCCGTCCATTACATTTATATAAATAGACTTTGATATTGTTGTAAACGTGTTGGCGTGCTGTAACTATTCTTAAATCATTACCTTTTTCACAGTTAATTGCATGAAACTGTTAACCTTGAGCTAGTGGTGCGTCGTGCGATGAGTGAGACGTCTGATGGCCCACTTCTCTCTCCGCTCAATTCATCGCCCTATAGCATCACCTTTATCCAATTCTCTGTTTCATTCCTGCTATGCCATCCCCCTTATCTCACCATAAAGGCTGGTACCGTGTTGGCTTCATCCCTAGTATTACAAACGTCTTCAGGCGACGGTAACGATTTTATTTATTTAGGTTTATGGCTTGGCAGCTTGGCCTTTAAGCCAGATCTTAGATTACAATATAATTTCTTCATTTTCTTAAGGCTAATTTATAGCCTAGCTGATCTTTAAGGTTAACAACAGACGCCAATAAACGGAGTTTTTGTAACAACTCCAAATGCCACATTTGACTATACAGTTCACATTTCTCACAAAAACACATAATTACTACTCAAAAACTATCAATATCCTACAACTACTGTTCATTTTAGAGTAATAAAAAAAGCACAACATCTCCTTTCAGTTCCCGCCAAAAACTCCCGACGCTAATCATATTCCATGAAGGCGCGTCTCCACCAAAATTGTTGGCAACTTCTGTGTTTTGTGTTTCTATTGTGTCTTCATCGTACTGAAAAAGTCGCCAGTTTGAGAAACATTTCAGTTTACAACTAGATGTCTCCACCAGTATTATTGGCAACGTGTATTCGAACGACGATGATGTACAGACAGCGGCTTCTGTTTCCAACTAATGTTCCTGACTGCAAGCGTCTCCACCGAACGAACGAATGTTAGCAACAAGCGCGTACTTTTAATGTTTACAGCCAAAAATTGGAACACGGTTCCCAACGTTTGTTTACAAGCTGCCAACATAAGGTAATTTCAGAAACATTTGTCAGCAACACGCGTTGACAACACAAACGTCGGCAATTTTTCTTTGGTGGAGACCTAGCTTAATGTCGGCGATCGACCTGTGTGTCAGCTTCGCAACAAGCAAAAACCATTTAACTACGGAAAGAAAACCTTACCTCAACGTAGATACATCATAGTATTAAGCGAAAGGCGGTACTATTAATATATACAATTTATACAATTAACTCGCATAATAAAAAGAAAACAAACCAAAAGGTTTATAACTTAGAATCGTAATTAAACAAAACTAAACAAATCATAATGAGTAAAAATAAACGAAATAAAAAAACCCACTCCACGCCACTGTAATGCGCACTGTATACGTCTATCTCGCTCGCACACTACACCCGTCTCGCTCCACAACCAGAAGGGTTCCTTGATGCATTGTTGTTAGAATAATTTCGAAAATTAATTTCGCTTATATAATCGCTTTTGTTCGGTGGCTACTTGATCCCATCTACTACTACTAGGTCCGGGATACTTTTAAACCGACTGACCTGATGGAAAGTGGTTACCATCGCCTAAGGACATTTGCAACACCAATGCGCTGCCGTTCTCTAAAACGAGACCTGGCCGCTAATGCCGGAACACAACTCAAGATTATTTTTTTTTATTGCAGGAGATCAGCAGACAGGCAGACGGCCCACTTAATGGAAAGCGGTTACCATCGCCTATGGACATTTGCAACAGCAAAGTTGCTACAAATGCGCTGCTGCTCTCTTAAGGGAGACTAATGCCGGAACACAACTCAAGGTTGTTATGACGACATACTCTAGACCAGGGGTGGTAGCCATCCAGTCGGGCAAATGCCCTACTACCTGGCTGTGGGTTGTTTGGTCGCCTCTTACGACATGCCGCCCGGCCGCAGGAATTTGTATTCTTTCTCCGTTCCTGCACGGATAAAGATTTATGTGTTTATCTCTTTTCAGTGTCGCTTTTTCGTTTCATCGAGTTTCAAATCGCAACGCTTCTAAACAAGTTTCACTTCAACAAATAAATACACCCAACTCTGCCTACCCCCTCGGAGAACAGTCGCATTTAAATAAAAAAATAGGTCGATGAAATCTTATATCCAACAGCCATACATAAACCTACAACGCTCTGAGTCTTAAACGTTGAGCAACATTTAATTTATTATTATGGAGATTCCAAAGATTTGTATTGACGGCCTCTGTGGTTGAGCGGGCTAAACCTTTGCCGGCCTACCTCACTGCAACGCAGAGGCTCCGGTTTCAATTCCTGGTATAGTAAATTGCGGAAAACGTCTTTTCTCCGTTATTTACTATGGTCTGGGTGTCTGGGATCGGCCCCAGAGTGGTCCGTTGTATATTACCCATAACACAAGCGTAACTTGCTTAATTTGGGGATATACAATGTGTGTGTTTGTCTGCCGATTATTATTATTATATTATAAAACTAGCTGGCCCGGCAAACTTCGTGCCTACCGCCTCAGAATCAATAAATAAACAAGCTGAATGATAACTGCAGAAAGTTTCAACTTTAGTAAAAAACGTGGTCAAAAGCTAACCGGAACCGGGTGCATAGAAATTAGATAATTCCGGCACAGTTTTCACTGAAACGATTTAAAAAAAAGTAAGAGACCAAAAACCAATCAAAAAATATTATTATTCACTGAATATATATATATATATATATATATATATATATATATATATATATATATATATATATATATATATATATATATAATACCAGCGCATAAACGTCCAATTGTTGGGATCGGGCCTCCCTTTATGGGGGAACGGACAGTACCAATACCCACCACGTTTGTCCATGGCGACTTGACACATCAGTTATCACGATGTGAGGTTTCACCACGATGATTTCCCTCGCCGTTGTTAGCACGTGGTAATTGTAACAATATGCACATTAGGTCAGAACATCTGCCCAAGTGGTGCATGCGTTTCGGCCAGGATTCGAACCCGCGCCCTTTGAGTCTGGGCCGCATGCACAAACCATAAGCTTTTATTGTACTGAATATAATACAAGTGTAGTGGAACACTTACAGGCCAATAGATGGCGCTGTGCAATAATTGATGTCACAAACGTTTCCCGAAACATACAAAGAATATATACAAATTTTCAACTATAACAGATGGGCCTAGGCCTGCGAGGAACAACATTAAGCCTCGCTGGAAGATCTTCCTTTGAGACGGAGGAGCATTCCATCTCGCTCCTCCAACCGGTAGGGTCACTCCCTTCACAAGAAAAAAAACTATTATTTACTTTATAATATCAGAAATTTTATGACGTATCCATTTCACGTTGACCAACGTTCACCTATTATTAAACTACATGTCATGTGTAAGTTTATCAGTCGACGCACACATGCGCGCGCTCATGCACACACATACGTGGACACACACATGTACGACTACACACACGCACACGCACACACACCGCTTATCAAAGTGTTATTGCTTCACAAAACTCGAATAGTAAAATTGTGGGGTTAAATTGAATTCATTTTATGACTCTTGTCTAAACACCGCGCTCAGAGACTGATAATGGACAGTTAATGTTAATTAGTAGTAATTGCTACAGTTGAGACGTTCTAAGAAGCCTCATTTGTAGTTTTATATAAATAACAAGTTTATAGCAGTACATACATACATACATAACTTCACGCCAGTTCCCTTGCGGGGTAGGCACGATCAACAGAGCGCCATTCACGCTTATTCTTACACACCTCACTTGCTTCTTTGACATTCATAGCTCTTGTCATGCCCGCTCGTCTGTTCTTAAGGCTCCTGACATCGCCTTCTGCTAGTACACGATCAACGGTCAATTTTAATTTAAGGTACTTATTAATCATTTAAACACTGCTCATACGGATAGTTGGAAATATATTAAAGGTTTTCGTTAATAATTCAAATTTCGTGGTTTAAAGCTTAAATATTGTTACGAGTCGCGAGACTCGAATTAAAATGCCGTTAGAATTACTATAGAGTTTATTAGAACTTTAAAAACACGTATAACACAGGTACAAATATAACCGAACACAACAAGTCCAAACATAATGCAGAAGTTCCTAATTCAATAACGCGCAAAGTCCGTCACTTAATAGATTCCCGATTGTAGTACACACGTCTTGCTTCGCTCGCGGTTATCGCTCGACTGCCTCGTCCCTCCATCGGGCCATTGCTTAATACTGCATAGAGGCCGCGTGGACTGAATTTCTTAGAATCAATTTGTACTTTAAATCCGACACACCTGACTAATGAGTTGACCGCAACGGTCATAAACGAGTACTATAGAAAAATGATCTGTTCTCTAGAATAATTAGTAAACGCATGTCAATAAATAAGTAAACAAAAGAAGCCTAAATACCGAAAGGTAATAAAATGTGTTTTACAGGTATGCAGGTGTGAATTTGTTTTTGTTGGCGTCTAGGTCGTAACAATATATTAGATATTGAGATGTGACGTCACGAAATTCATGACAGCCCCCCCCCCCCCCCACCACCCCTCTCCCCGTTACGTGTGACATTATTTATGTATGGCATCTAATGTGGAAAAAAGGGTTATAATATTCCAAAAATATAGGCAATTTTGAATTCAATTTTTTTTTTGGATATGTAGCCAAACGATAAAAAACAAACAGTCAATATACGGAATAATTCCTGGGCATCGACTTACACGCACTTGGCCGATTTTATATGTATTTATACGAGGCTAAATATCGAATTTCAATTCAAAAGCACAAAAAGTAGGTTATGTATACAAAGCATTATGATTATTGTGCTCAGGTTGGCAGTTTCACTTCGTTAAGAAAATCAAAAACATATTAAAACGAGTCTGTACGTTGGCTACGTTTCCACCGATAAACTGCCGCACCGATTTTGTTGAAATGCACAGTATACAATATTAATTTTTCAAGTGGGCCTTTTTTTTATTGCAGGAGATCACCAGACAGGCAAATGGCCCGCTTGATGGAAAGCGGTTACCATCGCCTATGGACATTTGCAACACCAAAGGTGCTACAAATGCGCTGCTGCTCTCTTAAGGGAGACTGGAACCTGGCCACTAATGCCGGAACACAACTCAAGGTTGTTATGGCGACATACTTTAGACCAGGGGTGGTAGCCATCCAGTCGGGCAAATGCCCTACCACCTGGCACCTTCAGGGCCAAATCCTATTGTACTAAATAGCGAAACACACTCAAAGGAGTCGTGTAGCGTAACGGCTAGCGCACGTGTCCCGAACTCACAGGGCGTGGGTTCGATCCTGGCTGGAACGCATGCACCGCTTAGGTAGTTTTTTGACCTAAAGTGCATATTGTTACAATTACCACGCGCTAACAGCGGTGAAGGAAAACATCGTGATTGCAACCTGCACATCGAGATGACCGATGTGTCTGTCTGTCGTCCCGTCCCCCCCCCCCCCCCCTATAGTGGGAGATCCGAGCCCAGCAGTGGGACATTTATGGACTGATATTATCCGTGCAGGAACGGAGAAAGAATACAATTTGCTGACTTAACAACCCACAGCCAGGTGGTAGGGCATTTGCCCGACTGGATGGCTACCACCCCTGGTCTAAAGTATGTCGCCATAACAACCTTGAGTTGTGTTCCGGCATTAGTGACCAGGTTCCATTCTCCCTTGAGAGAGCAGCAGCGCATTTGTAGCAACTTTGCTGTTGCAAATGTCCATAGGCGATGGTAACCGCTTTCCATCAAGTGGGCCGTCTGCCTGTCTGCTTATCTCCAGCAATAAAAAAAAATAATATATACTCAAAGTAGTCTCGGGGCCCATTTTGACAAAACGAAAGTGGTAACATTAGATTTTTGAAAAATCAATTATCCTCATCAGGAATCGAAACGAATTTTGAAAAAACAACACAGCATCATTTTTACGAAAATTGCGCGGACGGAGGAGTATGAAATTTCGCACACTAGTTTATATAGAGAAGACGCGACGAATGCTATTTTTTTTTAATAATGCATAAATAAGTTTTTTTTTAAAAGGTTTTTAAATACAAGCTTTTGAGACCGTGGATATCATGTAGCAGCAGAGTACTAGCCAAGACAAGTGAAACCAGCCCAAACACGACGGGTCTATCTTGTTTAGTACAGGAGTTCCTATGGCCACCTTCCGACTCCATCATCAGATCAGCGCCATGGTACCGTATTATTGCATTGTCACGCGATATACACATGCGTGCAAAATTACAGCTCAATCGGAAACCGGGAAGTTGGTCAAATTTAACTTGCAAGATTCCACCCGAACTTGCATACTTACATAGGTACATCCATTGCAAGTTAAATAATAAAAGCTTGTAAAAATACATTAAATCAATAAAAAATAAAAAATTACACACACTACCATGTATTTGACACACACACGCATATATACTCTTTTGTTGATTATTCAAGTCAAATTAACAGCGTAGCCTTGGCGACATCTATGATTATGAAAGTATAGTCTTTGACAACAGCACCTTAATAATGTTCAAACTTAAAATACATACATATATAACTTCACGCCAGTTCCCTTGCGGGGTAGGCACGAACAACAGAGTGCCATTTAGGCTTGTTCTTACACACCTCACTTGCCTCTTTGACATTCATAACTCTTGTCATGCACGCTCGTCTGTTCTTAAGACTCCTGACATCACCTTCTGCTAGTACACGATCAATTTGATCATGGAAGGTGTGTCGTGGCCTTCCACGACTTAAAATACAAATTAATTATGGTCGAATTTCGACCACTGGGCGACTATATTAATTACTAGCTTCTGCCCGCGACATCGTCCGCGTAAAACAGATTAAAAAAAAAGTTAAAAAAAATTAAGTAAACAAAAAAACCCTACCGATTTTGAAACATTCTTCATTGGTGCTCCGCTCCTATTGGTCTTAGCGTGATGATATATAGCCTATAGCCTTCCTCGATAAATGGGCTATCTAACACTGGAAGAATTATTCAAATCAGGCGAGTAGTTTCTGAGATTAGCGCGTTCAAGCAAACAAACTCTTCAGCTCTATATATTAAGTATAAGATTACACCAAATCATAGTATAGCTTGTAAGGATCGATTTCTCTGAAGGAATATAACTAAGTTAAGTTTACTTTCAATTGTATTAGTTAAATATATAAATTAAATGGATATCAGTGCGAGAGAACCCTGTAGTATAACTAGCGGAGGAGAAATTACCTCGATTGTACATTGATATTTATGCTAGTCGTTGGCAAAGCGTTGCAACTCGGTTTATATTTAACAGCGTAAATTGTAAAGGCTGTTTTAAATAACAAACACAGCAAATTAACTATGCCAGTCAATATGTACGTATAAACGATAACAATTAGTTACTAAGATAGATAGTATAATTATATACTTGTATGATTATCAATGAATAAAATATACATTGACTCTTCGGGTGATCAGAGGGCTGGTGCTTACCTCGGCCAACGGATCAGTACGGCGATCCGGCGAGGAAACGTAGCCAGCCTTCGGGGCACCTTACCCATAGAAGACGGTGATCTGGGCTCAGTATTCTACTTATAGTCTTGAGGGACTATGAGTAGAATACAATACAAATAAGTTAAGTTTTCTTGCATTGTATTACAATAGAATAAATACATTCCATTTGAAATTATATTAAAATTAATACGATAATAACATATAAATATAATATAAGTAACTGCATATTCTATAGTATTTATGTATACCACATTTGACAAATGTAAACAGTTTTATTCCTGCCACGGGTTGTCTGGAAGAGATCGCTTCTTAGCGATTAGACCGCCTATTGTGCACATTTAGAATATTTTTAGGCTATAAGTTTTTCTGTGTTTAATGGTGTACAATAAAATGTTATCTATCCATCTATAGATATAACGTAGTTTTTCAAACTTTTTAATTTTGTTTGTGAAACTAAACTGAGTTGCTCTGAAAACAATTAAGTTTTTTTAAATTATAAACAAAACCGAAGAGTATATGATTCTTTAACATATTATGTTTACTACACTGTCTTTAACATGTTATAATTACATATCTGAAAAGGGAAACAATATTCAAAGCTATTCACAAAAAATGATTAATAGAAATTTTAATAAACAGTTCGCAAATTACACTTTAAAATAGCTATGACAAAGGCCTTCATATGACTGCCAGTACCGTCAATACTGAGATTCCTTCAAATTGCGTGGATAATACATAATCGAATGCACTAATAAACTATCGCGCGGCAAATGGAGATGGAACGATGATATCTCAATTTACATGTACATATCGTCGTCAGGCATATGCAGTCTACTGCTGGACGTAGGCCTCCCCAAGACGGCGCCACTCATCCCTGTCCTCCGATTTCCTCAGCCAGCGCCCACCGGCGACCTTGCACGGGTCGTCGGTCCATCGGGCTGGAGAGTGTCCGACACTACGTTTACCGAGACGCGGTCTCCACTCCAGGACTCGATTGCTCCATCGGCCATCGGTCCTGCGGCAGATGTGACCGGCCCACTGCCACTTCAACTTGCTAATTTTGCGAGCTATGTCGGTTACCTTGGTTCTCTTATGGATATCCTCATTTCTAATTTTATCCATAAGAGAAACACCAAACACAGCTCGCTCCATAGCCCGTTGAGCGACTTGGAACTTGTGGACCAATCCTGCCGTAAGTGTCCATGTCTCGACCCCGTAGGTCATGTACATATAAAAGGTGATAAATAAATACTACCAAGGAGTAGAATATAGATAGCAAGTAAATAATATTGTTAGCATAGGTAATAACAAAATTTAGAGTATATATAATAGAAGTAGTAAGAACAAAATGTACAATGTACATCGTAAATTAAACAACTAAAATTGTATAAGAAAGTAAGTTTTTTTCTAAGAAAAACAATAAATACCTGACATAACTCCATTGTCAGGGAGATATATATATAATATATAAATAAAAAAGTAATACTACTAATATTAACATATTTTATATTGTATGTTTCTTTATTTGCGTGTATTGGACTGTGTTGTCTTTAAATAAATAAACAATAATTATTAACTGAATTAATAAATAGAAATTTTTGTTTTAAATCGTTTTATAACGGAATGTTTGTTTAACAAGTTTTCCGTGCCGATAATAATCAAACCCGTAAACTCCACGTGTCAAACCTTAACTCACTAAACCGTAGAGGCAGAATATGAATTTAAGTGCTGTTTCACCCGGCGCTAGATAAACATTACTAAACCATAAAATCGTTGATTACGAGCGTGATTGATTGTGACACAGGAAACTAAATTTTAGATATCAATACGCTTATCAGCGTAGATAAAAGGAAAACTATGTTATCTTAAAAATATTTTTATTATTATTAAAAGTGGTCTGTATACAGGATTAAAATATAGGCATATTCATAAGAAAATATATTACATATGACAATTAATTGTAGGGATGCTTATATATTTGTTCCTCCTTAAAAAATTAAAAACCATTTTACTTTCGACACAAGCAATACATTTGTTTACGTAAAATAAATAATCATTTGTTTATAATGACTACAAAATAATTTGTTTTAGTTTATCATTATTCTGTAAACTATTTAATTAAACAAATTAAGTAAATTATTCAAGTGGCAGAACTGAAACTTGTGATAAACAAACAAGATTATCAAGGATATATTATAGAATATAATAAAAATTATAAACGATGAAACAGTTTGATTATATAGTAGTAATAGTAGTAGTAATATATCGGTGTCTATATATGTAATATATCAAACTAACCAGGAATAGTTTCACAACGAACCGGGCCATTACGAAATAATAATATATACATTGATATACAAAAGACCAAAGATACACACATCAAAACAAAAAAATTAAGTACAAAATCACAACTTCTGATTATATAGGACCAAAATTCGTCCTACACATATCACATACAGCAATTTTTTAAACAACATCAACGAACGTCTTGCGACATTTTTATCGTCCGTACAGTACTCGTGGTGCGATACTCTCAAAATTATGATTAAAGAAACTTCTGCCATACCGATCTCTGACAACTTTTAGAAAAATCGATGTTTATTTAAATAGAAAGCGCGTAAAATACCTTCCGTTCGTTTATCATTGATATAAAATTAACCTAAATTTTATAGTTTAAGAACCTATGCCAAACTTTTACCGTATGAATGGACAGCAAGATGTATGGAAGCAACCGAATACCGCATAACCGAGTTGCAACGCTTCTCTCGCACAGCTATTCCGTTCAACCTTTAATAATACACACACAGACGCGAGTTAATTTTACGACTCGCACACGTTCACAATACGGTTCTAGGGTTGTCAATATTATTGATGCAATATTTATCATAACAATTTAATGGTCTAATTTATATTGAGTTACAAAAAGTTTGTGATCCAAGTAATTAAATATCACAGTACATTTTGCCAGGTGGTAGGGCACTTGCCCGACTGGATGGCTACCACCCCTGGTCGAAAGCACCTCGACATAACAACATTGTGTTCCGGCATTAGTGACCAGGTTCCAGTCTCCCTTAAGAGAGCAGCAGCGCATTTGTAGCACCTTTGGTGTTGCAAATGTCCATAGGCGATGGTAACCGCTTTCCATCAAGTGAGCCGACTGCCTGTCTGATGAACTCCTGCCATAAAAAAAAATATTAAAACAAACTAAATTATTAGACATGTTTCATCAGTGACTTTTTTTGTTATTTATTGGCTTTTTTGTTGTTTCTTAGATTATGGAGTATTTTCAAGGACTTTCTGTTTAACGTACAAAATATTGTAGTATATTTATTTATGTATTTATTACATATCCAACAACTTACAATATCTATAAGCTAGATTGATGAATATCATATTTTAATATTTATTATCCTATTCCGGACGAAGACACTATGTACTCAATGTCTTCATATAATGCATGCTGTGTTCGCACCAAGAAGGCCAGTCAGCAACTATATTATCTGTACTCTAGTTTTGTTTAAATTGTTTACATAAATGTAAGCTGAATTGGTCAGTTTGCGAACCAAACTAGAAAAAAAAAAAACAATTTCAAAAACTCAAAAATCACACAAAGTGGTCCAGCCGTTCTTGGGTTATAAATGGTGTAACTAACACGGCTTTGTTTTATATATATATAGATATACTTATAACATTAATAAATTAATATATGTATTAAGCACATTATTTTTACATTTCTATATATAAAAACACAGAAATGAACGTCTCAATGCAGCTTTAGAAATGGCAGCCCTACCAAACGCACACAAACATATACTGATATCAACGAAATTATTAAACTAAACCTTATTGCTCTGTTGCTAATGTCGTTTTTCCCATAAAACACAAAACATTACAACAATTCGCTCACGTACCGCTGGACACGTTTAAAATTTCAATGACCCAAGTAAAAAGAATACAAAATTCATTTATTGTCATTAAATAGTGAAAAATATCGATTACTTAAGCAACTTAAACCTAATTTACAATTGCATTACTTAAGAAGCGAGTTAAGTTACGAAATCGATAAGTGAACTCGTCAAACTAGCGAGATATTTCCGAAACTAGCGAGTTAATTTGCATAACTGGCGAGTTATTTTGCGTAACTGGCGAGTTATTTCCGAAACTGGCGGGCTAATTTGCGTACCGAGCTACTCAAATGAATTTCGCATCGGGCTCGCGCATTACCGCATATTTGAAGATATAACTTTTCAGAGTTAACTTACAACAAATCTACTTATATATTAACACTAACCCTAACAAATGGCAAATCATTGAAGTCCATGACATTTTTGGTGCTGTGATACAATTTCTTGGAATACACTTACTAGGTACCTACATTAGCACGGCTGAGCTACCTTTAAAAATGGCTATTGTTACGACCTAGGTGCCGACAAAGACAAATTCACACCAAGCATACTTGTTGTTAACTTTGTGATTAAAAAAACAGCCCGTCGTGTATTGTAATCTTTTACGGCCTATTGTTGCATTGTGATCACTGCCAGGTGTCTCGGATTTAAAAGTACAAACTGATTCTAAGAAATTCGGTCCACGCGGCCGAGCAGACATATTGCATCTGTGCAGTATAAAGCAATGCCCCAGTGGCGAGATGGGGCAGTCGAGCGATAGCCACAAGCGAAACAAGACTTGTGTACATTCGGTAAACTATTTAGTTGACGGACTTTGCGCGTGTATTTGAATTACGATCTTCTGCATTACGTTTGGACCTGTTGCGTTCGATTATATTTGTACATACATACATACATACATAACTTCACGCCAGTTCCCTTGCGGGGTAGGCACGAACGACAGAGCGCCATTCAGGCTTATTCTTACACACCTCACTCGCTTCTTTGACATTCATAGCTCTTGTCATACACGCTCGTCTGTTCTTCAGACTTCTGACATCACCTTCTGCTAGTACACGATCAATCTGATCATGGAAGGTGTGTCGTGGCCTTCCACGACGACCTCTGCATCCATTCACTTTTGCATTGTATATCTGTTTAGTCATTCTTTCCACATGCCCGAAGCACCGGAGCATTCCTTTCCTTACCTTCACCCCGACACTCTCTTTCAGAGCAACTCTCTTTCTTACTTCGGCATTACGAATAAGCAACTCGTAATAATATTATATCCTTGATAAGTCAAAATTACTATTCCGACAATGCAGTCTCACGTTTTTATTAAAAATAATAATACAATATAAAACTCTGCATTACAGTGCATCGTCTTTTTCTCTTAGCATACCTATTTATAATAATACGTTGTTTTTCTTTATTACTAAAAATTTAATTCCGGTGGTTCGGGCATGTGGAATGAATGACTAAACAGATACAATGCAAAAGTGAATGGATGCAGAAGTCAGGAGCCTTAAGAACAGACGAGCGTGCATGACAAGAGTTATGAATGTCAAAGAAGCGAGTGAGGTGTGTAAGAATAAGCCTGAATGGCGCTCTGTTGCTCGTGCCTACCCCGCGAGGGAACTCGCGTGAAGTTATGTATGTATGTATGTATGTACTAAAAATTTACATTTTTCTAACGAATATATAAATAAACTAGCTGTCCCGGCAGACGTTGTACTGCCCTGAAGAAATAAAATTTAGAACCCGATTGCAGCGCCACCTACCGGGTCCAAATGTACGCTATCTATCCGTCAAGTCTCTATCCGCGCAGGAACGGAGAAAGAATACAATTTCCTGCGGCCGGGCGGCCTGTCGCAAGAGGCGACAAAACAACCCACAGCCAGGTGGTACGGCATTTGCCCGACTGGATGGCTACCACCCCTGGTCTAAAACATGTCGCCATAACAACCTTGAGTTGTGTTCCGGCATTAGTGACCCGGTTCTAGTCTCCCTTAAGAGAGCAGCAGCGCATTTGTAGCACCTTTGGTGTTGCAAATGTCCATAGGCGATGGTAACCGCTTTCTATCAAGTGGGCTGTCTGCCTGTTTGCTGATCTCCTGCAATTAAAAAAAAAAGTCGGATCAAACTGCAAACGGTGCGCAAATTTGATTAAAATCGGTCAAGTAGTTTAGGAGTCCATCGCGGCCAAACAACGCGACGCGTAATTTATATATATTAAGATTAGCTTCCGAGGCGTTTTTGTGCTTCTAGTAGTATCTAAACATTTAAAGAAACCAATGGTCGCCAATTGGTCGCAATTCGACCATAATTAATTTAAATTATAAGTTCGAACATTATTAAGGTTCTGTTGTCAAAGACTATATACTTCTATAATCACAGACTCCGCCAAGGTTACACTGTCAACTTGACTTTAACAATAAACAAAAGAGTATATATGCGTGTGTGCGTCAAATACATGGTAGCGTGTGTAATGTTTTTTTTTAATGTATTTATTATGCATAATTTAAAATAAATATCAGCACTCCGCACTCCTTCTCTATATAAACTACTAGCTTCTGCCCGCGACTTCGTCCGCGTGGAATAGTTAAAAAAAAAACGATTTTGAAACATTCTTCATTGGTGCTCCGCTCCTATTGATCTTAGCGTGATGATATATAGCCTATAGCCTTCCTCGATCTATGGGCTATCGGACATTGAAAGAATTTTTCAAATCAGACCAGTAGTTCCTAAGATTAGCGCGTTCAAACCAACAAACTCTTCAGCTTTATGTATTAGTATAAGTGTGCGAAATTTCATACTCTTCCGTCCGCGCAATTTTCGTAAAAAGGGGTACAAAGTTTTTGCTTCACATATTAATATAATTATTCTAAACTCTTACTTGATTTCGGGTGGTGTCAATACATTATATACATTGTTTTTTCATAATAAATAATATAAAATGTGTTTTTAAATCTTATCTATACTAATATTATAAAGCTGAAGAGTTTGTTTGTTTAAATGCGCTAATCTCGGGAACCGCTGGTCCGATTTGAATAATTCATTCAGTGTTGAATAGTACATTTGTCGAGGAAGGCTATAGGCTATATAATATTTTCAAAAAAATTAGGGATCCTTACTAAAAGTCCAATAATGTAACCCAAGGTGTAAAAAAATGACCCGAAAAAATCCTTACACGGCGTGCGCTGCGAAAACTGTTGATTATAGAACAAAACAATGTACTACCACTTTGCAGAACATATAATTGTCTACAAAAAATATCGCGTAACCATATGTCTAACTATTGTAGTTATCTCACAATAAGTGTTTTCTTTAATTTGTTTAAATAATTAAAAAGCCGTCGCTTCAAAAACTCTTTATTTTGTACCTTGGTATTAATCCTTATCAAAATAAATGACTCCATATTCAAGACGAATTCAATACCTTTCTAGAATTTTTTGAATTATTCAATTCGGACGTTTCGTTCAAAAGATATCGCGATATTTAAAATGTAAGTATTAGTGTAGTAGCCAAATATACTAATATATTGTCTGATTGAACGCGCTAATCTCAGGAATTACTGGTCTGATTTGAAAAATTCGTTCAGTGTTGGATAGCCCATTTAACGAGGAAGGCTATAGGCTATATATCATTACGCTAAGACCAATAGGAGTGGAGCAGCAATGAAAAATATTTTAAAATCGGGGGGGCTTTGAAAACAATATCCACGCGGACGGCGTCGAGGGCACAGCTAGTAAAATATAAAATGTGTTTTTATATAATTAATATAAAACCCTAGCTGAAACGTACCGACTTCACCAAGCGTCATTAAAAAACACACATGCACGCACGCACGCACGCATACCAAGGTTTAATAAAGCTTTGTAACCTTTAATTAATTCATAAACGCAGAAAGCACTCGCAGTGCCTCGTACGCGGATGTGTACAATTCTTGCGTGGAACGTTATTGCTGTAACATGTTTGTCAGGCGTTCCTGTGCCCACTTCGGTGGGCGTAAAACATTTTTACTTTTTTGATTTATTAATCACAATTAACAATCAAATATAGCCTGTCTTACTCGGGAATAATGTAGCTTTCTACTAGTGAAAGAATTTTCAAAATTGGATCAGTAGTACTGGAGATTACCACGAACATCCAAACTCACAAACTTTATCTCTTTCATAATATTAGTATAGATATAGATTCTCAATTCGTCGGGATCTTTTCTTTTTATGTATGTTCACCGATTACTCCGAGATTTATGATCCGATTTACGTGATTTTTTTTTTTGTTCGACGCGGAGTAGCTTCCATTTGGTCCCCTAAACATTTGACATAGTTTGGCCTAGTAGTCTTCATTTTGTGAACATTTTTTATGAAAATGTTTCCATTCCGTTCCATATGTACACCGATTACGCTGAGATTTATGATCCGATTTACGTGATTCTTGTTTAGTTTGATGCGGAATAGTTGCCATTTGGTCCCATAAAAATTTAACACACTTTGGCCCAGAAGTTTTCATTTTACGAACATTTTTTTGTTCCCGTTTCTTGGGACCTATATTTTTCAAGGAGCGCGGCACCTTTCGTAGGTCTACCCATACATAGCTAAACACTAAAAAGTAACAAATAAAATAAAAAAACTTCGTTTAAAAAAACCGACTCCAAAAAATAAAAAAAATAAAAAGTATAAAATATCTTACTGAATTAAGTTTTTCTTTTTTGCGTGAGTTCAGCAGCAAAAAGTCATGGTAGCGTAATTAACGCGTTCCAAACTCAAAGGGCGCGGGTTCGATCCTGGCCGGAAAGCATGCACCACTTAGTGCAGTTTTCTAACCTAATGTGCATATTGTCACAATTACCACGTGCTAATAACGGTTAAAGAAAACAACGTAATGCAACCTGCATATCGAGATAACCAATGTCAAACCCGCTAAGCCGGCTTGAACAAGCGTGGCGGGTATACTGTTCGTTTCCCTATAATGAGAGGCCCGAGCTCAGCAGTGAGACATTTATGTGCTGTTAGCCTGTTATACTATATATTATATATGAGTTCAGCAGACAGGCGGATGGCTCACATAATGGAAAGCGGTTACCATCGCTTATACACCTTTGTAACTCCAAAGGTGCTACCAATGTGCTTCCGCTCTCTAGCGGAGAGACTGGTTCCTGGCCATTAATGCCGGAGCACAAGCCAAAGTTGTAATAGCGGCATACTCTAAACTAGGGATGGTAGCTATCCAGACGGGCAAATACACTACTTGGCTGTGTGTTGTTTTGTCGTCTCTTACGACAGGCCGCCTGGCCGCGGGAAATTGTATTCTTTCTCCGTTCCTGCAAGGACAAAGGATATATTTTAAATTATGAGACGATACTTAAGTTTTAATTGAGATTTTCTATAAAATATGAACAGACTTGTGTTCCCTGCCCCTATTTTCCTGGGCGATTGTCAATCCATGTTCTTCTTCGAAGATCATAATATTCGATCAACTGTCACTTGTCACTTGCGGGTTACCTCCGTTACGCATAACTATGTACAATTTAATATTATTAACAACCAATTTCTTAACCTTTAATTAATTTTTCACAGAAATATCTAGGTAAACTGAGACCAGAAGGAAGAATTGTTTGTGTGTAAATCCAGGACGTGTGCATTAAAATATAGGGTACATTTGTCCGTGTCCAAATACCACTGTTTAGTCCTTGAAGAATTATCTAACTTATAGTGAAAACCGTTTAAAAATACATTGTGTGGTTTAGGAGTTAGTGGTTATACAGATGGTAAGATTTTTAAAAGCGAGTATGTATTATTATATGAAACGTCATAATAAGATATACTAGCATATATAGACATCTAGAATACAATATAACTACTTTGAGTTGTCTTTTATTGTATTACTTTAAAATGTCCTAGTTCAAATTATTTCCCCGCAAGGGAACTGGCGTGAAGTTATGTATGTATGTATGTATGTTAAATTATTTTATACTAGACAGTAAGTAGCTTTATTTTACTGACACAAAAACTTGATTCGTTTTATTACATATAATAATAACAAACAAACTAGTCCATATAGTCTAAACAGCTGCCCAGCAAAACATAGACATGAGTCGAAGCCAACCTGATTGGAAAAATAATACATGATGACTTGTTTCCTATGACAACGTAGGTATTTGTTAGTGAATTAAAAAAAGACGCGATTGCAGCGCCATCTGTTTATTAGACAGTAAGTAGCTTTATTTTACTTACACAAAAACTTGATACGTTTTATTACATATAATAATAACAAAGAAACTGAGTCCATAGAGTCTGAACAGCTGCCCAGCAAAACATAGACATGAGTCGAAGCCAACCTGATTGGAAAATTAATACACGATGACTTGTTTCCTATGACAACGTAGGTATTTGTTAGTGAATTAAAAAAAAGACGCGATTGCAGCGCCATCTGTTTAATGGAAATTACATAATTTATTAGGATAAAAAGTATCCTAAGTGTTGATTCGGGATATAAGCCAGCTCTGTGTCCGAGTTTCATTCATATACGTTCGGAAGTTTTCAAAAGCGATGCGATCGCAGCGCCATCTTTTTCGACATTGTTATCTATCCCGCGGAAACGACGCCATTTATCGGGATAAAAAGTATCCTAAGTTACGCTCGAGTCGAAGTTGAGTTTCATTAAAATCCGTTCAGTAGTTTTCACGTGATGCTCTCAAACAGACAGACACAGATCTTGGGCCGAATTACTCCCCCTGTATTTTTTTCACACTTTTAAACGCAATGCACAACACTTGAACAATTTACAGATTTATTATAGTAAAGATAAAACATTTAGTAGTTGTTGAGACAATTGAATTTCGTGAACCGACTTTCCGTTATTTGCTCCGGGCTGGGTGTCTCGTGTCGAGTCTCATAGTGGTCCATTCGTCCCTTATAATAAGCGAAACTCGCTTAACTTGGGAATATACAATACTAGCTGTACCCGCGACGTCGTCCGCGTGGAATTTGCTTTCAAAAACCCCCCGATTTTGAAACATTCTTCATTGTTGCTCCGCTCCTATTGGTCTTAGCGTGATGATACATAGCCTATAGCCTTCCTCGATAAATGGGCTATCAAACACTGAAAGAATTTTTCAAATCAGACCAGTACTTCCTGAGATTAGCGCGTTCAAACAAACAAACACACTCTTCAGCTTTATATATTAGTATAAGATATGTGTTTGTCTGCCAATTATTTAATATCTAGATTAGATATTAATTAACACACAATAATAGAATCACAAAAATCCGTAAGTACCAAAATTTCAACATTATTGCGTTCGCTTCCGAAAGTTGGCAGCCCTGCAACGCCCGAGCGAGCGTCCCCGGTAAATAATTGCTAAAACGAAAACCCATAGAGTCAACTAATGTAATAAAAATATTATTTTAAAATTTTATCTACTACAATGGAATTGTGAAGCTTGCCACCAGCCCTGTCATGAGGACCACGATCACTCTGCCAAGAGTGTGACGACGGAGAAGAAGAAGAACTACAATGGAATCTCTATAACTCTAATCTAATAAATTATAACACCACACAAAGTCACAAACACATAACTAACAATAAAACTTATACACATAGTTAAACCTACGCGCACTACCATCGCATTGCATTACACGCACACTCCACAAACAAACCGAAACACACAAAGAGCCTAAAAATTAATAAACCAGGCACAGAAAAGAAAAAAACAACACACATGGCACTAGATAGGACTATATATAAGTATAGATATAACAACACTGCACATGCACTTCCTCACAACACCAGCATGTAACAGATACACTCTACATTAGTACAAGTTTAGTATTAAAACTAGAATAAATTAATATAATAAGTTATTCTTAAGGTACACCAAAACAGAAAAATTACTACATATAATGTCACATACACTAACAAAAATAGACAATAAGCGTGTACGGAATCTCAAATTTTTCATAGAAATTAAGTATTAAAAAAGGGTACGGAACTCGAGTCCATAGAGATATATATAATAATAATAAAAAATAAAAAAAAACTAATCTTGTTAAAAACCCTAAGTCGAAAAAAATGCCGTTCCCTTCCACTAGACCCCCATTTACTCGGTATCTCAAATTATTTAGACTTTGTATCTCGAAAAAAAATTTATGTTCCTAGGAAGCATCCTAGTACGTATTTATACACGATTAGCCGTCCGGCGCGGTTTCACCCGCGCTCCGTCCCGCTCCCGTGGTATATAGTGTCTAGTTATATAGCCTACGACACTGCCTGTTAACGTAGCATTCGAACAGTATTAGAATTTTTGAAATCGGTTTAATAGATCCAAAGATTACTTGCTACAACGTCACAAACTCACAAACTACCTCTTTATAATAGTATATATAACTCGAATTTCCAAAATCAGACTCTGTAAGTCGACGTTAGACAAACATAATGACGTCTTATTTAGGATTCCCCGAACTCGAAGCGAATTTTAGGTGCGTTTATTTTATTGTTTCTCCCTAGTACATGTGTAATGAATTAATCTATTCATTAAACTTTCTAAGTTTCACAGCTGTGTATCATAAGATGATGAACAAATCTAAATTTGTCTTTTCGACCAGTACTTATTTGGCCGCGATAAGCCTCATGTTGTTGTTTTGCTAGTTAGCAACAACATGAGTCTTAAGCGCGCCTTCTTAAGTCGAAATTTTAGCCATCAGCATTTCCCTTGACATTCGAGATATCGAGATGCTACTATAGTAGAATAGAATAGAACAATTCTTTATTGCACACAAAAGATCAGTATACAACAGCGATAACAATATTTTACATATTATAATCTGCGTCTTGTCGCTACTACTACTGATGGCGAAACTTCTTTTGCGTTACCATTACGACGTATTTTTAAACAAACGATGTACAGTCGCGGAATGGAAAGGTTCGTCACCTTAAAGTCGGCCTTTGCACGAGTACAAAAAACAGTACTACCAACATTATAATAAATGTTACATATGACTGACATTGAGATTAACAATTAGAAACAAAGAGAATATAACCACTACGCTTATCATAAATATTAAAACCAATAAAAAGGTTTTATATCTCGTAAAAAATATTCTTAGACAAGATAGAAAGACGAACTTTGATCTAAGTAATTTTAAACTTATTAACAAAGAGTTAAACATAATTTTCTGTGTAACTATCTGTTATGTGACTCAGTTTGAAAAGGTAACATGTTCTCCAGAATTGTTAAATAGATCAATGTGAAAACTTGCGAACTTTTTGATACCACAACTGTTCGTAGAACAGGAAATAGACTCAATATCTGATTTACATGACCTTCAAAAAATGTTCTCCAGTGGAGCACTGTTAGAACATGGCTTGAATAAAAACTTTTGAATATTTGTAATATTTTGAATTACAAAGGAGGTATCAAAAAATGTGACTGCAATACCATATTTTTACCTACATTACTCTATCGTACGGAAACGACGTCATTTACCTGAATAAAAAGTATCCTAAGCATTGTCACGGAATGTAAGCTAGCTATGTGTCAGATAGATAGAGAAAAACATTCTAAAAGTTGTATTTTCGAAATCTGCTTAGCCGATGTATCAACCGTACTGATCTTTTCTTTTAAAAAAAATTTGGGGACCTGAACCCATTAGAACGTTTATATGCTAATACTATATAAACAGTTAAATTTAAAAATAATTAAAAACCCGATATTCCGTTTTAAAATAAACATATATAAGAAACTTTGAGAACTATTAGCCATATTAAAGCTGTTTATCTACAACGTATAAACAAGAAGATAAGACGAGCAAAGTGTAACAACATTAACTACAGGGTTTCGTATAACATTTTTATGAAATCCGAGTGATTTTAAAACTGTCAGACTTTTTCAGAATTATATTTTTTACTAAAAATAGTAGATAAAATCAAATAAAAATTACTATATTACCTAATTATTAAATATAATAGAACATTTGTTAAAACATTAATTACCATACCGTAATTACCAAGTGTAGAAATGAATCTAAGACAGACTTTAAATTTGAGTATTAACATTAATAAACTGTTAAACCAATAATAAAACTTAGAAATTTAATATTAATCATTTACAATCATGCCGAACCGTAAGTTTTAACTAAGTCGATTCTTTTTGTTATTTCAACAATAGAAATTTTAAAAACCATTTGTTTCAATTTATTTTTAAAACTTAAACATTTATCAAGCGTACCCTAAAATTGTGATATTCATTCTGAAACAACATGAAAATGTCATTGCGATTATATTCTGTACAGTCACTTATACAATGTGGTTGTCTATTGTTTACCCCAAAAATATAAGCAATAATACTCATATACCCGAATTTCATTTGCCCGAATTGTTTGTTTACCATAAAAGTTATGTGACATTCTCTAGTTTGCCCGTACGTCAGATACCATAATGACACGAGTGCCATACTTATTGTTATCCATTTTATTAATTGCAATAATATTATTTAACAGAATGTTTCAACGCCATACTAAAAGTCGCTTCCGTAGAAAGTTAACCTAACGCCTTTGTCCTAAAAAGCAATTGGTTTTCTAGCACTTTGCCGGCCGCTGCCGCGGCACGCTCGCTTCGCTCGCTCGGCTCGTGCGTTATTTTTCATATTCTAACCTCACTTAACCTAAACCTGTTGATCGTTTAGTTTAAACCGAGTTTATGATTTTTTTCTAGAAGCAATTTCGATGGCAAATGATGTTATGGCATATGATAATTACGCCATACAATGATGATAACAAATGATGTTATTGAAATTGATTTTATGTTCAAGTTTCTAGCACGTGACTAATATAGTAAACAATGAGTATGACATATAAAATTATGAGAAACAATATTATGTCTGTTGACCAGTATAGCAGATGAAATTATGGTAAATGAAATTCTGGCAAGTGGGTGTAGCCGATACAATGTAATATAATAAATTTATGATATTATATAAACTAAAGATTGCGCTAACCCAAATAAGTGTTAGAAACGACTTTATTCTAATAAGTCAATTTTCATATAATTTTACTATCACACAAATGTTATCGTTATTGTATCTGTTGTTGATTTTTCATTCACTTTTGCTATATGTAAATTTGTGATGCTTGGGCTCCATCTGGGATAATGTTATAGGTATTGAATGTGACCAAATGCGTCTTGTTCTTAGCGTTAAAAATAACACCGTCAAGGAATAGCTACATTAGTGTATATACATACTTTCTCTATCAATATTTAACGTCACTAATAACAATATCGCATCACAAATAACGCAGTAAACCCATCCCAGACAGTGCGGTAACACAATAAAAACTTTGAACAGCTTTCTTTGAAACATATTTAGTTTTTTTTTATTTAACACATAATTTAAAATAAAACCTGGCCTTTTACATTTTTAGTTTAACGATTGTAATCTGTTTTGTGCTTAAATAAATAAATAAATTCATTTTATAACCTCAAAGCTTTCATTGTTCTTCCTGATTATAATCATGTCGTAACTCCAATAAAAAGTAGTTATAATTTATTCATAACTAGATAATACACGTCGATATCAAATTGTCATTATTATTCTGAATTTTAATCATCATTGATTCCCACATATAATTAAATATATTAACAAAATTAACATATTTGGACAATATCATTATATTCCATGAACTTCTTTAAGTTATAAAAGATAAATAGTATAAGGGACTTATTCGTTGTTACTGTCATTATAAACGTTTACAGGCCATGTTTTCTATCCATATAAATTAATATAAGCTCCAAGCAGCTACAATTTACCGAATTAAAAAAAAAATGCTCAATTATCTCATTTTTATGATGTCTCAGACGAACAAAGTAGTTCTAGCGAGCCTCGAGTTTTCCGAGGGAAGCCGGCTAAAGGAAACCTAATTTGGAAAAGGAAGCCGATCGCGCCGCAGTGCGTTACGAGAACTTAGTATGAAATAATCGAATTAGTACCGATAAAGGTAGAATAGTTACGACTTCCAGATACATTATTACTAACCACACAGATGGATACAAGTTTTTAAAATATTCTTTACTTCATTTGACGCTTATGTTCATGTAGGCTCCATATATACTTTCGTTCTATTCTATTCGTTCGTCTCAGTCAAAGTACAGTTATTTATTTATTTATTTTATTTGGGAAACATACAATAATTATAATTCTTACAATATAAAACACATAAATTAATACACATATTACTAAGTTTCAACTAAAAAAATAATTCATGTTACGCATTTGACTCATACAACTATAAGAAAATAATAATATATTTGATACAATATTGGAAAATTAGATTAAAAAATAAATAAATAATACAAAACAAAAAAAACTACAATATGTCTATTTATCTATATCATTCTTAAGTCATAATTATCATGTCATAAAAAATTCGTGATACATTTTAAATATAAAAGTCATTATATTAAAAAAACTAAATAATAATATTAATGAAATCAAAGTCAAAATAATAAAAATAAAATATACGAGATACTTATATTGTTCACCTTTGATATCGTGGTTACATACATAAGTAAATATACACCAAATTTAGTGACAATCGATTAATCGCCACGACGGCTATGAAGGGACAGAGAAATTAGAAAATTTTCTAAAAATAACTTAAAAATATATATTGGTATGTATATCTGATACGTTTCTAATATTTACTGTAAGTCAAAGAAACACAGACATAAATAATAATAATAAACAAAAATAATTTTCTTTCTGTCTGTACACGACAAAACCATGCGCGTTATCAGTTATTTAAACACGGTCATACTGGGCGATAAGATAGATGAAATACTTAGGGACACTCGTGGTATGACTGGCGTGTCTCGAATTCCGATTTTTCAAATACATTAGTAGTAAACTTAAAAAAAAAGAACAAAAAACAACCATTCAAAAACAAAAGTGACAGAACGACAGTTAATTCCCTTTTGAGAGCCCTTTGTATGAGCCGATTTTAATATCATTTTTGTACTACCTTAGGGACGAAAATATATATAAGATACTCCTTATAACTCACAAAGTGTGAGACTTCTTACTTTACATGGGCCACGAGAAAAGCTATAACCAGATCAATCAATAAAATCTATGGTGTGTATAATGTAATTGAAACTATAGAACAAAATTTATTTCACATAATCACTCATATCTTCACTCAGATATTTTGGTGGTAATGTGCTTTGGTTTGTTTCAAACAACGGATACTTCTTATCGAAAGCTTGCTCGAACGAAGCTCTCTGAAAGTTCAAGTAACCTGTGAAATGTTTAAAAAGGTCAGAAAAAATTCAAATAATTCAATGGGAATAGATCCATTTCAAATTTTCCCTTTTTGATTTGATCTCGGCACTAGAAAAATATTACCTCATAAGTTATGAAAAAACATCGTAAGCGACAAATATAAACTTATGCAGGAAAGCTACTGGTTATATTTTGTACTTATTCCTAGATCTTCGATTTCTAAGCAACATTTTAGAACATTATTATTTAAAATTATTTGTAATTGTTGATGTTGTATAGAAAAGAGGTGAGACAAAACTCCCCAGTACCCCTCTATCTTCGAGTTATTGAATTAATTTTATAATTTCCTACTCTCTCTCTATTTTCTTCTTCAAACTGAATAAATACATTAATAAAGATAATTTACAAAAAAAACTAACAAAAAACGACTCCACATCTTCCTTTGTCCTAAAGTCGTCACATGCCGCGTCGCAGCAGTGTATTGTGTACTCAGGTGAAGTGATCTTGATACTTGTAATTATTATTATTACTTATGTTACAGATGTACTTATTAAAAACATATATAACGACATATAACTGCGCCAAGATATACGTAATATAAAATAAGTTATTTAAAATTTAGAGCTGAAGTTAAAAATAAAGGGCAATCTTATTGCTTTAAAGTAATCAATTTGAAAATAACACTATTCTCTTTTTGCTAGATGAAGCAGTCGAACAAGCAGACAGCCTACTTGATGATGATGATAATAATAATAATAATAATCGGCAGACAAACATATTGCAAATCCCCAAATTAAGCAAGTTACGCTTGTGTTATGGGTAATATACAGCGTACTACTCTGGGGCCGATCCCAGGCACCCAGACCATAGTAAAAAACGGAGAAAATACGTTTCCGAAATTTACTACACCAGAATCGAACCCGGAGCCTCTGCGTTGCTTTGAGGTAGGCCGGCAAAGGCTTAGCCCGCTCAACCACAGAGGCCGTCAATGATAAATGTATGACAACATCAGACTGTGTATTAACAAGATTTTCAGCGAAGACACAACCTATATCGTAAGGGTGTTGACACACATACAAAAGACAATCACCCATCGGTCATAATAAACAAAAATTCAAGCCTTTCTTTTCGTCATGGTCATCAAACGATACGGTTTTTAATTATAAAGATTATTAGCAAAGCAACGAAACACTGGTATTTCGTTTCAAAACCGTATATTAATTAGAAACGAGTGACATAATTTGTCATCTGTGGAGGCTTATATAGGTAAAGATGTGCTATTGAGCTCATGTTTACCCACTTTCGTTGCGTAGTTTTTAAGTCTACAGCTACTAGCCCTCCCAAGTAAAATAAAACAAATAATAAAATCAAAATGAAAGTAATTGAAGATTTACGTAAATCTAAATATATAAAAACGAAGAATATGCCTAAAAAGGGCTACGTAAATCGTAAAAATATTATTTTCGGGGTCAGGATCGAAACCTAAAACACTTTAATGCACAGTGCCAAGAGTTAGTAATATCGATTAAAAGCGATGTAGGTAAAAGATAACGAGCAATGACAAATGAATTATTCAAATACATATGTTACAATACATTACACGTAACTGCATTAGGTTGATACTATGTACAACAAACAGTAAGTAATAATTCCGAGCTAAATATATTTTTGCAATAATATAAAGTAGTTTTGTTAATATATGATATGATAAGAAACAGTGTTATAAGGGAACCTTGTGGACTGAAAGAGAATAATATCGTGGCAATAGTTAAAGAAGGAATTTTAAGGTCGGTTTGGACGTGTAGACACAATGAATGAAAGCAGAATCACATGACAAGTATATGATAGCAATATGAGGGACAGAGTTTGGTTAATAGAACTACAGGATAGCATTATTGTATCCAGATCTCGGCCAAAACAAAAGATCTTAACATTATCAACGCAATGTGTTATTCAAATACTTCAAAAGTATATTATTTTAGTTAATAACATGCAAATGAAGAAGACATTCATATACATTAATTTAAATAATGATTAGTAAGTAAATATTATAATTTATGCCAAAGACAACAACAGGTTTCTTATCAATCTTATGAATTGAAAAAAGGAATTTGGTTGTAACTATTGTGGCTCTACTAGTTAACTTTTTATATGGAATATTCGGTTGCTTTAACCTTATTGCTACGCGACAGAAGATCAGTTAATTGTGTTTTTTATGACGATTCCTTGAATTACATCTCTTTAATCATGGAACAAGTATACAAAGGATAGCCTCTATGCTTGAGTGGGCTAAGCCTTTACCAGCCTATCAGACGCTCCGGGTTCAATCCCTAATAGTAAATTTCGTTGAAATATTTTCGTTATATGCTATGGTCTAAGTGTCTCAGATAAGCCCCATGGTGGTTTATTGTATACTAACCTACAACACAAGCATAACTAGCTTAGCTTGGCGATTAAAAATGTGTGTGTTTGTATGTCGATTATTGGAACGAAGTTATTTTATGCGGCGTACAAGAATGAACTAGCAGATATCGTCACGTAAGGAACAAGCGTTATGAACCAAAGGACGACCTTTAAAGTAATTTTTGTCATACACTTTCGAACTTTAATGTAGTGAAATAAGATCTAAAATAAATAAAAAAATCATCAGTGTAACATAGTCTATTGAAATATGGTCTTGTAACCACCCTTATTCGTCCACATTCAGACATAATCGCTGCGCACGTGAACATGTTTTTATACCATTTACTTTTTTACATTAAGCTTTTCAATTGTTTATAGTGTTCTTTTTTCCTTTTTAGTGTCTATATTTTTTAAAGTTTATTTATAGTATAGTTTTATTTATATTATAGTTTAATCATAGAAAATAAAAACTAAACATTAATAAAAATTAATGTTTAGTTTTCATTTTATATTATTTATTAGTTACTTAAAACTAACTCAGTGATGTTGTAAATGAAAACGTACTAAAACAATATCATTCATTTTTTTCTAATTTTTAAATAGAACATGACACACATCGCTATATTTACAATCTTGATGTAGAACGAATAAATATACTATTAGACATGTTATATTAAAAAAATCAATATATGAATATTTGTACAAGCTTTGCGATGTACCTATGTATGTATTTAAATTCGGGTAGAATCTTGCAAGTTAAATTTAACCAACTTCCCGGATTCCGATTGAGCTGAAATTTTGCACGCATATGTATATCGTGTGACAATACAATAATAGGGTACCATGGAGCTGATCTGATGATGGAGTCGGAAGCTGGCCATAAGAACTCCTGTACTAAACAAAATAGACCCGTCGTGTTTGGGCTCGTTTTACTTGTCTTGGCTAGCACTCTGCTGCTACATGATATCCAGGATCTCAAAAGCTTGTATTTAAAAACCTTTTTAAAAAATCTTATTCATTTTAATGTAAGGAAATTCGTTCCTGACGGGGTCCCTCGACCGCAGTTTTAGTTTTATTTTTATAACTCTACTAGCTGTGCCCGCGACGCCATCCGCGTGGAATTTGTTTTCAAAGCCTTCCCGATTTTGAAACATTTTTCATTGCTACTTCGCTCCTATTGGTCTTCGCGTGATGATATATATACTATAGCCTTCGTCGATAAATGAGCTGTCCAACACTGAAAGAATTTTTAAACCAAACCAGTAATTCCTGAGATAAGCGCGTTTAAACAAACAAACAAACTGTTCAGCTTTATATATTAGTATAAGATATACTTGTTTCAGAGATCAAGACCCGTTAGAAACAGAAAGCTAATTGCAATTAATTGATACCAGTCTTTAAACAATACTTTAGACTTCCTTAATTATTCATGTAAAACTCCCTTCTGACACCACTCCAACCCTCAATCCGTGTCGGTCGCACTACAATAAACCCATAATGTACAACGGAATCACTTCAAAGCACGTGCAAGCGATTCTCACGGTTAACCCAAAGGAAGAAGGGTTAGAATCGCTTGTTATATGAAAGCAATACGTGTCTTTGTGTGTGGTACAAGTTATAAAATTAAATCTTTTTCATTTTCAATTTATTTTTCCCATTTACCAAACACGTCTAGATCGGCCGGTTCGGCGGCGGAAACAGACAAACAGCGCGGGTTCAGTTCTGGCCGGAAAATTCTAAAAATTGTATTTCGAAATCTGGTGGCCTGAATTTACTATCCCAGCCTCCTATATTTTCTGATTTTTAAATTCACTACAAACTCGACACCTCCAATAGACTTATTATTATTAATGATCAAATTGATCGTGTACTAGCAGAAGGTGATGTCAGGAGCCTTAAGAACAGACGAGCGTGCATGTCAAGAGCTATGAATGTCAAAGAAGCAAGTGAGGTGTGTAAGAATAAGCCTGAATGACGCTCTGTTGTTCGTGCCTGCCCCGCAAGGGAACTGGCGTGAAGTTAGTAAGTAAGTAAGTAAATCGGCAGACAAACACACATATTGTATATCCCCAAATTAAGCATGTTACGCTTGTGTTATGGGTAATATACAACGGACTACTCTGGGGCCGATCCCAGACACCCAGACCATAGTAAATAACGGAGAAAATACGTTTCCGAAATTTACTATACCAGGAATCAAACCCGGAACCTCTGCGTTGCAGTGAGGTAGGCCAGCAAATACTTAGCCCGCTCAACCACAGAGGCCGTCAAGTTATGTATGAAGCTTAGAAGAAATATGATCAATTTTTTTTTTTTTTTATTGCAGGAGTTCAGCAGACAGGCAGACGGCCCACTTAATGAAAAGCGGTCACCATCGTCTATAGACATTTGCAACACTAAAGGTGCTACAAATGCGCTGCTGCTCTCTTAAGGGTCACTGGAACCTGGTCAGTAATGCCGGAACACAACTCAAGGTTGTTGTGGCGACATGCTTTAGACCAGGGGTGGTAGCCATCCAGTCGGGCATATGCCCCACCACCTGGCAAAACAACAATTAAAGTAACCCGCTAATCTCTTAAAGATCACACCGTACATTACCAGTAATTTCATCCATGAAATAGTTGGCGTTACCAAATAGGGATTAGAGCGAGACGGCGGACGCTTCAGCGGCGGGTGAGAGCGAGACGGCGATATATAGCTATCCGCAGAGGCAAATAACACGATTTTTGAGGTTTTCAATACACAATTACATACTACTGTTGTTTTTTTTTCTAGTTTATAGATTTGTCTATTATACATCAATAACAATATATGTATGTTAGTTTGTTTGTTGCATTCACAAATTGAAACGATGAAAAACTAGAGGTACCACGAAAATTCCGCTGATATTCTTTTTTTATAAAAAACTAGCTGACCCAGCAAACTTCGTACCGCCTCAGAATCAACAAATAAAAAATCTGAATGCTAATTGCAGAATGTTTCAACTTTAGTAAAAAAATGTGGTCAAAACTTAACCGGAACGAACATCAAACATTCGACATTTAAACGCAAAAAAATGAAAAAAAACTTGCCTTTTAAATTTAATTTGATTTCTGAACGACTTTTAAATTTAATCGATTTCTAAACGACGGGACGAACGTCAAATGTTTGACAGGTAGAAATAGTTTCTAAGGGAAAGCGAAATTGTTGTTTTTACTATATTCCAAGCATTCGTTTCATATTTACTCACCTTTTAAACCTTCCCTGGACCTCCACAAATAATTCAAAACCAAAATTAGCCAAATCAGTCCCAGCCGTCCTCGAGTTTTAGCGAGACTAACGAACAGCAATTGATTTTTTATATATATATATATAGGTATAAGCATAATGAAAGTTAGCATTTTTTCATTAAAAAAATCAATATTCATTATTGTTGTTAAAAATACATACATACATACATAAGTTCACGCCAGTTCCCTTGCGGGGTAGGCACGAGCAACAGAGCGCCATTCAGGGTTATCTTACAGACTCACACTTTATATATATAATATATATATACATACATACATATATACATAAGTTCACGCCAGTTCCCTTGCGGGGTAGGCACGAACAACAGAGCGCCATTCAGGCTTATTCTTACAGACTCACACTTTATATATATAATATATATACATACATACATAAGTTCACGCCAGTTCCCTTGCGGGGTAGGCACGAGCAACAGAGCGCCATTCAGGGTTATCTTACAGACTCACACTTTATATATATAATATATATATACATACATACATACATATATACATAAGTTCACGCCAGTTTCCTTGCGGGGTAGGCACGAACAACAGAGCGCCATTCAGGCTTATTCTTACAGACTCACACTTTATATATATATAATATATATACATACATACATACATAACTTCACGCCAGTTCCCTTGCGGGGTAGGCAGGAACAACAGAGCGCCATTCAGGCTTATTCTTACAGACTCACACTTTATATATATATAATATAAACATACATACATACATACATAAGTTCACGCCAGTTCCCTTGCGGGGTAGGCACGAACAACAGAGCGCAATTTAGGCTTATTCTTACACACCTCACTTCCCTCTTTGACATATATATATATATATATATATATATATATATATATATATAATTGGAATCCACGTATATAGTGACTCATCACGATATCTCAGGAACTATATAATACCTAGACTTGAAATTTGGCATGGACCTTCCTTTCGCCGAGTAGAGCTCAGCTAAAAAAGGATTTTACGGCACGCGAAGCGGGTGGGTACCAGCTAGTTATGAATAAATAAATGTAACGTATGTAACAAATCGCTGCCAGAGGGTAGCGTGTATTTGTTTTTTTTTTAAACAAGTAAATCAAATATTGAATTTTTACTTTTTATATATTTTTTAGTATTTTGTCTGATTTAACCTAAATGTTTAAACTTTTTAGGGTATAAATTTTTTCTGTGTTTTTTGTAATGGTGTACAATAAAGTGTTATCTCCGTCTCTCTCTCTCTCTTATGGCCTAAAATAAATTATACTAGATAAGTGCTTTCAGAGTATTTTCTTCTGCTAAACCATTTACCATTCTTATAATAACATAATAATAATATTGTACATAACGGACGCAATAACCGAAACCGGTTTACACAACAATGACAACGAACCCCGCGTGCAGGGCAGTAAATCAAAGAAGCACTGACCTCGCCATGCAGGTTCCTCCCGTCCGGAGTATTCTCCGGAAGGAAATACAGCCGCACGCTGACCAGGGTCTGGTCGGAGACCCGGTCCGTCCACAGCAGTTGGAGCTCGCCTGGAAGAGCAGAAGTTGGCTATACATCGGCCAGTTCCTATAGACTGTATAAGGGGGAGTGTTCCGAGGAACTGTTTAGCATGGTGCCATCGTCCTCTTTCCACCATCGCACCACTCGCTATCGGTCGGGACTTCAACCCCTCTTGCGTACCGTGGGGATTTGGAATGAGCTCCCAGCCGAGGCTCTCCCTTCGATATGGAGTTTTTCAAAAACGGTGTCATGAAATTTCTTCGAGGTCGGCAGCGCGTTGGCTACATCCCTGGTCTTGCAAACGTCGATAGGCGACGGTAGCGGCTTTCCATCAGGTGGGCCGTCAGCTCTTAGGGGTGGCTTTTACAATAATCTACTCTTAGTGCGCGTTTGTTACTTTTTTTACTACACCTATCCTACCTATCCGTGCAAGGAACGGAGAAAGAATACAATTTCCTGCGGCCGGGCGGCCTGTCGTAAGAGGCGACCAAACAACCCACAGCCAGGTGGTAGGGCATTTGCCCGACTGGATGGCTACCACCCCTGGTCTAAAGCATGTCGCCATAACAACCTTGAGTTGTGTTCCGGCATTAGTGACCAGGTTCCAGTGACCCTTACGAGAGCAGCAGCGCATTTGTAGCACCTATGGTGTTGCAAATGTCTATAGGCGATGGTAACCGCTTTCCATTAAGTGAGCCGTCTGCCTGTCTGCTGAACTCCTGCAATAAAAAAAAAAAAAAAAAACCTAATCTATAAATGCCTTAATTTTTTATTTATTAATAAAGCTTAGCTGACATGTTTCTGAATTGGGTTATTAATGTACATTAAATTTTAGTATTGGTGGTGCTTACCTCGGCCAACGGATCAGTATGGCGATTCAGCGAGGAAACGTAGCCAGCCTTCTGGGCACCTTACCCATAGAAGACGGTGATCTCGGCTCAGTATTCTACTTATAGTCTTGAGAGACTATGAGTAGAATACTATACATATAGGTTAAGTTTTCTTGCATTGTATTCGATTATATGTAATTATACACTTTTAATTTTAGTATTTAAGTCATTTTGTATAACACCATGTACTGCGCATCTACAATTGTTAACACTACATTCTAGCAAATGAAGATATTGCTCGATTGTTTGACAGCCCTAGCCCCGGCAGTTTGGGCTATGCGTTGATATGTCACTCAGTCAATGAGGTCAACTAATTATAAGATTCCTTCCTATATTATCAACCGTGCAGGAACGGGGAAAGAACACAATATCCTGCGGTCGGGAGGCCTTTTTTTTTAATAACGCAGGGGGAATGCCTTTGGACACCATCCTCGGGCCCTTCGGGTGAAGGGCCAAAATGCAGGTATAAGGCCTGCATCAAGGTTGTGTGGAACTCTTAACGACCGGTTCTCCACGCTCGCTTCTAAAACGGAGTCGTCGCGAGAAACCTACGCCCCATTCATAGCGCTGTTACGGGGCGTCACGGAATCTCGTACAGAGTAACTGCACCATGACCCCCCCCCCCCCCCTCTCTACGCTCTGTAACTCGGCCACCCCAGGGAGCTGAGTGACCCAACTCGTACAGTAGGGGGGAGAAGTCTGCTGTCGCCCTCGTGACAGCGGCCCCCTGTAACGGTAAGTATGGGAGGAGATGCGCGTAGTGGCGCCTACGACCACCGATCTGCTTCCTGGGGATGGTGTCCACTTACGCGTACTCCTCCCTCGCTCTTTCAGCGGCCTCAGAGGAAACCGCAAGCCAGGAATGTTGGCCCTGGAGCACGACTTTGACAGGCGGCCGGGAGGCCTCAACACAACCTACAGCCACGTGATAGAGCATTTGGCCCCCTGGATGGCTACCACCCCTGGTCTAGTAGAGTATGCCGCCATAAAAACCTTGAGTTGTTTTTTTTATATATAGCTGGAGTACAGCAAACAGGCTGACGGCCCACCTCGTGGAAAGCGGTTATCGTCGCCTATGGACGTTTGCAACATCAGAGATGTCACCAACGCGCTGCCGGCCTCGAAGAAATTTTATGACACCCTTTTTGAAAAACTCCATATCGTAGCGCTGTGGGAAAACCTCGGCTGGGAGCTCATCTCAGATCCCCAGGGTACGCAAGACCGTTCTGCAGAACCGTTGCGTACATGAGCGAAGCGGCTCAAGGAAGTGGGGGTGAACTCCCAACCGATGGCAAGCGGTGCGATGGTAGAAAGAGGACGAAGGCACCATTCTAAACAGTTCTTCGGAACACTCCCCGTTGTACAGTCCGGTTGTTGTACAGTCTGGTTGTTGTACAGTGTGTTCCGGCATTAGCAGCCAGTTTCTCTTTAGAGAGCGGCAGCTCATTGGTAGCACTTTTAGTGTTACAAATGTCCATAGGCGATGGTAACCGCTTTCCATCGAGTGGGCCGTCTGCCTGTCTACTGAGCTCCTACAATAAAAATAAAATATAAAGATTTTGTTATCAGCGGTTTTCTGGAAAATACTCCAAAAAAAAAATTCGAAAAATAATTTAGAAGTTCAGACCGAAAAATTAAATAATTGGAGCTACAACTTGCTTTTCAAAATCTGTGCTACACGACCATTCTTCTTCAAGTTAAGAGCCAATCGAAAATCACCTAAAAATGCAGATTTTGTTTTTGCTCCTTGTAGGCGATGGTGACCGCTTTCCATATGGTGGGCCGCTTACCTGTCTGCTGAACTCGTGCAATAAGAAGAAAACCAACTCACCGATGGAAACCAGCTCCGAGTCCTGCCATATCCTGACGAAGAAGAAGTCGCCGATGGCTATGATGCGCTCCGTGTCGCCGGTGACACGAAGCGCCTTGTAGAACGTGTACTGACCATGGTGACCGCATGGCGAGCCGACCAACTGTGGAAGACAACGAGATTAATAACAAAACAACCAAGTGGCATGAGGTCCACGTATATATACAGCCTTTTTACAAGCTTTATTTATTTATTTAATTTGTTTGGGAAACATACAATAATTAATATTCTTAAATATAAAACACAAAATTAATACATATATCAATCAAGTTTCCACTAAAAAATAATTTATATAATAAAAATAAAAAATTGGCTCAAATAGTTAATTACAAAAAAATATACAATTATACGAAAAATTACATAAATAAAATGTCAATTTAATTTAGATTAGGTCAATATTGAATAAAATTGAAAAAAATAATGTCACAATAATTACTAAGAAAATAGAGATTAAAAAAATAATATAAGTATTAAAAAAAAAGTTTATGTCATTATTCTAAGTCATTGGGTCATTCTAAATATAAAAAAAATTAATTTGGGTCTTAAATAGATGTAAGTTACCTATGAAAGGATCAATACTAGTAAATAGTGCATTGTATTGCTGACTGATGAATAAACAGATATACAATGCAAAAGTGGATGGATGCAGAAGTCGTGGAAGGCCACGACACACTTTCCATGATCAAATTGATCGTGTACTAGCAGAAGGTGATGTCAGGAGCCTTAAGAACAGACGAGCGTGCATGACAAGAGTTATGAATGTCAAAGAAGCAAGTGAGGTATGTAAGAATAAGCCTAAATGGCGCTCTGTTGTTCGTGCCTACCCCGCAAGGGAACTGGCGTGAAGTTATGTATGTATGTATGTATGTATTGCTGACAAGTCCGGTATAAAACGTGTTTTTAGTATAGTTAATTTTTATAAGTGGTACTAAGAATAAGGATTTATCACGTGAGCTCAAACGGGGAGCTCTTTTATTTAACTTGCAATGGATGTACCTATGTATGTATATATGTATGTATGTATTACGCTCGCGGATCGCGTTCCTAATACCGAAGTAAGAAAGAGAGTTGGACTGAAAGAGAGTGTCGGGGTGAAGGTAAGGAAAGGAATGCTCCGGTGGTTCGGGCATGTGGAAAGAATGACTAAACAGATATACAATGCAAAAGTGGATAGATGCAGAAGTCGTGGAAGGCCACGACACACCTTCTATGGTCAAATTGATCGTGTACTAGGAGAAGGTGATGTTAGGAGCCTTAAAAACAGACGAGCGTGCATGACAAGAGCTACGAATGTCAAAGAAGCAAGTGAGATGTGTAAGAATAAGCCTGAATGGCGCTCTGTTGTCCGTGCCTACCCCGCAAGGGAACTGGCTTGAAGTTATGTATGTATGTATGTAAGTTCGGGTGGAATCTTGCAAGTTAAATTTAACCAACTTCCCGGTTTCCGATTGAGCTGAAATTTTGCACGCATATGTATAATCGCGTGACAGTGCAATAATATGGTACCATGGCGCTGATCTGATGATGGAGTCGAAAGGTGGCCATAGGAACTCCTGTACTAAACAAGATAGAGCCGTCGTGTTTGGGCTCGTTTCACTTGTCTTGGCTAGCACTCTGTGGTTACGTGATATCCAGGATCTCAAAAGCTTGTATTTAAAAATCTTTTTATTTACTGCGAAGTTATTTTTTGAAGTGCAACTTCTTTAGAATCGTTGTGATTTGTAACTCGATAAAACGAAAAAGCGACATTAAAAAAAATAAACACATAAATCTAAGCCTGCGAGAGAATGAGATACGAGTTAAACATTGCGCAGTACAGATTAGAGAGTCAATAACACCGATGATTAAACATAGGTCCAATTTGGACCGAAATAAAACATCATTTTTCAACTTCTCTTTTCGGCATCTATACATACTGATAAATAAAATTGAAGTGTCTGTTTGTAATGTCAAAATTATAGCTTTTCACTAAATGCATACGAAAGTATATATATGGTACCTATATCAGAAATATATATTACTTTAATATTTTGTCTGTCTTTCCGTCTGTATGTTCCGGCTAATCTCTGAAACGGCTGGACCGATTTCGACGGGACTTTCACTGGCAGATAGCCGATGTTATAAAGAGTAACTTAGGCTACTTTTTTTTTACTTTTTTAAGGTTCAGCGTAAGAAAATCCACAAACACAAACAGCTAGTTAGTTATATATATTATATACATTATTATAACTATAACATTATTTTTCTTTCCTTTTATTGTCTTGGTCTTATTGAGTATGCATTGTTTGCTACAACTCCATTAATTCTTCAAAAAGTAATTCTGTGACATACTTCTGTACAAAACTTATTAAAAAAAGAATTTGAGATATAAAGAGGCACAATATTTAGCTAGACGTGTTGCTGGGGAGTTTCTTGCCGCTTCTTCTCCTTTACAGCATCAACACGTTGCGAAGCGGTGTACATAG
The DNA here is from genome assembly GCA_019925095.2 of Dendrolimus kikuchii. Taxonomy (NCBI): domain Eukaryota; kingdom Metazoa; phylum Arthropoda; class Insecta; order Lepidoptera; family Lasiocampidae; genus Dendrolimus; species Dendrolimus kikuchii. The sequence continues at coordinate 1,151,790 of CM034415.1, read as the reverse complement.
AATAGGAAGTAAAAATTAAATTTTAACTCACATGTATGACCTTCAAAAAGTGTTCTCCAGTGGAACTTATTTTGAATAAAAACTTTTGAATTTGAATTTAGATGGCAGCAGCCACCTGTAGTCTTTATTTTTTTCGAAATTTCAGTACGCAATTTTGTATTTTATTTATAATTTTCACAATTTTGTAGCGCTAGATATACTAACTACTTCTTCCTGTGAAATTTTATCTATTTAGATCCAGTAGTGCCAGTAAACAGACAGACAAGATTAATATACTTATAAAGATTCTGTTGCAGCGAAAATTGGAACCCTACCATAACCCTCACAGATGGCTGCATACCTACGCTTGACTGACTCAGCTGTTTCCGCCGTCGAGTTAAAACATCATTTAATAAATAATAAAAAAAACAATTTGCCTTTAAGTTAATCGTCTCTTAAGACTCTCTGAGTGCAACGGTGAATGAGACATTAATCACAATTTTGAAAACGCATACAGCGTTTCCTAAAACACAAAATCCGCTCGTGTGAGTCGACGCTACAGCGCGCGGGTTAGCAACAATCCAAAACTCAGGATGTGGCCATTTTAAATAGGTAGCGTCAACAAAACAAATGTCATAATTTATACTTTAAAAATATATAAAAAATTAACACACACTAAACTGAGTGAAAACTTCTTTGCTGCAGATGCGGTGTACAAATTTTCACAATTTGCATTTTTTTTTTATTCTTTCTACGTTATACATAAGCAAGGTAAGTAAGTATATTAAAAAATGGTTCGGGCATGTGGAAAGAATGCATGATGAAAGAATGACTAAACAGATATACAATGCAAAAGTGGATGGATGCAGAAGTAGTGGAAGGCCACGACACGCCTTCCACGATCAAATTGATCGTGTACTAGCAGGTGATGTCAGGAGCCTTAAGAACAGACGAGCGTGCATGTCAAGAGTTATGAATGTCAAAGAAGCAAGTGAGGTGTGTAAGAATAAGCCTAAATGGGGCTCTGTTGTTCGTGCCTACCCCGCAAGGGAACTGGCGTGAAGTTATGTATGTATGTATGTATTTAAAAAAAAACTAAAAAAAATGAAGTATATGACAGTTACAATATACTTGTAGGTTTGTGTGTTCTTCCTTCATGGCCTTGGGAATTAAGCGATTAAGAATTTACAAGAGCTTTCAAATTCTTTTAATCTTAGTTTCATACGTTAGAAAATGTTAAAACTTATTATGGTTTCTCAAACCTTGTTATATATTATAGTTTTGATGACGAGGTTGAACTTTATCCCGGAAATGGTGTGTTCACGCATTATACAGATGCGAAATTAAACTAAAGAATTCAAGCTTTCTAAATCCTCAGGATACAATCAATTTGTCGTAAAAAGGTAATAACAACACAAAAGAAGAAACAAGATGTACATTCGCATTTATATATTAAGAATAGACATTGATGTTACATTTTCAGTGTTAATCGAACCTTTCAACCACTAAGAGTTTTTGGCGGGAACTGAAAGGAGATGTTGTGCTGTGCAATTTTATTTTTTAAAAATGTGTAAAATTACTCTAAAATGAACAATACTTGTAGGATGTTGATAGTTTTTCAGTAGTAATTATGTGTTTTGTAAGAAATGTAAACTGTATGTGTGTAATGAAATGAAGAAATGTAACTGTACAGTTCAGCTGTGCGTACATAGGCTTAAGTATGTGTACATAGGCTTAAGAAAATGAAGAAACTATATTGTAAACTAAGATCTGGCTTAAAGGCCTGGCTGCCAAACCATAAACCTAAATAAATAAATAATCACCCACTAAGAACTATTAAAAAAAATATATTTATATTAAAAATTGAAAAATACTAAAAAGCATGAAAGTAAATTATAAATATTTAGCTAACCTTCTTATCGCACACACAGACACACACACACACACACGCGCGCGCACACTCACACACACACATCACGCATGTTTTCCATAGGGGTAGGTAGAACGATGGATTTCTACTGGCGACATTTTTTTCTATTGAATAACTTCGCGTTTGACTGACACATACAGTGATTATAGGCAAGGTTTAAAAATTATAACTAATAGTAATCATTTAGCACAGCCAGCTGGTAGGGCATTTGCCCGTCTAGATGGCCACCACCCCTGGTCTATTGCATGCCGCCATAACAACCTTGAGTTGTGTTCCGGCATTAGTGGGCAGGTTCCAGTCCCATCTACGAGTACGGGAGCACATTGATATTACCTACTATTATAAATTTTTATAGGCGACGGTAACCACTTTCCATCACAGTTGGGCCGTCAACCTGCCTGCTGTACTCCAGTAATAAAAAATAAAAAAGGTTTAATTAAGTATTAGTCGTTGTATTAATTTTGTTTACAATAAATAACAACAAAAACATTTTGTCTGCCGACGCTACGGAGGCAAGCACGACCTCTGAATCAATAAGTATAAATTGAAACAACTCCCGGGCAGAGCGAGACGACGTTATACGCGGGAGGGAGACGGCATCGCATTAGCCAATAAGGCTCATCAACCACGTGGTGATTTCTAATTTAGAATTTAGTATCAACGTTTAAATTTTTAATACGTCCACTTAACCGACTCTATGCAGAGCGTTGTTTCTCAAAGATTTTCATGTCACCCACGAAGAACCTAAAAATTCGTGTGACCTCTTCACTAGAAAATTATAAAGATATTTTTCAACACACTTGCTCATAAAGTGGCTCTATGGTCACCGCAATTAGGCACAGAATGACACCCATTATCAAACTGTGAGTAAAAAACATTATAACTCACTAGTGAGTTATAGATTATTTTTTTAAATTTTATTGGTTGAGTTGCTTTGTTCTTAAAAAAGTTATTATTCAAAAAAAAAAAGATCGTGTTCTATAGAACAAATAAATTAATGTTCCTATTGCTTGCTCATTTCATGCAACTTCTTATTTAAATAGATAATTTTAACTCGTACGTGTTTAATAAATAAAACTTTCACTCATATATAACTTTTTTTTATCTACTAAATAAAATGAGTTTTTGTTGTTATTTTATTCACAAGTGTGTTGAAAAACGTCGAATGATACACGTGTGTATTGATGATTACCGTCCTCGGCTCTCTTAAGACCCTCGCCTACGGCTCGAGTCTCAATGGCGCCTCGGCGGTAATCACCAATGTTACACACTAGTACCATAATGTACTATTAACCAATTTAGTTAATTTGTGCTTTTAATTTATACATAGGTCTTAATTTCTTAACAAACTGCGACACCCCCCTCTAGTAACATGATGTCAAGGACATCTTTGTCTCCCGTGATCACGGCCACTGAAAAGTGGCCGAAACGTCGGAAAAACAAAAAACAAATAAAATTACCGCGCTTAAAACCGTTAAAACTTAGTTTTATTATGTTTATGGACGATAAAACAATATGAACTGACATAAATATATTTGACATTGCTGTAATGGTAGACATACATACATACATAACTTCACGCCAGTTCCCTTGCGGGGTAGGCACGAACAACAGAGCGCCATTTAGGCCCATTCTTACACACCTCACTTGCTTCTTTGACATTCATAACTCTTGTCATGCACGCTCGTCTGTTCTTAAGGCTCCTGACATCACCCTCCGCTAGTACACGATCAATGTGATCATGGAAGGTGTGTCGTGGCCTTCCACGACTTCTGCATCCATCCACTTTTGCATTGTATATCTGTTTAGTCATTCTTTCATCATGCATTCTTTCCACATGCCCGAACCACCGGAGCATTCCTTTCCTTACCTTCACCCCGACACTCTCTTTCAGACCATCTCTCTCTCTTACTTCGGTATTACGAACGCGGTCCGCGAGCGTCACTCCGCAGATTTCGCGCAGTGCTCGCATCTCGACCGCGTTTACTCTACTTTCATGCGCTCTCTTCCATGCAATCTTTTGTTTGATATACTAACTCCCATGACCCCCACAAGATACCCCCCCAACCGCGACTGGGGGACCCCAAACACTCTCGACCTAGCATTACTGAGGGGCGTAACCCTTCAGTTCCATTCGATCGAAACGATGGACGATATCGACTCGGACCATCGTCCGGTTATCCTCAGATTAGGACCACAGACAGACCAGACATCTGAAACTAGGACCTCTGTGGATTGGTTGAGACTTGAGACCCTCCTCAAGGCAACCAGCTCACAAGACCTGGACCGCATCCCGGACCACATCGTGTCCCGCCATGACACGGAGACGGCAATCGAGGCCCTCACCAGCCACCTTCAATCCGCAGTGCGGAACTCGTCCAGGCAGGTGCCAGTGGAGGATGACCGCCACTTATGCCTGCCGGACGAGGTGAGGGTACTGCTGAGGGAAAAGAGAGCCGCCTCCAGAGCTCACGACAGATATCCCACCGAGGATAACAGAGTCCGACTCCGCGAACTAGAGCGCGAGGTCAAACTACGTATCCGGGAAGTCAGGGAACAACGTTGGGACAGAACGTTGAGGGATATCGAGCCAACTCACCAGGCATACTGGAAGCTGGCTAGAGCTCTCAAATCAGACACCCTTACTGTCATACCCGCGCTAGAAAGAGCCGACAACACCGAGGCGTTCGATGACGAGGAGAAGGCCGAGTGCCTTGCTCAGAGTCTAGAGCTTCAATGCTCCCCCACTACGCAAAACGTCGACCAGTCACACCTGACGGAGGTAGACTCCGAGGTCGAACGTAGATCCTCCTTACCAGCGGAAACCACACTCGACACGGTCACGGTCGAAGAAGTGCAAGATCTGATCAAGTCTCTCAAACCGCGAAAGGCCCCAGGGACCGATGGCATCAACAATCGCGTTTTAAAACTCCTACCCGCCCATCTAATTATAATTCTAGTGAGCATCTTCAATGCCGCCATAACAAACTGCTCCTTTCCCGCGATCTGGAAGGAAGCAGATGTCATCGGTATTCACAAGCCGGGAAAACCGGCTAATAAACCGTCTAGCTACCGTCCAATCAGCCTACTGAGCGCACTCAGCAAGCTTTACGAGAGGGTCATCCTCTCTCGACTTAGAGATTTTGCCTACAGCAAACATCTAATACCCGATGAGCAATTTGGCTTCCGTGCCAGACACTCATGCGTCCAACAGGTGCACCGCATCACGGAGCACATATTATCTCACTTTGCCCATCGCCCCCGCCCTATAGGAACAGCCGCACTGTTTCTAGACGTAGCAAAAGCCTTCGACAAGGTCTGGCACAACGGCTTGATTTACAAGCTGTACCAGTTCGGTATGCCAGACAGACTCGTGCTCATCTTGCGAGACTTCCTCCTAGGTCGTAGCTTCCGTTTTCGAGTGGAGGGAACGCGCTCGTCCCCTCACCCACTCACAGCCGGTGTACCACAGGGCTCGGCCCTGTCGCCACTACTCTTCACGCTGTACACCAGCGACATCCCAAAAACTCCAGATGTGGAGTTGGCCCTCTTTGCGGATGACACCGCACTCTATACATCAGATCAAAACCGACAAATGGCTTGCATCCGGCTGCAGACAGCTGTCACAGAACTAGGCGAATGGTTTCGCAAATGGAGGATAGAGGTAAACCCGGAGAAAAGCGCAGCAATGTTCTTTTCCCCGGGCACGCTTCGCTCCCCCAAACGCGCTAGCCTTCGCCTAAAAACCATTTCGCTCTATGACCAACAAATCCCCTGGGCAAAGTACACCAAATATCTTGGTGTCACCCTAGATCGGAACTTGCGCTTCAACGAGCATATCACTATAGTCCGAAATAGAGCGCGATTTGTGATGGGTCGTTTAGCACCCATGATAGACAAACGAAGCAAAATGTCCCTCAGACACAAGCTTACTCTGTATAAAACATGCATCCTCCCGATCATGACATACGCGAGTGTGGTATTCGGCCATGTCAAGCCTGCCCTTTTAGATAAACTGCAAATCGTGCAGAATAAATTCATGCGCAGAGCCGTCGGTGCTCCCCTCTATATGCGTAACGTCGACCTCCACCGCGATCTGGAGCTTCCCTCCATCAAAAACTACATTACGTCGCTCTCGCGTAAGTATTTCGATCTCGCGCCGCACCATCGAAATCCGCTCGTCGTGTCCGCGTCCGATTATAAGCCTCGTCGAAAGGCTCTTGTGCGACGACCGCGTAACGTCCTGACGGACAGAGTCGACGTTATTACGAAACGGCTGGCCCGGATCAGTCCGCCCACGGTTAGAACAGTAGGCTGGCAGGCACCGACAGACAGACACAGACGGCGGCGTCTCAGACGCCGCCAATCAAGATCTCTCCACGTCCCCGCGAGGGACGCTAGGAGACATAGCTCACCCCACAGGATAGACTAGGCGTGTTGCTGGGAAGTTTCTTTCGCCGTTTCTTCTCTCCCAGCCATAACACGTTGCGAAACGGCAGTAAGATAGCGTAGGCCACCGCAAACCACCGATCCCGGCCCGCCGTGATCCTTCCCTTCGGGCTTTATATTACCCGTCGCCCGTTCTCAATTAGTATTTTGTGTCGCCCTATGGTGGGCATCATTAAATTCATTCCCCATTCATGGCAACAGTCCAGCCGAGGTAAAACTCCTTAGGGAGCTCCCTCGAGCAAGTTGCCCCCCGGGCTCGAGCGCCTTCGCTATCAATTAGATTATGTCACCCTCGAACATAGACTTACACAAACTAAATACTTATCTATTCTTAAGTGCTATTTTAACTATCCTTAATAGCATATTGGCTTCTCTCGCTAGAGGGAACGCCAATATGCTATTACAGAGACCTATATCTAATTTATTTAGATTATAACGCTCAATATAGTTACTTCTTTCCACTTCGTTCCGGGTGCATTCCATTAGAATATGATAGACATCTTCAACCACTCCACACTCTGTACAATTTGATGAGGTTGTTTTCCCCATGAGGTGAGCGAATTTATTTAATGGAATGTGTCCGGACCGAAGCCTCAAGATAGTGACTACATCTGATCTGGCCATATTCAATCCTTCAAACCAAGGCGTTCTACTCAAACAAGGCTGTATTGTTTTGTACCAAATACCCTTACTCAGTGATCTCTCGTCAAAGTGCTCTTTCCAAAGTTCTTTACATTTATCTTTCACTAGTGTCAAGACATCAGCGTGATATGGTAGCCAATGCATAGTTATACCATTTGTAATAGCTTCTTTCGCAAGACGGTCAGCCAATTCATTGCCAGACAGGCCAACATGTGAAGGTACCCACTGTAAAGTAACATTTTTATTGGGTGGCATTTTATCAAGTAACCCTAAAATACGATATGCTATTGGTGTCCCGCGATAGTTCTTCGTACACTTGATAATATGTTGCAGGGCACTTCTTGAGTCCGTTAATATAACATAATCACCTCCTTCGAGAGAGCTAACATACGCAATAGCTTCCTCAATAGCTATTAGTTCTACGTTCATGATGGCGGTTTTTACCTCCAGCCTTATTTTAACGGATGTATTGGTTTGAGGATCATATATAGCCAAACCTACTCCTTCATTTTCTATAGAGCCATCTGTGTAGATTCTATAATAATTTAAATATTTTTCTGCCAAATACATTTCACATAACTTTCTTATATAAACATGATTATAATTACGTTTAGATTGCTTAAGAAATTCAATACCAGGTTTTATCTTCGATGTATCCATACTGTTAGCCCATTTATCTAATGAAAACATTTCATTTTTACAACTAGAATATATAAGTGTCCCTTTAAGTTGCTCGTGAACTGTGACTAATACCGGTTTGGATCTGTTTCTCCATAATATATTTTGACCTTGTACACTCAGTTCATTAATTGTATCTATTATATTGATTTCATGGTACGACTTTCTTCGTAACCAATATTTACCCGCAAGATAGTATCGACGAATGCTTAGAGGTGGAAGATGAAGCTCAGATTCCATAACATGAATGGCTGTTGATCGTATGAATCCTCCTATTACACGCATACATTGATTTTGTAGTCGGTCTAATTTAGATAAGTGTGTTTTGCAGCTATTCCCATAAAGAAAACACGCATAATCCAATTTACTCCTAATACAGGCTATATATAATTTCCTTAAATTACGAGGATGCATTCCCCAACCTGACCCAGCTAAAATTTTAAATATATTTATGAATTTAGATATTTTTTCTTTTATTTCATTAATATGCTTTGCCCAACGTAGTGAACAATCCAACCAGAGACCTAAATACTTAAAGTTATCTACTATTTCAAGTGTGTTATTTTTAATATTAATATTGACCAATTCTCTTAAATAACTTTTTCTAAAGATACATATTTTGCTTTTCATCGGAGCTATAGTCAAACCAATATCTGAAAGAATAATTTCCAATCTGTTTACCGCTAACTGTAATTCTTGGGCACCTTCTTGCACTACCTTACATGTAATATACAATACAAAATCATCTGCATATTGTGAGATGTTAACATTTTTGATATTTCGACAAGCATGAAGTGTTGCAACATTAAAGAGAAGTGGTGAAAAAGGATCTCCCTGTGCTAATCCTTGTTGCGTATTACGACAAAACGAAGACTTCTCTAATTGGATTTTGAGCTTCCTTTCTTTTAAGAAGGACCATAAATATTGGCACATCTGTTTACCAACCCCTATATTATCTAAAATATATAATAAATATGTGATGTTTACATTGTTATACGCGTTGTCAACATCGATGAAACACGCTATGGTAGTTTCTCTTTTTAAAAATCCCAATTGAATATGTGACACCAAGCAAGCTAAATTGTCCAAGGTTGATAGCCCCTTCCTAAAGCCAATAGTGTTAGATGCTAAAATATTGTTTTTCTCGACAAACCACTCTAATCTTTTGACTAGGATGCTGTGAAAAATTTTACAGAGACAGGAGATCATAGATATTGGTCGAAAACCGGCGCTAGTATGACTGTCGCGTCCAGGTTTTGGGATTGGAACAATAGAAATATCACGCCATTGTGTGGGCACAAAGCTAGATTTATAAAATTTATTATAAAGGGCTGTTAATATATCTTTTCCGTCCTCAGGAAGATTTCTTATCATTGAATAGGATACCTGATCGTTTCCTGGAGAAGTATCTTTTTGTCGCAAACAATTATCTAACTCCTGCCTCAAAATAATAGTTTCTAGTTGGTTGTTAGACGATGAAAAATTTGGGACATTTGAACATGCATAATCCGGAGTTAAATTTCGAAGCATTTGGTTAGCATCGTCCTCGTTTATGCAAGGTCTTGAAACTTTAATACCTTTAAACCATTTTAATCTACGCCATAATTCAGTTTGGGATGTACTACTATCAACTGATGAACAATATTCTTGCCAAGCTTTGTCTCGTTCATAGCGTATTGTGCGTTGTGCTGTACTGACTTTATTTTGAAGTATCACTAAGTTAGCTGGTGTGGGATTACGTCGAAATTTAGAAAGAGCTAATCTACGTTCGGCTACAACTTTAGATAGATTTGCATTCCAATAAGGTTTTGATAAAAATTTTGAGTCTGGGTTTGGATTTATCTTAATAGAAGGAATATGAATATCTGCCGCTGCGTTAATATAACAAAGAAAATTATCATACGAAGATTGAAGATCTTCTGTAATAGAAAAGTTTTTGAAGTCTCCTTTGAGCTTGTCTGAATATTTTCCCCAATCCGCTTTTTTGTAGTTTCTTTTTAATGACACATTCAATTTTGTATTTAGGTTAAATGTGATTTTAATAATAAGGTGATCGCTTCCCAGTGTCTCATTACAGGTAGTCCAGTTAAAATTTAGAGCAATGTCAGATGTTACGCAAGTTATATCAGGTGATGACTGTTGTAAAGCGTTATTTACCAACTTTATTCGTGTCGATTCACCATTATTTAAAACAATGAATGTATTATCCATGATTGCATCAAAAATTTGTGATCCTCTCTGATTGGAATTACTTGACCAAATTGAATGGTGTGCATTAAAGTCGCCTAAAATAATAGCTTTTTTGTTAAACATCGAAAATAAGAGATCCCAATCGCGTTGATTAGTATGAACTGATGGCGGACAATACAGTGACACTATGTATTCTATTCCGTTACAGTTATGTATCTTTATACCTACTATTTCTATGCCGGAGTGGATATTACTAAATCTTATCTCAGTTGCTTTAATGGATTTATGAACTAAAAGAGCTACACCACCATAACCATCGTATCTATCATTGCGGAAAATATTGTAGCCGTTTACCTTTGTTTGCATTTCTGATATTAACCAAGTTTCACTGAGCGCCGCAATATGAATTTTTTCTTGGCTTAAAAACTGTTCTAATACAATTAACTTAGGTTTCAAACTTTGCGCGTTCCATTGAATAATATTTAACTTAAGTACGTTTTTCTTAGTGTTATCCATTGTTGCATATAAAATCCATAATATTCTGTAAAATTGGCCAATCAGGAATGTAGTCTACCACCAAAAGAACCATCCATTCTATACAGTATTTAATAACCATCTTTATTTTAGTATGTATAGTTGCTCCTCTCATAAATATAGCTTCCTTTAATTTCTTCAAAAGTTCTTTAAAATTTACGTTTCTCTGTTCATTTCCTTCGTGTGGTTCTTCTTCCCGCTTGGAGCCTCCTGGGTTACTCGTAACGTCCATATATGACCTTTCATCACCTGCATAGGGTGAGTTCGGCCTTTGCCTCATTTTTTTTTTCTTATGGACAATATCTGGCTTAATTTTAACGACTTCTGCAAACGTTGGTTCATTATTTATTTCAGACGTGTTGGGTGGATCGAAGTCATCAAATGACGTCATAAAGTTAGATTTAAATTTAGTATCCTTGATGTCAATTGACTCTGCGCAGGGTGGGGGGACATATATAGTTAAAGCTCTCCTGTAGGTGCAGTTGAACTCTGCCATTATCTCTCGTAGCTTTTTTTCTTTTAAAAAAACTGAGCATGATGACTTAGCTAATGCCATATGGTTACCACCACAGTTAACACATTTAAATTGTTTCGTTTCACAATTGGTATGTTCACCAGCACATTTTGGACATACTGGTTTACTTTTGGGGCACTTTTTAGTAGAATGGCCTAGTCTCCAGCACTTCCCACATTGTGATACTCGAAAGACATAAGGTTCAACTTTAACGTTCGTTCCATGAATTGAAACATAAGCAGGAAGATATGAACCTTTGAAACAAAGACGAACCGCTTCACTTTTTACCCATCCATCTTCCTCTTTATTGCGTTGGTTAAGACGATAAGCGGACAATACCTCGGCATTACTTGGGCAACTTATGTTTTCTATGATTTCTTTTTCTTCCACATTCATCTCCACATTTCTTATTACACCAAATGATAGGTTTGTCTCCATAGCCCGACTAATTCTCCATCCTCTGTCTATTAATTCTTGGCTAGATTCTATTTTCTGGGCACTGGTTTCACTGTCGACGTCAATCCGAATTTTATAAGAATTCATAAATTTTATTCTGTTAACACCTATTACGCCAATTGATTTGAAGATCTTCGCCATTGCAAAGAGTTTGGGCAAAACTTCGTTAGACGTCACGTACATCTCAATTATAGCTTTAAGCTTTTTCTCTTTTCTTCTCACCACCGTCCAATCTTGTTGTTCATCGTCTTCTTCATCGCTCTCTCTGTCCCTCTTGGGTGTTTGACTCCGTGACATATTGTCATGCATTGCTCCGTCTATATTTTCTTGTTCTCCGTTATCCGTCATATTGTTTGTTGCCGTAAAACAAATAAGCGCATAATAACCGACACCCAGCTACGATAGCCAGGCGGCGGTGCACGAGAGTGCGTCCTAATAGGTATGCAGAACCGGTTTGTGCAACGAATATAGACGAATAATTAGACGCGGTCACCTCGTACGAATGCCGCGACGAGACTGAAAAGTAATTTTTATGTTTTACTTTGCTCCGACTTCAAGATGTTTTAGATAATATATATTAATAATAATAGCTTTAAAAATAAGTTATTTTATACGTTTTAGTTTTTGAAGCCGGTTTTTTAAACGAAGTTTTTTTATTTTATTTGTTACTTTTTAGTGTCAAGCTATGTATGGGTAGTCCTACGAAAGGTGCCGCGCTCCTTAAAAAATATAGGTCCCAAGAAACGGGAACAAAAAAATGATCATAAAATGAAAACTACTGGACCAAACTATGTCAAATTTTTAGGGGACCAAATGGCAGCTATTCCGCGTCGAACAAAAAAAGAATCACGTAAATCGGATCATAAATTTCGGAGTAATCGGTGAACATACATAGCAAAAAAAAATCCCAACCAATTGAGAACGTTCTTCTTTTTTTGAAGTCGGTTAAAAATTCTAAGACCCCGTCTATATATAGAAGTTTCACTTCAGAAAAATGTATAATATGTAAGTATTTAAATATGTATTAATATAGTGTAAGAAAGCCCATGAGGACACGCAATGGGATATATACTGTGATAGTACATATATAATAGTTCTGTGCTCTCAACCAAATATCAGCAGTACATACATACATAACTTTACGCCAGTTCCCTTGCGAGGTAGGCACGAACAACAGAGCGCCAGGCTTATTCTTACACACCTCACTTGCTTCTTTGACATTCATAACTCTTATCATATACGCTCGTCTGTTCTTAAGGCTCCTGATATCACCCTCTGCTAGTACACGATCAATTTGATCATGGAAGGTGTGTCGTGGCCTTCCACGACTTCTGCATCCATCTAATTTTGCATTGTATATCTGTTTAGTCATTCTTTCCACATGTCCGAACCACCGGAGCATTCCTTTCTTTACCTTCACCCCGACACTCTCTTTCTTACTTCGGTATTACGAACGCGGTCCGCGAGCGTCACTCCGCAGATTTTGCGCAGTGCTCGCATCTCGACCGCGTTTACTCTACTTTCATGCTCTCTCTTCCATACCCAACTCTCGCTTCCATACGTGAGCGTAGGTACCAGCATCGCTTTGTGTACATATACACACAATAGGGATGTACAGAATTACAATATAATATCAGCTCATAAATGTCCCACTCGGGGGCTCCCATTATAGGAGGAACGGACAGTATACCCGCCACGCTTGTCAGGGGCGGCTTGGCAGGTATGACACATCGGTTATCTCGATGTGCTGGTTGCATCACGATGTTTTCCTTCACCGTTGTTAGCACGTGGTCATTGTAACAAGGTTGTATAGAAAAGCTACAATAATTTCTAGCATTGTTTACATATTAAATACTCGCGATCCCTGAAGACGTTGTCCTGTCCTGAAAAAATATAAATTTATAACCCGATTCCAGCGCCACCTACCGGGTCTAATAAATATAGCCTATGTTACTTACGGATAACGTAGCATTCTAATGATCTCAGCCTTTCCTACATAAAAAGCGCGGGGCACATGGGAGGAGGGTGGTTTTAGTGGGTAGTGGTTGTTGCCCGTGCAACTTCTCGTAGTCTCCACACAAGCCGGTTGATTACTGTTTGGATTGCCCTTTAAATTAAGGGAAATGCCTCCTTGATCAACTATGGTCTAATCCCTTGCAAAGGACCCGGTATTGTGCGTAAATAGCATTTCCCCCTTAAAAAAAAAAAGCACTCTAATGGTAAAATAATTTTTGAAATCGGTCCGATAGCTTTTGAGTTTATTCGTTACAAACATACAAGTCTTTCGTCTTTATAATATTAATATAGATTCAGATCAAGCGTTAAAATAACATTAATATCATGACAAGAATAATATAAATTAATGTGTAAACAATATTTGATGCGCCATTTGACTCCTTTGACTTGTAGAAACTTGTGACGTCACAACGTTGTACACATACATAATCTATGTATGACATTCTACAAGATGACAAAAAGGTATCACACTCGATTTGACATCCGATCTCCTATTTACCTACTGTATAAAAAAAAACAAAATCAACAAAAAAAAATTATCATAATGTAACCGAAAATAAATTTAACACGATTTCACCTAAAACTTATTGTTTTGACTTAAAACCAGACTGTGACGTAATGGGTGCGGGAGGGACGGGAGCATATCGCCGTCCCGCTCGCACCCGTTGAAAAACGCACGGCCGTGAACTACGGCTACGCGCCGTAGGGCTGGCACTTAGACTCTATTCAACCGACTTGCAAATATAGCTATTCATACTTGCATACATACATGGAGACATACACAGCTCAAAAAAAATATTTTGACCTGAATACCTCTGCAGTTTTCAATACATGTAAGAACACAGTTTACGTATATGTTTATATAATACATAATATCAGCCATAAATGTCCCACTGCTGGGCTCGGGCCTCCCATTATAGAGGGAACGGACGGTATGCCCGCCACGCTTGTCCAAGGCGACTTGGCCGGTTTGACACATCGGCTATCTCGATGTGCAGGTTGCATCACGATGTTTTCCTTCATCGTTGTTAGCGCGTGGTAATTGTAACAATATGCACATTAGGTCAGAAAACTGACTAAATGGTGCATGCGTTCCGGCCAGGATCGAACCCGCGCCCTGTGAGCTTGGGACGCGTGCGCTAGCCATTACGCTACCACGACTTATGTTTAACTCATGTATGACTAATAAGTTTATGAAATTATAGTAAAGTAAAGTACTATATCCGTGCAGGAACGGAGAAGAATACAATTTCCTGCGGCCTGGCGGCCTGTCGTAAGAGGCGACTAAACAACCCACAGCCAGGTGGTAGGGTATTTGCTCGACTGGATGGCCTCCACCCCTGGTCTAGAGTATGCCGCCATAACAACCTTGTGTTGTGTTCCGGAATTAGTGACCAGGTTCCAGTCTCCTTTAAGAGAGTAGCAGCGCATTGTAGCACCTTAGTTGTTGCTAATGTCCATAGGCGATGGTAACCGCTTTCCATAAAGTGGGCCGTCTGCCTGTCTGCTGAACTCTGGCAATAAAAAAAAAATAAAATAAAGAAAGTACTAAATTAGCTCTGGTTTTTAAGATTTTTAGTATGAGTATAGTATGTGTAAAAATATACTTTTAGACGTGATGGAGCCATACTGGAGTCTCTATCTAGTGACTCTTAAGGCAGACTCGATTGGTGTGATGCCACGCGAACACAGAATATTGGCATGAAACGGTTAGCCATGAGCTAAGGGTCTATCATGCGATAAGTGAATTCCGATGGCCCACTTCTCGCTCCCCTATCCGATTCCTCTTGTCTGATCCCTCTATCTCCGGGACTCCCAAACTATTGTGGGCAAGAGACCCCTGTTCCAAAACGAACTTACCTCAGACCCCCATAGGCAAATTACTTTAAAAAACTTTACGGTTGGTAAAGTGAAGAAACTTGACATCATTTTTAACCGACTTCCAAAAGGTGGGAGTCTCAACTTAATTGTTTTTTTTTTATGTGTGTAAACCGATTACGCTGAGATTTATGATCCGATTAACGTGATTCTTTAGTTTGTTGCGGAATAGTTGCCATTTGGTCCCCTAAAAATTTAACATAGTTTGGCCCAGTAGTTTTCATTTTATGATCATTTTTTTATGAAATTTTTTTCCGTTCTAGTTTCTTGGGACCTATATTTCTTAAGGCGCGCGGCACCTTTCGTAGGCCTACCCATAGCTAGACAATGCCTATATTAATCTGGGATAATGTAGCATTCTAAACTGGAAAGAATTTTTGAAATCAGTGCAGTAGTTTTTGAGTTTATTCGTTACAAACATACAAATCTTTTCGATTTATAATATTTATATAAAATGTCTATTTAATCGAGGTCAATATTGAAAGAAATGTCACCAAAATACAGTTATATGTCAAAATATAAAAAAGAGTACTTAATTAATTACTAACAAAATAAAGAAAAAAAAGACATAAAAATAAAAGAAAGACTATTATTATACTATGTTTGTTGTTTTATCCGTGCAGGAACGGAGAAAGAATACAATTTCCTGCGGCCGGGCGGCCTGTCGTAAGAGGCGACTTAACAACCCACAGCCAGGTGGTAGGGCATTTGCCCGACTGGATGGCTACCACCCCTGGTCTAAAGTATGTCGCCATAACAACCTTCGAGTTGTGTTCCGGCATTAGTGACCAGGTTCCAGTTTCCCTTAAGAGAGCAGCAGCGCATTTGTAGCACCTTTGGTGTTGCAAATGTCCATAGGCAATGGTAACCGCTTTCCATCAGGTGGGCCATTTGTCTGTCTGCTGATCTCCTGTAATAAAAAAAAAAAAAAAAAATATGTAAAGATATATTTCAGACAGGCAGACCACCCCACCTGATGGAAAGCGGTTACCATAGCCTATGGACATTTGCAACACCAAAGGTGCTATCAGTGAGATGCCACTGTCTAAAGGGAGACTGGAACTTGGTCATTAATGCCGGAACTCAACTCAAGGTTGTTATGGCGGCATACGCTAGACCAGGGTATCCATCCAGTCGGGCAAGCGTCCTACCACCTGGCTGTGGGCTGTTTTGTCGCCTCTTAAGACAAACCATCCGGCCGCAAGAAATTGTATTCCTGCTCCGTTCCTGCACGGATACATTATGTATTAAAGATAATCAGTTTGCGACAACCCTACGCTGATACCCTGTTCTCTAATGTAACGCTCGTATATTGGTTTAGGGATCCCATAGCAAGCGGTTCCCAAAGTTTTTGCCGAACAATACTATTTTATATCATTGATATATTATTTTAATTTTAAACAGACGGATAATAAGAACGTAATTTCATAAATCGACTAAATTATATACAATTATCAACGACATTATCTTAATTTAATTGTTTTATTAATAATATATAACTGAAAGAGATATAATAAATTGTATATCAAATATTTGTTGCAATTCTAATAGCGTCATAATCAGTAACATGACCAATAATATACATACATACATAACTTCACGCCAGTTCCCTTGCGGGGTAGGCACGAACATCAGAGCGCCATTCAGGCTTATTCTTACACACCTCACTCGCTTCTTTGACATTCATAGCTCTCGTCATGCACGCTCGTCTGTTCTTAAGGCTCCTGACATCACCTTCTGCTAGTACACGATCGATCTGATCATGGAAGGTGTGTCGTGGTCTTCCACGACTTCTGCATCCATCCACTTTTGCATTGTATATCTGTTTAGTCATTCTTTCCACATGCCCGAACCACCGGAGCATTCCTTTCCTTACCTTCACCCCGACACTCTCTTTCAGAGCAACTCTCTTTCTTACTTCGGTAAGATATTTCTTAATTTGTTTTTTAATTCAATGAAAGGAGATCTTAGCATAACATTTGCAAAAATGTTCATGTTTCAATCAAATAAATTACCTTGACTTACGACTATTATGTGCATTCTGATTTCAGCTTCTGCAACTCGACATCATAACCATAATCTCCAGCAAGACTTAGAACAGGTTTAAAAAAGATGCGAAGCAGACGACCTAGTTCCTGGAAAGTCTTATCCGTGCACGAACGGAGAAAGTATACAATTTCCTGCGTTGGGGCGGCCTGTCGTAAGAGGCGACTAAACAACCCACAGCCAGGTGGTAGGGAATTTACCCGACTGGATGGCTACCACCCCTGGTCTAAAGTATGTCGCCATAACAACCTTGAGTTGTGTTCCGTCGTTAGTGACCAGGTTCCAGTCTCCCTTAAGAGAGCAGTAGCGCATTTGTAGCAACTTTGATGTTGCAAATGTCCATAGGCGATGGTAACCGCTTTCCATCGAGTGGGCCGTCTGCCTGTCTGCTGATCTCCTGCAATAAAAAAATTAAGTAGACCTACCGTATTAGTATTATGTATACCACCATCGCCATTATAATCTCAATTCATTCCTAGGATTGTCTGGAAGAGGTCGCTTCTTAGCAATAAGACCGCCCTCTGTGCATAAATAAATGCTATTTTAGTCTATTTCTGTATTAGTATACAAAGCTTTAGTTAACACGTGTAAACATTCACTGCACGTATTATAATGAAAGTTTGAGAACCGCACGCCCATTACCATGGACACAGTAACGAATAAAGTCAACTTATTTCACTAGAGACTGATTTTAACTAGCAATATAGCGCGGATGCTCTCGATTTCTTGGTATTTTAAATAAGGCATAGATTACTAAATGGAGTTATAAAATGATATGTCATCCTGATGTGCCTTAGAGACGACAAGCTAAAAAAAATACGCTTATGTTATGAGCGATATACAACGGATCGCTCCAAGACACCCAGACCATAGTAAACAACGGAAACTTCGTTTACAAAATTGTAATTGTACCGTGAATGGCATAGATGGCGCCGGTACTACACACCATGATAAATAGATAGTTTTTTTTTTCAAAACTATTAAGACCCAAACCCAGCAAAAACCAGCTGCCAGACCTCAAACACTGTGAGCTCTTTCTGCGTACAACAGAACACAAACCAACTTGACTGATAATTACTTTTATTTTTCCTTCCACCCATTTTAATATTATATAAAATTATTAGAGCTAGGCATGTTTGCTGAAGAGTTTCTTGCGCCGCTTCTTCTCTTCAAGCCATAACATGTAGTGAAGCGGTAGTAAATTAGATTAGGCTTCCATAGAGTAAATAATAACCATAAACAAAATTAAAACTTAATAATTAAAATTAACAAGTTTGCGGTAGGCTACATAAAACTTTAACAATACTCGTGGACACTTGACATCTTTGTCTTCCGTGATCACGGCCACTGAAAAGTGGCCGTAACGTCGGAAAAACCAAAATCAAATAAAATTACCGCACTTAAAACCGTTTTATTAAATAGCAGAAGTGTTAAAGAGAGGTCAAGTAAAAACCATCTCAAATAAACGTGCATGTATTGAGAGGTTAATGAAAGTAGATTAAGCGAAAGTGGTATATCAGGGTCGTCGCAGGTGGAGCTCCATAGTCTCTGCCTACCCCCATAGGAATCAGGCGTGATAATATGTACGCACTCAGGGGCGTAGCTACCGCTGTATCAGCCGTATCAATGATACGGGGCCCCCAGGCTACAGGGGCCCCGAAAGTGACGTACGCACTCACGCCACCGATATACATACATACATACATACATACATAACTTCACGCCAGTTCCCTTGCGGGGCAGGCACGAACAACAGAGCGCCATTTAGGCCCATTCTGACAAACCTCACTTGCTTCTTTGACATTCATAACTCTTGTCATGCACACTCGTCTGTTCTTAAGGCTCCTGACATCACCCTCCGCTAGTACACGATCAAACCACCGATATATATGGTGGAAATACCAACGTAGCGGACGAAACGCTATGCTGCTTCTTGTACACAGGTGTGCGGATTACGTTTTCTTCCTCTTTCATCATACGGACCGCTGAAGAGTGGAACTCTTTACCGTCGTCTGTTTTTCCTGAAGAATACAATCTAGGTGTTCTAAGTCTCACGAGAACAGAGGTATCTTGTAGGCAAGCGTGCTCCACCTTAGACCGCATTTCCGCCTGACGTCAGGCGCAATATCAGTCAAACGCGAACCTATTCATCATAAAAAAAAGGGTGTAAGGAAAAATTCTGTAGCCTTTAGTCTTAATTTTATTCAAAGATAAGTTCCACTGGAGAGCACTTTTTGAAGGTCATAGATTTAAGATAAAATTAATTTTTACTTCTTATTCTATGTACACCGCTTCGCAACGTGCTATTGCTGTTAAGCAGAAGAAGCGGCAACAAACTCCCCAGCAACACGTCTGGCTAAATATTGATTAACTCAAACTTTTTTTTTAATGTATTTTATACAGAAATATGTTACACAATTACTTTTCGAAGAATTAATGGAGTTGTAGCAAACAGTGCATATTCAATAAGACAGAGACACAATAAAAGTAAATAAAAATATTATTATAGTTTAATAAAGACATGGATGTGGATGGATGCAGAAGTCGTGGAACACGGCCACGACACACCTTCCATGATCAAATTGATCGTGTACTAGCGGAGGGTAATGTCAGGAGCCTCAAGAACAGACGAGCGTGTATGATAAGAGTTATGAATGGCAAAGAAGCAAGTGAAGTGTGTAAGAATGGGCCTAAATGGCGCTCTGTTGTTCGTGCCTACCCCGCAAGGGAACTGGCGTGAAGTTATGTATGTATGTATGTATGTAGTTGATTGTATAAGGCTGAAATTTGGAATACCCTTCTTTTTAGGTACAACTTGCATACTGGTAAGAATTTCTAAATTTTTTTTACTTTAGATTGCCAGACAAACACACATATTGTATATACCCAAATTAAGCAAGTTACGCTTGTGTTACGGTTAATATACAACGGACTATTCTGGGACCGTTCCCAGACACCCAGACCGTAGTAAATAACGGAGAAATTACATACATACATAACTTCACGCCAGTTCCCTTGCGGGGTAGGCACGAACAACAGAGCGCCATTCAAGGCTTATTCTTACACACCTCACTCGCTACTTTGGCATTCATAGCTCTTGTAGACATGACGTACTAACTTTTTTTTTTGCTGCAACCTATCCATAAATTCCTTACAAGCTTGGCAAAATAAAAACGTTATACAAAAAAAAAAAACCTTAAAATGTTATCTATAGTCTTTTACAGATTAATAACATTTTTGGGAATAACTGATGGGCTTACATAAACGACTATCAGACTTGTCATTATTGTCTATAGAGGCAGAAAATTTAGAAAAACCGAAATCGCCTTCAGCTACGGATGATTTGATAAATAAGGTTCGTCGAAAAAATGGCGAGAGAAGTGTATCTTTGATTTGATTGTCTAACTTAGCTCCTAAGAGCACTTAGTATAAGTAATCTATACTAATATTATAAAGCTGAAGAATTTGTTTGTTTGTTTAAACGCGCCAATCTTTTTTTTTTTTTTTTTATTGCAGGAGATCAGCAGACAGGCAAATGGCTCACTTGATGGAAAGCGGTTACCATCGCCTATGGACATTTGCAACACCAAAGGTGCTACAAATGCGCTGCTGCTCTCTTAAGGGAGACTGGAACCTGGTCACTAATGCCGGAACACAACTCGAAGGTTGTTATGGCGACATACTTTAGACCAGGGGTGGTAGCCATCCAGTCAGGCAAATGCCCTACCACCTGGCTGTGGGTTGTTAAGTCGCCCCTTACGACAGGCCGCCCGGCCGCAGGAAATTGTATTCTTTCTCCGTTCTTGCACGGATAATCATCTCAATCTCAGGAACCGTTGGTCCGACTTGAAAAATTCTTTCAGTGTTGAATTTATCGAGGAAGGCTATAGGCTATATATCATCACGCTAAGACCAATATAAGCGGAGCACCAATGAAGAATGTTTCAAAATCGAAGGGTTTTGAAAGCAAATTCTACGCGGACGACGTCGCGGGCATAGCTAGTAACTTATAATCAATACATAATTATATTAATTCGAGTCGAGCATTTTATGTTTCTTATATAAAGCACTTCAGCCTTCCTATGGGCCACGCAATACCTCTTGATACAGGGCCCGTCTAAGGGAAGATACGCCACTGTATGTATGTCGGGAATCGAACCCGGAGCCTCTGCCTTATAGTGAGATCGCCGGTACGGGCTTAGCCTACTCAACCAGAGGCCGTTGGCTTAGCCTACTCAACCACAGGCCGTTGGCTTAGCCTACTCAACCAGAGGCCGTTGGCTTAGCCTACTCAACCACAGGCTGTTGGCTTAGCCTACTCAACCAGAGGCCGTTGGCTTAGCCTACTCAACCACAGGCCGTTGGCTTAGCCTACTCAATCAGAGGCCGTTGGCTTAGCCTACTCAACCAGAGGCCGTTGGCTTAGCCTACTCAACCACAGGCTGTTGGCTTAGCCTACTCAACCAGAGGCCGTTGGCTTAGCCTACTCAACCACAGGCTGTTGGCTTAGCCTACTCAACCAGAGGCCGTTGGCTTAGCCTACTCAACCACAGGCCGTTGGCTTAGCCTACTCAACCACAGGCCGTTGGCTTAGCCTACTCAACCACAGGCCGTTGGCTTAGCCTACTCAACCAGAGGCCGTTGGCTTAGCCTACTCAACCAGAGGCCGTTGGCTTAGCCTACTCAACCACAGGCTGTTGGCTTAGCCTACTCAACCAGAGGCCGTTGGCTTAGCCTACTCAACCACAGGCCGTTGGCTTAGCCTACTCAACCACAGGCTGTTGGCTTAGCCTACTCAACCAGAGGCCGTTGGCTTAGCCTACTCAACCAGAGGCCGTTGGCTTAGCCTACTCAACCACAGGCTGTTGGCTTAGCCTACTCAACCAGAGGCCGTTGGCTTAGCCTACTCAACCACAGGCCGTTGGCTTAGCCTACTCAACCAGAGGCCGTTGGCTTAGCCTACTCAACCACAGGCCGTTGGCTTAGCCTACTCAACCAGAGGCCGTTGGCTTAGCCTACTCAACCACAGGCTGTTGGCTTAGCCTACTCAACCAGAGGCCGTTGGCTTAGCCTACTCAACCACAGGCCGTTGGCTTAGCCTACTCAACCACAGGCCGTTGGCTTAGCCTACTCAACCAGAGGCCGTTGGCTTAGCCTACTCAACCACAGGCTGTTGGCTTAGCCTACTCAACCAGAGGCCGTTGGCTTAGCCTACTCAACCACAGGCCGTTGGCTTAGCCTACTCAACCACAGGCCGTTGGCTTAGCCTACTCAACCAGAGGCCGTTGGCTTAGCCTACTCAACCACAGGCTGTTGGCTTAGCCTACTCAACCAGAGGCCGTTGGCTTAGCCTACTCAACCACAGGCCGTTGGCTTAGCCTACTCAACCACAGGCTGTTGGCTTAGCCTACTCAACCAGAGGCCGTTGGCTTAGCCTACTCAACCACAGGCCGTTGGCTTAGCCTACTCAACCAGAGGCCGTTGGCTTAGCCTACTCAACCACAGGCTGTTGGCTTAGCCTACTCAACCAGAGGCCGTTGGCTTAGCCTACTCAACCACAGGCCGTTGGCTTAGCCTACTCAACCACAGGCCGTTGGCTTAGCCTACTCAACCACAGGCCGTTGGCTTAGCCTACTCAACCACAGGCCGTTGGCTTAGCCTACTCAACCAGAGGCCGTTGGCTTAGCCTACTCAACCACAGGCCGTTGGCTTAGCCTACTCAACCAGAGGCCGTTGGCTTAGCCTACTCAACCAGAGGCCGTTGGCTTAGCCTACTCAACCAGAGGCCGTTGGCTTAGCCTACTCAACCACAGGCCGTTGGCTTAGCCTACTCAACCAGAGGCTGTTGGCTTAGCCTACTCAACCAGAGGCCGTTGGCTTAGCCTACTCAACCACAGGCTGTTGGCTTAGCCTACTCAACCGGCTTAGCCTACTCAACCAGAGGCCGTTGGCTTAGCCTACTCAACCACAGGCTGTTGGCTTAGCCTACTCAACCAGAGGCCGTTGGCTTAGCCTACTCAACCACAGGCCGTTGGCTTAGCCTACTCAACCACAGGCCGTTGGCTTAGCCTACTCAACCACAGGCCGTTGGCTTAGCCTACTCAACCACAGGCCGTTGGCTTAGCCTACTCAACCACAGGCCGTTGGCTTAGCTTACTCAACCACAGGCCGTTGTCTTAGCCTACTCAACCACAGGCCGTTGGCTTAGCCTACTCAACCACAGGCCGTTGGCTTAGCCTACTCAACCACAGGCCGTTGGCTTAGCTTACTCAACCACAGGCCGTTGGCTTAGCTTACTCAACCACAGGCCGTTGTCTTAGCCTACTCAACCACAGGCCGTTGGCTTAGCCTACTCAACCACAGGCCGTCTAATATTGTACCGATTTCATTGGCCACCGAGTTATCGAAGACTGCCTGTTTTGGGTATGCGGGTACAAAACACTCACTAGGAAAAAAAAGCACATTTTACGACCTGATGCCCGACGAATGGGTCCCGCTTTCTAGTTACGGGACGTGTTGTAACGTTTAGAAATTGTCGATAATTTCATGTAAATATTATCTCGGCTGTCTAATTTTATTTTTTATTAACAACTCTACAGACTCTAGTTCCGTGACCTTTTTTACAATTTAATTTAGGAAAAAGTTTAGAAGTTATACACGCTTATTTGTTATTGTGTGTGACATTTAATGAATGTATGTTTGTGTTATGGTGTACTTTAAGAATAACTTATTATATTAATTTATTCTAATTTTAATACTAAACTTATACTAATGTAGAGTGTATCTGTTGCATGCTAGTGTTGTGAGGAAGTGCATGTGCAGTGTGTGTGTGTGTGTGTTTGTTTTTTCCGTTTCTGTGCTGGGTTATTAATTTTTAGGCTCTTTGTGTGTCCTGCTTTATTTGTGAAGTGTACGTGTAATGCAATGCGGTAGTAGTGCACGTTGGTGTGGGTATGTGTAGTATTGTTGTTGGTTGTGTGTTTGTGACTTTCTGTGGTGTTATAATTTATTGTTTAATTGTTGTGACAATGTGTAAAGTGTCAGTTTGTTGGGAATTGTTGTAGAAGGCTGTGTAATTTTAAAAACCTAGCAACTACATCTTGAACTACTGAAGCATGGATGACATGAATATTATGATGATGATGACATTTTATTGAATTTTCCGCCTCTAAACGCAATTTCAATGATCGATTTTACAGTAAATGTTGACCTTTATCGTTACAATACATAGATCGCGGTCGAATGCCGTTTCCAACAAAGACTAGCCGGTTTTTTATTTTTGCGCCAAAATAAATCGACTTCCGTAAGCGATCGGTATCTCAAGTGGCGCCATCTTTAAACAGAGAATTTTTGCGGAAAAGTTATCATAACAATACAACTACATATTTCATAAATGTTAAAGTTAATTACTTATAAAGTTTCGTATATTCAATTAAATTATAACATTAATATAAGTAACTAGAGTTTGTCCCGCGGCAACGCCGCGGTGTCAAACAAGCCGTAGGCAGTAGTTTTATTTTACTTACACAAAAATTTAATTCGATTTTTTTCATATAATAATGGATAGAAACACAATTGATGCAAAATAATAATATAAAAAAATTATGATGACCGGTTTTGAATTTGTATAGCTGACGTGTTTATGTATATATCGTCGAGTGCATAGTAAAAAAGGTATATGTTAAATAGTTACTTATACCTAAACATCGACTTATTTCCAGAAAAACTGCATCGGTCAATATAAATGTGTTTAATGTTCATGAATTTATACTATTATGGATAGCTTGAAAATATAATGCTTTGGCTTTAAATATAACCGTAAATTATCTATAGAAGCCATAAAATTAAGAGTGGCCCATACATGTGTATGCATCAATACCACACATATGTAGCACTAGCTGTGCCCGCGGCGTCGTCCGCGTGGAATTTGTTTTCAAAACCCTCCGATTTTGTAACTTTCTTCATTGATTCGCTCCTATTGGTCTCAGCGTGATGATATATAGCCTATAATATTTTTATTTTAATTCCTAGATAAATGGGCTATCTAACACTGAAATAATTTTTCAAATCAGACCAGTAAGTCCTGAGATTTGCGCGTTCAATCAAACAAACTCTTCAGCTTTATATATTAGTATAAGATATAAGATAAGATGTATGATAATTATACGCAAGATTTCAAAATTTATAATGATATTTGTAAATCCTCTTTTCACTAATGGCCCGATCAATATCTTAGCGCCCGTTCACTTGACTTGTTATCGGTTAAAATTTGATATAAGCTAATTTCAAAGTTCAACTAATGTTAAGGCAAGCGAATGAATAGTAAGATATTGGAACCGGCTATAAGTCGATACATGGAAAGACGTGCACTTCAAATGTCGTATAACGCTTGTCGTGAGCTTCTAATTTCCTTGAACCTGATTGAAGAAATTCAAGGTAAAGTAAAACTTTCGGAAGATTATTAACATTCCAAATAGATTCGAACAAATTCATCTGACTAGTTTTCAATATATAGGGCATTTATAATTAAACCTTATTACGATTGCAAAACAAAATACAAGATGGGTCGACTATACCCGACCTTTCGGTGCGCGTAGTCTGGCCGACCGATTTCTTAAAATGTGTTTTATACATACCAATATATATATATATGAACACATTTTATATTGTTCAATTTTACACGTATTGACTGTTTGACATGACGAAATAACTATACCACGATAAGATAATACATTACTTGAAATAATGCTATTGTAATCATTAATTGGTACACGAAACACCGAAAGCAATATACACGACTGCTCGCGCAAACTTAAAATCCACATTCCATGATATAATTTCTGTCCACCTCTACAATCGAAAGTATATAATAGCAAATTACATGAGAATAGTTTAATTTATAGAGCCATGACGAGAGGAACTATCTCTCATTCATATACTAACAAAACAATTACAAATTAACATTTGGAAAAAATCTCTATCCTAATAAGAACCCAAGCGCGGCCGACCATGCCTCGATAGTTTTTAGATAATGTCTAGTGCTTGCTGTCTCACATAATATTAAGGTACCAGTAGCTTATCATCAATTAGCAACAATGCAAGTACCACAAAACAATGATGAGATAGCGTTAACACATAAAAGAAGGCTCTAATACTTGTTTCTCATGTAATATTGCCTCTTTTCAGTAAAGACACTTATATAGATAAACTTAAAAACAAACTTGATCGTGTAATAGCAGAGGGTGATGTCAGGAGCCTTAAGAAAAGACGAGCGTGCATGACAAAAGTTATGAATGTCAAAGAAGCAAGTGAGGTGTGTAAGAATGGGCCTAAATGGTGCTCTGTTGTTCGTGCCTACCCCGCAAGGGAACTGGCGTGAAGTTATGTATGTATGTATGTAAAAACAAAACCTCACCTCAATACAATATCACTAATTACTACAGTTTGTAGGATTGTAAGCGCCAAAATCAGAAACTGTCAGGTCAACTGACAAAAATTTGTGTTAAGTTTGAAACAATCCGTGTTATGTATTAACACTGACTTGAATGATTGCAATTCAAATTAAATATTTGATCATAAAACCTCATACTAAATACTGAATTTCACTCCTGTACCAAACACTCAACTAATCGCATATTACCCTATCATCTTGCTACAGGCATTCATAGAGCATCGCTCGCTACTTCTTTATCCCGCCGAAGATCCAAAAAAATCGACTTCTGCGCTTTAATTTTACTATCAAATCAGATGTAAACACTTGAATTATGATAAAAAGTCCTCGCCTCTGCTCCTATTTTTGATATAACATTAATGTTATATAAATTCATTTTTAAAATGTACTATTCTACACGACTCTGCGCTCCGAATAAAAAACCTATGAGGTTTCTGTGCTATAGTCGAATATGTTTTTATGTATATGAATGTAAGCATATATATATATACAAATTCTTTAAAGATTGTTATAACTCCACATACGACAACCCTGATGCAACATTAGAATAACATATGAGTCACAAAACCTCTAGATGTCACGTATGACACATGTCGAGTACATACTCCAAAGACTTAAACTTATTAAACTTGAAGAATTATTATTATTATACAAGTAAGATATGCCCGCGACTTCGTTCATGCTTGATTTGAAATTCCCGGGACACAAAGTACCGCAGCTATCATTTTAGTGAGAACTGTGTCGGAATAAGCAAATTTTTACGCATCCGAACATCTAAAAACCGCTCCCGGGAAAATTACTGGGATAAAAAATATCACACTATTTATTACATAAAGCTTCCTACTGATGAGTAAAAAAATCATATTGGAATTGAAATTTTAAAATCATTTCCAGATAAATTCCCGCATGATTGCCAGGCTAAAAAGTAGCGTAAGAGGTCTAAGAATTTGCTGTCGATCAGATAAAACTGCATCGAAATCGGCTCAGTAGTTTTTACGTGAATCCCAAACAAACAGACAAGAAAGTTTAAAAAAAGTTCATCATGTTCTTCAACTTTATATAGTGTATTCCAGTTGTTAAAGAAAAACAAAGAAAATCATTAAGGACCTAAGCCCTTATTACGCTGTTTGGGAAACCCGAACAGAGGGGGGGCTTAGCTTAGTTTAAAATTTGGACGTTCGACGATCCTTTATATATTAAACAACCAAGATTTATTACAGCGTAAGACCCATTTAAGATATTTTTGACGTGGTATAACTATACTGGAATCATTACCTCGACTACAGTTTTTACCGGCTCAATCAATGTGATACCACGCTCACACAGAATATCGGCGTGAAGCTAATCGGGTTTCGTAAGCCGAGTGAGTTTCAATGACTCGCTTCCCCTTCCTCATCTCATCTTCCCCATCCTATCCCTCCTAACCCATCCTAAAAGTTGGCAACGCGTTGGCGTCGCACCCGGTGTTGCAAACGTCGAAAGACGACGGTAACCGCTTTCCATTAAGCGTAATGTCTGCCTGCTTACTGGCTTGGCTATAAAACAAGATATTGTCTCCTATTTCCTGGATGGTAGTACTGCCCTAGTTTAGGTAAAGGATCCGAAAATCAGTATAGTATAATAACAGCGATATAGATTCGTTAAAACTAAATATCGATCGTTTGTGTATCAAGAATAGAGAAATAAATATAAATTACAAAACTTTTTGCTAAAAAAGGTTTTATATGTGACTTTTAAACTGCTTTTTCATTTATTTTTTTTACTTTATTGTTAAATGTTCAAATCTTTTTATTTATATTTCTTTTGTTATTTATATACAATATTTTATACTATTAGCAACCAATTTGTCCTTGAAAATAGTCCACAATCTAAGAAACGTCATTAACAACAAAAACAAAACAGTTAAGAAGTCACATATGAAACCTATGAACAATTTGTTCGTTTATTTTTTAAAGTTGCAGACCATGCCTGGTTCCTCTCAAAATTGAAAGACAGAACCGTTTATTTTCGGCATAACATTAATTGTCGATAGACTTCATCACTATTCCCTATTCGTTTTATATAAAAAAATTAACGCTATATTATCGCAGTACTTGTCGTGTAAATTAGGCTACGATAAAAATTTAAATTTCGAAATGGAAACTATCGATAACGACTTTATCGACATTCATCAAGCACTAGAACGCGCTGATCCGGCGGAATAATGTAGGGTTGGCACGCAATTACGAAAAATTATTCCTTCCCTACTAATACATTAATATAAGAGTGTTACTGTTTGTTTAACTATTTTTTCGCTAAATCTTGAATATAAATAGAATTTGTAATTTTTAGAAACACTTATAAATAGCATTTCTATAAGTTTTCGCGACTAACACACATCATTAAAACTACGTTCTAACGGTTTTAAACGCGGCATTTCATTTGATTTTTATCTCGACGTTTCGACAAATCTTCAGTAGCCGTGATCACGTTAGACAAGACGTCAAGTGTTAAACACTTATAAACTTATAAACCAAATATGATAATTTCTGCTCCTATTTAAAGACATAGTAGGATAAAGTGAACATATTGTAATTAGTAAACACTGAGAAATTAGATAGGATTTTTTTATTATTATCATTTTCCCGCCATACATAATAACTCCTTCATCGTTCGCTACTTCTAAAAACCAAGCTCAAATAACTCTGCTTTTATACCTTCATTCTATCCGTGAAGGAACGAAGGAATACAATTTCCTGCGTTGGGGCAACCTGTCTTCAGAGGCGACAGAACAACCCACAGCAGATGGTAGAGTATCTCCTCCTCTGGATGGCTACCACCGCTGATATACTTGAGATTTGTTCCGGCATTAGTGGCTAGTTAGAGAGCGGCAGCACACTGGTAGCACTTTCGGCGTTACCAATGTCCATGGGCGACGGTAACCGCTTTCCATCTGATGGGCCGTCTACATGTCTGCTGAACTCATGCAATAAAAATTAAAAACTTTACGTAACTCCTTCATCCATCCATGTCTTAATTTATTTCGCTTTGTTCCAGATATAGTAATAAAAGGCAGATCTCAAGTATCAAATTGCTCGAATCGCGGTACATCACCACGTCAGCACGTGGTAATTGTACGAATATGCACGTGAGGTCAGTCAAATTGCCTACACAACAAATTTGGACCCAGGTCACAAGTACAATATATATGAGAGCCTTACCATTGTCATTTGATAATATAATATTGAAATATTTACCTTATACTAATACATAAACCTGAAAAGTTTGTTTGTTTGTTTGCTTGAACGCGCTAATCTCAGGAACTACTGCTCTGATTTGAAAAATTATTTCAGTGTTAGATAGCCCATTTATCGAGGAAGGCTATAGGCTATATATCATCACGCTAAGACCAATAGGAGCGGAGCACCAATGAAGAATGTTTCAAAATCGGGGTTTTTTTATATTATTAACTACTCCACGCGGACGAAGTCGCGGGCAGAAGCCAGTAATATTATAAAATTGTAAAAGTGTAGTCTTTTGTTTTTTACTTTTTTTGTCTGTTTGTTCGGGATTCACGCTAAAACTACTGAGCCAATTTCGATCCGGTTTTCGCTTATCGATAGTAAATTCCCGGACCTAAAATCTGCGGTACTCTATATCCCGAGAATCGTAGGGGAATTATATTGGGAAAGGTTTTAAGTGTCCAGGTCGAAGAAAAATGATTGATGAAGTGTTTACTAAAACAATTGCAGTTGTGCGTCTTCAGTAATATTACTTATGTCAAGTTTTTAGGGCTATAAAGTACCTTTCGTCCAGAAAAATAGTACTATTCCCGAGGGACAGAGGGATCGCGTTTTATTGGCGCCACAGTTGCAATTCACCAACAAATAAACCGCCATGGTAAGGATAATGACAAATGAAATTTCAAATTTAATGCGTTGCCATCATGGTTAATTCCACCTTCGCTAGATGGCGTTACGGGTATTTTGAATTACATTGACATTAATGCGAGCGAGCCGCGGTTACGATCTAGTATTAGGGGTCATCTACAATTTACGTCACAGGAGTTACATAATTTTTTGACCCCTCCCCCTTCCTTATCATACATAGCTGGTCACATTCGTGAAACTCCTCCCCCCCTAGTCTGACATCACGTATTTTGCAATTTTACATCAAGAAATTATAAAATTGATGCAGCAACTAATGAAGTAGCTTAAATATATTAGACTAGCTACTGTCCGCGACTTCGTCCGCGTGGAATAGTAAAAAAAAAGAAAGTTAAGAAAACCTCCCGATTCCGAAGCATTCTGCATTAGTGCTCCGCTCCTATTGGTCTTAGCGTGATAATATCGAGGGCTTCATAACATATAGGAGTATATGCAAAAATGCCATTTTTTTGTTCTTTACTAAAAACTATGCATGTTACAATTTAGAAAGCCTTACCAGTATGCGAGTGTACCTAAAAAGAAGGGTATTCCATTCAGCCTTATACAATCAACTAACTTTGTCTTATTCACAATTTTGTCCCTTGTGTAAAACTGCACTTTTGTCTGTAAGCCCATTTGTTATGAAGCCTTCGATATATATATAGCCTATAGCCTTCCTCGATAAATGGGCTATCAAACACTGAAATAATTTTTCAAATCAGACCAGTAGTTCCTAAGTTTAGCGCGTTCAAGCAAACAAACAAACTCTTCAGCTTTATAAATTAGTATAAGATTTGAAATGTGACGTCATGAAATTTAGGGCCCTTCCCACCCTTATTACACTTATTTGGAACACCCCCCCTCCAATGTGTGACGTGGCGTAATTTAGGGATGACACATTACATAAATTCATTATCATATTTAAGGCTGCTGCTTACGCATCAGTATCAAACATCTCAAGACTTGGGTTCGAATCCTGACCGGGCAGCATATACCGCTTAGATAAATTTTCCTGACCAAATATGCATATAGTTACTATCGCATGCAAACGATTAAGGATAGTGATGAAACCTGCATATCGCGATAACGCATGTGTGAAACCTGTCAAACCGCTTTTAATATCAAATCTAGCTATAACTGGTGTATTATAATAATACACACATATACACGAGAACTAATTAGCGCTAATTGTTTTTCACACCAGTGTTTTTACATTAATTGAATTCTATATATTTATATAGGTACTTTATCTCAGTAAGTTTCAAGTAGCACGGTATGGCAGAAATTACGTAAATTAAGAAATAAACATAATTAAATAGTTATTTATATTTATGTAAATGTAATAAATAAAATACTAATATTATAATTATTATCTAATATGCCTACAAAGGTTTTTTAAAAAATATACTTCACTACTTATGTTTAATTCAAATTAAATTCGTTTGTAATCTCAAGTCTTAATAAAAGTACGTTTAATCCTAATAATCCCTCTTTAAATCATAATAAACTTACTTAAGTATAGACGTTTCTAATCTACTGCCAACCCTTTGTATTGTTTATGCGAAAAGTAAATTTGTAAAAATTTCTCGCATATTCTATAACAATAATATTACACATAATTATATCATTAGAATGCTAGAAACATGATCATAAAATATATATATTATTATCATAAATATTATATTTATCATTTTTTTTGATGAAATGATTTGAATCACTATACAGTAATTGCCAAGAAAGCAATAGCATATTATCTTTATAAATCGATATGCATTTTTTTAAAGTAATGATTATCAATTTTTTTTATTTATAATGACAGTGAATATAAATTTGATTTAATAGATCATAAAAGATATATAGAATAGACAAGAGTACCTTGAATGTTGGTTTATCCATTTTAACCATCCACAGAAACAAAAGAAACACACAATAAAAAAATTCACAAGATCACATTTTTTGTTTATATTTTGATAGCCGTTTCAAAATGGCGGACGTATCAAACTTTCAAAATTAACAATTTCACTACTATTTATAAAATTATCAATAAAATAATAAAGTCCAGTCACTCTTCGGCGGTCTATTTTTAGACACTTTCGAAATTTAAGATAATTACGTTCAACAAAATTGTTTTCGAATTTATCCAATTTCCACTTTTAACTTCGAAATGAAACAAATTTTCATAAAAAAAAAATAACAGTCAAACACAAATCACTATAATGTCACTCGATTATGTTACTATTTATGCAAATATGTTAAAATTTGAAACTAATAAAGTTTTAAATTTAGTTATAAATTAATTTTATGGACATATTGTAAAAATAAAGACACAACATGGCGTTTTTGTGTGAAATAATTCAAAACACGCGAATGAAATTTCGTTTGACAAGTACGGCCATTACGTACCGCGGCCGGGCCGCGTCTGTGTACGTAGTGTTGCTCCGCGTTTTCTTGACTCTCTCACACGTACAAACACGTAGGGTTGTACTATCCAAAATTAATTTTATATAAAAATAAATATTTTACTAGGTTATGCTCGCGACTTTATCCACCACGCTTGACTTGAAATTCCCGCGGGATTCCCGGAACACAAAGTACCACAGCATTTAAAAAATAATGTAAGCTATGGTTTTAGTGAAACCTGTGCCGGAATAAGCTTATTTTTATGATCCCGAACAATTACAAACCGCTCCCAGGAAAATTCCCGCAGGATTACCGGGAAATCACACATTTTATTACATTAAATTTGCTATTGATCAGTGAAAACAATCCAATTGGGATATTTTTTTTTAATCTGGTTATTTTAAACCGCTTCTAGAAATAATCCGCGCGATTATCCGTGCAGGAACGGAGAAAGAATACAATATCCTGCGGCCGGGTGGCCTGTCGTAAGAGGCGACAAAACAACCCACAGCCAGGTGGTAGGGTATTTGCCCGACTGGATGGCTACCACCCCTGGTCTAGAGTATGCCGCCATAACAACCTTGAGTTGTGTTCCGGCATTAGTGACCAGGTTCCAGTCTCCCTTAAGAGAGCAGCAGCGCATTTATAGCACCTTTGGTGTTGCAAATGTCCATAGGTGACGGTGACCTCTTTCCATCAAGTGGGCCGTCTGCATGTCTGCTGAACTCCTGCAATAAAAAATAAAAAAGTCCCGGGATAAAAAGTAGCGCAGATTTTAAATCTAAGAATTAGCGTGTAGCGAGCGTAGAAAAATATTTTATAATGGATTATTATGGCAAATTGGTATTGACGTCAAACATCTGTTAATATTGATAAAAACAAAATGTGATTTGAGTTTAGGAATGTACTTACGACTTACTTATAACCGCTACAATTGTTTTTGAGTGTAAGAAATAAGTATAATTTAATTACGACAAAGTTATATCTCAAATTGTGAGGGACAGTCGAAGGTCGCAACCAGTGACCAGAACGGTGAGTTAGGATAGCTTCAGATAAGAGCCTACGAGCCGAGCGAGCGAAGCGAGAATGCTGTGGCTGAGGCCGGCGAGTGCCAAAACAGATTAAGTGCAATATTAGTAAAAATACAAGTGAGGTTATATTTAGAAAAGAAAATCCCAACAACTATACATTTTCTAGACATAGAAGTTGCAGAAGAGGTAAGTGTTCCACTTCTTCTTCCACCACTTAACATTCACAAATAATAACTAAAACTAAAAAAATGCATATTAAATAAGTTGTTAAATATTTACCGTTTGTGAAGTTGTAAGTAAAAATATTAAGTTTTAGGTTTTAAATTTTACTTTATGGACTTCACAACTTTGAAAATTTATTGTGATCAATAACAATATAAACACGTATACACTAAATTTTATGATTGTGGTTTGTTACCAAGCGGATAATTAGGAACAATGAAATTTACAAACAACCCTGGTAAAATAAATTTACATCAAAATATAGATTTTAATTTATTGTTTAAATCAATTGAAATATTTATTTAATTTAAATACAATATAAGTTACACGCAATAAGTGTTTAGTTAACTATCGAGCTATATGTTTAAATGGAAAAGACCCCATAATAGACGGTTATGACCATATAATTTGTGATGAACCTGCGAAACACTTCCTAGGTTAACCTTCAATCATTAAAAAAAACTGCATCAATTATTCCGTATTAACCTAATGCACAGTACATAATCTTAATAAATAATGTACAAATAATACAAGAAATAAGTCTTAAATTGAAATGCCTAGTTATTTCAACATTTTGAAAAGGATATAATTTTTAATTTATGACTGATTTAAGTTTAAAAATATGTTTAAAATATGAAGGAAGGACTTAATGGAAAGTATTAGCTGGAATTTTTTATAAATACAACAACATATTAGTGGTGCCAACTGTGATTGCAAAGTGTGTTACAACAGTTACGGGCTACGTTTTTCTATTGACGATTGTCATTCTTCTATGGTAATAAGAACATCTGTTTTAATAATTGTTGTTATATACTCGCGCCTCTCCAACTTGTATAAGAAGTATGTTTTATATTTTGTTTCAAGCGTCTCTTCTAGTATAAAATATAGCGCAATGAATGTAATTTCAAAAATGAATATTCATCAGAGTAAATAAATGTCAAAAATGCCAGGCTACACTGTTCTTGAACTTCGGTGACTGGATATTGTATTGAATGATTCCGGCAATTTGAAAATGTAATCATTAAAATATGCAAATATAAAATTTTATTTTACAATTTTAATTACGAATATACGGAATATTTACGTTACACGTGCCAAACTGCTAATACAAATCTATAATCTTCTATAGTATAATAAATCTGCACTGTAATCCATTCAGTAGTTTTTGGGTGAATGAATAACAAACATTCCTACACAATTTCGCGTTTATAATATTAGTAGGAGGATTCTTTTATCGACTAGAGTAGTTCGTGACAGTACACTATTAATAACGTCAACTATTTATGTAGTACAAAATAATTTAGTATCCTCAAAGAATTGATATGTGAAAACATGAAGAGTGATTTAACTTCGTGAACTTTGAATAACACGCTTAGTGATTTTTTGTAATATTTAATTTTATAAAACTAAAATACTCTATAATACTACTCTAATAACTTTTGGTAATATTTCAATAGATATCTTATACTAATATATAAAACTGAAAAGTTTGTTTGCTTGAACGCGCTAATCTCAGGAACTATGATCTGATTTGAAAAATTCTTTCAGTGTTAGATAGCCCATTTATCGAGGAAGGCTATATTTATATGTCATCACGCTAAGACCAAAAGGAGCAGAGCACCAATGAAGAATGTTCAAAAGCGGGGGTTTTTTTTAACTTATTTTTTTTTAACTATTGCACGTGAACTAATTCGCAGGAAGCAACTAGTTATTCACATACAGAGATGGTTTTCCTTACCTCTACCGTTAATAATTAAGATGAATCATTCAATTTCAAAATCTATAATAAAATATTTAGGTGTTGATGACCCTAACAGCGTTTGCACGCACACAACTGAGCGAACCGTTCACACAAAGAACACAATATATTTTTTACGTAAATAAACGACTGGCATCGTTGATCATAAGCGAACGTATTGATATTCTTAAAAACTGGTTAAGTGTCGCAATATCTAATTAGTTTATTATAGTTAATATTTACCGATTAATTAATACGATCCACTTTTTAACCGCCTTTTAAAAAAGGCGGAGCAGAAGCTTCTCCTTTCGTCGTAAAATTATATATAAATATCGTAATATTCACCCGCGCCTTCTTCCACGTTGCACAGATAACATAGATTAAGGTTCGTTTACAATATTTAAAATCGAAAGTGACAGTGGTTTGGGACGAATATATAATTATCTATAATGATGCATTCTTTTTTTTAAATTTTATTTACTTATAGTGTTTTTTAGATTTCTTTTTTATAGTGTAGTTGAACTTTTAAAATAATTTTAGAATATACTGTAACAAGTTTAAAAAAAAACAAAATCGAAAGAATAATAATAGTCAATGGGTTTTTTAGCATTAACATATATGAGAATCCAGGAAACTTCCGCAAAAAAAACCTGGAATAAATGTTACTAAAGGCAACAAACAAAAAAAACTACAACTGTTCTACAGTCCTTAAGTCATTTGGTTTGAAACATTATTGTTACGTGCGAGTACGCACTTAGGATTAGAAGTAAACATCAGTTTTTTAACTAAACGCTTTTATTGACTTACACAGCCGCACGTAATTCCTCGCCGAAGGGTTGACCCTATACGTACGACTAACGATACACTGTCTCGACGATAAGATGTCTCAATCACAATACCGTCGCCGATATTGCGTAGACCACCTCCTGCTAGTGCAGTGCTCACCTGCGAAATTATCGCGTGTAGCTCGCTTCTGGATCTTCTCTCAAACTACGCTACACTCCTCCTTCACTTAACTTGTCACTAAATTCACCACTTAACTCGTCACTGTCTTCTATTAACCTTCTCTTCCAACTCTTCCGTATAGCACTTGTCGCTTCGTTGCCTTGAACTGAAGTCAACTCTAAACTGCGCGGTAGGCGCGCCTTACGCTGCTTATATACCTGGAAGAATCTTCTGGAACCCATAATTTCGATCTTCTTTGAAATATAAAAGCCCAAATGAGGTAGATCAGATTTAAAAATTAATCATTTTCAATTGGATATATCATTTTTTTATGTTTAAGGCTTGGCAACGAGGCCTTTAAGCCAGGCGCCGTTGTATTGTAGGCTACAATAGACGTCATTCAACGCAGTTCTTGTGAAAACTCGAAAGGCCACATTTGGCTATATAGTTCACATATCTCGTAAAAACACATAATTACTATTCAAAAACTATCAATATCCTACAAGTATTGGTAATTTTAGAGTAATTTTACACATTTTTAGAAAATAAAACTGCACAGCACAACGTCTCTTTTCAGTTCCCGCCAAAAAACTCTCTTGGATATATCATTACATGTGTATCCATAGAGAATAGGCTATATAGTGTAACTAAAGATTTTTTTTTCTAATTTGAGTTTGAACTTCTTATGTTTTTTCTTTAAAATTAAAGATATCAACATAATATGCGTGAATTAAATACTACTTTTTATTTTATTCTTTTATTTACTATCTGTCCCTTGCTAAATATCTATCTATCTCTGTCTTTTCCTTCCCAAACTTTCTATTCTACAACTTTCGTTCATCGTCTATCACTTTCTAAGATGTATCTGTCCTTGTCTTTTCCTTCCAGAATCTTCTACCTTTTTCTAAAAGGCTTGAGACTTATATAATTATCACCAAACTAAGCTGTAATAAGAGTAACATCTACAATTTTATTCTAATTTTAACCGTGTTATAGATTCTTAGAAAAAGATCCAATATTCCCAAGAGCATGTAACGCAGCATTTAAAAATGCACATTAGCTGTCGTTTGATAATCGTATCGGAATCGGCCATTCTTATGCACACTACATACATACATAACTTCACGCCAGTTCCCTTGCGGGGTAGGCACGATCAACAGAGCGCCATTTAGGCCCATTCTTACACACCTCACTCGCTTCTTTGACATTCATAGCTCTTGTCATGCACGCTCGTCTGTTCTTAAGGCTCCTGACATCACCTTCTGCTAGTACACGATCAATTTTATGCACACTAATCACTATAAATCGGTCCTGAGAGTTATCTGAGTTTAAATCCGGAAATTTGCTATCGATCAGCGAAAACCGCATCGGAATCTGCCCAGCAGTTTTTACGTGAACTTCGAACAAACAAAAAAACTTAAAAACAGGATACTACACTTTTTCAATCTATAATATTATAAAATTCTAAACAGTCTAAGTCTGTATATTGAAATTTAAATTAAAAATAACAACTGAAACAGACTGCATAAGCGATGGAGGTCACGATGCACTTTGTTTAGATTTCTTGTCTGTATGCTCGGGACGACATTTAAACTATATTGAATACAACGTAAAAAGAATAATCAAAGCTGGTTCTGAAATAATAACAAAGAAATGGATAAAAAATGAAACTAACAAGCACAAAATAAACATTTTATACAACACTAGCTGTCCCGGCAGACGTTGTTCTGCCCTGAAGAAATAAAATTTAGAACCCGATTGCAGCGCCACCTACCGGGTCCAATTGTGAATCTAAACCATCCTCGAATCCACTTGAACACACACAAAAAAATTCATTCAAATCGGTCCAGCCGTTTAGGAGGAGTTCACTGTCAACACGCGTACAGAAGAATTATGTATATAAAGATTTTGAAGTCGGTGCACTTTGCAAGACTTAGCGCAGATTTTAAGTAAGTATATAGCCGGGGGATACGTCCCCTGCCAGGGCACCGCGGAGTCGGGCAGCCCATTTCCCGTAGCCCTGGCATAAGGCGCAGGACGGAACACCCAGGAGTTTTAGTGGGTATCCCTAACTGGGGAGTGGCAATAGCGTGGCACCAGTTCTGACTGGGCACGCTAGTGCCACCCCCGATCTGGCGAATCCCACACTCACACGGGTCGCGAACATCCCCCCAGGCTTCTGTGCCTGTCGCGGCTTAGTGCTCAAACGGATTTCCCCTGGCAAAAAAAAAAAAGATTTTAAGTAAGTAACATTTTCATGCTGTACGGATCGGAATGTTGGGCCACTAAAGTGATAAACCACAAACGTCTTCACTCAGTTGAGATGAGAATGTTGAGACGGATGTGTGGCGTTACAAGAATGGACAAGGTGAGAAATGAGTACATAAGGGGATCTTTGAAAGTTGCACCTATGTCCGAAAAATAAATTCATAAGTAATGATGAATGACTAAACAGATATACAATGCAAAAGTGGATGGATGCAGAAGTCGTGGAAGGCCACGACACACCTTCCATGATCAAATTGATCGTGTACTAGCAGAAGGTGATGTCAGGAGCCTTAAGAACAGACGAGCGTGCATGACAAGAGTTATGAATGTCAAAGAAGCAAGTGAGGTGTGTAAGAATAAGCCTGAATGGCGCTCTGTTGTTCGTGCCTACCCTGCAAGGGAACTGGCGTGAAGTTATGTACGTATGTAAATAACTCTAAATAAACATTATTTTCTTTGTTTTTTCTTTCTTTCTTTCTATTGCAAAATTGGCTTACTTCAGCAAT
The DNA here is from genome assembly GCA_019925095.2 of Dendrolimus kikuchii. Lineage (NCBI taxonomy): Eukaryota > Metazoa > Arthropoda > Insecta > Lepidoptera > Lasiocampidae > Dendrolimus > Dendrolimus kikuchii. Next base: position 1,112,012 of record CM034415.1, on the reverse strand, counting down.
AATGTAAGTACATAATAATGTGCATGATCTACCTGATTTAATATTAGTCATTTTGGATGTATACTTAATATACATAAAAGCAGTAAAACTGAATGACAAGGTCAAATTACATTAAAATTTTAGGTATAGTTTAAAATTATGTATCATTGAATGTTGGTATGTACGACATTAATAAACATTATTAAACTATAATAATATAAAATTATTATAGTTTAATAATGTTATATGTATAAATATAGTCGTGGTAGCGTACACACCTCACTTGCTTCTTTGACATTCATAATAACTCTTGTCATGCACGCTCGTCTGTTCTTAAGGCTTCTGACATCACCTTCTGCTGGTACACGAGAGTTATTTAAAATAGAAATTATACAAAACTAGTTTAATAAAAGCCAAAAGTTAACTCACTCTAAACAGGTCTTAACCCAGCAAATGCTGGTTGATAACAACCAACGCTGGTCTTCCGTTAGTGGCAGGCAGTAACGTCACCTTCACAGAAGAAAACAATGGTTTTAAATACAAGCTTTTGAGATCCTGGATATCATGTAGCAGCAGAGTACTAGCCAAGACAAGTAAAACGAGCCCAAACACGACGGGTCTATCTTGTTTAGTGCAGTTCCTATGGCCACCTTCCGGCTCCATCATCAGATCAGCTCCAGACCATATTATTGAATTTTCACGCGATATACATATGCGTGCAAAATTTCAGCTCAATCGGAAACCGGGAAGTTGGTCAAATTTAACTTGCAAGATTCCACCCGAACTTACATACATACATAGGTACATCCATTGCAAGTTAAATAGAAGCTTGTAAAAAAGCTTTTTTAAATACAAGCTTTTGAGAGCCTGAATATCATGTAGCAGCAGAGTGCTAGCCAAGACAAGTAAAACGAGCCCAAACACGACGGGTCTATCTTGTTTAGTACAAGAGTTCCTATGGCCACCTTCCGACTCCATCATCAGATCAGCTCCATGGTACCATATTATTGCATTGTCACGCGATATACATATACGTGCAAAATTTCAGCTCAAACGGAAACCGGGAAGTTGGTCAAATTTAACTTGCAAGATTCCACCCGAACTTACATACATACATAGGTACATCCATTGCAAGTTAAATAAAAGCTTGTAAAAAAAGCTTTTTTAAATACAAGCTTTTGAGAGCCTGAATATCATGTAGCAGCAGAGTGCTAGCCAACACATGTAAAACGAGCCCAAACACGACGGGTCTATCTTGTTTACTACAAGAGTTCCTATGGCCACCTTCCGACTCCATCATCAGATCAGCTCCATGGTACCATATTATTGCATTGTCACGCGATATACATATACGTGCAAAATTTCAGCTCAATCGGAAACCGGGAAGTTGGTCAAATTTAACTTGCAAGATTCCACCCGAACTTACATACATACATAGGTACATCCATTGCAAGTTAAATAAAAGCTTGTAAAAAAAGCTTTATTAAATACAAGCTTTTGAGAGCCTGAATATCATGTAGCAGCAGAGTGCTAGCCAAGACAAGTAAAACGAGCCCAAACACGACGGGTCTATCTTGTTTAGTACAAGAGTTCCTATGGCCACCTTCCGACTCCATCATCAGATCAGCTCCATGGTACCATATTATTGCATTGTCACGCGATATACATATGCGTGCAAAATTTCAACTCAATCGGAAACCGGGAAGTTGGTCAAATTTAACTTGCAAGATTCCACCCGACTTACATACATACATAGGTACATGCATAGCAAGTTAAATACAAGCTTGTAAAATAACTAATGAACATTTAATATTATTTATAATTAGAACAACATCAAACAAAGAATAGACAAAAGATTTATATTTTAAACAATTTAATATAAGTATTACATACATAATATGTTATGAGATGATTATTGAAATGTTAAAATAATGATTTTGAAAAATAATAATAGGTACGTTAAGTACGAAAATAAATTAAATAAATGAAAGGAAGCCGATCACGTAATACTTATCAATTAGTATTACAAACGGCTGGCTTGCACCTAGGGCAACGAATCAGCATTGCCATCCAACGCGGAAATGCGGCCAGCATTTTGGGCACGCACCCCGCCGACAGCGATTTAGTCTATTTTGTACTTATAGACATATATTATTTTGTAAATATAGTTTTATCATCATTATATTAATACGTAAAGCAAAAACTTTGTACCCCTTTTTAGGAAAATTGTACGGACGGAGGAGTATGAAATTTCGCACACTTACAGTTTATATAGAGAAGGAGTGCAGAATGTTATTTTTTTTAAATTATGCATAAAAAATACATTAAATTAATAAAAAAAACATTACACACACTATCATGTAGTAGTAGTAGTTGTATTCGCCACAAAGCAGGCAAAGGAATCTTTAGTCCATACAGCCAATACTGATGTTTAAGTCTTCGTATAATAGTCGCGCAGTTGTATTGTAGGCTACAACTAACGCCATTCAACGGAGTTCTTGTGAAAACTCAAAAGGCCACATTTGACTATACAGTTCACATTTCTCACAAAACACATAATTACTACTCAAAAACTATTAATATCCTACAACTATTGTTCATTTTAGAGTAATTTTACACATTTTTAGAAAATAAAACTGCACAGCACAACGTCTCCTTTCATTTCCAAAAACACACTATCATGTATTTGACACACGCACGCATATATACTCTTTTGTTTATTGTTAGTCAAATTAACAGTGTAGCCTTGACGAAATCTGTGATTATAGAAGTATTAGTCTTTGACAGGGAGTTGTTGACGGGAACTGAAAGGGGATGTTGTGCTGTGCAGTTTTATTTTCTAAAAATGTGTAAAATTACTCTAAAATGAATAATAGTTGTAGGATATTGATAGTTTCTGAGTAGTAGTTAGTAGTAAAAAATTATGTTTTTGTGAAAAATGTGAACTGTGTAGTCAAATGTGGCCTTTCGAGTTTTCACAAGAAATCCGTTCAATGGTGTGGATTGTAGCCTACAATACAACTACGCCTGGCTTAAAGGCCTGGTTGCCAAGCCTTAAACATTAAAAAAAAATAGTCTTTGACAAGGATTTTTTGGCGGGAACTGAAAGGGGGTGTTGTGCTGTGCAGTTTTATTTTCTAAAAATGTGTAAAATTACTCTAAAATGAACAGCAGCTGTAGGATATTGATAGTTTTCGAGTAGTAATTCTCTGTTTTTGTGAGAAATGTGAACTGTATAGTCAAATGTGGCCTTTCGAGTTGTCACAAGAACTTCGTTGAACGGTGTGGATTGTAGCCTACAATACAACTGCGCCTGGCTTAAAGGCCTAGTTGCCAAGCCATAAACATAAAAAAAGTCTTTGACAACAGAACCTTAGTAATGTTCAAACTTATTTAAATGAATTATGGTCGAATTTCGACAACTAGTTTATGGCATAGTGTGAGTTTTGAATTAATTATGGCAAATTTTAAATTTATAAAATTACAAACATACATACATACATAACTTCACGCCAGTTCCCTTGCGGGGTAGGCACGAACAACAGAGCGCCATTTAGGCCCATTCTTACACACCTCACTTGCTTCTTTGACATTTATAAAATTAGTACCAATAAAGGTGGATTAGTTCTCAATTACATTACTGTCAACTAGACAGATTCAAACCGCGTGTATATTACATAAGTTTACATAGATTTGTGTCTTAGAAATGCTTCACTTCGTTTGATACATTTGTTCCCATGGGGTCCGTCTATACTTTTATATGATATATACACATTATTATACACTAACATTCTTTATGTAATAAAAGTCATCTACTTATAATAAGGAAAAACCAACTGCCAGACCTGAAGACACTGTAGCTCGTTCTGCGTGCACCAGAACACAAAGCAACTTGACTGATACATACATACATACATAACTTCACGCCAGTTCCCTTGCGGGGTAGGCACGAACAACAGAGCGCCATTCAAGCTTATTCTTACACACCTCACCTGCTTCTTTGATATTCATAACTCTTGTCATGCAAATTGACTGATAATTTCTTTTATTTTTCCTCCCACCCATTTTTAATATTATATAATCTATACTTCTATAATATAACTAACTAGCGGCCCCTGCAGATATTGTCCTGCTCTGAAGAAATAAAAATCTAGGACCCGATCCTAGCGCCACCTACCGGTTCCAATTGTGGATTTAAACCATCCGGGGACCCACTTAAACACACAAAAACAAAATCACCATAATCAGTCCAGGTGATTAGGAGGATTCTAAAAGCCGATCTCAGCGCCACCTACCGGTTCTAATTGCGAATCTAAACCACCCGGGAACCCAATCAAACACACACACAAAATTTCATCAAAATTGGTAAAGTCGTTCTTAAGTTATAAAATTACAACGAAAAGTGACATTGATTTTTATATACATACAGATTGTGGATTTAATTTAAAAAATTTTGCTTACACAGTTCGGAGCCCTTGTAGCCTGGGGGCACCGTGTCATTGATACGGCGACAGCTACGCCCATGCAGGATGGGTCGTCATCGGCAAACCTTCTGCGCACGACGTATACGAATTAACGCTTAATCTGCCTGCCAATTTTTTTTATTGCCTTTGGCAGGCAAACAGGCAGACGGCCCGTGGTTACCGTCGCCTATGAATGTTTGCAACACTGGCGGTGTTGCCAACGCGTTGCGGACAACTAAGCAATTAAATTAATTGTAATTAATGTATTGTGTCCACTATTTTGGTAAGTAATACGCTGTTATCTATCTATCCATCTAAATAAATGTAAAAATGTAAGTAGGAAGTTCTTGAAAGATAATGAATTGACTTTTTTGCGGTTTCTTCAGATCATTATTCAAATGGCAAAAGTGGATGGATGCAGAAGTAGTGGAAGGCCACGACACACCTTCTATGATCAAATTGATCGTGTACTAGCAGAAGGTGATGTCAGGAGCCTTAAGAACAGACGAGCGAGCATGACAAGAGTTATGAATGTCAAAGAAGCAAGTGAGGTGTGTAAGAATAAGCCGGAATGGCGCTCTGTTGTTCGTGCCTACCCCGCAAGGGAACTGGCGTGAAGTTATGTATGTACGTATGTATTATTATTCAAAACACAACTGAAATAATAGGAAACCTCATTTAATCACGACCCGCGGCATATACACGACATATTAAATCCTCCTACCTGTGCGCAGAAGGTTTGCCGATAGCTCTATGTCGTCACGCGTCGATGGTCAGCAGGGTTGACAAAAAAGGCTACATAAATAGTTGTTGCAATAAATTTATTATGTGCGATTTATTTCATTACATGTAAAACTTTAAATATATTATTTTATATAATAAGTCGTGGAAGGCCACGACACACCTTCCATGATCAAATTGATCGTGTACTAGCGGAGGGTGATGTCAGGAGCCTTAAGAACAGACGAGCGTGCATGACAAGAGTTATGAATGTCAAAGAAGCGAGTGAGGTGTATAAGAATGGGCCTAAATGGCGCTCTATTGTTCGTGCCTACCCCGCAAGGGAACTGGCGTGAAGTTATGTATGTATGTATGTATTTTATATAATATCTTATACAAAATATTATCTAAAATTATAAATAAACTAAGTCTAACTAACATCTATTAACAAAAACTAAAATATCCTATAAATAACTAACTAATTAAAACTAACTTAAAAATATATATACAATAGTAAAAAAAACTAAAATTAAAATAAAACCCATATTAAAGCCCGTCCAGCCCCACCAGACCACTGTCGCTGGGCATTGTACCTAGAAGGCTGGCAGCATTACCTCGCTGGATACAAAGGCTAATCCTTTGAGCGAGGTAAGCTCCAGCCTTCCGGTCTCCTGTTTTGTCGACTAGGCGTTTTTTTAATTTTTTGAAATAATTTATGGGCACTTGGTGAAACTCAGTATATATATATTTTCGATGCTGAGAATGAACATAGGATATTTTTTATCCCGAAAAATGGGGTAGTTTCCGGGATAAAAATATATTTGCCTTTTTGTTTGTTATCCTTTTATGGAAAGACTATTGGACCGATTTGGCTGAAACTCGGTACATATATAATTTGTATACCGAGAGTGCCTAAGGGATACTTTTTATCCCGGATAATGGGATACATTTTGGGATAGATTTATGTAAAGTTTATCCCGGAAACTAGGACAGGTTTTGTGATTTTGTCCATTTCGTCCACTGGGTCCACTTGGTCCACTGGGTCCACTGGGTCCACTTGAGCCATGTTATCTATTTTGTCATTTTTGGCAAGTTTTGTCATTTATGTAGTTTACATATAGACGGGGGTGGTATAGTTTGCGATATAAAATGAAATGAATCTTTCGGGGGCAAATACATACAAATTTAATACAATGTAACCTGTACCACTTGCTTTTTAAACAAGAGATACGCATTAGAGGTTGACCCGCGGCACAGCCGCGGGGTAAACTCTAGTGTCTATATAAACGGGGGTCTTTGGATTTTTCTGTCATGAAAAAGCGTTACGACCATTTTTACCATGACCATTTTTACTAATACCCATGATAACATTAACAATAATCTGTTTACACAGATATACAATGCAAAGGTGGATGGATGCAGAAGTCGTGGAAGGCCACGACACACCTTCCATGATTAAATTGATCGTGTACTAGCGGAGGGTGATGTCAGGAGCCTTAAGAACAGACGAGCGTGCATCACAAGAGCTATGAATGTCAAAGAAGCGAGTGAGGTGTGTAAGAATAAGCCTAAATGGCGCTTTGTTGTTCGTGCCTACCCCGCAAGGGAACTGGCGTGAAGTTATGTATGTATGTACAATTTATATATACTCGATGTATTTTACTATACTTGTAATAATGTATTTTTAACCGACTTCAAAAAAAGGAGGAGGTTCTCAATTCGTCGGGATCTTTTTTTTTAATTTTTTTTTTATGTATGTTCACCGATTACTCCGAGATTTGTGAATAGCTCCCATTTGGTCCCCTAAAAACTTGTTCTCTAAAGTGAGTTGTACTATCCTTTGAGAAATTAACGCTTTAAACCTTAACTTATGAACATTAAAAATCAAATAAACTATAGGTATTATGAATAAAACTGAATTTAATATTTTTAATATTTAAACTAAATAATACATACATACATACATACATAACTTCACGCCAGTTCCCTCGCGGGGGAGGCACGAACAACAGAGTGCCATTTAGGCTTATTCTTACACACCTCACTTGCCTCTTTGACATTCATAACTCTTGTCATGCAAGAGTTATGAATAATGAAATATCAAACTTTAACTAAATAATGAAATATCAAATAACTCTAAACGATAATAAGACATGAGGCGCCATCTAGTCAACAACGTTTTCGAGTTTCTCGAAAACTAAGTCTTTTACAGGGCGGTTGTCTAGTGATATCCTTCAGACAATAACCAAACACAAGGTTAAATTGCCAAAAAATTATCAAAAATAAAAAAGTTTCTATATCAAAAATACATCCGTGTAAACCGAGTCTCACTCCTACATACAAACTGTGTGTCTAAAAATAAAGTCTAGTTCATACGATAATTGAATGTAGATTTTATAGCGTATGCAATAAGACTGAAATTACTTCAAAAATATTTTCACGTATACCTTAAGCGTAAAAGCTAATATTACAATAATATAATTAATCAGGTATGTTTGTTTGTAAGCAGGTATGCTTACACTATATTAGATTACTTGTTATATATATATATTACGTTTAGCCATCATTTATTTGTTTATGAAGAGATATTAATTTTTTGAGTGTGTCGGGGTGAAGGTAAGGAAAGGAATGCTCCGGTGGTTCGGGCATGTGGAAAGAATGACTAAACAGATATACAATGCAAAAGTGGATGGATGCAGAAGTCGTGGAAGGCCACGACACACCTTCCATGATCAAATTGATCGTGTACTAACAGAATGTGATGTCAGGAGCCTTAAGAACAGACGAGCGTACATGACAAGAGTTATGAATGTCAAAGAAGCAAGTGAGGTGTGTAAGAATAAGCCTAAATGGCGCTCTGTTGTTCGTGCCTACCCCGCAAGGGAACTGGCGTGAAGTTATGTATGTATGTATTAATTTTTTGTGTTGTACTCAGAATTAACTCACAATGGTCCAATATAAATTTCATAGGTACTATAGGTAAATTTCGTAGGACTTTGGATTCCGGAGATGTAGCAGAATATTCATTAAAATCAAACAGAAAATGTGTAGTGATTGTGGTATTTTATCAGCCATAACTATAGCACCGAATTCCTCAAAATCAAATAGGATACGTGTAGTAATTGAGGTATTGCTTTGCTCTGTCTATCCATATTCGTAACTTAAAAATGTTAAAATATAGAAAAGTAACCGACTTCAAAAATAACTAAAAGTATAAATTACAAAAAATATAAATTAATTTAATCTAAAATTATTTACATCAAACACCTAATTAAAAATAAATTAATTTATAAATAAATTAAACTATTACATACAATATATTAAACTAAAAATAAACTACATGTACAAACTAAAGTTAAAATTATAAATTAAATATAATTAAAAGTATAAAATACATTCCATAACATCTTGAACTCAGTGCCGATTACAACTTAAAAATTGTTATATTTCTCAATATTTTTCATCATATCAACGTATACTATAGTATTCTTTAATAATCCAGTTTTCTTATATTCTATTAGTTTATATTGTCTTAGTTTTATTATAAATGTGTGTTACCTTACCAGCTTAAATGTCATCACATATACATAGTTTTTAAAAACAACATTTAGCACGTAATATTATTTTGTATGATTGTAAATTAAAATGATTTTACAAGGCATCGAATTGAAGATGCCGTAGAAAATATTTATCGGTTACTTTTAAGTTATTTATGATGACGGTTCCTTTTTTCTATTTTTTTAAATCAGAATTACGTTTTTAGCATATTATTGTTATATTCAAAAAATTTTTGCCATCAACTCACTTACGTAAAAAATACAATTCACTCTAACCTCTATTTCGACTTATTATTCAAGAATATTAAGGAATGAATTAATTAGAAAGTCGGAATATCGCTGTCACATAAATTAATTTATTATCATTACCTATTGTTCTTCTCTACAATATTTATTTTGTACAGACAAAACCACACTCAATTTTAGTATTTGGTTATGTAAAACCTGAAATAAGTCGTAACACTTCTGAAATAAAGTTCTAAATTGTCCAAAGTACCATCTTTAGAAAACAAGACAAGGAAATTTATTTATCTCAAATTAAATTCGACTTTAAAGTCACAAAGTTGCAGTTTAATTTCCATTAAATTTGTATTTTGTGTTTACGGGTTGGCACGAGATAGCTCTAGGTGGTTTTTTAAAAGAAGTAAAAATAGAATATTGTATATTATATGAATAATGTTATATTGTGACTTTTAGTTTAAGTTTTATAATGATGTACAATTTTTGATAAATTAATTTTATTTAGAAGGTCATGTTTTATATTACCGCGGTTTCAAAAATAATTAATTACTACTTAAGTATACACCTGAAGTATCATTGTTAAGTTTTATCGTATTAATTAGAGATGCCACAAGTATTCGGCTTCCATTCGATATTCGGCTACATTTTGTGTAGTATTCGAGCAAATACCGAGTAAGAAATCGTGAAAAAAAAAAACAGCCCATATTACTCAAAATTGAACATATTTTAATAACAAATTATTGATAGTTAATTACATTTAAACTAGAGATACCACGAATATTCTACTACTAAATACTGTATTTTCACCTGAGTACCAAATAATTAAAACAGTGGCCGAATATTGAGCGAAGCCGAATATTCTTTGCATCTCTAGTATCAAGGTTAAATGTTATCAAGAGCAGTTCGTTAGTTTGTAGTTGCGCCATTGTTTGCCATTGTTTTATGTATGAAATAATCTATAATATAATAAACTTGTAAAGAGATTGAGTTTGTTCAATAAATTTGAAAAAGAGAAAGAAATCAGGGGGCTCATTCGAACCAGCAGATTCCGAATTTTTGTTTGTCTGTCTATATGTACAAGCATCATGTAAGAACTACTGAAAAAATTTAAATGAAATTCGACACACACACAACTTATCTCCTGGGTCACTTAGGATACTTGTTATCCCGATAAATTACTTCATTATTTCGTGTTTTTTGGTGTTACCATTACGATCCATTAACAATCATTTCGTTGTCATACCAACGCGGCTGAAGTTTCACTGGCATATGCTAGTTTACAATATAAATTTGCATATCTATAAATATCTATGCTATATTATAAACAGGTTATTTATATACACGAGAAAAATTAATAGGTAATACCATCCTAATTAATATAAATAAAACTATAGTATAAATAAATCCATAACAAATATTTACACTAAAAAGAAAAGAAAATACTATACATTACAATCGGTTCAGTGCGTAATAATAATAATAAAGAGATAAAGAAGGATGCCCAAAAAAACCCAGAGTCGATTAAAATAATTTAAGAACAACAAAATAGACCTTAAGTAAGAGGTCATAAATACGCTATTCGTTTCGCATAAAACCATAACCAAACAGGCCAACAGCATATAACAATTCTGTGTAGCACGAAGGGCTTCAGCAGTCAGCGGCGTTTTTTGATAGCGTTCTTATAGACTTGGAATATATGTAACATTTTTAAAATCAATAAAAGAACGTAACATATATTCAGTTGTTTTCATTTATTAAGTTAATAGCCATATAATAATCCGCAATCACTTTTATATGTATGTAAATAATATTTTATATTTATATACATATATATAATCAGTAGATACGTATAATGTTCTTTACTCTCAAATCTCTCAATATTACGCACAATTCGTCACAATATCGTTTGTAAAACCGCTTTAAATATCATAGATTTTTAAAAGTTTAGTCAATTAGTTACGACTTTTTTATTACTTGGTGATGGTTTAATCGAAAATATTATTGGATTTGGGATATAGCATATATACGCTACCTTGCCACACATAAATCGTTTTAATCGATTCCGGGTTTTTGGGCATTATCCTTTTGTGAGTTCGTTTGTTTGTAGGAAGTAATCTCTTAAATTACTGAACTGATTTTGACAATCCTTTCACCAGTAGAAAGCTATATTATTCCTGAATAACACAGGCTATATGTGATTGTGATTAATATATTTTTATTTAATGACGCCCAGCGAAGTTGGCACAGGTCAGCTAGTAATGATATATCTAGTAGCTTTTTTCTCATATATTTTTGTCTTATTAAGTATGCACTCAAAATTGTGGTAGCGTAATGGCTAGCCCACGCGTCCCACTCCCAAAGGACGCGGGTTTGCTCCTGGCTGGAACGCATGCACCACTTAGGCAGATTTCTGACCTAATGTGCCTATTGTTATAATTACCACGTGCTAACAACGGTGAAGGAAAACATCGTGATGCAGCCTACACATCAAGATAACCGATGTGTCAAACGTACCAAGCCGCCTTGGACAAGCGTAGCGGGTATACTGTCCGATCCCTTTTAATAAGAGGCCTGAGCCCAGCAGTGAGACGTCTATGGGCTATTATATATATATATATATATATATATATATATATATATATAAGTATGTCAAAGAAGCAAGTGAGGTGTGTAAGAATAAGCCTAAATGGCGCTCTGTTGACCGTGCCTACCCCGCAAGGGAACTGGCGTGAAGTTATGTATGTATGTATGTATGTATGTATATACGTATGCACTGTTTGCTACAACTCCATTCATTCTACGAAAAGTAATTGTATAACATACTTTTGTACTTAATAAAAAAGAGCCTTACATAGAAGTATGTGTTGCTGAGAAGTTTCTTGCTACTTCTTCTCCTTAAACAGAGATAAGAGGTTGAGAAGCGGTGTACATAGAATAGGAAGTAGATTTAAATTTTAACTTATATATAGCACCTCCAAAAAATGTTCTCCAGTGGAACTTATTGTAAATAAAAACATTTGAATAGTCAAATTGAAAATTAATTAAAATAATAATCGTTACAAAATGTTAATTTTGTGTTATTCAAAAATCTCGAAAACAAAATATTGATTCCATCCAAAGTGTGAATGCGCCCTAAAGAACAATTTCAAACCAAATGGATACGACATGGTGGCGTGTATACACGGGTTGAAATTGTTTTAATCTGAATAAATTACCCCGGTTGTAATTTTATTTATGTATTTATTTAATTTGTTTGGAAAACATGCAATAATTAATATTCTTAAATATAAAACACAAAATTAATACATATATCAATCAAGTTTCCACCTTCTAGGTACAATGGCCAGAGACAGTGGTCTGGTGGGACTGGACGGGCTTTAATATAGGTTTTATTTTAATTTTAGTTTTTTTTTTACTATTGTATATATATTTTTATGTTGGGTTTATTTATAGGATATTTTAGTTTTTGTTGATAGATGTTAGTTAGACTTACTTTATTTATAGTATTTGTTTTGTGAGTAATAAAATAGTGAGTTTCCACTAAAAAATTATTTATATAATAAAAACAAAAATTGGCTCAAATAGTTAATTACAAAACAAAAAAATTTGGAACAAAAATGTTTTTCACATGCATACATACATATTATACCGCATGCTTTTCATTGAAGTTGACAGAAACGAAGGATCTTAGGTTAGATTATAGTTTATATTATAGAACTAGTGCTTAATGAGGAAGCGAGGGCCAGGAGTACCATCACACATGGTTTACCTAGTTTGGGCTCCTGTCTTAACCATTTTGTTAAGGTTCTTAAATGTTTGTACTCTATTCATTTTGTTTTTCTTTTTATTGGAAGTAATTGAATAAATAAAAAATCTCCATTTAATACATACATACGTACATGACTTCACGCCAGTTCCCTTGCGGGGTAGGTACGAACAACAGAGCGCCAATCAGGCTTATTCTTACACACCTCACTCGCTTCTTTGATATTCATAGCTCTTGTCATGCACGCTCGTCTGTTCTTAAGGCTCCTGACATCACCTTCTGCTCGTACACGATCAATTTGATCATGGAAAGTGTGTCGTAATCCATTTAATACGATCTTGAAAAACATTTTTCGCTTCATCTACTTTTAGTCTCTTCATACACACACGTTTATTTGAGGTACTTTTTACCCGAACTTTCTCCAAACTATCATTAGTTAGGTTATGGTGAGTACGTCACGGTCTACTGGCACCGACTAACAATCACACTGCAGTCATACACTTATTTTGTGATTCTGCTTTCGCCCGTTATAGTTCTCTACATAGCCAAACCACCTCAACATTCCTTTTTCTACCCCCATTATTACAGATTTTTTCAATCCACAGCGTTCCTTATCACATTTTTATCCGTGCAGGAACGGAGAAAGAATAGAATTTCCTGCGTTGGGGCGGCCTGTCGTAAGAGGCGACTTAACAACCCACAACCAGGTAATAGGGCGTTTGCCCGACTGGATGGCTACCACCCCTGGTCTAAAGTATGTCGCCATAACAACCTAGATTTGTGTTCCGGCATTAGTGACCAGGTTCCAGTCTCCCTTAAGAGAGCAGCAGCGCATTTGTAGCACCTTTGGTGTTGTAAATGTCCATAGGCGATGGTAACCACTTTCCATCAAGTAGGCTATCCGCCTGTTTGCTGATCTCCTGCAAAAAAAAATATAACATCGCACCTTGTATTATCGTATGGGAGCTGCATACGTATAGTCATCGCAATGGACAAGGAACTACTAGGGCGATGCGGTAGCGCACATATTAACAGTTGCTCTATCTCGCTCGCACATCATCAGTCCCACTCACACATTGTGCTATATATTGTAGTAGCTGTACGACTTGTTAATATTTGTACTTAAGGTTACCGTTTCCAAAATAAGTCAGTTCACATCAGCACTCGACAGTGAATACTTCTCTCTACTTCTCGCTGCTACAAACGCTTAAATTAAACTTTTTTTTTAAAAGGAATGCATAGGTTTCATTTGACCACTGTCTAAACTGATGTCGAGTGATGACGCGGACTAGGAGCACGCTTACTTAGAAGATACCTACTCACTCATGACTCGAAGACTTCAAGATTGTATTTGTAAGGAAAAACAGACTCCGGCAAATTATTCTCGTTGACCACAGAGCCTTAGTTCTCTCTGTCGATTGACATTGAAAGAAAGGGCGATGTTGAAATCAACCAATGACATTTGTGTATTTCGTCAGTTATGACATTTTTTTATGTTTAAGGCTTGGCAACTAGGCCTTTAAGCCAGGCGCCGTTGTATTGTAGGCTACAATCGACGTCATTCAACGGAGTTCTTATGACAACTAAAAAGGCCACATTTGACTATACAGTTCACATTTCTCACAAAAACACATAATTACTTCTCAAAAACTATCAATATCCTACAACTATTGTTCATTTTAGAGTAATTTTACACAATTTTAGAAAATAAAACTGCACAGCACAACGACTCTTTTCAGTTCCCGCCAAAAACTCCTCGCTTATGACATCAACGCTCTATAATCCGTTCCACTACAGTTCATGATTGTAACGCCCGCAAGCAAGTGGAACGGGAAAAATAGCGGTCGTCAACGCGGTCGTTGTAAGTCTCTTGTGGAACGTAGCTTTTATCTTGATACTTGTAATGTTTATCATAATACTGATTTTCGGAAACAACCTCTTTAGGCTCGCATGTGTTATAACTGTTCATAGACGATAACAAATACACATATATGCATAAATAGTAACATATGTTACTGTATTACTGCTATATAGTATATATATATATATATATATATATATATATATATATATATAAAATAACCCACAGCCAGGTGGTAGGGCATTTGCCCGACTGGATGGCTACCACCCCTGGTCTAAAGTATGTGGCCATAACAACCTTCGAGTTGTGTTCCGGCATTAGTGACCAGGTTCCAGTTTCCCTTAAGGAGAGCAGCAGCGCATTTGTAGCAACTTTGGTGTTGCAAATGTCCATAGGCGATGGTAACCGCTTACCATCAAGTGGGCCGTCTGCCTGTCTGCTGAACTCCTGCAATAAAAAAATAATTAAATGCGGTTATTAAAATTATCACATAGTGTGAATCGACTGACCCGAACAACACTCAGCTCCAGCCAAATGAATGTGCACGGATCGATTTACACGGGTTAGAATTTATATAAATTCAAAATTACTTGGTTTGTTACTAAAATATTAAACCGAGCTATTTTAAATTAATAAAGAGTTTTAAAGCGTTTTAATATGCGATTATGAATAACATTTCTTAGCTAGCGAGCCGATAAAAATTAATGATAATTGCTATGAACAATTAAACCGTAAATTTTCGAAGTGTCTTAACGCTAATCTTAATATATATAAATTACGTGTCACGTTGTTTGTCCGCGATGGACTCATAAACTACTAGACCGATTTTAATCAAATTTGCACACCGTGTGCAGTTTGGTTTGACTTGAAAGATAGGATGCTTACATTTGGACCCGGTAGGTGGCGCTGGGATCAGGTTCTAAATTTTATCTCTTCAGGGCAGAACAACGTCTGCCGGGACAGCTAGTCTTAATATATATAAATTACGTGTCACGTTGTTTGTCCGCGATGGACTCCTAAACTACTTGACCGATTTTAATCAAATTTGCACACCGTGTGCAGTTTGATCCGACTTGAAAGATAGGATAGCTTACATTTGGACCCGGTAGGTGGCGCTGGAATCGGGTTCTAAATTTTATTTCTTCAGGGCAGAACAACGTCTGCCGGGACGGCTAGTCTTAATATATATAAATTACGTGTCACGTTGTTTGTCCGCGATGGACTCATAAACTACTAGACCGATTTTAATCAAATTTGCACACCGTGTGCAGTTTGATCCGACTTGAAAGATAGGATAGCTTACATTTCGACCCGGTAGGTGGCGCTGGGATCGGGTTCTAAATTTTATCTCTTCAGAGCAGAACAACGTCTGCCGGGACAGCTAGTATGTTTTTTAAAAATAATACTTTTTGACGGTTTATTTTAAACTAGTAGTATTTAGGTTCTGTTGTCAAAGACTACACTTCTATAATCACAGATTTCGCCAAGGCTACACTGTTAATTTGACTTGAGCAATAAACAAAAGAGTATATATGCGTGTGTGTGTCATTAATACACGGTAGTGTGGGTATTCTTTATGCATAATTTAAAAAAAATATTAGCATTCTGCACTCCTCTATATAAACTACTAGCTGCGCCCCGCGGTCTCACCCGCGTGGTGATGGATAATCGTTATATTTTGAATAATCCACACTATATCCTTATAAATTATAGCCTATGTGTTATTCTGATCTGTAAGCTATATTATTGTAAAATTTCATCAAAATCCGTTCAGTAGTTTTTGCGTGAAAGATTAACAAACATACATCCATGCTTACAAATTTTCGCGTTTATAATATTAGTAGGATTAGTGAGCAGTAAAGATAATCCTACAAACTACGTCTAACAATGTGGTCAAGAGCATAACTATTCAGTTAAAACACAGATCCTTAAAGCTCATAACTTATAACCTAGAAAAATGTCATATTAGAACGGCCCACTTGATGGAAAGCGGTTACCATCGCCTATGGACATTTGCAACACCAAAGGTGCTACGAATGCGCTGCTGCTCTCTTAAGGGAGACTGGAACCTGGTCACTAATGACGGAACACAACTCAAGGTTGTTATGGCGACATACTTTAGACCAGGGGTGGTAGCCATCCAGACGGGCGAATGCCCTACCACCTGGCTGTGGGTTATTTGGTCGCCTCTTTTTTTTTTGAGGCGAGGGAAAATGCTTAACCGATTTACGCACAAACTGGGCCGTTGCTAGGGGAACGACACGCGTCGGTGGGGGGCGATAACACTGCAGCGATAGTATGCTCTTGGCAGTGCTCCGTCCGCGATCGACGTCGCAGAATAGTGTGGAAGACTCCGAGCGTTGCTGCACGAGCGAGCAACCCCAATACCCACTAAAAACCCCCTCCTCCCTGACGACCCTGCGCTTTGAATGTGTTGGAAAGGCTGAGATTTAGAACATAGTTACGCCCCGTCGATCCAGCGCAATAAAGTACCTGGAGTGTGTCCTGGGAGAACACACCCACTTCGTTGTGCGGGGGTAGAAGGTCCTTTGCTCTCCTAGCAAGCTAAAGGCCCCCCGCGGTAAACGGAACTTAACTCAGGGAGGGATGTAATGCGCGTACCTGCCTCTCCGGGTGCCAGCTGAAGGCCGGCGACCTCGAGAAGACGCATTGGCACGCGCTGCAGGACTTCTCTCCCTGTCACGTTCTGCGGCCTCCTTGAGTGACATTACTGTCTCGCAAAAAGTAACCGCAGCCCCCCAATTGTCACTGCTCTGCAGCATGGCCTTGACCAAGTCGCAGAGCGAGTCGACCGGACCTATGTGCGTCTCAAGTTCGAAACGCTGCGGCGACTCGATTAGCGTGTGTAACGCCGCGTCGGGCGCGCCGCACTGGCGGCAGTCCGGGGAAGGCAAGCAGCCCACAATGCGATACAGATACTTATCGAAACATCCGTGTCCGGTAAGTATCTGCGTCGTCCTGAAGGTCAGGGTGCCGCTGGTGCGGTTGACCCATTCCGTCAGCTGTGGCCTGATTGCATCGACCGTGTAGCCGCCATAGGCCGCAGGGTTATCGAGCTCTGGAGACCAGACGGCGATCATGGAGGCGGTTTCCCGCTTCCTGATCGCCTCGATTTCGACCTGACAGAAGGTCAGGCCGCACCTCTGTCAGGACGTTCGCCTGGAGATGCCAGGGCGGATCGCCTGCCAGGAGGGTGGCCGCCGTCCGCGACACTGTGCGATACCCCCGTATGGTCCTCACGGCCAAAACCTGCTGCGCCCGGTGCAGCAGGGTTCTGTTGTGGCGGTGAAGTGCAGTGGACCAGACGGGTGCACCGTACAGCGCCATACTCCTCAGGATGCCATTTGGACGCCGTTTTTTTTTTTTTTTTGTTTTGAGGCGAGGGAAAATGCTTAACCGATTTACGCACAAACTGGGCCGTTGCTAGGGGAACGACACGCGTCGGTCGGGGGCGATAACACTGCAGCAATAGTATGCTCTTGGCAGTGCTCCGTCCGCGATCGACGTCGCAGAATAGTGTGGAAGACTCCGAGCGTTGCTACACGAGCGAGCAACCCCAATACCCACTAAAAACCCCCTCCTCCCTGTCGACCCTGCGCTTTTGTTTGTGTTGGAAAGGCTGAGATTTAGAACATAGTTACGCCCAGCCGAATTTGGTCGCCTCTTACGACAGGCTACCACAACGCAGGGAATTGTATTCTTTCTCCGTGATTAGACCATAGAGTAAGTAGTAACCATAAACAATAATTAAAACTAAATAATAAAAATGAACAAGTTGGCGGTAGGCTAAATAAAACTTTAACAATACTCGTTGACACTTGACATCCTTGTCTTCTGTGATAATGACTATTGAATCAAAATACCGCGCTAAAAACTGTTATTAAAACGTAGTTTTAATATAAATATTACTTAAATACAAATGTAAATGTGAGTTTGTTTGTTACGCTTTCACGCCATAACTACTCAACCGATCTTCATGAAATTTTGTGTACACGTTAACAAGTGTATAAGAAAGGACATAGGGTGGTTACCTTTCATCCAGGAAAAGTATTATGTCCCAGGGATGAAAAATAATATATATATAAAATTAAATTAATAGAACATAAACTTCCCACAGCTCGAGTTTCAAATTAGGATAACAAACGGCCCAACACGAAGTAGTGGGTTTCACACATAAGTAATCCCGATGCGCAGATTTCCTTCACCATTAAGTATACCAGGCTAGACCCAACTGTCTTACCGTAATATGCTTACCAAGATTCGAACCCACGTCATTAAGATAACATGCTAGTCTTTTAACCGCTGAGTTACAAAGTTTTCATTCAGAAACGTAAAACTTTTCAACATTTTTAAAATAAATAACTGTATTCTTCTATTTTTTTATTTTGTATAAAATACATTAGTTCCGGAGTGAGCAAGATGGCTACAGTGCGAAAGAGATAGATGTATACGCAGATTGTACGTGTGAGAGCGAGACGGGTATATAATTAAAAGTTTTGTCGCACAGTCTTTTACGAGGGTTATAGATGGTACGAACAGTGAAGGGCATGGAGTTGATATTTATATCAAATTTATTAAAGTACAATTATAATTAAGATACAAAATGTATATCTTATTAATATTATAAGCGGATTCTATATTTTGAAGTGAAAACTTCTTTAGCCGCGTTGGGCACTTTTGATAGGGGAAAATCTTATGGGATCGCGTCACCGACATACTCATGAATGGCATATGCGCAGCGGCCGTGTGCTGTGCGAGTTAGACGCTTTTTAGATGGGTGAAATCTCGCGCGTTCGCGTCATCGACATGCTTATAGCATCCGGGGCATAGAGTCCAGACTCGAAGCCCCACACCGGCTCTGCCAACATATGGTAGAGACGATGACTCTCAAACGCTTATAGCAGTATATCTGTAGCTATACAGCTGACGTATTGTGCAACATTAGTGCTGTGTATATCTTATAAGTGAAATTGAATGGATTTAGTGAAAAGTTCAGTGTGTATATAATGTGCATTGTTAAAATAGTGTTTTAATTCAAACATTATGAAATTTAATACTAAAAGTTATAAGTTTTTTTTTATTGCACGAGTTCAGCAGACAGGCAGACCCGGCCCATCCGATGAAAAGCGCTTATCATGGCCTATAAACATTTGCAACACTAAAGGTGCTACAAAGCGCTACTGCTCTCTTAATGGGTGGAGTCTGGAACCTGGCCACTAATGCCGGAACACAACTCAAGTTGTTCTGGCGGCATACTCTACACCAGAGTTGGTAGCCATCCAGACAGGTAAATACCCTACCACCTGGCTGTGGGTTGTTTTGTCGCCTCTTACGACAGGCCGCCTCAACGCTGGAAATGATATTCTTTCTCCGTTCCTGCACGGATAGATCTTACTATTCATTTACTTGCCTTGCCATTGATAGAAATTTGACATTACTTGTATGGAGTTTATATCAAATTCTAATCGATAGTAAGACAAATGACCAGTTTGTAAGATATACAGCCATCATAGTTCCTATGCGCAGATTATATTTTTAATTATGTTTCACTTTTAGTATGTTACAAGATTTTAAGAATATTTACTTTACCAAATTGCAACACAGGTTATTGACAACATGCTCTTGTTTCATAATATAGTATGCTATAAAAATACTGTTAATACAATTGTTACACTACCAACCCCTAAAGAAACTGCAGAGTAGGTGTGATAAAAGGTTGTTTGCATGTGCTCTCTCGTCGACGTCTGCTTGTCGCACGCAATTATGCGAAACCTAGTTTTAAGAACGCATCATTTGTAAGATCATTCTATTGTCTATCTTCGGCTAGAGTTATTATAAATTAGTTAGTAACTTTTTATATTAAATTCTATATTAACTGTAAATTGGATTTTTGTAACCTCCGGCTAACATATCTGTAATTCAATTTTGTGTAGAGTATTAAAACTACTACAACAAAACACCTTACATGTACATTTCTAGCCATAAATTATTATTCTATTTTGTTATTCTAAACCTTATAATTCGAACCCAGTCAATAGGTTCAAGTTATTAAAAATCTCAATTTTTCTATTTTGTACCTATAAAATATTATTATTATCATCATGGCTGGAAAAAAAATTGTTCCAGGTTTTTAATGAATTTTTTGTGTATGTTCAAATGGGTTCCGGGATGGTTAAGATTCACAGTTGGTTCTGGTAGGTACCGCAGAAATCCGGTTTTAGATTTTTATTTTCTCAGGGCAAGACAACGACTGCCAGGCCCGCTAGTTATAATATATAATTATTAAATTTATTATTGCACTACATACTCCACACACGTCTCTGTTCTGTGTTTACTAGAATACATTTTCAATGAGTTCCGTATAAACCTTGCTTTTAACCGACATCAAAATAACAGGGTGTTGAGTTTGATGTTTATATTTTATAGACCAAACTTTCATTTGTTTAGCACGCGGCTTTACTCGCATAGCCTACTGTTGAGTATCCCCCGGAAATATTTTAAGCAGCCCATGTAAAATCAGGCTATAAACCAGAAACTAGCGATGTGTGAAACCCACCAATACCATCAACGAATGTGAATAGTTCGTCTCTACGGAACATTTCAATGATGGTTTAAACACACTTGGCCGATTTTGTTATTAATATTATTTAAAAGGCACGTGTCGCAACCGGGAATAATAACTTGTGAGTTATGAACATCTTATAGGTATATAAACACTCAGTGTATTTATAAAACATCTTTGTGTACGTAAGAAGTGGTATGTAGAGCGAATTACTAAAATAGAGACGGCAATATTTTATATTAAGTAAGTAAGAGTAAGAGTTGTAAGTAAAAGTAAGAAAGAGAGTTGGTCTGAAAGAGAGTGTCGGGGTATGTGGAAAGAATGCATGATGAAAGAATGACTAAACAGATATACAATGCAAAAGTGGATGGATGCAGAAGTCGTGGAAGGCCACGACACACCTTCCATGATCAAATTGATCGTGTACTAGCAGAAGGTGATGTCAGGAGCCTTAAGAACAGACGACCGTGCATGACAAGAGCTATGAATGTCAAAGAAGCGAGTGCCTACCCCGCAAGGGAACTGGCTTGAAGTTATGTATGTATGTATGTAATATTTTATATAATCAAATTTTTAAATTACTAAAACTTAAATATTGAAGTGAAACTTCTTTAGAATCGTTGTGATTTGAACTCGATGAAACGAAAAAGCGACACTAAAAAAGTTTTTTTTTTATTGCATGAGTTCAGCAGACAGGCAGACGGCCCAACAGATGGAATGCGGTTACCATCGCCTATGGACATTTGCAACACCAAAGGTGCTACAAAATCGCTTCTGCTCTCTTGAGGGAAACTGGAACCTGGTCACTAATGCCGGAACACAACTCAAGGTTATTAAGGTGGCATACTCTAGACATGATGATATGCGGTGTGACAGAAGAGGTATGTCAGAATAGAAGAGTGTGGAAGGAAAAGACATATTGTGCCGACCCCAAGTAATTGGGATATGGTGAAAGAAAAGAGAGACTAGACCAGGGGTGGTGGCCATCCAGTCGGGCAAATAAGCTACCATCTCGCTGTGGGTTATTTTATCGCCTCCTGTGACGGGCCGCCCGGCCGCAGGAAATTGTATTCTTTTCCGTGCGTCTTCGTTGACTTAATGTACTGGTATATTAAACTGAACTGACTTATGAGTAAAATACAAAAGAGGTTGACAATATATATATATAACAAACGTGTGTAAAAATAGTGTGTTTAATCAAGAAACAGCGCCATCTAGTTTTGTACTGACTGAACTATTGGACTAAGTATGGCACTGTCCCCGACAGTTTTTTTTTAATTATCGCCTATTCCTCCGTCATATGTCAAGACAAAGACTTTTATTTTTGATGTCTTGTTCTAGCTAAATTCTAATTCTTATACTAGGGATGTAAAAAGGGGAGTAATCTTTTATTTTTATTTTCTTTCTTATTAATTACAAATCTTATTTACTATTAAGTATACTCTTAGAGACGATTTCTTTTTTGCTAGTTTTTTATACTTTACAATTCTATGTCAGAAGGCTTAAGAATAGACGAGCGTGTATGACAAGAGTTATGAATGTCAAAGAAGCAAGTGAAGTATGTAAGAATAAGCCTAAATGGCGCTCAGTTGTTCGTGCCTACCCCGCAAGGGAACTGGCGTGAGTTATGTATGTATGTATGTATGTACGATTCTATGATCTTCTTAACACTATTCATATGAGCTTACGTGATCGCAATACGTACAAAATCATACGCAGCGAAATGAAACAATGTGGGGGACACTCGACAGATATAGGTACGTATGTCTGAACATATATAACAATAATAACACTATTTAATATACATACTGTTAGAAATTAACAGTATATTTTAGTTATTAATAAGACGCTTTATATATTTTGGATAAATACATTGCATCACTGACCATTATTGGACTATTAAATAAAAATTGTTGCATTAAATGAATGTATCACTCCAGTTCCTTTGCGTGGTAGGCACGAACAACAGAGTGCCATTTAGGCTTATTCTTACACACCTCACTTGCCTCTTTGACATTCATAACTCTTGTCATGCAAGCTCGTCTGCTCTTAAGGCTCCTGACATCACCTTCTGCTAGTACACGATCAATTTGATCATGGAAGGTGTGTCGTGGCCTTCCACGACTTCTGCATCCATCCACTTTTGCATTGTATATCTGTTTAGCCATTCTTTCATCATGCATTCTTTCCACATGCCCGAACCACCGGAGCATTCCTTTCCTTACCTTCACCCCGACACTCTCTTTCAGACCAACTCTCTTTCTTACTTCGGTATTACGAACGCGGTCCGCGAGCGTCACTCCGTATCTATTGTTCGTATATATATTTATAATATCATCGTTTATCTAATTATATATGTATATCTGTATGTATACATGTATGTATATATGTATATATAAGTAGATAGTACTTTATTTATATCTTATTTTATTTTTTTGTAATACACCACCAAAAATCTTATATTGAAATTTCGTTTGAAATCTCCTTAGACACCGGGTTGCCTGGAAGAGATCGCTATAAGCGATAAGGCCGCCCATTGTTCTAATGCAAATGTATCCATATCAATTGTCTAGATTTAAGATTATGGTGAACAATAAAGAGTTTTCATTCATTCATTCATTGCGTCCAAGACGTTTTATTTAACAGGGCGTTCCACTAACAACTCATAACGCCCAAAATGCTCAGTTAGCCGTTCCACAAGGCGACCGCGGTCGTTGTGGTCGTGGCGAAAACGTCACTAATGACGTCATCATTGTCGATCACACAACGCTCACAACGACCCATGTCAAGAGGTGGGTCGAATAGCCGTTCCACTTGGGTTTACCGTTGTAACGCTGGCAAGCAAGTGGAACGGATTAAATCGCTGTCGTGAACGTGGTCGTTGTGAGTGTCTAATGGAACGTACCTAAGTGTCAAATGTCAAAACGAATGATCGACATACTGAGTTTTTGGCGGGAACTGAAAGGAGATGTTGTGCTGTGCAGTTTTATTTTCTAAAAATGTGTAAAATTACTCAAAAATGAACAATAGTTGTAGGACATTGATAGTTTATGAGTAGTAATTATGTGTTTTGTGAGAAATGTGAACTATATAGTCAAATGTGGCCTTTTGAGTTGTCACAAGAACTCCGTTGAATGGCACTAGCTGATTACCTACAGTTCAGCTGTGCTACGCATAGGCGGCTTAAGAAAATGAAGAAAGTATATTGTAAACTAAGATCTGGCTTAAAGGCCTAGCTGCCAAGCCATAAACTTAAATAAAAAATTATATTATTATGATCGACATACTGTCAAGCACTTCGCGCGGTGTGTGATTTTGGAAAAATACCTAGCAGCGAGAATAAATGTTGTTCTTATATTAAAACTATGTTTATTTGAAGAGAGTCCAGATTATCTCATAATACAACCTTTTATCTACAACCAATATAATTTTCATGCCCTGAAAAAATGAAAATCTAGAACCCGATTGCAGCGCCACCTACCGGGTCCAATTGTGAGTCTACACCATCCATGGAACCACTCATACACAAAAAAACACATCAGAATCATCAGTGACGCTCGCGGACCGCGTTCGTAATACCGAAGTAAGAAAGAGAGTTGGTCTGAAAGAGAGTGTCGGGGTGAAGGTAAGGAAAGGAATGCACGATGAAAGAATGACTAAACAGATATACAATGCAAAAGTGGATGGATGCAGAAGTCGTGGAAGGCCACGACACACCTTCCATGATCAAATTGATCGTGTACTAGCAGAAGGCGATGTCAGGAGCCTTAAGAACAGACGAGCGTGCATGACAAGAGTTATGAATGTAAAAGAAGCAAGTGAGGTGTATAAGAATAAGCCTGAATGGCGCTCTGTTGTTCGTGCCTGCCCCGCAAGGGAACTGGCGTTAAGTTGTATGTTTAAACTTTCCCTGGACTTCCATAAATAATTCAAAACCGAAAATTAGCCAAATCAGTCCAGCCGTTCTCGAGTTTTAGCGAGACTAACGAACAGCAATTGATTTTTATATATATAGATTGCTCTCGTTTAAACCAAAATGTCTTCTACTGTAGACTGTTCGGATACTGAATACCCCAGTTTGGTAGACATTGAAAAACAATCTAATTACAAAAAAACTTTTTAATTATAAAAACATGTAAAAATTAAACTACCTTTTAAGCGACTTTTAAAAAAGGAGCAGATTCTCAACTCATCGAAATCTTATTAATTTTTTTTTAAATGTATGTTCACCGATTACTCCGAGACTTATGATCCGATTTACGTGATCCTTTTTTTGTTCGACGCGGAATAGCTGCCATTTGGTCCCCTAAAAATTTGACATAGTTTGGCTGAGTAGTTTTCATTTTATGAACATTTTTTATGAAAAAAATTCCATTCCGTTCCATATGTACACCGATTACTCTGAGATTTATGATCCGATTTACGTGATTCTTATTTAGTTTGATGCGGAATAGTTGCCATTTGGTCCCCTAAAAATTTTACATAGTTTGGTCCAGTAGTTTTCATTTTACGAACATTTTTTTGTTCCCGTTTCTTGGGACCTATATTTTTTAAGGAGCGCGGCACCTTTCGTAGGTCTACCCATACATAGCTAGACACTAAAAAGTAATAAAAAAATTAAAAAACTTCGATTAAAAAAAACTAAAAAGTATAAAATAACTTATTTCTAAAGCTATTATTATTAATGTATATTATCTAAAACATCTTAAAGTCGGTGCTTAGTAATTTTCAAAATATAGTAATTTTTATGTTTTACTTTGCACCGACTTCAAGATGTTTTACATAATATATATTAATAATAATAGCTTTAGAAATAAGTTAATTTATACTTTTTAGTTTTTGGAATCGGTTTTTTTAAATGAAGTTTTTTTTATTTTCATATAGCATCCATGTTTGCGAATCAAAACATATAAACATATTGTAGTCTTGTCTGTAGTCTATTTTGCAGTCTTCTCCTGTAGACATGTAAAACATTTTTGTGTTTGACCCGTATGTACAATATACATATAATATTGTTACGAGTTGCAGGACTCGAATTAAAATTCCGTTGGATTTATTATAGAGTTTATTAGAACTATACAAACACGTATAAACACAGGTACAAATATAACTAAACACAACCAGTCCAAACGTAATGCACGATTCAATAATACGCGCAAAGTCCGTCACTAAATAGATTACCGAATGTACACACGTCTTGCTTCGCTCGTGGTTATTGCTTGACTGCCGATCACTCCATTGGGCCATTGCTTTATACTGCACAGATACAATATGTCTGCCCGACCGCGTGGACCGAATTTCTTAGAATCACTCCGACACACCTGGCTAATGACTGCCATAAAAGATTACAATACACAATGGGCTGTTTTCTAATCACAAATTTTAAACACAAAGTAAACAAAAGAAGTCCAAATGCCGATAGGTAATAAAGCGTGTAGGTCGTAACAGTATGCTAGGATATGTCTGTAACTTCGTCCACGATTGACTTGAAATTCCCTCAGGATTTTCGGGACACAAAGTATTGCGGAATCTAAAAAAGAATATAAGCTATTGTTTTAGTGGAGACTGTGTCGGATAAACCGCTCCTGGAAAAATTCCCGCGGGATTTACGGAATAAAAGATATTACATATTTTATTACATACAATTTGCTATCGATCAGTAAAACAATTTGTATTTTGTAATTTGGCGATTTTAAATGACCCCCAGAAATATTCCCCGGGATTCCCGGGATAAAAAGTAGCACAGATTTTAAGTCTAAAAAGTTGCTGTCGATTAGCAAAAACCACACTGAAAACGACAAACAGACAAAAAATAGCGCATACATATCTTATACTAATATATAAAGATAAAGATTGTGTTTGTTTGAACGTTAAATATAATTTATTGATATATATATATTTAATCTAATTCAGTGTGCTTATGCCTTTATAGACCACTAATAATAATACGCGCAACGTACCTTGCGCGACTCCCGCTAAACTATAGGCATGGGGCTAAGTCGATGTTTTTATGTTATCGATATATATTTTATATGCTTGTCTATTTTTAGAGGTTTTTTTTTTTATTGCAGGAGTTCAGCAGACAGGCTGACGGCCCACTGGATGGAAAGCGGTTACCATCGCCTATGGACATTTGCAGCACCAAAGGTGCTACAAATGCGCTGCTGCTCTCTTAAGTGAGTCTGGAACCTGGTCACTAATGCCGCAACACAACTCAAAGTTGTTATGGCGGCATGCTCTAGACCAGGGGTGGTAGCCATCCAGTCGGGCAAATGCCCTACCACCTGGCTGTGGGTTGTTTAGTCGCCTCTTACGACTGGCCGCCCGGCCGCAGGAAATTGTATTCTTTCTCCCTTCCTGGACGGATAGAAGGTTTCTGTAAACAAAATCCGTTAAGGCAAGGTATATATCTTATACGATTTCGTTTATAGCGGCCGTTGTATATATTCATAAAACTACGTTTTAACGGTTGTAGATTCCTCCTCTAGAGCAAATAAAAACCATAAACAAAATTAAAATAAGTTGAACAAATTGAGAGTATCAATAACTTCAAAATCATTATCATCAATCATCGTACTCATTGTCACTTGACATCTTGGTATTCTGATCATACATACATACATAACTTCACGCCAGTTCTCTTGCGGGGTAGGCACGAACAACAGAGCGCCATCTGTGATCATGGCTACTGAAAAGTAGCCGAAACGTCGGAATAAAAATCAAATAAAATCTCGCGCTTAAAATTTTAATGTTTTAAGTTAGTTTTATTATTTGCACTAGTCGCGTTATAGTTACTCTTTATACAAAATGTTTGTTAATACCATGTATATGTTCCCTTGCCCTAGCCAGCCGGCACCGAGTGGAGATCACTAGAGCTAAGACTCGAGATCCAGGGGTGGAAGTGATAAATGGCATAATGTCGGAAGTAGTTGCGATGAACCTGCAGCCCACCTCTCGACACCTAAGCCATTCATACCCCTGTTGCCCCTCGCCAATCTTATACGGAATTTTTTGAGGACCATGCATGGAGTAGCGAGTCACCGTCTGCCCATTTTAACCAAGTTTCCCGAACATTGCGACGGGCAGACGCCATAGTCCCCACAGACCCAGATACCTAGTTCCACCAAAAGTTCATGCCAATAGCCCGGTCGGTACCTTTTGTTCTTATTTCCTACATTAGTCCTACACTAACTGGGGCTTGTTCTTAGGTGTATTTTTATGTAGTGTATGCAGGGACAATCAGTGTCACGCCACATTTACATCAAATTTGTCAAGGGGCCTCTGCGTGTTTGCCTTACCACGGCCCCACGCAAGCCCTCCAAACGTCCGGGACATTTTTAAGGGACATACATGTATGACTATCATTATTACTAAACTAGTAATGGGTAATTTATTATTCCTATTTGAAATAGAAAATATATTTATCGATAAAGTCATCAAGAAAATAAGCACAACACTGTACACCGTATCCATTTAGTTTGACAAGCATTTGGTTTCATATATCCGTTGTTTGCATGTGTGTACTTGTACATACACAGCGGTGTGCTTGTGTGTGTGGGGTCAGGGTTGCCAATAAAATATTTTTATCGATTTTCTGTTTTAATATAAATTTCTTACAGTGTTTTTAAAGTATCAAGTAGTGTATGAAAAGACTGTTTTAATTCTGTGTTTAAACATTAATATCCTTGTTCTATCTGGGATATTATTAGTGTTAATGACTTTGGACAAAAATGGGAGATGCCGAAGACAGCGAAATGGAGCAGAAAAGGTAGGAAAGCGGACCCTAGGCGTCGGAGTGAACACTCCGAATACAACCGGGATTTAACACTCGGATGATGATGATGATCAATGACTATGGATAAATGGGTCTTGTTTATAACATTATAAATATCGCTGTCAATGATTAGTTACATTCGTATGTATATAATAACACATACACACACATATATATATATATATATATATATATACTAGCTGTCCCGGCAGACGTTGTTCTGTCCTGAAGAAATAAAATTTTGAACCCGATTGCAGCGCCACCTACCGGGTCCAAATGTGACCTATCCTATCTTTGAAGTCGGATCAAACTGCACACGGTGTGCAAATTTGATTAAATTCGGTTAAGTAGTTTAGAAGTCCATCGCGGACATACAACGTGACACGTATTTTATATATATTTACATACATACATACATACATACATAACTTCACGCCAGTTCCCTTGCGGGGTAGGCACGAACAACAGAGCGCCATTTAGGCCCATATTTAGATATATATATACAATTTTCGTGTCACAGTGTTTGTAACCAAACTCCTCCGAAACGGCTTGACCGATTTTTATGAAATTATTTGTGTGTATTTAGTAGGTCTGAGAATAGGAAGTAATCTATTTTTTATACCCTGAAGTGATAAGGGTGGCCCACCCCAATTTATTTTTTTATGGACATTTTTTTTATTTTTCTATTTGTATGATTTGGAATTAGAAAATACTGTTACATACCGACAAAGAAATGCGCACACCTGCCGGCCATAAAGCGCAGTTTATTGCCTTCCCGGATTTAGGAATTCTTTTGTTTACTTTGTGTTTAGAATTTGTAATTAATTAGGGAAATTAGGGATCCTTACTAAAAGTCCAATAATGTAACCCAAGGTGTAAAAAAATGACCCGAAACAATCCTTACATGGCGTGTGCTTCGAAAACTATTGATTATAGAACAAAACAATGTACTACCACTTTGCAGAACATATAATTGTCTACAAAAAATATCGCGTAACCATATGTCTAACTATTGTAGTTATCTCACAATGTTTTCTTTTATTTTTTAAATAATTAAAATGCCGTCGCTTCAAAAACTCTTTATTTTGTACCTTGGTATTAATGCTTATCAAAAAAAATTACTTCATATTCAAGACGAATTCAATACCTTTCTAGAACATTTTGAATTATTCAATTCGGACGTTTCATTCAAAAGATATCGCGATATTTAAAATGTAACTATTAGTGTTGTAGCCAAATATGCGGAACTACTGCTCTGATTTGAAAAATTCTTTCAGTGTTGGATAGTCTATTTATGGAGGAAGGCTATAGGCTATATATCATCACGCTAAGACCAATAGAAGCGGAGCATCAATGAAGAATGTTTCAAAATCGGAGGGTTTTGAAGGCAAATTCCACGCGGACGACGTCGCGGGCACAGCTAGTAGTTTAGATAGCCTCCCAATGCCCAGGTTTTGTAACGCTTTCTTGAATTAAACGCCCAAAGTCCTTAAAAAAGGTTTTAATGGTAAAAACCCAAGACTTTGAACTTTTAAACTTGTGCCTTACAGGAAGTAACGTCGCAAGTATGATATTTTTCATGTCTCAGGTGAACTAGGACAAGGAAAAAGGACAAAAATTGATAACCTTTGGTAGACCTTTGGATCAAAGCCGCTAGACTTAAAACAACATACTTCTTACAACATCAATCTTTTCAACTACCTTCAAAAATATCAAAAATGAAATTAAACTTAAAAACCAAACCAAACCGAACGGCCTGTGCCGCGACGATGGCAGGAGACCCGATGGTATGTCATTGGTGCCCTGGAAGATGGGTCGCCCCTTAGTATGGGTCGCGTCTTGCGTCGATACTTTGGCAGCGTCCCATCTTCCAGCTACTTGCATGTCTGCCGGTACAGCTGCTGCACAACAGGAGGCCCTAAAACGCCGCAAATACTCGGCCATCGGAAATGGCTACATATTTGCGGCTTTTGGGGTCGACACCCTGGGACCATGGGGGCCTGAGGCGCACAAGCTTTTTCGGGACATAGTCAAACGTCTGGTGGATGTCTCACGTGATCAAAAGCCTGATTTATACCTCGGACAACGCATCAGCATTGCCATTCAGAGAGGCAATGTGGCCAGTCTTTTGGGCACGTTTCCGACTGACAGCGGTTTAGAACTAGATTTTATACTTTAATTTTAGTTTGTATATATAGTTTATTTTTAGTTTAATTTATTGTATAGTTTAATTTATATCTTAATTATGTTGGATGAAAAAAAACCTGTTATAAAATTTAGAAAACCAATTCAATAATATATATATATATATCTTTGGGTGGCGTGAATGTGTTGACATGTTCAAAATGTCAATTTGACAGGGGCGCAATTTTAAAGTTTGACTAGTAATGATAAATCGTGTTATTCTATTATTACCAAAGGAAAAATCTCAAAAAGTTATGAATATTTCGGACTGTCAATTTTTTTCCTATAAAAACACAGGCGCAGGAAGTGTCTAAACGAATAAAAAAAAAGATGTATGTCGAGATATCAATGTATTTCCGCCAGCCACCGATATATAATGATTTTAAATTTAATTTGTCAAGTGACAGCTGAAAATTGACATCGAAGAAGAATATCATATATATATATATATATATATACAACTTAATTTATTAAAGATAAAAACTACAAATAGTAAATAGGTCCCAAATCACTGTCAGTTGGGAACGTTCCCAAAACGCTGGCTGCATTGCCACGTTGTATGGCAACGCTTATGCGTTGCCCAAAATACAGGCCAGCGTTTTGGTTTCGTGAGACATCTATCAACCGTTTTGATAGGTCTCGATAAAGGCGATGGGCTTCTGGACCCCATGGCCCGAGAGTTTCGACACCAAAAGCCGCAACGCGACACAGTCCATTTGGCTCTAAAATGGCTGGGGTCCCGGTGGTGACAAGAGCCCGGCGGATAATGTCATTATCCGCCGGGCGCTATATATATTGTCAAATATATATAGTTTTAAGTTAGGTTTATTTATAGGATGTTTTAGTTTTCGTTAATAGATGTTAGACATAGTTTACAAATAAATAAATTGATTTGAAGATACATCTTAATCTAAAAAAATTGGCAATTATGCTTCTTATGGTGCAACAACATAAGTTAGTAAGGTTCATAACAACATAAGGTATTCAATAATCTTAATAAACATAAAAAATCCTTTAAAATTAATAGAAACATTTACTATATGATTATTATTAAAGTAGCCAAGAAACATGCAAAACTGTGAATTGGAAATGCCAAGCTTTCAAGACAATACTTACATAATGTCACATTTTTTAAAAATTACATTTTATAAATACTATTATATAGTTAATTAAAAATAAACTAAATTAACCTATACAATAAATGTAAACCTAATATTAATAATAATAATAAATATTAATTAAAAATAAAAAACCAAAGACATTATAACTAAAATACATTATGTAGCAGATCATTGCCAACGGGGAGCGTGCCCAGAAGGCTGGCTGCATTGCCACGCTGTATGGCAATACTTATTTGTTGTGCAAAATATGAGCCAGCCTTCTGATCACGGGTAGTGTCAAAGAGTTTCTTACATATGTCTTTAAAGAAACTCTTTGCCGACGGACCCCACGGGCCTAATGTTTCAACCCCAAACGGCACAAATATGTAACCCCTTCCTAAGGCTCCATATTTGCGCCGTTTGACGTCCTCAGCTGAAGCGGCAGCGTTGCCAGCCCCTGACTCGGTCATTGGAAGATGTGACGGGGCCTTACAATAAATTAAACTAAAATTTAAGTATAAAATCTAATAGTTCGAGGCCGCTGTCAGTCTATATGATTATTTATTTAAAACATTTGAAACAATCACGACAGTTCTTATTAACCAAAAGGTCTATTCAAAGGTTTTAAATTTTGAATCATGATGATTTTCATTATATTGTTACGAGTTGCAGGACTCGAATTAAAATGCCGTTTGAATTATTATAGAGTTTATTAGAACTATACAAACACGTATAACACAGGTACAAATATAACCGAACGCAACAAGTCCAAACGTAATGCAGAAGGTCGTAATTCCATAAAACGCGCAAAGTCCGTCACTAAATAGATTACCGAATGTAGTACACACGTCTTGCTTCGCTCGTGGTTATCGCTAGACTGCCGATCTCTCCATTGGGCCATTGCTTTATACTGCACCGATACAATATGTCTGCCCGACCACGTGGACCGAATTTCTTAGAATCAGTCCGACACACCTGGCTAATGACTGCCATAAAATATTACAATACACAATGGGCTGTTTTCCAATCACAAATTTTAAACACAAAGTAAACAGAAGAAGTTCAAATGCGGAAAGGTAATAAAGTGTGTTATGGTATACAGGTGTGAATCCACTTTTGGCGGCGTGTAGGTTTTTTTTTATTGCAGGAGATCAGCAGACAGGCAGACGGCCCACTTGATGGATAGCGGTTACCATCGCCTATGGACATTTGCAACACCAAAGTTGCTACAAATGCGCTGCTGCTCTCTTAAGGGAAATTGGAACCTGGTCACTAATGCCGGAACACAACTCAAGGTTGTTATGGCAACATACTCTAGATCAGTCGGGCAAATGCCCTAACACCTGGCTGTGGGTTGTTAAGTCGCCTCTTACGACAGGCCGCCCCAAAGCAGGAAATTCTATTCTTTCTCCGTTCTTGCACGGATAAAATGTTCTTAAAAAAGTTTTTATTAAAAAAAAAAGATCGTGTTCTATAGAATAAATAAATTAATGTTCCTATTGCTTGCTCATTTCGTGCAACTTCTTATTTAAATAGATAATTTTAACTCGTACGTGTTTAATAAATAAAACTTTCACTCATATATAACTTTTTTTTATCTTCTAAATAAAATGAGTTTTTGTTGTTATTTTATTGACAAGTGTGTTGAAAAACGTCGTATGATACACGTGTGTATTGATGATTACCGTCCTCGGCTCTCTTAAGACCCTCGCCTACGGCTCGAGTCTCAATGGCGCCTCGGCGGTAATCACCAATGTTACACACTAGTACCATAATGTACTATTATTTTCGTTGGCACTGTTGCTTCGTCATATATAAGCAAAAACCGAACATACGTTTGGAGACATCACTTTATAAAAAGGCGGTAATTTGAAATTAGTCGCAATGGTTAAAGTTGGTACTTAGAATGGTACCCTGGGCGTTCGTTTCACGAAATTGGATTTGGTGCTGGGCTTTATTCACTACTAGCTTCTGCCCGCGACTTCGAATAGTTAAAAAAAAGTACTTTAAATAAAAACCCCCGATTTTGAAACATTCTTCATCGATGCTCCGCTCCTATTGGTCTTAGCGTGATGATATATAGCCTATAGCCTTCCTCGATAAATGGGCTATCTAACACTGAAAGAATTTTTCAAATCAGATCAGTAGTTCCTGAGATTAGCGCATTCAAACAAACTCTTCAGCTTTATATATTAGTATAAGATTTCATTGAATTACTTTTTTAAGGACCGTGGGTGCTAGACGGATAGAGAAGAAGCGATGAATGCTAATATTTTATTAAAATTATCCACAAAAAATACATTACACACACTACCATGTATTTGATATACACTCGTGTTTATTGTTCCAGTGAAATTAACACTGTACATATATACATAACTTCACGCCAGTTCCCTTGCGGGGTAGGCACGAACAACAGAGTGCCATTTAGGCTTATTCTTACACACCTCACTTGCCTCTTTGACATTCATAACTCTTGTCATGCAAGCTCGTCTGTTCTTAAGGCTCCTGACATCACCTTCTGCTAGTACACGATCAATTTGATCATGGAAGGTGTGTCGTGGCCTTCCACGACTTCTGCATCCATCCACTTTTGCATTGTATATCTGTTTAGTCATTCTTTCATCAACATTAACAGTGTAGCCTTGGTGAAATCTGTAATTGCAGAAATATAATATTTGACATTAATTATTATGGCCGAATTTCGAGCAATTTCGACCGCTGCTATAATTTAAAATGTAAAAGTTATAAAACACATATACTTAAATATTTCTTATATATGTAACCCTTGGAACAGGTTACATATTTGAGCCGTTTGGGGTGGAGACTTTGGGCCCATGGGGGCCAAGTGCCCACAAATTATTTAAAATAATTAAAAAACGCCTAATGGACAAAACAGGAGACCGGAAGGCTGGAGCTTACCTCGCTCAAAGGATTAGCCTTTGTATCCAGCGAGGTAATGCTGCCAGCCTTCTAGGTACAATGCCCAGCGACAGTGGTCTGGTGGGGCTGGACGGGCTTTAATATATATAGGTTTTATTTTAATTTTAGTTTTTTTTTTTTTTTTTACTATTGTATATATATTTTTAAGTTAGGTTTATTTATAGGATATTTTAGATTTTTAATTAATATTAATTTATATTTCTACGACCATAGGTCAGATACCATTGCCAGGTGGTAGGGCATTTGTCCGACTGGATGGCTACCACCCCTGGTCTAGAGTATGTCGAAATAACAACCTTGAATTGTGTTCCGGCATTAGTGACCAGGTTCCAGTCTCCCTTAAGAGAGCAGCAGCGCATTTGTAGCACCTTTGGTGTTGTAAATGTCCATAGGCGATGGTAACCGCTTTCCATCAAGTGGGCCGTCTGCCTGTCTGCTGAACTCCTGCAATAAAAAAATAAAATAAAAAAAGATACCGTGATACTAGTCACACTGTTTTACTAACTATTGTCGTCATACCACTACCTAGACCTCTGTAAATAAAGATTCATTCATTTATTCATTCATTCATTCATACGGATATTAGACTTTGAAGAAATTTTAAAAGTAAAATACAATGTCAGTACTCGCGTACCTACGCTCGCGTATGGAAGCGAGAGTTGGGTATGGAAGAAAGAGCATGAAAGTAGAGTAAACGCGGTCGAGATGCGAGCACTGCGCAACAT
The DNA here is from genome assembly GCA_019925095.2 of Dendrolimus kikuchii. Lineage (NCBI taxonomy): Eukaryota > Metazoa > Arthropoda > Insecta > Lepidoptera > Lasiocampidae > Dendrolimus > Dendrolimus kikuchii. The sequence goes on along the minus strand of CM034415.1, from coordinate 1,076,117 downwards.
CTGCGGAGTGACGCTCGCGGACCGCGTTCGTAATACCGAAGTAAGAAAGACAGTTGGTCTGAAAGAGTGTCGGGGTGAAGGTAAGGAAAGGAATGCTCCGGTGGTTCGGACATGTAGAAAGAATGCATGATGAAAGAATGAATAAACAGATATACAATGCAAAAGTGGATGGATGCAGAAGTCGTGGAAGGCCACGACACACTTTCCATGATCAAATTGATCGTGTACTAGCAGAAGGTGATGTTAGGAGCCTTAAGAACAGACGAGCGTGCATGACAAGAGATGAATGTCAAAGAAGCAAGTGAGGTGTGTAAGAATAAGCCTAAATGGCGCTCTGTTGTTCGTGCCTACCCCGCAAGGGAACTGGCGTGAAGTTATGTATGTATGTAAAATACAATCAAATAATTATATGGGACGCAACTTGTGTTGATACTTTGGCAGCTTCCCATGTGACAGCCGGGGCTGCTGCCGCCACCAGGAGACCCGAAAACGTCGCAAATGTGTCCGTTGGTAATGGGTACGTATTTGTGGCTTTCGGGGTTGAAACCCTGGGGCCGTGGGGGCCTGGAGCTCATCACCTCTATCGAGACCTCTCAACGCGTCTAGTTGAGGTCTTGCGTGGCCAATAGGCTGGCTTGCACGTAGGGCAACGCATCAGCGTGGCCATCCAACGTGGAAATGCGTCCAGTATTTTGGGTACGCTCCCCGCCCACAGCGACCTGGAGTCTATTTTTACTTATACATGTATATATATATATATATATATATATTTTTTTTTTTAATGTAAAATTGTATGAATTGTAAAGAAATATCTTTGAGATAGCAAAATAAAGATCATAGAATATAATCTTACTTACAAAATAACAATCTATAAGTAAAAATAGACTCCAGGTCGCTGTGGGCGGGGAGCGTACCCAAAATACTGGACGCATTTCCACGTTGGATGGCCACGCTGATGCGTTGCCCTACGTGCAAGCCAGCCTATTGGCCACGCAAGACCTCAACTAGACGCGTTGAGAGGTCTCGATAGAGGTGATGAGCTCCAGGCCCCCACGGCCCCAGGGTTTCAACTCCGAAAGCCACAAATACGTACTCATTACCAACGGACACATTTGCGGCGTTTTCGGGCCTCCTGGTGTGCGGCAGCAGCCCCGGCTGTCACATAGGAAGCTGCCAAAGTATCAACACAAGTTGCGTCCCATATAATTATTTGATTGTATTTTATATACATACATAACTTCACGCCAGTTCCCTTGCGGGGTAGGCACGAACAACAGAGCGCCATTTAGGCTTATTCTTACACACCTCACTTGCTTCTTTGACATTCATCTCTTGTCATGCACGCTCGTCTGTTCTTAAGGCTCCTAACATCACCTTCTGCTAGTACACGATCAATTTGATCATGGAAAGTGTGTCGTGGCCTTCCACGACTTCTGCATCCATCCACTTTTGCATTGTATATCTGTTTATTCATTCTTTCATCATGCATTCTTTCTACATGTCCGAACCACCGGAGCATTCCTTTCCTTACCTTCACCCCGACACTCTTTCAGACCAACTGTCTTTCTTACTTCGGTATTACGAACGCGGTCCGCGAGCGTCACTCCGCAGATGTTGCGCAGTGCTCGCATCTCGACCGCGTTTACTCTACTTTCATGCTCTTTCTTCCATACCCAACTCTCGCTTCCATACGCGAGCGTAGGTACGCGAGTACTGACATTGTATTTTACTTTTAAAATTTCTTCAAAGTCTAATATCCGTATGAATGAATGAATGAATAAATGAATGAATCTTTATTTACAGAGGTCTAGGTAGTGGTATGACGACAATAGTTAGTAAAACAGTGTGACTAGTATCACGGTATCTTTTTTTATTTTATTTTTTTATTGCAGGAGTTCAGCAGACAGGCAGACGGCCCACTTGATGGAAAGCGGTTACCATCGCCTATGGACATTTACAACACCAAAGGTGCTACAAATGCGCTGCTGCTCTCTTAAGGGAGACTGGAACCTGGTCACTAATGCCGGAACACAATTCAAGGTTGTTATTTCGACATACTCTAGACCAGGGGTGGTAGCCATCCAGTCGGACAAATGCCCTACCACCTGGCAATGGTATCTGACCTATGGTCGTAGAAATATAAATTAATATTAATTAAAAATCTAAAATATCCTATAAATAAACCTAACTTAAAAATATATATACAATAGTAAAAAAAAAAAAAAAAACTAAAATTAAAATAAAACCTATATATATTAAAGCCCGTCCAGCCCCACCAGACCACTGTCGCTGGGCATTGTACCTAGAAGGCTGGCAGCATTACCTCGCTGGATACAAAGGCTAATCCTTTGAGCGAGGTAAGCTCCAGCCTTCCGGTCTCCTGTTTTGTCCATTAGGCGTTTTTTAATTATTTTAAATAATTTGTGGGCACTTGGCCCCCATGGGCCCAAAGTCTCCACCCCAAACGGCTCAAATATGTAACCTGTTCCAAGGGTTACATATATAAGAAATATTTAAGTATATGTGTTTTATAACTTTTACATTTTAAATTATAGCAGCGGTCGAAATTGCTCGAAATTCGGCCATAATAATTAATGTCAAATATTATATTTCTGCAATTACAGATTTCACCAAGGCTACACTGTTAATGTTGATGAAAGAATGACTAAACAGATATACAATGCAAAAGTGGATGGATGCAGAAGTCGTGGAAGGCCACGACACACCTTCCATGATCAAATTGATCGTGTACTAGCAGAAGGTGATGTCAGGAGCCTTAAGAACAGACGAGCTTGCATGACAAGAGTTATGAATGTCAAAGAGGCAAGTGAGGTGTGTAAGAATAAGCCTAAATGGCACTCTGTTGTTCGTGCCTACCCCGCAAGGGAACTGGCGTGAAGTTATGTATGTATGCATGTATATATATATATATATATATATATATATATATATATATATATATATATATACATATACACATATATATATACATATACATACATATATATATATATATATATATATATATATATATATATATATATATATATATATATATATATATATATATATATATACTAGCTGTCACGGCAGACGTTGTTCTGCCGTGAAAAAATAAAATTTTGAACCTGATTCCAGCGCTACTGGGTCTAAATGTAAGTTATCCTATCTTTCAAGTTGGATCAAATTACACACGGTGTGCAAATTTGATTAAAATCGGTCAAGTAGTTTAGGAGTCCATCGCGGACAAACAACGTGATACGTAATTTATGTATATTAAGATTTATAGTATAGTTTAATTTAGTTTTTATTCATTCATTTAGAACTTAGTTTATTTTTAATTTAACAATGTGAATTATTAAAAAGTAATTATGCCATAATCAAAATGACTAAATAGTGTTTAAGCTTTATTTTTAGGTTAACATTTGATACAGCAATCAGCCATTCGTTTTGGTCTTACGCCAAAAGGAGGTTTGCACTGAAAATCAGCATAGTGTCGGATAAAATTCCGGCACGGCAATATGCTGAGTGAAACCTTGTTTGCTGAAAATGCGACGTACAAATTCCCAAGATATTGTTACACGCCGACAAAAGTGGAAGCACACCTGCCTGCCATAATACACACACTTTATTACCCGCCGGGCGTTTGAGCTAATAACACTGAAACTGTTTTATGACTATCTTCTTTTGTTTACTTTGTGTTTAAAATTGGTAATTAGAAAACAGCCTATTGTGTATTGTACTCGTTTATGGCCGTTCGCAGGCATAATTACGCAGGTGTGCGGATTACGTTTTCTGGGAAATTGCGTCGACGTTTGCCAGGTAGACATATTGCGTCGGTGCATTATAAAGCAATGGCCCAATGGAGAGATCGGCAGTCTAGCGAGAATCACTATCAAGGCGAGACTTGTGTACATTCAATAACCTATATAGTGACGGACTTTGCGCGTGTTATTGAATTGTGATTGTGTTCAGTTATATTTGTACCTGTGTTATACGTGTCTATATAGTTCTAATAAATTCTATAGTAATTCCAACGGCATTTTTAATTCGGCACCCGCACTCGTAACAATAGTGTGTAATAATGTATAAGGAATGTAATTACGTCGCTATTTCTTCAAACATTTCTTTCTTTCATATAAGTACTGAATTATTATATAAAGCCTTACGATTTTTTTACATTAAAATGTTCTTTGTTTATTAAACAAACAAAGAACATTCATTTAGACGGCGACCCTATCCGAAATTATTTGAAACTCTTGTATCCGATTCAGTTACGGAGGGAATTTCATTTCGGATATGCCCGCGACTTCTTCCACTTGAAAATCACTACAGAAAATCTTAGATGCTCTTCCATAGTTTTCGATGGTCTTTGATAGCCGTCACTGTCTTAATGACATCTTATTAGTATACTAGCTGTGCCCGCGACGTCGTCCGCGTGGAATTTGCTTTCAAAACCTTCCGATTTTGAAACATTCTTCATTGGTGCTCCGCTCCTATTGGTGTTAGCGTGATGATTGATATATAACCTATAGCCTTCCTCGATAAATGGGCTGTCCAACACTGAAATAATTTTTCAAATCAGACCAGTAGTTCCTGAGATTAGCGCGTTCAATCAAACAATATATTTGGCTACAACACTAATACTTACATTTTAAATATCGCGATATCTTTTGAATAAAACGTCCGAATTGAATAATTCAAAAAGTTCTAGAAAGGTATTGAATTCGTCTTGAATATGGAGTCATTTGTTTTGATAAGGATTAATACCAAGGTACAAAATAAAGTTTTTGAAGCGACGGCATTTTAATTATTTAAACAAATAAAAGAAAACACTTATTGTGAGATAACTACAATAGTTAGACATATGGTTACGTGATATTTTTTGTAGATAATTATATGTTCTGCAAAGTGGTAGTACATTGTTTTGTTCTATAATCAATAGTTTTCGCAGCGCACGACGTGTAAGGATTTTTTCGGGTTTTTTTTTACACCTTGGTTTACATTGTTGGACTTTTAGTAAGGATCCTAATTTTTTTTAAATATAATAGCCTTCCTCGATAAAAGTACTATTCAACAGTGAAAGAATTTTTCAAATCGGACCAGCTGTTCTTGAGATTAGCGCATTCAAACAAACAAACTCTTCAGCTTTATAATATTAAAATTTCTTGTTATGCACTTGCTAGCTTCTGAAATTGCTCATTTAATGTCATCCCTGTACATTTTGTGAGCGTTTAATCAAATTCAATATGCTATTTTAAAAAAAAGTTTTATTACCATATTGTTTTTCGATTCCCCAAACTACGTCATTGTCTGTATAACGTTGAATTGATAATGTCTGCAGTTGTTTTTTCAATACTTTTTTTTGGTAGCATTTTACATTTTGACGTCGTTAACATTGGGCAAGTATGATTCAGTAAAAAAAAAAACCAAAGTCATTGAAACTAAAATACATTATGTAGCAGATCACTGCCAACGGGGAGCGTGCCCAGAAGGCTGGCTGCATTACCACGCTGTAGGGCAACACTTATTTGTTGTACAAAATGTGAGCCAGCCTTCTGATCACGGGTAGTGTCAAAGAGTTCTTACAAGTCTTTAAAGAAATTTTTTACCGACGGACCCCACGGGCCTAATTTTTTTTTTTTTGTTTTGAGGCGAGGGAAAATGCTTAAACGATTTACGCACAAACTGGGTCATTACTAGGGGAACGACACGCGTCGGTCGGGGGCGATAACACTGCAGCAATAGTATGCTCTTGGCAGCGCTCCGTCCGCGATCGACGTCACAGAATAGTGTGGAAGACTCCGAGCGTTGCTGCACGGGCGAGCAACCCCAATACCCACTAAAAACCCCCTCCTCCATGACGACCCTGCGCTTTGTATGTCTTGGAAAGGCTGAGATTTAGAACATAGTTACGCCCAGCCGATCCAGCGCAATAAAGTGCCTGGAGTGTGCCCTGGGAGAACACACCCCACTTCGTTGTGCGGGGGTAGAAGGTCCTTTGCTCTCCTAGCAAGCTAAAGGCCCCCCGCGGTAAACGGAACCTAACTCAGGGAGGGAAGTAATGCGCGTACCTGCCTCTCCGGGTGCCAGCTGAAGGCCGGCGACCTCGAGAAGACGCATTGGCACGCGCTGCAGGACTTCTCTCCCTGTCTCGTTCTGCGGCCTCCTTGAGTGACATTACTGTCTCGCAAAAAGTAACCGCAGCCCCCCAATTGTCGCTGCTCTGCAACATGGCCTTGACCAAGTCGCAGAGCGAGTCGACTGGACCTACGTGCGTCTCAAGTTCGAAACGCTGCGACGCCCATGCGGCGCACTCGACTAGCGTGTGTAACGCCGTGTCGAGCGCGCCGCACTGGCGGCATTCCGGGGAAGGCAAGCAGCCCACAATGCGACACAGATACTTATCGAAACATCCGTGTCCGGTAAGTATCTGTGTCGTCCTGAAGGTCAGGGTGCCGCTGGTGCGGTTGACCCATTCCGTCAGCTGTGGCCTGATTGCATCCACCGTGTAGCCGCCATAGGCCGCAGGGTTGTCGAGCTCTTGAGACCAGATGGCGATCATGGAGGCGGTTTCCCGCTTCCTGATCGCCTCGATTTCGACCTGACAGAAGGTCAGGCCTCTAGCTAGGGCATCCTGCCGGGTGCGGCGCACCACTGTCAGGACGTCCGCCTGGAGATGCCAGGGCGGATCGCCTGCCAGGAGGGTGGCCGCCGTCCGCGACACTGTGCGATACCCCCGTATGGTCCTCACGGCCAGAACCTGCTGCGCCCGATGCAGTAGGATTCTGTTGTGGCGGTGAAGTGCAATGGACCAGACGGGTGCACCGTACAGTGCCATACTCCTCAGGATGCCAGAGTAAAGTTTCCGCGTCGCACCTCCCGGGCCCCCTACGTTGGGAAGCAACCTCGAGAGTGCGCCCGCGGATTTGACGAGTTTGGGAACTAGCTGCTCAAAGTGCGCTTTGAACAGCCATTTCCCATCGAGAACTAGCCCCAGATATTTCATCTGGGGCCCTACTCTAATGGCCACCCCTTAGACCGAAACGGTTAAGTCCGCGGGGGGATTGCGAAATTTCCTATGGAACATGATGGCCTCCGTTTTCGCGGGGGAGACCCTCACCCCACGGGCCTAATGTTTCAACCCCAAACAGCACAAACGTGTAACCCCTATACTAATATTATAAGGCTGAAGAGTTTGTTTAAACGCGCTAATCTCAGGAACCGCTGGTCCGATTTGAAAAGTTCTTTCAGTGTTGAATAACACATTTATCGAGGAAGGCTATAGGCTATATTATATTTCAAAAAAATTAGGGATCCTTACTAAAAGTCCAATAATGTAACCCAACGTGTAAAAAAATAACCCGAAACAATCCTTACACGTCGTGCGCTGCAAAAACTATTGATTATAGAATAAAACAATGTACTACCACTTTGCAGAACATATAATTGTCTACAAAAAATATTGCGTAACCATATGTCTAACTATTGTAGTTATCTCACAATAAGTGTTTTATTTTATTTTTTAAATAATTAAAATGCCGTCGCTTCAAAAACTTTATTTTGTACCTTGGTATTAATCCTCGATAAATGTACTATTCAACACTGAAAGAATTTTTCAAATCGGACCAGCGGTTCCTGAGATTAGCGCGTTTAAACATACAAACAAACTCTTCAGCTTTATAATATTAGTATAGATATGCCCGCGACTTCGTCCACGCTTGATTTGAAATTCCCGCGGGATTCCCAGGACACCAAGCACCGCAGCTATCGTTTTTGTGAAACCTGTGTCAACTACAAAACGGTTCCGCGATCATTCCCGCGGGATTCTCGGAATAAATAACATCACACATTTTGTTACGTAAAATTTTCTATCGATCTGTGAAAATGTTACATATTAGATCATTCTCATAAAAATTCCCGCGGGATCCGCGCGATCCGCCGGCTGCTGGTCACCGCCGAGATTCCAGCCACTCTAGAACGATGGCAAGAGACTTGACGGGATGTCTTTGGTGCCATGAAGGATGGGACGACTGTTGTATAGGACGCCACGTGCGTTGACACTTTGGCAATGGCCCATCTTCCCGACACGGTGGTGGTAGCTGATGCAGCTGCCGCCTGACAAGAAAGAAAGAAACCAGGTTTATTTTTAGGACATATACAAGTGGAACAAACACATTTATCCGTGCAGGAACGGAGAAAGAATACTATTTTCCTGCGGCCGGGCAGCCTGTCGTAAGAGGCGACAAAACAACCCACAGCCAGGTGGTAGGGCATTTGCCCGACAGGATGGCTACCACCCCTGGTCTAAAGTATGTCGCCATAACAACCTTGAGTTGTGTTCCGGCATTAGTGACCAGGTTCCAGTCTCCCTTAAGAGAGCAGCAGCGCATTTGTAGCACCTTTGGTATTGCAAATGTCTATAGGCGATAGTAACCGCTTTCCATCAAGTGGGTCGTCTGTCTGTCGGCTGAGTTCCTGCAATAAAAAATAAATAAAAAAAGCATTAAAAGTAATAAATACATACATACATAACTTCACGCCAGTTCCCTTGCGGGGTAAGCACGAACTACAGAGCGCCATTCAGGCTTATTCTTACACACCTCACTCGCTTCTTTGACATTCATAGCTCCTGTCATGCACGCTTGTCTGTTCTTAAGGCTCCCGACATCACCTTCTGCTAGTACACGATCAATTTGATCATGGAAGGTGTGTCGTGGCCTTCCACGACTTCTGCATCCATCCACTTTGGCGTTGTATATCTGTTTAGACATTCTTTCCACATGCCCGAACCACCGGAGCATTCCTTTCCTTACCTTCACCCCGACACTCTCTTTCAGACCAACTCTCGGTCGTCTGCCTGACTGCTGAACTCCTGCAATAAAAAAAAAATATTATGATATGTGTATATAGTATATTTATATAATAATTTTGGATGTTTTATTAATTGTCTACACCGCCACTGTCATGTTATTATATTGTCCTTAATTTCGGGGGTTGCCTAGATGAGATCGCTTTAAGCGATAAGGCCGCCCTTTGTTATTATTTATTTAGGTTTATGGCTTGGCAGCTAGGCCTTTAAACCAGATCTTAGTTTACAATATAGTTTCTTCATCTTCTTAAGCCTGTGTGTAGCACAGCTGAAGAGTTCATGTGACAACTCGAAAGGCCACATTTGACTATACAGATCACATTTCTCACAAAACACATAATTACTACTCAAAAACTATCAATATCCTACAACTATTGTTCATTTTAGAGTAATTTTACACATTTTTAGAAAATAAAACTGCACAGCACAACATCTCCTTTCAGTTCCCGCCAAAAACTCCCGCCCTTTGTTCAACGTTTATTGTATCTAGTTTTAAGAACGTAGTTTTAATTTTGATGTACAATAAGTTTTCATTCATTCATTCATTCCAGATTATTGTAAATATTCAAAATAAGAATATCACTGAAGAAAAAGAACTTACGTATTATATTATTGTATAAATAATAGTTATTTTGTATAAATATGTGTAATATCTTTAAACAATATAATGTATGTACCCAAGCTAAGGACACCTAGCGATCGGATGGAATAAAAAAACAGATGTTGACACCCAAAAGACAAAAGGATGTAACGCAAAAATTGCAAATTTCAAGTTCGATTTGTTTTTGATGTTTATTATTTATAATTGTAAAAGTTATAGCCAATTTCTTCGTTTGATTTAGGCTGTGGCTAATCATCAAATAGTTTAAAATAACAGAATTTAAAAAAAATAGTTTAAGTAAAAACTCATTTGGAATAAATTAATTTTGAATGTATATTCTTATTTTATAAACCTAAAAAATAATACATACAAATTGAACAGTAAAAATAAACTAGTGAACATTGTATTTATTAAGATCTGTTTAGTGGTTTTTGAGATATGGAATATTTTCGAGTAGATATTTTTTGAAGGGTCTGTAACAAAGTACAATTAATTATATAACTCTTTCTTTATTATGTATGCACTGAAATACTTTGTTGAAACTTTACAACTTTGGCGTAATATGTCCATTCATAGACAATCTTCTTCTCTAGGAAGTGCATCTGTAATTTGAAATCCCATGAGAAATATTGTGGCGAGTTATGGTGGAATGATCTAGTTGGTTTAAGAAATTTCAGAAAAATGCAGAAGATTCTGGAAGAAAAAGACAGATACATTTTTTAGAGAGGGATAGATGACGAACAAAAGAATAACGAAATTCTAGAATAGAAGGTTCAGGAAGGAAAAGACAGAGATAGATAGATGCTTAGAAAGGAACAGACAGTAAATAACAGAATGACGAAAAGAAGATCGATATTATGGGTTCCAGAAGATTCTTCCGGGTATATAAGCAGCGAAAGGTGCGCCTACGAAATAGTTCAATTGAAGACAACAAAGCGACGAGAGTTGAAAGAAGAGTTAGATAGAAGACAGTGACGTGTTTAGTGGAGAATTTAGTGGTGAGTTTAGTGAAAAGTTTAGTATGCAATTAAGTGAAGGAGGAGTTTAGCGTAGTTTAACAGGAGATTCAGAAGCTACCTACGTGCGGTAAATTCGGAGGTGAGCCCTGCAGTAGTTATAGGTGGTCTACGCAATATCGGCGACGGTATTGGGAGTGAGACATCTCGTCGTCGGAGCAGAGCGTCGTAAGCTGTGCGTCAAGCGGCAACACTGCAGAGAAGAACCACGTACGGTAGTGTTAGTCAATAAAAGCATTTAGTTGAAAAAACTGGTATTTACTTCCAATCCTAAGTGCGTACCCCCGCTCGCACGTAACAAAATTATACTTATCGACAACTATATATAAGATTTTTTTTTAAGTATAAAGTTCAATAATATGGAACTAGATAGTATGTTATTATATTTGCATTATAATAAGATTATACAAGATTGATGTGAAACTACAAAAACAATTATAGGAATTAGAATTAATCGCAAAAATATGGAATTATGATCAGTAAATGCCAGAAACATTAATCGAGTTAATCATTCGTTTAAATTTGTTGAGGTTGAGATCAAATATATCTAGAGAGTTTCAGCTACCAGTTGATTGAGTAATGACACTTTGTAGTTAATATGTTAAAATATGATATGCTAATAAATTAGCTTCCTTGCCTAACGAGTGGCTTAGGATAATATTTATTCACTTTGATATTACCCTAATTTTTTTGATTCCAGCCTTACACTCCTTTACCTCGTAGTTCCAAATAGAGCCGACCCTAATTCGTTACAGACATCTGTGTGCGTGTGTACAGATAAACTAATGGCTGTGTGCACTGATATAAACCTAGGGTTGCCACATAAGGAGGAAGTTATTTGAAATTAACTATTTGTTGAAATCAACATTTTTAGGTGAATACTTTTTTATGTTTTGACATTTATTGTATTACCTTTTTTTCCATTCCACATTTCTCTTAAAGGTGGGACTTCATCTATGTTTGTATTTAGATTTAGGTCGCTTCACGCAGATACGTCGAGAGGTTTATTATTGAGTTATTGTTAATGACGTTTAATATTGACAGATAAGGTGCCATCCACAAATTAAGTCATACGAATTTTATGATTTTTTGACCCTCTCCCCCGTCCTTTTCACAGCTGGTCACATTCGTGAATCTCCTCCCTGCCTAGTGTGATATATACATGACATATTTCGAAAAATTACATCAAGTAATTATCAAATTAAAACAGCATTTCCGTAATTAGTTTTATTTCCATTTAAATTGTTCTTTGAAGTGATAACTTCTTATGGGAGGATAAACCGCTTCGTTACGTAACGCGATACGGCGCCAGTCTGTCTGGCTTCCCTGTCTCTCACGCATACGGCAGTGGTAGGCAGATTCCTCCCCTTTCACTCTAACCCTCAGCGATAGCCGTATTTCGTTAATTAGATTAAATAATATACATACATACAATTTTAATGTACATATTCAAGAGTTGTAAGTGAGAATAAAATATATTTTATGATCAATACAAGATTTTATTAATAAATAACCTTTCCTTACATTATCATATTAATATACATAAAATTTAAGTTATAACCTAAGTTTTTCTCAAGTTAAACCATTTCAATATTAAATAGTTCAACTTAGATTAGGTCAGGTTATCACTTCTGTCGGGCGTCCCAAGACGCACATGTTTGTTTTTTTTATTGTGTAGAATCCAGCTCAATAGCCGCAGATGGCTGTTTCAGCGATATCGGACTTGGTGGGCTTCCCAAATCCGTGGGAGCAGAGGCGTCTTGTCCGGAAGCAGTGCGCTTGAGATGGCACCTCCTGTGAAGTTCGATGTCGGAGATGAATCTATTGGATGAAGCCATAAAAGGCTGATTAACGCTAACAGGCTGAAGTGATACAAGTGGAACAAGTTATCGACTCCTTCGGCGGAGGGCATCCTATACTATCTCAACAGAGTCTCTACTACTATTTTGCAACGTGTTCTAGCTGGTAGAAAATAAGCGGCGGAAGAAACTCTCCAGCAACACTTCTAAGCTAATCTTGTTTTTTTTATTTTTTTATTACAGGAGTTCAGCAGACAGGCAGACGGCCCACTGGATGGAAAGCGGTTACCATCGCCTGTGGACATTTGCAACACCAAAGGTGCTACAAATGCGCTGCTGCTCTCTTAAGTGAGTCTGGAACCTGGTCACTAATGCCGGAACACAACTCAAAGTTGTTCTGGCGGCATGCTCTAGACCAGGGGTAGTAGCCATCCAGTCGGGCAAATGCCCTACCACCTGGCTGTGGGTTGTTTAGTCGCCTCTTACGACAGGCCGCTCGGCCGTAGGAAATTGTATTCTTTCTCCGTTCCTGCACGGATAAGATTGTGTGACTACTTCTTGTAATAGAGCCTAATAAAATCTCCATATAGATGGCCTTATATAAAAGTTAATTCTTAACTAGTATACTTACTTCAAAATATATAATGTTATTAAATGTTCTACCATTGGTTTTATGTATCATGTTATAAGCAATAAATTATGACTCGATGATTCCTCAAATCAGACAAGTTACTACCGAACATTCTAGAAAATACACAATAAATTGAAAAGTAATAATAATAATAAAGTTTACTGGCAACCCTGCGTAGTTTAGTTTGCATTCCGCGCTCCGACACGAGCACAATCAAGTACAATACCCGGTTGACACGAAAGAATATTGTGGGATTGCTGTATTTAATATTCTAATTTCTTATATTCTCTTATCACTTTCACATTTTCCTTGTGCCGAAATATGACATGTACACTTATGTCTTTCTCCGCGGCTATATTGCGAGTTAAACCCTATGAATATTTCTATTTCACTTACATAAAAACTTAATTTGGCTTTTATATATCGTAAGCGACGCAGAAAGCAAATCTTCCTTGAAAAATTATCTAAATGATGGTAAAATCCGTTGCGTACTTTAGGAGGATTTAGCGGATATACAGACAGACAGGCACACGCGAAAAGCGGCTTTGTTTCATACTATGTAAAGAAGATAAAACATTAATATTAAAAAAAATTAATATATCTTAATTATTAAAAAAGGTTTCATAAGTGTCTTTTTAAGTTTCTGTCACGTTTTATTAATTTGTAGTGTATTTGTGCTAGTTCTTTGCTTTATGAACCGATGTGTATTTAGTATAGTTCGTAATAATAAATAGATATTTTTCGTGTAACACGTTTTATTGGTCTCCCTTGGTAACGTTACGTAACATAGATAACGAATTTTAGAAATAAAATGACAAACCCTTTTTTACCAGATATATCTTGTTGTAAAATATTCTACAATTAGTTATATATATTAATTATTTATACACAAATATATTTTTTATTTTAAGCACAAAATTGTCTTCAAAAATACTCCATAATCTAAGAAAAACTATTAAATAAGCAGATAAACCGTTAAAATGCCAAAAATGAAACCTTTTTTAAACAATTAATTTCATTTATTTTCTAAAGTTAACTATGCCTCATTTCCATCAAAAGTGAAAGACAGAAATGAACTGCCTATTTTCGGCATTAGTCTAACGATACGCCTGCGGAACGTACTGCACTGAAAGCTTGGCGACTGAAAGTTCGGAATCTGGAATCGTCGTAATTTCCGCTGATATATCACTTTTAAAAACACTGCGAACGTATTTATCCGAATTTTCTAGGCATTACTTTCCGCAGGTGTGTCGTTACACTCATATGTAACATTTTAGCAATACCCTGACAGACTGTTTTGAACTGACATACAAATAGACGATTGCGATTTATATGTCAGTCTCAAAGCCTAGAAGAAACTAAAAATGCCTAATAGATTTCAATGAAATTTTTTGAGTTTGAAATACATATTTCACTTTAAATTGTTATGTAACTCGCAGGGCTAAAGAATCTTAGTACAACAGCCTCCTTAGAGCTTATATACTTTGTGATGTTTTCAAATTAGGACACTATCGTTTTTTAAGTTGCAATCATCAATCAACAACGTGAAAAATAGTCTCCAGTAAAGTGCATTTCGCAATTACAGAACGTTTTCTTTATAATATTCGTTTACACCTACAGAACTACAGCCCGCTAAGCCTTTTTCAGTCAGCGTGGTAAATATTTTTTATTTTAATTTATATATTTTACAAAACATTTTAAGTTGACATACGTGACATAGAATTCATAGAATTTAGAAACAAATACGTCAAGTTTTTGGCGGGAACTGATAGGGGACGTTGTGCTGTGCAGTTTTATTGTCTAAAAATGTATAAAATCATTCTAAAATGAACAATAGTTGTAGGATATTGATAGTTTTTGAGTAGTAATTATGTGTTTTATTGAGAAATGTGAACTGTATAGTCAAAAGTGGCCTTTCGAGTTTTTACAAGAACTACGTTATACGGCGTCGATTGTAGCCTACAATACAATTACGCCTGGCTTAAAGGCCTGGTTGCCAAGCAATAAACATAAAAAACAAATACATTTATTTATTTAATGTGCGTTAAATAAACAGCACCCACCTTATTATGTTACATTACAAATAAGTTAATAAAAAAGTTCTGATGTGTGGACTTATTAAAGGAGTGCATAGCATTTACAATTTAAATGTCGTCAATATACTAAAAATTTACTTAATTAATGTCGATATTATACATAGTCGCATTAGAATGACAAATACAAATATAGTTAAACTTTAATGAACAAATAATATTATGGCAATTAATAAAGTAAAGCAAAGAAAATGTATAATGCGATTCAAATGAGAATAGGATCGACTTTGCGCCATATTATGACTTTAAATAATTAAATATTATATTAAAACAATTTACTACTAATTTAACCTTTTTATTTTAATTTAATGTAAGACTATTTATTATTGATATGCAAATAAGTTTTTTTCAAACCATACTTTTCAAGTGACATTTGACAGATAGAGGTTATTGACATTCCTGTTCTTATTTGGATCGCACAGTAAGTACATTCATTTTCACACAATCCATATGTTTCCAACCATCACTCACACACAAACGAATATAACCCATACACCTATATACGTATAATATACCTTATATATTATGTAAGGTGCACACACACATACAAAGTCACACACAAACACATACAAAATAAAGTTTTTAATTTTAAAATCGTACTGAACGCTAAGTAGGGATGTATTTTAAACATATTTAGAGCTGACAAAATATTATATTATTAAATATAAATAATATTTTACAGCGCATACAATTATATACTTAATATATACTAGTGGTCGCCCAGTGGTCGAAATTCGACCATAATTAATTTAAATTATAAGTTTTAACATCAATAAGGTTCTGTTGTCAAAGATATACTTCTATAATTACAGACTTCGCCAAGGCTACACTGTTAATTTGACTTTAACTTTTGGCGTGTATGTGAAATACATGGTAGTGTGTGTAATGTTTTTTTTTATTGATATAATGTATTTTTTATGCATAATTTTAAAAAATATTAGCGCGATACTGGTACCTACGCTCACGTATGGAAGTGAGAGTTGGGTATGGAAGAGAGAGCATGAAAGTAGAATAAACGCGGTCGAGATGCGAGCACTGCACAAAATCTGCGGAGTGACGCTCGCGGACCGCATTCGTAATACCGAAGTAAGAAAGAGAGTTGGTCTGAAAGAGAGTGTCGGGGTGAAGGTAAGGAAAGGAATGCTCCGGTGGTTCGGGCATGTAGAAAGAATGCATGATGAAAGAATAACTAAACAGATATAGAATGCAAAAGTGGATGAATGCAGAAGTCGTGGAAGGCCACGGCACACCTTCCATGATTAAGAACAGACGAGCGGGCATGACAAGAGCTATGAATGTCAAAGAAGCAAGTGAGGTGTGTAAGAATAAGCCTGAATGGCCCTCTGTTGTTCGTGCCTACCCCGCAAGGGAACTGGCGTGAAGTTATATATGTATATATGTAATTTAAAAACATATTAGCACTCTGCACTCTTTCTCTATATAAACGATAAGTGTGCGAAATTTCATACTCCTCTGTCCGCGCAATTTTCATAAAAAGAGATACAAAGTTTTTGCTTCACGTATTAATGTATATATTGATTAATAAAACCTTAAACTTGTGTCGCTTCTATTTAAATCTATATTCTTAGCTCTAGCATTTCTTAAGCGTATGTACATACTAAAAATGTTATTTGTGTCAGCACTAGGGTTGCCAATAAAGTGAGAATTATTTATTACAATATGTTACGACTATCCACGTGTCTTTTTATTATTTAGAACTCATTGTAATAATTGACATTTGACATTGACAAGCTGTGGTAGCTTCGTGATTAGCGTACGCACGTCCCAAACTCGAAAGGCGCATATTGTTACAATTACCACGTGCTACCAACGATGAAGGAAAGCATCGTGATGGAACCTGCACATCGAGATAACCGATGTGTCAAACTTGCCAATCCGCCTTGGACAAGTGTGGTCTGTTCCCCTATAAATGGAAGGCTAGAGCCCAGGATTGATACATTTATGGGCTATTATTCTTATAATTGTCATTTTTTTATTTTTTTTTATTGCAGGAGTTCAGCAAACAGGCAGACGGCCCACTTGATGGAAAGCGGTTACCATTAAGGGAGATTGGAACCTGGTCACTAATGCCGGAACACAACTCAAGGTTGTTATGGCGACATACTCTAGACCAGGGGTGGTAGCCATCCAGTCGGGCGAATGCCCTACCACCTGGCTGTGGGTTGTTAAGTCGCCTCTTACGACAGGCCGCCGGGCCGCAGGAAATTGTATTCTTTCTCCGTTCCTGCACGGATAAAAAGCCTGATTTATATTAACATAGTTAAGTAATTACTTATTCGAAAGTTCACCAACATACATATGTAAGTCTTTAAACACACATATTGTATATTCTAATCCTAGTCTATGTACACAGCTTAGCAATGTGACAGAAGCGGCAAGAATCTCCTTAGCAACACGTCTAGCTAAAAATGTATTAAGTCAAACTTTTATACATTTTATACAGAAATATGTTACACAATTACATTTCGAAGAATTAATGGAGTTGTAGCTAACAGTGTATACTCAGTAAGACAAAGACAATAAAAGGAAATAAAAATATTATAGTTATAATAATGACAATGACGTATTAAAATTTTATACTGCAACAGATTATCTCCACAAATTTCTTACATGCTTGGCAAGATTATAGTATAAGCATTGAGTTATAACATGACGTTTATATGATCTAAGAGTATAAGTTATACAAAATATAGTATAAGAGGCTATGTATATGAAGTTTTGTCATTTGAGTATTCCCCTATCCCATTCCTCCTGTCTGATCTGTAATATAATGTAATAAGTACTTGCGATAACGAGGTTACTACAAGGAATGACTATCATATTATGGCGTGAAAAAACACATATTATCAAAAGGCGAGTAACTAAGATATTTTCCTATTTATTCAAAATTTATTCGTTTGGTTTTTATTGCGTAAATTCTGAAATGTTATCTACATTACTGATTAGAACATGGCTGAATTTATAGTAGATTCATTCTATGTGACACAAATCTCATTTCGTTTGACCCTAAATTCATTTAATAACAGCAATTGATTCATGTTAAGCTAATAATAACTAATACTGCTTACGTGCGCAAATGACATAAATAATTACTAAGGTAAAATTTATTGTTTTAAATTCAACCTTATTCCAAGTGTTGTTTGTGATTTTGCGTAACAACGTACGCCATCTATTGAGTCTTAATATGATTCATCTGCTAATGAAATTTAATACATTGTACTTCCTTGTTAATTTTCAATTGTTTCGGTTAATAGTTGCCTGTATATAAACTTAATTATTAATTTTCTATGCAACTATTCAAACGCAGTAAAAATTATGTATAGATTCTAATCATAAAAGAATTTTATCGTAATAATTTGATTTACAGCTGTAATAATATGTGATAAAATCTTAATACCAATCATGTAATGCTGCTAAATATAGTAAACAGTACAATAACACGATTTAAGAATTTCGGTCAAGGTCGTTTAGAAACCTTGACAATGAAATGTTATGATCCGCACAGAAATTTTCAGAATGCATTTTTAATTTTATCTTTTACCTAATTTTTTTTGCATTTACACTACATTATTTTAAATTACTTTATACTAATGATACAAGCATATTATAATAGTTAATTTATTGAATGCAATTTTCTTGTTAAGAAGAAAGACCTCCATGTTTTTAGATTATGAACGCATCTTTTGCATATTTCTTCTGACATATAGACATCCGGCCATTGCTGAAAAACAGAATTTTCAATGATTTGTTTATAAACTTATATTATTAGTTTAATTATCAATTTAAGTGATTAAAAACTTATTTTAAGGATTCTGTGATTAACAAACGGCATCGTGGAGCCCAACATAAGCGGTATGATTCGTTGTTTATATTTTTGTTATGCGTAGGATGTATATAAATGCGGCGTATTTCTTCTAAGAAAGTATAGTTTATAATACAGATTGAAAGGTCTTTAAATATGAGATATTCAATTCATAAGAATGTTTTTGATACGAGAATTAGATATCTATCAAACATCACACATTATTTCTCTTAATTCCATTTTTTTCGGCGTCAGCACATCTAAGTCCACTGTCTGTTATATGTAGGTTTTTTTTCAGCCTATAAGGAGCAAACGCTTATATAGGCAAAAAATACGCGATTTTAGTTTTTACCGGGACAAATAAGAAACAAAATGATATAGTGACATTCTTTATTTTTTTTTATATTTCTCCGAGGAGCAAGTCAGTTTTAACATATTTTTATCGGTTTTACCATATTTATAAAAATAATGTGGAAAGAATGCATGATGAAAGAATGACTAAACAGATATACAATGCAAAAGTGGATGGATGCAGAAGTCGTGGAAGGCCACAACACACCTTCCATGATCAAATTAATCGTGTACTAGCAGAAGGTGATGTCAGGAGTCTTAAGAACAGACGAGCGTGTATGACAAGAGTTATGAATGTCAAAGAAGCGAGTGAGGTGTGTAAGAATAAGTCTGAATGGTGCTCTGTTGCTCGTGCCTACCCCGCAAGGGAACTTTTGAAAATATTCTATTGAACATTTTTTTAAATGATTAATAATTAAAGTATAATTAAACCATAAATTCTCTTGAACTTCCTTAATCTGAGTTGATGTGTATGCAAAGTTGCGAATGTTGTGTGCATATTTTTGTCTAGCATAGATCAATCAATTTAATAATAAAAAACGAAGCACGGTTCGAGTACGGGACAGAGTCAGTCCCGCCAGGACATTTTTTGCCTCACTACAATGCAGAGGCTCCGGGTTCGATTCCTGTTAATGGTAAATTTCAGAAACTAATTTTCTCCATTATTTACTATGCTCTGGGTGTCTGGGATCGGCTCCAGATTAGTCCACTGTATATTACCTAATACACACGCGTAACTTGTATTGCATTATTTTTATTTATTTTAATATGAGTCATTGTCAGCTGATTGTAAAAAAAAACACTTTTCGCTCCACTTAAAAGAATTGGTAAATTTTACTAGAGCCCTATTTCACTTGAGGCAAACCATTAAAGCGCCATATAGTAAAAAATATCTAAAGTAGATAGTCAAAACGATACATTAGTGAACTTATTTAAGTAAAACTGAACTGACTTTTAGCATCTTGCTAAAAAGAAGATACTACACTATTGAAGAATACTTAAATGACAAAAATTCATTTATATAGCAGCTCTGTCCAACCTCTTATAATAAATTCTGTATAACGTTTTTATTTTGCCAAGCTTGTAAGGAATTTATGGAGACATATTGCAGCATAACATTTTAGTATGTCATGTCATTATTATAACTATAACATTATTTTTCTTTCCTTTTATTGTCTTGGTCTTATTGAGTATGCATTGTTTGCTACAATTCCATTAATTCTTCAAAAAGTAATTCTGTAACATACTTCAGTACAAAACTTATAAAAAAAAGGATTTGAGATATAAATAGAATATGAAATATAAAGAAAAACAATATTTAACTAGATGTGTTACTGGGGAGTTTCTTGCCGCTTCTTCTCCTTTACAGCATCAACACGTTGCGAAGCGGTGTACATAGAATAGGAAGTAAAAATTAAATTTTAACTTACATGTATGACCTTCAAAAAGTGGAACTTATTTTGAATAAAAACTTTTGAATTTGAATTTGAATTTGAACCTTATAAAGTTAGGCATTTGTCTGCTTGTGTGTTATTTATAAGTTTCAGAGTGCAATATATTTCATTTCGCAGTTCCAATTACATCTGGGTACTGTTATCTTATTGTCACTTCTAAAATATCATACATACATACATAACTTCACACCAGTTCCCTTGCGGAGTAGGCACGAACAACAGAGCGCCATTCAGGCTTATTCTTACACACCACACTCGCTTCTTTGACATTCATAGCTCTTGTCATGCACGCTCGTCTATTCTTAAGGCTCCTGACATCACCTTCTGCTAGTACACGATCAATTTGATCGTGGAAGGTGTGTCGTGGCCTTCCACAACTTCTGCATGGATCCACTTTTGCATTGTATATCTGTTTAGTCATTCTTTCCACATGCCCGAACCACCGGAGCTATCTAAAATATCAGATGGTGCTTTTTCATAGGTGAAGTAGCAGTGAAAAACTGAAATAACTTCACAGCAGTGATTATTATATTGAAGTAGCTGTAATTTCCATCATTAACCACTATGGTTTATTAGATGCATTGTATTTAAATATTTATTTCAGTTGAAATGTGCACTCCGGAGGCCTGGAGGTCTGGCGGAGTGGCTCGTTCACCGTCCCATGAGTCGGTCACAACAGATTTGTCGCTGTTCAGTGTGTCGTCTGCAGCCTCAGATGCGAGGGTGCTGCGGTTATTGGCCTGCAGGGTATAAATGTCTATTTTCGTATAATGTATTAATATTAATATTTTTTAACTTGAGAAAAGCTTAGGTTATTACTTAAATTTAATGTATGTAAGTACTACTACTATTTAATATGATACTGTAAGGAAAGTTATTTTATAATAAAATCTTTTATTGATACAATTCTTGAATATGTACATTAGTAGAAATACGGCGAGTACTGTGGGTTAGAGTGAGAGGAGGAGCCTGCCTACCGCTGCCATATGCGTGAGAGAAAGGGAAGCCAGACAGACTGGCGCCGTAACGCGTTACGTAACGAAGCAGTTTACCCTCCCATAAGAAGTTATCACTCCAAAAATCTAGAATCCGATTTCAGCGCCACCTACCGGTTCCAATTGTGAAACTTACCACCCTGGAACGCACTCAAACAAACTAAAAATTCATCAAAATTGGTTCAGGAGTTTAGGAGGATCATAGAACTCGATCCCAAAGCCACCAGGTTGTGTGTACGGACATTTCTAGGATACTATAATTTTTACTTATATAGTTTGTAATATACTGGGTGAATTTTTCAAGTGGGCCTTCAGGACCACATCCCTACCACCCTACCACCTGGCTGTGGGTGATTTTGTCGCCTCTTATGACAGGCCGCCCCAACTAAGTAGTAAGAGTATGCGGTAAAAAAGGAACTTAGTATGAAAGTACATATTTAACCTTCAAAACGAAACCACCACAAATTTGTTCTCGAGTATTACACACGGCTAATTGGGAAGCACCACAAATTTGTGGTCAAATACAGATAATTGAAACGAACGTCGAACTGATGCTATTCGGATTTAAAGAGATTAAATTCTGTACGTTTTCGTGACGAATTTTCTTTTTGTCTAATGTGACATCACAGTTGTCAATTATAAAACATTTAATCTTGCCTGCCAGGCAGTAGGCGAACAGGTTTGTTTCGCCAATAAAAGAGACGATATAATTCTCTTGGTTTTGGCGCGGCAATTTTGATGGCAGATGGCAGCTTTGGACAAAACTGACATTAACTTTGGACCCTCAAAGCGTTTAACCGCACAGTCCGTTGTCTGGTGTGAAATTTTGAATTTTGAAAATTATGTTGCTTGTAAGTTAAAAATACAGGCGTCGTAAATGCATTTTTGCGCAAATGTGTTAAAAGAATTATTTGTTGTCTTCCAGGCGGGCCAAGGTCCGGACCCATCCTTGAGGGTTGCCAGCCCGAATCCAGACAGTAAAGCTTTGAAGTAAGTCGTATCATTGTTTTGAGGAATCTATACCCTACTGAAACAGTATTTTGTTTTTGAAAAACTTATTTCCCTATTCTATTGGAATAGAAGTTCCTTATCGCACGCCAATCGGCGGATGGGGGCTAGACGATAAGTGTTACGGAAACGAAAAATGCTGACCGCGGTATATTATTATGCAATTTCGAACTTTAATTTAATGAAATAATATTCATTACACTGTTACCAAGTGTTTATTTTACTTTTGACGTTTGCACGTCTGTCAAGTTGCATATTTGTTGACAGTAAATCCCACAAGAAACAAATGACATAATTGTCGTAGTTTATTGTTGTAGGTGACGTAATAGTGATGTTCTGTGCGTCATGTAATGCACAGACTATTAAACAGTCGACACTGTTGTAAATAAATGTAAAGTAATCGATTTGAAAATAAAAAAATGTTCTACTTTATTAATTTTTTATTTTATTTTAGGCATTGCAAAAATGGCTTATTTAAGATTAGCTTCTGCCGGCGACTTCGTCCGCGTGGAAAGTTTTTTTGACTATCCCACGGGAACTCTTTGATGTTTCGGGATCAAACGTATCCTATATGTTGACCAGGGATATAAGCTACCACCGTACAAAATTTCATATAAATCGGTCCAGTCGTTTCGGAGATTAGTCAGTACAAACAGAGAAACAAAATATTTGAAAATAATCTAAATTAGTTCTATTTCACTTCTTACATCCCCCTGACTAGGTTTTTAGCAGTTTTTTTTTATTGTACAGAAATTGGACCTCTACAATTTTTTGGCAATAATATATAGATGCGTTACATTGATTAAAACTTATTTATAAATGAAGTCGATTTTTATAATAAATCGAGTTGGTAACGCATTAAGACATTACTAATTGATCCAATTGACAATATTTCGTGTATATTATGATTTTGTCTTCTGCCTCTACAATAGATTGGTTTAAGTTGGGATTATGTGGATTGTATTGGGATTTATTGGAAAAGATTGGAAATGGAAATACTATATACAGTATCTAATATACATATTTATATTTATATTTATATATATATATATATATATATATATATATATATATATATATATATGAATGTTGAGATGGATGTGTGGTGTTACAAGAATGAATAAGGTGAGAAATGAGTACATAAGGGGATCTTTGAAAGTTGCACCTGTGACTGAAAAATTGAGAGGAAGAAGATTAAGTTGGTATGGGCATATAATGAGGAGAGATGAAAGTCACGTGACAACAAGAATGTTATACTACAAGATCGATGGGTACAAATTTAAAGGTAGACCAAAAAAAGATGGATGGATTGTGTGAAAGATGACATGATGATATGCGGTGTGACGGAAGAGGTATGTCAGAATAGAAGAGTGTGGAAGGAAAAGACATATTGTGCCGACCCCAAGTAATTGGGATATGGTGAAAGAAAAGAGAGAGAGAGAGAGAGAGAGAGATATATATATATATATATATATATATATATATATATAAATAAATAAATAAATAATCGGCAGACAAACACACATGCTGTATATCCCCAAATTAAGCAAGTTACGCTTGTGTTATGGGTAATATACAACGGACTACTCTGGGCCGATCCCAGACACCCAGACCATAGTAAATAACGGAGAAAATACGTTTCCGAAATTTACTATACCAGGAATCGAACCCGGAGCCTCTGCGTTGCAGTGAGGTAGGCCGGCAAAGGCTTAGCCCGCTCAACCACAGAGGCCGTCGATATATATATATATATATATATATATAGTTGTCTAGATCATATATTAAATTTAAAATATAGTACGTATAATTATATATTGTATTATATATTATATAAATTATTTATTTTATGTGTCTATGCACTCGTCTGCTCCTTCCCCGGACTGCCGCCACCGAAACGGTGGTGTTGATTTTTTTTTATTGCAGGAGATCAGCAGACAGGCAAATGGCCCACTTGATGGAAAGCGGTTACCATAGCCTATGGACATTTGCAACACCAAAGGTGCTACAAATGCGCTGCTGCTCTCTTAAGGGAAAGTGGAACCTGGTCACTAATGCCGGAACACAACTCGAAGGTTGTTATGGCGACGTACTTTAGACCAGGGGTGCTAGCCATCCAGTTGGGCAAATGCCCTACCACCTGGCTGTGGGTTGTTAAGCCGCCTCTTACGACAGGCCGCCCCAACGCAGGAAATTGTATTCTTTCTCCGTTCCTGCACGGATAGTAGTAGATAGTTGTTCCAGCAATGCCAGTCCGGCTAAGATGAACGAGTACATACCCACATATAATGCGTACCTATATTTTACGCCATTGATATTGGTGCAGCTGAATAATGACAGATGAATTAGTTGGACGTATTTCCAAGGAGGCCATCATCGACCCTGCCGCTTCAGAGCACGGACAACTGCCGCGAGCTGCTCGCCGGCTGCGCAGCGCTCTGCAAGCAGTTGGGGCTGCGCAGGTCGTTCAGCGCCGGCGACGTCGCCGATGTGAAGCCCGGTGCACATATGAGGAGGTTAGTTTCTTGCTCGTGTGGAAATCTCACTTTCCACTTTGATGGTCCTTCGAGCCGGATTAATATACAGGTGAATTTTTCAACTGTGCCTTCAATGCCAAATCTTAAAGTATACGAATTAACGAAAACGATTCAAACCAGTCTCAAGGCTGATTTTTATGAGAACTAAAGTAATATTGTTACGTGCGAGCGGGGTACGCACTTGGGATTGGAAGGAAACACCGGTTCTTTTAAGTAACGCCTTTGTTGACTTCACAGCCGCACGTAATACCTCTCCGCAGGTCTGCCCGTGTACGCACGACTACGAAGCACTGTCCCGACGATAAGGTGTCTCACTCACAGTACCGTCTCTGATATTGGGTAGACCACCTCCTGCTACTGCAGTGCTCACCTCCGATGTTGACGTGTGTAGCTCGCTTCTGGTTCGTCTCTCAAACTACACGACACTCCTCACTCACTTTACTGTTCACTAGACTTGTCACCAAATTCACCACTTGACTCGTCACTGTCTTCTGTTAAACTTCTCTTCCAACTCTTCCGTATCGCACTTATCGCTTCGCTGTTTTCAACTGAAGTCAACTCTAGAACTGCCCGGTAGGCGCGCCTTACGCTGCCTATATACCCGGAAGAATTTTCTGGAACCCATAATTTCGTTATTCTTTTATTTACTATCTCTCCCTTTCTAAACATCTATCTATCTCTGTCTTTTCCTTCCCGAACCTTCTATTCGAGAACTTTCGTTTATACATCTATCCCTTTCTAACATCTATCTATCTCAGTCTTTTCCTTCCCGAACTTTCTATTCTAGAACTTTCGTGCATCGTCTCTATATCCCTTTCTAAAATACATCCGTCCTTGTCTTTTCCTTCCAGAATTTCTAGTTTTTTCTAAAAGTTCTTAAACTAAGTAGGCGGTTCCACCATCATTCGCCACAATATCATTAGAACTGAAGATTTTTGAAAAATCAGTTACGATCAGTCTGAAATTGAATCGGGAAATTTTGGAAAAATCAAGTACTTTATTATGACGTCATTTATGTTAAAAGAAATTTTCTAAGAAAAAAAGAAAATAATAAATCCTTACAATTAAAATCCTGCAAAGGTTTCAAAGTATTGCTCTAAGGACAGTATTAAACTGCCCCCCCCCCCCCCCCTCCCGGGTACATTCGGAATTCTAAAGTGCACGAATATTTCAATATACCCGCTGTAAAGGAAGAAGTAAAATACTGCAGCAAAGCATATAAATCCTGACAGTATCACAGCAATAGCTTGGCCAGAGTACTGCTCGACAGGACCAACAAAATCCATAGACTAAAGAGATGGTGTATACTAAACCTAGACCAAAGACTATAATCCGCCTGATATATCCTAATTGTTAAGTACTCGCTGGAGTACAGACCAACAAAGTGATGCACCGAACCTATCTGATTATGGCTCTCTGATGGATGAAGAAAAAAAATGAACCTCGGACAGTGGATCAGTATGACAATCCAACGAGGTAACATTGCCAGCCTTCTAGGAACCTTACCCATTGATTTCGATGACCTACGCCAATATTCTACTTATAGTCTTATGGGATTATAGGTAGAATGATGGCCTCTATGGTTGAGCGAGCTAAGCCCTACCTCACTGCAACGCAGAAGTTCCTGGTTCGATTTCTAGTATGGTAAATCTCAGAACCGAATTGTCTCCGTTATTTACTATGGTCTGGGATCGGCCCCAGTATAGTCTTCATTTTACGTATATGTACATACATACATAACTTCACGCCAGTTCCCTTGCGGGGTAGGCATGGAGAGCAGAGCGCCATTCAGGCTTATTCTTACACACCTCACTCGCTTCTTTGACATTCATAGCTCTTGTCATGCACGCTCGTCTGTTCTTAAGGCTCCTGACATTACCTTCTGCTAGTACACGATCGATTTGATCATGGAAGTTGTGTCGTGGCCTTCCACGACTTCTGCATCCATCCACTTTTGCATTGTATATTTGTTTAGTCATTTTTTCCACATGCCCGAACCACCGGTGCAATCCTTTCCTTACCTTCACCCCGACACTCTCTTTCAGAGCAACTCTCTTTCTTACGTCCGCGAGCGTCACTCCGCAGATGTTGCGCAGTGCTCGCATCTCGACCGCGTTTACTCTACTTCCATGCTCTCTCTTCGATACCCAACTCTCGCTTCCATACGTGAGCGTAGGTACCAGCACCGCGTTGTGTATGGCGAGCTGGGCCTTCTGGCCGAGGTTCTTAGTGCCTAGAAGTTTATAAAGGTATAGTGTAGTTTTCCCTAACCACGCGTGTGAAACCGCGGGGCGCAGCTAGTACAATATGAGTTAAGTCTCCTACTGCACTAGTTTATAGTTATAATTCAAAAATGAATTTATTTGAACGGAATTTTTGGTTACGACGACGTCAACAAAGGTATGTTTCAAATAATAATATTTCAAAAAGTCTAAGAAGCATTTGGTTGCCGTCTACTCATGCAATATATTGGAATTCATCATAGTTCAGTAGACTGTGCTTTTTGTCTCCAGTGCCACTTCAGAGGTGGGCCTCTGTGCCGCCATCGAAGCCCTGACGCTGAGTGCGGCGTCGCGGTCCTGCAGCACGTGGGTGGCCGGTGAGTGAAACACGCAACACCTGGCCATTTCAAATCGTTCCCAGACACACATAGAGCCTAAAAATTAATAACCCAGGCACAGAAAAGAAAAAACCAACACACACGGCACTAGATAGGACTATATATAAGTATAGATGTACGGCCAACACTGCACATGCACTTCCTCACAACACCAGCATGTAACAGATACACTCGACATTAGTAGAAGTTTAGTATTAAAATTAGAATAAATTAATATAATAAGTTATTCTTCAGGCACACCATAACATAAAAATCACTAAATTAATGTCACACACAGTAACAAAAATAAACAATAAGCGTGTATGGACTCTAAAATCTTTCATAGAAATTAAGTAGTAAAAAAAGGTACGGAACTCGAGTCCGTAGATAAAAAAAAAAGAAATCGTTCCCAGAAAAATGCTCCCGGGATTCCTAGGACAAAAAGTCTAACAATTTTGCTGAGTCGATCTGTGAAAACGACATCGAAATCGGCCTAGTGGTTTTTACGTGAATCCCGAACAGACGAAAAATCTATAAAAAATTACATTGTATTCTCCATTGTTTATATAGTATATTCCAGTTGTTTTTTTAAATAGATTCAATAAAGAGACACGACAGTTTTAGAATTTTATAATATTATATATTTTGTTTCCTTTCTAGTCGGTGGTTCTCAGCTGCCTTCTCCACAAAGGTCGCAGCCGACACAACCGCAGCAAAGACCACTGCCCACCGACAATAAGAAGGTAGGAGTTAGGGCCTGGAACACTACGATAAGAAGGTAGGAGTCAGGGCCTGGAACTCTATGATAAGAAGGTGGGAGTTAGGGCCTGGAACTCTATGATAAGAAGTTGGGAGTTAGGGTCTGGAACTCTATGATAAGAAGGTGGGAGTTAGGGCCTGGAACTCTATGATAAGAAGGTGGGAGTTAGGGTCTGGAACTCTATGATAAGAAAGTAGGAGTTAAGGCCTGGAACTCTATGATAAAAAAGTAAGAGTTAAGGCCTGGAACTCTATGATAAGAAATTAGGAGTTAAGGCCTGGAACTCTATGATAAGATGGTGGGAGTTAGGGCCTGGAACTCTATGATAAGAAGGTAGGAGCTAGGGCCAGGAACTCTATGATAAGAAGGTGGGAGTTAGGGCCTAGAATTCTTTGTTAAGATGGTGGGAATCAGGGCCTGGAACTCTATGATAAGAAAGTAGGAGTCAGGGCCCGGAATTTTATGATAAGAAGGTGGGAGTTAAGGTCTGGAACTCTATGATAAGAAAGTAGGAGTTAAGGCCTGGAACTCTATGATAAAAAAGTAAGAGTTAAGGCCTGGAACTCTATGATAAGAAACTAGGAGTTAAGGCCTGGAACTCTATGATAAGAAGGTGGGAGTTAGGGCCTGGAACTCTATGATAAGAAGGTAGGAGCTAGGGCCAGGAACTCGTATGATAAGAAGGTGGGAGTTAGGGCCTAGAATTCTTTGTTAAGATTGTGGGAATCAGGGCCTGGAACTCTATGATAAGAAAGTAGGAGTCAGGGCCCGGAATTTTATGATAAGAAGGTGGGAGTTAAGGTCTGGAACTCTATGATAAGAAAGTAGGAGTTAAGGCCTCGAACTCTATGATAAGAAAGTAGGAGTTAAGGCCTGGAACTCTATGATAAAAAAGTAAGAGTTAAGGCCTGGAACTCTATGATAAGAAACTAGGAGTTAAGGCCTGGAACTCTATGATAAGAAGGTGGGAGTTAGGGCCTGGAACTCTATGATAAGAAGGTAGGAGCTAGGGCCAGGAACTCGTATGATAAGAAGGTGGGAGTTAGGGCCTAGAATTCTTTGTTAAGATGGTGGGAATCAGGGCCTGGAACTCTATGATAAGAAAGTAGGAGTCAGGGCCCGGAATTTTATGATAAGAAGGTGGGAGTTAAGGTCTGGAATTCTATGATAAGAAGGTAGAAGTTAGGGCTTGGAATTCTATGATAAGAAGGTAGAAGTTAGGGCTTGGAATTCTATGATAAGAAGGTAGGAGTTAGGGCCTGGAATTCTACGATAAGAAGGTAGAAGTTAGGGCTTGGAATTCTATGATAAGAAGGTAGAAGTTAGGGCTTGGAATTCTATGATAAGAAGGTAGGAGTTAGGGCCTGGAATTCTACGATAAGAAGGTAGGAGTAAGGGCCTCGAACTCTATCATAAGCTATGCTCATTCTGTCTATAGGTCGACATATTCATACTGTGTCCTCCTTCCCCCCCCCGTGTATAATATATCTTCTCGAGGCATACCGCCCGACTGGATGGTTACCACTCCACGCCACTCCTGGTCTAGAGTATGCCGCCATAACAACCTTGAGTTGTGTTCCGGCATTAGTGATTCCGGTCTCCCTTAAGAGAGCATCAGCGCATTTGTAGCACCTTACGTAACCGCTTTCCATGAGGGTCTGCTGAACTAATGAAATAAAAAAAAGGAAATTGTATTCTGTCATCAGTCCTGCATGGATAAGACCGGGATTTAACACTAGGATGACGTTTGTATACGCTATAGAAACGTATATACGTTTTCAGGTCCGCCAAAACTACATAAAGCGACGCCTGCTGACAACCTACAGAGCGTTGGAGAGGATGTCGCAGTCGGACTTCAATTTGGACAGATTAGAGGTGAGTAAATAATTGCATTATATGAGAAAGCGTGTTTGGGACGGCACCAAGAATATATAATAAGTTACCATGTAATATAATGCAAGAAAATAATGTTACATACATACATACATAACGCCGGTTCCCTTGCGGGGTAGGCACGATCAACAGAACGCCATTCAGGCTTATTCTTACACACCTCACTTGCTTCTTTGACATTCATAGCACTCGTCATGCACGCTCGTCTGTTAAAATAATTTTAATATGTTAAATGATTAGTCAATTTTTTTTATTATAGTGACTAAGAATATTGTTACGAGTTATGGACTCGAATTAAAAATGCCGTTGGAATAACTGTAGAATTTATTAGAACTATACAAACACGTATAACACAGGTACAGATATAACCGAACACAAATCCAAACGTAATGCAGAAGGTCGTAATTCAATAACACGCGCAAAGTCCGTCACTAAATAGCTTATCGAATGTACACACGTCCTGCTCATGTCGTAATCGTCGCTTGACTGACTCCTCTCTCCATACTGCCGTCGTTTTGTAATTGACAAGTACAAGTGTGCCCGCTCGTATCGTCGACTTAATTTCCTGGAAATCGTAATCCGCACACCTGACTAATTATACCTGCAAACAGCCATAAACGAATACAATAGACTGTTCTCCACAATAACCAATAAATAATTAAACAAAAGACAATCATAAAGGTATTACAATTGGTTCAAACGCCGACAGGTAATAGCGTGCTTCGTGGACTTTGTCTTTGTCGGGGGGGTTAGGTTGTAACAATATTTAAGTGAGAGGTAAAAACTAAGAAGATATTGTGTTGCATTAAATAAAATAAAATATGTATAAGGCACGAAAATAAGTACAGTGTAAACTCTATATAACGACACTGACGAGACTGCATTTTATGGCGTTATAGAGAGTTGTTGTTAAATATAGAGATGTCTGTTATTTTTCTCTACGACTTTTGCTGCACCAGTAATTTTGTTGCATATTTTTTTACTTATTTCGGTATGCATGATACAGACAGTCGCGTTATTGAAAGTTAATTACGAGCTAGGGTAATAAAGCGATAAAAGAACGTACACATCTGCAAAGTTTTTACTAATTTTGGCAAGTGAAAAGGTACTTTTTATTACGTAATTGTTGTCCATATTGAGAGTGGGTGTAATGCTATATAGAGTATCATTGTATGGAAGTCGAGCTAAACCAACTAAAGCCAAATGATTTCGAAAATTAAGACAGTTTGTCGTTAAGTAGAGTGACGATACATGGAGTTTACACTGTATTACATGATATTTTATATGTTAAGTAACATTAATATTGCTATGCTATTGCGATGCAACTCAGTTATGTATTATAAGCCCTATATAACACTTAGTTCGCAGTGAAAATGATTTGATTTGAACTTTTTTTTTTAAAGAAAGAAAATGCAATTATTAGAAATGAGAATATTTTCTCAAGTATTCGCGACTAGTATACATAATAAAACTACGTTTTGACTGTTACAGAAAAGTATCTTAAACGCCGGAACAATGAAAATCAAATAAGCTACGGCGTTTAAAACCGTTAAAATGTAGTTTTATCATTGTATATTGATTTTCCTTAGAAAATCATTTTCCTACAAATTTTAATTTAATACATACATACATAACTTCACGCCAGTTCCCTTGCGGGGTAGGCACGAACAACAGAGTGCCATTTAGGCTTATTCTTACACACCTCACTTGCCTCTTTGACATTCATAACTCTTGTCATGCACACTCGTCTGTTCTTAAGGCTCCTGACATCACCTTCTGCTAGTACACGATCAATTTGATCATGGAAGGTGTGTCGTGGCCTTCCACGACTTCTGCATCCATCCACTTTTGCATTGTATAGCTGTTTAGTCATTCTTTCATCATGCATTTAATTTAATCATACTATTTAATTTTGTTTAGATAACTTAATCCGCGAAACACCTAGAGTGTACAATTTTTTTATTGTTTTTACAATTTTTATACACTGCCAAAATAATAAAATTAAAAATATAGAAAAGCTTAAAATCTCGACGCGCACCCCTGCAGCCACAACGTTTGTCAACTGTCAGAAATGACCAGTAGCTGTCAAATATTGTAAATAATCTTGTCAAGTTGTTTTATTTTTAAAGGCAGCTGCGGTGAGTGCCGTCGCCAGCGCAGTCTCCGGCCCCGGGCCCACGACTCTCACAGTGCCACAGAAGCACCCACACGCGCGGTTCGTCCATCCAGGTAATATACCAAGTGGTACAATTTTATAAACAACTTATAATTCCGATCGGCTGTTTTCGTTTGCGCAGAAAAGTGCAGACCGGTTTCCGATTTATAAACAGGAAAGTGCAGACCGGTTTCCGACATGATTCAGAAAAGTGCAAACCGGTTTCCGATATATAAGCAGAAACGTGCAGACCGGTTTCCGATTTATAAACAGAAAAGTGCAGACCGGTTTCCGATTTATAAACAGGTTGAAATATAAAATACAAAATACAGCGTTTCAACTATATGTATTTAAAATACAAATACAAAATACAAATTACAAAATACCGTCAGGTGTTAGTTTATGTAAATAAAATACTCACAAAAAATCAAATAATAATTATTATTAGGTCCTTGCCTATGTAACTGCCGTTTTTTCTGAAATAAGTTAACCTAATTTTATTATATTTTTTTTATTCTAATCTCCACGGCCTTGAAGATAGGGATATTTCCATCTTGTTCTTCTTCTTCTCCGTCGTCACACTCTTGGCAGAGTGGTCGTGGTCCTCATGACAGGGGTGGTGGCAAGCTTCACAATTCGTCGCCATTTCCATCTTGTAGGTACGCGTAGATTTTGGTGGTTCCACCCGGATCTATGCGTGATTATATCGGTCCCATGGCAGGGAATGCACAAGGACTGAAACAGCTCGCTTTTTTGAACTCGTTCATGAGGTGACCGACAAAGTTTTTGGGCAGTATCCTTTTGCAGAGGTAGTCATACTCGAGAATTTTAATGCTCATTACGCTGAGTGGTTGGGTTCCCCGAGAACTGATCTGTCAGGGACTACTGCCTACGAATTTGCTCTCGCCAATGGATTCACTCAGGTGATTACGGAGTTTACCCGAATACCGGATAGAGTGGATCATGAGTCTTCTTTGCTGGATCTTCTGCTGACCACACACCCGGAGAACTGCCAGATCTTCTTCAGTGCTCCACTGGGAACCTCTGATCATTGTCTGGTATCTTTGGTGGTGCCCCTTCCTATTCCCGATCGGACTCGTCCCGCTGGACGACGGAAAGTGTGGTGATACAGGTCAGCAGATTGGGATGGACTCCGTGAATTCTATGCATCCTACCCATGGAGGCAGTTATGTTTCTCGTCGGA
The DNA here is from genome assembly GCA_019925095.2 of Dendrolimus kikuchii. Taxonomy (NCBI): domain Eukaryota; kingdom Metazoa; phylum Arthropoda; class Insecta; order Lepidoptera; family Lasiocampidae; genus Dendrolimus; species Dendrolimus kikuchii. The sequence goes on along the minus strand of CM034415.1, from coordinate 1,042,329 downwards.
AGCTTCTGATCCGAGCACAGACTGGATCGCCGATGTAGTACTGCAGCGAATAGCATGTTTAATTCCAAACTCAACTGTACTTATCGGTGGTACGAGTAAACCACAATGGTTCAATAAGTACAGCAGTGAAGCTGTAAAGCTAAAGAAACAGGCTTATCCAGCCTGGACTGCAGCGTGGGCTCGTCAGGCTCCAAGTTCCTCTGACCTGAAAAAGTGATACAATGCCGCCCCCAGGTCCCTCAAAAAACAGCTCGCAAGAGCAAAATTCGATCACATCGACAGAATTGATGAGCGCCTCTCTAGCTACTCTTCTGGGACTAGAGCTTTTTGGGCCCTCACCAAAGCTGTCCAAGGAAACTTTTGTCGGGCGTCTCTTCCACCTCTGCGCACAGTGGACGACCGTCTGGTACACGCCGCCAAAGATAAAGTCAATCTTCTGGATGAAATCTTTGCGGCCAATTCAACTCTTGAGACATAGGAGAAACTCCACCTACAATCCCTGAGTGTGAGTCTAGAATGTCGGAGGTGCGCTTTACTCAAAAAGCAGTCCGATGTGCTCTCCTCTCCCTCGACGTCAAAAAGTCTTCTGGCCCTGATAGCATTCCTGCCATTGTGCTGCAGACGTGTTTAGCTGATCTGTCCCCAGCCAGTCCTTGCCCGACTTTTCACTCTCTCTTACTACAAGGGTTGTGTCCTCGCTTCGTGTAAGATTGCCCATGTGCACCTTGTCCCCAAAAAAGGGGACGTAACAGACACGTCGAATCGAGGCCTATAGCAATAACCTTTTTGCTCTCAATGGTGATGGAGCGTATTATCAACGCGCAGCTCTTGTGTTACCTCGAAGATTCCCAGCTGCTAAACGATCGGCAATACGGCTTCCGCCACGGTCGCTCAGTTCGGGATCTCTTGGTTTACCTAACCCACCGTTGGGCTGAAGCCATTGAGAGCAAAGGGGAAGCACTGGCAGTTAGTCTAGAATTCTAGATATTGCTAAGGCCTTGGACCGGGTCTGGTACAGGGCTCTTCTATCGGAGCGGCCATCGTTTAGGATACCCGAAGGGCCTTGCACCTGGATATCCAGCTTTTTTGATGAGCGCAGCATTCAAGTCGTTGTCGACGGTTGTTGCTCAAGTTTCAAGCCCATCAACGCTGGTGTGCCCCAGGGTTGTGTGCTATCGCCAACGTTGTTCATCTTACAAATCAATGATATGTTGTCTATTCGCAACATTCATTCCAATGCGGATGACAGCACAGGCGATGCGCAGTACTCTGGTCGTGCAAACTTCCCTCGATCATTTATGGAGGAAAGTTGGGTTAGATTTGTATCTGAAGTAGAGTATTCCTTAGAGTGAGTCTCTGAATGGGGGAGACAAAACCTTGTCCATTTCAACCCCAAGAAGACATAGGTCTACGTATTCTCTGCCAAAAAAACTCCATTCGAGCAATCGCTTCAGTTCCAAGGAACTCCCCTTACCACCACCAAGAGTATTGGGATCCTCAGTGTTGACATCGCGAACGATGTTCAGGGGCCATCTTGAAGGCAAGGCAAAACTTGCCTCTAAGAAGCTGGGAATGTTAAACCGGTCCAAGCAGTATTTCACACCGCGGCAACGCTTTGTGCTTTGTAAAACCCAGGTGAGCCCGCATATGGAGTACTGCTCACACTTTTGGGCTGGAGCACCTGGCTACCAACTCGATCCCCTAGACTGTATTCAACGTCGAGCCATTCACGTTGTTGATGATCCCACACTCACAGATGGTCTAGATAGGCTTGGCCTTATGAGAGACTTCGCTTCTCTCTACGTATTCTACTGACTGTATAACGAGGAGTATTCGGTAGAACTGTATAGAATGGTGTATTCGTCCTCTTTCTACCATCGAACCGCTCGCCATCTGTTGGGATTTCACCTCCACTTCTTTAAGCCGCTTCGCTCATGTACGCAACGGTTCTGTAGAACCTTTTTCAAAAAGGGTGTCATAAAATTTCTTCGAGGCTGGCAGCGGGTTGATGAAATCTCTGGTGTTGCAAATGTCCATAAGCGACAGTAACCGCTTTCCATCAGGTGGGCCGTCAGCCTGTCTGCTGTACTCCAGCTATAAAAAAAAGATCGAAATTTCCAGAATGGAAGCGGGCAAACCAATAACAAGTGGTGCGTTCATTGTAGTGTTCGCTCATAAAGGTCGTTGATGTTGCTTGTCGCTCTTGCCGCGTTGCTGCCACGACGGTACTCTTATTCCATAATTACTCGAATTTTTAACTATCCATGATGACGAAAAAGATTCAAATGCGAAGAAAACATAACACTTATCAATAAATAAATGACTAATTTTTAAAAAAGAATTTCGTGTTTTCAAAGTAAAATTAATTTGAAATTATATATCTTAGCCAAACAAAAATATTTATTTTAAATGGCCAGTACTGCAGAATGTACCTAATATTTAGCGGTCACCATTTTGCTTATGAAAGCTATCGAGCGCTATTTTCTGAAGAACACACCCATTAATAAGGTAGCTATTACAGACCACTTTTTCAGATCTGCGGTCAGTTCGGTCCATATACCCTCAAAATGTTGACGGTGTATGGACCAAACTGACCCCATATTCGGATTCAGCTAATCGAAATGCATAAGAATAGAGGGGTTTGGTCAAAATTACAGACCACTTTTTCAGATCTGCGGTCAGTTCGGTCCATATACCCTCAAAATGTTGACGGTGTATGGACCAAACTGACCCCATATTCGGATTCAGCTAATCGAAATACATAAGAATAGATGGGTTTGGTCAAAATTACGGACCACTTTTTCAGATCTGCGGTCAGTTCGGTCCATATACCCTCAAAATGTTGACGGTGTATGGACCAAACTGACCCCATATTCGGATTCAGCTAATCGAAACACATAAAAATAGAGGGTTTTGGTCAAAATTACAGACCACTTTTTTAGATCTGGGGTCAGTTTGGTCCATATACCCTCAAAATGTTGACGGTGTATGGACCAAACTGACCCCATATTCGGATTCAGCTAATCGAATTGCATAAGAATAGAGGGGTTCGGTCAAAAGTAAAGACCAATTTCTATTTGCGGGCTGGTGTAATAATTACAAAATATATTTGTTTTCATTTCAGGAAATTTCCATTGAAATGGTGTATGAAGATAATTCACTGTCATCCTAGTGTTACCCCATAAAATCATGACTAGTTAAGTTCCTTGCTCTGCTTTAAATATAATAAAAACCATGAAATAATGTTGTGGAATAGATTTTTAGTGTTACATAAATAATATGTTTGATTAAGGTGAACTGATTACCTACTACGTCATACAGATGGCGCTTTAGTATTAAATTGTTACACTCAATTATGTTATTATCATCTACTAGAGGTCCCGCAGGCATTGTCCTGCCCTGAAAAAATAAAAATCTAGGACCCGATCCCAGCGCCACCTACCGGTTCCAATTGTAAATCTAAGCTCTTAGGGGAGCCACTCAAATATGTACAAAAAAATCATCAAAATAAGTTATGCGCATACATACATTTTGCATTTCTACGATTCATTTTTATTTATATAGACTTTTTATTTAATTAGTAAAATTATTTTCAAAATCAGCTTTAATACATTAGGTTATGTGTGTTTGTTTGTGCGTGTCTTGGCTGCCCCATTTAAAAAAAAACTGACAATTATAATATTTTTCAAATAAATCTTATAAGCTGGTGAGTCATTTTAATTTCACCAGTTAATAAAATATTCTTTAACAAAAGTTGTTGGATATCATGGAGGTGGTGACGCAATCAGGCAATCACAGCGGGTAGGGGGTTATTTGCTCAATACATGGCCATCCCTTATTCCTCATTTTGCCAGGTGGTAGGGCATTTGCCCGACTGGATGGCTACCACCCCTGGTCTAGAGTATGTCGCCATAACAATCTTGAATTGTGTTCCGGCAGGTTCCAGTCTCCCTTAAGAGAGCAGCAGCGCATCTGTAGTACCTTTGGTGTTGCAAATGTCCATAGGCGATGGTAACCGCTTTCCATCAAGTGGGCCGTCTGCCTGTCTGCTGAACTCCTGCAATAAAAATTTTAAAAAAAATCCCCAATTAAGAACTGGTGCCCGGAGAATATAGTATCTTGCACTTACCTCGCAGTCAGCCACCAGCTCACGAGAGCGCTGCTAATCAAGTGTCGAGACACAAAAGCTGGCAAGGTCCTGCTACACGAGCCCCAGGGCGCAAGGGACGCAGACACACTGACCACTTAAGTTTATATATTGAATGAGGCGAATGCCCTAGTAACTAACTGGACGCGGAAATCTTCGATATCTGTGCGGTTACAAAGGCAGGTGCGATACTACTTCGCGTGCGTGGCGGTAGCGTGGCGTTTGGCGACGTATTGACTCACGCGCAGAGGCGACGGCAACATGCGGGGGTTGCAAGACGCTATAAACCCAAGGCACAATTGCTAACTGGGAAATAGGTGGTGCTCATCTTAGATTCGACCTTGATCCATATTTGCAAGGTCATTTAATGGTCAATTGTATTTTTTTTTCAAACGGAAACTCCTGATTTAGAAATGAAAAGAACGGAAGATTTCACGTCAGAATACACAGTTTAGTCTTAGTCATTTACGAAAGTTTATTTTCCCAAAGTCCCCCCGTTCTTAATTAACTGGTGAAAGTAAAACGACTCTTCCTCTATAAATAAGGCAGTTGGTTTATGATTTTTTTTTTAATGGAGCAGCCAGTGTTCTCTTGTGAACTGTCAAACGTCATTGATTTGACACTTGACATTTGACGTTTATAAGTTTCATTATTCTTCGGAAATGTTCTGTATTTATTCCGCACAGCGCCATCTATGCGAACTGTAGTGGAATTCGAATCACCTCTAATGGAACTTTATATGCAGATGTTCATTGTGAAATAGTTTGGAGTCTACATGTTCTGTGTATTTTTTTTTCTTAAAACGTAAATAGTTTCATCGTTTCAATTCAAGACTGTTTACATTTTAGGAGAAATCTATTGATACGTTGTATAAATAATACGTGTAATATATGTGGATATGATTGGTTTGCGTCTGTTCGTAAGCTTGTGTTCTATAAGAGTTACTAAGTTGGCGTCTCAATTGTTGAGACTAGCCACCAAAATGTCGTGACACAGTAAAATCTCGTATCTTGCCATTGGTTACGTTTCGTTTAAAATATAATGAAGAATTTAATTGAAAAGCTTTTTTTTAATTTATTTAAAAAAATATTGTAACGAAGTTCCTTATCGCAACTTTACTCGGCGGATCGAAAAAGGTGATAGAAAAAAAAAATGCTGACCGCCGTATATTATTATACAATTTTGAACTTTAGTATAATATATGCTCTTTTGAAAATTGAACGTCTTGTAATTGCTCTTATTACTATACAATTTCTTCGATGGTTTTCGAAACTTCGGTCCAACCAGGTGTCTCAAACACGTCAAACCAGGTGTCTCAAACACGTCAAACCAGGTGTCTCAAACACGTTAAACCAGGTGTCTCAAACACGTCAAACCAGGTGTCTCAAAGACGCCCTATTAGTATTTTTTAACGTTTACCTAATTTTCCAAAAGAGTGACTTGTAATGCGTTAAGAGATCCGATAGAGAATACTTTGCTTCTGTCATTTGGCCGCAGAATGTTGATCAAAGTATTTAATCAATATGCATTAAAAGGTATATGAAGGGCCTAGTTGAAAATATTTTTTGTTATAGGATTTTTTAATTTTCTACTCTATATTAAAAAGTTAAAATGGAGAGTAAGGCACATTTACTTATATTATTATTGACCTAAAATAAAAATTTAAATTGGGTACATTTGATTGAATGCTTATTTATCATCCTGTAGTCAGAACTTTGAAGACACGTCACATATACTAAATCTTTTCCTAATTGTGGAATGACATGCACTTGGCTATCTTTTAAACTAGAGCTTACGCTCTAGCTTTGCTCTTTGAAACTGGATTCTCATAGAATACAAGCTGTAATGTGTAAGAGGTTTTAGAGAATAGTGCATATCTATAATGTTTAGATAGATGAATATAAAACAATATGTGATTTATTATAATTGCTTAACCATGACATTGTAATAGCAGACTGTTGAATTTTATTTTAATCATATAATGAGTAGCAAAAAGTCTGAACAGAGATACACGACCGACTAAGATGGGTAAATGTGACACACTACTTGAGACAGGTGAATGTGACACACGACTTGAGACAGGTGAATGTGACACACGACTTGAGACAGGTGAATGTGTCACACGACTTGAGACAGGTGAGTGCGACGCATGATTACATAAGCGAATGTGAAGTACAACTTTTTTTATTTTATTTATTTTCCAATATGCGTACATTCATATACATAAACAAATATGCGACCGTGACACAGAAACCTTATGGATTTATTCGTGGCGCAGAGAGCCGTGTTGAGTACATCAGGTACTCATAGTGACAATTTATAAGTGAATTTACACAATATTAATGTTATATCAAAAATAGGAGCAGAGGCGAGGAATTGTTATCGTCAATCAACTGTTTACTCCTGATTTGATAATAAAAGCGGAGTTATCATCATTCTAGTATATGATTCTGATTTAATTCCAGGTGATGTGTACGCCTGATTGGGAATCAATTTAGAACCTTTTCAGATTATAGTTAGTCGATTTGTGCTTATTTTTATTCATTTGGACAGGTTTGTGTGACGCACGACTTGAGACAAACGAATATGATGGAAGACTTGAGATAGATGTGACGCGCTGAGTGTGACGCACGACTTGCGAAAGGCGAAAGCTACGTATGATTTGAGATAATTGAAAGTAATGCACAACCTGAGACAGGAAATGTGACGCGTGACTTAAGCTAATGTCACGCACGATTTGAGACAGACGAATATAACGCAAGACTTGAGGTAGGTAGACGTGACGCGCTGAGTATGACGCACGACTTGCGAAAGGTGAAAGCTACGTATGATTTGAGATAATTGAAATTAATGCACAACCTGAGACAGGAAATGTGACACGTGACTTAAGCTAATGTCACGCACGATTTGAGACAGACGAATATGACGCAAGACTTGAGGTAGGTAGATGTGACGCGCTGAGTATGACGCACGACTTGCGAAAGGCGAAAGCTACGTATGATTTGAGATAATTGAAAGTAATGCACAACCTGAGACAGGAAATGTGACGCGTGACTTTAGCGAATGTCAAGCACGACTTGAGACAGACGAATGTGACGCACCAGTTGAGATAGGTGAACGTTACACACGATTTGAGACAAGTGAGTGTGACACAGATTAGGACAGAGTTTTTGTTACATATTGTATATATTTTATGAATACATTCCAAATGTTTATGGCGGAATCTGGAAGGGTGATGTTTCGCTAGTTTTTTTTTTTAATAATAAGCTTAAGTCATTACAAAATATAAAACATGCAAAATAAGATATTTTATAAAGTTCCAACATCTGATACCAAGGGGCTACCTAATGAAGCTCGCTGTCTTGATCACGCATGACGAAAGACAGAAAGAAAAAAAACGTTTATTTGGTCTTCACATAGTGAGGTGCATGGTGATAAATTAAATATATATATGTAGCACCAAGTCTACACTCAGCGCGCCGTCCATTGCGTCTTCGCACACATACGCGTTCCGCACCCCGCCTCACGTGCGCCTGCACACCCACTGAGACTACCCCGCCTATATAAGCCCGGCGCTCAGCCGTCCAGAGCCAGAAGGCCGCCGCGAACCACCGATCCCGGCCCGCCGGAATCCTTCCCCTCGGGCTTTATATTACCCGTCGCCCGTTCTCAATTAGTGCTTTGTGTTGCCCTATGGTGGGCATCATTAAATTCATCCCCCTCTTATGGCAACAGTCCAGCCGAGGTAAAACTCCTTAGGGAGCTCCCTCGAGCACGTTGTCCCCCCGGGCTCGAGCGCCTTCGCTTCGCGAAGGCACTCGCCCCAAAAACCCCGGTAAAGTTGTAAGGTCTTCGGACCAACAACATAGTCAAGTCCAATTAAAAAAAAAACCAGAGCCAGTCTGCTGTACGCAGGCCTCTCACCCGCAACGGGAAGTGGTCTCGCACAGCTAGGCGCTCTACTCAGCGCTGACATAGGACTCGAACGGGTGCATCGAGCAATTCGAACTCCCGCTTCGCCGATTGTGTCAGCTCTTAGTCTTAGTTGTTGTGATAAATTGTATTGTTTGTGGAACTGTTAATCATTTCTCCTAACTACTTGTGCTGGTTTTCTTCGAACCCACTACAAACTGGAGCTCAACGTGAAGGCCCGCAAGACAGCCAGCCCTAAGAGTGGCATAATAAAAAGGAGAATAAAAGAAGAGTATCCGGAAACAATGAATTTCTCAACGGAACAATTTGAGAAGCTACTATCAGCGATTGGCTCGCAACAGCGAAGATCTTTTGCCAGCTGTAAGGTGTTTTATGATGGAACCAAGGACACGGAGGTTGTGGAAACCTTCCTCTCGGCAGCATCAGTATTTAAAAACCTAGAAGGTATTGAAGCATACCGCTCATCCTTAAGGATGAAGCAGCTACCTGGTGGAATGGCATTAAGGGTGAAATCTCATCTTGGGAACAATTTCAATCAAGGGTACGTCTTGCATTTGCTCCTAAGCGACCGGCTTACCAGATTTACCAAGATATAATTGGCATCAAACAGGACGAAAAGGAGCTGACGGAGACATTTGTGACAAGGAAACGGGCCTTGTTTGCACAATTACCAGTACCAGGGCATACCGAATCCCAGCAACTGGATATGATCTATGGTCAGATCAGTTACAAAATCCGTTCGAAGCTAGCACGTGAAACTGTGAAGACATACGATGAACTCCTGAAAGCAGCTAGAGGCGTAGAGCAGCTGCTAGCTGAAAGGAAACCTTCTCACGCCCACGCCCCGCAACTGAAAGGAGAAGATAAGGTCCAGGGTAAGAAACCCAGATGCGGGTATTGCCGATTCCCAGGACATCTTAGTGAAAATTGTAGGCGAAAATTAAAAGACGAAGGGTCCGCTTCGGCCACTGATAGCCAAGCAAATATGAGTCGGCAAATGGTAGCTGCCATTGGAACACAAGTTCCATCACCTTCACAGCCAAAGTTTTGCTGTTATGGGTGTGGCTCACCAGGGGTGGTAAGATCCAAATGCCCAGTATGCAGCAAGAAGCCACAAGCTGGTCGGCAAAATCTTGAAGTTGGGTTCTGTTCCATTAATGTGCAAATGGACGCCCGCCCTAGACCAGTCATTGCCATCGGTGAAGGCAAGATTGCGGGAACTGCATATATCGATTCTTGTGCAAAAACAAGCGTTGCATCCTACGGTCTTTACCAATACTTGAAGAAGCTCGGATATCACTTTGGGGAAAAACAGCTGACCGTAACACTGGCAGACGGTAAGAAAACCCAGCGCAACGTGCTGACAGTAAGAGCACCGATTAATCTTTGCAACCGTATCGTGCCTACAACGTTTATCGTATTTCCGGATTCCCGCGAATCTCGCATATTATTGGGAATTGGATTTATCCAGGACGCCGAAATGGTTTTAAACATCCCACAGATGACTTGGCATTTCATTGGAGAACCGGATGTCATCTATGAACTTAAAGAGGAAGACACTACGGAAACATCAGTGGCGCAAGTGGAAACCGCCCAAGAGGTTTTTTACTTGAGATCTCCGCTACGAAGCTGGTTCGCAGAGATACAACCGCCAGAGTTGACTACTTGACTTCGGAGGAGACAACAGATAAGAAAGCTGTATGTGATACAGCTACAACACAGTCTAGTTCTTGTGCTGCATTAGACCTTCGCAAATCTGATGCAAGTCCAAACCCAGCTCTGCTCGAGACAAGTGTTCGTACAGAAAAACCATATCGCTTGATACCCATAGACGCCACAACGCCACCACACAAGAAGTTCCGGACCTTATTCGATGGATACTCACCAAGGGTTTACGACTATATGCTTAGGGACGCTCAGATGGCTACGCCTGGGGCTGAAGTCGAACTATCCCTTAGCTCTAGGAAGCTATTCCCTAGCGGTAGTAGTAGCGATGATGTGGATATATGCGCCATATCAATTGAGGACGTGATATCGGAAATATTGGACATAGCACTTGATGACGTTCCTTCAAACGTGTTCATGGTTCTGGCGCTTTATACCAAACTTTTCCGAAATTAGTGAGCAATTACACGCTTAACCCGGAAAAGGCAGAATGAATATGGAAGAATGATCAAGAGACTGCATTTCAGCAATTGAAAACACGTGTCACTACGGCTCCCATACTTCGACGAGCGAACGAAACAAAGCCTTATACTATCAAGACCAACGCCAGCAATTACGCGCTTGGAGCTGTTTTGATGCAGGGGAAGGACGAGGATGACCAGCGAAGGCCAAGACTGCCCCTACTACAACGCAGTCTACCCGTGGACGAGGGCGCCCCCGCAGAACCGCCTACCACTCGCCAGCAATTACGCGCTTGGAGCTGTTTTGATGCAGGGGGAGGACGAGGATGACCAGCGAAGGCCAAGACTGCCCCTACTACAACGCAGTCTACCCGTGGACGAGGGCGCCCCCGCAGAACCGCCTACCACTAGAACTAATCTGTTTGCTCGTCGGGACGCCTTTGCAACCAGAGGGGGAGGCTGTAGCACCAAGTCTACACTCAGCGCGCCGTCCATAGCGTCAACGCACACATACGCGTTCCGCACCCCGCCTCACGTGCGCCTGCACACCCACTGAGACGACCCCGCCTATATAAGCCCGGCGCTCGGCCGTCCAGAGCCAGTTCCGCCCAATGCCAAGCCAAGCTTTTAGATAAACTGCAAATCGTGCAGCATAAATTCATGCGCAGAGCCGTCGGTGCTCCCCTCTATATGAGTAACGTCGACCTCCACCGCGATCTGGAGCTTCCCTCCATCAAAAACTACATTACGTCGCTCTCGCGTAAGTATTTCGATCTCGCGCCGCACCATCGAAATCCGCTCGTCGTGTCCGCGTCCGATTATAAGCCTCGTCGAAAGGCTCTTGTGCGACGACCGCGTAACGTCCTGACGGACAGAGTCGACGTTATTACAAAACGGCTGGCCCGGATCAGTCCGCCCACGGTTAGGACGGTAGGCTGGCAGGCACCGACAGACAGACACAGACGGCGGCGTCTCAGACGCCGCCAATCAAGATCTCTCCACGTCCACAGGATAGGCTAGGCATGTTGCTGGGAAGTTTCTTTCGCCGTTTCTCCTCTCCCAGCCATAACACGTTGCGAAACGGCAGTAAGATAGCGTAGACCGCCGCGATCTCGGCCCGCCGGGATCCTTCCCCTCGGGCTTTATATTACCTGTCGCCCGTTCTCAATTAGTGCTTTGTGTCGCCCTATGGTGGGCATCATTAAATTCATCCCCCTCTCATGGCAACAGTCCAGCCGAGGTAAAACTCCTTAGGGAGCTCCCTCGAGCAAGTTGCCCCCCCGGGCTCGAGCCCCTTCGCTTCGTGAAGGCACTCGCCCCAAAAACCCCGGTAAAGTTGTAAGGTCTTCGGACCAACAACATAAAATCAAGTCCAATAAAAAAAAAACAGCCAGTCTGCTGTACGCAGGCCTCTCACCCGCAACGGGAAGTGGTCTCGCACAGCTAGACGCTCTACTCAGCGCTGACATAGGACTCGAACGGGTGCATCGAGCAATTCGAACTCCCGCTTCGTCGATTGTGTCAGCTCTTAGTCTTAGTTGTTGTAATAAATTGTATTGTGTTTGTGGAACTGTTAATAAATTCTCCTAACTACTTGTGCTGGTTTTCTTCGAACCTACTACATATATATATATATATATATATATATATATATATATATATATATATATACATATATATATACATATATATACATATATATATATATAAATATATATATATAAATATATATATATATATATATATATATATATATATATATATATATATATATATACTAGCTGACCCGGCAAACTTCGTACCGCCTCAGAATCAATAAATAAAAAATCTGAATGATAATTGCAGAATGTTTCAACTTTAGTAAAAAAATGTGGTCAAAACTTAACCGGAACGAACATCAAACGTTTGACATAAAAAATTTAAAAAAAACTTCTTTTAAATTTAATTTGATTTCTAAACGACTTTTAAATTTCATTGATTTCTAAACGACGGGACGAACGTCAAATGTTTGACAGGTAGGAAGTTTCTAAGGGAAAGCGAAATTGTTGTTTTTAATATATTCCAAGTATTTTTTTCATATTTACTCACCTTTTAAACCTTCCCTGGACTTCCACAAATAATTCAAAACCAAAATTAACCAAATCAGTCCAGCCGTTCTCGAGTTTTAGCGAGACTAACGAACAGCAATTGATTTTTATATATATATATAGATATATCGTCAAAAATGTGCTAAAGCGCGAGAACAGAGACAGCGAGCCCTTTTAGGAAGTCCATTACGGTTAATAGTCGAATATCTGTTTCTGAGAGTGGAAATTAAAGTGATATAACTTATTTTTTCTTGCAAGCTAAATTATTGGATAAAATTTTAATTAAGTAGTGTAATTCATTGCAAGAATCATGTTTGTAATGTACGAAAATGATGTAAAGAGAAACAATGTGTAGATAGTTTTATTATGATTGTATGTGTCATAATCTAGATATTTGTGCCGGAATGTTACGTTTGTGGAATGTATGTTTTGTATCATTATGAAATAAATGACTAATGCCAAAGTATTGTTTTATTAAAATAAAAAATAATACATACATACATAACTTCACGCCAGTTCCCTTGCGGGGTAGGCACGAATAACAGAGCGCCATTTAGGCCCATTCTTACACACCTCACTTGCTTCTTTGACATTCATAACTCTTGTCATGCACGCTCGTCTGTTCTTAAGGCTCCTGACATCACCCTCCGCTAGTACATGATCGATTTGATCATGGAAGGTGTGTCGTGGCCTTCCAAGATTTCTGCATCCATCCACTTTTGCATTGTATATCTGTTTAGTCATTCTTTCATCATGCATTCTTTCCACATGCGCGAACCACCGGAGCATTCCTTTCCTTACCTTCACCCCGACACTCTCTTTCAGACCAACTCTCTTTCTTATTTCGGTATTATGAACGCGATCCGCAAGCGCAAAAAATAATAGTTAAAAAAAAAACTAAAAAGATACGCTTTTATAGAAAACCCAACAAAAAAATAGAAAATAAATTTGAGTTAGAAATAGTGTAAGAAAAAATGATTTTATTGTAAAAAGAGCGTGGGGTGCTTTTCAGGATATTATCAAAATAACCCTTCTACTCATATCTGTTCATAAAATATTTATAACTATTGATACCATGCACCCCACGCTTTTTTTTTAATAAAATATTTTTTTACACTATTTTTAATTCAAATTTATTTTCTATTTTTTAGTTGGACTTTCTATAAAAGCGTATTTTTTTAATTTTTCATTTTTTAGTGATTTAATTTCCTTCTCCGTGGAAACTTTGAAAAAAGAATTAAATACACTCTTATGATAAAATGGAACGTTATGTAAAAATAAGCTTTTTTAAAAAGGTTTTTAAATACAAGCTTTTGAGATCCTGGATATCATGTAGCAGCAGAGTGCTAGCCAAGACAAGTAAAACGAGCCCAAACACGACGGGTCTATCTTGTTTAGTACAGGAGTTCCTATGGCCACCTTCCGACTCCATCATCAGATCAGCTCCATGGTACCATATTATTGCATTGTCACGCGATATATTTCAGCAAAATTTCAGCTCAATCGGAAACCGGGAAGTCGATCAAATTTAACTTTAAAGATTCCGTTCCATACTAACATACGTAAGAAGCTAAAAAAAGCGTATTAAAAAATCTTGTCTGTCGACTCCGACGCACGACGGAAGTTTACGCGTTCTTTAGAAAAATGTTTGATTAGCCCCCTACCATTAAATTTTAACTTATATGTATGACCTTGTGTCATAAAGTGTGTGTGTAAAGTGTTTAAACAATTTGTTGGATGCTAAACATTGTTTCGGCCCTATCTACATTGTTCGCATGTACACTACATTTAAGCATTTATCTCAGCCGTAACCAATTTTGATTGACAGATCTACAATCTTGAATAAGTGTGTATTAAATTATTATTAAATCTTTTCATTTAAAACAATTGAATTGTCTTTTCTTTTATTTATTTTTTAAGATTTATGATTCTATGTAAATAATGCTTAAATACACAAATGTGTATCTACAGACCGTCAAGGGTTCCACTAACTATATGTTGTAGACAGGGATAATCAGGTCAGTGTTATGCCACATTTACATTAAATTTGTCACGGGGCCTCTACGTGTTGGCCTTCCCATGGCCCCACGCAAGCCTTCCAAATGTCCGGGTCAACTCGCAATTAAAAAAAAACAGAACAGTAGCGTCATATATTTATTTATCCCACGGAAGCGACGTTTGTTTGTCATTTCACTGAGTGAACATTCACTCAGTGAAAACATCGATTAACAATTTTGTTAATATTTCACTCAGCAAAATAGGTCAGTTAGGTATGCAATTAAAACATTGTTTAAGTTGTTAATATCATTTTTAATATAAAAATATAATCTACTATCACAATTTTAATACTCAATATTACACTGCTTATATTAATACTAGTTTACGAGGGCGTCTGTAGTTGAGCCGGCTTCGGGTTCGATTCCTGGCATGGCAAATTGCGGAAGCGAAATATCTCCGTTATAGGCCCCAGAGTTGTATATCATTCACACAAGCGTAACTTGCTTAATTTGAGGATATAATATATGTGTGTCTGTCTGTTGATTATTGATCGATTAATTGTTTGTCTTAGGCATGGTTGGGCATAATAATTTGGCATCCAGACCAAAGTTTGCATTGGTCTATTTAAAGTTTAAATTGTTAAGAGATAAACTTTTTAACTCAAGTGTATTAGCTGAAATCAAATTGAACATTTCAGGCAGCCTAGATGTTCGTACTACCATACGGCAGGACCAACTTGCTTAATCTATACATATAATAAAACTGTAGAGGTCGAATTTCTGTACAATGAAAAAAAAATGCTAAAAACCAAGTCAGAGGATGTAAGAAGTGAAACAGAACAAATTTAGATTTTTTTCAAATTTTTGTTTCTCTGTTTGTACAGGCTAATCTCCGAAACGACTGGACCGATTTAAATGAAATTTTGTATGGCGGTAGCTTATATCCCTGGTCAACATATAGGATACTTTTGATCCCGAAAAATTAAAGAGTTCCCGTGGGATAGTTAAAAAAAATTAATTCCTTGTTAAACAAGCATATTATTCAGTTGACGATTATTTTTGTGCTTAAATAATAATATGATTATATAAAAATGCCTTCCTATAGACATATTTTTGTAAAATTAATAATGTTTATTGTAAATTAGATTTTTTTATAATTGTAATAATGACTACGTATTTATATTGCAGACATAAATGTTGTTTTTGTTAATGAAGTAATATAAATAAATAAATTACTTAAACAGCTTTTTTTTATTGCAGATCAGCAGACAGGCAGACGGCCCACTTGATGGAAAGCGGTCACCATCGCCTATGGACATTTGCAACACCAAAGTTGCTACAAATGTGCTGCTGCACTCTTAAGGGAGACTGGAACCTGGTCACTAATGTCGGAACACAACTCAAGGTTTTTATGGCGACATACTTTAGACCAGGGGTGGTAGCCATCCAGTCGGGCAAATGCCCTACCACCTGGCTGTGGGTTGTTTTCTCGCCTCTTACGACAGGCCGCTTGGCCGCAGGAAATTGTATTCTTTCTCCGTTCCTGCACGGATAATAGCTTTGAAGGAATAATAAATACCACGCGGACGAAGTCGCGAGCATCAGCTAGTAATATATATATATATTAATTAATTTGTCTATAGTATAAGAAGTAGGCATATTTATTTAAGAAAATAGTGGTTTCTAAGTGCCTTTTTAAATGTAGGCAATGTTTAGTCTTTCTGACAGTAAGAGTTATCATAATAATATATAAACATGTAATTACGTCGCCATTGTCTTCAAATAGTTTTTTTTTTATTGCACGAGTTCAGCAGCCAGGCAGACGGCCCACCTCGCCTGATGGAAAGCGGTTACCAACGCCTATGGACATTTGCCACACCAAATGGCGGAACACAACTCGATGTTGTTATGGCGACACGCTTTAGACCAGGGTGCAAAGTCCTTCCAAGGAGATTCGATCATTCAGCGTATTTATTTTCGTAATGTGAAACTCCTTAGTGGGATATTTTTTATGGAAGTTTAAAAAACCGTACAGGATACGCACGGCGCTAATATTTTGTTCTTTTTTTTAATTCGTGAGTTCATCAGACAGGCAGACGGCTCACCTGATGGAAAGCGGTTATCATCGCCTATGGACATTTGCAACACTAAAGGTGTTACAAATGCGCTGCTGCTCTCTTAAAGGAGACTGGAACCTGGCCACTAATGCCGGAACACAACTCAAGGTTGTTATGGCGACATACTTTAGACCATGCTCCGGTGGTTCGGGCATGTGGAAAGAATGACTAAACAGATATACAATGCAAAAGTGGATGGATGTAGAAGTCGTGGAAGGCCACGACACACCTTCCATGATCAAATTGATCGTGTACTAGCAGAAGGTGATGTCAGGAGCCTTAAGAACAGACGAGCGTGCATGACAAGAGTTATGAATGTCAAAGAAGGAAGTGAGGTGTGTAAGAATAAGCCTAAATGGCACTGTTGTTCGTGCCTACCCCACAAGGGAACTGGCGTGAAGTTATGTATGTATATACTTTAGACCAGAGCTGGTCGCCATCAAGTCGAGCGAATGTCCCACCACCTGGCTGTGGGTTGTATTTTTTCTCCGTTCTTGCACAGATGATCTTCTCTTTCTTTCTTTATTGATTTAACTTCACGATGTATCCAACTCGCTGGTTCCGACTTTAACCCTCTCCAGCAAAGCGGGCTCCGGCTGCATTTTGTGTATACGCTCCAAATGCCTGGTGACATTCCTTCTCCGCACAAAACTGTTGTTACATATGCGACATTTGAAGACGTACTGATTTGGCTTATGTTTGTTTTTGTGTATTTTCATGAGGGTGACGGATTTGAAACGCGCCGGGCACTGGTCACACTGGAAATTAAATAAGCTTTTTTAAAAAAGTGCTAGCCATGACAAGTAAAATGAGCCCAAACACGACGGGTCTATCTTGTTTAGTACAGGAGTTCCTACGGCCACCTTCCGGCTCCATCATCAGATCAGCTCCGTGATATTATTATTATTATTGCATATTATTGCATTGTCACGCGATATACATGCGTGCAAAATTTCATCTCAATCGGAAACCGGGAAGTTGGTCGAATTTAATTTGCAAGATTCCATCCGAACTTACATACATACATACATAGGTACATCCATTGCATGTTAAATAAAAGCTTGTTAAAAAAAAAGTTTTACGAGGAACATGGCGATGTTTTTGTTACTATGTCTGTATTGTATTAAATGTATAAATTAGTGTAAATACGTATATTTAAAATGTACAGTACTATCTTTTTGAAGTGATGACTTCTTATGGGAGGGGAAAACCGCTTCGTTACGTAACGCGTTACAGCGCCAGTTTGTCTGGCTGACCTTTCTCTCACGCATACGGCAGCGGTAGGCAGGCTCCTCCTCCATCACTCTAACCCACGCGCTATATACATAAAAGTTAAGTGAATAGTTCAACTTAGATTAGATTAAGTTATCACTTCTGTCGGGCGTCCCGAGACGCACACGTTTGTTTTTCTGATGTACCCTACGTCGCCAGATTAGTTAATTATTTCTTTTAAGCTGGGTTGTCTGGATAAGATCGCATTTAGCAATAAGGCAGTCTGTTGTTTTGCCAAAAAGTATTTGTAATTATGCAATTTGTTTTTGCAATGTTTTATTTTGGTGAGTAATAATTATTTAATCTACGTCCTTTTTTTTATTTATTTATCGGCAAACATACAATAAATAACTTTACTTCTTAATCTAAGAAGAAAGTTTTTTCTACGGTATCTTTAGACGTGGCGCAAGCATTCGATAAGGTCTGGCATGACGGACTTAATTTTAAGTTGAGAAAAATGCTACCCAAACAGTATTCAGATTTGTTAGCATCATATATCTCAAATAGTATGTTTAGTGTCCGACAAGAAAATTGCGTTTCAGACCTTAAAGAAGTTAAAGCTGGGTTACCACAGGGTAGTGTATTAAGCCCGGTCCTGTACCTAATATATACGAGTGATTCCAGAACTAGAAAATAACACCATAGCTACATTTGCGGATGACACAGCCATCATGGCTACTAGAGTTACTCATGAAGAAGCCGTGGAAAGAGTACAAAAAGCAGTTAATACCATTTATAACTGGCCAAAAAAATGGCGTATTAAGATAAATGAAGCCAAGTCGATCCACATTGACATCACTAACAAAATGCCTAATTATCATCCGGTATGCATAAACAACACCGTAGTACCGTATGAAAATACCGCAAAGTGCCTAGGCATGCCACTAGACGCTAAACTGCGCTGGAAGACTCACGTCAAAAAGAAACGCGATGAACTGAAAGCGCGTTACAGAAAAAATATTCCAAGTTGTCAGTTCCTAACAAACTGCTTCCACTATAAACAAGTCCTGATGCCAGTATGGACCTATGGCGTACAGTTGTGGGACTGTAACAAACCAAGCAACATCGAAATAATACAACGATTCCAAAACAAAGTACTGCAAGGCATTGTAAACGCGCCATGTTATATCGAGCGATCTCCATCGGGATTTGAAAGTGGAGTTTGTCACCAGCATTACTTGAAAGCCTGTGGAAGCCTACGAGCATCGGCTTCAGCATCATGTGAATGCCGAGACGATCCAGCTTCTAAACAACATGGATATAATGAGAAAGCTAAAAAGGACAAAACCGTTTGAACTAGTGCTAGTGTAGTGAACTGTGCTAGCTTAATAAAGAACACAGAACAAAGTGTTTTCCCCTAGAGACTATAATAAAAGTTATAATGGACACTTTCTTAGTAAGAATAATTTTAGTTAATTTGTTGGGGATTGTTTTTACCTTAATTTTTCATTACTATGTGCACTGTGTGTTACATGCGCGCGCGTCGCTGACAAAATGGCAGATGATAGTGATGTGCTAACTTTTTTTTTATGTTTATGGCTTGGCAACTAGGCCTTTAAACCAATGATGTACTAAATTATAGTCTGTATAATTGCTAGTGATGTGCTAATTAAGTGTTATGATGGCTAGTGATGTGCATCAACAACATTTATGAAAAAAAATCTTCTTAATCTAATTTCCTCGTATGAATCTTTCCGAATTCCGAAAGTATTGTTTTCTGTGGCTATCTTTACATTTTATCTATATTTGTGTGTATTAGTGTATGTGTAAATAGGAACTGTTATCTTGAATATTGTGATAGGCGCGGGTTCGAATCCTGTTACAATCACCACGTGCCAACAACGGTGAAGGAAGACATCGTGATGAAACCTGCACATCGAGATGACCGATGTGCCAAACCTGCCAAGTCGCCTTGGACAAGCGTGGCGGGTGTACTGCCCGTTCCACTATAGTGGGATGCTCGAGTCCAGCAGTGAGACGTTTATGGGCTGTTATAATTTTATCTTGATTTTGGTGATAAATACCTACCTCCACGTTCTTCTCCGTGAGGTGCGTGGCAATGTGCTGCTTGTAGGTGCTGTTCCTTATGAAGGCGGCCCCACACTCCTTGCACACGAAAGGCTTCTCACCTGTGTGCAGTCTTTCGTGGATCTAGAAAGAGAAAATTGATAAACATCCCTCATCTATAATAATTTACTAATTTTTTATTCAATTACATCTTTTGAAGTGAAGAAACTTCTATATAGAGAGGGGGGAGCATATTAGGATTTTTCCTGTCACGAAAATGCGTTACGGCCGCGTGGAGGGGGTAGAAGGTATTGCGTGGTGAGAGGCGGCAGCGGCGGAGGTATTCTCCGCGATGTGTAAGTACTATATATTTATTGTTAACATACTTTTGTTTATATATTTTTATGGAAATATTTTTTTTTACATATTTATTTTTTTGAAATATTTTATTTTCAATGTTTTTTCTTGAAACATTTTTTATTGAAATATTTTTTTTATATATTTAAACATATTAAATGTTTTCAAATTGGACAAGTACATTAACAATCTGCCCATAAAACTTCAAGTTACAATTTTGTTGCGATTCTTTTTGCCACTTGTCCGTTGCCATTCGTTATTCCACTTGTCCGTTGAAGTTTTGGAAGAAAAATACATAAAACTACAATAAATGTAAACTTAAAAATAAACTACAAACTATATATACTATATAAAAACTAAAACTAAATAAAAAAGAGAAAAATACCCAAAGATAAGTTATTGGTCCCAAACCACAGAGCATTTATTCTCTCTATCTCTTGACATTGAAAAAGGCGCGATTTTCAAATCAACCAATGACATTTGTGTATTTCGTCGACTATGACATCAACGCGCCATAATCCGTTCCACTAGAGTTTACGATTGAAACGCCCGCAAGCAAGTGGAACGGGAAAAATCGCGTTCGTGAACGTGGTCGTTGTGAGTCTCTTGTGGAACGTAGACGATAGAAACAAACAGTTCATTAACATCGGTTTCCAAAATGTCGATCAGCAGTAATTGCCTATAAATACCAAATCTTTTTCCAAATTCACAGAGTTCTCTTGGTTATTAGCCAGAGGTCTACAGCTACGGACCTGGTTTATGCCTGCCGGCTGGATTGCCTAGACTAATACCATATCGGTCCGGTAGACCTTTGAGGTCCCGTATATTGAGACTTCAAGGCACTTATTATTCATAATAGGACCTAACAGAACGCAGCCGATATAAACGGTTTATGCCTGCCGGCTGGATTGCCTAGACTAATACCATATCGGTCCGGTAGACCTTTGAGGTCCCGTATATTGAGACTTCAAGGCACTTATTATTCCTAACGCTCCATTTAAACTAAGCGGTGTACCTTCCATCCCTGCTAAAAGCACATCCAAGATATACAAACTCATTCACTTGCTCCAGCATAACATCATCGACCATTATCCTTGCATTCGTTCTGGTTTCTTCTCTTTCAAACACCATAACCTTTGTTTTCTTCGCATTCAAATGTAAGCCTCTCGCCTGACAGTCATCTTTCATCATTGTGACTAGTGTTTGCAGTTCTGATGGCGATTCGGCTAAAAGCACGGCATCATCCGCATAAAGCAAGGTGCTTACAACTAGGTCACTCATCCGCACCCCAACATCCATCAATCTTATTCTCTGGAGATAATCGTCCAGGTATAGGATGAACAGCAAAGCCGACAGCACGCAGCCCTGTCGGACGCCAATATTGACGTCAAACCAGGGCGACAGGCTGCCATCCAGCCGCACGCATGCCATACAGTCCTCGTAAGTGGACTGCACAGCACGCATCAGTTGGCCATTAATCCCATATCTGGGCAATATGTCCCAGAGGTCCTTCCGCACAACCCTGTCAAATGCTTTCTCTAGATCCACAAAACCGCAGAAAACCTTCCGGCCCATAGCCAGCTGCTTCTCTACGATATTGCGGAGAGAGAAAACTTGATCCATACATCCCCTTCCATTTCTGAAGCCAGCTTGTGCATCCCACAATAATCCATCGGATACCACTCTCATTCTCTTTTCTATAATCTTCGTATACACTTTAGATGCTGTGCTGATCAAACTGATGGCCCTGTCAGCAGACACACTATCGATTCCTCCTGCCTTTCCATTTTTCAGACTTTTTTTTAGGTTTCTCGTCTGTTTGTTCGGGATTCACGTAAAAAGTCCCCAGCTTTAGATTTTATTCTTTCCATTCTGGAAGCTGACGAACAACCCCGAGACTTCTTAACCTCTCTCCAAAAGAGTTTGGTATTCGCCTCGAAGTTCTCCGTCAGCTTCTCTTCTTCTTTCAATTTTATTCTTTCGCGCTTCTCTTTATATGGAGAACACGATGCAATTTTTTTTAGGTTTCTCGTCTGTTTGTTCGGGATTCACGTAAAAAGTACTAGCCCAATATCGATGCGGTTTTCGCTGACCGACAGAAAGTTCTTAGATGTTAGACTTGACTGTATTTTAATTTAATTTCACTTAAATTAAGGGCTGATTATAAATAAAAAATGCACGGAGCGAACTGTAACTTGCGTGTATTGCTCTCAACGGTTGGAGGCAGAAGGAAGGGGGTGGGAGACAAACGGGATGCAACAACGAATGGGGTTTTTGGTGTTGCTTGTGCAGAATCAGTGTTGAAAGTAAACTAAATATTGTGAATGTTGGGTAATCCAACGTGTTAGACTTAAAATCTGTGCTACTTTTAATCTTGGGAACCCCTGGGAAATTTTCTGAAAATGATTTAAAATCGGCAGAAGAAAAAATAACTCTAATTCCAATGTAATTTTTTCACTGATCGATAGCAAATTTTATGTAATATTTCTTATCTCGGGTATCCCGCGACAGTATGCAGTTGTTCGGGTACATATAAATTAGCATATTCTGACACAGTTTTCATTTAAACGATTCGCTTGTTGGCAACACCGACATATGATAATATTATTTTTAAATTTGCAACACTGCCGTTGCTTTTCCTTCATCTACCATTTCGTTCGCAGCCGAGTGCATACATATTCGTTATGTAAAAATGATTTATTATAAGTTTCCACCACTAACAGTGTTTAACTTCTATACCTACAACGACCAGGGCATTGGCCACACTATCAACGTAGTACAAAATATTATATGTGCGACGAGCTGCCCACAACGTTTACATTCTTTTTTAAATGCTGTGGTATTCGGTGTCAATTGTCAATGTCATGTCTGTCATGTCATGTAATGTCAAAATTCAAGTCAAGCGTGGACGTACAATGTACCGGTCAAAATTTATTTTATAGAGTTTAATTTGCTACATTAGTTCACCTATCATTTTTCGTATATTTTTCGCATTTACGGCGACATTGGCAAAATCAATGCCAAAGGCGTTGGAGCCAAAATCAACAAAACTCAAGTCAAGTATATCCTATCCTAGTAAATATACAAGAATACTAACACTGTTAGTATAGAAATGGTATGTGGCATACCTTGACCTGATCAGCGTTGGACGCCTTGTAGTCACAAAAGCGACACTTGTCAGTCTTTTCGTAGCCATGCCTCGCGCGACAGTGCATCAGCAAGATGCGCCGAGATATGAACTTCTTGCCGCAGTGCTGAAATATATTAATGAAAGTACTTCTCTTCTCTCTTTTCTTTCACCATGTCCCAATTAATTGGGGTCGGCACAATATGTCTTTTCCTTCACTCCTCTATTCTGACATACATCTTCTGTCACATCACAAGTCATCATATCATCCTTCACACAATCCATCCGTCTATATTATGGTCTGGCCTTTACATTTGTACCCATCCCATCTTGTAATTAAACATTCTTTTTGTCACGTGACTTTCATCCCTCCTCATGATATGCCCATACCAACTTAATCTTCTTCCTCTCAATTTTTCAGTCACGGGTGCAACTTTCAAAGATCCCCTTATGTACTCATTTCTCACCTTATCATAATCAATCAATACAGATTTATTCCTTTTGATTGTGAAACACTGTTACAAATGCTTGAGACAAGAGAGAGACACACATATAAGTGTGAGCGAGTGAGGCATGGCGTCGCGTTCCATATACCACACACCATTTAATCCGTACAGGAACAGAGAAAGAATACAATTTCCTGAGGCCGGACGGACTATCGTAAGAGGCGACAAAATAACCCACAGCCAGGGGGTAGGGTGTTAACCTGTCTGGATTGCTACCACCCCTGATCTAGAGTATGCCGCCTTAAGAACCTTATCTTGAGTTGTGTTCCGGCATTAGTAGCACCTTTGGTGTTACAAATATGCATAGGCAATGGTAACCACTTTCCATAAAGTGGGCCATCTGCTTGTCTGCTGAAGACTCATGCAAAAAAAAACATATATCATTGTATAGTTTACAAAAAAATGCGCGACGAAGGTAAAGTAAGAAAGAAAGAAAGAAAGAAAGAAAAAACCTTTATATGGTCTTCACATAGCGAGATACATGACAATGAAATAGGTATTGTAGTGGAACACTTACAAGCTAATTCCCGAAATGTACAAAAAACATATTCAAATTTCCAACAATAATAGATGGGCCTCGGCCTGCGAGGAATAACAATAGCCTCACTGGAAGATCTTCCTTTGAGACAGAGGAGCATTCCATCTCGCTCCTCCACCCTAGTCGGGGCATCCCCAAAGTATTAAACTATGAAGGTATATAGCAAAAAAAAGTATGTCTCACGATGGTATCAAATAATACAAATATAAACTACCAAATAAAGCAACTTACCTCGCAAACAATATTGAAGCCAGTATGAATTTTATAATGATTTGGTATTGACAATCTAGACGACAACTTCTTATGGCAATATTCACACTCCACTGGCTCTCTATTTGTCTCCTGTTTGGCTACTTTCTCTCTTCTTCTCCTGGCTGTTTTCGTTTTATCTTTCTTCTCTTTTTTAATAGCTTTAATTTTGGATACTTGTGATAATTTTCCATTTACATTTTCTATGTTAGATTCGTGTTGTATACTGTCTTTACCTGTTTTACCAAGAAATGTTTAATATGGTAATTAAACTGGAAATGTCGCGTATATGTACTGTACTGGAACACTTACAAGCCAATAGATGGCGCTGTACAATAATAGAGGTCGCAAATGATTCCCGAAACGTACGGTTACAAGTTGGGCCACCTGCATACCTATTGTTTCATACAGAAAAAGAAATGCTGCGCACCTTGTTTATTGCCCCTCCCGCATTCGGAGTTCTTTTGTTTACTTCGTGTTTAAACTTTAAAAACATCTATTGTTATTTTCTGGCTGTAATTAGAGTCGAACTAATCCTTTCTTTTATGGCCGCCATTAGTGTCGTATAATCCTTGTTTTTATTGCAATGCGTCGAAGCTTGCCAGATGTACATTTTAGTATAAAACAATGCCCGAACGGAGGGGTGGGGCACTCAAGCGACGACTACGATACGATTAAGACGTGTGTAGTACTTTCGATTAGCAACATAGTGACGGACTTTGCGCATGTTGAATTGCATCGAATCGTGCAGTGTGAACTGGTTGCATCCAGTTTTATTTTGCACCTGTTTTATACGTGTTTGTACAGTTCTAATAAACTCTATAGTAATTCCAACAGCATTTATTTTAATTCGTGTCCTGTAGCTCGTAACAGTGCAAAGAATATATACAAATTTACAACAATAATAGATGGGCCTAGGCCTGAGAGGAACAACAATAGCCTCGCTAGAAGATCTTCCTTTGAGACTGAGGAGCATTCCATCTCGCTCTCGCACGCCAGTGTAGGACTATTATGGGAACTGAGGACAAGAAGTACCGGGCTATTGGAGTGAACTGCTAGGTGTACTAGGGGTCTGGGAATATGGGGACTATGGTGTCTGCCCATCGCAATGTTCGGGGAACATGTAAATTATTATTATTATTATCCTTCATCCATTTATTTTCAAAAATTTTACATTTTTTTTTAATATATAAAAAGTAGACATTTTTTTATAAAAAAATAAATAACACTATTCTTTTATAAAAATACATCAAAAATAAAATATATATTCAATAAAAAAAATATAAAATCTTGCAGATCACCGCCAGCGGGGCCTAGGGTCCAAACTACCGGTGGTTAGGGCTCCAGAGACAGGAACCTTCTCACAATCCGTGCCGTGTCCAAGAGTGCTGCCTTCTGTATCTGGCCCTTCACCCAGCTTCCCAGTGAAAGCCTCTCTAGATGACAGTCGAGGCTTTTCGCTATAAGACCGTTGACGGTGACAACTATCGGCACAATGCTCGTTGACTCCAGACGCCACATAGCGGTAACATTATTATTATTATTATATTGTTTTTTCTTACAAGATAATTTTTGTGATAATATTTTAGTTAATTGTGCCTTTAGATGATTAAAAGAAAACTTTTTCTACTATAATATCTAAATTTAGATGTGGCTTAAGTTGTCCAAGACATTTAAACACCATTAAATAGTGTAATTCATTGCAAAAATCCTGTTTGTAATGTATGAAAATGATGTAAGGGAAAACAATGTATATGTTATGGGCAATTTGATTAATCGGGCAGTATTAATATGGATCGGTCATTATGAATAATGACCAAAAGTGTTGATCAATTTGATAAATTTATTACTTTGGCCTGGCGTATATTAATAATGCACAACAGTCTGTGGTCCATTTAAAAAATTATGGTTTAAGATAAAATGAATTTATCACTTAGACCGGGCAGTATGAATACTTCCCTATTTCTAGCCAGGCTGTGAGGTAAAAGGGTACGCACCTTGCACAAATTTGTCGTGTCCTTCGATAGCTATGAGCAGGCACCAGTAGAAACACTCTCACATCTTCTAAGTTTAATATATATAAGTTTTATACACGTCGCGGCGCGGATGGATTGATTTTGAGATTTTATTTTTAAATATTTTTGAGTAGAACCTTTTAGTTCGTGTACATGCGTAGCGAGCGGATTTGGCAACGTCTCGTTTTTTTGAAAAATGGTGCGGGGTAGAGGGTAGAGGGTGGAGATTTTGGGTATGGAATGGGAAGGAACGAACGAATGGAATGAATGGCGCGTACACAGACAATGTGATAATTTTAGATACATTTCAGGTATTCATTATTTATATTGACTGAGACAAGTGATTAATCATGCAGTTTTATTTATATTGCCTACTTGATACGGGCATTATGTACACAGACCGGCCATTATTCATAGTGACCGGTTTTATCAAATTGCCCATAACATGTAATAGAATATCTTAAAATATTTCTGCATGTTTTTTAAACATCATCATTAGTTTGACCTCCGTGGGGCAATTTTGGACATAATTCTTTAATGTAGATCTTTTTATATGTTACCAAATAAAAGATATAATTTTTTTTTTTTAATTTTTGATACTTTAAGTATCCAACATTGACAAACATTAAATAGACTAATAAATTGGTAACAAATACTGCTTTTAGAAAAGGCTACAAAGTAGATTTTGCAAAAAATGTCAGCATTACTGGAATAATTGGTTCTTAAGTCAGAATATTGATGTAAAACAGTTAGCATTGAGCTAATCGTGTTTCTTGTGATGTGTTAGTTTCGATGGCCTCCTACTCATCTCCTGTATCCCATACTACAGGCTGGTATCGGGTTGGCTTTGCCTCTAGTGTTGCAAACCTCTTCTATAGGCAATGGTTAGCACTTTCCAATACATGGGCTGTCTGCCTGTATGCCAGTTTTATAACGATAATGATAAGAGATGATAAAAGGAATAACTTACCTAATAAAAATAAAAACCAACCAACTGGCGGTACAGCTCACAATCCCGGAGTCCTTAAGGAGACTCAAGAGGCGGCCAATCTAACACGTCGCCGCTGAATCGTGGAAAGGTCCTGATGGGGATCTTGCACCAAATGCAAAACAGCACACAACACATCTGCTCATAGTCTGGCTGACTGATTGCAAGATGCCCCCCTTAAAAAAAAAAAAAAAAAAAAAAAAAAAAAAAAAAAAAAAAAAAAACTTACCTAATAACATTTGTTCATCATCTTCATCACAAATAGCATCTAGCGTCATATTTACATCACCAATTGTTATATTCTTACTTTTTACATTTCTTTTACTTCTTCTTTTTGATATAACGTTCAACTTTTCAGGTTTATCAACAATGAAATTATCAATATTTTCATTATCAAAATTATTGATATCGTCTTCAATACTATTGTCAATTTTATTAGATGCCTTATTCTTATCACTAATATTATCTTTTAGAACATCTTCAATGAGATTATCTTCAGTACTATTGCCAATATCGACTAAAAATGGATTCTCATTTAGTTCTCTACTACAGTTAGTTTGTAGACTTTCACTTTCAGTGCATACATTAAAGTTTGATTTAAAACAATCAACTTTGTCAATATTATTGAATATTTGACATTCAATATTAATATTGGAGCTTTCATGTTTGTCGTATATTAAATCAGTTATATCAAGAGTACTGGAACCTTCTGTTTTTAACTCAAATTCCATTTTAATCATAAATTGTCCATGTTTTAACTGTGATTCTAATGTCTTTTGTGTTTCTGCACATTTTTTACGAAATTTGTAATTTTCATTTACACTTGTTATGCAAGTATTGCATATGTATTGCGGGAATCTATCATCTGGTATAACCTGTAAACACAATATCTTTTGCACTAATTATTCCTACATAATACAAAATATGAAAAATGGTAAGCCTTGAGCTAATATTACTATGCTTTATGTATTTACTTACATACATACATACATACATAACTTCACGCCAGTTCCCTTGCGGGGTAGGCACGAACAACAGAGTGCCATTTAGGCTTATTCTTACACACCTCACTTGCCTCTTTGACATTCATAACTCTTGTCATGCAAGCTCGTCTGTTCTTAAGGCTCCTGACATCACTTTCTGCTAGTACACGATCAATTTGATCATGGAAGGTGTGTCGTGGCCTTTATTTACTTATCTATACTAATATTATAAATAGGTAAAGTTTGTGAGTTTGTGACATAGTAGGGGGTAATCTCTGGATCTACTAAACCGATTTTAAAAATTCTTTTACTGTTGAAAAGCTACGTTAACAGGGATTGTCATAGGCTATATAACTTGACACTATATACCACGGGAGCGGGACAGAGCGCGGGTAATACCGCACCGGGCCGCTAGTGGGTATATAAATCTATATGCATATATGCCTTTATGCCATATGTGAGCAAAATTTTAAATAAGCTCCCTCCCGCAGTTTTCCCAGAGCGCTACAATATGGGGCTCTTCAAAAAAGGCGTAAACAGATATTTAAAGTCTCAATGAGGTAGGCAACACATCGGCTCCCTTACTGTTGCAGATGTCCATGGGCCACGGTAGCCAATTGCCATCAAGTGGACCTGTCTGCCAGTTTGCCAATAAGCAAACATAAAAATATATATGTAATAATATTAATATATAATATCTTTCATTTTTAAACATATTGTGCAACAAAACTGTTCTTTTCAACAAACTTTTGTCCCATATTTCTCTATCTATCCAAAGGTTGTCTGGAAGAGGTCACTGTCAGCAATAAGATCACCATTTGTACCTAATTCTAAACCGCTTTCATGTATTGTTTCAATAATGTTCAATATCAATCAATATCAATATAACTTCACGCCAGTTCCCTTGCGGGGTATGCACGAACAACAGATGTTATTGTACAATAAAGTACATTCTATTCTATGCTAATCATTTTTCATGTGCAGAGTGAGAGTTCTTGTAGTCCACTTCTCCCTCTCCCCTATTCCGTTGCCTTATCCGATTCCTCCTGTTTTAACCTTCTATCCCATGCTTTTTATCTTATCCCTCTGGCCCCATACTCTTTAACCCAAATATCCTATCCTAAAGGCTGGGAATACATTGGCTTTGTCCCTGGTGTTGCAAACATCTATAGGCAAGGGCTTCCATTAGTTGGGCCATCTACCTGTCTGTCAGCTTCACAATTAAAAAACTACCATAAAATACAAAAGAAATTAAAACAACCCCAGAAATAAATTGATATATTAATGAAAGAATAAAAAAAAATATTCTTACATCTTTTTCCTAATTTATTAAATATGTTGCTCTATGGTGATAGTGCAACAGCTAGTTCACATTAGGTTGTAAACACTAGACATAGAAGTTCCATATTATTTAAAAAATATATCAAAATTAGTAATGTAGGCATAATTTCATAGATTTATAAATAAAAAAATAGAGCCAGTTAGTAATAAATAAAAGACATGCTACATAAAGCATTAACATTTAAATCTAAACTTCGTGTTGACCAATTAGCTATATTCTTACCTGAATTCCACAAGAATCTAATATAATTCTTGTATATTTATTATGGTGATCTGGTATCGCGAATATGGGGTTTAGATAATTAGTACTTAAGCACATTCTACAACAACTCCATTTATACATAATGAAAGAAAATTAAAATTATGAATGCGTTAAATGGTTATGATGCTTTTTTCACTTAATAGTTAATAAATTAAAACCGAAAAACAGATAATTATAAACATAAACAAAAAGCAAAGCCATAGCCACAAACTACTATAGATACTACGTATGCCATAGCTTTCTCGTGTGATAAAATGTCACTGTCATTTTTTTGCTCTTCAATTTATCATAATGGCAGGCAAAAGAACATAGTTTATAGTTCTTTAACTAGAAAAAGGACATTTGTGTTGATATACAAAGTTATCATTATTTATCGCAGTAAATATCCTATGGCTATTTTACTCAATTGAATTAACGTTGTGGAAAAGAAAACTGCATAAGAAGCCACCACCGTAGTTGTTCCTATTACATACATACATAACTTCACGCCAGTTCCCTTGCGGGGTAGGCACGAACAACAGAGGGCCATTCAAGCTTATTCTTACACACCTCACTTGCTTCTTTGACATTCATAACTCTTGTCATGCACGCTCATCTGTTCTTAAGGCTCCTGACATCACCCTCCGCTAGTACACGACCAATTTGATCATGGAAGGTGTGTCGTGGCTTTCCACGACTTCTGCATCCATTCACTTTTGCATTGTATATCTGTTTAGTCATTCTTTCATTATGCATTCTTTCCACATACCCGAACCACCGGAGCATTCCTTTCCTTACCTTCACCCCGACACTTTCTTTCAGACCAACTCTCTTTCTTACTTCGGTATTACGAACGCGGTCCGCGAGCGTCACTTCGCAGATTTTGCGCAGTGCTCGCATCTCGACCGCGTTTACTTTACTTTCATGCTCTCTCTTCCATACCCAACTCTCGCTTCCATACGTGAGCGTAGGTATCAGCGCCGCGTTGTGTACGGCGAGCTGGGCCTTCTGGCTGAGGTCCTTAGCGCCTAGAAGTTTACCTAACGCTCCATTCAAACTATTCCCCAAATTCACTCGTCTTTCTTCATCCTGATTTATGGAGAGGTATACCGCATTAAACATAATTTTTCGACGCGCTAAAGCCTTGTTGGAATCACTGTATTGATAACAGCTCTTAAGGCCGCTGTATTGCGCTCCTTGCAAAAGAACTTTTAAAACCAAATTTGGTTTCCCTAGCCATCTGCGCTCGCATAGCCGGATTTTGTAAGGTTCGTTGACGGATACGTCAAGGAACTGTATATTAAGGCCTCGTTGATCGGTGTCATATCACGCTAAGTGTTCAATTAATTTCCGAACATATAATTTAAGTTTTTTACTGTGGTAATTTTTGTTATAATATGTTTTTTCTACCATGGTAACATTCTCTTCTAAATTACCCTTCTGTTGTTATGTTTGTTGTTCTTGTATAAATATTTCATTTAATAAATATACTTAACTTTACTGACCACGTTTTTAATTATACACTAAGAAAACCAGCTTGAAATGGTTATCCTTGACCTTATTGAGTTTTGTATGATAAACAAGACTTCCGATGGTCCACTTTCCCCTATCTCAAATGTCACATTCCACCCACTTTACCCCATCCTAAATTCTAGTAACGCGTTAGAATCGATGGTGATGGTTACCGCTTTCCATTATTTAAGCCATCTACTAGCTTCGCAATGAAAAAAAAAACTTCAACGGACAAATGGCAAAACGAATCGCAACTTATCTTATCCGTGCAGGAACGGAGAAAGAATACAATTTCCTGCGTTGGGGCGACCTGTCGTAAGAGGCGACTTAACAACCCACAGCCAGGTGGTAGAGCATTTGCCCGACTGGACGGCTACCACCCCTGGTCTAAAGTATGTCGCCATAACAACCTTGTGTTGTGTTCCGGCATTAGTGACCAGGTTCCAGTCTCCCTTAAGAGAGCAGCAGCGCATTTGTAGCACCTTTGGTGTTGCAAATGTCTATAGGCGATGGTAACCGCTTTTCATCAAGTGGGCCGTCTGCTTGTTTGCTGTTCTCCTGCAATAAAAAAAAAATAAAAAAAAATAACTTGAAGTTTTACAGGCAGGTTTTCAAATTAGACAAGGACATTAACAATCTGCTGTTTCACTTCTACTATGTGTCCCAGCACATATTTCGATATTTCGCAGGTTTACTGCAAATTATGATTTAATTAGGTTAGGTATAATACATTTTAATGAATGCATTTTTTATTTTTTCAAACAAAAAAAAAACTGAATTCGATCTGGAACCAAAAACATCCATAGACTACTTTAAAAGCCGCCCTCCACGCGTCCGTAACGCTTTTTCGTACATACATACATAACTTCACGCCAGTTCCCTTGCGGGGTAGGCACGAACAACAGAGCAACAATTGATCGTGTACTAGCACAAGGTGATGTCAGGAGCATTAAGAACAGACGAGCGTGCATGACAAGAGTTATGAATGTCAAAGAAGCAAGTGTGAGGTGTGTAAGAATAAGCCTAAATGGCGCTCTGTTGTTCGTGCCTACCCCGCTTTTTCGTGACAGAAAAAATCCTAATACCCCCCGTCTATATAGAAGATTCACATCAAAAACTGCACACAACAGCTCTTCTCTCCGATCGAACTGTTATACCTAGGCCCTTTTCCTCCAGACCTGCTTACCTTTGCCTTCCGCTCTGCTGTAGTAGCCTCCAATAGTCTATTAATACACCTCCCGTTCTTTCACCCAGTCAGTCTCCTGTCTCCATTCCTCCGCCGCGCATAATTGCCGGATCGCTGTTTCTTATTTTTTAAGTTCAGTTCTAAGTTCTAATTAATTTCATTGTTGTATTTTCTTCGTGTGTAAATAAAAATCTTTTTTAAAAAGGTGTTTTAAAGACCCCGGTTAACAGAACGGTGTCCTCGGAGGCTACGCAGATGGAGTCAGTCTTTGGTGGGAAACAGGCGTGATACTTTTTATCAAAATTTACCTATTAAATAAAACAAAGGTTATGGTGTTTGAAAGAGAAGAAACCAGAACTAATGCAAGGATAATGGTCGATGATGTTATGCTGGAGCAAGTGAATGAGTTTGTATATCTTGGATGTGCTTTTAGCAGGGATGGAAGGTACACCGCTGATATAGAAACAAGAGTGAATTTGGGGAATAGTGTGAATGGAGCGTTAGGTAAGGACCTCAGCCAGAAGGCCCAGCTCGCCATACACAACGCGGTGCTGGTACCTACGCTCACGTATGGATGCGAGAGTTGGGTATGGAACAGAGAGTATGAAAGTAGAGTAAACGCGGTCGAGATGCGAGCACTGCGCAAAATCTGCGGAGTGACGCTCGCGGACCGCGTTCCTAATACCGAAGTAAGAAAGAGAGTTGGTCTGAAAGAGTGTCGGGGTGAAGCTAAGGAAAGGAATGCTCCGGTGGTTCGGGCATGTGGAAAGTATGACTAAACAGATATACAATGCAAAAGCGGATGGATGCAGAAGTCGTGGAAGGCCACGACACACCTTCCATGATCAAATTGATCGTGTACTAGCAGAAGGTGATGTCAGGAGCCTTAAGAACAGACGAGCTTGCATGACAAGAGTTATGAATGTCAAAGAGGCAAGTGAGGTGTGTAAGAACAAGCCTAAATGGCACTCTGTTGTTCGTGCCTACCCCGCAAGGGAACTGGCGTGAAGTTATGTATGTATGTATGTATGTAAATAAAACAACAACAATAAGATCAACCAACTTTACTTCATAATCAATAAAATAAAACTTAACACTAAATACATTTACGTCCGCACTCAGAAAAACTTAAGGAACCATTAACGTGAAAACGTATGCGATACTAACTTTTACACGCGACTTCGTTTGCACTTGCTTTTCTTACATTATCTATACACAAGGAGCTGCATCTAAAGAACACATTTTTATTGCCTTGCTTTACAAATCTATGAGGATTTTGCAGAAACGTTGAAACATTTTCAAGATATCTATATTTTTAGGTTGATTTTCTATTTTTACCCTCTTCAAGATGTTTTTAAACGCAAAAACTATCTTATCTCACTCTCTAGGATACAATCTCCTGGTTCCGGTTCAAGAATTCAAATATTTTTACTGTATATGATAATTATTTAAATTTTCCACAAATTAATGGAAACACCATAATGCTATTTTATATGAAAACCGATTCTCCAACAAACAGAGCAATGTCCTTTCTCTCAGCGCCATTTACGGCCGGTTCCTGTCTTACTCTTCATTCACTTGCACTACTATCGGTTGAATTTTGACATCACTTGTCAGCTTATGTCACATTTTAACCGATACTAAAATGAGGTAGTTTAATTTGACACTGACACCTAAGATGTCAAGATATTTTAAAAAAATGACACTACCATATCATACATTCTTTTGCACCCTCATGTGTTTTCTAAGGCTACGTTCCAGAAGGGCTTCACAACCACCAAGTACACGACTGCGATTTGTTCTGTTCCACTTGCTTGCGGACGTCGCAATCATAAACTCTAGTGGAACGGATTATGGGGCGTTGATGTCATAAACGACGAAATACACAAATGTCTTTGGTTGATTTGAAAATCGCGCCTTTTTCAATGTCAAGAGATAGAATTTTAATGGTCTGTAGTCAACGCCCACTTTGAGCCACCTCTTGACATGGGTCGTTGTGAGCGCTGTGCGACCGAAAATGATGACGTCATTACTGACGTTTTTACGACGGCCATAACGACCGCGGTCACCATGTGGAACGGCTAACAGAGCATTGTGAACGTTGTGAGATAGTAAAGGAACGCGTCTAAACTGAATAGTATTAAGTTTATTAAATGCCTTTTTATCCTTTACATTTGCTCATTTCTAATTCTTCAAACACTCGACCGCTACGATCGCGAAATTCTACACAAATGAATGGTCAGCATATACAGGAGATGAAGAAGAATAATCAGTCGACTCTCGATAATTTGAAGGGACCAGAGATGAATTTCAAATTGTCAAGAGTTCAAAATAACAAGCGTTTAAATAACCACACTTTTTTTTTCACTTATAGAAAGACATTTGTTTAAAATTTTTATTCAAATTAACGAGTGTCAAATTATCGAGATTAGACTGTACTATCTTTTTCTATAACATTAGTCATCAAGAAGCAACGCACACAGTGCGTTCCACCAGTAGCTCACAACGCCCAAAATGCTCCGTTAACCGATCCGCAAGGCGACCGCGGTCGTTGTGGTCGTGGCGAAACCGTCACTATTGACGTCATCATTTTCGATCACACAACGCTCAAAACGACCCATATCAAGAGGTGGGTCGAATAACCGTTCCACTAGAGTTTATGATTGAAACGCCCGCAAACAAGTGGAACGGGAATAATCGCGGTAGTGAACGTGGTCGTTGAGTCCCTAATGGAACGTAGCCACAGAGTTAAGCTTCGCATTTCTAATATTAATATAGATCAGCTGTCAGCACTTCAAGTAAAGGCGTAAATCGAGAAAGTAAAATTATTACTGTTGACATTTAACGGTCCATTAAGTGTCTCTGAGTGCGGCTGTTAATAATAAATAATTCATATTAAGATAAATTTGACTAAAATTTATTGAAATAATATGAACAACCCAAGCGGTAAACAGTATTATCATACTTTATCCATACACGACTAACAATCGGCCAGCCAAGTATGAAATTCAGAAAATCCCCGAATTCTATATTTCCAAAGAAAAAAGATTTATTTCGAACTACAATCACAAAAAAATAGTACATACATAAAACACCGACGTAAATAAATGCAAAATGCAATCAAATTTATTTTAAGACTACGTTTAAACGGTTTTAAGCGCGGTAATTTATTTGATTTTTGTTATTCCGACGTTTCACGGAAGAAATTAGATTAGGCTCCCATAGAGTAAATAGTAACCATAAACAAAATTAAAAGTAAATAATTAAAATGAACAAGTTGGCGGTAGCTGCGGTAGGCTAAATTTTTTTTCTTTCTTTTTATGGCTATTGCTGCTAGGGCGATGTTACCAATGTCAAGTAGTGAAAGAATCATTTATGTCGATTTAAAAAACCTTAACAATACTCGTTGACAGTTGACATCTTTGTCTTCCGTGATCACGGCCACTGAAAAGTGCCCAAAACGTCGGAAAAAACCAAAATCAAATAAATTTCCGCGCTTAAAACCGTTAAAACGTAGTTTTACTATGTGTACAAGTTGCGAATACTTAAGAAAATATAATGTTTTATTTTATAAAAAAAAACTGAATTCGGTCCGGAACCAAAAAAAATATCCAGTCTACTTTAAAATTATTCCGCCTCTCATCACGCGATATACCTTCTACCCCATCCGCGCGGCCGTAACGCTTTTTCGTGGCAGAAAAGTCCTAACACCCCCCCCCCCCTCCCCTCCTAAACGTTTCAAAAAACAAGTAAATGTAGTATTTTCGTAGCTCATCACAACGAGTACATACACAAAAATAATTAATGAAAATGAACAAGTTGGCGGTATGCTAAATCACTTGACATCTTTGTCTTCCGTGATCACGGCCACTGAAAAGTGGCCGAAACGTCGGAAAAAACCAAAATCAAATAAAATTACCGCGCTTAAAACCGTTAAAACTTAGATTTATTATGTATACAAGTCGCGAAAACTTCAGAAAATATTATTGTCACTACCACTCAACTTCTTAGCTCTTCTCTCAATTGACTCTAACGCTTCTAGTTGATATTTAGCCGTCCCAAAGATGAGAAATACTCCATGCAAGATCTTAAAAGTCACAATACAATGTTGGATTTTTCTAGTGATTTTGAATTGTTGCTTAAATTTTGCCACGACTGAGACGACGTATGTTGTTGACTTGAATTACAAGTCTTCTCTTGGGTTTTCTTATAGCAAAATAACGCTAGAC
This sequence comes from Dendrolimus kikuchii, assembly GCA_019925095.2. NCBI lineage: Eukaryota > Metazoa > Arthropoda > Insecta > Lepidoptera > Lasiocampidae > Dendrolimus > Dendrolimus kikuchii. Next base: position 1,005,371 of record CM034415.1, on the reverse strand, counting down.
TTAGCAAGAGAAGACTTGTAATACAAGTCCTCCAAAATCCAATATAGTATTGTCTCTGGAAATGTAGAATTCACAGGCGTTTTCAGAATTACATACTTTACTAGTTAATTTTTAATCCTAATGCCTCTGCTACACGAGTCAATGTTAGTGACCGAGACCAAAATCTTTTAAAGCTACACTAGTGTATAAAGAGTTGGTCTGAAAGAAAGTGTCGGGGTGAAGGTAAGGTAAGGAATGCTCCGGTGGTTCGGGCATGTGGAAAGAATGACTAAACAGATATACAATGCAAAAGTGGATGGATGCAGAAGTCGTGTAAGGTCACGACACACCTTCAATGATCAGATTGATCGTGTACTAGCGGAGGGTGATGTCAGGAGCCTTAAGAAGAAGCAAGTGAGGTGTGTAAGAATGGGCCTAAATGGCGCTCTGTTGTTCGTGCCTACCCCGCAAGGGAACTGGCGTGAAGTTATGTATGTATGTACTAGTGTATAAACATGGGTCATGGGTCAACGCCATTAATTATGACGCATTAAACCACTGGCTACATCTAACATTAGTAGTGTAGCAGCGGCATAATCCTCCTAATTTGCTTCCATTTTGAACTATTTCAATAATTTTCCTTAAACGTAATTATATTTTTTTTTTTCATATATTTCAATGGATGCCTGTGATGCGCGTCAAAACAATTAACACAAGAGTCCGTTAAGTAAAATATTAACCATATATCTAACCATTCCTAATAAACTATGTTAATAATTGCTGAAATAACGACGAGAAGAACAAGACACAAGACTTTTGCGTCAACTGGGTTGGCGCGCTGTCTTTAATAACTCAATACAATAATAATCATTATATTATATCCCGCGGGCAATGCGTTGTACAAGACAAAAAATAATTCTCGTATTAAGAAAGCTCACAAAAAAAAAATGTAAAGGAAAATCTTATTGAAATAACACGAATCGACGGTTGAAAGACTATTTGGTTTAAGCGAAATTTTGTTTCTTACTATACTAATATATAAAGCTGAAGAGTTTGTTTGAACGCGCTAATCTCAGGAACTACTGGTTTGATTTGAATAATTCTTTCAGTATTGGATAGCCCATTTATCGAGGAAGGCTATAGGCTATATATCATCACGCTAAGACCAATAGGAGCGGAGCACCAATGAAGAATGTTTCAAAATGGGGGAGGGGGGTTACTTATTTTATTTATTTTATTGCAGGAGTTCAGCAGACAGGCAGACGGCCCACTGGATGGAAAGCGGTTACCATCGCCTATGGACATTTGCAACATCAAAGGTGCTACAAATGCGCTGCTGCTCTCTTAAGTGAGTCTGGAACCTGGTCACTAATGCCGGTACACAACTCAAGGTTATTATGGCGACATACTTTAGACTAGGGGTGGTAGCCATTCAGTCGGGCAAATGCCCTACCACCTGGCTGTGGGTTTTTTAGTCGCCTCTTACGACAGGCTGCCCGGCCGCAGGAAATTGTATTCTTTCTCCGTTCCTGCACGGATAGACGGTTTACTTATTTTTTTTTATATCTATTCCACGAGGACGAAGTCGCGGGCTGAAGCTAGATTGACATATTTTGCAAAAATATGTCGTGACACAGCTTCTTTATTTAATCAGGGTGTTTTAATAAAAAAAATATAACAAAAACGACTTGAAACTAAAAAGCAAAAAATAAATATTTCCTACAACACCTTGAAGTCAAATTTGCAAAATATAGTAACTTTTAAATTTGCTTTAGCTCTAGAAATAATATAATATCAAGCGCCAGTAGAAATTGTACTAGTGGCACGCTTATACAAATGTAGACGCTTTTCAACGAGGGCTGCTTTCGATTTCCCCGACATCCACTCATCAAATCCTGATCCTGAGATGACTTGGTGACAATGGGACCAACCCAGGAGTATACTCTTTCTTTTTTTTTCTTAAAAAAAAAATAGGTCAACAATTGACGGAGAAATCGAGTAACAACCATATAAAAAGAAATGCAGTCGAATTAAGACCCTCCTTTTGGAAGTTGGCGATATGAACTTTTATTTAACTACTAGCTGTGCCCGCGACGTCGTCCGCGTGGAATTTGTTTTCAATACTCCCCGATTTTGAAACATTCTTCATTGGTGCTCCGCTCCTATAGGTCTTAGCGTGATGATATATAGCCTATAACCTTCCTCGATAAACGGGCTATCTAACACTGAAAGAATTTTTCAAATAAGACCAGTAGTTCCTGAGATTAGCGCATTCAAACATACAAACTCTTCAGCTTTATATATTAGTATAAGATAGCCGACGTTGCTACAGTAACCTTGTTCAATTATAAAACACAGGTTTTTAAATTTATTTTACAGATACGCTGTTGACTTAAAAAAATTTGAAAATGTCACTTTAGACAGCTAGCCTTTCAACCCTCGATAATGGCTACGTTCCATTAGAGACTCACAATGACCGCGATTTATCCCGTTCCACTTGCTTGCCGGCGTTACAATCGTAAACCCAAGTGGAACGGCTATTCGACCCACCTCTTGACATGGGTCGTTGTGAGCGTTGTGTAATCGAAATTCATGATGTCATTAGTGACGTTTTCGCCACGACCACAACGACCACGGTCGCCTTGTGGCGCGGCTGAGCATTTTGGGCGTTGTGAGCTACTAGTGGAACGCGCTAAGAGACGAATCTTTAATTGTAAAGTGCTTATAATATTTTTAAATAGTGTTTTAGGTTTGAGTGTTGTATATAAGCGTGTAATGTAAGGCCTCTTATTTCCAAGCTATATACCAACTGAACTTTATTCCAACTTAGTATGCGTAAAACTTAAATCAGTTTGCACTGAAGTTACCTCCATGAAGTTGCACAGCTCGCGGTGCGTAACCAACCGAAATTCCACAAACAGCCATCCTAGCTAATATTAGTTTATTAGTCGGCTAAAAAACCAGCTCATGGCTTTTTGGCAAATGGCTGAATGACTCGCAAACCGACAGCTGTTTGTCAGCGTTCGGTTTTATTCAACAACCACTCGCCAGCTGTTAACTTTGCGTAATCTTGCCAGTGTGCGAAGTAGTTGACAACTGTGCAGTGGTTATTTTGAAAACAACCACTAATTAGCTGGCTTATAACACAAGCGTAACTTGCTTAAATTGGGGATATACAATATGTGTGTTTGTCTGCCGATTATTATATTATTATTCACATATGAAAGAATGACTAAACAGATATACAATGCAAAAGTGGATGGATGCAGAAGTCGTGGAAGGCCACGACACACCTTCCATGATCAAATTGATCGTGTACTAGCAGAAGGGGATGTCAGGAGCCTTAATAACAGACGGGCGTGCATGACCAAGAGTTATGAATGTCAAAGAAGCAAGTGAGGTGTGTAAGAATAAGGCTAGATGGCGCTCTGTTGTTCGTGCCTACCCCGCAAGGGAACTGGCGTGAAGTTATGTATGTATTCAGATATATATTTTATTTCCAAATTTTTTACATTTTTCTTATAAAAGATATACATTTATTTATAACAAAAAATATAAAAAACTGATCCTAAGGGCCTAGGGTCCAGGTTACCGGTGGTTAAGGCTCCAGACACAGGACTCTCCTCACAATACGGGCCGTGTCCAACAGAGCTGCCTTCTACATCCGACCCTTCAACCAGATACCAAGCGAGAGCCTCTCAAGGTGGCGGTCAAGGCTCCTCGCTATTAGTCCGTTCACTGACATATTATTATTTTGTCTTCTGCGCAGTTGCATGCGCAAACTTCAAGAACGCAAATTTAAGATTTACTCATACTACTCACTATCAACACCATGCAATATTTATTCTACTTCAATTTATGTAAATAACTCGGATAATAAGTTAAAAATGTAGAACACTTCAGAATTAACTTTATTCTTTATTTACACTCGATATTTATCGTTTCAAAAGGTGACAAGCATGACAGGCAGTATTTTTTTTAAATTGCCTGAAGCAGGCAAACAGGCCGACGGCCCACTTGATGGAGGGTGGTTACCGTCGCCTATGGACGTTTGCAACACCAGATGCGTTGCCAACGCGTTGCCGGCCTCTAAGAAATGTTATATCGCCCTTCTTAAACGACCCCATGTCGTAGCGCAGAGGGATAACCTCGGCGGGAAGTTCTCGCCAGATCATTGTTGTACGCGTAATAAACGTTCTACAGAACCGTTGCGTAGTTGAGCGTGGGAGCTCCAGGAAATGGCGTTGCCACCAGATCCAGTTCCTCGGAACACTCCCCGTTGTACAGGCGGTAGAATACGCAGGGGGACGCAAAGTCTCTCCCAAGGCTAAGCGATTCTAATCCGCCTGTTGTTGTGTTGACGAGGGGGTCAGTCTGGTAAGCGGGTGCTCCAGCCCATAAGTGTGAGCAGTATTCCATATGCGGCCTAAACTAGAGATGGGCAACGCTGAGCTATGTCGCGCAATTGCGCTAACTCATTCCACTGCACCGCGTTAACAACTCGTTTGTTCCGAACGTATTGACTCCAAACATGCGATCAAAGTACATACAGATTACTTTGCTAATTTTTTTTTATTGCAGGAGATCAGCCAACCATCGCCTATGGACATTTGCAACACCAAAGTTGCTACAAATGCGCTGCTGCTCTCTTAAGGGAGACTGGAACCTGGACTGGAACTTGCTCTAGGTGCAAGCCAGCCTTTTGGCCATGCGAGACTTCAACTAGACGCGTTGAGAGGTCTCGATTGAGGTGATGAGCTCCAGGCCCCCACGGCCCCAGGGTTTCAACCCCGAAAGCCACAAATATGTACCGACTACCAACGGACACATTTGCGGAGTTTCTGGGCCTCCTGGTGTGCGGCAGCAGCCCCAGCTGTCACATCGGAAGCCGCCAAAGTACCAACACAATATTTGATTGTATTTTACTTTTAAAATTTCTTCAAAGTCAATTGCAGGAGTTCAGCAAAGAGGCAGACGGCCCACTTGATGGAAAGCGGTTACCATCGCCTATGGACATTTGCAACAGCAAAGTTGCTACAAATGCGCTGCTGCTCTCTTAAGGGAGACTGGAACCTGGTCACTAATGCCGGAACACAACTCAAGGTCGTTATGGCGGCATACTCTAGACCAGGGGTGGTAGCCATCCAGTCGGGCAAATGCCCTACCACATGGCAAAATCTTGTATTAGTTCAAAATACATTTAAAAAAGAGCCACGAATGTGTATACAATTATGATATGTTGGCATGGAGTTTGTTGGGCCGCATCTTCTCCGTTAACAAAACTAAAATTGACTTGGAAGTCGCGGGGGACTCATAACTTTTAATAAGTGATCCATAAGATTTTTCAGCATTATTTTCACTTACTTTAACGCAGTTTAATTCAAAACGTTATTAGGTGAAAATAGTTCTTCGTATAACCTTATAAACTATATGAATGGCCAATAAGTCTTAAGGCAATCTCTTCCAGATATCATTTGGATGGACAAGATCTTGTTTAAAAGAAAGGATTGGTATTTTTTTTTATTGCAGGAGTTCAGCATACAGGCAGACGGCCCACTTGATGGAAAGCGGTTACCATCGCCTATGGACATTTGCAACACCAAAGGTGCTACAAATGCGCTGCTGCTCTCTTAAGGGAGACTGGAACCTGGTCACTAATGCCGGAACACAACTCAAGGTTTTTATGGCGGCATACTCTAGACCAGGTGTGGTAGCCATCCAGTCCGACAAATGCCCTACCAGCTGGCAAAATCTTGTATTAGTTCAAAATACATTTAAAAAAGAGCCACGAATGTATATACAATTATGATATGTTGGTATGGAGTTTGTTGGGCCGCATTTTCTCTGTTAACAAAACTAAAATTGGCTTGGAAGTCGCCTGGTGGACTCATAACTTTTAATAAGTGATCCATAAGATTTTTCAGCATTATTTTCGCTTACTTTAACGCAGTTTAATTCAAAACGTTATTAAGTGAAAATAATTCTTCGTATAACCTTATAAACTATATGAATGGCCAATAAGTCTTAAGGCAATCTCTTCCAGATATCATTTGGATGGACAAGATCTTGTTTAAAAGGAAGGATTAGTATGCACTTTAATCAAATAATGATATTGTTACATACCGACAAAGAAATGAGCACACCTGTCGGTCGTAAAGCGCAGTTTATTGCCTTCCCGGATTTAGGAATTCTTTTGTTTACTTTGTGTTGAGAATTTGTAATTATGAAAAACATGCTATTGTTTTTCTATTTGTTTTATGGCCGTCATTAGTGTCGAACTAATCCTTATTGTTATTGTTTTACTATAAAAAGTAAAAGTAAAGTACTATAAAAAGACGGAGAGATCGGCAATCAAGCGCCGATTACGATAAGTAAGACGTACATTCGACAAGCGATATAGTGACGTACTTTGCGCGTGTTATTGAATCGTGCAGTTTTGTACTAGTAGTGTCTAGTTATATTCGTACCTATGTTATACGTGTTTGTATAGTTCTAATAAATTCTATAGTAATTCCAACGGCATATTAATTCGAGTCCCACACGTAACAATATGATACATATATATAAACTAGCTGTCCCGGCACACGTTGTTCTACCCTGAAGAAAAAAAATTTAGAACCCGATTCCAGCGCCACCTACCGGGTCCAAATGTAAGCTATCCTATCTTTCAAGTCGGATCATACCGCACACGGTGTGCAAATTTGATTAAAATCGGTCAAGTAGTTTAGGAGTCCATCGCGGACAAACAACGTGACTAAGTTTTCTATATTAGTTGCATTTCTATACGTAAAGAAAAACGTGCATGCATATTCTGCCACGATATGAGTTGAAGGTTGCGCCTAAGAGTTCTAAAGCCAGCGAGTGCAGGTGGAATGCGCTTTACGACTCACTCCAAACAAATTACTTTGCTACGCCATGGCGCGTTTTTAGGGTTATCTCAGGGCGCTGATACAGTGGAAGAGGCCCAGTGAGGGGGGCCCACGCCTGCCAGGGCACGCGGAGTTGGGAAGCCCGCATTCACGTAACCCTGGCATAAGGCGCAGGCCGAAACACCCAGAGGTTTTAGTGGATATCCCTAACTGGGGCGTGGCAATAGCGTGGCACCAGTTTTCACCGGGCACGCTAGTGCCACCCCCGATCTGGCGAATCCCATACTCACACGGGTCGCGAACATCCCCCCAGGCTTCCGTGCCTGTCGCGGCTTAGTTCTCAAACGGATTTCCCCTGGCCAAAAAAAAAAGAAGCGCGCTGATACAATGGATCCCGTGAACTTCCCCCCCTGTTGGTGAAGAGAGTATCCTTCTCCGGGGCTGCTATAAGTGAGAGCAAAGCGTAGGGGTGGATGTAATACCTATGGTTCAGTTTCTTTGGCACCCCATAAAAGCGCATAGGAGAGGGGCGCAGGTCACGTTTAGTGGGTAGTCTGACGGCCGACCATCCCTGTCCCCGCGATTGAAGGCCACGGTGGGCATCCGGCCGATCAGGAGTCCCACACATCCCTCGGTCTAAAGCCTACCGGCCAGGCCCGAGGATGGTGTCCCAAGAAGACATTCCCCCTGCGTCATCAAAACAAAAGGGCGCTGACACAGTGTGCTGCGCCTGAGCTGGCATTGAGTTAACGCAAGTTGCTCAGTTACCCATCTCTACAATACACATGAACAAGGCTATTCATTCAAGACTATACTATTTCCATTTCTTTATTTTCTCGATGACAGTTCTAATTTGATAGTTGTAGTGTTGTGACCAAATAAGTAATGATATCGATCGCATATATTTATAATGTTTTGAACAAAGACAAATACAACAAAAACATTCAAACATATTTTTTCAAGCTAGGAACACTCAATGGCCCACCGCCATTTTGTGTTTGTTTTAATCTGTCACTCGCAACAAGACGGTCATGCTATATAGTCACTACATTTCTGTTCGCTGAGCATTGGGTTCTTCGACTTCCGTCGTATCATTGCCAGTACAATGTTATAGAACTAACATGGGCACAAATCAAAGGACACGCTGCTCGAAACAATACCCATCCCCCTTTTATGGCAAACAAGATGTTAGATTTATTAAAAAATGCATGTGCGCAAGTAACCGCCGAACACTGAGAAAAAATTGTGAGAAGAACCCAAAACATTATAGTGTCATATTGGGAAATTCATGTGGCATTCGATAATATAGAAGTATAGGAACTTATAATAAATGTTGGAGAGAGCTCATCAAGTGACAGTGACGATTCATCAGATTTTGATTAAAATAAATAAATAAAGAATCGACATAATATAATTACATCTTATAATGAAATGTAATACTAGTTAATAAATTTGTTCAAAATTATCCAGCAATAGTTTAGTTTCTTACACTTTGTAAAAAAATATCGGGTCTGTTATCGTATTACCTTTATCAATAGGTCCATCCCTATCAGTTTCTCCGACTCTGCTATGACCTTGTACGTGGGTAAGCATCATATTTTTATTAAATAATGTATACATAATGATAAAAAGACGCTTGATAGCGGCAAATGAAAGTCTTTTTCGATACACAACTACACACACCGTCAAAATTAGCAGAACGCTAGTAGAACCACAAGAAATAATGCAATAATTTTTCAAAATACTGGCTGGTTACATATTTTTGGAACGTAGTTCCTTATCGCGCGTTGTGAAAGGGGGCTAGACGGAAAAAATTCTTACGAAAAGTTGTCACGACACTTTTTGCTATAGTAAGCTATTGTAAGCTGTGCGGCGTCGCATGTTTCTCTGTCTGTCTGTCTGTCTCTCTCTCTCTCTAGAGAGAGAGAGAGACAACTTAATTTGTTATATTTGTTAATAATAAGTTTATATGACATTATATTTGTTAATAATAAAAAAAAATATTATTATAACTTAAAAAAAAAAAAAATTAATACAATTCCTTCACTAATTAATCGAAAGGAACTTCGTTCCATCCGGGTGTCCCTTGACACCTCTCAAGTTTTTTTATTTCTTTAATTCTCATTTGAAAAAAGAACAAACCTGACAGGCATTTTTTAATTGTGAGAGTGTTCCGAGGAACTGTTCAGAATGGTGCCTTCGTCTTCTTTTTACCACCGCACCGCACGCCATCGGCTGGGAGTTCATCCCCACTACCTTGAGCCGCCTCGCTCTTGTACGCAACGGTTCTCTAGAACGTTTCTCTTGCGTACCGTGGGGATTTGGAATGAGCTCCCAGCCGAGGTTTTCCCACAGCGCTACAACATGGGGTTTTTTAAAAAGGGTGTCATAAAATTTCTTCGAGGCCGGCAGCGCGTTGGTGACACCTCTGGTGTTGTAAACGTCTATAGGCGACGGTAACCGCTTTCCATCAGGTGGGCCGTCTGCCTGTCTGCTGTACTCCAGCGATAAAAAAAAAAAAAAAAAAAATGTTATTTTTTTTGTTTCCCACCAACACAAAGTCGAGTAAATCAAAGTTTTCTTCTGTTCCGCTAAATTTGCCGATGTGTGTATGTATGTATATACAAGCAACAACTTGAGCGACATTGATATCGATAAATGCGGTCGTTGTCTGCTCGTACAGCTCTAAGGCAGTGGCAGGGGTGCGGGTGTGCGGAGCTTCGAATGGCTCACAACTAGACATGTGCGCTGCGCACGCGCGGCGCATACGGTAGTAAGACGTTGTTTATATTGTAAACAATTTCCACACTATTTTTATATATATATACAATTTAAGTATTTAAAAATGACCGAACGCTCTAAAACCGTTAGTTAATTTGTTACTAATATGTTTTTTTTTATTGTAGGAGTTCAGCAGACAGGCAGACGGCCCACTTGATGGAAAGCGGTTACCATCGCCTCTTAAGGGGACTGGAACCTGGTCACTAATGCCGGAACACAACACAAGGTTGTTATGGCGGCATACTCTAGACCAGGGGTGGTAGCCATTCAGTCGGGCAAATACGCTACCACCTGGCAAACCTGGTAACTTGAGACTTAGCAAAACATGTGCAAAAATGTCCATGTTTCAAACAAATAAATTACTTTGACTTTGACAATTGCAACAGATTTTTACTTTATATCACGCAAATACGTAACAATACAAAAAAAAATATAATAACTTAAAAAATCGCGGAATTGCCACACCGCTGCCGTTTTTCAAAGGGGCGTACATGTCTACTCGCCTCACACCCCGATTGCCATGTTGACCTGTCGTAAATTATAACTATATCCTTTCCAAGCATTTATTTTACTTTTGACAGCTCGATGACGGATCAAGTAGTAATGTCCTAGCTCGATTTGTTATAAAAATCGACTTTATTTATAAATAAGTTTTAATCAATTAATTTTCTTAAAAGCAGATTTTTTTATTTTCGAATCGATTACTTTCGATCGAAGTACTTAGCTGTGCCGGCGACTACGTCCGCGGAACTTAAAAAAAAAGTAGCCAAGTTACTCCTTATAACATCAGCTATCTTCCAGTGACAGTCCCGTCAAAATCGGTCCAGCCGTTTCAGAGATCAGCCGGAATATCCAAACAGACAGACAAAAATTCTATAAATTGCATTTTCGGAATCCCCCATGTTTTTTTTCACATTTTTATTTTAACATTACAAACAGACACTTCAATTTTATTTATATGTATAGATAATCGATTACTTTCGATTTTCTATATCGATGATTTTGTTAGTGCGTAATACGTGACTCGCAGAGCATCACTATTACGTCACCCACAACAATAGACAATGTTGCGGGAGGGGGGAGGAGGGGGAGGGGGGGGAGGAGGGGGGGGGGGGGGAGGAGGGGGGGGGGAGGAGGGGGGGGGGGAGGGGGAGGAGCGGGGAGGGGAGGGGGGGAGGGGGGTAGGTCTGTCGTAAGAGGCGACAAAACAACCCACACCTAAGTGGTGGGGCATTTGCCCGTCTGGATGGCTACCACCCCTGGTCTAAAGCATGTCGCCATAACAACCTCGAGTTGTGTTCCGGCATTAGTGACCAGGTTCCAGTCTCCCTTAAGAGAGCAGTAGCGCATTTGTAGCAACTTTGCTGGTAACCGCTTTCCATTAAATGGGCCGTCTGCCTGTCTGATGATCTCCTGCAATAATAATAAAAAAAAAGAATACGACAATTATGTCATTGGTTTCATATGGGAATTTCTATCAAGAAACATGTAACTTGATGGACGTGCAACGGTCAAAAGTAAAATAAACGCTTGGAAACAGTATACTAAGTTCGAACTTGGGATAAAACTCTTTAAAAACATGAATTTAATTATCGGTTGAAGTTCTTGAGCCGCTCGCAGCTGGGGGTCCTCAGCTTCTGCGCCTCGGCGTACTGGCGCGAATCGCCGAAGTTGCGCGCCTTCCAGGCCATGCTCTCGCGGTAGTTCTTCTCCCTCTGGCACGCGTGACGCAGCGTCACGATGTACTCTTCCTCGATCGCCATCTCCAGGCGACGCATGGAGCCCTGGTAGTCTGTGTGGAAATTCTCCTTCACGTAGTAGGGTACCTACGAAATTTTCAAAATTGTTACAACTGCATTTGAAATAATAACATTGAAATTCCTGGCTAATGATCATTAGCCAGGTGTTACGGATTTAAAGTACAATCTGATTCTAGGAAATTCGGTCTACGCCGCCGGGCGGACATATTGCATCTGTCCAGTATAAAGCAATGGCCCGATTGAGGGAGGAGGCAGTCGAGCGGTAACCACGAGCGAAGCGAGAAGTGTGTACTACAATCGGGAATCTAATAAGTGACGGACTTTGCGCTTTTTATCGAATTACGACCTTCTGCATTACGTTTAGATTTGTTGTTCGGTTACATTTGTACCTGTGTTATACGTGTTTGAATAGTTCTAATAAACTCTATAGTAATTCTAACGGCATATTAATTTGAGTCTCGCGACTCGTAACAATATTATATATAAATATTTAATACCTAATCTATACTAATATATAAAGCTGAAGAGTTTGTTTGTTTGTTTGAACGCGCTAGTCTCAGGAACTACTGGTCTGATTTGAAAAATTCTTCCAGTGTTAGATAGCCCATTTATCGGGGAAGGCTATAGGCTATATACCATCACGCTAAGACCAATAGGAGCGGAGCACCAATGAAGAATGTTTCAAAATCAGGGGCGGGGGGGTTTCTTACTCTTTTTTAAAATATTCCACTATTTGTATATTAGTATGTACTAGAGGTCGCCCGTGGTCGAAATTCGACCATAATAATTAATGTCAATAACTTCTATAATGACAGATGTCGCCAAGGCTACTCTGTTCATTTGACTTGAACAATAAACAAATGAGTATATATGCGTGCGTGTGTCAAATACACGGTAGTGTGTGTAATGTTTTTTTTATTGATTTATTGTATTTTTTATGCATAATAAAAAAATATTAGCATTTATTTAGCAGTAATTTTCGTAAGAAGGTGTACAAAGTTTTTGCTTCATGTATTAATATATATATATATATATATATATATGTGGGGGGTGGGTGCGGTTGATAAAAAATAGCTCGTCTTTAATAAAACACTTTTTAATCTTCTTTTAATAAAATACACCTTAGAACAATAACTTCGTCTTACACGCACCCTACCACCCTCTTTCGCTTGCGACTAACGACTCCGCTCTGTCCATTCCAAAAATCAATCAAACCTTTAATTCATTCATCTCATTCGATCTACACTTGCGTTCTACACATCAAACATCCTTAACATTCCTACATATATATATATATATAATTCGTATAATTCGTTCGTAATACCGAAGTAAGAAAGAGAGTTGGTCTGAAAGAGAGTGTCGGGGTGAAGGTAAGGAAAGGAATGCTCCGGTGGTTCGGGCATGTGGAAAGAATGCATGATGAAAGAATGACTAAACAGATATACAATGCAAAAGTGGATGGATGCAGAAGTCGTGAAAGGCCACGACCACCTTCCATGATCAAATTGATCGTGTACTAGCAGAAGGTGATGTCAGGAGCCTTAAGAACAGACGAGCGTGCATGACAAGAGTTATGAATGTCAAAGAGGTAAGTGAGGTGTGTAAGAATAAGCCTAAATGGCACTCTGTTGTTCGTGCCTACCCCGCAAGGGAACTGACGTGAAGTTATGTATGTATGTATGTATGTATGTATATATATATATAGATAGCCTAAGTTGGTATGGGCATATAATGAGGAGGGATGAAAGTCACGTGACGAAAAGAATGTTAAACTATAAGATGGATGGGTACAGATGTAAAGGTAGACCAAGAAAAATATGGATGGATTGTGTGAAGGATGATATGATGATTCGTGGTGTGCCAGAAGAGGTATGTCAGAATAGAAGAGTGTGGAAGGAAAAGACATATTGTGCCGACCCCAAGTAATAGGGACATGGTGAAAGACAAGAGAGACAGAGAGACAGCCTTTAGCCTACATCCGTCAACATATTATAATTCAAAAAAATTCAATCTAAATTACACTTTAAATCACTCGCACAAAGTTCAAAATTACACATAACTAGCTATGTATGGTATTAGTGATAAAAATAATCAAACAACAATCAATTAGTGCGGTTGTATGATTTTGAACTTTAAGCGAATCGTGAGAAGGGTGTATGATTGGTTTTGTATGAGTGGATGTGGAATCGGTGATGTGTTTTTTATCATCGATGACGTAACGTTTTGAACACCAACGGTTGCAGTTTTTTGAAGGAATATGTTTTAATTTATCGATTATATGGTACACTAGCTGTGCCCGCGACGTCGTTCGCGTGGTATTTGTTTTCAAGACGCCCCGATTTTGAAACATTCTTCGTTGGTGCTCCGCTCCTATTGGACTTAGCGTGATGATATATAGCCTATAGCCTTCTTCAATTAATGGGCTATTTAAAACTGAAAGAATTTTTCAAATCAGATCAGTTGTTCCTGAGATTAGCGCGTTCAATCAAACAAACAAACAAACTCTTCAGCTTTATATATTAGTATTAGCTGTGCCCGCGACGTTGTTCGCGTGGAATTTGTTTTCAAGACCCCCCGATTTTGAAACATTCTTCATTTGTGCTCCGCTCCTATTGGTGTTAGCGTGATGATATATAGCCTATAGCCTTCCTTGATAAATGGGCTATCTAACACTGAAAGAATTTTTCAAATCAGACCAGTAGTTCCTGAGATTAGCGCGTTCAAACAAACAAACTCTTAAGCTTTGTATATTAGTATAAGATATAAAAGAATATCTGCCATAAGTATATACAGACAGAGCTGCAATTCATTTGAAATCTTTAAAATTTTATTTAAATTGAAAATTAATATTAACGGGTAAAGAGAAACTTGTTTTATTTCAAACTAAAAAAGGTTGAATTTTATGTGTTTTAGTGTCCCTTTTTCGTTTCATTCAAGAAGTTTCACTTTAAAATTTGAAAATCGGTCTACAATTGACAGAGAAATTGTTTAACAAATATAAATAAAATAACACAGTCAAATCGAGAACCTCCTAGTTTTGGACGTCGGTTAACCCTTCAGCTCTTCCAAAAGCCGCAAGACTAACACTATCACCATCTCGTAATATACCAAGAAAATATACCCATTTCATACAACTCCTATATAAACAGAGTGAGACAACAACACAAACGCGATCTGCACTCTCATCGCGGACACATATGATATTTATTTAGGTTTATGGCTTGGCAGCTAGGCCTTTAAGCCAGATCTTAGTTTACAATATAGTTTCTTCATTTTCTCAAGCCTATGTGTAGCACAGCTGAACTGTAGGTAATCTGCTAGTGCCATTCAACGGAGTTCTTGTGACAACTCGAAAGGCCACATTTGACTATACAGTTCACATTTCTCCCAAAACACATAATTACTACTCAAAAACTGGCAATATCCTACAACTATTGTTCATTTTAGAGTAATTTTACACATTTTTAGAAAATAAAACTGCACAGCGCAACATCTCCCTTCAGTTCCCACCAAAAACACCCCCGGACACATATGTGCTAATAGTGAGCTAAAGGGTTAAGACAATTATCGATATACAAAAAAGCCAGCAAGTGAGGTATGTAAGAATAAGCCTAAATGGCGCTCTGTTGTTCGTGCCTACCCCGCAAGGGAACTGGCGTGAAGTTATGTATGTATGTATGTATGTACAAAAAAGCCGCAAGACTAACACTATCAACATCTCGTAATATACCAAGAAAATATACCCATTTCATACAACTCCTACATAAACAGAGCGAGACAACAACAGAATCGGAGAGGAAATCCATGGCAAATCACGTATTGGAATTAGAAGAAAAAAATTGATAACTTAGAGAGAAATTCTGTTAAGACTAGTATTGAAATTAGAAATATTCCAAAGTTCCCACAGGAAACTAAAGAAATGTTGTACAACATGGTTCAGAACCTGGCACAATATCTTAACATTAACATTTCTAAATCCGATCTAAGGGATGTCCAGCGCTCCCTTAGTAAACAAGATAAGAAATTTTCTTCAGTTATTGTAGAATTTCATAACACTTTTATTATGACAACATTATTAAAGGAGGCAAAAAAGCACAATAAAGAGAACATCTCCAGTCGTCTGAATTCAAGTCATATTGGATTGAGCCCCCATAACAATCCCATTTATATATCAGAATATCTCACTGCAAAATCAAGAAGACTTTTTTATATGGCTCGAGAATTCGCCAAAAAACAAAATTATGCATTTTGCTGGTGTTCAAAAGGTCGGATTTACTTACGAAAAGAACTAGGCTCGGAATATATACTTATAAAACATGAAACTCGTCTAGAGGAACTTAAAAATAAGACTAAGTGACTAACCCTGAATTTGATTTTCTTAACTCAATATGTGTCACCCTTAATATTAAGTTTGATTTTTTTCCATCAATTTGTTTATTCTGTATTAATAAACTCTCTTATTATGTTAAATATAACATACCATAATACTATTGTAACAAATACTACATATTATAATGATTTTAAATATAGATTTAACCAAGCATACATAACTACCCACACATTAGGATACATAATCTCATATACTTATACTCTTTCAAACTCAAAGCCATTCCGTACTTTAAACTATAGCAACACTACAGTTAAACTAATTTATGATAATCATCTTAAATATTTTTTCTCTTTCTTGTTCCGGTTTCCATACTCAGCCCAGAATGTCAATATAATATTCTATACAATATGCCTAAGATTTTTAGAATTTTTGTGCTATATTTTTCTGCTTATGCATTATTTATTAGTTATTATTGTTTATATTGTAACTTTTGTTCAACACAATTTGAAGCCATTGATAGTATATCTCTGTTACACTAGTATATACACAAAACTTACAGGTCAAACAGGTAAATACCATACCTGTATCTTATTTTTAACCCTCAATTTAATAATAAATTTTCATTACTTACATATTTATATTCCAGTAGTAATAGACATGTTTATTATAAACAATATTGCACAATATCATTGTTTATGTATTGTGTTATACCTATCTATTAATATTTTATCTAACATCTTTTATTTGTCAAACTCAATATATGTATATATTTACATTTATGTACCTATTTTAAAACACTTCTTCTATTATTTTTCTAATTGCTTTTATTTTTTATTTTATATTTCTGTCATTTTTATGCAACAAATGAACAACATTATCTTTTATTTACACAAAGGACCTAAGACATACCTGTATATTATCATACATATTTTGCTTTACTATCTCTTACCACTTTACATGCTGTTGATTAATACAAAGTTCCATAATGTTATACTCATATATAAATTAATCAAAATAGCCAAAATATTTTTCACAAATTTTTATTTTATTCTTTATATCTCTATTAGACACACCGTACTTAGTTTGTACAACTATAATGAAGATTTATTAACAGAAGATTATAACCTGAATATAAATGGCTACACATGATATCCTCACGGCCGATATTGATGCTTTAACTATTGCTAATACCTTTACATGTTTACCAGAAAAATGCCTTAAATATATACAGCCGAATAATACTAAGTTAAATATCGTACACCAAAATATACGAAGTATTACTAAAAATCTTGATAGTTTATTGGCTATATTAGAAACTACAAATCTTAGCTATGACATTATTACATTATCCGAATGTTGGTTAAATAAGATACACATAGTTCCTTCACTAACTGACTACACATACTATTGTACCGAAAATAACAGAAATCAAAATGATGGTGTAGTAGTGTACATAAAAAATCATCTCAATTTTTTAGTGTCCAAACCGGTATTTTCAGAAGCCAACTGCCTACTTTGTCAAGACAATAACGTTGCAATTATAACAATGTATCGTTCTCCTTCTTTCAAAAATTTAGATGTGTTCTTTAATGATTTAAATATACTTCTAGAATCGCTAAAAAAACTTCAAACGATTATATTGGTAGGAGATATAAATATTAATATTGCTTCTAATAATTTTGATAGTAATCGAGACACATATCTTAACTTATTGGCTTCTCATGGTCTGCTCCCAGCTTATGATACAGCTACAAGGAATGACAGTTGTTTAGATCATGTGTTTCTTAGAATAAAAGACAAACCTACTGTTCTTAAGCTTGAATCTACAATTACTGATCATATACCAGTAATTGCATCTTTAAATTTTACTAATCAAAAAGTTTCTAATAAAACCAAGCGTGTTGTTATTGATTATGGCACTGTAGCTAACGATATTAATAATATTGACCTTTCTAGTGTTTTAAAATGCAACGATGCTAACCAAGCGGCTAATATTTTAATTAATAAAATTCAATCTATAATAATTAAAAACTCGAAGGAAAGTACAATCTCTAAGAAAAAAGTTATATTAAAACCTTGGATAACCCCAGGTTTGCTTAGGTGTATCCGGCATAGAGACAAATTGCATAAAAAAAGTAAAATGAATCCTGAAAACGAAATTTTATCTCTAAGTTATAAACGTTATAGAAACTTTTGTAACAATTTACTGAGAAAAATTAAGAAAGATTATGAAGAAAATGAATTTTTAAAAGCCAAAAATAATCCTAAACAAACGTGGGCAGTTATTAAAACAATTGCCGATTTGCATAGTAAATCTTCAACTGCACTAAGTTTAACGCCCTTCAGGTCTAACCCAATGTTAACGATCAATGCTCTTAACAAATTCTTTGTAAATATTGGTAAACAATTAGCACAAAAAATTTCATTCATCAATGATTTTTATAAACCTTCCCCCGATAAAATTAACTGTCAGTGTAATTCCTTGGTTTTACTTGATGTAGATGAAGCTGAAATCGAATCTATAATTTTAAATTTACGTAATGACTGTGCAACAGGTGCTGATGGTATTCCTGCTAAATTTATTATAATGTTCCGTAACATTCTGATTCCTTCTATTGTTCACATATGTAATTTAGCTCTTTCTTCTGGTATCTTCCCTGCTTCGTTCAAAGTAGCTCTTGTACATCCCCTCCCAAAAAGTGGTCCATCTGACTCTTTTAATAATTTCAGACCTATTTCTGTACTAACTACGCTGTCGAAAATTTTGGAGAGAGTTATAAATAAACGTCTACACAATTATTTGGAAACGTATAGAATAATAGCCCAAAATCAGTTTGGTTTTCAACCTGGGGTATCCACTGAAGATGCTGTGCTTAGCTTAACTAATAAAATCGTAGATAGTCTAGACAGAAAAGACAAATGCATTGCAATATTCTTAGATCTCTCCAAGGCTTTTGACACCGTATCAAAATCTTTACTTTTAGGTAAATTAGAAAATATGGGAATCAGAGGAACTTGTTTAAACCTATTTCATAATTATTTATCGCATAGATTACAAAAAGTAAAAATAGAAAACCATTTAAGTAGCGAAATGACATTAGATTACGGTGTACCACAAGGCAGTGTCCTTGGACCTACCTTGTTTAAAATATACATTAATGAGCTCTGCAAACTACAAATACCACATTGTGAAATAGTGTGCTATGCAGATGATACAGCACTTTTTATAACTGGATCCAGTTGGGATGATGTGAAGGTTCAGGCTCAGAATGCACTCAAAACAGTCATGGGCTGGTTAAATAATAATTTACTCACCTTAAACATCGACAAAACTAAGTTTGTAACGTTCTTTTTATCGGATTCTAGTAAACCCCCTGAAAACTTTTTAATTAAAGCACATACTTGCCTGTCCTCAACCGAGGGCTGTTCCTGCTTAAGCATATGTAGAGCGGACAACGTTAAATATTTGGGTGTTATTATAGATGAAAATCTGAATTGGCACAAACAAATTAATAGTGTCTGCGCTCGCGTACGCAAGCTCATATTTGTTATGAAAAAGTTACGTAACTCAGCAGGTAACAAAATTTTAAATCTGACGTATGATGCCTTGTGTAACTCCATAATAAGATATTGTATACCTGTCTGGGGAGGGTCACATAAAACACATATGCTTAAACTTGAAAGAGCCCAAAGAGCCGTTCTGAAAGTTATGACGTTCAAACCTTTCTTGTACCCTACAATTCAATTATACCGTGAATGTCAGGTTCTCAATGTAAGACAGATATATATTTTATGCACTACCCTTAAAAAGCACTGTGATGTAATCTATCCCTTACCTGATTCCAATTCAATCCAGAGAAGAAGAGAAAAACCATGTCCAATCTTATCATTTAGAACCACTTTTGCAAGTAAACAATATTCGACAATGAGCTCACATTTATACAACAAAATCGATCACCTCATCAAGATAGTCTCGCTAAGTAAATTCGAAATAAAATACAAATTAAAACATTGGCTTCTAACTTTCAATTATACAGATACAGAAGAATTCTTACGGATTGGAGAGTAAACACATCATACACTACACCACATACATGCGCACACACATACATACATGAATAAACATACACACTTGCACATTTTGGGTCTAAATTTGTATTGTATGAGTAGATAATGCAGCAGAGTACACTAGTAGCTCCAAAGATACAGTTAATACTAGTTTTGGAGCTAGTAGAAGCATGAACAATTATTTAGATTATAAGACTGCAAATTGTAATGTGTCTTCATTTTGTATTTAAGATTGTTACTTATTTTTGAGGCAAATAAATCATTTTATTTCTATTCTAAAAAAAAAGGGAGACTGGAACCTGGTCACTAATGCCGGAACACAACTTAAGGTTGTTATGGCAGCATACTTTAGACCAGGGGTGGTAGCCATCCAGTCGGGCAAATGCCCTACCACCTGGCTGTGGGTTGTTTTGTCGCCTCTTATGAGAGTCTGCCACTACAAAGGAATTTGTATTCTTTCTCCGTTCCTGCACGGATAAAGAATAATAGTTAGCGTATGCATCCTACACTTAAAGGACGCAGGTTCGAATCGCATGCACCACTTAGGCATATTGTCACAATTACCACGTGCTAACAACGGTGAAGGAAAACATCGTGATGCAACCTGCACATCGAGATAACCGATGTGTCAAACCTGCCAAGCCGCCTTGGACAAGCATGGTGGGTATACTGTCCGTTCCCCTATAATGGGAGGCTCGAGCCCAGCAGTGGGCCATTAATGGGCTGTGTTTAACACTTCTTTAAATATGAATTTGTTTGTGGACTGTGAATATTTTAATCATAAAAGAATACTGCACGTGCGTAATATATGATGAGTTTAATAGCAATGGAGGGAAAAAAATATACAGATAAAAGAAAAAAAAAACTTCGTTCTAAATTCAAATATTTAGTATTGGTGGCCAGTACTATGCCACACTAAAGTAATAAATACTTTTTTCAACACACTTGCTCATAAAGTGGCTCTATGGTCACCGCAATTAGGCACAGAATGACACCCATTATCAAACTGTGAGTAAAAAACATTATAACTCACTAGTGAGTTATAGATTTTTTTTTTAATTTTATTGGTTGAGTTGCTTTGTTCTTAAAAAACTTTTTATTAAAAAAAAAAGATCGTGTTCTATAGAACAAATAAATTAATGTTCCTATTGCTTGCTCATTTCATGCAACTTCTTGTTTAAATAGATAATTTTAACTCGTACGTGTTT
This sequence comes from Dendrolimus kikuchii, assembly GCA_019925095.2. Classification (NCBI taxonomy): domain Eukaryota; kingdom Metazoa; phylum Arthropoda; class Insecta; order Lepidoptera; family Lasiocampidae; genus Dendrolimus; species Dendrolimus kikuchii. The sequence continues at coordinate 984,376 of CM034415.1, read as the reverse complement.
AATAAATAAAACTTTCACTCATATATAACTTTTTTTTATCTACTAAATAAAATGAGTTTTTGTTGTTATTTTATTCACAAGTGTGTGGAAAAACGTCGTATGATACACGTGTGTATTGATGATTACCGTCCTCGGCTCTCTTAAGACCCTCGCCTACGGAGTCTCAATGGCGCCTCGGCGGTAATCACCAATGTTACACACTAGTACCATAATGTACTATTATTGGAGATTCCAACAGGCTGATATTATATATATTATATAACAATGGCGAAGGAGACATTGTGATGACCTACACACCGAGATAACTGATGTGTCAAACCTGCCAAGCTGCCTTGGACAAGCGTAGCGGGTATACTGTCTGTTTCTCTCTATTGGGAGGCCCGAGCCCAGCAGTGGGACATTTATGGACTGTTATTATATACATATAGGAATGAAAATAAATGTATTTATTTCAAATTTTATCTGTGCAGGAACGGAGAAAGAATACACTTCTTGCGTTGGAGCGGCCTGTTGTAAGAAGCTACAAAATAACCCACACCCAGGTGGTAGGGTATTTGTCCGTCTCTGGAATCGGCCCCAGAGTAGTACGTTGTATATTACCCATAACACAAGCGTAACTTGCTTAATTTGAGGATAAATAGATGGGTTTCGAGTGGTTGTGTCCGCAATGGGCAAGTAGCAAGCAAGTGTGAGGTGCGTGTGTATGCGTGCGTGCGTGTGTGTGTGTGTGTCCCTACTAATTTGTTTTGAGTCTTATTGCAAACATTAAGCATGTATCAGATTCAAGCTGATATAACCAAGATGTCTTCCACTTCATCATAATTAAGGGTCAAGAGCCATTCAGTCAGATTTTTCTTACACTCATATATAGTTGCATGGGGTAAATGTTAAGAATGTGATTAATTTTATTATAAACGCCTTATGTTATGAATGTGAAAGAAGCAAGTGAGGTGTGTAAGAATAAGCCTAAATGGCGCTCTGTTGTTCGTACCTACCCCGCAAGGGAACTGGCGTGAAGCTATGTATGTATGTATGTATAAACGCCTTATGTAAAGTATATGCAATAATAAATTTATTGCACCAACATTTATGTAACCTTTTTTGTCAACCCTACTGACCATAGAGGCATGACATCATAAGACTGTGGGCAAACTTTCTGCGTACGGGTAATAGACTTCCCTACTTTGACTATACTAATATTATAATTATGAACGACACGACACACCTTCCATGATCAAATTGATCGTGTACTAGCGGAGGGTGATGTCAGGAGCCTTAAGAACAGACGAGTGTGCATGACAAGAGTTATGAATGTCAAAGAAGCAAGTGAGGTGTGTAAGAATGGGCCTAAATGGCACTCCGTTGTTCGTGCCTACCCCGCAAGGGAACTGGCGTGAAGTTATGTATGTATGTATGTATGTATAATTATGAACGTTTACATGGATGTTGGGTACCATAACTATAATGTACATACATACATACATACATAACTTCACGCCAGTTCCCTTGCGGGGTAGGCACGAACTATAATGTAACGTAAATATTATGACATATTCGTATCAACATCCAATTGTAATTCCTTAAAACTGACTAAATTAATTAAATTATTGTTACATACCGACAAAGAAACGCGCAACTGGTTTATTGTTATTGTTTTCAACTTTGTTGGCCGTTCGCAGGTGTGCAAATTACATTTTCTTGGAAGAACCCAGCCCACGAGCTTCCATTGTGTATTGTACAATTTAGTATAAAACAACGCCCGAACGGAGGGGTGAAGCAGTCGAGCGACGATTACAATACAAGCAAAACGTGTACATTCGACAAGCGATATAGTGACGGACTTTGCGCGTGTTGCTGATCGTGCAGATTGTAACAAGTAGTGTCTAGTTTTATTTGTACCTGCTTTATACGTGTTTGTACAGTTCTAATAAACTCTATAGTAATTCCAACGGCATTTTAATTTCGAGTCCCACACTCGACAAATGATTAAATTACATATTATTGACATTTATTAATTAACATTAACATGACAAGACTTATGAATGTCAAAGAAGCAAGTGAGGTGTGTAAGAATAAGCCTAAATGGCGCTCTGTTGTTCGTGCCTACCCCGCAAGGGAACTGGCGTGAAGTTATGTATGTATGTATGTATTGACATTTATTAAAAAAAAGATAAATCTATAAAAATAATTTACTTGTATAAAATTAATGAAAGTATAGTGATTAATTAACCTATGATATCATTCTTAATTGTAATTATGTACGTAACAAATGTTGTTGTACACTCTCATCGGGCCAACTGCTGCTTCTGCATTCTATTTATAACACCTATATATACACAGTTTAACAATATTCTGTTCTATTCTACCTGATTACTCTGGAACAACAGGTCTCAATGAAGTTTAGCACAGGGATAGATTATAATCTGGAATAGCATATACACTACTGTTTATTCCCAAGAATGTATGGTTCCTGTGGGATAACATTAACGCGAGGAAAGCCGCTGGCAAAAGCTAGTAATTATCTATAAACCAGGATAACTTGAATTTATAGTATAGAGACGAAAACAGATTCTCAGAAACGGCGATGGAAGAGGTCACATGCTAAGAAGCAAGTACCCAAAGTGGAACCAGGTACCCCAAGAGTTGGTTACAGAAGCAGAAGCCAGAGCAAGTGTTAGAAAGAACGAAATAATTATTTTATTTAGGACAAATAAACATTTTAACAACACTGAGTAAAATAAAAGATAACTGCATCAATATAAGTCCTAATATTGGACTAAGACTCAGCGTAATGTTAGCCTCTAAGGCCAGCGCTGTTCTTACGCCTGGGACCAGCAGGTGGAGTCACGGAGGACAATACAACACAAATAATATATCATATTGGTTCAGTTTAATAATTATAAAAATACATACATACATAACTTCACGCCAGTTCCCTTGCGGGGTAGGCACAAACAACAGAGCGCCATTCAGGCTTATTCTTACACACCTCACTTGCTTCTTGGACATTCATAGCTCTTGTGATGCACGCTCGTCTGTTCTTAAGGCTCCCGACATCACCTTCTGCTAGGACACAATCAATTTGATCATGGAAGGTGTGTCGTGGCCTTCCACAACTTCTGCATCCATCCACTTTTGCATTGTATATCTGTTTAGTCATTCTTTCATCATGCATTCTTTCCACATGCCCGAAGAACCACCGGAGCATTTATAAAAATGAAACGGGTTATTAGACATATTTACATCGAAATGATAATAATAAACATATATACATAGATATATAAACAAAGTGAGATATGTGAACAAAAAACAATCATGTAAATAAAATAAACAGATTATTGTTAACATTATCATAGGTATTAGTAAAAATGGTCATAAAGCACTCATTTCATATCTTAAGTTATTTTGTTAGAAGTATGTCTTCAAGCTAATTGGTGCACCCTATTGACAAGCAGCACTAGCTTGAGCTGAAAAAGGCCTTTGCCAGATGGCGCTCTGACAGGAAAAATTAATGGCTGATTGATTTTTCAATCATCGGACAAAATTTATCAGACCTAACAAATTATAACCTAAGTGAATTCAAAATTGAAACAATTCAACTGTTTTATTCGTCCAAGGGACATTTTTAATTATACCATGTTAAACTTTATTCCATGAATAACTTTTAATTGGTGATTGGAAAATTGGCCCTTAATTTAGAGTAAAACACATAAAAACACCTCTCAATTTAATACCATATCTTTCTATAAAAATTCTAATGTTAGTGTACATATCACTGCACTCCTAAGCCCGTGGACCGATCTTCATGAAATTTTTCATGTTTGTTCAAGTGGGTCTCCGAATGGTTTAGATTTACAATTGGATCCATTAGATAGCTCTGCAATCAGGTTTTAGGGATGACCCTAATGATTGGAGGAATGGGATGTATTGCTATTCTGTCTCAAAGGAAGATCTTCCAGGGAGGCTATTGTTGTTCCTCGCAGGCTTAGGCCCATCTATCTATTACTGTTGGATATTTTTATATATTCTTTGTATGTATGGGAATCATTTGCAACATCAATTATTGCACAGCGCCGTCTATTAGCTTGTAAGTTCCACTGCAGGGTTATAAATTTTATTTTTTTGGACAGGAAAATGTCTGGTGGGCCTGCTAAGACTAGCGAGATTTACCTTAAATGCTTCAGCAGCACCTGGAGCATGATTTTTATCAGGATGTAGCTGCAGGGCGAGCTTCTTGTAAGACTTCTTGATATCAGAGTCAGTCGCCTCCTTAGTGACACCTGCAAGTATCATAACAATTTTTGGAGTGAAGAAACTATGGGAAAAAGTCACATAAGTAAACAAATTGGGCATCATCAATTGTCTGTGGAACCATAAAAAAATATTAAAAATACCTCACACCAAACCATACTCCATACCTCGACAATTATTCAAGGAATTCTCTCTCTTTCTTCTTTCACCTTCTACTAATTATTTGGCATATATTTTAGTATGTCAAAAAGCGGGTAGTTAGTAAAAAAGAATAAAAGGATCTCTTATGTGAATATCTAGACTTTTATTAAACATAATAGTGGCGACGAGTGTTAAAAATGGAAACTAGCGGCGAAATAAGGGCAGCTAGAGCTGTTACATTTCAAGAATTTAATCAACAAACCGGAAACTGGGACAATTACATTGAACGCCTAAATTATTGTTTTGAGGCAAACGGCATAAGGGAGGACAGTGCAAAACGTGCAAATTTCTTTACCGTGTGTGGAGTGCAGGTTTACGAGACATTATTAGCGTTAATAACGCCGCGCAAATCGAATGAAGTGACTTTTTTAGAAATAGTTACGTGTTTAACAAAACATTATAGCCCTAAACGTAATGAAATTTCAACCTCATATAAATTTTACAAACGCGATCAAAAGCCGGGTGAAAGTGCATCTGAATACATCGCGCAATTACGGAAATTAAGCACATCGTGTAACTTTAAGGACTTGGAACGTATGTTACGGGACAGGCTTGTGTGTGGTATGTTAGATCAGAAACTTCAATATGAACTTTTAAAAAAGGACAATTTGCAGTATTATGAAGTGGTTGACGCAATGTTATCCGCGGAAAGTGCGGGGAGGGATATGCGTATGATGCAGGGAACTTGCGCTGCGCAGCCAACATCATTCACATCAGTTGTACCTGCGTTTTACGACAGTTCTTTGTCAGCAGTGTCGGTGCCAGAACCAATGGACATCAATGCAGTACAAACAAGGACGAACACTCGTTTTTGTTATCGCTGTGGAGGGCACCACAGTGGGGAGTGCCGGTTTATCAATGCGATATGTCGATTTTGCAAAAAGAAGGGACATATAGAAAAAATTTGCATGGTTAAGAAGAAGTCTGTGAAAACAACACAAAACGTCAACTATACTGAACACGGCGAGCGTTTGAATGGAATTTACAACGTCAGTAGCAGCAGCCGCGTGCAACCCTACGAAGTGGCAATTCTTCTTGAGGGGATACCAGTGGTGATGCAAGTAGACACGGGTGCCAGTTTTTCACTTGTTAATGAAAGTACATGGCAAAAACTGCGACGGCATCAACCACGTCTCATACTGCATACCGCACCATACACACTACGCACGTGGACGGACGCGCCAGTTAAGCTGCTGGGTAGGATTACGCTTCAGGTTATTTACAAAGGCTTGCAGCGTGATCTAACAGCAATAGTAGCCAAAGGAAACGGTCCCAATTTATTAGGGCGTGACTGGCTGAAGCCACTTGAAATTACACTGAATATTCATTTTGTGTCTGAAATAGATTTACATGATATAAACAAACTGATAGACAAATATAGTGATGTATTTCAGGAGGGCCTGGGTACATACCGTGGACATCCTGTTACTATTCACTTAAAACCGGAGGTAACACCTAAGTTTTTGAAGGCACGACCAGTTCCTTATGCTATAAAGGACAGAGTGGAAAAAGAAATAGATCGCCTAGTGTCAGAAGGAGTACTTAAATCTACAGCATTCTCAGAATGGGCTACACCAGTGGTACCAATTGTGAAAAGGAATGGTGATATAAGATTATGTGGTGATTATCGCAGTACTGTTAACCAGTCTACAGAATCTGATACATATCCGATGCCAACAGCTAACGAAGTATTTGCAAATATAGCGGGTGGTAAATTCTTTTCAACATTAGACTTAGAACGCGCGTACACACAGGTCACTGTGGATAACAACACTGCCAAACTTTTAACGTTAAATACTTGCAAGGGCTTGTATACGGTGCACAGGCTCGCCTTTGGAGTTAAAGCATGCCCAGGTATTTTCCAGCGGTTGATGACAGCACTGCTGGCTGGCATTCCTGGGGTAGCAGTTCTAATAGATGACATTATAGTATGTGGCCGCACTATGTGGGAGATGCATCAGCGTTTGGATATGGTACTACATAGAATCTCTAGATCGGGACTGCGCCTTAACAAAGCGAAATGTAAATTTGCTAAGGATAAAGTAGAATTCTTAGGATTTATTATAGATGCTGAAGGTATTCATCCCGCTCCTAGCAAGGTTGAATCTATAATGAAGACACCAGAACCTAAAAACATTGCAGAATTACAAGCATTTTTAGGTTTATATAACTTTTATGAACGTTTCATACCACACAAGGCTACATTATTAGAGCCACTACATCGGTTATTGGATCGATCACAAAAATGGCGTTGGACAGATTTAGAACAGCGAACATTTGACACCGCTAAACGTTTACTGTCATGTGACTTAACACTAATTCACTATGATTTGGAAAAACAATTGGTACTGACCTGTGATAGTTCAGACTACGGAGTCGGAGCTGTAATTGCTCATGTAATGGAGGACGGGCAAGAGCGCCCAATTGCAATGGGATCTCGTACCTTGCATACTCATGAAAGACGATATTCACAACTAGACAAGGAAGCAGCAGCTATTATGTTTGGCCTACAAAAATTTCATAATTACTTAATGGGCAGACATTTTGTTATCATAACAGATCACAAACCATTACTAGGTATATTTGATCCTAAAAAGCAGATACCTACAATGTTGTCACCCCGCTTGACTCGTATAGCTATAGCATTAACTTCCTATAGTTATGATATAATATATAGACCAGGTTCTCAGATTGGCAACGCCGATGGTTTGAGCCGTTGGCCACAGCCAGTTCCAGAGGAACCTGAGCCTCAGCTGTATGATGTTCTTCTAATGGCAGAAAGGCCAGATGACTTTCCAGTGGAAGCAGAACAAATTGCACGAGAGTCAAAAAAAGACAGAATACTGTCACAAGTTATTCATCACATGAAATGTGGCTGGCCTGCCAAAGTAAATGATGGTGAACTTCGTGCTTACTGGTTACACAGAAATGATTTATCATTAATGGAAGACTGCATATTACACAGTTGTCGGGTTGTGGTTCCAGCACAATTGCGAACCCAAATACTACAGTTTTTACATAATACTCACAATGGAATAGTAAAGACTAAAGCACTAGCTAGAAGTTATGTTTGGTGGCCACACCTAAATGAAGATATAGAAGAGTTAGTCAGAGATTGCCAACGATGCGCAGAAAATCAACACATGCCACCAAAAACTAGCCATGAATGGATAACTCCAACAAAACCTTGGTCTCGAATACATGTGGATTTCGCAGGGCCATTCCAAAATAAACTGTTTTTTATTGTGGTGGATGCTTATTCAAGATGGCCTGAAGTAATTGTAATCAACAACATGACTTCAAATACTGTGATTAAACACCTTAGAAACTTATTTGCAACTCATGGCATATGTGAAACTTTAGTGTCAGACAATGGTACCCCATTTATATCAAGGGAGATGGAAGATTTTCTGGAGGCGAATAAGATCAAACATGTGACTACAGCCCCTTATCATCCTGCTACAAATGGGCTGGCCGAGAGGATGGTACAAACCGTCAAGGATAAATTACGCAAGATGGACAATATGAACTGGGACGTAAAGATTCCAAACATGCTATTGAGTTTAAGAACAACTCCATGTGTTACAACACAAAAGAGCCCAGCCGAACTATTAATGAATCGACGCTTAAGAACATTGCTAGATAGTTTACATCCAGATAATATACAAACTAAAAAGATGAACCAACAGATAGAAAGAAATGCACAGAAGAAGCATAGAGAAACACAAGTAGGACAAAAAGTAATGTACAGAAACTATGGAAATGGGCCAAAATGGATGCCAGGTACAGTGGTAGACAAAGGAGGGCCATCCAGTTACAGAATTAAAATGAAGAATAATAGTGAGGTGGTAAACAGACACATCGATCAACTAGTGCGTTTCGACCCACAGACAACTAATACACCAGACGAAGAGTTGGCAACAGAAGTGCAGGAGGATACTAATCAAGATAAAGGAACTGACACACAAATGGAAGACACAAATAATGAGAATGAGCAAGTAAAACAGTCTTGCCCGGAAGAAGTTATTGAGATTCCGAGCACTGAGAAGTGGGAAGAAATGTTAGGAATCCCTAGCACTTCTGAAATATCCTATGGGGGAAGGAAGTTTAAACAAAAACGGAATATGTATGCTAAATCTCCATATGCTAGGAATAATTATGTAGAATAATTGTGCAGTTACGGTTAATTGTATTTAATCTTAGCTTTAATGTTTTTTTTTTTTTGTATTGCATAGTGATGTCATAGTATTAAATGGTTTAAAGTACTAACTTGGGGGAAAGGTATGTCATGTATTCATTCATATATTTTAGTATGTCAAAAAGCGGGTAGTTAGTAAAAAAGAATAAAAGGATCTCTTATGTGAATATCTAGACTTTTCGGGCTGGAGGGCGTCCGACACTACGTTTACCGAGACGCGGTCTCCACTCCAGGACTCGTTTGCTCCATCGGCCATCGGTCCTGCGGCAGATGTGACCGGCCCACTGCCACTTCAACTTGCTAATTTTGCGAGCTATGTTGGTTACCTTGGTTCTCTTACGGATATCCTCATTTCTAATTTTATCCAGAAGAGAAACACCCAACATAGCTCGCTCCATAGCCCGTTGAGCGACTTGGAACTTGTGGACCAATCCTGCCGTAAGTGTCCATGTCTCGGCCCCGTAGGTCAGGACGGGGAGGACGCACTGCTCGAAGACTTTTGTCTTCAAGCATTGCGGAATGGTCGACGAGAAGACTTGACGAAGTTTACCGAATGCTGCCCAGCCCAACTGAATCCTCCTATTGGCTTCCCCCTCGAAGTTGTGCCTGCCGACCTGTATGTTCTGTCCAAGGTAGACATATTCTTGCACAGCTATAAGATCACCATTTGTACCTAATTCTAAACCGTTTTCATGTATTGTTTCAATAATGTTCAATATCAATCAATATCAATATAACTTCACGCCAGTTCCCTTGCGGGGTATGCACGAACAACAGATGTTATTGTACAATAAAGTACATTCTATTCTATTCTAATCATTTTTCATGTGCAGAGTGAGAGTTCTTTTAGTCCACTTCTCCCTCTCCCCTATTCCGTTGCCTTATCCGATTCCTCCTGTTTTAACCTTCTATCCCATGCTTTTTATCTTATCCCTCTGGCCCCATACTCTTTAACCTAAATATCCTATCCTAAAGGCTGGGAATACATTGGCTTTGTCCCTGGTGTTGCAAACATCTATAGGCAAGGGCTTCCATTAGTTGGGCCATCTACCCGTCTGTCAGCTTCACAATAAAAAAACTACCATAAAATACAAAAGAAATTAAAACAATCCCAGAAATAAATTGATATATTAATGAAAGAATAAAAAAAAATATTCTTACATCTTTTTCCTAATTTATTAAATATGTTGCTTTATGGTGATAGTGCAACAGCTAGTTCATATTAGGTTACTACACATAGAAGTTCCATATTATTTAAAAAATATATCAAAATTAGTAATGTAGGCATAATTTCATAGATTTATAAATAAAAAAATAGAGCTAGTTAGTAATAAATAAAAGACACTAGATGCTACATAAAGTATTAACATTTAAATCTAAACTTCGTGTTGACCAATTAGCTATATTCTTACCTGAATTCCACAAGAATCTAATATAATTCTTGTATATTTATTATGGTGATCTGATATCGCGAATATGGGGTTTAGATAATTAGTACTTAAGCACATTCTACAACAACTCCATTTATACATAATGAAAGAATATTAAAATTACGAATGCGTTAAATGGTTATGATGCTTTTTTCACTTAATAGTTAATAAATTAAAACCGAAAAACAGATAATTATAAACATAAACAAAAAGCAAAGCCATAGCTTTCTCGAGTGTGATAAAATGTCACTGTCATTTTTTTGCTCTTCAATTTATCATAATGGCAGGCAAAAGAACATAGTTTATAGTTCTTTAACTAGAAAAAGAACATTTCTGTTGATATACACAGTTGTCATTATTTATCGCAGTAAATATCCTACGTTTATTTTACTCAACTGAATTAACGTTTTGGAAAAGAAAACTGCATAAGAAGCCACCACCGTAGTTGTTCCGATTGCTCCTAAAAAATATAGTATTTTACTTTTTTATTTAATACACCATCCTGATTTACATACATACATAACTTCACGCCAGTTCCCTTGCGGGGTAGGCACGAACAACAGAGCGCCATTTAGGCCCATTCTTACACACCTCACTTGCTTCTTTGACATTCATAACTCTTGTCATGCACGCTCGTCTGTTCTTAAGGCTCCTGACATCACCCTCCGCTAGTACACGATCAATTTGATCATGGAAGGTGTGTCGTGGCCTTCCACGACTTCTGCATCCATCCACTTTTGCATTGTATATCTGTTTAGTCATTCTTTCATCATGCATTCATTCCACATGCCCGAACCACCGGAGCATTCCTTTCCTTACCTTCACCCCGACACTTTCTTTCAGACCAACTCTCTTTCTTACTTCGGTATTACGAACGCGGTCCGCGAGCGTCACTCCGCAGATTTTGCACAGTGCTCGCATCTCAACCGCGTTTACTCTACTTTCATGCTCTCTCTTCCATATCCAACTCTCGCTTCCATACGTGAGCGTAGGTACCAGCACCGCGTTGTGTATGGAGAGCTGGGCCTTCTGGCTGAGGTTCTTAGCGCCTAGAAGTTTACCTAACGCTCCATTCAAACTATTCCCCAAATTCACTCGTCTTTCTTCATCCTGATTTATGGAGAGGTATACCGCATTAAACATAATTTTTCGACGCGCTAAAGCCTTGTTGGAATCACTGTATTGATAACAGCTCTTAAGGCCGCTGTATTGCGCTCCTTGCAAAAGAACTTTTAAAACCAAATTTGGTTTCCCTAGCCATCTGCGCTCGCATAGCCGGATTTTGTAAGGTTCGTTGACGGATACGTCAAGGAACTGTATATTAAGGCCTCGTTGATCGGTGTCATACCACGCTAAGTGTTCAATTAATTTCCGAACATATAATTTAAGTTTTTTACTGTGGTAATTTTTGTTATAATATGTTTTTTCTACCATGGTAACATTCTCTTCTAAATTACCCTTCTGTTGTTATGTTTGTTGTTCTTGTATAAATATTTCATTTAATAAATATACTTAACTTTACTGACCACGTTTTTAATTATACACTAAGAAAACCAGCTTGAAATGGTTCTCCCTGACCTTATTGAGTTTTGTATGATAAACAAGACTTCCGATGGTCCACTTTCCCCTATCTCAAATGTCACATTCCACCCACTTTACCCCATCCTAAATTCTAGTAACGCGTTAGAATCGATGGTGATGGTTACCGCTTTCCATTATTTAAGCCATCTACTAGCTTCACAATGAAAAAAAAAACTTCAACGGACAAGTGGAAAAACGAATCACAACGGACAAGTGGAAAAACAAATGGCAACGGACAAATGGCAAAACGAATCGCAACTTATCTTATCCGTGCAGGAACGGAGAAAGAATACAATTTCCTGCGTTGGGGCGGCCTGTCGTAAGAGGCGACAAAACAACCCACAGCCAGGTGGCAGGGCATTTGCCCGACTGGACGGCTACCACCCCTGATCTAAAGTATGTCGCCATAACAACCTTGTGTTGTGTTCCTGCATTAGTGACCAGGTTCCAGTCTCCCTTAAGAGAGCAGCAGCGCATTTGTAGCACCTTTGGTGTTGCAAATGTCTATAGGTGATGGTAACCGCTTTTCATCAAGTGGGCCGTCTGCCTGTTTGCTGTCCTCCTGCAAAAAAAAAAATTAACTTCATGTTTTACAGGCAGGTTTTCAAATTGGACAAGGACATTAACAATCTGCTGTTTCACTTCTACTATGTGTCCCAGCACATATTTCGCAGGTTTACTGCAAATTATGATTTAATTAGGTTAGGTATAATAAATACATTTTAATGAATGCATTTTTTATTTTTTCAAAAAAAAATTACTGAATTCGATCTGGAACCAAAAAACATCCATAGACTACTTTAAAATTATACCGCCCTCCACGCGTCCGTAACGCTTTTTCGTACATACATACATACATAACTTCACGCCAGTTCCCTTGCGGGGTAGGCACGAACAACAGAGCAACAATTGATCGTGTACTAGCAGAAGGTGACGTCAGGAGCCTTAAGAACAGACGAGCGTGCATGACAAGAGTTATGAATGTCAAAGAAGCAAGTGTGAGGTGTGTAAGAATAAGCCTAAATGGCGCTCTGTTGTTCGTGCCTACCCCGCTTTTTCGTGACAGAAAAAATCCTAATACCCCCCGTCTATATAGAAGATTCACATCAAAAACTGCACACAACAGCTCTTCTCTCCGATCGAACTGTTATACCTAGGCCCTTTTCCTCCAGACCTGCTTACCTTTGCCTTCCGCTCTGCTGTAGTAGCATCCAATAGTCTATTAATACACCTCCCGTTCCTTCACCCAGTCAGTCCCCAGTCGCCATTCCTCCGCCGCGCATAATTGCCGGATCGCTGTTTCTTATTTTTTAAGTTCAGTTCTAAGTTCTAATTAATTTCATTTTTGTATTTTCTTCGTGTGTAAATAAAAATCTTTTTTAAAAAGGTGTTTTAAAGACCCCGGATAACAGAACGGTGTCCTCGGAGGATACGCAGATGGAGTCAGTCTTTGGTGGGAAACAGGCGTGATACTTTTTATCAAAATTTACATATTAAATAAAACAAAGGTTATGGTGTTTGAAAGAGAAGAAACCAGAACTAATGCAAGGATAATGGTCGATGATGTTATGCTAGAGCAAGTGAATGAGTTTGTATATCTTGGATGTGCTTTTAGCAGGGATGGAAGGTACACCGCTGATATAGAAAGAAGAGTGAATTTGGGGAATAGTGTGAATGGAGCGTTAGGTAAACTTCTAGGCGCTAAGAACCTCAGCCAGAAGGCCCTGCTCGCCATACACAACGCGGTGCTGGTACCTACGCTCACGTATGGATGCGAGAGTTGGGTATGGAAGAGAGAGCATGAAAGTAGAGTAAACGCGGTCGAGATGCGAGCACTGCGCAAAATCTGCGGAGTGACGCTCGCGGACCGCGTTCGTAATACCGAAGTAAGAAAGAGAGTTGGTTTGAAAGAGAGTGTCGGGGTGAAGCTAAGGAAAGGAATGCTCCGGTGGTTCGGGCATGTGGAGAAAATGCATGATGAAAGAATGACTAAATAGATATACAATGCAAAAGTGGATGGATGCAGAAGTCGTGGAAGACCACGACACACCTTCCATGATCAAATTGATCGTGTACTAGCAGGAGGTGATGTCAGGAGCCTTAAGAACAGACGAGCTTGCATGACAAGAGTTATGAATGTCAAAGAGGCAAGTGAGGTGTGTAAGAATAAGCCTAAATGGCACTCTGTTGTTCGTGCCTACCCCGCAAGGGAACTGGCGTGAAGTTATGTATGTATGTATGTAAATAAAACAACAACAATAAGATCAACCAACTTTACTTCATAATCAATAAAATAAAACTTAACACTAAATACATTTACGTCCGCACTCAGAAAAACTTAAGGAACCATTAACGCGAAAACGTATGCGATACTAACTTTTACACGCGACTTCGTTTGCACTTGCTTTTCTTACATTATCTATACACAAGGAGCTGCATCTAAAGAACACAATTTTATTGCCTTGCTTTACAAATCTATGAGGATTTTGCAGAAACGTTGAAACATTTTCAAGATATCTATATTTTTACGTTAATTTTCTATTTTTACCCTCTTCAAGATGTTTTTAAACGCAAAAATTATCTTATCTCACTCTCTAGGATGCAATCTCCTGGTTCCGGTTCAAGAATTTAAATATTTTTACTGTATATGATAATTATTTAAATTTTCCACAAATTAATGGAAACACCATAATGCTATTTTATATGAAGACCGATTCTCCAACCAACAGAGCAATGTCCTTTCTCTCAGCGCCATTTACGGCCGGTTCTTGTCTTACTATTCATTCACTTGCACTACTATCGGTTGAATTTTGACATTACTTGTCAGCTTATGTCAAATTTTAACCGATACTAAGGCAAACTGTTATTAAAATGAAGTTGTTGACACTGGCACCTCAGATGTCAAGTTATTTTAAAAAAATTGACACGACCTTTCATATATTCTTTTGCCCCCTCATGTCTGTCTTCTAAGGCTACGTTCCAGAAGGGCTTCACAACCACCACGTACACGACTGCGATTTTTTCTGTTCCACTTGCTTGCGGACGTCATAATCATACACTCTAGTGGAACGGATTATGGGGCGTTGATGTCATAAACGACGAAATACACAAATGTCTTTGGTTGATTTGAAAATCGCGCCTTTTTCAATGTCAAGAGACAGAGAGAATTTTAATGGTCTGTGGTCAACGCCTACTTCGACCCAACCCTTGACATGGGTCGTTGTGAGCGCTGTGCGACCGAAAATGATGACGTCATTACGGACATTTTAACGACGGCCATAACGACCGCGGTCGCCTTGTAGAACGGCAGACCAAGCATTTCGTGCGTTGTGAGATAATAAAGGAACGCGTCCAAACTGAATAGTATTAAGTTTATTAAATGCCTTTTTATCCTTTACATTTGCTCATTTCTAATTCTCCAAACACTCGACCGCTACGATCCCGAAATTCTACACAAATGAATGGTCGGCATATACAGGAGATGAAGAAGAATAATCAGTCGACTCTCGATAATTTGAAGGGACTCGAGGGACCAGAGATGAATTTCAAATTGTCAAGAGTTCAAAATAACAAGCGTTTAAATAACCACACGTTTTTTTTCACTTATGGAAAGACATTTGTTTAAAATTTTGATTCAAATTAACGAGTTTCAAATTATTGAGAGTAGAATAAAATAGAAACAACGCACACAGCGTGTTCCACTAGTAGCTCACAACGCCCAAAATGCTCCGTTAGCCGATCCGCAAGGCGACCGCGGTCGTTGTGGTCGTGGCGAAGCCGTCACTAATGACGTCATCATTTCGATCACACAACGCTCACAACGACCCATATCAAGAGGTGGGTCGAATAACCGTTCCACTAGAGTTTATGATTGAAACGCCCGAAACAAGTGGAACGGGAAATATCGCGGTAGTGAACGTGATCGTTGTGAGTCCCTAACGGAACGTAGCCACAGAGTTAAGCTTCGCATTTCTAATATTAATATAGATCAGCTGTCAGCACTTCAAATAAAGGCGTAAATCGAGAAATTAAAATTATTACTGTTGACATTTAACGGTCCATTAAATGTCTTTGAGTGCGGCTGTTAATAATAAATAATTCATATTAAGATAAATTTGACTAAAGTTTATTGAAATAATATAAACAACCCAAGCGGTAAACAGTATTATCATACTTTATCCATACACGACTAACAATTGGCCAGCCAAGTATGAAATTCAGAAAACCCCGAATTCTATATTTCCAAAGAAAAAAGATTTATTTCGAACTACAATCACAAAAAAATAGTACATACATAAAACACCGACGTAAATAAATGCAAAATGCAATCAAATTTATTTTAAGACTACTTTTAAACGGTTTTAAGCGGGGTAATTTATTTGATTTTTGTTATTCCGACGTTTCACGGAAGAAATTAGATTAGGCTCCCATAGAGTAAATAGTAACCATAAACAAAATTAAAACTAAATAATTAAAATGAACAAGTTGGCGGTAGCTGCGGTAGGCTAAATTTTTTTTCTTTCTTTTTATGGCTATTGCTGCTAGGGCGATGTTACCAATGTCAAGTAGTGAAAGAATCATTTATGTCGATTTAAAAAACCTTAACAATACTCGTTGACAGTTGACATCTTTGTCTTCCGTGATCACGGCCACTGAAAAGTGCCCAAAACGTCGGAAAAAACCAAAATCAAATAAATTTCCGCGCTTAAAACCGTTAAAACGTAGTTTTACTATGTGTACAAGTTGCGAATACTTAAGAAAATATAATGTTTTATTTTATAAAAAAAAACTGAATTCGGTCCGGAACCAAAAAAAATATCCAGTCTACTTTAAAATTATTCCGCCTCTCATCACGCGATATACCTTCTACCCCATCCGCGCGGCCGTAACGCTTTTTCGTGGCAGAAAAGTCCTAACACCCCCCCCCCCTCCTAAACGTTTCAAAAAACAAGTAAATGTAGTATTTTCGTAGCTCATCACAACGAGTACATACACAAAAATAATTAATGAAAATGAACAAGTTGGCGGTATGCTAAATCACTTGACATCTTTGTCTTCCGTGATCACGGCCACTGAAAAGTGGCCGAAACGTCGGAAAAAACCAAAATCAAATAAAATTACCGCGCTTAAAACCGTTAAAACTTAGATTTATTATGTATACAAGTCGCGAAAACTTCAGAAAATATTATTGTCACTACCACTCAACTTCTTAGCTCTTCTCTCAATTGACTCTAACGCTTCTAGTTGATATTTATCCGTCCCAAAGATGAGAAATACTCCATGCAAGATCTTAAAAGTCACAATACAATATTGGATTTTTCTCGTGATTTTGAATTGTTGCTTAAATTTTGCCACGACTGAGACGACGTATATTGTTGACTTGTATTACAAGTCTTCCCTTGGGTTTTCTTATAGCAAAATAACGCTAGACTTAGCAAGAGAAGACTTGTAATACAAGTCTTCCAAAATCCAATATAGTATTGTCTCTGGAAATGTAGAATTCACAGGCGTTTTCAGAATTACATACTTTACTAGTTAATTTTTAATCCTAATGCCTCTGCTACACGAGTCAATGTTAGTGACCGAGACCAAAATCTTTTAAAGCTACACTAGTGTATAAAGAGTTGGTCTGAAAGAAAGTATCGGGGTGAAGGTAAGGTAAGGAATGCTCCGGTGGTTCGGGCATGTGGAAAGAATGACTAAACAGATATACAATGCAAAAGTGGATGGATGCAGAAGTCGTGTAAGGTCACGACACACCTTCAATGATCAGATTGATCGTGTACTAGCGGAGGGTGATGTCAGGAGCCTTAAGAAGAAGCAAGTGAGGTGTGTAAGAATGGGCCTAAATGGCGCTCTGTTGTTCGTGCCTACCCCGCAAGGGAACTGGCGTGAAGTTATGTATGTATGTACTAGTGTATAAACATGGGTCATGGGTCAACGCCATTAATTATGACGCATTAAACCATTTGGCTACATCTAACATTAGTAGTGTAGCAGCGGCATAATCCTACTAATTTTCTTCCATTTTGAACTATTTCAATAATTTTCCTTAAACGTAATTATATTTTTTTTTTCATATATTTCAATGGATGCCTGTGATGCGCGCCAAAACAATTAACACAGAAGTCCGTTAAGTAAAATATTAACCATATATCTAACCATTCCTAATAAACTATGTTAATAATTGCTGAAATAACAACGAGAAGAACAAGACACAAGACTTTTGCGTCAACTGGGTTGGCGCGCTGTCTTTAATAACTCAATACAATAATAATCATTATATTATATCCCGCGGGCAATGCGTTGTACAAGAAAAAAAATAATTCTCGTATTAAGAAAGCTCACAAAAAAAAATGTAAAGGAAAATCTTATTGAAATAACACGAATCGACGGTTGAAAGACTATTTGGTTTAAGCGAAATTTTGTTTCTTACTATACTAATATATAAAGCTGAAGAGTTTGTTTGAACGCGCTAATCTCAGGAACTACTGGTTTGATTTGAATAATTCTTTCAGTATTGGATAGCCCATTTATCGAGGAAGGCTATAGGCTATATATCATCACGCTAAGACCAATAGGAGCGGAGCACCAATGAAGAATGTTTCAAAATGGGGGAGGGGGGTTACTTATTTTATTTATTTTATTGCAGGAGTTCAGCAGACAGGCAGACGGCCCACTGGATGGAAAGCGGTTACCATCGCCTATGGACATTTGCAACATCAAAGGTGCTACAAATGCGCTGCTGCTCTCTTAAGTGAGTCTGGAACCTGGTCACTAATGCCGGTACACAACTCAAGGTTATTATGGCGACATACTTTAGACTAGGGGTGGTAGCCATTCAGTCGGGCAAATGCCCTACCACCTGGCTGTGGGTTTTTTAGTCGCCTCTTACGACAGGCTGCCCGGCCGCAGGAAATTGTATTCTTTCTCCGTTCCTGCACGGATAGACGGTTTACTTATTTTTTTTTATATCTATTCCACGAGGACGAAGTCGCGGGCTGAAGCTAGATTGACATATTTTGCAAAAATATGTCGTGACACAGCTTCTTTATTTAATCAGGGTGTTTTAATAAAAAAAATATAACAAAAACGACTTGAAACTAAAAAGCAAAAAATAAATATTTCCTACAACACCTTGAAGTCAAATTTGCAAAATATAGTAACTTTTAAATTTGCTTTAGCTCTAGAAATAATATAATATCAAGCGCCAGTAGAAATTGTACTAGTGGCACGCTTATACAAATGTAGACGCTTTTCAACGAGGGCTGCTTTCGATTTCCCCGACATCCACTCATCAAATCCTGATCCTGAGATGACTTGGTGACAATGGGACCAACCCAGGAGTATACTCTTTCTTTTTTTTTCTTAAAAAAAAAATAGGTCAACAATTGACGGAGAAATCGAGTAACAACCATATAAAAAGAAATGCAGTCGAATTAAGACCCTCCTTTTGGAAGTTGGCGATATGAACTTTTATTTAACTACTAGCTGTGCCCGCGACGTCGTCCGCGTGGAATTTGTTTTCAATACTCCCCGATTTTGAAACATTCTTCATTGGTGCTCCGCTCCTATAGGTCTTAGCGTGATGATATATAGCCTATAGCCTTCCTCGATAAACGGGCTATCTAACACTGAAAGAATTTTTCAAATAAGACCAGTAGTTCCTGAGATTAGCGCATTCAAACATACAAACTCTTCAGCTTTATATATTAGTATAAGATAGCCGACGTTGCTACAGTAACCTTGTTCAATTATAAAACACAGGTTTTTAAATTTATTTTTACAGATACGCTGTTGACTTAAAAAATTTTGAAAATGTCACTTTAGACAGCTAGCCTTTCAACCCTCGATAATGGCTACGTTCCATTAGAGACTCACAATGACCGCGATTTATCCCGTTCCACTTGCTTGCCGGCGTTACAATCGTAAGCCCAAGTGGAACGGCTATTCGACCCACCTCTTGACATGGGTCGTTGTGAGCGTTGTGTAATCGAAATTCATGATGCCATTAGTGACGTTTTCGCCACGACCACAACGACCACGGTCGCCTTGTGGAACGGCTGAGCATTTTGGGCGTTGTGAGCTACTAGTGGAACGCGGTAAGAGACGAATCTTTAATTGTAAAGTGCTTATAATATTTTTAAATAGTGTTTTAGGTTTGAGTGTTGTATATAAGCGTGTAATGTAAGGCCTCTTATTTCCAAGCTATATACCAACTGAACTTTATTCCAACTCAGTATGCGTAAAACTTAAATCAGTTTGCAGTGAAGTTACCTCCATGAAGTTGCACAGCTCGCGGTGCGTAACCAACCGAAATTCCACAAACAGCCATCCTAGCTAATGACAGTTTATTAGTCGGCTAAAAAACTATCTGATGGCTTTTTGGCT
Organism: Dendrolimus kikuchii; assembly: GCA_019925095.2. Taxonomy (NCBI): domain Eukaryota; kingdom Metazoa; phylum Arthropoda; class Insecta; order Lepidoptera; family Lasiocampidae; genus Dendrolimus; species Dendrolimus kikuchii. The sequence continues at coordinate 964,324 of CM034415.1, read as the reverse complement.
AATGGATGAATGCCTCGTAAACTGACAGCTGTTTGTCAGCGTTCGGTTTTATTCAACAACCATTCGCCAGCTGTTAACTTTGCGTAATCTTGCCAGTGTGCGAAGTAGTTGACAACTGTGCAGTGGCTATTTTGAAAACAACCGCTAATTAGCTGGCTTATAACACAAGCGTAACTTGCTTAATTTGGGGATATACAATATGTGTGTTTGTCTGCCGATTATTATATTATTATTCACATATGAAAGAATGACTAAACAGATATACAATGCAAAAGTGGATGTACGCAGAAGTCGTGGAAGGCCACGACACACCTTCCATGATCAAATTGATCGTGTACTAGCAGAAGGGGATGTCAGGAGCCTTAATAACAGACGGGCGTGCATGACCAAGAGTTATGAATGTCAAAGATGCAAGTGAGGTGTAAGAATAAGCCTAAATGGCGCTCTGTTGGTCGTGCCTACCCCGCAAGGGAACTGGCGTGAAGTTATGTATGTATTCACATATATATTTTATTTCCAAATTTTTTACATTTTTCTTATAAAATATATACATTTATTTATAAAAAAAATATATAAAAATCTGATCTTCGCCGGCAGTGGGGCCTAGGGTCCAGGCTGCCGGTGGTTAAGGCTCCAGACACGGAAATCTCCTCACAATACGGGCCGTGTCCAACAGAGCTGCCTTCTGCATCCGACCCTTCACCCAGATACCAAGCGAGAGCCTCTCAAGGTGGCGGTCAAGGCTCTTCGCTATTAGTCCGTTCACTGACATATTATTATTTTGTCTTCTGCGCAGTTGCATGTGCAAACTTCAAGAACGCAAATTTAAGATTTACCCATACTACTTACTATCAATACCATGCAATATTTATTCTACTTCAATTTATGTAAATAACTCGGATAATAAGTTAAAAATGTAGAACACTTCAGAATTAACTTTATTCTTTATTTACACTCGATATTTATCGTTTCAAAAGGTGACAAGCATGACAGGCAGTATTTTTTTTTTTTTTATTGCCTGAAGCAGGCAAACAGGCGAACGGCCCACTTGATGGAGGGTGGTTACCGTCGCCTATAGACGTTTGCAACACCGCGTTGCCGGCCTCTAAGAAATGTTATATCGCCCTTCTTAAACGACCCCATGTCGTAGCGCAGAGGGATAACCTCGGCGGGAAGTTCTCGCCAGATCATTGTTGTACGCGTAATAAACGTTCTACAGAACCGTTGCGTAGTTGAGCGTGGGAGCTCCAGGAAATGGCGTTGCCACCAGATCCAGTTCCTCGGAACACTCCCCGTTGTACAGGCGGTAGAATACGCAGGGGGACGCAAAGTCTCTCCCAAGGCTAAGCGATTCTAATCCGCCTGTTGTTGTGTTGACGAGGGGGTCAGTCTGGTAAGCGGGTGCTCCAGCCCATAAGTGTGAGCAGTATTCCATATGCGGCCTAAACTAGAGATGGGCAACGCTGGGCTATGTCGCGCAATTGCGCTAACTCATTCCACTGCGCCGCGTTTACAACTCGTTTGTTCCGAACGTATTGACTCCAAACATGCGATCAAAGTACATACAGATTACTTTGCTAATTTTTTTTTATTGCAGGAGATCAGCAAACCGTCGCCTATGGACATTTGCAACACCAAAGTTGCTACAAATGCGCTGCTGCTCTCTTAAGGGAGACTGGAACTTGCCCTAGGTGCAAGCCAGCCTTTTGGCCACGCGAGACCTCAACTAGACGCGTTGAGAGGTCTCGATAGAGGTGATGAGCTCCAGGCCCCCACGGCCCCAGAGTTTCAACCCCGAAAGCCACAAATATGTACCGACTACCAAGGGACACATTTGCAGAGTTTCCGGGCCTCTTGGTGTGCGGCAGCAGCCCCGGCTGTCACATCGGAAGCCACCAAAGTACCAACACAATATTTGGTTGTATTTTACTTTTAAAATTTCTTCAAAGTCAATTGCAGGAGTTCAGCATACAGGCAGACGGCCCACTTGATGGAAAGCGGTTACCATCGCCTATGGACATTTGCAACAGCAAAGTTGCTACAAATGCGCTGCTGCTCTCTTAAGGGAGACTGGAACCTGGTCACTAATGCCGGAACACAACTCAAGGTCGTTATGGCGGCATACTCTAGACCAGGGGTGGTAGCCATCCAGTCGGGCAAATGCCCTACCACATGGCAAAATCTTGTATTAGTTCAAAATACATTTAAAAAAGAGCCACGAATGTATATACAATTATGATATGTTGGTATGGAGTTTGTTGGGCCGCATCTTCTCCGTTAACAAAACTAAAATTGGCTTGGAAGTCGCCTGTTGGACTGAATAACTTTTAATAAGTGATCCATAAGATTTTTCAGCATTATTTTCGCTTACTTTAGCGCAGTTTAATTGAAAACGTTATTAGGTGAAAATAGTTCTTCGTATAACCTTATAAACTATATCGGCCAATAAGTCTTACGGCAATCTCTTCCAGATATCATTTGGATGGGCAAGGTCTTGTTTAAAAGAAAGGATTGGTATTTTTTTTAATTTTTATTGCAGAAGTTCAGTATACATGCAGACGGCCCACTTGATGGAAAGCGGTTACCATCGCCTATGGACATTTGCAACAGCAAAGTTGCTACAAATGCGCTGCTGCTCTCTTAAGGGAGACTGGTCACTAATGCCGGAACACAACTCAAGGTTGTTATGGCGGCATACTCTAGACCAGGGGTGGTAGCCATCCAGTCCGACAAATGCCCTACCAGCTGGCAAAATCTTGTATTAGTTCAAAATACATTTAAAAAAGAGCCACGAATGTATATACAATTATGATATGTTGGTATGGAGTTTGTTGGGCCGCATTTTCTCTGTTAACAAAACTAAAATTGGCTTGGAAGTCGCCTGGTGGACTCATAACTTTTAATAAGTGATCCATAAGATTTTTCAGCATTATTTTCGCTTACTTTAACGCAGTTTAATTCAAAACGTTATTAAGTGAAAATAATTCTTCGTATAACCTTATAAACTATATGAATGGCCAATAAGTCTTAAGGCAATCTCTTCCAGATATCATTTGGATGGACAAGATCTTGTTTAAAAGGAAGGATTAGTATGCACTTTAATCAAATAATGATATTGTTACATACCGACAAAGAAATGAGCACACCTGTCGGTCGTAAAGCGCAGTTTATTGCCTTCCCGGATTTAGGAATTCTTTTGTTTACTTTGTGTTGAGAATTTGTAATTATGAAAAACATGCTATTGTTTTTCTATTTGTTTTATGGCCGTCATTAGTGTCGAACTAATCCTTATTGTTATTGTTTTACTATAAAAAGTAAAAGTAAAGTACTATAAAAAGACGGAGAGATCGGCAATCAAGCGCCGATTACGATAAGTAAGACGTACATTCGACAAGCGATATAGTGACGTACTTTGCGCGTGTTATTGAATCGTGCAGTTTTGTACTAGTAGTGTCTAGTTATATTCGTACCTATGTTATACGTGTTTGTATAGTTCTAATAAATTCTATAGTAATTCCAACGGCATATTAATTCGAGTCCCACACGTAACAATATGATACATATATATAAACTAGCTGTCCCGGCACACGTTGTTCTACCCTGAAGAAAAAAAATTTAGAACCCGATTCCAGCGCCACCTACCGGGTCCAAATGTAAGCTATCCTATCTTTCAAGTCGGATCATACCGCACACGGTGTGCAAATTTGATTAAAATCGGTCAAGTAGTTTAGGAGTCCATCGCGGACAAACAACGTGACTAAGTTTTCTATATTAGTTGCATTTCTATACGTAAAGAAAAACGTGCATGCATATTCTGCCACGATATGAGTTGAAGGTTGCGCCTAAGAGTTCTAAAGCCAGCGAGCGCAGGTGGAATGCGCTTTACGACTCACTCCAAACAAATCACTTTGCTACGCCATGGCGCGTTTTTAGGGTTATCTCAGGGCGCTGATACAGTGGAAGAGGCCCAATGAGGGGGGCCCACGCCTGCCAGGGCACGCGGAGTTGGGAAGCCCGCATTCACGTAACCCTGGCATAAGGCGCAGGCCGAAACACCCAGAGGTTTTAGTGGATATCCCTAACTGGAGTGTGGCAATAGCGTGGCACCAGTTCTGACCAAGGCACGCTAGTGCCAACCCCGATCTGGCGAATCCCACACTCACACGGGTCGCGAACATCCCCCCAGACTTGTGCCTGTCGCGGCTTAGTCCTTCAACGGATTTCCCCTGGCGAAAAAAAAAGGGCTGATACAGTGGATCCCGTGGACTTCCCCCCCTGTTGGTGAAGAGAGTACCCTTCTCCGGGGCTGCTCTAAGTGAGAGCCATGCGTAGGGGTGGATGTAATACCTATGGTTCAGTTTCTTTGGCACCCCATAAAAGCGCATAGGAGAGGGGCGCAGGTTACGTTTAGTGGGTAGTCTGACGGCTGACCATCCCCCGTCCCCCCGATTGAAGGCCACGGTGGGCATCCGGCCGATCAGGATTCCCTCGGTGTAAAGCCTACCGGCCAGGCCCGAGGATGGTGTCCCAAGAAGACATTCCCCCTGCGTCATCAAAACAAAAGATCGCTGACACAGTGTGCTGCGCCTGAGCTGGCATTGAGTTAACGCAAGTTGCTCAGTTACCCATCTCTACAATACACACGAACTAGGCTATTCTTTCAAGACTATACTATTTCCATTTCTTTATTTCCTTGATGACAGTTCTAATTAGATAGTCGTAGTGTTGTGACCAAATAAGTAATGATATCGATCGCATATATTTATTATGTTTTGAACAAAGACAAATACAACAAAAACATTCAAATGTATGTTTTCAAGCTAGGAACACTCAATGGCCCACCGCCATTTTGTGTTTGTTTTAATCTGTCACTCGCAACAAGACGGTCGTGCTATATAGTCACTACATTTCTGTTCGCTGAGCATTGGGTTCTTCGACTTCCGGCGTATCATTGCCAGTACAATGCTATAGAACTAACATGGGCACAAATCAAAGGACACGCTGCTCGAAACAATACCCATCCCCCTTTTACGGCAAACAAGATTTTAGATTTATTAAAAAATGCATGTGCCGAAGTAACCGCCGAAGACTGGGAAAAAATTGTGAGAAGAACCCAAAACATTATAGCGTCGGATTGGGAAATTCATGTGGCATTCGATAATATAGAAGTACAGGAACTTATAATAAATGTTGGGGAGAGCTCATCTAGTGACAGTGACGATTCATCAGATTTTGATTAAAATAAATAAATAAAGAATCAACATAATACAATTACATCTTGTAATGAAATGTAATATTAGTTAATAAATTTGTACAAAATTATCCGGCAATAGTTTAGTTTCTTACACTTTGTAAAAAAATATCGGGTCTGTTATCGTGTTACGTTTGTCGATAGCTCCATCCCTATCAGTTTCTCCGACTCTGCTACGACCTTGTACGTGCGTAAGCGTCATATTTTTATTAAATAATGTATACATAATGTAAAAAAGACGCTCGTTCAAGTTTCCACAGGAACTGTCATCGAGAAAATAAAGAAATGGAAATAGTATAAGAAAAGTGGTGCAATTAAATTTACGTTTAACCCGGTTTTTTTAATATTAGGGTACACTAGCAGTTTTGGCAAAAAACGGAGCGATTATTTTTCTCGGAAACTATCGTATCTACATGGATGAAATTTAACAGAAACCTGGGGTTTATTTATGTAGTGAAATCGCGATATAAACCCAGATATTAGGGGTAGCCGCCATATATGTATAGTTCGCAATAGGTCGAGATGGCAATTCTCTAGTGATGTAACGTCACATATCAGATAGTCAATATCGATAATTCCTTTGGTACGCAACAAAATGAGTGTAAAGTTAATGCCACCTTTTTAGTTTAAGTAATACTTTCAAACACAGCTCTATCCAGTGTCCGATGACAGGATATTATAGTACATTATGGTACTAGTGTGTAACATTGGTGATTACAGCCGAGGCGCCATTGAGACTCGAGCCGTAGGCGAGGGTCTTAAGAGAGCCGAGGACGGTAATCATCAATACACACGTGTATCATACGACCGTTTTCAACACACTTGTGAATAAAATAACAACAAAAACTCATTTTATTTAGTAGATAAAAAAAAGTTATATATGAGTGAAAGTTTTATTCATTAAACACGTACGAGTTAAAATTATCTATTTAAATAAGTTGCATGAAATAGGAACATTAATTTATTTGTTCTATAGAACACGATCTTTTTTTTTTTTGAATAAAAACTTTTTTAAGAACAAAGCAACTCAACCAATAAAATTTAAAAAAAAAAATCTATAACTCACTAGTGAGTTATAATGTTTTTTACTCACAGTTTGATAATGGGTGTCATTCTGCGCCTAATTGCGGTGACCATAGAGCCACTTTATGAGCAAGTGTGTTGAAAAATACTTTTCTGGATAGTTCTCGTGCTTGAGAGTGAATTATTGCTTTTTTTTATTTTAACACGCAACGAAGCGGCAAATGAAAGTCTTTTTCGATACACAACTACAAACACCGTCAAAATTAGCAGAACGCTAGTAGAACCACAAGAAATAATGCAATAATTTTTCAAAATACTGGCTGGTTACATATTTTTGGAACGAAGTTCTTTATCGCGTGTTGTGAAAGGGGGCTAGACGGGAAAAATTCTTACGAAAAGTTGTCACGACACTTTTTGCTGTAGTAAGCTATTGTAAGCTGTGCGGCGTCGCATGTTTCTCTGTCTGTCTGTCTGTCTCTCTCTCTCTTATAGAGAGAGAGAGACAACTTAATTTGTTATATTTGTTAATAATAAGTTTATATAACATTATATATTATATATGTATGTATATATGTATATGTGTATATATGAGTAGATAGTACTTTATTTATATCTTATTTAATTTTTTTGTAATACACCACCAAAAATCTTATATTGAAATTTCGTTTAAAATCTCCTTAGACACCGGGTTGCCTGGAAGAGATCGCTATAAGCGATAAGGCCGCCTATTGTTCTAATGCAAATGTATCCATATCAATTGTCTAGATTTAAGATTATGGTGAACAATAAAGAGTTTTCATTCATTCATTCATTATATTTGTTAATAATAAAAAAAATATTATTATAACTTAAAAAAAATAAAATTTTATTACAATTCCTCCACTATTTAATCGAAAGGAACTTCGTTCCATCCGGGTGTCCCTTTACACCTCTCAAGTTTTTTTATTTCTTTAATTCTCATTTGAAAAAAGAACAAACCTGACAGGTATTTTTAATTGTTTTTTTTTTGTTTCTCGCCAACGCAAAGTCGAGTAAATCAAAGTTTTCTTCTGTTCCGCTAAATTTGCCGATGTGTGTATGTATGTATATACAAGCAACAACTTGAGCGACATCGATATCGATAAATGCGGTCGTTGCCTGCTCGTACAGCTCTAAGGCAGTGGCAGGGGTGCGGGTGTGCGGAGCTTCGAATGGCTCACAACTAGACATGTGCGCTGCGCACGCGCGGCGCATACGGCAGTAAGACGTTGTTTGTATTGTAAACAATTTCCACACTAGTTTTATATTTATAGACAACTAGAGTTTACCCCGCGGCTGCGCCACGGGTCAACCGCTAGTGCGTATCTCTTGTTTAAAAAGCAAGTGGTACAGGTTACATTGTATTAAATCTGTATGTATTTGCCCCCGAAAGATTCACTTCATTTTATATCGCAAACTATACCACCCCCGTCTATATGTAAACTACATAAATGACAAAACTTGACAAAAATGACAAAATAGATAACATGGTCCAAGTGGACCAAGTGGACCCAGTGGACGAAATGGACAAAATCACAAAACCTGTCCTAGTTTCCGGGATAAACTTTACATAAATCTATCCCATTATCCGGGATAAAAAGTATCCCTTGGCCACTCTCGGTATTCAAATTATATATGTACCGAGTTTCAGCCAAATCGGTCCAATAGTCTTTCCATAAAAGGATAACAAATAAAAAGACAAATATATTTTTATCCCGGAAACTATCCCATTTTTCGGGATAAAAAATATCCTATATTCATTCTCGGCATCGAAAATATATATATATATATATATATATATATATATATATATATATATATATATATATATATATATATATATACTGAGTTTCAGCCAAATCGATTCAGTGGTTTTTCGGTGAAAACGGAACAGACAAACAGACAGAGGTACTTTCGCATTTATAATATTAATAAGGATTTAAGTATTTAAAAATGACCGAACTCTCTAAAACCGTTAGTTAATTTGTTACTAATATGTTTTTTTTTATTGTAGGAGTTCAGCAGACAGGCAGACGGCCCACTCGATGGAAAGCGGTTACCATCGCCTATGGACAATAGCAACACCAAAGGTGCTACAAATGCGCTGCTGTCCTCTTAAGGGAGACTGGATCCTGGTCACTAATGCCGGAACACAACACAAGGTTGTTATGGCGGCATACCCTAGACCAGGGGTGGTAGCCATACAGTCGGGCAAATGCCCTACCACCTGGCAAACCTGGTAACTTGAGACTTAGCATAACATGTGCAAAAATGTCCATGTTTCAAACAAATAAATTACTTTGACTTTGACAATTGCAACAGACTTTTACTTTGTATCACGCAAATACGTAACAATACAAAAAAAATATAGTAACTTAAAAAATCGCGGAATTGTCACACCGCCGCCGTTTTTCAAAGGGGCGCACATGCCTACTCGCCTCACACCCCGATTGCCATGTTGACCTGTCGTAAATTATAACTATATCCTTTCCAAGCATTTATTTTACTTTTGACAGCTCGATGACGGATCAAGTAGTGATGTCCTAACGCGTTACGCACTCGATTTGTTATAAAAATCGACTTTATTTATAAATAAGTTTTAATCAATTAATTTTCTTAAAAGTATAATTTTTTATTTTCGAATCGATTACTTTCGATCGAAGTACTTAGCTGAGCCGGCGACTTCGTCCGCGGAACTTAAAAAAAAAAGCAGCCAAGTTACTCCTTATAACATCAGCTATCTGCCAGTGAAAGTTCCGTCAAAATCGGTCCAGCCGTTTCAGAGATCAGCCGGAACATCATTTTTTTCACATTTTTATTTTAACATTACAGACAGACACTTCAATTTTAATTATATGTATAGATAATCGATTACTTTCGATTTACTATATCGATGATTTTGTTAGTGCGTAATACGTGACTCGCAGAGCATCACTATTACGTCACCCACAACAATAGACAATGTTGGGGGAGGGGGGAGGAGGAGGAGGGGGGGGAGGGGGGAGGGGGAGGGGAGGAGGGGGGGAGGGGGGAGGTCTGTCGTAAGAGGCGACAAAACAACCCACACCTACGTGGTGGGGCATTTGCCCGTCTGGATGGCTACCACCCCTGGTCTAGAGCATGTCGCCATAACAACCTCGAGTTGTGTTCCGGCATTAGTGACCAGGTTCCAGTCTCCCTTAAGAGAGCAGCAGCGCATTTGTAGCAACTTTGCTGGTACCCGATTTCCATTAAGTGGGCTGTCTGCCTGTCTGATGACCTCCTGCAATAAAAAAAAAAAAAAAAAAAAAAGAATACGACAATTATGTCATTGGTTTCATATGGGAATTTCTGTCAAGAAACATGTAACTTGATGGACGTGCAAAGGTCAAAAGTAAAATAAACGCTTGGAAACAGTATACTAAGTTCGAACTTGGGATAAAACTCTTTAAAAACATGAATTTAATTATCGGTTGAAGTTCTTGAGCCGTTCGCAGCTGGGGGTCCTCAGCTTCTGCGCCTCGGCGTACTGACGCGAATCGCCGAAGTTGCGCGCCTTCCAGGCCATGCTCTCGCGGTAGTTCTTCTCCCTCTGGCACGCGTGACGCAGCGTCACGATGTACTCTTCCTCGATCGCCATCTCCAGGCGACGCATGGAGCCCTGGTAGTCTGTGTGGAAATTCTCCTTCACGTAGTAGGGTACCTAAGAAATTTTCAAAATTGTTACAACTGCATTTGAACTAATAACATTGAAATTCCTGCCTAATGATCATTAGCCAGGTGTTACGGATTTTAAAGTAAAGCTGATTCTAGGAAATTCGCTGCCGGACATATTGCATCTGTGCAGTATAAAGCAATGCCTCGATTGAGGGACGAAGCAGTCAAGCGATAACCACGAGCGAAGCAAACTTTTGTACATTCGGTAATCTATTTAGTGACGGACTTTGCGCTTTTTATTGAATTACGACCTTCTGCATTACGTTTGGACTTGTTGTGTTCGGTTACATTTGTACCTGTGTTATACGTGTTTGTATAGTTCTAATAAACTCTATAGTAATTCTAACGGCATTTTAATTTGAGTTTCGCGACTCGTAACAATGTTATATATAAATATTTAACACCTAATCTATACTAATATATAAAGCTGAAGAGTTTGTTTGTTTGAAAGCGCTAATCTCAGGAACTACTGGTCTGATTTGAAAAATTCTTTCAGTGTTGGATAGCCCATTTATCGAGGAAGGCTATAGGCTATATATCATCATGCTAAGACCAATAGGAGCGGAGCACCAATGAAAAATGTTTCAAAATCAGGGGTTTCTTACGCGTGCAGAAGCTAAGTTACATATACGTTTACTTATTAGTGTATTTGTGACACACACACACAACACAAAAGTCAAGGCTTTCCAAAAGAAGCGCTTGAAAAATCTGGATACCAAACGTCAAAACGTCGCTGGCCAACTATATTGCGCGATATGTGGCCGGGAATTTAAAAATAAATTCGGTCTGGCCAGCCAGATTAGGGCCCCCAGGCGGCGAAATAATGACTATAGGACTATATAGTGTATTTGTATATTAGTATATACTAGAGGTCGCCCGTGGTCGAAATTCGACCATAATAATTAATGTCAAAGACTGTACTTCTATAATCACAGATGTCGCCAAGGCTACACTGTTAATTTGACTTGAACAATAAACAAAAGAGCATATATGCGTGCGTGTATTCAAATACACGGTAGTGTGTAATTTTTTTTTTATTGATTTAATGTATTTTTTATGCATAATAAAAAAAATATTAGCATTCGTCGCTTATTCTCTATATACACTATACATACATACATAACTTCACGCCAGTTCCCTTGCGGGATAGGCACGAACAACAGAGTGCCATTTAGGCTTATTCTTACACACCTCACTCGCTTCTTTGACATTCATAGCTCTCGTCATGCACGCTCGTCTGTTCTTAAGGCTCCTGACATCACCTTCTGCTAGTACACGATCGATTTGATCATGGAAGGTGTGTCGTGGCCTTCCACGACTTCTGCATCCATCCACTTTTGCATTGTATATCTGTTTAGTCATTCTTTTATACATACATACATAGCTTCACGCCAGTTCCCTTGCGGGGTAGGCACGAACAACAGAGTGCCATTTAGGCTTATTCTTACACACCTCACTTGCCTCTTTGACATTCATAACTCTTGTCATGCAAGCTCGTCTGTTCTTAAGGCTTCTGACATCACCTTCTGCTAGTACACGATCAATTTGATCATGGAAGGTGTGTCGTGGCCTTCCACGACTTCTGCATCCATCCACTTTTGCATTGTATATTTGTTTAGTCATTCTTTTATACATACATACATACATAGCTTCACGCCAGTTCCCTTGCGGGGTAGGCACGAACAACAGAGTGCCATTTAGGCTTATTCTTACACACCTCACTTGCCTCTTTGACATTCATAACTCTTGTCATGCAAGCTCGTCTGTTCTTAAGGCTCCTGACATCACCTTCTGCTAGTACACGATCGATTTGATCATGGAAGGTGTGTCGTGGCCTTCCACGACTTCTGCATGCATCCACTTTTGCATTGTATGTCTGTTTAGTCATTCTTTTATCATGCATTTATATACACTATAAATGTGCGAAATTTGATAATCCTCCGTCCGCACGATTTTCGTAAAAAGGGGTACAAAGTTTTTGCTTCGCGTATTAATATATATCCGTGGCTAGCGGGAATACATTGATATCTCGACATACATCTTTTTTTTTATTCGTTTAGACGCTTCCTGCGCCTGTGTTTTTGTAGGAAAAAAATTGTCAGTCCGAAATATTCATAACTTTTTAAGATTTTTCCTTTGGTAATAATAGAATAACACGATTTATCATTACTAGTCAAACTTTAAAATTGCTCCCCTGTCAAATTGACATTTTGAACGTGTCAACGTATTCACGCCAGCCACGGATATATAGATAGCCTAAGTTGGTATGGGCATATAATGAGGGATGAAAGTCACGTGACGGAAAGAGTGTTAAAAACTACAAGATGGATGGGTACAGATGTAAAGGTAGACCAAGAAAAATATGGATGGATCGTGTGAAGGATGATATGTTGTGACAGAAGATGTATGTCAGAATAAAGGAGTGTGGAAGGAAAAGACATATTGTGCCGACCCCAATTAATAGGGACATGGTGAAAGACAAGAGAGAAAGAGAGACAGACAGCCTTTAGCCTACATCCGTCAACATATTATAATTCAAAAAAATTCAATCTAAATCACACTTTAAATCACTCGCACAAAGTTCAAAATTACACATAACTAGCTATGTATGGTATTCGTGACAAAAATAATAACACAACAATCAATTAGTGTGGTTGTATGAATTTGAACTTTAAGCGAATTGTGAGAAGGGTGTATGATTGGTTTTGTATGAGTGGATGTAGAATCGGTGATGTGTTTTTTATCATCGATGACGTAACGTTTTGAACACCAACGGTTGTAGTTTTTTGAAGGAATATGTTTTAATTTATCGAATATATGTTACACTAGCTGTGCCCGCGACGTCGTTCGCGTGGTATTTGTTTTCAAGACGCCCCGATTTTGAAACATTCTTCATTGGTGCTCCGCTCCTATTGGTCTGAGCGTGATGATATATAGCCTATAGCCGTCCTCAATAAATGGACTATTTAAAACTGAAAGAATTTTTCAAATCAGACCAGTAGTTCCTGAGATTAGCGCGTTCAAACAAACAAACTCTTCAGCTTTATATATTAGTAATAGCTGTGCCCGCGACGTTGTTCGCGTGGTATTTGTTTTCAAGACGCCCCGATTTTGAAACATTCTTCATTGGTGCTCCGCTCCTATTGGTCTTAGCGTGATGATATATAGCCTATAGCCTTCCTCGATAAATGGGCTATCTAACACTGAAAGAATTTTTCAAATCAGACCAGTAGTTTCTGAGATTAGGGCGTTCAAACAAACTCTTCAGCTTTATATATTAGTATAAGATATAAAAGAATATCTGCCATAAGTATATACAGATAGAGCTGAAATTCATTTGAAATCTTTAAAATTTTATTTAAATTGAAAATTAATATTAACGGGTAAAGAGAAACTTGTTTTGTTTCGAATTGAAAATCGGTACACAATTGACGGAGAAATGGTTTAACAAATATAAATAAAAAAAACACAATCAAATCGAGAACCTCCTAGTTTTGGAAGTCGGTTAACCCTTCAGCTCTTCCAAAAGCCGCAAGACTAACACTATCACCATCTCGTAATACACCAAGAAAATATACCCATTTCATACAAATCATACAACTCCTATACAAACAGAGTGAGACAACAACACAAACGCGATCTGCACTCTCATCGCGGACACATATGTTATTTATTTAGGTTTATGGCTTGGCAGCTAGGCTTTTAAGCCAGATCTTAGTTTACAATATAGTTTCTTCATTTTCTTAAGCCTATGTGTAGCACAGCTGAACTGTAGGTAATCAGGTAGTGCCATTCAACGGAGTTCTTGTGACAACTCGAAAGGCCACATTTGACTATACAGTTCACATTTCTCCCAAATCACATAATTACTACTCAAAAACTGGCAATATCCTACAACTATTGTTCATTTTTGAGTAATTTTACACATTTTTAGAAAATAAAACTGCACAGCGCAACATCTCCTTTCAGTTCCCACCAAAAACGACCCCGGACACATATGTGCTAATAGTGAGCTGAAGGGTTAAGACTATCATCGATATACAAAAAAGCCGCAAGACTAACACTATCACCATCTCGTAATATAACAAGAAAATATACCCATTTCATACAAATCATACAACTCCTATATGAATAGAGCGAGACAACAACACAATCAACAATCACGTGCCCAAACAAGATCTGCACTCTCATCGCAGACACATATGTGCTAATAGTGAGTTGAAGGGTTAAGACTACTATTGATATTTTTTTTTTTATAGCAGGAATTCGGCAGACAGGCAGACGGCCCACTTGATGGAAAGCGGTTACCATCGCCTATGAACATTTGCAACACCAGAGGTGCTACAAATGCGCTGCTGCTCTCTTAAGGGAGACTGGAACCTGATCACTAATGCCGGAACACAACACAAGGTTGTTATGGCGGCATACTCTAGACCAGGGGTGGTCGCCATCCAGGCGGGCAGATGCCCTACCACCTGGCAAAATATACCAAAAAGCCGCAAGACTAACACTATCACCATCTCGTAATATACCAAGAAAATATACCCATTTCATACAACTCCTATACAAACAGAGCGAGACAACAACACAATCTGCACTCTCATCGCGGACACATATGTGCTAGAGACGCCAAGAAGATACCTTAAGATTGTCCGTCTCCCTGGGCACCGGGTACTTGGGGTTCGCCGTGAGACTGTACACCGGTTCGTTGATGAAGAAGCCGGACATCATGGAGAGCAGCACCAGCACCAGGATCGGGAGCAGCTGCATGATGCCAGCGTGCGCTTCGCGGGGCTCAGGCTCGCGGGCGCGACGGCGGGTGTACACTGTCGGACCGCCACCTGGGAAGGCTGGTGTACAAATCAAGAGAATTTCCAAAAAATACATTTTTTTTTTAAAGCAGGAGTTCAGCTGACAGACAGACGGCCCAATCGATGGAAAGCGGTTAGCATCGCCTATGGACATTTGCAACACCAAAGGTGCTACAAATGCGCTGCTGCTCTCTTAAGGTAAGTTAAAGTAATTTTTTTTTTCTTTTTTTATTATTTTTGTGACAAATAACAGAAAAATAATATTATATATTGGCCTGGCAACATTATAAACTGCGTGTATTGCACGTTCGAAAGGACTAACGGTCGTTCCTACAAAAACACAACATCTTCTTTAAATTATATGTATGTGACAGTTTATGCAATAAATGATATTCTATTCTATTCCAAAAAAAAAAGGGAGACTGGAACCTGGTCACTAATGCTGGAACACAACTCAAGGTTGTTATGGCAGCATACTTTAGACCAGGGGTGGTAGCCGTCCAGTCGGGCAAATGCCCTACCACCTGGCTGTAGGTTGTTTTGTCGCCTCTTATGATAGTCTGCCACTACAAAGGAATTTGTATTCTTTCTCCATTCCTGCACGGATAAAGAATAATAGTCAGCGTATGCATCCTACACTTAAAGGACGCAGGTTCGAATCGCATGCACCACTTAGGCATATTGTCACAATTACCACGTGCTAACAACGGTGAAGGAAAACATTGTGATGCAACCTGCACATCGAGATAACCGATGTGTCAAACCTGCCAAGCCGCCTTGGACAAGCATGGTGGGTATACTGTCCGCTCCCCTATAATGGGAGGCTCGAGCCCAGCAGTGGGCCATTAATGGGCTGTGTTTAACACTTCTTTAAATATGAATTTGTTTGTGGACTGTGAATATTTTAATCATAAAAGAATACTGCACGTGCGTAATATATGATGAGTTTAATAGCAATGGAGGGAAAAAAATATACAGATAAAAGAAAAAAAAACTTCGTTCTAAATTCAAATATTTAGTATTGGTGGCCAGTACTATGCCACACTAAAGTAATAAATACTTTTTTCAACACACTTGCTCATAAAGTGGCTCTATGGTCACCGCAACTAGGCACAGAATGACACCCATTATCAAACTGTGAGTAAAAAACATTATAACTCACTAGTGAGTTATAGACTTTTTTTTAAATTTTATTGGTTGAGTTGCTTTGTTCTTAAAAAAGTTTTTATTCAAAAAAAAAAGATCGTGTTCTATAGAACAAATAAATTAATGTTCCTATTGCTTGCTCATTTCATGCAACTTCTTATTTAAATAGATAATTTTAACTCGTACGTGTTTAATAAATAAAACTTTCACTCATATATAACTTTTTTTTATCTACTAAATAAAATGAGTGTTTGTTGTTATTTTATTCACAAGTGTGTTGAAAAACGTCGTGTGATACACGTGTGTATTGATGATTACCGTCCTCCGCTCTCTGAAGACCCTCGCCTACGGCTCGAGTCTCAATGGCGCCTCGGCGGTAATCACCAATGTTACACACTAGTACCATAATGTACTATTATTGGAGATTCCAACAGGCTGATATTATATATATTATATAACAATGGCGAAGGAGACATTGTGATGACCTACACACCGAGATAACTGATGTGTCAAACCTGCCAAGCTGCCTTGGACAAGCGTGGCGGGTATACTGTCTGTTTCTCTCTATTGGGAGGCCCGAGCCCAGCAGTGGGACATTTATGGACTGTTATTATATACATATAGGAATGAAAATGAATGTATTTATTTCAAATTTTATCTGTGCAGGAACGGAGAAAGAATACACTTCTTGCATTGGAGCGGCCTGTCGTAAGAAGCTACAAAATAACCCACACCCAGGTGGTAGGGTATTTGTCCGTCTGGATAGCTATAGAGCATGCACCATAACAACTTTGAGTCATGTTCCAGCATTAGTGACCAGGTTCCAGTTCTACTTTAGAGAGCAGCAGCACATTCGTAGCGCCTTTGGTGTTACAAAATAATGTCCATAGGTGACGGTAACCACTTTCCATCAGGTGGGTTCGTCTGCTGAACTTATGTAATAAAAAATATAGAGTGGCTATAGTATTACTAAATTGAAAATGGTAGTATTTTGTTAAGTATATAAGTCTTACCTGTCGCTCCAAAGAACATGTTGAACAGCTCTTCGGCGGTGAGATCCGACTCGAATCCTCTTGCGTAGTACTGATGGTGGTGATGCTGAGCTGGAGCCGGCTCCTCGCCACGAATGTCGTATTGCTTCCGTTTCTCGGGGTCCGTGAGGATCGCAGCCGCATTACCAATGGCCTGGAATGAAAACCTATATATAAACCGCGCGCAGAAGGTTTGCCGATGACTGCTTCCTGTTATTGTATTGTATTACTTACTATTATTGTATATTAAATTAAATTTGACGGCCTCTGTGGTTGAGCGGGCTAAGCCTTTGCGTACCTCACTGCAACGCAGAGGTTCCGGGTTCGATTCCTGGTATAGTAAATTTCGGAAACGTATTTTCTCCGTTATTTACTATGGTCTGGGTGTCTGGGATCGGCCCCAGAGTAGTCCGTTGTATATTACCCATAACACAAGCGTAACTTGCTTAATTTGAGGATATACAATGTGTGTGTTTGTCTGCCGATTTATTAAAAAAAAAAGTTAAAATGTATTTATTTCAATAAGTCCATACATGTAAGCTGCCGGGGCTACCCAGAAAGTAATCAGTTGATACTTGTGTTGGGAAACCTCGCTCTTCCTATGTTTCATCAATTTTAAGATTCGCTGAATTACAGAGAGTACTTTTACAAATATTTAAAGAAAATAAAGAAAGAGATAAATAGATGGGTTTCGAGTGGTTGTGTCCGCAGTGGGCAAGTAGCAATCAAGTGTGAGGTGCGTGTGTGTGTGTGTCCCTACTAATTTGTTTTGAGTCTTATTGAAAACATTAAGCATGTATCAGATTCAAGCTGATGTAACCAAGATCTCTTCCACTTCATCATAATTGAGGGTTAAGAGCCATTCAGTCAGATTTTTCTTACACTCATATAGTTGCATGGGGTAAATGTTAAGAATGCGATTAATCTTATTATAAACGCTTTATGTAAAGTATATGCAATAATAAATTTATTGCACCAACATTTAAATGGCGCTCTTTTGTTCGTACCTACTGACCGCAAGGCATGACATCATAAGACTGTGGGCAAGCTTTCTGCGTATGTATAAACGCCTTCCCTAAAGTACTATGCAATATTATAATTATTGCACCAACATTTACACAACCTTCCATGATCACCCTGATCGTGTACCAGCGGAGGCATGACATCATAAGCCTGTGGGCAGACTTTCTGCGTGACGGGTAATAGACTGAGGTGTGTAGAATGGGCCTAAATGGCACTCCGTTGTTCGTGCCTACCCCGCAAGGGAACTGACTATACTAATATTATAATTATGAAACTTTACATGGATGTTTGGTATCAAACTATACTGTAACGTAAATATTATGACATATTCGTATCAACATCCAATTGTAATTCCTTAAAACTGACTAAATTAATTAAATTATTGTTACATACCGACAAAGAAACGCGCAACTGGTTTATTGCCCCTCCCGCATTCGGAGTTCTTTTGTTTAGTTCGTATTTAAAATTTGCAATTAGCAATAGCCTATTGTTACTGTACTTGTTTATTGTCGTCACTAGTGTCGAACTAAATCCTTATTGTTATTGTTTTCAACTTTGTTGGCCGTTCGCAGGTGTGCAAAATACATTTTCTTGGAAGAACCCAGCCCGCGAGCTTCCATTGTGTATTGTACAGTTTACTATAAAACAATGCCCGAACGGAGGGGTGAGGCAGTCGAGCGACTATTACGATACAAGCAAGACGTGTACATTCCACAAGCGATATAGTGACGGACTTTGCGCGTGTTATTGATCGTGCAGATTGTAACAAGTAGTGTCTAGTTTTATTCGTACCTGTTTTATACGTGTTTTTATAGTTCTAATAAACTCTATAGCAATTCCAACGGCATTTTAATTTCGAGTCCCACACTCGTAACATTATATTATTAGAATATACCTATAGTGCAAATTATGTTACAAATGATTAAATTACATATTATTGACATTTATTAATTAACATTAACATGACAAGACTTATGAATGTCAAAGAATCAAGTGAGGTGTGTAAGAATAAGCCTAAATGGCGCTCTGTTGTTCGTGCCTACCCCGCAAGGGAACTCGGCGTGAAGTTATGTATGTATGTATGTATTGACATTTATTAAAAAAAAGATAAATCTATAAAAATAATTTACTTGTATAAAATTAATGAAAGTATAGTGATTAATTAACCTATGATATAATTCTTAATTGTAATTATGTACGTAACAAATGTTGTTGTACACTCTCATCAGGCCAACTGCTGCTTCTGCATTCTATTTATACCACCTATATATACACAGTTTAACAATATTCTGTTCTATTCTACCTCATTACTCTGGAACAACAGGTCTCAATGAAGTTTAGCACAGCGATAGATTATAATCTGGAATAGCATATACACTACTTTTTATTCCCAAGAATGTATGGTTCCCGTGGGATAACATTAATGCGAGGATAGCCGCTGGCAAAAGCTAGTAATTATCTATAAACCAGGATAACTTGAATTTATAGTATACAGACGAAAACTGATTCTCAGAAACGACGATGGGAGTGGTCACATGCTAAGAAGCAAGTACCTAAAGTGAAACCAGGTACACCAAGAGTTGGTTACAGAAGCAGAGCCAGAGCAAGTGTTAGAAAGAAAGAAATAATTATTTTATTTAGGACAAATAAACATTTTAACAACACTGAGTAAAATAAAAGATAACTGTATCAATGTAAGTCCTAAAATTGGACCCAGACTCAGCGTACTGCTAGCCGCTAAGGCCAGCGCTGTTCTTCCGCCTAGGACCAGCAGGTGGAGTCACGGAGGACAATACAACACAAATAATATATCAAATCGGTACAGTTTAATAATTATAATAAAAAATAATAGTTAAAAAAATTACGCTTATATAGAAAATCGAATTTAAAAAAATAGAAAATAATTTTTAATAAATTTGAATTAAAAACAGTGTAAGAAAAAATTATTTTATTTTAAAAATAGCGTGGGGTGCTTTTCAGGATATTATCAAAATAACCCTTCATCATCAACCTTCTACTCGTATCTGTTCATAAAATATTTATAACTATTGATACCATGCACCCCACGCTTTTTTTACAATAAAATCATATTTTCTTACACTATTTTTAATTAAAATTTATTAAAATTTATTTTCTATTTTTTAGTTGGATTTTCTACAAAAGCGTATTTGTTTAGTTTTTTTTTAACTATTATTTTTTATATTTTTTTAGTGATTTAATTCCCTTCTCCATGGAAACTTTGAAAAAAGTATTAAATACACTCTTATGATAAAATGGAACGTTATGTAAAAATAAGCTTTTTTTAAAAAGGTTTTTAAATACTTGTATTTTTGAGATCCCGCATATCATGTAGCAGCAGAGTGCTAGCCAAGACAAGTAAAACGAGCCCAAACACGACGGGTCTATCTTGTTTAGTACAGGAGTCCCTATGGCCACCTTCCGACTCCATCATCAGATCAGCTCCATGGTACCATATTATTGCATTGTCACGCGATATACATGTGCGTGCAAAATTTCAGCTCAATCGGAAACCGGGAAGTCGATCAAATTTAACTTGAAAGATTCCGTTACATACTAACATACATATGAAGCTAATAAAAGCGTATTTAAAAAAAATGAAACGGGTTATTAGACATACTTACATCGAAATGATAACAATAAACATATATACATAGATATATAAACATAGTGAGATAAGTGAACAAAAAACAATTATGTAAATAAAATAAACAGATTATTGTTAATGTTATCATAGGTAAAATGGTTATAAAGCACTCGTATCATGCCTTAAGTTACTTTGTTAGGAGTATGTCTTCAAGCTAATTGGTGCACCCTATTGACAAGCAGCACTAGCCTGAGCTGAAGAAGGCCTTTGCCAGATGGCACTCTGACAGGAAAAATTAATGGCTGATTGATTTTTCAATCATCGGACAAAATTTATCAGACCTAACAAATTATAACCCGAGTGAATTCAAAATTGAATCAATTCAACTGTTTTATTCTACTTATTATCCGTGCAGGAACGGAGAAAGAATACAATTTCCTGCGGCCGGGCGGCCTGTCGTAAGAGGCGACTAAACAACCCACAGCCAGGTGGTAGGGTATTTACCCGACTGGATGGCGACCACCCCTGTTCTAGAGTATGCCGCACTCATTTCATATCTTAAGTTATTTTGTTAGAAGTATGTCTTCAAGCTAATTGGTGCACCCTATTGAGAAGCAGCACTAGCCTGAGCTGAAGAAGGCCTTTGCCAGATGGCGCTCTGACAGGAAAAATTAATGGCCGATTGATTTTTCAATCATCGGACAAAATTTATCAGACCTAACAAATTATAACCTGAGTGAATTCAAAATTGAAACAATTCAGCTGTTTTATTCTTCCAATGGACATTTTTAATTATACCATGTTAAACTTTATTCCATGAATAACTTTTAATTGGTGATTAGAAAATTGGCCCTTAATTTAGAGTAAAACACGTAAAAACACCTCTCAATTTAATACCATATCTTTCTATAAAAAATTCTAATATTACATATCACTGCAATCCTAAACCCGTGGACCGATCTTCATGAAATTTTTCATGTTTGTTCAAGTGGGTCTCCGAATGGTTTAGATTTACAATTGGATCCATTAGATAGCTCTGCAATTAGGTTTTAGGGATGACCCTAATGATTGGAGGAATGGGATGTATTGCTATTTCGTCTCAAAGGAAGATCTTCCAGGGAGGCTATTGTTGTTCCTCGCAGGCTTAGGCCCATCTATCTATTACTGTTGGATATTTTTATATATTCTTTCTATGTATGGGAACCATTTGCAACATCAATTATTGAACAGTGCCGTCTATTGGCTTGTAAGTGTTGTACTACAGGGTTATAAATTTTATTTTTTAGGGCAGGACAATGTTTGGAGGGCCTGCTGAAACTAGCGAGATTTACCTTAAATGCTTCAGCAGCACCTGGAGCATGATTTTTATCAGGATGTAGCTGCAGGGCGAGCTTCTTGTAAGCCTTCTTGATATCAGAGTCAGTCGCCTCCTTAGTGACACCTGCAAGTATCATAACAATTTTTGGAGTGAAGAAACTATGGGAAAAAATCACATAAATAAACAAATTGGGCATCATCAATTGTCTGTGGAACCATAAAAAAATATTGAAAATACCTCACACCAAACCATACTCCATACCTCGACAATTATTCAAGGAATTCTCTCTCTTTCTTCTTTCACCTTCTACTAATTATTTGGGGTCAGCACACTATGTCTTTTACTTTGATACTTCATTATTCTGGAATATGTCCTCTGTCCACCACAAATCATTATAGCATATAGGGGCATCAAGAAGCCATAATGAACCCAACACAAAAAGAATGATCAAAATTAGTTCAGAAGTATTTAAGAGATTTTAAGGGAATTTTTGCATATCTTCAGAACTCAAGGTCCATAGGCAATGAAATTTACACGACGCCATCTGGCAGATGTACTGAGTCCAACACCAAAATGAATCATCAATATTGGTTCAGAAACAAAAATGTTATTGCTAAACTACTAATTTTCTATTTGTTGTTCATATGTGAAGAATTATGACTGAACCTGAATTGTTATGCTGCTTTCTAAAGTTACCATTACATCTGGAATCTAGTAACGGGTTTAATGCATTACTTGAGATGACACATTGTTAATGATGTTAAATAATGACTGACGAAATATGTAAAGCCACTAATGTAATTAGTCATTAACATTTTTATTTATACTGCTACTAGCCGATACCTGCTCACCTCCGTGACGTAAAATCTGTTCTTAGCTTACCTCTACTTGGCAAAAGGAAGGTCCGTACCAAATTTCAAGTCTATAGGTACTACAGTTACTGAGATATCGTGATGAGTCACTATATACAAGGATTTCAATTTTATACATATATATATATATATATACATACATACATAACTTCACGCCAGTTCCCTTGCAGGGTAGGCACGAACAACAGAGAGCCATTTAGGCTTATTCTGACACACCTCACTTGCCTCTTTGACATTCATAACTCTTGTCATGCAAGCTCGTCTGTTTTTAAGGCTCCTGATATCACCCTCCGCTAGTACACGATCAATTTGATCATGGAAGGTGTGTCGTGGCCTTCCACGACTTCTGCATCCATCCACTTTTGCATTGTATATCTGTTTAGTCATTCTTTCATCATGCATTCTTTCCACATGCCCGAACCACCGGAGCATTCCTTTCCTTACCTTCACCCCGACACTCTCTTTCAGACCAACTCTCTTTGTTACTTCAGTATTACGAACGCGGTCCGCGAGCGTCACTCCACAGATTTTGCGCAGTGCTCGCATCTCAACCGCGTTTACTCTACTTTCATGCTCTCTCTTCCATACCCAACTACATACATATATACACATGTATATATATATATTTATATATGTGTGTATATGTGTATTTATATATATACATATATATATATATATATATATATATATATATATATATATATATATATATATATATATATATATATATAGATAAACGAAACATATTGCAGTGACAGTACAGAGACAAGAAGTGATTGGACTATCTATGACCATGAATCTACATTCTCTCCTAATTTCACACATATAAACATAGGCATTTAAAAAAAATGGATATGACACACACAGAAAGACAGACAGACGAATGCGCCAATTTTATAAGGAACCATTGTTAATATAATGGATTCATATACTTTTATTTTTTGACAGTTCGTAAACAATGACTATTACATTAGAAATCCTTGAATAATAATCAAGTAAAAAATACTAGCCTAGGATTTCATAATAATCCTTGCACTTGGTATTGATCCGACGGACAGCATCGACCTGATCCTGGGAATACTCCCGCTGAGGCGCTTGATGAGGAGGTTTCCTTCTACGAACTTCTTCACTACTGGGAGAACTTGGTGGACTACGTTTGGGCACACTTCCCGAGGGCCCAGCGGCTCTTACTCGCGTTAAGAGCTCTTTGGCATGAGCAGTTGGGTATAAACGCTCGGCTTTTAGCAGAAATTTCTCTGCTTTCTCGGTATTTCCCATCTTGAAAGCAATTTGTGCGATCTCTATACATCGATCTGCCTCGTCCTTGTTCCCTTCGATAGTCATTTTCGTAGCAATAACACGCAAAAATCACACAAAATTTAACGTAAATATATCTAGCATATATTGAGGTAAATGTGAGCGTGTAACTGCTTATTCTAATTAGCATAAAATATAATTTTATTACGTTTAATCACTACATATAATACATTAGGGCACTTTCTTACATATTGCGTCAAAATACTAGTAGGGATGTACGAACTAAGAAATGTATAATAAAATAATCGATTAGCTTAATGTATCGATATTTAATATAATAGAAAATAATTCAGGTTTTAATTATATTTTAGAATCGAGTGAAGGTATGCTTTAATGAAATATTTAATTTTCTAAATATTCTAATACAATAAAAGGAAACTTACATACATACATACATAGCTTCACGCCAGTTCCCTTGCGGGGTAGGCACGAACAACAGAGGAAAAGGAAACTTAACTTATTTATATTGTATTCTACCCATAGTCCCTGAAGACTATAAGTAAAATAATGGGTAAGGTGCCTAGCAGGCTAGCTACGTTTCCTCGCTGGACCACCATGCTGATCCATTGTCCGAGGTAAGCACCAGCCTATTGATCACATGAAGAGTCAATTAGTCGTTTTGATAAATTTGGTAGAGGCTCATGGCCTGAAAGATTTAAATTCATTTTAATAATTTGTACGTGCTTGTATTTTTAAATCGTTGTGTTGTTGAAATATAGCAATAAACCGAAATAGTGCAATATAATATTTACTTCGATTTTTAAAGGTCCACTTATGTATGCCCAAGTATCTTCGCTCCGATTTGGCTTAGAGACGTATGCATATAGTAACTATTGATGGCTTGATGCTTTTGCTGTTTCATAATATACATATGTCAAATTTAGTGACCGCAAAAATTCAATACGACGCCAATTTTACCCAAAACCCCTTTAAGTTACCATAATGAAAATATTTATTGAAGTTATAACTTCTTATGTTAGGGTAAACCGCTTTCTTACGTAACACGTTACGGCGCGTGTCTGTCTGGCTTCCCTTTCCCTCACGCATACGGCAGCGGTAGGCAGGCTAAGTTATCACTTCTGTCGGGCGTCCCGAGAAGCGCCCTTTTTAATTTTTTTTATTAAATGTAACTTTTAATGTTAATTGCAGTTTGGAGTTTCTGTGATCGCACTCAGTGATCATATAGCTATGCCAGCAAATAGTGGCTTAATCAATCAATACTTATTACATAATTTATAAGTAGTCTTTACAACTTACTATGTTTGAACATTTGATATATAAGCACAGGATGCGAGTCGTTCTAAAATAAACAGATGGTATGTAGCACCTTGTTATGGCGTTTATTATAAAACACTGAGTCTGTGAATATATATATATCGATTCTTAATTTGAAATGTCGTTTGGTAATACAACCCTAAATTATAATGTTACCATATGAAATATATAATAGTTTATGCCAGGTAAGAATTTTAGCTCAGAATAAATAATACATTGATAGTGCGCTTTATTTAAATATTTTGTTGTCAAGCCATGGCTGATAGTATTATTTTTCCATCATGGACTGGATTAAATTTTAGCTTTCTGAGTTTTATTGCCGCTTCTTCTTAACAGCAATAACACGTGGCGAAGCGGTGTAGAAGTAAAATTAAATTTCAACTTATACCTATTTATGACTTTCAAAAAGTGTTCTCCATTGGAACTTATTTTGAATAAAAACTTTTGAATTTGAATGTATCAAATTATAAAATCATAATTAAAATTGATTACACCCGTCGCCACATCTGCGTGAAACGGCCTTTGAATCCCAAATGAAGACGTACCATTATAGTGAAGTGGTAAATATATCAAGATATTAAAAATATTAATATTTTTTATTTTGCAGCCATATGAAAATATTATTTTTGTAATTGTGTAGTCCCAAAACAAGAAATAAGAGTTGTTAATGTTCTGAATAAATTAACGGGTGCCAGTAGGGGAGCGGACCATATTACAATAAATTCTAATATTTTAATGCATAAAACCACAAGAGTTAAAATAACATCTTATCGTGTAACTTTTAAAATATTGTCATATAAATAATTTCAATTACTTTTCAAATAATAATTAATTCGTATTTTGACTCCTTTTACTAGTGGCCTACTTATGACCAGCGCGTTCTTTCAGTAGCTCACAACGCCCTAAATTCTCCGTCAGCCGTTACAGCTGGTGACCGCGGTAGTTATGGTCGTGGCCAAAACGTCACTAGTGATGTCATCATTCAAATTCAAAAGTTTTTATTGAAAATAAGTTCCACTGAAGAACACTTTTCAAAGGTCATACATATAAGTTAAAATTTAATTTTACTTCCTATTCTATGTACACCGCTTCGCAACGTGTTATTGCTGTTAAGGAGAAGCGGCAAGAAGCTCTCCAGCAACACGTCTAGCTAAAAATTGTTTTTCTTTATATTTCTTATTCTATTTCTATCTCAAGTTCTTTTTGAAGTATGTTACAGAATTACCTACTTTTGATGAATTAATGGAGTTGTAGCAAACAGTGCATACTCAATAAGACAAGGACACAATAAAATGAGTGAAAAATATTATTATATTTATAATAATGACATGACGTATTTTTTTTTAATGCTCAAATTCTCTGATGGCCTCTGTAGTTGAGCGGGCTAAGCCTTTGCCGGCCTACCTCACTACAACGCAGAGGCTCCGGGTTCGATTCCTGGTATAGTAAATTTCGGAAACGTATTTTCTCCGTTATTTACTATGATTTGGGTGTCTGGGATAACACAAGCGTAACTTGCTTAATTTGGGGATATACAATTTGTGTGTTTGTCTGCTGATTACTAGATTATTATCCGTTCAGGAACGGAGAAAGAATACAATTTCCTGCGGCCGGGCGGCCTATCGTAAAAGGCGACAAAGCAACCCACAGCCAGGTGGTAGGGCATTTGCCCGACTGGATGGCTTCCACCCCTGGTCTAAAGTATGTCGCCATAACAACCTTGAGTTGTGTTCCGGCATTAGTGACCAGGTTCCAGTCTCCTTTAAGAGAGCAGCAGCGCATTTGTAGCACCTTTGGTGTTGCAAATGTCTATAGGCGATGATAACCACTTTCCATCAGGTGGGCCGTCTGCCTGTCTGTTGAGCACCTGCAATAAATAAAAAAATATTATTATTATTAAAATTTATGCTGCAACATATCTCCATGAATTCCTTACAAGCTTGTCTGGGATCGGACCCAGAGTAGTTCCTTGTATATTACTCACAATACAAGCGTAACTTGCTTATTTTGGGGATATAAAATATATAATATGTATGACCGGACTTTCGGAGGGTTTGAGTGGGGGAATATGGGAAGGCCAACGCATAGAAGTCCCGTCGTCAATTTTAATGTAAATGTGGCGTGACACTGACCAGCGATTATACCAGTTTACACCATATAATAATGCACCCGAGGACAAGCCCCGGCCAGTGTAGGATTATTAGGAAATGAGAACAAAAGGTACCGGGATAGTGGGTTGAACTGCTAATGGAACTAGGAATTGGGAGTTATGGCGACTATTGCGTCTGCCCATCACAATGTTCGGGGAACATGGAACAAATGGGCAGACGGTGGTATTTGTTTGATACAATCCATGAGTTTATAATTCAAAATAAACCCGCAAGGGGCCATCCACAAATCACGTCACACGAATTCCACGATTTTTTTACCCCTGCCCCGTCCTTGTCACAGTTGGTCACATTTGTGAGAGTGCTCCCCCCTAGTGTGACATCACATATTTTGGAGTTTTACATCAAGAAATTATTAAATTAAAACAGGAGTTCGTAAGTCGTTTTCATTCCATTTAAATTATTTTTACAAGCTTTTATTTAACTTGCAATGGATGTACCTATGTATATATGTATGTAAGTTCGGGTGGAATCTTGCAAGTTAAATTTGATCAACTTCCCGGTTTCCGATTGAGCTGAAATTTTGCACGCATATGTATATCACGTGACAATGCAATAATATGGTACCATGGACCTGATCTGATGATGGAGTCGGAAGGTGGCCGTAGGAACTCCTGCACTAAACAAGATAGACCCATCGTGTTTTAGCTCGTTTTATTTGTCTTGGCTAGCAATCTGTGGCTACATGATATACAGGATCTCAAAAGCTTGTAAAGGTGTCTCAGAATCTTATCCGTGCAGGAACGGAGAAAGAATACAATTTCCTGCGGCCAGGCGGCCTGTCGTAAGAGGCGACAAAACAACCCACAGCCAGGTGGTAGGGCATTTGCCCGACTGGATGGCTACCACCCCTGGCCTAAAGTATGTCGCCATAACAACCTTGAGTTGTGTTCCGGCATTAGTGACCAGGTTCCAGTCTCCCTTAAGAGAGCAGCAGCGCATTTGTAGCACCTTCGGTGTTGCAAATGCTTTCCATCCAGTGGGCCGTCTGCCTGTCTGCTGAACTCCTGCAATAAAAAATAAAAAAAAATGTTTTTCGTTTTTCGATGTTAAATAAAAAACAAAATATCAATTAAATCTCGTTTTATTTAATGTTAATTTAAAGAGCAATTCTTGAAGTTTTATAGGGGTGAAAATGTAAATCTTTCGAAATAATGCGATGAACCGTAGATTTGTTCAAATTAAGAGAAGCTGCGCGCAATCTCAATGACTGTCGTGGCTCGTCCATAACACACTTTCGAATACGATCGACGTTCATGCTCGTTCTTGATGTCCTTTTACGCCCAGACGATTGGTCCGGCATTGTATTCCCAGTCTCTTCAAACTTGCACACCCAATGCTTAATTAAATTGGCACTTGGCACATGTCTTAAGCTTTTTAAATTAAAATGTGGCGATGTGTGACGACGAACAACAGTGTAGGAATCGTTGTTTTTATAAAACGCTCTCACGCAAAACGCGCGCTGTAAACCCGTGAAACGATTCATGGCTACTAAGCCGGCCAAGCGGACGAGTCCACTCCCCTCCCCCTGCTACCTGCGGTTGGAGCGTATTGGTCAATTCAAAAAACCTTTACTTAAAAACCTTTTTAAAAAAGCTTATTTAATAATTTAAACACTATTCTTACACAGATAGAGGTAGAAAGATTTTGAAGTTTTTTTTTTTTTTTTTTTTTTTTTTTAATGTAAGTATAGGTTTGCGTTTGACCACTGTCTCACCTGATGTTGAGTGATGACGCAGTCTAGGATGGAGCACGCTTACCTAGAAAATACCTATTCACTCGTGACTTGAAGACTTTAAGATTGTATTTGTCAGGAAAAACAGAACAGTTTTTCCTTAATAATTCAAACGTGTTTTAAAGCTTAAATATATTAGAATTTGAAATGTCACAATACGAAATTGAGGACCCCTCCCACCCCTTGCGACACTTCGTGGACCTCCCCCCAATGTCGTTGCCATAACGATGTATTTGTTAGTGAATTACAACGGTGGCGTCAGTAGAAGGCGGCCGGAGCGTCATATTTTCGCAAATATCGTCTGTCCCTGGAAAACAATACTTTTTTATGGATGGAAAATTCTCAATGTCCTCTTCTAAAATGACAATCTGTTTCATAGTCCAGTCCGTGAAAATGTCACAAATACACGATATTGGCTAGTTCCTTATCGCCCGTTACTCGACGGATGGGAGTTTAGACGAAAAAAGTGTTAGCGTAACAAAAATGCTGACCACTGTATATTATTATACAATTTTAACATTTAATGCAATGTATTACATACATACATACATACATAACTTCACGCCAGTTCCCTTGCGGGGTAGGCACGAACAACAGAGCGCCATTTAGGCCCATTCTTACACACCTTACTTGCTTCTTTGACATTCATAACTCTTGTCATGCACACTCGTCTGTTCTTAAGGCTCCTGACATCACCCTCCGTTAGTACACGATCAATTTGATCATGGAAGGTGTGTCGTGGCCTTCCACGACTTCGCAATGCTATGCAATGTATTAGATAGATAGATATACTTTACTGTTCACCAAAACACGAATTACAAAAATGCACAACAAGACGGTAAACAAAAGGCGGCATTATCGCTAAAAGCGATCTCTTCCAAGCAACCTGATGCACTGAAAAGAAATTCTTAACTTATCTAAGTATTATAAATTAATACATACATACATAACTTCACACCAGTTCCCTTGCGGGGTAGGCACGAACAACAGAGCGCCATTCAGGCTTATTTTTACATACCTCACTTGCTTCTTTGACATTCATAGCTCTTGTCATGCACGCTCGTCTGTTCTTAAGGCTCCTGACATCACCTTCTGCTAGTACACGATCAACTTGATCATGGAAGGTGTGCTGTGGCCTTCCACGACTTCTGCATCCATCCACTTTTGCATTGTATATCTGTTTAGTCATTCTTTCATCATGCATTCTTTCCACATGCCCGAACCACCGAAGCATTCCTTTCCTTGCCTTCACCCCGACACTCTCTTTCAGACCAACTCTCTTTCTTACTTGGGTATTACGAACGCGGTCCGCGAGCATCACTCCGCAGATTTGGGCAGTGCGGCTTCTCGACCGCGTTTACTTTACTTTAATGCTCTCTCTTCCATACCCAACTCTCGCTTCCATACGTGAGCGTAGGTACCAGCATCGCGTTGTGTATGGCAAGCTGGGCCTTCTGGCTGAGGTTCTTAGCGCCTAGAAGTTTACCTAAGGCTCCATTTATACTATATATTATAAATTAATGAAAAAAGAAAAAGAAAATGGTGAAAACTTGAAAAGAATTAATGTACATGGACAGCAGATTACTATTTAAGATAGAATAATTAGCACATACATTGTTTCGTAAGGTTAACATAATGTTTCCGGAGTTCAGGGTCCCTCCAGCATCTAGGGAGCGGGGGAGTCATCCCCCAGTTGACGAAGTCTGCACTTGCCTCAAGCACTGATGCGCTAGGATCAGCGTGGGCGTAACTACGATCTAAGTCTCACGCTCTTCCTGCCATAAACGCGGGGCACATGGGCGGAGGGTGGTTTTAGTGGAGTATTTCAGTTTCCACACATGCCGTTGATTGACTCTGGTGGCTATTTATTCGTGACTTTACCTCTCATTGCTTTGGTCCAATCCCTAGCAAACGACCCAGTAGTGGGCGAAATACATTTCCCCCGCATCAAAAAAAAAAACTTTCCTGAATGAATTTTTAAATATGGCAAAGGTTTTAGCTTTTCTGATGTCTATGGGCAAAGAGTTCCAAAGGAAGACAGCCTGCGTGGCGAATGTATTATGATCTTAAATAATATTTAATATTGTAACATAAATTTATATCCCTAAATAATATCTATCTATAACATTGACTAACCCTCCCTTAACTCTCCTTTTTTTTTTTTGTCCAGGGGAAATCCGATTGAGGACTAAGCCGCGACAAGGGCAGAACCTTGGGGGGATAATTCGCGACCTAGTGTGGGATTCGCCAGTTTGGGGGTGGCACTAGCATGCCCAGTTAGAACTGGTGCCATGCTATTGCCACTCCCCAGTTAGGGATACCCACTAAAACCCCTGGGTGTTCCGTCCTTCGCCTTATGCCAGGGCTACGGGTATATGACCTAGCCTCTCCGCAGCCCTGGCAGGCGTGGGCCTCGCAAGGCCACTTCCATCCCTTAACTCTCCTACACTAACTTTTTAAGTATAATCTACACTAAATTATTTAAATCAATGACATTACTAAGTAAGGTTTGGGTTCAGTTTAACAGTACGGTTTATTTTGTCCTCAGGTTTTCAGAAATCGAGCACCGTTCAAAATTATCCCTTCCTCTTTTGTCTCTTAAGCTTTTATTGCTTTTTTAATAATCACCTGTTGCTTTTACTCTGATATTGGCAAAATCAATGCCAAGTGCGTTGAGCCACAATTTTTAAAAAGTGAAGTGAATATTGTAACATAAGCAGTTTTGAAAATAGATGGTCCTGTAACTGCCCTTATTACCACACAATTTCTTCGATGGCCTCCGATGGCCTCCGATGACCTTCGATGATCTCCGATGGCCTTAGATGGTATTCGAAACTTCATTCCAACCAAGTGCCCTAAGGACACCTCATTAATTTTTAGTTTCAATTAGCACGTCCTAACGGTAAATTACGCTAAATTTAAACATTGTGAAGTTACCTGTAAATCGAGATTCTAAATTCTACAAATTGAGGTCTCCGATCACAGAACTTTTATATTAATGTCCTATCTGGGGTAATATTATAGTTAATGACCGATTTACATAGGTGTAAGGTTGTTAACAAGCCGCATTTATTTGGCCACAGTCAATAATTACAATATTATCCCAGATGGAGCCGAAGCAAGAGCATTTCATTAATAAATAACACCAGATCTAGAATGCGTATAATATCTGCTGAATTACGATTGGCTTGTTATGAGCTTATAATAATTTAACCCTAAATTGTAACAACGGATCATCGAGGTCTCAAGTGTTTCCAAATTTTAACCCCTTTTTTGTACGTAATCTTTAAACCAAATTATATTTTAAGTAATGTTTCGATTAATACAGTAGACATTTCTAGTCCTAATCGATAACGCTAACACAGTTTAGGAAGAAAATCAGTAATGTATTACGAAAAAAACGTATAATAGTATAATATTGTAAGGTGCGGTGTGTAGGACCGGTTTCGCGGATTCGACGGGTGGCGGGAAAATTAAAGTATGTTTGGAATGCAGCGATTGGCGCGACCAGGCGCTATCGGTCCGAAACTTACCTATATTGCAA
Source organism: Dendrolimus kikuchii (assembly GCA_019925095.2). Lineage (NCBI taxonomy): Eukaryota > Metazoa > Arthropoda > Insecta > Lepidoptera > Lasiocampidae > Dendrolimus > Dendrolimus kikuchii. The sequence goes on along the minus strand of CM034415.1, from coordinate 931,491 downwards.
CTTAAAACATTTATGTGAATCAAAGTTACTAGTTGAGTTTCATAAAAATCATGATTTTGCAGTAAGTACTTGTTTTTTTATTATTCATAATTAAAGTGCTTTGTCGTTTAAGCAGCCATTTCTGTTATTATTGAAAGGTGTAAGAAATATTTATTTCAATAAATCTTTTGCAGATATACATTAGTAAATCTAATATCTTACTATATCTTACTCAATAACTGTTTTTTTATTATATAAAATCTAAATACACAAATCGTTATAATTAACATCAGAAACGTTATCATATAAAATAAGAAAGTTAAGAAATGCAGGTTTTTTTAAACCTTTGCGAATTAATCAATTTTATGACATTTTGTCTGCCTGGTACCGAGTTTTTATTGGATTATTTTCCTATGTTGAAAAGAGTTGCACCAAATTCAAACCGAGCGAACAATTCGTTGTAAAACTGACTAACAGAGAATATTACCAATATTACTAATAGTTTTTAAATACTCGTTGCTTTTTAAAATACGCCATGAATATTTTTTAAACTTTAACTAATGTTAGTTAATTATTATTACTATTTATAGCATAACTTATTATAGGTTTATTATGATAAGATATTTAAATTTGAAGCTCAGTATTCTGATGAAGGTAAATTTCGGACCGGCTGTCCAATTTTTAATCCGTGAAATGAAATGCGACGTAGGTCCCGGTACCGAAGCCATACGAAGCGTTATGAATATTATAGGCGTCGAACTGTCAAAAACTTTCCTAAAACTTTAATAAAATACCGACATATTTACCAAAAATCTTCTAATTTTTTATAAAAAACTGCAATACAAGTGCCTTAAATTAACTTTTTAAGTATTCTAGTGCGTGTTTAAGTGTCGAATATTTTGTTATTGAGTTAATTTGACTTTATTTTGATTGACTTATGAGATTTGTTATGTTATAAAGTGTTGTTTTGGATTGCTAGCTGAAAAACGGAGATTAGCGCCCGCTATAAGGTTTGTCTACTTTTATTTTGTAATACTTTACTTCTTAAAAAGAGTTTTTTCAGTTTTAAACTTTCGAGGTCGCTTCGAAAGTAGTACGCGCCGCGTACACGCGTCAACTTTTAAAACCGCAGTGGTAAACAATAATTACGCTTGCGTTTAAATATTGTTTATTATCATTAAAAATTAAAATAATAATTTATCACTTGTTCTGGTTACGAGAGATAATTGATAATACATAGTTGCCTTTCAGTCTTACAGTGATATGCGGCTTTGTTGCATGTATTTTTAACTGTTAGAGATGTATGAGACTTAAATTAGAGCTGAGTTCCTTTTTGGAACATATAATAAGACTACAAAGGGTAAAACACAAACTATTGAAGAAATATGACTAAAAATCTTTGGAAAATAAGAAAAACATGTAAAACCAGTTAGCTGTGTAGGCTTGTTAAGATCATTTCAAATTGAGGCATAATGTTTTTTATTTATTTTTGGAGGTACAAAAAGGACTGTTGATCTTGTTATCTGTCGAATGCCTTGCAGGGCGTTCCATTAGTAGCTCACAACCCCCAAAATGCTCAGTTAGCCGCTCCACAAGGTGACCGTGATCGTTGTGTTCGTGGTGAAAATGTCACTAATGACATCATGAATTTCAATTACACAACACTTTTTTTTTGAGGCGAGGGAAAATGCTTAACCAATTTACGCACAATCTGGGCCGTTGCTAGGGGAACAACACGCGTCGGTTGGGGGCGATAACACTGCAGCAACAGTATGCTCTTGGCAGTGCTCCGTCCAGAATCGACGTCGCAGAATAGTGTGGAAGACTCCGAGCATTGCTACACGACCGAGCAACCCCAATACCCACTAAAAACCCCCTCCTCCCTGTCGACCCTGCGCTTTTGTTTGTGTTGGAAAGACTGAGATTTAGAACATAGTTACGCCCAGTCGATCCAGCGCAATAAAGTGCCTGGAGTGTGCCCTGGGAGAACACACCCTACTTCGTTGTGCGGGGTTAGGAGGTCCTTTGCTCTCCTAGCAAGCTAAAGGCCCCCCGCGGTAAACGGAACCTAACTCAGGGAGGGAAGTAATGCTACCTGCCTCTCCGGGTGCCAGCTAAAGGCCGGCGACCTCGAGAAGACGCATTAGCACGCGCTGCAGGACTCCTCTCCCTATCACGTTCTGCGGCCTCCTTGAGTGACATTACTGTCTCACAAAAAGAATTACACAAAGCTTGCAACAACCAATGTTAAGAGGTGGGTTGAATAGCCGTTCCACTTGGGTTTACAATTGTAATGCCGGCAAGCAAGTGGAATGGGAAAAATCACGGTCGTGAACATGGTTGTTGTGAGTCCCTAATGGATTTCCCTTGGTTACACCTGGGAAATGTTAATTAATGTTACTAGTTATGTCACACAGATGTAGCCAATTATTAAATGTGTCATTTGAGATGCAACATTGTTAATGTTTCTTTCTGCATGAACTTGAACAGAAACCAACTTGGTTGACCACTTCTAATTTTATTTTACCTCCCAACCATTTTAATCTTATACTAATAAATAAAGCTAGAGTCTGTTTGTTTGTTTGAACGTACTAATCTCAGGAACCACTGGTCTGATTTGAAAAATTCTTTCAGTGTTAGATAGCCCATTTATCGAGGAAGGCAATATATCATCATTCTAAGGCCAATAGGAGCAGAGCAATGAAGAATGTTTAAACATGGGGGGTTCTTTTAACCTTTTTTTTTTAACTATTCCATGCCGACGAAGTCGCGAGCAGAAGCTAGTGTTATATAAAATCACAGCTAGGGAAAAGTGGCCGAAACATCAGAATAAAAACAAAATACTGTGCTTAAAACCCTTAAAACATAGTTTTATTATAAGTATGAGTTATGAGAGTTATAAATGTCAAAGAAGCAAGTGAGGTGTGTAAGAATAAGCCTAAATGGCGCTCTGTTGTTCGTGCCTACCCTGCAAGGGAACTGGCGTGAAGTTATGTATGTATGTATGTTATTATAAGTAACACCTTAGGTGTCAAACTCATGAAAATGATAGGACAGTATTCCTGCAGACATCCAAGTTTTTACTTTTAAATATAATACAATATAAACTAATACAATGAAAAGAAACTTAACTTATATAGTACATATAATCTCTTAAGACTGAAATTATGCCTAGGTCATTGATTGATATGGAACTATATACCACCACCTTTAAGACAGTTAAATCACTCAATTACCACTTTTCACAAGTACTTAAAAACCTACCTCCTAGGTGAGCAATGGAAGCTAGAAAACATCAATGTCAATTGTTCTTATATTTTGTCTTCTGCCTCTACAACATATTCTGTTTATGCATTATGCATCTCATATCTTATATATTATTATTATTTTATTTTTTTTTCATTTATTTGGACAAAAAAACAGTATTGTACAGAGTTTAGTATTATGAATCTTATACATAAGTAGTTTGACTTAATACAACACCAACATCGTTTGCCACATATTAAGTAATTGAAATTATACTAGCTACCGTAAGTAAAAGCAAAAGAGAGGAAAAAGAAAACAAGGTTTGGTATACAATATCTAAAAAGAAGAAGAAAGAAAAGAAGAAGAAAGGGAGACCTTACCAGAACGCAGAGCCAGAGCCAAGAGCACACCGAATGCCTACGACCAGCCGCAAGTAGGACGCTAATTGCCAGAAATACTTGATATAGTGGTTTACTTGTTTTTCAAACATTCAAGGATCATTTGTTATAATAATATAATATTTTTTTGGATATTCTATCCCCACAATATTTGTTTCTAATTTGCTCAGTAGTACTAATTATTATTATGTTTATAGTAATTATATGTATTATGTGTATATCTATATATAAATAACTGCAATATCCAGTCATCCAGGGTGCAGTTGAAAACCAGTGTCAGGTAGTTGTTGCCTGCTGAACTGCTCTTATTTGGTACCATTCTGAAATTATTTTTTTTTGGTATATACCTACATCTTCTAATTCATTTCTGCCATTTGCCTCGCTATGTGAAGACCAAATAAACGTTTTTTCTTTCTTTCTTTCTTCTTCAAGTCAATAGGTAAGGTGCCCAAAAGGCCTATAAAGCAATATTGATACTTGTCTGAGGTAGGAACTCTGATCACTTGAGGAGTCCATTATGCAGTTTAATTATATTCTACATTTGATTAAAACAAAAGATTGTAGAAAATAAAATAAGCTCATATACAATTAGACAACAAAGAGTGGAGCAAACACATATTTTGCAGGAAAGGGCTTGATAAGTTGGCCATTGCATTCCTAAAGGCAAAGATAAGGCACTTAAGGTCAACCAGTGATAAAAAGGCATGTTCATTACTCAACAAAAGCAGTTATTAACAGAATAAGATAGTATTGTGTTGTTTTGTTCTTTTTTATATTATACAAAATATTAAAATAATAGACAGGTGAAGGCATGACATTTATTGATGCTTATTGAATGAATGAATTAAAGAGACCAAAATGAATTCAAATAACAAATCGACAGACAAACTCGCATTATATGTATATCCCTAAGCTAAGCAAGTTATGTTTGTGTTATGGGTAATATACAACGGACATCTCTGGGGCCGATCCCAGACCATGGTAAGTAGCGGAAAGTTTGGTTCCAACATTTACCATGCCAGGAATCGAACCTGGAGCCTCTGTGTTCCAGCGGTTGTCTAAGACTTAGCCTGCTCAACCACAGAGGCCGTCAAATGAGTTTAGGCTAAATTATAGTAACTTTTTTTTTTCAAATTCCAAATTATGAATTGGGCAGATGGCTCAGCTGATGAAAAGTGGTTACCGTCACCTATAGATGTTTACAATACCTAGGGGGAAGCCAACTTGTCACCCTTTAGGGTAGGATAGGTTCCAAAAGCAGGTACTAGAAGGCAAGGCTAGACCTCTGTAATTTCATTCTTTTTCCTAATTCTAAAATTAGATATAATCAAATACAATGCAAGAAAACTTAACTTATTTGTATTGTATTCTACTCATAGTCCCTTAAGACTATAAGTAGAATACTGAGCCCAGATCACCGTCTTCTATGGGTAAGGTGCCCAGAAGGCTGGCTACGTTTCCTCGCTGGATCGCCATACTGATCCGTTGGCTGAGGTAAGCACCAGCCCTCTGATCACCTGAAGAGTTAATGAGTCCTTTCTATAAATTAAACATAAAAGAACATCAACAAATTTGCAAAATGCTTGCATTGTTTTAGGCCTTATAATTAATCTTGAAGTCGGTTTCTTTTTCGCTACCATTTTTTTTTACAAACTATTTAATATTTTCTTAAATTTTCGCGACTTGTATACATAATAAAAGTACGTTTTAACTGTTTTAAGCGCGGTAGTTTATTTGATTTTGGTTATTCTGACGTTGGCCGTGATCACGGAAGTCTAAGATGTCAAGTGTCAACGTATTATTAAAGTTTTATTTAGCCTACCGCTCAACTTGTTCGTTTTAATTATTTAGTGTTCATTTTGTTTATGGTTATTATTTACTCTATGGTAGCGTAAACTAATTTACCACCGCTTCGCAACATGTTATGGCTTGAAGAGAAGAAGCGGCGCAAGAAACTCTTCAGCAAATATGCCTAGTAAAATTTTATATAATACTAGCGGCCCCGGCAGACGTTGTCCTGCTCTGAAAAAATAAAAATCTAGGACCCGATCCCAACGCCACCTACCGATTCCAATTGCGGATTTAAACCATCCGGTGACCCACACAAAAACAAAATCCCCAAAATCGGTCCAAGCGATTAGGAGGATTCTAGAATCCGATCTCAGCGCCACCTTCCGGTTTCAACGGAATAAAAAGTATCCTATGTCCGTCTCCTCGTTCTAAGCTACCTACCCACTAATTTTCATCTAAATCGGTACTGCCGTCCTTGAGTTATATATAGTGTAACTAACACGACTTTCTTTTATATATATAGATTAAAATGGGTGGCAGGAATAAAATAAAAGGGAATTATCAGTCAAGTTGGTTTGTGTTCCGTACTTTTATTACAAACTATTTAGTCAACCCATTTGTTCATATTTCTAGCACAAATGAATAACATCACGTATTGCACCGCATTCCATCACGACGACCTTCACCTCGCCCCCTCCGCAGTTGCCTTAGTCGTATGACGTCATCGGTCATAACAACAATGACTCCATTGATACCTTCAAAAGGACTTGCCAAGTAATTATGACGCTATGGCGTCCTTTGAGAGAAGTGTAAAGAAATATACATATAGTTTATTATATTAATATTAATAAAAGTATAATTAATTCCATGATCAAATTGATCGTGTACTAGCAGAAGGTGATGTTCCTGACATTGCCTTAAGAACAGACGAGCTTGCATGACAAGAGTTATGAATGTCAAAGAGGCAAGTGAGGTGTGTAAGAATAAGCCTAAATGGCACTCTGTTGTTCGTGCCTACCCCGCAAGGGAACTGGCGTGAAGTTATGTATGTATGTATGTATAATTAAATACTATAAATAAACTAAGTCTAACATCTATTACCTTCCCTATCCGGCCGCCTATTGTCTTCTGTACTTAAACTTCTTAAATTCTATTCTTCTATTCTATTAACAAAAACTAAAATATCCTATAAATAAACCGAACTTAAAAATATATATACAATAGTAAAAAAACTAAAATTAAAAATCGAAATTTGTATTCGATTATATGTAATTTAATATAGTTTTTATTTAATTTCTAAATATCCAAATATTATATCTTATATTACTTCTAGAAGAAAGAAAGAGAGTGTCGGGGTGAAGGTAAGGAAAGGAATGCTCCGGTGGTTCGGGCATGTGGAAAAAATGCATGATGAAAGAATGACTAAACAGAAATACAATGCAAAAGTGGATGGATGAAGAAGTCGTGGAAGGCCACGGCACACCTTCCATGATCAAATTGATCGTGTACTAGCAGAAGGTGATGTCAGGAGCCTTAAGAACAGACGAGCTTGCATGACAAGAGTTATGAATGTCAAAGAGGCAAGTGAGGTGTGTAAGAATAAGCCTAAATGGCACTCTGTTGTTCGTGCCTACCCCGCAAGGGAACTGGCGTGAAGTTATGTATGTATGTATGTATATTACTTCTATCTTTTTGTCCGAAGCAGATCATTTGTCGGTAATTGTTTCGAAATTGAATGCAATGCTGCTGTTGGGACGGATCAACCGAATTGAATCAGTTTGGTTGAAAGGCACACAACTGAAAGGCGCCGACGCTCCGTGCAGGAACCGAGAAAGAATACAATTTCCTGCAGCCAGGCGGCCTGTCGTAAGAGGCGACAAAATAACCCACAACCAGGTGGTAGGGCATTTGCCAGACTGGATGGCTACCACCCCTGGTCTAGTGTATGTCGGCATAACAACCCTTAAGAGAGCAGCAGCATATTTGTAGCACCTTTGATTTTCGGTGGTGGTTCGGGATGTGGAAAGAATGCATGATGAAAGAATGACTAAACAGATATACAATGCAAAAGTGGATGGATGCAGAAGTCGTGGAAGGCCACGACACACCTTCCATGATCAAATTGATCGTGTACTAGCAGAAGGTGATGTCAGGAGCCTTAAGAACAGACGAGCATGCATGACAAGAGTTATGAATGTCAAAGAAGCAGGTGAGGTGTGTAAGAATAAGCCTAAATGGCGCTCTGTTGTTCATGCCTACCCCGCAAGGGAACTGGCGTGAAGTTATGTATGTATGTACCTTTGGTGTTGCAAATGTCCATAGGCGATGGTAACCGCTTTCCATCGAGTGCGCCGTCTGCCTGTCTGTAGAACTCCTGCAATAAAAAAAAAAACTTCAACGGACCAGTGCAAAAACGAATGGCAACAAATTTTTAATTTGAAATTTTACGGGCAGGTTTTCAAATTGGACAAGTACATTTTTTTAAAGGCGGGTGAAATGCATTTCGCACAATACCGGGTCCTTTGCTAGGGATTAGACTTAGAACGTAGTTTTGCCCACGCTGATCGTCACTGTCTACCCCAATGGGAAACAGGCGTGGCAATATGTATGTATGTATAAGAAGGTAAACGTAGACCAGCGTGATGAATTATAATTTATAATAAATGAACGAAGGCCGGTGGTCTCAGTGAGAACAAAACGACGTGTTTGCTTTTATGATATAAAGAGCTCTTATCGCCAAGGTCGGTCATCATTCGACGCGCTGCTTACAACAACTTAACATGCATTCGTCGTTGCTTAGGTTTTTTAATTTTTTTAAATTTATTTAATGCAGTTTATCTCCATTATTGGGCAAAATGGAGCTCTTGTTTTCTTTGTTTATTATTTTATTAGTTTCTGTCTTGGGATAAATAAGGGGGAGGGGGGACGACGACGACGACTTTTTATTTTAATATCAGATGTTTACATCGGTGCCTAATATTTATACATTTCGTTGCTTACTTTCCAATGGCACACAGAAATAATTGGTCTGCACTTTTGACTAGACTTGACTAGACCAATATATTCTTATGGTTGATTCGATGCGATGAATCCGAATCTGGGGTCGTTTGGTAAATACACCTTGAAAATTTTTGGGGGAGTATGGACCAAACTGACTCTAGATTCGGACTCTTGTTAATCGTGGAGGCTGTGAATGGGGAGGAATCAATTTGCCGTCTATACATTTTGGGGTGGATATATAATATTGTCTCTGCAATATAGAATTATATTATAGAATATTTTTATCCGTGCAGGAACGGAGAGAGAATACAATTTCCTGCGGCCGGGCGGCCCGTCGTAAGAGGCGACAAAACGACCCACAGCCAGGTGGTAGGGCATTTGCCCGACTGGATGGTATGTTGCCATAAGAACTTTGAGTTGTGTTCCGGCATTAGTGACCAGGTTCCAGTCTCCCTAGAGAGAGCAGCAGCGCATTTGTAGCACCTCCGGTGTTGCAAATGTCTATAGGCGATAGTAACCGCTTTCCATCAAGTGGGCCGTCTGCTTGTCTGCTGTACTCCTGCAATAAAAAAAAATAGAAATTCGAGCCTAACACCTGAAAATACCTGAAATATTTTTAATACTGACAAGACCTGCTATACTCAATCCCGGCCCGTCAAGCTTTTGTAAGTGGCCCGTCTGAGATACTAATAGTTGTACAGTTACATGGGTAATATTACTGGTATTGCAAGACCATAGATGACGGTCACCACTTTCCATTAGGTAGGTCGCAAGTCTTTTTTGTAAGTCGTGGTAGCGTAAATGACTAAACAGATATACAATGCAAAATTGGATGGATGCAGAAGTCGTGGAAGGCCACGACACACCTTCCATGATCAAATCGATGCTATGAATGTCAAAGAAGCAAGTGAGGTGTGTAAGAATAAACCTGAATGGCGCTCTGTTGTTCGTGCCTACCCCGCAAGGGAACTGGTGTGAAGTTATGTATGTATGTGGTAGCGTAATGGCTAGCGCACGCCTCCCCCTCTCAAAGGGCGCGGGTTCGATCCTGGCGGAACCCATACACCACTTAGCCAGTTTTCTGACTAATGTGCATATTGTTACAATTACCACGTGCTAACACCGGTGAAGGAAAACATCGTTATGCAACCTGCACATCGAGATAACCGATGTGTCCAACCTGCTAAGCCCCCGTGGACAAGCGTGGCGGGTATACTGTCCGCTCCCCTTGTGTAATTTACACGCAGTAGAGAAGTATTACGTGCAAATTACACATAAAACAATTTTTTTTTTCGAGACATAGTTTTAGACTTTCTGTATCATTTGGATATAAGAAATTCTCCCAGTATATTGTTACAAGTTGCGGGACTCGAATTAAAGTGCCGTTAGGATTACCATAGAGTTTATTAGAACTATACAAACACGTATAACACGGGTACAAATATAATAACACGCGCAAAGTCCGTCACTAATAGATATTCCCGATATGTACACACGTCTCGGTTCGTTCGTGGTTCTCGCTCGACTGCGTCCTCTCTCAATTAGGGCATTGCTTTATATTGCACAGATGCATTATGTCTGCCCGGCTGCGTGGACCGAATTTCTTAGAATCAGTTTGTACTTTAAATCCGAGACACCTGGCAGTGATCACAATACAACAATAGGCCGTAAAATATCACAATACACAATGGGCTGTTTTTTTTAATCACAAATTTTAAACAAAGTAACCAAAAGAAGTCCAAGTGCCGAAAGGTAATAAAATGTGTTTTTACAGGTATGCAGGTGTGACTTTGTCTTTGTCGGCGTCTAGGTCGTAGCAATATAAGATAAAACCTAAGTTAACCCGGTCAGACGTAATCGGCTGGCTTTGCTAGTATCTCTAAAACAAGTGTCGACCTTGGCATTGTATAAATATTTGAGGAGATAAGAAAATATGTAAACTAATTTTAAAAAAAACTGCAATTTTATGCTATCTACGTAATAATTCAAGCCGCAGTAGCGTAATGGTTAGCGCACGCGTCCCAAACTCCAAGGGCGCGGGTTCGATTCTGGCCGGAACGCATTCACCACTTAGGCAGTTTTCTGACCTGCTGTGCATCATTGTTACAATTACTATGTGCTAACAACGGGGAAGGAAAACATCGTGATGCAACCTGCACATCGAGATAGCCGATGCGTCGAACCTGCCAAGCGTCGGATATACTGCTCGTTCCCCCTAGTGGGAGGTCGGAGCCCAGCAATGGGAAAGTTATGGGCTGTTACTATATAGGTAATAATTGTGGGATTAAGGCAGCCTTTTTCTGGCGAGGGGAAATGCGATCGAGGACTATGTAGACAGGAACGGAGGATATCCAAAAATGATGAGAGGTTTTTTCTCGTCTAAATTTCGTAAATTCGTTTTTTACAAATTCGTTAGGGAAGATTTATATTAGACCGGGCCGTGTCCGGGGCGTGCCGTGTACGTGGGCCGGACGGGGCACGAATTTGAAACGTTACATACATTTTGTATGAAGCCGTTTATATTACACAGTGCAGGATACGTGTCCCGTCCGGGCCCGGACAACGCTCGTCTACACCACTGTTGTTGCACGGCCCCGCCCCGGCCCCTCCACGTCCCGTCGTAATACGAATACTCTTCCGTGCTGCGTACGGGCCAAGCATGGAAATGATTGCTACTTTTAATTCATTATCATTAGATGAAATTTAAAAAAAAGCGGCCGTGGCGACTTATCGCCCGTTTAGCACCCGGTGTAATATAAACGTGCAGCACGGAGTGGCTCCGCTCCGGCCCCGCCCCGGCCCGGACACGGACCGGTCTAATATAAATCTTCCCTTACGCTGCAAAATTTTTAAACATTTATTAATGAAGTAATCCAGTATAAAGTGACTTGAAGTTCGTAAGTAACGTATTAACTGTCACTGCTAATGTGATGGCATGTGTCGATGGCAACTATCCACAAGGCCAAAGGTCTTGGAGCCAGAACCGAAATTGGCGTATTATGTCTGAATAGACTAACTGCCGGGGGGCGGGGGGGGGGGGGGGGGGGCTTTTGGGGTGTTGGGGATTCACCGCCTTAGGGTGACAATAGCACCCTCGATGTTCTTTCATTCTTTCCATCGCCTATGTCTGAGCTACAGGAAAAGCAACTCTACATGCTCTGGTAGGCCGGGGCCTCAAGTGCCACATTAAAAAAAAATTATTGCTGAAGCACAGCAGTCGGGCTGACGGTCCAACTACGAACATTAGCAATACCAGAGGTGCTGCCAATGTGCTGCCGGTCTCGAAGGAGAAACTAGAACCTGGCCACTGATGTCGGAACACAACTCAATGTTATTATGGCGGCATACTCTAGATCATTTCATCCGTGTAGGAACGGAGAAAGAATACAATTTCGCCTGTCGTAATAGGCAACAAAACAACCCACAGCCAGATGGTAGGGCATTTGCTCGACTGGATGGCGACCACCCCTGATCTAGAGTATGCCGCCATAATAACCTTGTGTTGTGTTCCGGCATTAGTGACCAGGTTCCTATCTCCCTTAAGAGAGCAGCAGCGCATTTGTAGCACCTTTGGTGTTGCAAATTTCCATAGGCGATGTTAACCGCTTTCCATCAAGTAGCCGTCTGCTGAACTCCCGAAATAAATAAAAAAATTAGGGGTGGTAGCCATCCAGTCAGGCAAATGCCTTACCGCCTCTTTGTGGGTAGTTTTGTCACCTGTTACGACAGACCGGCCCAACGCAGGAATCAGTATTCATTTTCCGTTCCTGCACGGAGAATCCAATGCGTCTCTCTCTATCTAGCGTGGGGCGGCAGAATGATGCTTCACAGGAGAGATGAGCGCGCGCGGAATACGACGCGTTTAGCCATGAAGTCAGGTAGTTATGGAATTCTTGTAAAGCCTGTTACAAGGAAGAACAAACGTTATAATAATTAATAAACAGGAAATTGTAGCCTATGATAAATAGTGCATTGTAAGGAAAATACCGTTAACAGAAATATTTTGATTTATTCCTGTCTTTTTTTTTTTAAGGCGGGGGAAATGCTATTTACGCACAATACCGGGTCCTTTGCAAGGGATTAGACCATAGTCGATCATGGAGGCATTCCCAGAAGGGGCAATCCAAACAGTAATCAACCGGCTTGTGTGGAGACTCCGAGAAGTTGCACGGGCAACAATCAATACCTACTAGAACCACCCTCCTCCCATGTGCCCCGCGCTTTTTGTAGGAAAGGCTGAGACTTAGAACGTAGTTACGCCCAGTTCGATCCAGCGCAAAAAGTGCCTGAATGTGCCCCGGGAATCAGAACACATCCATTTCGTCGACGGGGGTGATGAATCCTTTGCTCCCTTGATAGCTAAAGGCCCCCCGAAGCGGTATTATTCAGGGTGGGAAGTCACGCGCATACCTGCGTCTCCGGATGCCAGCTAACCGCCGGCATCCGCGTGGAGTCGCATTAGCACGCGCAATAATACTCCCCTCCCTAATTTTATCCTGTCTCCATTAACGGCGGACAACTTCAAAATAATTCCATCTCTATCTGTCTGACCATAAGACAAATAAGACTAATTACGGAACTGCTGTTTTAATTTAATTTCTTGATGTAAATACAAGTGCGAGCATGTATGGAGTACTGCTTTCACCTTTGGGATGTCTCAGCCAAATATCAACTCGGAGCACTAGAGACGATTGAGCGGAGAGCCAGGAGGCTGGTTGGCAATGACCAGCTTTTCGACGACACAACTCAAAGTTTCGAACTTGCAGGGTTGCAAGTTTATCGGTTTTCTATTGGATTCACTTTGGAGAGTGTGCAGCTGAGCTCTTCGATCTGATCCCGCCATCTCCCTTCCATCATCGGACAACCAGACGCACCGGCATGCGGCACCGATATGTGGTGGATATTCCACCTATAAGAACGAAGCGCTTTGCATCTAGCTTCTTCATACGCACCGCAAAGGAGTGGAACTCACTGCCGGAGTCTGTCTTTCCCGATACTTATAACCTGGGTGTCTTCAAGTCTCGTGTGAATAGATACCTTGTAGTAAGCATGCTCCATCCTAGACCACATCTTCGCTCCACATTTTTTTTTTATTTTTTTTTATTGCAGGAGATCAGCAGACAGGCAGACGGCCCAACTGATGGAAAGCGGTTACCATCGCCTATGGACATTTGCAACAGCAAAGTTGCTGCAAATGCGCTGCTGCTCTCTTAAGGAAAACTGGAACCTGGACACTAATGCCGGAACACAACTCAAGGTTGTTATGGCGACATACTTCAGACCAGGGGTGGTAGCCATCCAGTCGTGCAAATGCCCTACCACCTGGATACCCTACCACATGGCGAGATCGTGTTCAAACGCGTACCTATACTACAATAAAAAAATCGAAATGTGTGCTGGGACACATAGTAGAAGTGAAACTTCAACGGACAAGTGGCAAAACGAACCGCAACAAAATTTTAACTTGAAGTTTTACGGGCAGGTTTTCAAATTTGACAAGTACATTAACAATCTGCCCGTAATACTTCAAGTTTTTTTTTTTTTTTTTTATTGCTGGAGTTCAGCAGACAGGCAGACGGCCCACTCGATGGAAAGCGGTTACCATCGCCTATGGACATTTGCAACACCAAAGGTGCTACAAATGTGCTGCTGCTCTCTTAAGGGAAACTGGAACCTGGTCACTAATGCCGGAACACAACTCAAGGTTGTTATGGCGACATACTTTAGACCAGGGGTGGTAGCCATCCAGTCGGGCAAATGCCCTACCACCTGGCTGTTGGTTGTTTTGTCGCCTCTTACGACAGGCCGCCCGGCCGCAGGAAATTGTATTTTTTCTCCGTTCCTGCACGGATAAAAAGTTAATAATTTGTTGCGACTCGTTTTGCCACTTATCCGTTGTCATTTGTTTTTCCACTTGTCCGTTGAAGTTTCACTTCTACTATGTGTTCTAGCACATATTCCGATTTTTCGCAGGTTTACTGCAAATTATGATTTGGTTAGGTTAGGTGCATTTGAATGAATGCATTTTTTATTTAAACATATTTTATTTTATCAAACAAATTGAATTCGATCTGGATTAAAAAAAAACATCCATAGTCTACTCTAACATTACGCCGCTTCTCACCACGAGATATACCTTCTACCCCCTCCACGCGGCCGTAACGCTTTTTCGTGACACAAAAAATCTTAAACTTCTAGGCGCTAAAAACCTCAGCCAGAAGGCCCAGCTCGCCATACACAACGCGGTGCTGGTACCTACGCTCACGTATGGAAGCGAGAGTTGGGTATGGAACAGAGAGCATGAAAGTAGAGTAAACGCGGTCGAGATGCGAGCACTGCGCAAAATCTGCGGAGTGACCGTCGCGGACCGCGTTCGTAATACCGAAGTGAGAAAGAGAGTTGGTCTGAAAGAGAGTGTCGGGGTGAAGGTAAGGAAAGGAATGCTCCGGTGGTTCGGGCACGTGGAAAGAATGACTAAACAGATATACAATGCAAAAGTGGATAGATGCAGAAGTCGTGGAAGGCCACGACCCACCTTCCATGATCAAATTGATCGTGTACTAGCGGAGGGTGATGTCAGGAGCCTTAAGAACCGACGAGTGTGCATGACAAGAGTTATCAATGTCAAAGAAGCAAGTGAGGTGTGTAAGAATGGGCCCAAATGGCGCTCTGTTGTTCGTGCCTACCCCGCAAGGGAACTGGCGTGAAGTTATGTATGTATGTATGTAAAAAATCTTAATACCTGCCGTCTGAAATGAACTGATTAAAGGCGGTTAAAAATCCGTTAGAACTTTAAATACACTTGCCTATTATCGAGTAATAATTTCCTTGTGTTGTGAGATCATCATTGAAAGTATAGCCATAAAATACTACAAGCTTTGCTGTGCATGTCAAATAATTCTATACAATTTTCAACTCTATTTCTTGGAGGATAAAGCTTTATGATAAATTTCATTAGTTATTTTACTATGTATGGTTTTCGTGAGAAAAATAATAACACAACAATCAATTAGTGTGGTTGTATGATTTTGAACTTTAACTGAATCGTGAGAAGGGTGTATGATTGGTTTTGTATGAGTGGATGTGGAATCGGTGATGTGTTTTTTATCATCGATGACGTAACGTTTTGAACACCAACGGTTGTAGTTTTTTGAAGGAATATGTTTTAATTTATCGATTATATGTTACACTAGCTGTGCCCGCGACGTCGTTCGCGTGGTATTTGTTTTCAAGACGCCCCGATTTTGAAACATTCTTCATTGGTGCTCCGCTCCTATTGGTCTTAGCGTGATGATATATAGCCTATAGCCTTCCTCGATAAATGGGCTATTCAAAACTGAAAGAATTTTTCAAATCAGATCACTAGTTCCTGAGATTAGCGCGTTCAAACAAACAAACTCTTCAGCTTTATATATTAGTAATAGCTGTGCCCGCGACGTTGTTCGCGTGGTATTTGTTTTCAAGACCCCCCGATTTTGAAACATTCTTCATTGGTGCTCCGCTCCTATTGGTCTTAGCGTGATGATATATAGCCTATAGCCTTCCTCAATAAATGGACTATCTAACACTGAAAGAATTTTTCAAATCAGACCAGTAGTTCCTGAGATTAGCGCGTTCAAACAAACAACCTCTTCAGCTTTATATATTAATATAAGATTTATTTAGTTGCATAGTTTTAATGTTTCTTTATTAATGTGAATACTTAATTTTATGTATCCTCTTATTTTATTATCTTAGGACGCCCTCTGTGGTTGAGCGGGCTAAACCTTTGCCGGCTTACCTCACTGCAACGCAGAGGCTCCGAGTTCGATTCCTGGTATGGTAAATTTCGGAAAAAAAAAATCTCCGTTATTTACTGTGGTCTGGGTGTCTGGGATCGGCGCCAGAGTGGTCCGTTGTATATTACCCATAACACAAGCGTAACTTGCTTAATTTGGGGATATACAGTGTGTGTGTTTGTCTGCCGATTTATTATTTTACATACATACATACATACATAACTTCACGCCAGTTCCCTTGTGGGGTAGGCACGAACAACAGAGTGCCATTTAGGCTTATTCTTACACACCTCACTTGCCTCTTTGACATTCATAACTCTTGTCATGCAAGCTCGTCTGTTCTTAAGGCTCCTGACATCACCTTCTGCTAGTACACGATCAATTTGATCATGGAAGGTGTGTCGTGGCCTTCCACGACTTCTGCATCCATCCACTTTTGCATTGTATATCTGTTTAGTCATTCTTAATAAATTTATTATTATTATTTCTAAACGACACAATCGGTCATTTCCTTAATTGAATAATAATGATTGGCGTCTGTTTTGTATAGAGTACTTCTCTATAATTTACTATAGTTTTATGTAACCATGTTTATCTCTAACTTTAAAAAAATAGTAAGTTAAAAAAAACCTCGATTTTGAAACATTCTTCATTGGTGCTCCGCTCCTATTGGTCTTAGCGTGATGATATATTGCCTATAGCCTTCCTCGATAAATGGACTATCTAACACTGAAAGAATTTTTCAAATCGGACCAGTTGTTTCTGAGATTAGGGCGTTCAAACAAACAAACAAACTCTTCAGCTTTATATATTAGTATAGATTAGGTATTAAATATTTATATATAATATTGTTACGAGTCGCGAGACTCAAATTAAAATGCCGTTAGAATTACTATAGAGTTTATTATGACTATAGAAACACGTATAACACAGGTACAAATATAACCGAACACAACAAGTCCAAACGTAATGCAGAAGGTCGTAATTCAATAAAAAGCGCAAAGCCCGTCACTTATTAGATTCCCGATTGTAGTACACACGTCTCGCTTTGCTCGTGGTTCTCGCTCGACTCACTCCTTTTTTTTTATTGGACTTGACTTTATGTTGTTGGTCCGAAGACCTCACAACTTTACCGGGGTTTTTGGGGCGAGTGCCTTCGCGAAGCGAACGCGCTCGAGCCCGGGAGGGCAACTTCCTCGAGGGAGCTCCCTAAGGAGTTTTACCTCGGCTGGACTGTTGCCATGAGAGGGGGATGAATTTAATGATGCCCACCATAGGGCGAGACTCACTCCTTCCTCAATCGGGCCATTGTTTTATACTGGACTCCACCGTGACTTTACTTTCTGGTCCGAGACGGAAGAACAGCGCTAGTCCTTGTTGGCTAGCATTATGCTGAGACCGGGTCCTATTTAGGACTTGATTTTGCTTCTATCGTCTTTCTATTTCTGTTTATATTAACTTAGTTTTTGTTCTAAATATTTTTCTTTCATTCTTTGCATTTCGAAGAGGGTTGGCGCTCGGTGATCTTCAACAAGGGTTGCTCTCGACTTCCCTTGGACTTACCAGATCCTGACATGGTGACAATGGACCTCAGGAGTATACCTTATCCAATAAAGAAAACCAGTCCACATTTGACGTAGAAATCGCGATATCAACATACAAAAAAAAACATAGTCGAATTGTGAACTTCCTCCTCTTGGAAGCAGGTTAAAAATCATACATACATACATACATAACTTCACGCTAGTTCCCTTGCGGGGTAGGCACGAACAACAGAGCGCCATTTAGGCTTATTCTTACACACCTCACTTGCTTCTTTGACATTCATAACTCTTGTCATGCACGCTCGTCTGTTCTTAAGGCTCCTGACATCACCTTCTGCTAGTACACGACGACCTCTGCTAGACCATGGAGAAATTGCTGTTAGGTACCAAGGTGCCGTGGTATTTCAGATACTCGAAGGAAACTCCGGATTTTAAATTCAACAATATTATATTTTAGGTAAATTTACATTGCAGAATTTTACAGTTGTCTTATTATAGAGCACATTTTTCACATTTTTCAAAATTTAAAACATATTTATAATTTTTCTCTATCTCGCCAGCAATGGCGAAATAGAGGTTTTATACGAGTTTAACATACTCGCCCCACTAAGGTCTAAGTTGCCTTAGACCTTAGTCTAATTACGATAAAAATCATGCGTTATATAATTTTGCGGTATTGCGGTACTACAGTAGAACCGCGAGTCGAAAACCTCCTAAATTCGAAAATATTTTTTGTCCCCTTCCCTTCAAGCCTCAAAACCTCGGTTGGTCGAAATCTGAATCCTCTATATGTCGAAGTAATTAGTGAGTCCATATAAGCAAATTGAGTACCTATTTTCAATACGCTTTTATTAGCTTAGGAATGTTTCAAGTTAAATTTGATCGACTTCCCGGTTTCCGATTGAGCTGAAATAATGCACGCATGTTTTTTTTTTATTTTTTATTGCAGGAGTTCAGCAGACAGGCAGAGGGCCCACTTGATGGCAAGCGGTTACCATCGCCTATGGACATTTGCAACACCAAAGGTGCTACAAATGCGCTGTTGCTCTCTTAAGGGAGACTGGAACCTGATCACTAATGCCAGAACACAACACAAGGTTGTTATGGCGGCTTACTCTAGACCAGGGCTGGTCGCCATCCAGTCGAGCAAATACCCTACCACCTGGCTGTGGGTTGTTTAGTCGCCTCTTACGACAGGCCGCCGGGCCGCAGGAAATTGTATTCTTTCTCCGTTCCTGCACGGATAAAATGCATGTGTATATCGCGTGCCAATGCAGTAATATGGTACCATGGAGCTGATCTGATGATGGAGTCGGAAGGTGGCCTTAGGAACTCCTGTACTAAACAAGATAGACCCGTCGTGTTTGGGCTCGTTTCACTTGTCTTGGCTAGCACTTTGCTTCATGATATTCAGGAGCTCAAAAGCTTGTATTTAAAAACCTTTTTAAAAAAGCTTATTTTTATATATCGTTCCATTTTATCATAAGAGTGTATTTAATTCTTTTTTCAAAGTTTTCACGGAGAAGGGAATTAAATCACTAAAAAATGAAAAATAAATAATAGTTTAAAAAAAAACTAAAAAGATAAGCTTTTATAGAAAAGACATACATACATACATACATACATAACTTCACGCCAGTTCCCTTGCGGGGTAGGCACGAACGACAGAGTGCCATTTAGGCTTATTCTTACACACCTCACTTGCCTCTTTGACATTCATAACTCTTGTCATGCAAGAGAAAATCCAACTAAAAAATAGAAAATAAATTTTATTAAATTTGAATTAAAAATGTTGTAAGAAAAAATGATTTAATTGTAAAAAAAGCGCGGGGTGCATGGTATAAATAGTTATAAATATTTTATGAACAGATATGAGTACCTTCCATGATCAAATTGATCGTGTACTAGCACAAGGTGATGACAGGAGCCTTAAGAACAGACGAGCGTGCATGGCAAGAGCTATGAATGTCAAAGAAGCGAGTGAGGTGTGTAAGAACAAGCCTAAATGGCGCTCTGTTGTTCGTGCCTACCCCGCAAGGGAACTGGCGTGAAGTTATGTATGTATGTATGTAGATATGAGTAGAAGGGTTATTTTGATAATACCCTGAAAAGCATCCCACGCTTTTTTTACAATAAAATCATATTTTCTTACACTATTTTTAATTTAAATTTATTTTCTATTTTTTAGTTGGATTTTCTATAAAAGCGTATTTTTTAGTTTTTTTTTTAATTAGGGGAGGCCCCCCTACTAAGAGGTTTTACTGTACCATCAAAAGATGTTTCTCTCCACACTGGTTTAAAAAGCCCTTTGTCGTAATACAAAACCGCCAAAAAAACTGGCTCGCTTTGTTTGATTTCACGGTCTGGTTGTTGTCGAATATGTAAACAAGGACCTTTTTGAGGTGAACATTGAACGTTGGGTTTCAAATTTGCGGACTGAATTTTTACTCTTCAGCTCACTATTAGCACATATGTGTCCGCGATGAGAGTGCAGATCGCGTTTGTGCACGTGATCGTTGATTGTGTTGTTGTCTCACTCTGTTTATATAGGACTAGCTGTGTGAATTTGCTTTCAAAACCCGCAGATTTTGAAACATTCTTCATTGGAGCTCCGCTCCTATTGGTCTTAGCGTGACGACATATAGCCTATAGCCTTCCTCGATAAATGGACTATCTAACACTGAAAGAATTTTTCAAATCAGACCAGTAGTTCCTGAGATTAGCGCGTTCAATCAAACAATATTAGTATATTTGGCTACAACACTAATACTTACATTTTAAATATCGCGATATCTTTTGAACGAAACGTCCGAATTGAATTATTCAAAAAGTTCTAGAAAGGTATTGACTTCGTCTTGAATATGGAGTAATTTATTTTGATAAGGATTAATACCAAGGTACAAAATAAAGAGTTTTTGAAGCGACGGCATTTAAATTATTTAAAAAATAAAAGAAAACACTTATTGTGAGATAACTACAATAGTTAGACATGGTTACGCGATATTTTTTGTAGACAATTATATATTCTGCAAAGTGGTAGTACATTGTTTTGTTCTATAATCCGTGTAAGGATTTTTTCGGGTCATTTTTTTACACCTTGGGTTACATTATTGGACTTTTAGTAAGGATCTCTAATTTTTTTGAAATTATATAGCCTATAGCCTTCCTCGATAAATGTACTATTCAACACTGAAAAAATTTTTCAAATCGGACCCGCGGTTCCTGAAATTAGCGCGTTTAAACAAACAAACAAACTCTTCAGCTTTATAATATTAGTATAGATTTGTATGAAATGGGTATATTTTCTTGGTATATTACGAGATACTGATAGTGTTAGTCCTGCGGCTTTTTGGTGTATTGATAATAGTCTTAAGGGTTAAGGACTCTGATTTTAAGGTAAAGATGAAATCTTGGCGTGCGTGTACACGAGACCGCCGCTGCGCCGTCTAACTGTGTAGGCTAGGTGTGACTACGCCACCACTGCTGCTCCGCTTTCGAGCGGCCGCGTATGTAGAACTCCACAGGATAATGACGCGGTGGCGGCATGTCGGTTGCGCCGTCTACATAAGCACTTGTTATCTCACTCAAGTGTCTGTTTTTTTTTACAACTGACTATCTGGCTAACTACTGGGTATCAGGAATTCTATACAAAATTACCCTCAATTAATTTTTTTTGAGACTTCTGCGAGAAGTGTAGAGTGATGTTGTGCTGTGCAGTTTTAATTGCTAAAAATGTTTTTGAATAGTTATAGAAAAATGTGAACTGGGGTCTATGGAGTTGTCACAAGAACGCTGTTGTTTGATATTGGTAAAAGATCAAAGACTTACAATTTGGCTGAGCTATAAAAACTTCCCTTGACTTAGCTTGTAATGACGTAATTTCAATTTAAGTTAAATTGAACTTGAATGACGGCCTCTGTCGATGAGCGGGCTAAACCTTTGCCGGCCTAGCTCACTGCAACACAGAGGTTCCAGGTCCGATTTTTGGTATGATAAATTATTTGCTATGGTCTGGGTGTCTGGGATCGGCTCCAGAGGAGTCCGTTGCATATCACCCATAACACAAGCGTAACTTGCTTGATTTGGGGATATAAAACGTGTGTATGTCTGCCGATTATTATAAAATAAAACAATTAGATCTTAAAAATTATATAAGAATTTTGTTTAAAAAAGATTTGGCCTTTAAAGTAAGTTTAGGTGCTGTTGTATATTTTAGCGAGTTTTAATGTATTGTGTGTGCTGTGTAGCTGTGTGAATTTGTTAATTAAATAAATAATACATCAGACAAGGCTGTATGGACTAAGTTCCTTTGCCTGCTACTGTTGTGGATAAATCAACAACAAACATGTGTTAATTATGGTTGCAGCTATTCAATAAAACGAACTGTTTTTCCTTAGCGTTCCAAATTTAAATTTATCATTTGAATTCTATTTTCAAAACAAATAAACATGATGGCGGCTTCAGTACAATACATTGGCCTACAAATGACCATAAACTCTTCTACATACAAATAATTCCCTTACATTCAACCATTCAACGCCTAACAAAGGGGTTATCATGTGTTTCCTGTATGACGGCATCCCTGCTCAGCCATGTAACTGCTTAATTAACTATAGGTTGTTGCTCGATGAACGATATAAGTGCTGAATTAGCAAATACTGACTTTTGTTGTTCATGACGGTTTTGAGCGCGGTAATTTATTTGATTTTTATTATTCCGACGTTTCGGCCACTTCAGTTGCCGTGATTAAGGAATTTTTATTTTACCTCCCCCTCATTTTAATGTATACTAATATTTAAAGCTGAAGAGTTTGTTTGTTTAAACGCGCTAATCTCAGGAACCGCTGGTCCGATTTGAAAATTTCTTTCAGTGTTGAATAGTACATTTATCGAGGAAGGCTATAGGCTATATTATATTTTCAAGAAAATATAATATAGCCTATAGCCTTACTAAAAGTCCAATAATGTAACCCAAGGTGTAAAAAAAGACCCGAAAAAATCCTTACACGGATTATAGAACAAAACAATGTACTACCACTTTGCAGAACATATAATTGTCTACAAAAAATATCGCGTAACCATATGTCTAACTATTGTAGTTATCTCACAATAAGTGTTTTCTTTTATTTTTTTAAATAATTTAAATGCCGTCGCTTCAAAAACTTTATTTTGTACCTTGGTATTAATCCTTATCAAAATAAATTACTCCATATTCAAGACGAATTCAATACCTTTCTAGAACTTTTTGAATTATTCAATTCGGACGTTTCATTCAAAAGATATCGCGATATTTAAAATGTAAGTATTAGTGTTGTAGCCGAATATACTAATATATTGTTTGTTTGAACGCGCTAATCTCAGGAACTACTGGTCTGATTTGAAAAAAAATTTTCAGTGTTGGATAGCCCATTCATCGAGGGAGGCTATAGGCTATATATCATCACGTTAAGACCAATAGGAGCGGAGCACCGATGAAGAATGTTTCAAAATGGGGGGGTTTTGAAAGCAAATTCCACGCGGACGACGTCGCGGGCACAGCTAGTATTATATAAAATTATTAGAGCTAGGCATGTTTGCTGAAGAGTTTCTTGCGCCGCTTCATCTCTTCAAGCCACAACATGTTGTGAAGCGGTGGTAAATTAGATTAGGCTCCCATAGAGTAAATAATAACCATAAACAATATGAAAACTGAATAATTAAAATAAACAAGTTGACGGTAGGCTAAATAAAACTTTAACAATACTCATTGACTCTTGACATCTTTGTCTTCCGTGATCACGGCTACCGGAAAGTGGCCGAAACGTCCGAATAATAAAAATCAAATAAATTACCGCGCTTAAAACCATGAAAATGTAGTTTTGTTATGTATACTAGTCGCGAAAACTAAGAGAATATTTTGTTGTTCGTCTTATGCTCCATCCAAAGATTGCCTGGAAGAAATTGCCTTAATTTCATGTAGTACTTTGGTACAAAGTTCCTTATCGCACGTTACTCGGCGGGTAAAAAGTCTTAACCGCAATAAAATAAATGCTGACCGCTGTATTAATTAAGTGAAGCAATTGGAATTTTGCTCCATATATTCCACATTTCTCAACGTCGCCATATGAGTTTCTGAATGTCCCATCGGTTCGGAAATTTTTAGGCAATTTTCTTTCTATCTCGTTTTTACGTATGTAAACGTTTGGTGTTGCCTAATTTTTTAAGTTGTTCCATATTGCATGGTATTGTGTGGCTGTATCTCAGCAACAGCTGGCTACACATATTGCCATCGCCTTAAATAACTTGATGTATTCGTGACGTCATAGTTGACGAGGATTGACCGGGATTGGGCAATTTTGGTTGGTCGTGTAAGAGCACCTTTAACTGACCGACTGACTGACTGACTGATGGACATTTTTGTTAATTTTATTATTGTTATTTTTAAGGTTTTTAATTTAATTTAATTTTATAATAACAATTTGTAAAAGTGTGTTGAAATTAGGGATCTTTCTGTCTGAAATAAGATTATTATTATATTATTATTAAATGCGTTCGGTAGTTTTCATGTTTTAAGAGGTAGCTTATATGCCGTGTTTACTTACACTTAGGATATTTTTTATGTTGATTAATGACGTCGTTTGTTTGGGATAGAGGAGTATAGCTGAGAGATGGCGCTGCGGTCGCCAACGCGAACAAAGTTTCGCTGAACACTACTAGACTAAGGGCCGCTTGCATAAGGTTGCTTAAATTTATTTAAGGAACACAAGACGTATTTAACACTCTTAAATACAATTAGCGTCTTGCTCAATGCAAAATTTGCCGCTAAATGTGTTTAAAGAACTGTCAATACGTTTTGTGTACAACGTATTTAGGCAATTTAATATGATTAACTAATTTTATTTAAAGGCGATCGTCATGCAAGCGGCCCTAAAAATACGAAATGTGGGCTGACCAGTACTAGACATATAAAAACAAGTTTTTTTTAAGAAGGCGAAATACATTTCGCACACTACCGGGTTCTTTACTGGGATTAGACCAAAGCAATGAGAGTTAGACAACAGAGTCAATTGCCGGCTTGTGTGGAGACTCAGCAGGGTACCCCTCTTTCAGAGGTGACCCATGGGCTAATACTCCACTAAAACCCCCTCCCTCCCATGTGCCTCGCACTCATGGTAGAAAGAGCGTGAGACTTAGAACGTAGTTACGCCCAAGCTGATCCTGGAGAATGCCCCGGGAAGTAGGGCAAAATCACTTCGTCAACAGGGGTCTGATCCTCTGCTCCCCAGATGCTATAGGACCCCTGATATAAAAACAAGATTGTGGCAACCTATTTCAGCTTAGTACGTGACAATCATAGTGAACACACTGAAACATACAAACTGAACGCCTAATTAATATTGATGTACGTGTGAACAGGTGTCGCTGTATGGTTCTGTCAAGTTCAAGATCAAGCTAGATTTTTTTTTTGGCAATGGCTTTTGTAGTTTTGTTACTTCGAAGATGAGTGACCTTGTGCGAATCGGACAGAAATGAGGTAAGAATACTAATCACTGCGGCCAGGCTGCTTGTCATAAGAGGCGAGAAAGCAACCCACAGCCATGCGGTAGGATAAGAAAGAAAGAAAGTCTATCCGTGCAGGAAAGGAGAAAGAATACAATTTCCTGCGTTGGGGCGGTTAGTTGTAAGAGGCGACTTAACAACCCACAGCCAGGGGTAGGGCATTTGCCCGAATGGATGGCTACCACCCCTGGTCTAAAGTATGTCGCCATAACAGCCGTGAGTTGTGTTCCGGCATTAGTGACCAGGTTCCAGTCTCCCTTTAGAGAGAGGCAGCACCTTTGCTGTTATAAATGTCTATGGGCGACTGGATTGGATTCCGTCAGGTGGGCCGTCTGCCTGTCTGCTAATCTTTTGCAAAACTTCTCCAAAATCTTAAATCTACATATTCCTTTATATAATTAACTAGAGGTCCCGGCAGACGTTGTACCTACTGCCCTGAAAAAACAAAAATCTGGGACCAGATCCCAGCGCCACCTACCAGTTCCAATTATGAATCTAAACCATCCGGGGAGCGACTCATCACATAAAAAACTTCATCAAAATAGGTAAAGTCGTTCTCAAGTTATGCGCGTACATGCATTTCTATGATTTCGTATGTGTGGTATGCCGCCATAACAACCTTGAGTTGTGTTCCGGCATTTGCGGCTACGTTCCAATCTCCCTTTAGTGAGCGACAGTACATGGATAACACCTTCGGTGTTCAAATGTCTATAAGGTATGGTAACAGCTTTCCATCAGGGCGGGCCTGGCTTGCCAGCTTTGCAATTGAAATAGCGGGACCTTGGGCTGTCTTAAGTATGGGTTACAAAGGGTGGAATAGCAGTGATGGAACAGAGGGGACGAGACCTTCGCGCGGTCTTCGCTACCGCTTACCAGCTAAATCCTCTTGACAGTCTTCAATGTCGAGCCGTTGGAATTGACGACGACCCCATACTCACAGACGGTTTAAATACGCTTGGCCTTTGAAGAGACTTCGCGTCTCTCTGCGTATTCTACCGATTGTACAACGGGGAGTGTTCCGAGGAACTGTTCAGAATGGTGCCTTTGTCTTCCTTTTTTTTTTAATTGCAGGAGTTCGGCAGACAGGCAGACGGCCAACTTGACGGAAAGCGGTTACCATCGCCTATGGACATTTGCAACACCAAAGGTGCTACAAATGCGCTGCTGCTCTCTTAAGGGAGACTGGAACCTGGTCACTAATGCCGGAACACAACTCAAGGTTGTTATGGCGGCATACTTTAGACCAGGGGTGGTAGCCATCCAGTCGGGCAAATGCCCTACCACCTGGCTGTGGGTTGTTTTGTCGCCTCTTACGACAGGCCGCCCGGCTGCAGGAAATTGTATTCTTTCTCCGTTCCTGTACGGATAGACCTTTTACTACCGTACCGCACGCCATCGGCTGGGCGTTCATCCCCCACTTCCTTGAGCTGCTTCGCTCTTGTACGCAACGTTTCTCTAGAAAGTTTCTCTTGCGCATCGTGGAGATTTGGAAACAGCTCCCAGCCTTGGTTTTCCCACAGCGCTACAATATGGGTTTTTTTTTAAATGGTGTCATAAAATTTCTTTGAGGCCGGCAGCGCTTTAGTGACACCTCTGGTGTTGCAAACGTCCATAGGCGACGGTAACCGCTTTCCATCAGGTGGGCCGTCTGCTTGTCTGCTGTACTCCAACGATAAAAAAAATTATAACATACTAACTTTTGCAAGCGGGTCGCTCGCGTTAATATTATCCCATGGGAACCGCCGTACATTTTTCCGGGATAAAAAGAACAGCCTATGTGCTATTCCAGATTATAATCTATCTCTGTGCCAAATTTCATCCAGATCAGTTCAGCCGTTCTGGCGAGATTGAGTAACAAACATGTCCAAACTTTAGCATTTATAATATCAATGTTGCAGATTTATGTAATGACGTAATTCGTGTATATACCGCCTTATATCAATGAACCCTGTACATGTAATTGAAAAAAAAAAACATCAAACGAAGTAAGTAATATCAAAGCTTGCGTGTCGGCTTGCCATGTGTGCACCCAAGTTAACTTGAAGAGTAAATATTTTTCGTAAATCTGAGTCAGAGACAGCCATTACCGGCTTTAGTGTTAATTTATATTATACGACATATTTTATCTATACACACATATGTACAAATAAATAAAATTAAAGTGTCTGTTTGTAATGTCAAAATAATAGCTTTTTACTTTTTATGCATTTAGCGTATGAAAGTATATACGGTATTTATATCAAAAAATCAAAATTTAAAATTTTTGTTTGTCTGTCTGTTTGTTCCGGATAATCTCTGAAACGGCCACACCGATTTTGACGGGACTTTCACTGGCGGATAACCGACGTTATAAGGAGTAACTTAGGCTAATTTTAAAATTAGGGTTCCGCGAAAAAAAACTCCACGCGGCTGAAGTCTCGGATAACAGCTAGTATTTTATGAAATACTAATGGGCCCGAAAGACGATGTGCCCTGAAAAATAAGAATTTATAACCCGATTTCAGCGCCACCTACCGATTCCAATCCTCTCAAACACACAAAATTTCATCAAAATCTCTCCACCCGTTTTTCAGAATGACATAATATGATATGATATGTCATTCCCATACATTTTCTGTTCTCTTTTTCTCCTTGCAGGAATGGAAAAAGAATACAAATTCCTGCGGCCAGGCAGTCTGTCGTAAGGGGCCACAACACAACCCACAGCCAGATGGTAGGGCATTTGCCCGTCTGGATGGCTACCACCCCTGGTCTAGGTCTGCCACCGTAACAACTTTGTGTTGTGTTCCGGCATCAGTGGCCTGGTTATATTTTTTCTCCTTCGAGATTGTCAGCACATTGGCATCACCTCTGGTATTGCTAATACCCATAGGCGACGGTACCCACTTTTCATCACAGTTGGGCCGTCAGCCTGTCTGCTGTGCTTCAGCAATAAATAAAAAGAGTTTTAGCTAACGGCCAGACTAGCGAACAGCAATTGATTTTTATATACAAGATTTTTAATCAATAGCATCCTAATTAATATTATTATTGCGAGTGTTTTTTTATTTTTTTTATTGCAGGAGTTCAGCAGACAGGCAGACGGCCCACTTGATTGAAAGCGGTTACCATCGCCTATGGACATTTGCAACACTGAAGGTGCTACAAATGCGCTGCTGCTCTCTTAAAAGGAGACTGGAACCTGGTCACTAATGCCGGAACACAACTCAAGGTTGTTATGGCGACATGCTTTAGACGAGGGGTGGTAGCCATCTAGTCGGGCAAATGCCCTACCACCTGTGTTTGATTGTTTATGACGCTGTTACACCTTATTTATGTAATAGATCATCAAGAAAGTATACATACACGTTATCAGGGGTATAGAATAGACATATAATATGACGTGCGACACGATTGACTTAAATTATTTTTAATAAACAACACGTTCTTCCATCTTCCTTCATGTCGCGTCCCAATTTTTGTGTGTTTGGCCCGTAAATCGAATCGCCGTCGTGTCGTATCGTATAATAGTAATAAGTTAAATATAACTTAAGTAAAAGAACGGCTGGGGCGCACGTGTCCGATGGACATATGCTACGCAGGGGGTACATTTTATACGTCTTTAAGAAGTGGCCACGTGCGAGTCGGACTTGCACTTACAGGGTTCTTGTATATAAAAAATACGGATATGAAAGTCTAATTCTAAGGCCACGTGCGAGTCGTAGTTGCAGTCACATGGTTCTTGTATAAACAATACGGATAGGAAAGAGTAATTCTAAGGCCACGTGCGAGTCGGACTTGTACTCACATGGTTCTTGTATAAGCAATATGGATTTGAAAGTGCAAGTTTTGGCCACGTGCGAGTCGAACCTGTGCCCAGAGGGTTCCTATGTAAACAATACGGATATGAAAGTGTATTTTTTAGAATGTTAATTGCAGCTGACTTCATGCGAAAGTTAAAGCAATTAATCACCACAATATCTCAGCGTTTACACATAACGATACCGTGTGAAACAGGCACGTATACATACATATTAATATATAAATGTGAAAGTGACATTGTTTGTATGTTTGTCTATCATTTCTTTAAGGTTTTGGAATGTAGTGATTATCTTGAAGTTTTGATATTGGAAGAAGAATACTGTAATAGTTATTTTACGCTATTTACTATATCAGGAATTGAACCCGGAACCTCTGCGTTACAGTGAGGAAGGCCGACAAGGGCTTAGCCTGCTCAACCACATAGCGCAAAAGATACCGGCTTGAAAAGGTTCCTCTTTTTTTTTTTTTTTTTTGGCCAGGGGAAATTCGTTTGAGGACTAAGCTGCGACAGGCACAGAAGCCTGGGGGGATGTTCGCGACCCGTGTGAGTGTGGGATTCGCCAGATCGGGGGTGGCACTAGCGTGCCCGGTCAGAACCGGTGCCACGCTATTGCCACTCCCCAGTTAGGGATACCCACTAAAACCCCTGGGTGTTCCGTCCTGCGCCTTATGCCAGGGCTACGGGAAATGGGCTACCCGACTCCGCAATGCCCTGGCAGGCGTGGGCCCCCCTCACTGGGCCTCTTCCTATGCCAGGGGACGTATCCCCCGGCTACTACTGTGTCTCATTCTTGCGTGGGGCGGTCTGTAACGCGCCCCACGGGAAGAGAGATGAGCGCGCGCGGAACACTCGCGCTCTCATCTCGACGGCATGTGCGGGTGAGTGAGAACCCCTATACCCCAAGGGGCCCCACCCGCGCCGCCCGCTTACGGTGGCCGAAGGTCGAGTTCTGACCTCCGGCGTCGGCACGTCCTCCTTTGGCGGGATGAAAAGGTTCACCTCCAGTCAATCGTGTTTAACCCTTAAGACAATTATCTATATACGAAAAAGCCGCAAGACTAACACTATCACCATCTCGTAAAATACCAAGAAAATATACCCATTTCATACAAATCATACAGCTCCTATATAAACAGAGTGAGACAACAACACAAGCAACGATCACGTGCACAAACGCGATCTGCACTCTCATCGCGGACACATATGTGCTAATAGTGAGCTGAAGGGTTATTTATTTTATTTAAGTTTATGGCTTGGCAGCTAGGCCTTTAAGCCAGATCTTAGTTTACAATATAGTTTCTTCTTTTTCTTAAGCCTATGTGTAGCACAGCTGACCTGTAGGTAATCAGCTAGTGCCATTCAACGGAGTTCTTGTGACAACTCGAAAGGCCGCATTTGACTATACAGTTCACATTTCTCACAAGACACATAATTACTACTCAAAAACTATGAATATCCTACAGCTATTGTTCATTTTAGAGTAATTTTACACATTTTTAGAAAATAAAACTGCACAGCACAACATCTCCTTTCAGTTCCCGCCAAAAACTCCAGCTGAAGGGTTAATGCAATGACTGAAAGTAGTGACGTCCTACTACCCTTTATTGCATAAGTCGTGCGCAGAAGGTTTGCCCATGATAACCCCTCCCGCCTTCTCCCGCGGTCGTCTAGCTCTTGGTACTACTTAGACAAGCCCCGGTCCCAGTCGTAGGAAGCGTGAGGGGTGATCATCGGCGAACCTTCTGCGCACGACTTTTATGTTTATACTAGCTTCTGCCCACGACTTCGTCCGTGTGGAATAGTAAAAAAAAAGTAAGTTAAAAAACACCCCGATTTTGAAACATTATTCATTGGTGCTCCGCTCCTATTGGTCTTAGCGTGATGATATATAGCCTATAGCCTTCCTCGATAAATGGACTATCTAACACTGAAAGAATTTTTCAAATCAGACCAGTAGTTCTTGAGATTAGCGCGTTCAAACAAACAAACTCTTCAGCTTTATATATTAGTATAAGATATTAACTTACAAACATTGCTATCATTACAGTCACCAATACGATGACGTGGTACACATAATACATTATATATACATACTAGCTGCGCCCCGCGGTTTCACCCGCGTGGTGATGGAAAGTCGTTATATTTTGGAAAAGTCTCACTATATCAATATAAATTATAGCCTATGTGTTATTTTGATGTGTAAGCTATATTATTGTATTTCATCAAAATCCATTCAGTAGTTTTTGCGTGAAAGAGTGAGTAACCACCCCGGGACCCACTCAAACACACATAATTTTATCAAAATCGTAGAACCTTGAAAATGGATGGGTTACATTTTTGAAGCTTTAGTAGGGATCGTTAGATTATATAGCCTATATTAATCGGGGATAATGTAGCATTCGAATGGTAAAAGGATTTTTAAAAGCGGTCCAGTTGTTTTTGAGTTTATTCCAAACATACAGAAATACAAACCTTACCCACAGAAGATGGTGATCTAGGCTCAGCGTTCTACTTATAGTCTTTTTTTTATTGCAGGAGATCAGCAAACGGGCAGACGACGGCCCACTTGATGGAAAGCGGTTACCATCGCCTATGGACATTTGGCAACACCAAAGTTGCTACAAATGCGCTGCTGCTCTCTTAAGGGAGACTGGAACCTGGTCACTAATGCCGGAACACAACTCAAGGTTGTTATGGCGACATACTTTAGACCAGGGGTGGTAGCCATCCAGTCAGGCAAATGCCCTATCACCTGGCTGTGGGTGGTTTTGTCGCCTCTTACGACAGGCCGCCCCAACGCAGGAAATTGTATTCTTTCTCCGTTCCTGCACGGATAAAAGTCTTAGGGACTATGGGTAGATTTATTGCATTCGATTATTTAGAAATTTCTTCATTGTTATATCGCTTATAAAAAATCTACTTAAGTAAAGAAAGAAAGAGGAACTTTATTTGAAGAAATTGCGACGCAATTACATTCCTTGTAAATTTCTATACACAAAGCATATTTTGAGAATTTGTACGACGCATTTCCAGCAAACAAGGGTTGCACTCGGCATATTGCTGTGTCGGAACAATATCCGACACAACGCCGATTTTCAGTGCAAACCTTCCTTTAGGTGTAAGACCAAAATGACCCAGTTTTGTTAATTAAATAATAAATGAGAATAATAATTAATAAAAACTAATTCTACTTATATAATATTTAAATTGTAAAAAAACAAATAAATAAATTTGAATTAAACACCAACAATAAATACGTTGCTACAAAATTAAAATAAATACTCGTGTATCAAGTATGAAATATATAAAAGTTCAACTATAAAAAAATATAAGTATTTTCTCTTTATTGTCCCAAGGACACCTTATTATTTTTACTAAAGTGACCACAGAACCCTAAACATTGAGAGGAAAATCATGGTGATTATGTTGCGAGGAATGAAGGAATGCGGTGGCACGGAAGTGCTAAAAGAAACATAGACAAAACCTTTACAAGCTTGATTGTGAGTGTGGATTGTCATACATTGGGCAAACAAAGAGGAGCATAAAAACACGAGTAAAAGAACACATTGCTGACATGAAACACACAAGGTCTACGAAGTCTGCGATCAGTGAACACACGCTGGATAAACCCAACCACTACATCAGATTCGATAACCCACAAATCCTCGCGAAAGAGAATCGTTTCATACCTAGAATGATGCGTGAGGCTATTGAAATCAAAAAACACCCAAATTTCAATAGAGAAGATGGTTGGCAAGTACCACCTGTTTGGGATCCAATTATCAAAACTATTAAGACCCAAACCCAGCAAAAACCAGCTGCCAGACCTCAAGACACTGTGAGCTCTTTCTGCGTACAACGGAGCACAAACCAACTTGACTGATAATTACTTTTGTTTTTCCTTCCACCCATTTTAATATTATATAAAATTATTAGAGCTAGGCATGTTTGCTGAAGAGTTTCTTGCGCCGCTTCTTCTCTTCAAGCCATAACATGTTGCGAAGCGGTAGTAAATTAGATTAGGCTCCCATAGATTAAATAATAACCATAAACAAAATTAAAAATTAAATAATTAAAATTAATAAGTTGGCGGTAGGCTAAATAAAACTTTAACAATACTCGTTGACACTTGACATCTTTGTCTTCCGTGATCACGGCCACTGAAAAGTGGCCGAAACGTCGGAAAAACCAAAATCAAATAAAATTACCGCGCTTAAAACCGTTAAAACGTAGTTTTATTATGTATACAAGTCGCGAAAACTTAAGAAAATATTATAGACAAAACCGCCTGAAAAACACTAGTTTAGTTATAAAACGTCGCAAAACTTTTATCTATACGCGGCGAATCCGTCCTCCCCACTACACTGAGAAATTATCACCGACGCGACGTCAGGGTTGCCCCCTAAGCGCTTTCGGCGCTAGATCTAGCGCTTTTTAGGGTCACCTGCATTAAATTTCAAATAGGACTCTATGCTCAATAGGTTCAATGTATAGACACGGGACCTTTAGAATTTTATAATATTGTTACGTGTTGCAGGACTCGATAGAGTTTATTAGAACTATACAAACACGTATAACACAAACGTCACTAATAGATATTCCCGATATGTACACACATCTCGCTTCGGTCGTGGTTCTCGCTCGACTGCCGATCTCTTCATTGGGGCTTTGCTTTATACTGCACAGATGCAATATTTCTGCCTGGCCGCGTGACCGAATTTCCTAGAATTAGTCCGACACACCTGGCTAATGGTGTGTTTTCTAATCACAAATTTTAAACACAAAGTAAACAAAATAAGATAGTTTTAAAACAGTTTCAATCCTATTAGCTCAAACGCCCGGCGGGTAATAAAGTGTGTGTTTTGTCTATAATTATGTAGGTGGCCCAAATTGTAACAATACTAACTAATAAAACTTTCTACCCATTTTTACGAAAATTGCGCGGACGGAGGAGTATGAAATTTCGCACACTTATAGTTTATATAGAGAAGGAGTGCAGAATGCTAATATTTTTTAAAAACAATAAAAAAACATTACACACACTACCATGTATTTCATACACACGCATATACACTCTTGTTTATTGTTACCTTGGCGAAATCTGTGATTATAGAAGTATAGTCTTTGACAACAGAACCTTAATAATGTTCAAACTTTTAAATTAATTATTATGGTTGAATTTCGATCACGGGCGACCACTATAGCAAAATATATTTCAATGTTTTTGTTGTATTTGTCTTTGTTCAAAACATAATAAATATATGCGATCGATATAATTACTTCAATAAGTTTGTTTGTAGTGTTGTGACCAAATGGTCACAACACTACAACTATCGAATTAGAACTGTCATCGAGAAAATAAAGAAATCGAAATAGCATAGTTAGCTTAAATATATTATATTTTGACATGACGTCACGAAATTTAGGATCCTTGTCACACAATGTCACTCTTCTTCGAAATTAAAGTGTGACGTAATTTCTGGATGACTCCTTATCGTACGAAATACGAAGCTAAGGTGTAACGTTGCACTTGCACCATTAAAAAAACATATACATAGCCAATGACAGTAGAAATGTCAAACTATGTCACTGTCAAGAGAGTTTAAAAAAAAACTGACGGCGGTTAAGTTTGGATTCGTTCGAAGTTCAAAAATATCAGCTGTTATAATTCTTTTATAAATATTATTCCATAGGATTCAAAACTTCTTTAACGCCATTATAATAACTACGTGTTCCCGCTGGGGTGAGTTCCTATCCTAAACTAAATATAATAAATTGTGAATGGAGCGTTAGGTAAACTTCTAGACGCTTAGAACCTCAGTCAGAAGGCCCAGCTTGCCATACACAATGCGGTGCTGGTACCTACGCTCACGTATGGAAGCGAGAGTTGGGTATGGAAGAGAGAGCATGAAAGTAGAGTAAACGCGGTCGAGATGCGAGCTCTGCGCAAAATCTGCGGAGTGACGCTCGCGGACCGCGTTCGTAATACCGGAATTACAAAGAGAGTTGCTCTGAAAGAGAGTGTCGGGGTGAAGTTAAGGAAAGGAATGCTCCGGTGGTTCGGGCATGTGGAAAGAATGCATGATGAAAGAATGACTAAACAGATATACAATGCAAAAGTGGATGGGTGCAGAAGACGCGGAAGGCCACAACACACCTTCCATGATCAAATTGATCGTGTACTAGCAGAAGGTGATGTCAGGAGCCTTAAGAACAGACGAGCTTGCATGACAAGAGTTATAAATGTCAAAGAAGCAAGTGAGGTGTGTAAGAATAAGCCTGAATGACGCTCTGTTGTTCGTGCCTACCCCGCAAGGGAACTGGCGTGAAGTTATGTATGTATGTATGTATAATAAATTGTGCTGATTCAGTCTTCTAACGGAGGACACTATGTCAAACCTAATGTCTATTCTTTGTCATCTAATTCCAGGACCAAGGCTACCCTTGCCTTGCCTTTTTTTGGTAACGTAGGGGGAATGTTTTTGGACACCATCCTCGAACCCTTCGGGGGAAGGGTCAAAATGCAGGCGTAAGGCCTGCATCGAGGGTGGGTGGGATTCTCAGCGACCGGTCCTCCACGCTTGCTTCTAAAGCAAAAATGTGACGAGAATCGGCCGCCAAACTACCCATTAAACCTAAACCTGCGCCCCATTTATAGCGCTTTTATGGAGCGTCACGGGATCTCGTACAGAGTAACTGCACCGTGACGCCCCTACGCTCTGTAACTAGGCCACCCCGGGGAGCAGAGTGACCCACCTCGTACAGCAGAGGGGGAAGTCTGTCACCCCCTGTGACGGTAAGCAAGGGAGGAGAAGATGCGCGTAGCGGCGCCTACGACCTCCGATCGGTCTCCTGCGGACTCCCTCGCTCTTTCAGCGGCTTCCTTCTGCGACATGACGGATTCGTAGAAATAGGAAACTGGAGCATCACTTCGCCCATGCTACGAAGCGAGTCCACAAGGCCAACGACGGTCTCTAGGAGAGCCCTCTGAGGCCCCCAGGCTGCGCACTCCACGAGCGTACCCTTACCTTGCTTAAAGAAACTTATACAACCAAGCCAACATATACCAGACGCGGACATTTACTTATCGAGCTAATATTTGAGCTGTGAATCTACTTGACTCGAAGAGCTTCCAAGGCTTCATCAGGCCAGTGTAATTATCTTGTATAGTTCATTGACCCACCTAAACCTATTGATTGGAGGAGGAGCTGACTCTTCCTCCCAGGTCACAAAGGACTCATAACCAAATAAT
Source organism: Dendrolimus kikuchii (assembly GCA_019925095.2). Classification (NCBI taxonomy): domain Eukaryota; kingdom Metazoa; phylum Arthropoda; class Insecta; order Lepidoptera; family Lasiocampidae; genus Dendrolimus; species Dendrolimus kikuchii. Next base: position 895,163 of record CM034415.1, on the reverse strand, counting down.
AACCTAGATCCTTCATCGCCTCCAGGAAACCCTTCAATTTGCGTGGCACGTCACGCGCTTGCTCGATTTTTTATATTTTAATCGTCTAGCCGAACAGCGCTTTATTACTAATACAGCGCTCGAATGTGACAGCCTTGATCATCGACGTCACGTCATCAGTCATCAACCGGCGACCGGCGGGACTACACGCCACTTACGTACGTTATCAAATTAACAGTAGGAACGCGGTTGAACCATAAACTGACCTCGTGACACCTTCCCTCAACACCTTGGAAGGGACTGCGAGTGATTAATCTTGTGTCGAGAAGTGAAATTTAAGTGACAGTTTGTGAGTTCAAAATTGAAACCAAAATTTAAGTGAATACTGCTATTTGAGTGATACCTCATAAATAGCCGTATATGGATTTTTTTTCTGTGTGTAGTTTATCTTGAGTAATTTGAAGGAAAATGTTGGGATTTGTGTTTAGAAAATTTACACCAAAATTTAAGTGAATACTGCTATTTGAGTGATACCTCATAAATAGCCGTATATGGATTTTTTTTCTGTGTGTAGTTTATCTTGAGTAATTTGAAGGAAAATGTTGGGATTTGTGTTTAGAAAATTTACACCAAAATTTAAGTGAATACTGCTATTTGAGTGATACCTACTAATAAAATGAAATAATCGTTTTTGGAGTTTCTGTCTGTATGTTGGTTTGAATGTTTTTCTCGAATAATTTGAAAGGAAATTTAGAGATTTCAAAATTAAACCCAAAATTTAAGTGAATACTGCTGCTATTTGAGTGATTCCTCATAAATAACCGTTTATGGATTTTTTGTCTATTTGTAAATTTTTCTCGAATGATTTTGGAACAATGATTTGGGATTTGTGATTTCAAAATTAAACCCGAAATTTAATTGAATACTGCTATTTGCCTACTCATAAATAACCATTTTTTAGAGTGTTGTGTTTTGAGTCTGTGTGTTGATTTGAAAGATTTCCTCGAATAATTTATATATTTATGATTTCAAAAATAAAAACAAAATTTAAGTAAAAACTGCTATTTATACGACGCTTAAAAATAAATTACTGTTTTTGAAATTTCTGTCTGAATGTTTGTTTTGAATAATGTCTAAAACAGCTCAGCAGGTATTAATGATTTTTTTTTAAATTTAAACAAGAGCTTAATTTTGATTAAATTTAATGATCGTACACAGTAGGAAGACTGACTGCCTACCTGATGGAGAGTGGTTACAGTGCCAACAATGTGCTGCTGGTCTCGGAGGCACAGGAACCTGGCCGCTAATGCCGGAACAAAATTCAAGGTCGTTATGGCGACATACACTAGACCAGGGGCTGTAGCCATCCAGAGTGGCAGATACCCTACCACCTGGCCGTGGGTTGTTTCGTCGCCTCTTACGACCTCTTTCTCCCTTCCTACACGGATAAAAGTCCGCAAGAAATGAAGAATCAGCGTTGTGTCGGATATTATGCCGGCACAGCAATAAGCTGAGTGCAAACCTTGTTTGCTGAAAATGCGGCGTAGAAGTTATCAAAATATTTTTTTTTTTTAAGATACCTGATTAAATCAAACTATTAAGGAAAGGGTAAAAATAGCACTGCGAGAGATATTTAATAAATTTACTAAGATTGCACCATTACATTTCGAAGGGAAAATTTTCTGTTGTGACAAAAGTCAAATTTCAATTGTTTTGTTGGTGTTGCCAACAATACCTGTTAGCAATGTAAGTACGTCGCTATTTCTTCAAATAATTTTTTTCTTTCTTTACATACATACATACATACATAACTTCACGCCAGTTCCCTTGCGGGGTAGGCACGAACAACAGAGTGCCATTTAGGCTTATTCGTACACACCTCACTTGCCTCTCTTACATTCATAACTCTTGTCATGCAAGCTCGTCTGTTCTTAAGGCTCCTGACATCACCTTCTGCTAGTACACGATCAATTTGATCATGGAAGGTGTGTCGTGGCCTTTTTTCTTTCTTTCTTTCTAAGAAATAATTATTTATATGAAACTTATGCAAACAAAGTCGCGGATACAGCTAGTAGTTAATGATAACTAAGAATAAGGAAAAATAATTTCAAATCGAATACAATTTATAGGTTTTTTTTTAAATTGAGTATTTAAAAACTAATTAGCTTTGTGTAGTTTATGTATTTTGCCAGGTGGTAGGGTATTTGCTCGACTGGATGGCGACCACCGCTGGTCTAGAGTATGCCGCCATAACAACCTTGTGCTGCGTTCCGGCATTAGTGACCAGGTTCCAGTCTCCTTTAAGAGAGCAGCAGCGCATTTGTAGCACCTTTGGTGTTGCAAATGTCCATAGGCGATGGTAACCGCTTTACATCAAGTGGGCCGTCTTCCTGTCTGCTGAACTCCTGCAAGAAAAAAAAAGAAAAAAACATATAATAAATCTGTAGAGGTCGAATTTCTGTACAATGAAAAAGAAAATGCTAAAAACCGAGTCAGGGGAATGTAAGAAGTGAAATAGAACTATTTTTTGTTTCTCTGTTTGTCTGTCTGTTTGTGCCGGTTAATCTCCGAAACGACTGGACCGATTTAAATGAAATTTTATATGGTGGTAGCTTACATCCCTGCTCAACATATAGGGTAATTTTGACTTCGAAAAATTGAAGAGTTCCCGTGGGATAATGAAAAAACTGAACCACGCGGATGAAGTAGCTTGCATCAGCTAGTATTTAATCATTTAAACAGCTCATACAGAAAGAGTTGGAAATGTTTTGAATTTTTTTCGTTAATACTTCAAATTTCGTGTTTTAAAGCTTAAATATATTACATACATACATACATACATACATAACTTCAGGCCAGTTCCCTTGCGGGGTAGGCACGAACAACAGAGCGCCAATCAGGCTTATTCTTACACACCTCACTCGCTTCTTTGACATTCATAGCTCTTGTCATGCACGCTCGTCTGTTCTTAAGGCTCCTGACATCACCTTCTGCTAGTACACGATCCATTTGATCATGGAAGGTGTGTCGTGGCCTTCCACGACTTCTGCGTCCATCCACTTTTGCATTGTATATCTGTTTAGTCATTCTTTCATCATGCATTCCTTTCCTTAGCTTCACCCCGACACTCTCTTTCAGACCAACTCTCTTTCTTACTTCGGTACTACGAACGCGGTCCGCGAGCGTCACTCCGCAGATTTTGCGCAGTGCTCGCATCTCGACCGCGTTCACTCTACTTCCATGCTCTCTCTTCCATACCCAACTCTCGCTTCCACACGTGAGCGTAGGTACCAGCACCGCGTTGTGTACGGCGAGCTGGGCCTTCTGGCTGAGGTTGTTAGCGCCTATAAGTTTACTTAACGCTCCATTCACACTATTCCCCAAATTCACTCTTCTTTCTATATTAGCGGTGTAATTTCCATCCCTGCTAAAAGCACTTCCAAGATATACAAACTCATTCACTTGCTCCAGCATAACATCATCGACCATTATCCTTGCATTCGTTCTGGTTTCTTCTCTTTCAAACACCATTACCTTTGTTTTCTTATATTGTTTTAAATATATAACGATGTAATATAGGAAATGTGACGTCACGAAATTTAGAATCCCTCCCACCCCTTGTCACATTTCGTTTCACTTCTACTGCGTGTGAACTGCACACACACACACACATGAAATTTTTTTTTAAACACATACATACATACATAACTTCACGCCAGTTCCCTTGTGGGGTAGGCATGAACAACAGAGCGCCATTTAGGCCCATTCTTACACACCTCACTTCCTTCTTTGACATTCATAAACACATACATATTAAGACTAATGTTATTTTTATTATTCCGACGTTTCGTCCACTACACCATAGCGTATACAAACAATATAATAGTGATAAAACTACGTTTTAACGGTTTTAAGCGCGGTAATTTTATTTGATTTTAGTTTTTCCGAAGTTTCGGCCATTTTTCAGTGGCCGTGATCACGGAAGGCGGGATCCAATCATCAAAACTATTAAGACCCAAACCCACCAAAAACCTGCTGCCAGACCTCAAGACACTGTGAGCTCTTTCTGCGTACAACGGAACACAAACCAACTTGACTGATAATTACTTTTATTTTTCCTTCCACCCATTTTAATATTATATAAAATTATTTGAGCTAGGCATGTTTGCTGAAGAGTTTCTTGCGCCGCTTCTTCTCTTCAAGCCATAACATGTTGCGAAGCGGTAGTAAATTAGATTAGGCTCCCATAGAATTAAAATAATTAAAATTAACAAGTTGGCGGTAGGCTAAATAAAACTTTAACAATACTCGTTGACACTTGACATCTTTGTCTCGATCACGGGCACTGAAAAGTGGCCGAAACGTCGGAAAAACTAAAATCAAATAAAATTACCGCGCTTAAAACCGTTAAAACGTAGTTTTGTTATGTATACAAGTCGCGAAAACTTAAAATTTTTTTTAATTATTTTTATTGTAGGAGATGAGCAGACAGGCAGACGGCCCAATTGATGGAAAGCGGTTACCATCGCCTATGGACATTTGCAACATCAAAGTTGCTACAAATGCGCTGTTGCTCTCTTAAGGGAAACTGGAACCTGGTCACTAATGCCGGAACACAACACTCAAGGTTGTTATGGCGACGCACTTTAGATCAGGGGTGGTAGCCATCCAGTCGGGCAAATGCCCTACCACCTGGCGAATAAATATAGTATAATAGTGCCAAAAAGAGAGATCAATCCGAGATTCAGCGCAGTGCATATGTAGAAAGCTGGTACGTGAGAGTATGCGAGCGGTGTGCGCGGGCGCACGGCACACGTCGACGCGGTCTAGCGCACACGCGGACATATAAACACACTAAATGCATTTTTATATGTGTATTTAAAAAAACCTATTCTCTTGTATACAATTAATATGCATGCGAAAGTAATTCTTTTTGTTAAGTTATTTTTGTTTTTTTCATTTGAAAGTACTAGAATGATCTTGCGGTTGTTTTCTCAAAATATTTCTTGATGTTACGTCACGTATATAGAATAACTGTCTGTGCCCGCGACGCCGTCCGCGTGGAATTTGTTTTCAAAGCTCCCCCGATTTTGAAACATATTTCATTGCTGCTCCGCTCCTATTGGTCTTAGCGTGATGATATATAGCCTATAGCCTTCATCGATAAATGGGCTATCCAAAAGTGAAAGAATTTTTCAAATCAGACCAGTAGTTCCTGAGATTAGCGCGTTTAAACAAACAAACAAACTCTTCAGCTTCACGCCAGTTCCCTTGCGGGATAAGCACGAACAAACAGAGCGCCATTTAGGCTTATTCTTACACACCTTACTTGCTTCTTTGACATTCATAGCTCTAGTCATGCACGCTCGTCTGTTCTTAAGGCTCCAGACATCACCTTCTGCTAGTACACGATCAATTTGATAATGGAAGGTTTGTCGTGGCCTTCCACGACTTCTGCATCCATCCACTTTTGCATTGTATATCTGTTTAGTCATTCTTTCCACATGCCCAAACCACCGGTTTTTACGAGATAGGTAATAGCAGAATTGGGTTGCTGATGGCGCCAACTATGATTGCAGTGTGTTACGAGGACTGATCGATTGTTATTCTTTAGGTATTCTTCTTCCATGATAATATTACGTCACTACTCAGTTATTTATCAGAGTAGATAACGAGATTCTATCGTTGGATAGCGTTTCACAAATATCGGTTGGTTAATTCATAACGCTCTCAGGCATGCTTAAATGTCATTTTAAAGTGATTGGTTTTGCTTCTTTTCTCCCTCCAGAGTTGTGCGTATGAGACGATTTTTATGAAACTATTCTCTGAATTCTTAAACCTGTCTATTCCTTCAAACCAGGGTTGCCCAAACTGTTTTGGGTGAGACGACCCCTTTTCTAAAATGAACCGATACCTCAGACCCCCATAGCCAAACTACTTTAAAAATAAGTTAAGTGAGCAAACTTGACATAATTTTCTCGTCAAAATTTAACAAAATAAGCAGTCATTAAATTTAGTAAATATCAAGGGGTTGTTATCAACGTACATTTGCTGAGTTAGGTTCTGTTTCTTAAGAACAGACGAGCGTGGATGACAAGAGTTATGAATGTCAAAGAAGCAAGTGAGATGTGTAAGAATAAGCCTAAATGGCGCTCTGTTGTTCGTGCCTACCCCGCAAGGGAACTGGCGTGAAGTTATGTATGTATGTATGTAGGTTCTGTTTGGAGTTAGTTAAACTGCTTATGTATATTTTCCATTTTAAACAACTCTAAACAAACATTATTTTCATTATTTCAAAGTGTATTTAAGTAATTATTAATATAAATTACGTAAAAAAACTTATATAGGCAATTATTTTTGACAGGTGGTAGGGCATTTGTCCGACTGGATGGCTACCACCCCTGATCTAAAGTATGTCACCATAACAACCTTGAGTTGTGTTCCGGCATTAGTGACCAGGTTCCAGTCTCCCTTTAGAGAGCAGCAGCGCATTTGTAGCACCTTTGGTGTTGCAAATGTTTATAGGCGATGGTAACCGCTTTCCGTCAAGTGGGCCGTCTGCCTGCCTGCTAAACTCCTGCAATAAAAAAAAATTTGAAAACAAAAACACATTTGTACACGTAACATAACTTATTACAGTGTCTTGAAAGTTTCAAATAAGAACTGGTGTTAATTAATAGAGGTTGATGTTTAGACCTCGTCGACCCGCAAAATCAGTTTTCGTTTATGTCGACCCGGGGAAACCGATTTGACCCACATCGACCACTTTGGGAATCTCTGCTTTAAACTGTAATTTAATTTCAATGTTAGAAACTTTTATATGTATATAATATATTAGATTTAAAATAGGCAGAAGGTGATGTCAGGAGCCTTAAGAACAAACGAGCGTGCATGACAAGAGTTATGCATGTCAAAGAAGCAAGTGAGGTGTGTAAGAATAAGCCTGAATGGCGCTCTGTTGTTCGTGCCTACCCCGCAAGGGAACTGGCATGAAGTTATGTATGTATGTATGTAGATTTAAAATACTACAATTGTTATGCCAGAAGTCCATCCTCGGAAATTATCTGCGTATACATTGAATTTCAGCCAAATCGGTCCAGTAGCTTTTCCGTGAAAGCGTAACAGGCAGAGTTACTTTCGTATTCATAATATTGAAATGGAGATAAATATTATCTGTGCATGGACTGAGAAAAAATACAATCTTGGTTCCCGTCGGCCTGTCGTAAGAGGCGACAAAACAACCAACAGCCAGGTGGTAGGATATTTACCCCTCTAGATTGCTACCACCCCTGGCTTAGAGTGTGCCGGTACAACAACTTTGAGTTGTCCTCCGGCATTAGTGCTTAGGTTCCAGTCGATCTTTAGAGAGAGTCAGCACATTGGTAGCACATTTGGTGTTATAAATGTCTATGGGCGATGGTGATTGGTTTCCGTCAGGTGGGCCGTCTGCCTGTCTGCTAAACTTGTGCAAAACTTCTCGTCTCGGCAGACGTTGTCCTGCCCTGAAAAAATAAAAATTTAGGTTCCGATTCCAGTGCCACCTAGCGGTTCCAATAATGAGTCTAAACCACCCGGAGGGCCACTCAAACACACATAAAAAATTCATCAAAATAGGTAGAGTCGTTCTCAAGTTATGCGCGTACAAACATTTCTATGATTCATTAATATACCATACATCAGGGTTGGCACCAACACACATATATATATAAATATGGAAGTGAAAGTTGGGTCTGGCAGAAGAAGCATGAAAGTAGGATAAACGCAGTTGAAATGAGAGCTTTGAGAAGTATTTTTTTTTTATTGCAGGAGATCAGCAGACAGGCAGACGGTCCACTTGATGGAAAGCGGTTACCATCGCCTATGGACATTTGCAACAGCATATTTGATATAAATGCGCTGCTGCTCTCTTAAGGGAGACTAGAACCTGGTTGCTAATGCCGGAACACAACTCAAGGTTGTTATGGCGACATACTTTAGACCAGGGGTGGTAGCCATCCAGTCGGGCAAATGCCCTACCACCTGGCTGTGGGTTGTTAAGTCGCCTCTTAGGACAGGCCGCCCCAACGCAGGAAATTGTATTCTTTCTCCGTTCCTGCACGGATAAATATGTGCGGAGTTAGCTTGAATTATATGATAAGAAACACTGTGATAAGAGAACGTTGTGGATTGAAAGAAGATGTAATAAAAAGAGTTGAAAAAGGAATGTTAAGGTGGTTTGGACATGTAGAGAGAATGGATAAAAGTAGAATCACAAAACAGGTGTATGACAGTATTGTGAACGGTAGAATTCTTGCCGGTAGACCGAGGCGAACACACCATGATCAAATATCTGAAGTGTTAAAGAGAGGTCAGGCAAAAACCATCTCAAATAAACGAGCATATACGAAGAAGTTAATGAGAGTAGATAAGCGAAAGTGATTTGTCAGGATCGTCGTGAGTGGAGGTCCATAGTCTCTGCCTACCCTCATGGGAAACAGACGTGATATTATGTATGTATGTATGTGTACAGCACTGCGTGCCCCTACAAAAAAACCCAGCATATATATATATATATATATATATATATATATATATATATATATATATATATATATATATATATATATATATATATATATATATATATATATGTGTGTGTATATATATATATATATATCTCTCTCTCTTAATATATATAAATTTCGTGTCACGTTGTTTGTCCGCGATGGACTCCTAAACTACTTAACCGATTTTAATCAAATTTGCACACCGTATGCAGTTTGATCCGACTTAAAAGATAGGATAACTTACATTTGGACGCGGTAGGTGGCGCTGGAATCGGGTTCTAAATTTTATTTCTTCAGGGCAGAACAACGTCTGCCGGGACAGCTAATATATATATATATATATATATATATATATATATATATATAGGGTTTTTTTGTGGGGGCAATATCGAAAAATTGCAATAAAAACTGAAATAATTTGAAGAAAAAATAGTAATTCTGGTAATCTTTGCAATTTGTTTTTGGATATTTTTAATAAGTCAGAATGATCCAAATACAAAAATAAAATCGAAAATTAGGGGGGGGGGGGGGGGGGGATTTACAAAGGGTACAACATTCGAGAATTAGCGTGCCCCTCAAAAAAGAAGTTACAAAAAAAGACCTGTATATATGTATATTAAGTGTTAAAAATAATGTATTCTATCTCATTCTCTCGCAGGCCTAGTCCTATAGATTTGTGTGTTATCTCTTATTAGTGTCACAACGATTCTAAAGAAGTTTGACTTCAATAAATGCATTTATGATTTATTGTATAAATTTCTATACTTGTTATCATAAGCACTCTTGTGTTAGTCGTTATGGATTTTCTAAGAGTTAATAATGGATTAATCGCCTTATCTTGTCCAATAGATAATGTAAAAGAATTTTCTGAGTCATAAGACCTTTTAGAATTAGGCTGACGTCATTCGCTCTTGTCGTTGTTGAAGTAAATAAGCTAGAAATAAGGAAATGCAGTTTTATGGTTCGTTTAGTTTGCGGAAATGTATCGGTTGCCTGTTTTATTTTTTTTTAATATGGTTTCGCACGGTTCTCGGATCTAGTCGATGTCAATGAATATTTAAATGTTGGAATGGTCTTCTGGGTAATGGGTAGCAAAGCGAAAGCTCGATCCATAATACAGTACCGTGAGATTAATCAATACGTCTCTGAGTTACGCTAAGTACAGTCGTGGAATGAAAAGGTTCGCCAGTTTTCAAATTGATTCAATTAACGTTCCGCGAGCACATGTTACCTTTTCAAAGCAAGTCACATAATAGACTGCTCCACAGAAAAATTACGTTAAACTGTTTGACAATAAACTGTAAGTTACTTAGATCAAAGTTGTTTGAGTTTCTATCTTGGCTTAGTAGATTGTTTAGAGATGCCGACAAAAAGTGAATGCACATCTGCCTGCCATAAACTTGGTTTATATTGCCTTTCCTTTACTTCTTCTTCTTTACTTTGACTTCTTTTGTTTACTTTATGTTTAAAATTTGTAATTAAGAAAAACATTCTATTGTTATTGTACTTGTTTTATGGCAGTCACTAGGCAGGTGTGTCAAACTAATTCTTAGAAATTATTGTTTTGCGTCGAGGCATATTGTATTTGTATAGAATAAAAGGAATGCCAGAACGGAGGGGTGAAGCAGTCAAGCGAGGATTACGATACGAGCAAGACGTATTTGTACCTGTTTTATACGTGTTTGTATAGTTTTAATAAATTCTATAGTAATTCCAACGTCATTTTAATTCGAGTCCTGTAGCTGGTAACATAAACATTTATCAAAATGTTGGCAGTATAGTTTCCTGTACTCGTGCAAGAAAAAGTCGACTTTAAGTTGACGAACGTTTTCATTCCGTGACTGTACATAAATCTTGAGCTGTGTAGCTAGCTATACTCTGTCCAACGGTTTATTGTATTTTTAACGTTTTCACGCCCATCAAGTCGCGCATTTTTGACAGTAAATTTCTTATCTCACAATTGTAATACTTCGTCTTTCCATGCGACGCACTAGAGCCGTTCTATGAGTCGTCTAATGCGTAGATTATAAATTATCTTTATCATATCTAAATTTAATCATAATTAATCGCTTTCAAGTAAAGTTTTCATTAAAAAAAATAACACGACGTCTATATATATATATATATATATATATATATATATATATATATATATATATATATATATATATATACCTACGCTCACGTATGGAAGCGAGAGTTGGGTATGGAAGAGAGAGCATGAAAGTAGAGTAAACGCGGTTGAGATGCGAGCACTGCGCAAAATCTGCGGAGTGACGCTCGCGGACCGCGTTCGTAATACCGAAGTAAGAAAGAGAGTTGGTCTGAAAGAGAGTGTCGGGGTTAAGGTAAGGAAAGGAATGCTCCGGTGGTTCGGGGATGTGGAAAGAATGCATGATGAAAGAATGACTAAACAGATATACAATGCAAAAGTGGATGGATGCAGAAGTCGTGGAAGGCCACGACACACCTTCCATGATCAAATCGATCGTGTACTAGCAGAAGGTGATGTCAGGAGCCTTAAGAACAGACGAGCGTGCATGACAAGAGCTATGAATGTCAAAGAAGCAAGTGAGGTGTGTAGCCTAAATGGCGCTCTGTTGTTCGTGCCTACCCCGCAAGGGAACTGGCGTGAAGTTATGTATGTATGTATTATGCACCCGCTCGACATCGAAAGGGCGTTGTTCGACGCGGCAGCGACGCGTAGACGGTGTCGTGTACACACGCGCTAAGATATAGGAGGAAACCGAAACCTTTTTCCATAGTGTCCAATAGTGGTCAATGACGTCACAGCCAAGTTATGTCACTCGGTAGTAATTTCGCCGCTTTGGCAAGTGCGCGCGCGCCGCCTCAATTAGCGGCCCAAGGTCGTGCCTTTATACAGCCTCGTTTTTGCATAAATATACCGCGATATTCATGACTTACAACACGGCTGAAGAATGTTAGGAATGATGATCGCTAACTGTAAAACGTGGCTCCGAACACTCCCCTTAATCCTACATTTCTAGATGGTTTCTCTCTCTCTCTGTTAAACATACATACAGATATAACTTCACGCCAGTTCCCTTGCGGGGTAGGCACGAACAACAGAGTGCCATTTAGGCTTATTCTTACACACCTCACTTGCCTCTTTGACATTCATAACTCTTGTCATGCACGCTCGTCTGTTCTTAAGGCTCCTGACATCACCTTCTGCTAGTACACGATCAATTTGATCGTGTACTAGCAGATCAAATTGATCTCTGTTAAACACTTCTTTAAATATTAATTGGTTGTAGACTGTAAATATTTTAATTATAAATGAAAATTTTCTATTTTGTAGTTGGATTTTCTAAAAAGCGTATTTTTTAGTTTTTTTAAACTATTGTTTATTTTTCATTTTTTAGTGATTATTTAGTGATTTAATTCCCTTCTCCGTGGAAACTTTGAAAAAAGAATTAAATACACTCTTATGATAAAATGGAACGTTATGTAAAAATAAGCTTTTTTAAAAAGGTTTTTAAATACAAGCTTTTGAGATCCTGCATATGATATAACAGCAGAGTGCTAGCCAAGACAAGTAAAACGAGCCCAAACACGACGCGTCTATCTTGTTTAGTACAGGAGTTCCTATGGCCACCTTCCGACTCCATCATCAGATCAGCTCCGTGGTACCATATTATTGCATTGTCACGCGATATACACATACGTGCAAAATTTCAGCTCAATCGGAAACCGGGAAGTCGATCAAATTTAACTTGAAAGATTCCGTTACATACTAACATACGTATGAAGCTAATAAAAGCGTATTAAAAATACTGTAAGTTAATTAAAGACTGTACCACATCGCTGCCTCAGGGTAACGTGCCCAGAAGGCTTTATTTTGCCACGATTTGGCTGTATCGTTGCAGGAATTCTTTCAAATCCCAAAGGCTTAGTGGGGAATCGTGTCCAGAAGACTGACAACATTGCCAGGCTGCATGGCAATGCTATTTTGCCACGATATGGCTGTGCGAAGTATAAACCAGCCCTCTGTTCAAGGCATTAAAAATTTTCCTACAAATTTCTGTGCAGAAATTCTTTCTAACATTAATTTATGTCGTGGTAGCGTAGTGGCTAACGCACGCGTTCCAAACAAAAGGGCGTTGGTTCGATCCTGGCCGGAACGCATGCACCACTTAGTTTTCTGATCTAATGTACATACATACATACATACATACATAACTTCACGCCAGTTCTCTTTTTTTATTTTTTTTATTGCAGGAGTTCAGCAGACAGGCAGACGGCCCACTAGATGGAAAGCGGTTACCATCGCCTATGGACCTTTGCAACAACAACGGTGCTACAAATGCGTTGCTGCTCTCTTAAGGGAGACTGGAACCTGGTCACTAATGCCGGAACACAACACAAGGTTGTTATGGCGGCATACTCTAGACCAAGCGTGGTCGCCATCCAGTCGAGCAAATACTCTATCACCTGGCTGTGGGTTGTTTAATCGCCTCTTACGACAGGCCGCCGGGCCGCAGGAAATTGTATTCTTTCTCCGTTCCTGCACGGATAGAACTACCGTGCTACCTCTTGCGGGGTAGACACGAACAACAGAGCGCCATTTAGGCTTATTCTTACACACCTCATTTGCTTCTTTGACATTCATAGCTCTCGTCATGCACGCTCGTCTGTTCTTAAGGCTCCTGACATCACCTTCTGCTAGTACACGATCAATTTGATCATGGAAGGTGTGTCGTGGCCTTCCACGACTAATGTGCACATTGTTGCAATTACCACGCGCTAACAAGGGTGAGGGAGATCATCGTGTTACAGTTATTTAGTAGCATAGTTATCCTTGTTATTTGTAATTATTATTATTTATTCGGTGATTAGCGCCTGTTTTGTATAGTGTAGTGTCTCTATAATTTAACATAATTTAATTTAGGAATGTTTATATCTTATATGTGGAAGTCGTGGTAGCGTAATGGCTAGCGCTCGCGTCCCAAACTCAAAGGGCGTGGGTTCGATCCTGGCCGGAACGCATGCACCACTTAGGCACTTTTCTGACCTAATGTGCATATTGTAACAATTACCACGTGCTAATAACGGTGAAGGGAAACATCGTGATGCAACCTGTACATCAAGATAACAGATGTGTCAAACCTGCCAAGCCGCCTTGGACAAGCGTGGCGGGTATATTGTCCGTTCCCCTATAGTGGGAGGCCCGAGCCCAGCAGTGGGACATTTATGGGCTGTTATTACTATACTTTATATCTTATATGTAGTGATTGTGTACAGATTATAATTCAAATTCTCCCTATTGTGTATAGACGGTATTCACTACATTTTGTTTTCATGTTGGCAGACGCAATGGATTTATACTGTATTAAGTTCTTGTCATTCATAACCCTTTAAGTAAAATAGTTTATCAATGACTTCAATCCGCTATCGGTTGTACCAATTTGCTAAGTTTCCTGTACTGTAAAATTGTTGGAGGGATGGCGAGGTGTTCTAAAGATGCTTGTCGCGTGTGAAGAGTCAGTGGATGACATGTATGTAAGCCGAAAGGTTCGCTGATTATAATTACCATAAGGCTGTATGTCTTTTGAGACCACGGGCCATAAAAATGGCCCGGACATTTGGAGGGCTTGCGTGGGGCCATGGGAAGGCCAACACGTAGAGGCCCCTTGACAAATTGAATGTAAATGTGGCGTGACACTGACCGTCGATTATCCCTGTCTACACCATATAACAATGCACCCAAGGACAAGCCCCGGCCAGTGTAGAACTATTGTGGGAAATGAGGACAAAAAGTACCGGGCTATTGGGGTGAACTGCTAGTGGTACTAGGGGTCTGGGAATATGGGGACTATGGCGTCTGCCCGTCGCAATGTTCAGGGAACATGGAAAAATGGGCAGACGGTGACTCGCCACTCCCTGCATGGGCCCCAAAAAATGCCATAAAGACAGGAGCAACATGGGTGCGAGTGAAAATATAAGCAATTCAAAGTTCAGAGCGCTCTCTGCTGATTTGCAGATCTGACTCTGTTAATAGGGACAGGCGATTGTCCTATCTAGTAGAGAGGTGGGCTGCAGGTTCACCGAAGCTACTTCTGACGTGATGCCATTTATCACTTCCACCCCTGGAGCTTGAGTCTTAGCTCTAGCGATCTCCACTCCGTGCCGGCTGGCTAAGGCAAGCACGGAGGTGCTGCAAGAGTTCAGCAGACAGGCAGACAGCCCACTTGATGGAAAGCGGTTACCATCGCCTATGGACATTTGCAACACTAAAGGTGCTACAAATGCGCTGCTGCTCTCTTAAAGGAGACTGGAACCTGGTCACTAATGCCGGAACACAACACAAGGTTGTTATGGCGGCATACTCTAGACTAGGGGTGGTCGCCATCCAGTCGAGTAAATACCCTACCACCTGGCTGTGGGTTGTTTAGTCGCCTCTTACGCCAGGCGGCAGGAAATTGTATTCTTTCTCCGTTACTGCACGGATAAAACGCTATAGTGCTTCGATCAACAATTAACTATTGTTGATCGAAGCTATAGTGAATTAAAATTTATTTAAATCTATATAAATAAAAATGAATCGTAGAGATACTACTAAATGTACAATATAGTATATATTACATATAATCGAATACAATGCAAGAAAACTTAACTTGTTTGTATTGTATTCTACTCATAGTCTCTCAAGACTATAAGTAGAATACTGAGCCTAGATCACCGTCTTCTATGGGTAAGGTGCCCAGAATCGCCATACTGATCCGTTGGTCGAGGTAAGCACCAGCCCTCTGATCACCCGAAGAGTCAATGAGTCGTTTCGATAAATGTTGGTAGAGGCTTATGGGCTCAGGAGCCCACGGTCCAAGCGTCCCGACAGCAAACGGCACAAACATATAACTCTCACAGAGGGTTGCATATTTGCGCCGCTTGAGTGACCGGCTGATCTAGACGTGTTTGGTGAATGGGACGCGGTCTACGTGTCTACGCAAGTCGCATCCCACACCAAAGGCTTGCCACGCTGCCAGGGAATTAGAGTCATTCCTTCGGGACGCCTACCATCGTCATGTGCAATACCGATCGGCTCCAATAAAGCCGGCACGTTTATCGTAGAAATGATTCTACCGATTTTGATGACTTTTTTGTGTGTTTGGTGGTGTGTTTAAATTCACAATTGAAACCGGTAGGTGGCGCTGGGATCGGGTTCTAGGATCCTCCTAATCTCTTGGACCGATTTTGATGATTTTTTTATGGGTGTTTAAGTGAGTTGAGGGGATGGTTTAGATTCACAATTGGAACCAGTAGGAGGCACTTGAATCGGGTCGTACTTTTTTATTTTATTAGTATAAAATGGCGATGATATACATATATAAAGAAATACAATTTTTAGCTAGACGTGTCGCTGGGGAGTTACTTGCCGCTTCTTCTCCTCAACAGTAATAACACGTTGCGAAGCGGTGTACATAGACTAGGAAGAAAAATAAAAATTTAACTTGTATGTATGACCTTTGAAAAATGTTCTCCAGTGGTACTTATTATCAATAAAAACTTTTGTTTATTACAATAGAAAAATACAATTAAATACTAAAACTAAACTACAATATGAAAAATAAACCTAAAATTAAAAACTAGAACTAAATAAAAAAGGAGGGCATAATCCATAATCCATAATATAAATAAGCCTAGCTTAAAAATACATTCATACATAACTTCACGCCAGTTCCCATGCGGGGTAGGCACGAACAACAGAGCGCCATTTAGGCCCATTCTTACACACCTTTGCTTGCACACACTTGCTTCTTTGACATTCATAACTCTTGTCATGCACACTCGTCTGTTCTTAAGGCTCCTGACATCACCCTCCGCTAGTACACGATCAATTTGATCATGGAAGGTGTGTCGTGGCCTTCCACGACTTCTGCATCCATCCACTTTTGCATTGTATATCTGTTTAGTCATTCTTTTATCATGCATTCTTTCCACATGCCCGAACCACCGGAGCATTCCTTTCCTTACCTTCACCCCGACACTCTCTTTCAGACCAACTCTCTTCCTTACTTCGGTATTACGAACGCGGTCCGCGAGCGTCACTCCGCAGATAAAAATAGATAGCTTAAAAATAAAAATAAAAAAACCTGTATCAAGGCCCGTCCAGCCCCACCAGACCACTGTCGCTGGGCATTGTACCTAGAAGGCTGGCAGCATTGCCTCGCTGGATACAGAGGCTAATCCTTTGAGCGAGGTAAGCTCCAGCCGTCCGGTCTCTTGTTGTATCGACCAGACGTTTTTTAATATTTAATAAACACTTTTGAATTTGAACATACAGACGGACGATGACTCTAATAATTATGTTATCACAGAGTATAAGAAAGCTAAAATGCAGTTTATTATTTTCTGTGACAAACGGAACGCATTAAAGAATGTTGACCTGGATATGATATCTGCACTCACCTATATTTGCTTGTCCGATAAGTGTTTTCTTGGTTATTACTTTCAAGGTGACTCAATCGTATGGATGTATTTAAGAAATTAATTTGAAATTAAAATAAAATTATATACTAAACTATCTTATTATTTAATATACAGTTCGTCGCGTACCAAGCCATTCGGTTCTAATACGGCCGGTACGCTGACGCTGACAAGAGCCCGGCGGATGATGTCATTGAGGTTGGCATGGCGAGATCTTCGACCAACACTATGTAAACAAATGTGTATGTATGTTTGTATGTATGGATGTATTTATAATTATCATAGTAATATATTAAACTATTTCAACAAAGAAAACTGAACTTAGAACGGTTGATAGATGTCTCACGAAACCAAAACCTGTATTTTGGGCAACGCATAAGCGTTGCCATGCAACGTGGCAATGCGGCCAGCGTTTTGGGAACGTTTCCAAGTGACGGTGATTTGGGACCTATTCAGTGTTTGTAGTTTTTATTTTTTATAAATTAATTTGTGTATATATATTGTATATCTTAATATATATAAATTACGTGTCACGTTGTTTGTCCGCGATGGACTCCTAAACTACTTGACCGATTTTAATCAAACTTGCACACCGTGTGCAGTTTGATCCGACTTGAAAGATAGGATAGCTTACATTTGGATCCGGTAGGTGGCGCTGGAATCGGGTTCTAAATTTTATTTCTTCAGGGCAGAACAACGTCTGCCGGGACAGCTAGTATATATATATATGTATACACACACACACACACACACACACACACACACATATATATATATATATATATATATATATATATATATATATATACATGTGTGCCTACCCCGAAAGGGAACTGGCGTGAAGTTATGTATGTATGTATGTATGTATATATATACATATATATATATATGTAATATATGCAGAAGTCGTGGAAAGCCACGACACACCTTCCATGATCAAATTGATCGTGTACTAGCAGGTGATGTCAGGAGCCTTAAGACCAGACGAGCGTGCATGACAAGAGTTATGAATGTCAAAGAAGCAAGTGAGGTGTGTAAGAATAAGCCTAAATGGCGCTCTGTTGTTCGTGCCTACCCCGCAAGGGAACTGGCGTGAAGTTATGTATGTATGTGTATCTCTCTCTCTCTCTCTCTCTCTCTCTCTCTCTCTCTCTCTCCTGTTTAATATTCAAGGGATTAAAGGTACTTACTTGGATAGTATTTTACCCATAGTCCTTCCAGACTAAGTAGAATACTGAGCCTAATATTTTCTTAAGTTTTCGCGACTAGTATACATACTAAAACTACGTTTTAACGGTTTTAAGCGCGGTAATTTATTTGATTTTTATTATTCCGACGTTTCGGCCACTTTTCAGTAGCCGTGATCACGGAAGACAAAGGCGTCAAGTGTCAACGAGTATTGTTAAAGTTTTATTTAGCCTACCGTCAACTTGTTCACTGTAATTATTCAGTTTTAATTTTGTTTATGGTTATTATCTACTAGCTTCTGCCCGCGACTTCGTCCGCGTGGAATAGTAAAAAAAAGTAATTTAAAAGAGACCCTCCGATTTTGAAACATTCTTCATTGGTGCTCCGCTCCTGTTGATCTTAGCGTGATGATATATAGCCTATAGCCTTCCTCGATAAATGGGCTATCCAACATTGAAAGAATTTTTAAATCAGACCAGTAGTTCCTGAGATTAGAGTGTTTAAACAAACAAACTCTTCAGCTTTATAATATTAGTATAGATTATGTTATGTTACTGCCTGTGTGTCTTGCTTTTTCTTTCTTTCTTTCTTTCTCTCTTTGATATTTACTCGGGTAATATTTCGACCATTTCACGAGCAGTCGTGTTCATTAATTTTTTTCGTGTAGCAGAGGTCTAAATTGGCTGGTTGTGCGCTATGGCCGCCTGGTCAATGACCAGCCCGCCCACACGCTAATTGCCTGTCCGTCTGTTTATCGTGGATCATCTTACTAATGGTATAACGAGTGTAGACACAATGCGATATGTTTAGAATTTTATGTGGTAGGCTGTTTTAGGACATTGGAATTGATCGTGTGCTAGCAGGAGGTGATGTCAGGAGCCTTAAGAACAGACGAGCGTGCATGACAAGAGCTATGAATGTCAAAGAAGCAAGTGAGGTGTGTAAGAGTAAGCCTGAATGGCGCTCTGTTGTTCGTGCCTACCCCGCAAGGGAACTGGCGTGAAGTTATGTATGTATGTATTATGCAACCGCAAGTTATGTGCGCGCTAGGATCATCGTGGGCGTAACTACGTTCTAAGTCTCACGCTCTTCCTGCCATAAGCGCTGGGCACATGGGAGGAGGATGGTTTTAGTGGAGTATGGAGTAATCGAGTCTCCACACAAGCCTGCGATTTGACTCTGGTGCCCGTTCGTGGTGTCACCTCTCACCTCTCATCGCTTTGGTCTAATCCCTAGTAAATCCCTTTTTATCCGTGCAGGAACGGAGAAAGAATACAATTTTCTGCGTTGCGGCGGCCTGTCGTAAGAGGCGACACAACAACCCACAGCCAGGTGGTAGGGCATTTGCCCGACTGGATGGCTATCACCCCTGGTCTAAAGTAAGTCGCCATAACAACCTTGAGTTGTGTTCCGACATCAGTGACCAGGTTCCAGTCTCCCTTAAGAGAGCAGCAGCGCATTTGTAGCACCTTTGGTGTTGCAAATGTCCATAAGAGATGGTAATCGCTTTCCATCAAGTGGGCCGTCTGCCTGTCTGCTGAACTCTTGCAATAAAATAATAATAAAGGACCCGGTATTGTGCGCATTTCCTCCGCCTCAAAAAAAAAGTCATGTGTGGGCTATGCAGTACATCAATTAGTGATGCAATAACGGACTATGTGAACAGTCCGGTTCACGGTCACGCGCGTTCACTACGCCTTCGAACGGTACAAATGGGCATCGGGCTGTTGTTAAAATAAAAAACCAAACTAGTAAAATAAGAACGTGAAGCTTATCAACCTAATCGAGACCTTTCAAGGCGATTGAAAGAAGCCTCGCGTGACCAAAGGTCTGGCCTATATTAAGGGCTTGCAATACATCTGGGAAATGCGGCCAGTGTTTTGGGAATACTTACTTGGGAGGTATTCTTTCACACCTCACTTGCTTCTTTGACATTCATAGCTCTTGTCATGCACGCTCGTCTGTTCTTAAGGCTCCCGACATCACCTTCAGCTAGTACACGATCGATTTGATCGCGGAAGGTGTGTCGTGGCCTTCCTCGACTTCTGCTAACATCCACTTTCGCATTGTATATCTGTTTAGTCATTCTTTCATCATGCATTCCTTTCCTTAGCTTCACCCCGACAATCTCCTTCAGACCAAACTCTCTTTCTTACTTCGGTATTAGGAACGTGGTCCGCGAGCGTCATTGTTGTTATTGTTATTGTTGTGAACTAGCTGAGCCGACAGACGTTGTCCTGTCTTAACTATGAATATTGAATTCGAATTGCTATAATTAATAAAGAGTTGGTCTGAAAGAGAGTGTCGGGGTGAAGGTAAGGAAAGGAATGCTCCGGTGGTTCGGGCATGTGGAAAGAATGACTAAACAGATATACAATGCAAAAGTGGATGGATGCAGTTGTGGAAGGCCATACCTCATCCTTAAGATGATGTCAGGAGCCTTAAGAACAGACGAGCGTGCATGACAAGAGTTATGAATGTCAAAGAAGCAAGTGAGGTGTGTAAGAATAAGCCTAAATGGCGCTCTGTTGTTCGTGCCTACCCCGCAAGGGAACTGGCGTGAAGTTGTGTATGTATGTATGTATGTATAATTAATAAAAAAAAAATATTTTCATTAAAGTGTTTATTTTTCTAATTCAGTTTTTTTACATCCTCTTTGACGACATTTGCAGCACGCATTCCGTCAATTATATGTCAAACGTCATAAGGCTACATTAAAAAAGTTTATACTGTCCAAAGCGCTAAGGTTAGATTAAAAATAATTTTATATGATGGTTAAGTATTCTTAAATTTTCTAATTTTGCGCGCAATTTTCTTAATTTTTTCTTTCATAAGAACCTTCTCCTGACAATAACAAACACAAAAAAAGAGCTATGAATGTCAAAGAAGCGAGGGAGGTGTGTAAGAATAAGCCTGAATGGCGCTCTGTTGTTCGTGCCTACCCCGCAAGGGAATTGGCGTGAAGTTATGTATGTATGTATGTACAATAACAATGAAATTGTGTGCTGCAATTTTCGAAATGAGGTTGGCACTCAGTATTTGCTGTGCCGAAACATGTCCGACACAACACTGATTTTCATTACCCACCTCAATCACAAAAGTCATGCGACCCATGGTAGAAACAAGTTAAATTAAATTATAGTCAACGTATACACGAAAGAAATAATAACAAAAAAATAATAATAATAACAGAAAACAGTGATAGTATTATTAAAAAATCCGTAATTAAATTAAATTATCCGTGCAGGAACTGTCGTAAGAGGCGACTCAACAACCCACAGCCAGGTGGTAGGGCATTTGCCCGACTGGATGGCTACCACCCCTGGTCTAGAGTATGTCGCCATAACAAACTTGAGTTGTGTTCCGGCATTAGTGACCAGGTTCCAGTCTCCCTTAAGAGAGCAGCAGCGCATTTGTAGCACCTTTGGTGTTGCAAATGTCCATAGGCGATGGTAACCGCTTTCCATCAATTGGGCCGTCTGCCTGTCTGCTGAACTCCTGCAATAAATAAAAAAAAGCAGAACATGTGTACACTACAGCATATAACTACCAACTTTATAACTATTGATGGCAGTTGCTTTTTCTTTGGAAATGAAACTCGATATAAAATTGGACTGTATGATTATTATTAAACTATAACTTAGAACTTAATTACAAATTGTGCGAGAGAGTCGAGAGAGAGAGTGGTAAGTCGTTAGTGAGAATTGTGTCCCTTTTTGCCTCCAAGGCCGCTCCTATAACCCGCGTACCGTCCGACGACGCCTAGCTGCTAATTGTGCGAGCTATGGGCGACGGCGGTATGCGGGGCGCGGAGAGTAGGTGCGCTCCGGCGGGCGGGTCAGAGGGGTGCTCTCTTTCCGCAACAATAACCATGATTTAAATAAATAAATTTGATTTGATTTGATTTGAAAACAGTACAACATCATCCTTCAAATTCCCCCAAAAAAAAACTCCATACATATGATGTAGTCATATTTTAAGAATAGTCAATTTGATCAACTAATTCCACAGATAACAAACACCGAAGTCACCGTTACCAACCAAAGAATATAATCTAGTGATTTTTTTTTTAAATTAAAGTGCAAGTGAAAGTGATAGTACCAACCTAATGACATTAAAAAAGTGACAAAATGCAGCGTCAGCTGAGCAACGTCAGTTTTCATTCGTACCAGGACTACCAACCTACCAGGAGATATGGTAATTAGTCTTTAAGTATAGCTCTCCGGCCTTGTAGACAAGTGCCATTAGCATAAAACTAATAGAACGAAAATGTATGAGGCAGACATAATACTTATGCTAAGGCTAAGAAATAGGCTGTATTATAAAACTACGTTTTAACGGTTTTAAGCACTGTAATTTTTAACAGTACTCATTGACATTTGACATGTTTGTCTTCCGTGATCACGGCTACTGAAAAGTGGCCGAAACGTCGGAATAATAAAAATCAAATAAATTACCGCGCTTAAAACTGTTAAAGCGTAGTTTTATAATGTATATGAAATCAAAATCAAAGGAGACCGACACGCCTTCATACGCTCTTGGGCCTAGATTGTAAGATTCCTGTTTAATATGTTGATATTTTTTATGATCGTAGTGAGTTTAGCAATTTTGAATGAATTATTTGTGTTGGAGACGCAATCAGGCAATCTACTCGGGTGATCAATATAAGGCCATTCCTTATTCCCCAATTAAGAACTGGTGCCTGGAGAACATAGTATCTTGCACTTACCACGCAGTCAGCCACCAGCCCACCACAGCGCTGCAAATCACAAGTCGAGACAGAAACAGTGGCAAGGTCCTTCTATACGAGCCCCGGGGCGCAAGGGACTCAGATACACTGACCACTCGAGTTTATATAGGTATATTGGTTAAGGCGAACGTCTTAGTAACTAACTGGACGCGGAAGTCTTCGATAGCTTATTATGTGTGATTATAAAGGCGGGTGCGATACTACTTCGCGTGCGTGGCGTTTGGCGGCTTACTGACTCATGCGCAGAGCGGGCGGCTGCAACATGCGGGGGCTGCAAGACCCAAGGCACAATTGCTAACTGGGAAATAGGTGGCACCGACATGTGTGGTGTAAATGTTATCATATCATTGAAATTCATTCATGAAATTGTTAACTTATTTTATTTTTTACCTCATCCTTAAGATCTCGTCTTGAAGATAAAATTTAGCAAATATAATGCTTTTTTAAACCATACCTCAAGACTGACCCAAGAGTCCCATCACATCTGTGGATAATGTATTTTTTGATGATGATGATGATGGGCGGGTGAGGATACGAACTCCATTATGGCAAATGTAAATGAGTCTTTTATTTGAAGTGGAGCTAATTAATGCACTTTCCACCAGGGGCCCAGTATGAGCCAGGAGGCTACGCGACAGCAGTCCAGCAGCGCACAAACATGACGCAGAGGGAGGACGCGCTCAAGTTCGAGCAGGGGCGCATCAAGGCGCTGCAGGAGGAGCGGCTGCACATCCAGAAGAAGACCTTCACCAAATGGATCAACTCGTTCTTGCAGAAGGTAGGAGGAGTTATCATCTTCTTTGCTAGAACATGCTACGTGTACATAGCACACTTTGGGAACCCCTGGGCTAGAAACCCCTGGCCTAAGGTAATCCGGTTGAAAAATATACCATACTGTTGCAATTTGGGCCACTTGCATACGTAAACAAAGCACATTTATTACGCGTCGGTGTTTGGGCTAATAACATTGAAGCGCTTTTATGACCGTCTTCTTTTGTTTACTTTGTGTTTAAAATTTGTGATTGGAAAAACAGCCCATTGTGTATTGTAATCTTTATGGTAGTCAGTAGCCAGGTGTGATTCTTAGAAACTCTGTCGACAGACATATTGTATTTGTGCAGTATAAAGCAATGCCCCAAGGGAGGGGTGAGGCAGTCAAGCGATAACCACTAGCGAGATAAGACGTGTGTACATTCGATAATCTATATAGTGACGGACTTTGCGCGTGTTATTGAATCGCGCATTACATTTTGAACTGATTGTGTTCAGTTATATTTGTACCTGTGTTATACGTGTTTGTATAGTTCTAATAAATTCTATAGTAATTCTAACGGCATTTTAATTCGAGTCCTGCAACTCGTAACAATACGATGCAAGCGCCGACTACACCGCTGTTGAAAAAAGGTCCAACTCTCGATGTATTTTCTTATTACCTTTTGTATTTTCAATTTTACAATATTACCGAATATTTTGAAACAAAAGCCGGTGCCAGATCGGGTTATGAGCAGCTATTTCATCCAATACGTGTGGAAAGCCGCCGAGCGTAACATATAGCAATACAGTAATAATATATGCACAAATATAAAATATAACCGCCAATGAATGCATGTCGCTTTCGTGCTTTTGGTCGCTAGTCGTTAGTTTCTTGAAGGTAGGCTATGGGGAATCGACTTTTTTTTTTCTAGGCAGCGGGAAATACATTTAGTACACTACGTGGTCTTTTACTGGGATTAGACCAAAGCAATGAGAGTTATCCACTGAAGATAGCGCAGATAACAGAGTCGATTCTCGGCTTGTGCGGCGACCCAGCAAGGTACTCCTCATTCAGAGAGGTAACCCATGGGCTAATACTCCACTAAAACCCCCTTCCTCCCATGTGCCGCGCGCTTATGGCAGGAAGAGTGTGAGACTTAGAACGTAGTGCTTGAGAATGTCCCGGGAAGCAGAGCAAACTCACTTCGTCAACAGGGTGATGACTCCTCCGCTCCCCAGATTCTGGAGCACCCCTGCAGCGGTATTACGGGAGGAGATCTTGCGCATACCTGCGTCTCCAGGGCCCCGACTCTCTCTTCCTCTCTCGTTCAGCGGCCTCCTTTTGAGACATTACTGCCTCGCAGAATTTTGACGCTCCCTCCTAATGATCGTCGCTGTTCATCATGGCCTGGACCAGACTACCCAGCGAATCGATCGGACCTACGACGGCTTCGGGTTCAAATCTCTGCGGTGCCTATGCTGCGCACTCAACCAGAATATTTTTTTTTACGGCGTCATCGTCACCGTAATACCGGGTCCTTTGCAAGGAATTAGACCATAGTTCATCATGGAGGCCTTCCCAGAAGGGGCAATCCAAACAGTAATCAACCGGCTTGTGTGGAGACTCCGAGTAGTTGCACGGGCAACAACCAATACCCACTAAAACCACCCTCCTCCTATGTGCCCCGCGCTTTTTATGTAGGAAAGGCTGAGACTTAGAACGTAGTTACGCCCAGTCCGATCCAGCGCAAAAAGTGCCTGAATGTGCCCCGGGAATCAGAACACATTCACTTCGTCAGCGGGGGTGATGAATCCTTTGCTCCCTTGATAGCTAAAGGCCCCCCGAAGCGGTATTATTCAGGGTGGGAAGTCACGCGCATACCTGCGTCTCCGGATGCCAGCCAACCGCCGGCGTCCGCGTGGAGTCGCATTAGCACGCGCAATAATACTTCCCTCCCTTTTTTTTTTTGGCCAGGGGAAATCCGTTTGAGGACTAAGCCGCGACAGGCACAGAAGCCTGGGGGGATGTTTGGTGCCCGGTCAGAACCGGTGCCACGCTATTGCCACTCCCCAGTTAGGGATACCCACTAAAACCCCTGGGTGTTCCGGCCTGCGCCTTATGCCAGGGCTACGGGTAAATGAGCTGCCCGACTCCGCAGTGCCCTGGCAGGCGTGGGCCCCCCCTCACTGGGCCTCTTCCTATGCCAGGGGACGTGTCCCCCGGCTACTTCTTAGTCGATTCCGTGCGTGGGGCGGTCTGTAACGCAATACTTCCCTCCCTAGTTTAACCAGCGTATGTGTCAAATCCATGCAACTGACGAATAGTAGTACTACGAATTCAACGTCCTTGTCTTGCAATAAACACCTAGTGCTTAAGTTGCACACATCCTTTTTCCTTATAATAATGAGTTCGTATTTATATACTCACCACGTCGATGTGTCACTGCGTTTAGCAGAGTGTCGTCATGCTGAAATCATCATACCTAAAACGACGTATTAATAACCATATAGACGACATGATGAGATGTAAATATAATAATTCTATATTGAAGTTTCTGCCTTAATTTTAGATACATTGGTGGTGGGAATCTTCTTGTAAGTATGAAATATCTGTATTAGAAGATTCCACTTTTCACGTTGTAGCAAACAACTGCTACCAGATATTTATATATCTATTACAAGGAAAAAGAGAGAGAGAGAGAGAGAGAGAGAGATATATATATATATATGTATATATATATGTGTATATATATATATATATATATATATGTATATATATATATGTGTATATATATATATATATGTATATATATATATATGTATGTATGTGTATATATATATATATATATATATATATATATATATATAAGTCTTTATCCGTGCAGGAACGGAGAAAGAATACAATTTCCTGCGGCCTGGCGGCCTGTCGTAAGAGGCGACAAAACAACCAACAGCCAGGTTGTAGGGCATTTGCACGACTGGATTGCGACCACCCCTGGTCTAGAGTATGCCGCCATAACAACCTTGAGTTGTGTTCCGGCATTAGTGACCAGGTTCCAGTCTCCCTTAAGAGAGCAGCGGCGCATTTGTAACACCATCGGTGTTGCATGTTTGTGTTGTTGTCCATAGGCGATGGCAACTGCTTTCCATCAAGTGGGCCGTCTGCCTGTCTGTTGAACTCCTGCAATAAAAAAAAATACAATAAAATATAGATGAAGTACTAAATTAAAAACAATCCTTTCCTCAATACGTGGTTTTATTACACATTTTTTTTTTTTTTTTAAATGAGACAATTCTACGGACTCTAAAGTTCCGTACCTTTTTTAATTTGAAGTTTATTAGTTGTATTGGTTTGTGTCTTTTTATTGCGCTGATAACATTGTTCTTTTTTTTATTATTGTATTAAAGTTGACGACATAGACACGGGTGGTGCTTATTGATTAATTTCTTAATCTCTAAGTATTTTATGTTATATGACATTTTTTTTTTTTATTATTGTTTGCTATTTGTATATTGGTTTATAGATGTATTGGACTTATTATATTACTTATTCTAACTTGTGTAGTGTTGCTGTTATAAAGTGGGTGTGGTGTTTGGCGTGTGTGGAGTCTTAGGTGCTAATATTATTATGCTATTCTTAGGATATGTATTTTTTTTTTTTTTTTCTTTTTTTTTTTTTTTTTTGTTTTTTTGTTTTTTTTTTGTTTTTTTTTTTTTTTTTTCCTTAAAATGTACATTACAAGTAGTCTTAAAAATAGCTTATTCTAATACATTTTGTTGTTTTTTATTTATTTTTGTGTCAGGGTGGAATTTTTGTTTGTTCGTTGTGTGTTGGTGATTTTGGTGTGCTGTTTGTTTATTGTGTGTCATAGTGTCTTTTGTGACTTGTGTTGTTCTGTGTTATTTGTGTTTTGTTGTTCTGGTGTGTGGGGTGTGTGTTAGGTGAGTTGTGATATTTTGCTATTGATGATTTGGGGTGGGATTTGTAGGGGGATTATAGGGATTGTTCTGCCTCCATTAGATTATTAACGACCGTCTTATCCCTGATGCGGATCGCCATTTTAAGTATGTAATCCCTAATCTCCGCGGTGGTGGCCTTCTGTGCTTTGAGGACGAAGGTTGCAGTGGCGTCCTCTTCGCATACGGATGTATAATAGTAACATTTGTCCGTATGCCGCGAGATTGCCACGACCGCATGTGGAATGCTTCTGTACAGGTCCATTTTTCTGGTTTTGGACCTCACAATGACCACTGTCTCGAATGTTAATCCCTGGGCTTCGTGTATCGTTTGGACTGCAGACCCTTCGCCCTTGCCACAACCTAGTTTTATTAGGTTCTCTTTCTCTGACTGCGTGTGCGTCAGATAGAGAGTATTGGCAAGGTCTGTGGGTATGCTTTCCTGCGAATACGGCTTCAGCTCCAGGGAGCGAGACTGTTTCTTGGACGAGTATATGCCGGAGTATACGTCACTCATGGCATACGCTACGTCCTGTGGGTTTCTGTGTGTACAAAGCTGTTCCCGGGTGATCTTCGCCGATGGAGTAGGGCGGTGATACAGCATAGGGAACAAGTCGTTCCTATCTATAAAAGGCATTTGATTAATGTCACCCATGAGGGTGAGGTAAGCCGCTCCGGCTAGGCGAGTTGCCATGACCACTGAACCAAAGTGGCTCATTAGTGCTTCGTCTACGATGAGACGTTTCGGGCTAAAGGTGGATGTGAGCCCGTTGACTATGAAAGAGGCCATAGTCCGCACTCGGGCCTTGGCATCGTCGCCTAGGATGGGTTGGAGCTTTTCCCGTATTTCTTCTGCGGATTTCTTGGTGGCTGTGATGACCATGTCTTCGCTGGTGTTGAAGCCACGGAGCATCGCTGTTGTTTTACCGCAGCCCGGGACGCCGTTAATCCAGGTGATGTCGGGGACGGTCCATTCGTCGAAGGGTTTGCCTCCGGCAGATTCCTCGGTCAAAGTTTTAGCTTTTTCCAGGATTCTGTCGTCTAGCATTATCCTTGTGGACTTCATCACCACTACCACTGGATCCTCTGGGGGGGTTAGGAAGCGTAGTTTCCCTTCCTCTCCTTTCTTCCTCTCCTCCTCGTCCAAAATGACCAGACCGCCTGTGGCGTTGTAGGCTGCCATGTATTCCCCCGACATCTCCCCCGCTAGCACGGTGGAGGTGGCGTTGTCGTACACGGCTGCCTCTGCGGTCTCAAGTTTGGTTTTAAGCAGTCTGTCGATTCCCAACTTATAGGTGTCCAAGATGGACTGGCCCACCTTTTTGTTGAGGATGATGTTTGCTCTACAGACTGCTAAAAACTCGATGAAGGCGTTTGCCCAATGGTCACTCGGTTTCATTGGAGTGAGTAAGATTGGAGGTTCCACTATCCCCATATCGGCTTTTAATCTTGCCTTTGGTGGTTCCCTCACGGGTGGGGTTAGAGTTTGTTGTTTGGTTATGCTTTTCGATAGGAGAGGATCTCCTACCGTTATGTTTTTTAAAGTTGAGATGCTTATAGCCGATGTTGTTGGCTCATTTAGGGCTGACCTGGTGGCCAGCTCCGTGAAAACTAAGGCAGTTATGTTTGAGATAGGCTTTAAAGGCTTCTGCTTGGCTTCTTGCCATCCTGCCTCAAGTTCCTTTTGGAGACGCTCGGATCCACTTAGGCCGTCCTCTTGTGGTAGTTGACGGCCTCTGTGGTCGATTGGGTTGAGTACGTCAGAGCCAGGCTGGTACGGTTTAAGAAAACTGAGGTTTCCACCCCTGTTTTCGTAAACCACTATCTCGTGATACTCGGAAGCCAGTACGGCTCCCCAGTAGTCACTGACCTGTCCCCTTTCGTAACCGACCACCATGGTATCCAAGCTGATTCTCCTCGGGGTGTGCAGGCTACCGGTACTAGCTCCCCATAGTTCGGTCAGCACTTGCCTGGCTTTTAGAAATTGGCTGATGTTATTGCCTTTGTCGAATAGCAGGATCTCCTTCCCCCTCTCTCTCGCTATTCGACAATCTATGCCGGCTATTTGCGCTTGCGCTAGCGAGTCGTAGTCGCGGCGGCGCATGATGTTTCTGGTAGTGCTGCCCTTTATGAGGCTTGCCAGTCCCGGTGAGATGGTGACGTTTTTACGGCCGTGGGCTTCGCAGAAGGCAATGCCTATCTTTTCTTTATTGGAGTCCATAAATAATGTTACCCCTCTCAGTCGTATGCCCGGTGTTCCCTCCTCACCATGGTATTGCAGATTTAGTCTGCGCAACGCCGGTGGGGGTGGTGGGGTAGATGATTGTGACTGAGGGGGGTCTTCTTGTGTGTGTGTGGTCTCTGTTATGACTTGTTTATGTAATGTGCTATTTCTGTTGAAGACTATAGCCATAAGGTGGTCGAAAAACGCCAATAGGTGTGGTCTTGCCTCGGTGTTTGCCAGGATGGTGTGCAACGAATCCTTGGTGAGTGGCTCACCAATTTGGGATTCGCAGTCCATTCTCTTTGCCGAGAAACGTGGGCACTCGAGAACAATGTGCCACACCGACTCGTTGACATTGGGGTCACATTCACATTCGGGACTGCTTTTCAGCTTGAACCGATGTAAATATTCCGCCATGGCGCCATGTCCCGTCAAGATCTGTACTTGTAAATGGGTCAGTTTTTCCTTCCTCACCACGCGGTACGCTGTGGCTACGTTAGGGAAGAAGGTTTTAGTCACTGACCCGGTACTGGAGGAGTCATATCTGTCCTGCCATAGGCGGACAGACTCCTCTCTGATCTTTTTCTTGACGTAGGAAATGGGTAGCTCGTCATAGTCGGGGGCATCCTTTCTCTCCAGCGCCGCCTGCTTAGCCAGTTCGTCGGCTCGCTCGTTTCCAGCTGTTCCCGTATGGGCTCTGATCCAGAATAAGCGCACTCTCCTCCCTTCCGCATTGATTTTCTTTATGCCCTCTTGGATTGACTTCGCTAGGGGGTGATATGGTTTTGGGTTAGATAGCAGCTCGAGCGAAGATCTTGAGTCGCTCATGATGTTAATTTCCAACTCGCTGCTATCTTTTGCCATATTCACCGCCCTGAGGAGTGCATAAAGTTCCGACTGGAACACAGTGCAGAAGGGGTGCAGACTGAAGGTGGAGTTACTTGTCTCCTTATCCTGATCCCACCAGGTGAGGGCCGCTCCTACTTTGCCCTCTATTTTGCTGCCGTCCGTATATATATACGGGCCGGCGAGATTGTGGGATTCTATGGTTTCAGAGTCAAGGTTCTCCAGGAGCTCGAACTCAGTTTTTGTGAGTTCTGCAGGGTGAGGTAAGTCGAGGTGATTCACCCTGGTCTCCAGTTTACCTTCTTGTGGTAGAAAGTCTGTTAGTTTGCCTTTCTTGGCTTGATAGAGTAGTGCGGATTCCCGGATTTTGAGGTCCAGCGGTAGGGTCCCTGAGAGGACTGTCACCGAGGTGAGCGATGTCGTTCTGTACGCCTTGCAGATTTTTTGTGCGAAGCATCTTTGGAGTGCTCCCAGACGGTTACGAACCGTTTGGAGCTTTGTCGCCTGATACCACGCACTTGCAGCGTACATTACGATGGGCTCTATGACCGCGACGTATATTGTTCTCACTATTTCTCCGTTGAGGCCCCATGTCACCTTTGCCGCGCACGCCAGCTGCTTGTATATGTTCGCAGACTTTTTACAAACAGCCGCCACATGCGGTATAAAGGAGAGGTTTCGGTCGATGTTTAGGCCAAGGATTTTCATCTCGGAGACTAGACTTAGCCTGTTCCCGGACATGGTTAGGTTTGGTTGGTCGTACTTAAGCTTCTTCGTTAGGAGCATCACGTTGGTTTTGTGAGCTGCGAAGTTTAGCTTGTTTTGACTTCCCCATTCCGTCACCGTGTCCAGGGCCGAATTGATGAAGATTTCCATGGCCTGGACCGTAGTATCGGAGAAGGTGAGAACCACGTCGTCCGCAAATGCTTGACAGTGAACTCCCATGCCAGTAAGTTTGTGCAGTAGTGGGTCCAGGATGATATTCCAAAAAGTTGGTCCACCGATGGATCCTTGGACGCAACCTTTGGTTGTGGACCTCTCACTGACTGCTCTGGCATAGTTGACCAAGATTTTCCGGTCTTGTAGGTAGGAGTTCACCATGTCAAACAAATTTTTCGGACACCTTCTGACGATGAGCTGATGTTTTAGCGCCGGCCACCATGCGTTATCGAAAGCACCCTCTATATCCAAAGAAACCATGATCACGATCCGTTTTGATTCAATTTCAGATCTTACATGGTTTAAGAGGCTACAGAGGGCGTCCTCGGTTCCGCGCTGCGGCATGAAGCCAAACTGTTTGGTGTGGAGCGTGGGGTAAATGTGGTATTGTATGCGCCCCACTAAGAGTTTCTCCACTGTTTTTCCAAGAACAGAGAGTAAGCCTATGGGCCTGTAGGACTTAGGGTGTGTGTAGTCCTCTTTCCCAGGCTTACGCAGGATGATAACGTGAGCGATTTTCCACTGCTTGGGGAAGTAGCTGAGCGACAAGCATTTATTCGCTATCGCTAGGAAGACTCCCCCGTCAGTTTTTATCGCCCGGGCGCATATATCTGACGTTAATCCATCCGGTCCTGGAGCTTTCTTTGGACTCTGTGTTTGTAGCACTGAGTCCAGTTCTGCTTCCTGGAAGGGTGGATCGTCTGGTGAAAGATGTGCCTCCTGCTGGGTCTTATTTTCGACTAACTCTCTGAGTAGTGTGTGTGACGGCGTGTCCGATTCTACTGAGTCATCAGGATAAAACGTGTTTGCAAGAAGTTTGGACGACTCCTCCGGGTCTAGGGTTTTCCCGTCGGCGCCTCTAAGAAGCATGTCGTCCTGTCTTCTGGTCGTTCTCCTGATCACTCTGTAGATTCCGTCCCACATACTTTCTTTTTCTTGGGTTGTGCAGAACTCTTTCCAGCTCCTTGTTTGGGCCTCCATTACAGCTTGGCCATAGTCTTCTTTAGTGTTTTTCGATCCACGTTGCCGGGCAGACATATTTTGCATTTGTGCAGTATAAAACAATGACCTGATGGAGGGGGGAGGCAGTCGAGCGAGAACCACGAGCGAAGCGAGACGTTTGTACTACAATCGGGAATCTAATAAGTGACGGACTTTGCGCGTTTTATTGAATTACGACCTTCTGCATTACGTTTGCACTTGTTGTGATCGTTTATATTTGTATTGTGTTTTGCGTGTTTGTATAGTTCTACTAAACTCTATAGTAATTCTAACGGCATTTTAATTCGAGTCTCGCGACTCGTAACAATATTATGAAATGTGACGTCATAAAATTTAGAATCCCTCCCACCTCTTGTCGCACTTTGTTTCACTTCTACTGCGTGTGAACTGCATACACAAACAATTTTTTTTTACAAGCTTTTATTTAACTTGCAATGGATGTATGTATGTATGTAAGTTCGGGTGGAATCTTGCAAGTTAAATTTGACCGACTTCCCGGTTTCCGATTGAGCTGAAATTTTGCACGTATGTGCATATCGCGTGACAATGCAATAATATGGTACCATGGGGCTGATCTGATGATGGAGTCGGAAGGTGGCCATAGGAACTCCTGTACTAAACGAGATAGACTCGTCGTGTTTGGGCCCGTTTCACCTGTCTTGACTAGCACTCTGCGGCTACATGATGTCCAGGATCTCAAAAGCTTGTATTTAAAGACCTTTTTCAAAAAACAAGTTATGTAAGTTTGTTACGAGATTTCTCTATCAATTGTGAACCGATTTTTAAATTTACAAGTCGCCACCTGAAAACAACCGAATGAAATAACGAAAAATAGTTACTATGTTACTAATTATCATAGTTTGAAAAATACAACACACGTATCTATGTTAATGAAACCAGTTATTAGTCATAAATATTTATTATGATTTAATTGATTTATGATACTTCGTAGCCGGTATCTCGTGTCACCTCTGACCTCTCACTCTATTATTACGCCACGGAGCTACCACAGAAAGAGATGGATTCAGCTAATGATTTTCGTTTAGGTTCAGATGCAACGAGTAAAACATTGGGTGGTTCGGGCATATCGAAAGAATGCATGATGAAAGAATGACTAAACAGATATACAATGCAAAAGTGGATGGATGCAGAAGTCGTGGAAGGCCACGACACACCTTCCACGATCAAATTGATCGTGTACTAGCGGAGGGTGATGTCAGGAGCCTTAAGAACAGACGAGTGTGCATGACAAGAGTTATCAATGTCAAAGAAGCAAGTGAGGAGTGTAAGAATGGACCTAAATGGCGCTCTGTTGTTCGTGCCTACCCCGCAAGGGAACTGGCGTGAAGTTATGTATGTATGTATGAGTAAAACATTAACCGGTAAAGATTATAAACCGCGATAGCTTTGTGGTTGATAGTGTCGCGTTTCGAATGACGTGGGTTTGAATGCTATCTGGGAACCAAGTGACACTTAAAATCAAATTGTAAAGTATTTATTCAAAATAAGTTCCACTGGAGAACACTTTTTGAAGGTCATATAAATTAAAATTTAATTTTACTTCCTAGTCTATGTACATCGCTTCGCAACGTGTTATTGCTGATAAGGAGAAGTAGCGGCTAGAAACTACCCAGCAACACGTCTGGCTAAATATTGATTACCTCAAACTTTTTTTTAAAATAAATTTACATACATACATACATACATACATAACTCCACGCCAGTTCCCTTGCGGGGTAGGCACGAACAACAGAGTGCCATTTAGGCTTATTCTTACACACCTCACTTGCCTCTTTGACATTCATAACTCTTGTCATGCAAGCTCGTCTGTTCTTAAGACTCCTGACATCACCTTCTGCTAGTACACGATCAATTTGATCATGGAAGGTGTGTCGTGGCCTTCCACGACTTCTGCATCCATCCACTTTTGCATTGTATATCTGTTTAGTCATTCTTTCATCATGCATTCTTTCCACATGCCCGAACCACCGGAGCATTCCTTTCCTTACCTTCACCCCGACAAATATAAATAAATTTTATACAGAAATACGTTACACAATTAGTTTTCGAAGAATTAATGGAGTTATGAATGTCAAAGAAGCAAGTGTTGTGTGTAAGAATAAGCCTAAATGGCGCTCTGTTGTTCGTGCCTACCCCGCAAGGGAACTGGCGTGAAGTTATGTATGTAATGGAGTTGTAGCAAACAGTGCATACTCAATAAGACAAAGACGCAATAAAAGGAAAGAAAAATATTATTATAGTTATAATAATGACATGACGTACTAAAATTTTATGCTGCAAGATATCTCAATAAATTACCTTACAAGCAAGATAAAGACGTCATACAAAATCTATACTAATATTATAAAGCTGAAGAGTTTGTTTGTTTGTTTAAACGCGCTAATCTCAGGGACCGCTGGTCCGATTTGAAAAATTCTTTCAGTGTTGAATAGTACATTTATCGAGGAAGGCTATATAGGCTATATTATATTTTGAAAAAATTAGGGATCCTTACTAAAAGTCCAATAATGTAACCCAAGGTGTAAAAAAATGCCCCGAAAAAATCCTTACAACAAACAAAAACAAAATAATGTACTACCACTTTGCAGAACATGTAATTGTCTACAAAAAATATCGCGTAACCATATGTCTAACTATTGTAGTTATCTCACAATAAGTGTTTTCTTCTATTTTTTTTAAATAATTAAAATGCCGTCGCTTCAAAAACTCTTTATTTTGTACCTTGGTATTAATCCTTATCAAAATAAATTACTCCATATTCAAGACGAATTCAATACCTTTCTAGAACTTTTTGAATTATTCGATTCGAACGTTTCATTCAAAAGATATCGCGATATTTAAAATGTAAGTATTAGTGTTGTAGCCAAATATACTAATATTGCTTGATTGAACGCGCTAATCTCAGGAACCGCTGGTCTGACTTGAAAAATTCTTTCAGTGTTGAATAGTACATTTATCGAGGAAGGCTACAGGCTATATATCATCACGCTAAGACCAATAGGAGCGGAGCACCAATGAAGAATGTTTCAAAATCGGAGGGTTTTGAAAGCAAATTCCACGCGGACGACGTCGCGGGTACATCTAGTATAGTATAAGAGGCTTGAGCGAGCTGCTATGTAAATGAATTTTGTCATTAAAGCATTCTTCAATAGTGTAATATCCCTTTTTAAGAAAGATACTTTTGTAAAAGGCAGATCTAACATTTCATTCGGAATCTTATTGAAGAAGCGTTAATCAACCCTCAAGAAAGAGGACAATAAGTATTCAGCGCATCGAGATTCCTAAGAATAGATGGGTCTGATCAAAAGTACAGACCTATTAATTTCGTGGGCCGGTTAATTATTAAAATCACATTTTTAACGGTTTAAGCGTGGCATAATATTTGATTTTTATTTCGACGTTTCGGCCACTTTTCAATAGCCGTGACAATTTTGACTTTCGTGATCACAAGCCACTGAAAAGTGGCCGACACGTCGAAATAAAAATCGATTATAATACATACATACATACATACTTACATAACTTCACGCCAGTTCCCTTGCGGGGTAGGCACGAACAACAGAGTGCCATTTAGGCTTATTCTTACACACCTCACTTGCCTCTGTGACATTCATAACTCTTGTCATGCAAGCTCGTCTGTTTTTAAGGCTCCTGACATCACCTTCTGCTAGTACACGATCAATTTGATCATGGAAGGTGTGTCGTGGCCTTCCACGACTTCTGCATCCATCCACTTTTGCATTGTATATCTGTTTAGTCATTCTTTCATCATGCATTCCTTTCCTTACCTTCACCCCGACACTCTCTTTCAGACCAACTCTCTTTCTTACTTCGGTATTACGAACGCGGTCCGCGAGTGTCACTCCGCAGATGACTATATAATGTCTCGATTATAATGCCACGCTTAAAACCGTTAATATGTAATTTTAATAATTTTCTATTAGCCAAATGTCTAATATTAATTATTTTTTAGCGGAAACTCAGCTGACGAATAAAAAAAAATATATTACTCTTAATTTTTCACCTCTCTACTATCAACCCCTATTTTTCCATTGGGATTTTTTTTTAACTATCAATCGATGAGTTATCCCCGCTAGATGTCTACCGTTGTCACCTCTCATCCAGCAAACATCACGGAGTAGGGATGAGTGGGTACCCGGATGGTTTAAATTCGCAATTAGAACCGGTAGGTGACTCTGGGATCAGGTTCTAGAATTTTATTACGAGCGTGCATGACAAGAGTTATGAATGTCAAAGAAGCAAGTGAGGTGTGTAAGAATAAGCCTAAATAGCGCTCTGTTGTTCGTGCCTACCCCGCAAGGGAACTGGCGTGAAGTTATGTATGTATGTACTTAATTATACACCAATACAAAAAGGAACTTAGACTAAAATTATATCTAGTTATGTACAAAGGGCGGTCTTATCGCTAAAAAGCGATCTCTTCCAGACAACCCCAGGAATGAATTGAGATGATAATGGCGATGGTGGTATACGTAACATATAGTACGAACTACTTACTTTTTAATAATAAATACATAATTGCAGAAATTGTATATATTACATAGATATATACTTAATATACATACCGTACAAATACATATTGTTACGAGTTGCAGGACTCGAATTAAAATGCCGTTGGAATTACTATAGAATTGATTAGAACTATACAAACACGTATAACACAGGTACATATATAACTGAACACAACCAGTCGAAACGTAAAGCACGATTCGATAACACGCGCAAAGTCCGTCACTAAATAGTTTACCGAATGTACACAAGTCTTGCTCCGCTTGTGGTTATTGCTTGACTGCCTGATCCCTCCATTGGGGCATTATTTTATACTGCAATATGTCTGCTCGGCCGCGTAGACCGAATTTCCTAGAATCACATCTGGCTGATGACTACCATAAAAGATTACAATACACAATGGGTTTTTTTTCTAATCACAAATTTTAAACACAAAGTCAACAAAAGAAGTCTAAATGCCGAAAAAGTAATAAAATGTGTACAGGTATGCAGGTGTGAATTTGTCTTTTGTCGGCACCTAGGTCGTAACAATATCTACAAAATATATAAAATAAACTGTACAATAATAACTTGAAGGACCTTGCCTAGGCATTAGAAATGAATATTTTCGATTCGAATTGCATAAGTGACCTCTGTTTGAACGTTTTGTATGCAACACTACAAGGCCGTTGCATACGAGTTAATCGCGTGAGAAAATATGACCTCATGTTCAGTGGGTTGGGTTTTTTTGGTTCTTATACTCGTACTAATGGTTGGTTTTAATATCTTATCGACCGTTCATTTGCCTTTATGGGTTAAAATTTGACATAAGCGCCATTTTTTTTTTATTATTGCAGGAGATCAGCAGACAGGCAGACGGCCCACTTGATGGAAAGCGGTTACCATCGCCTATGGACACTTGCACCACCAAAGTTGCTACAAATGCGCTGCTGCTCTCTTAAGGGAGACTGGAACCTGGTCACTAATGCCGGAAGACAACTCAAGGTTGTTATGACGACATTCTTTAGACCAGGGCTGGTAGCCATCCAGTCGGGCAAATGCCCTGCCACCTGGCATGTAGGGGCAAACCTGCGGAGAAGAATCACGTACGGCTGTCGTAAGTTAATAAAAACGTTTAGTTAAATAAGTGGTGTTTTCTTCCAATCCTAAGTGCATACCCCCGCTCGCACGTAACAATAATGTGGATTTATTAGAATACGAATTTTTGACACTATTGCAATGGAATTGCACTTTGAATATCTTGGCAACGCCTCGATATTGAAATAGCAGAAATGGGCTCCAGGTGCGCTGTAACAATTTGTTTCATAATTCCAGGCTCGTATGGAGGTGGAAGACCTGTTCGTGGATCTGGCGGATGGCAGGCGGCTGCTGAAGCTCCTGGAGATCATCAGCGGGGAGAGGCTGCCGAGGCCCAACTCCGGACGGATGAGGGTCCACAAGATCGAGAATGTCAACAAGAGTTTGAGCTTCTTACATACCAAGGTGAGAATTTTCACGCTTCTCTTCGGCTCGTTTATTGACGTCGTATAGCAGACAGGCAAACGGTCTATATATATACGCATATATACATACATACATAACTTCACGTCAGTTCCCTTGCGGGGTAGGCACGAACAACAGAGCGCCATTCAGGCTTATTCTTACACATCTCATTTGCTTCTTTGACATTCATAATTCTTGTCATGCACGCTCGTCTGTTCTTAAGGCTCCTGACATCACCTTCTGCTAGTACACGATCAATTTGATCATGGAAGGTGTGTCGTGGCCTTCCACGACTTCTGCATCCATCCACTTTTGCATTGTATATCTGTTTAGTCATTCTTTCATCGTGCATATATATATATATATATATATATATATATATATATATATATACGGTGAAGCCCTTGCGGTATCACTGGATGTCTCTAAGGCCTTTGATAGAGTCTGGCACGACAGCCTTATTCGCAAGCTTCCAGCATATGGTCTACCAAACAGTCTGTGCACCTGGATATCAGACTTTCTCACGGACCGATTGATACGAGTGGTCGTGGATGGCCAGTCCTCCGATCTTATGCCAATTAACGCCGGCGTTCCTCAGGGGTCGGTACTCTCTGCAACGCTCTTTGTGCTACATATCAACGACTTGCTCAAACCAGGTATCTATGGTTATGCAGACGATAGCACCGTTGTAGAGAGATACACATCCACCGCGCGAGCTGAGAGAGTCGAAATCCATACACTTAGGGAGGCAATGGTAGAGCGATTGAATGTAACTTTAAAGGCAGTCTCCGACTGGGGAAAAGCTAACCTAGTTACGTTCAATGCCTCTAAAACCCAGGCGTGTCTTTTTACCGCGAAAAGGAGTTCTTTTGAACTAACTCCTACTTTCCGAGGAGTACCCGTTCCGATGACCGACGAACTTCAGCTTCTTGGCGTTTCCTTGACGTCGACTATTAACTTTGGCTCATATATCGAGTGTATAGCACAAACTGCGGCAAAAAAGCTGGGCATACTCTCGAAGGTGAGACGGTACTTCACACCTGAACAACTGCTAGTATTGTACAAAACACAAGTACGAGCATGTATGGAGTACTGCTCTCACCTTTGGGATGGCTCAGCCAAATACCAACTCGAAGCACTTGAGTCGATTGAGCGGAGAGCCAGGAGGCTGGTTGGCAACGACCAGCTTTTCGATGACAAAATGCAAAGTCTCGAACATCGGCGCAGGGTTGCCAGCTTGTCGGTTTTCTATCGGATTCACTTTGGAGAGTGTGCAGCTGAGCTCTTCAATCTGATCCCGCCATCTCCCTTCCATCATCGGACAACCAGACGAACCGGCATGCGGCATCGATATATGGTGGATATTCCACCTATTAGAACGAAGCGCTTTGCATCTAGCTTCATCATACGCGCCGCAAAGGAGTGGAACTCATTGCCGGAGTCTGTCTTTCCGGATACATATAACCTGGGTGTCTTCAAGTCACGTGTGAATAGGTACCTTCTAGGCAAGCGTGCTCCATCCTAGACCATATCTTCGCCCCACATAAGGCAAGATTGTGGTCAAACGCGAACCTATACTACAATTTGAGCTAATAACATTGAAACTCTTTTATAACCGTCTTCTTTTGTTTACTTTGTGTTTAAAATTTGTGATTGGAAACAAAAGAAACAGCCCATTGTGTATTGTAATATTTATGGTAGTCATTAGCCAGGTGTGATTCTTGGATATTCAGTCCACGCGGTCGAGCAGACATATTGTATTTGTACAGTATAAAGCAATGCCCCAACGGAGAGGTGAGGCGGTCTAGCGATAGCCACAAGCGAACCAAGACCTTAGTGCCGAACGTTGCCTTTGTGATTGAATTGTGCATGACGTTCGGACTGGTTGTGTTCAGTTATATTTGTACCTGTGTTATACGTGTTTTTATAGTTCTAATAAATTCTATAATAATTCCAACGGCATTTTAATTCGAGTCCTGCAACTCGTAACAATATTAATATACATAATTATCTTTTTTCTAATTAAGCTATAGGATGTATTATTTGTATATTTTTAGACTATTTTTTATTTTTATGTGAATGTAAATTTCAGTTGTTTTCTGACTTGACTCTTAAATAATAAAAAGGCCATATAAAATCAGTACTAATTAGAAATGATCAATTTCGATAATACGTTTATCAAAAGGACTTCAAGGTATCTGAATTAAAGCACTTTAAACACATTATCTGCTCGATATAATTTAGTAGCCACGTAAAGAGCCAAGTATAAGTAGATAAGATATCTGTTTTAGCTGATAACACGTGTTTTCGATGCGTTCGATACTGTATTAAACTGAACTTATATAATAATCTATTAAAATATGTGTTTCAAATACATCCAATAAGAAAAAAAAATGATCTCAAACCACTGTCGCTTGTTGGGAACGTTCCCGAAAACTGGCCACCGTGCCGTCTTATTTTATCAAGCGTGCTTGTTAAGCTAAATAAACCCTTTAAACTAAAATATGGAGGTATTTTATATCTTAACAGGTCGAAAATGTATAGTCGGGAAATGGGATATCGGGAACGTTCCCAAAACAATGTAAACGTTGTATACTAACAGTTATTTGCTATGAAAATTAAGGCCAGCCCTTTGGTCTCGTGAGAAGTCTACCAAACATTTGATTTTACGGGAAAACTTCAGCGGGAAATTCTGTCCAGTTCGTCGTTGTACGCGAAATAAACGTCCTTGAGTACCGTGGCGTAGTTGAGCGTGGGAGAGCTTGGGAACGTTCCCGAAATTGTAGCCGCGTGACCACATTTCATGCCAACTTTTTTTTTGTTTGTTAACGTAGGGGAATGTCTTTGGACATAGCCTCGGGCCTCCATTTCTTTTTTTATTGCAAGATCAGCAGACAGGCAGACGGCCCACTTGATGGAAAGCGGTTACCATCGCCTATGGGCATTTGGACCACCAAAATTGCTACAAATGCGCTGCTGCTCTCTTAAGGGAGACTGGAACCTGGTCCCTAATGCCGGAACACAACTCAAGGTTGTTATGGTGACATACTTTAGACCAGTGGC
The DNA here is from genome assembly GCA_019925095.2 of Dendrolimus kikuchii. Taxonomy (NCBI): domain Eukaryota; kingdom Metazoa; phylum Arthropoda; class Insecta; order Lepidoptera; family Lasiocampidae; genus Dendrolimus; species Dendrolimus kikuchii. The sequence goes on along the minus strand of CM034415.1, from coordinate 853,435 downwards.
TCTACCAAGTGGTTGTGGGTTGTTTAGTCGCCTCTTACGACAGGCCGCCCGGCCGCAGGAAATTGTATTCTTTCTCCGTTCCTGCCTCTGTCCTTACCGCATGCATAGAAGCATGTAGAGGGATATGTGGGACATTTCGGCGAAGTACAGGGGGGGGGGGGAGGACGGAATCTTAGGAGAAAGGTGTTCAAGTAGCCTTCGACCGGCGATCCGTCGTCTGCGCACGGGATCCGCGTATGCGTCCCCCTCTCTCAATCTTTCTACGGCCTCCTGCAACATGACTGATTCCCAAATATAGACCAACCCTATTTATGGCATAGAACTTCAATTCGAATGTTTGAGTCTATTCAAATACGCTTACCGTACCAGATATAGTCAAGTACTTATAAGTGTAATGATCAAAGAAGCCCTATTAAGGCCGCCCCAGACGGGTTTCCTTTACGCAACATGTCGTAGGATTACAGACGCTCGCCGCGCTTTATGGTCAAGTATGCGAATTCTAAATACTGTATTAAGCAACATACATAACTTCACGCCAGTTCCATTGCGGGGTAGGCACGAACAACAGAGCGCCATTCAGGCTTATTCTTACACTCCTCACTTGCTTCTTTGACATTCATAACTCTTGTCATGCACGCATGCATTAGTGCAAATACATACATACATACATAACTTCACGCCAGCTCCCTTGCGGGGTAGGCACGAACAACAGAGTGCCATTTAGGCTTATTCTTACACACCTCACTTGCCTCTTTGACATTCATAACTCTTGTCATGCACACTCGTCTGTTCTTAAGGCTCCTGACATCACCTTCTGCTAGTACACGATCAATTTGATCATGGAAGGTGTGTCGTGGCCCTCCACGACTTCTGCATCCATCCACTTTTGCATTGTATATCTGTTTAGTCATTCTTTCATCATGCATTCTTTCCACATGCCCGAACCACCGGAGCATTCCTTTCCTTACCTTCACCCCGACACTCTCTTAGTGCAAATCTTACCCATGAACTCCTCTCTAGTCGAATATTTTGGGTACAACCTACGTTAATCGCTCAAATTTCGTCTATCTGTGCTCCTCCCACGTAATACACGTTTATAAGTGAAAAAACAGATATTTATTGAATAGGGTCTGATTCTCATTCTCTTACTTAAGAGATGCCTAATCGTATCTTAACGAGATTATTATAAGTAAGGTAGTTTATTTCTAATCATTATTCATGATCTTGACGTGCGCGAAGTGCGTGAGACCTATGAACTTTAAGACTGGCAAGTTCCTTATGGGATTGTCGTCTAGTCGCCCGGTTAGCGGACGATTACTGTACAAAGTATGTAGAATACAAACAAACAACTGCGGCTTAATGCTTAACAACACATTTATATTCGTATATTTTTAAACGACTTCAAAAAAAGGAGGAGGTTTTCAATTCGTCGGAATCTTTTTTGTTTTGTTTGTTATGTATGTTCACCGATTACTCCGAGATTTATGATCCGATTTACGTGATTCTTTTTTTGTTCGACGCGGAATAGCTGCCATTTGGTCCTCTAAAAATTTGACATAGTTTGGCCCAGTAGTTTTCATTTTATGAACATTTTTTATGAAATTTTTTCCATTCCGTTCCATATGTACACCGATTACGCTGAGATTTGTGATCCGATTTACGTGATTCTGGTTTAGTTTGATGCGGAATAGTTGCCATTGGGTCCCCTAAGAATTTAATATAGTTTGGCCCGGTAGTTTTCATTTTACGAAACTTTTTTTGTTTCCGTTTCTTGGGACCTATATTTTTTAAGGAGCGCGGCACCTTTCGTAGGTCTACCCATACATAGCTAGACACTAAAAAGTAACAAATAAAATAAAAAATTAAAAAGTATAAAATAACTTATTTCTAAAGCTATACTGTATGTCTTTCAAGACCACGGGCCATAAAAATGGCCCGGACTTTTGAGGGGCTTGCGTGGGGCCATGGGAAGGCCAACACGTAGAGGCCCCTTGACAAATTTAATATAAATGTGGCGTGACACTGACCGGCGATTATCCCTGTCCACACCATATAGTAATGCACCCAAGGACAAGCCCCGGCCAGTGTAGGACTATTGTGGAAAATGAGGACAAAAAGTACCGGGCTATTGTGGTGAACTGCTAATGGTACTAGGGGTCTGGAAATATGGGGACTATGGCGTCTGCCCGTCGCAATGTTCAGGGAACATGGAAAAATGGGCAGACAGTGACTCGCCACTCCCTGCATGGGCCCCAGAAAATGCCATAAAGACAGGGGCAACATGGGTGTGAGTGGCTAAGGGGTGTCGAGAGGTGGGCTGCAGGTTCACCGAAGCTACTTCCGACGTTAGGCCATTTATCACTTCCACCCCTGGAGCTTGAGTCTTAGCTCTAGCGATCTCCACTCCGTGCCGGCTGGTTAAGGCAAGCACGGAGGCGGGGGCCTTGCCTTGGCCCCCGGAGTCAGGTACGAGGTGTCGCTACTCACCTAAGGCTTCGCCACAAAGCCCCCTGCGGGTGATCGCGGATCCCGTGCGCAGACGACGGATCGCCGGTCGAAGGCTACTTGAACACCTTATTAATATATATTATCTAAAACATCTTACAGTCGGTGCTTAGTAATTTTCAAAATATAGTAAGTTTTATGTTTTACTTTGCACCGACTTCAAGATGTTTTAGATAATATATATTAATAATAATAGCTTTAGAAATAAGTTATTTTATACTTTTTTAATTTTGAAGTGGGTTTTTTTAAACGAAGGTTTTTTTTTCGGTAATAAACTCAATGTCATTACAGCGCTCGTTGGGTATGGTATTTTTCTTACATTTTACCCTTCCCCCCTAAACTAAAACTGTATACACACTACAGTTTTTTGGTCCTTCGAGTTTTTACAGTTTTTTGGTCCTTCGAGAACGTGAACTCTAACAGTTTTTTCTGTAGAATAGAATAGAACAGAATGTATTTATTGCGTAATGCATGTACAAAGATGATACGGTTTTTACAGTATCAATGCATTCGGCCCATAATTGGGCGTGCAAAATTAAAATTACAATATTGATTTATAAACTTATTTTTACAAACAATGTATCAATACAATTAAAATTAAAAATTAATAATAACAATCAATAAAATCAATATCTACTGTATCAATCAATGTATACACACTACAATTATTATTCGTCCGGTTACCGGACGACTAGACACTTCGAAGAATATTACCGTGTTATGGGCATGCAATGAGGACGGATGAAAGTCATGTGACGTGGTAGAGCAACGCTGGGATCATTATCTTGATTACAAGCTCTTAAGTTGAGCTCGGTCGGTGTGATACCACGTGGACACAGAATATGGAAGTGAAACGGTTGGAGGTTAGGTTTAGCGAAACCCGATTAGCCTGGAGCTAATGGTGTTTCACTGAGGCAGTCTTCTGACCTAATGTGCATATTGTTACAATTACCACGTGCTAACAACGCTGAAGGAAAACATCGAGATAACCGATGTGGGAAACCCGCCAAACCGCCTTGGACAAGCGTGGCTGTACGGGAGCTATGGCGTACTGTCCGTTCCCTAATAGTGGGAGGCCCGAGCCCAGCTGTGGGACGTTTATAGGCTGCTGTTGTATGTTGTACTAGCAGAAGGTGATGTCAGGAGCCTTAAGAACATACGAGCGTGCATGACAAGAGTTATGAATGTCAAAGAAGCAAGTGAGGTGTGTAAGAATAAGCCTAAATGGCGCTCTGTTGTTCGTGCCTACCCTGCAAGGGAACTGGCGTGAAGTTATGTATGTATGTTGTATGAGAGTTCTGATGGCTCAATTTCCCCTTCCTCCTAATCCACCCCCCTATTCCAATTCCATGTCCCTCCTATTATATTACTCCATTCTAATCCCTCTATTTCATCCTCCTACCCCATCCTAAAGATTAACAACGCGTTGCCTTCGCCCCTGGTGTTGCAAACGCGTATAGGCGACGCTAACGTCGTTCCATGAGCTGAGTCGTTTGTCAACTTGGCAATTTAGAAAGAAAGAACTTTATTTTGTTTATGACAAATGACAGCAGCTACAGTGTGTTGCTAACATATTTGAAAAAGTAATACAATTTTGTCCTAAAAGGGACATCAGTCTCAGTATACTGCTGGTCTGTTAAAACCAGCGCTGATCTTCCCTTTGCTGTGAAAAGCAGCCGAATATGCGTATGGGCACAAGGGCATATACAATTGTCTGCGAATGTAATGTTTTCTCCGGTCGTTCCAGGTCCGTTTGGAGTCTATCGGCGCAGAGGACATAGTGGACGGCAACCCTCGCCTGATCCTCGGTCTCATATGGACCATCATCCTACGCTTCCAGATCCAGGAGATCGAGATCGATGTGGTGAGTTCTTCACAATTCAGATTAGACAGAGTAAAGAGATCCACATTAAATGCCACCAGGTGGTAGGGCATTTGCCCTACTCGATGGCTACCACCCCTGGTCTAGTGTATGGAAAATTATTTATTTAGAAACAAAAGCCGGTGCCCGATCAGGCTCGGGCTTGTATTGGTGATAAGGTACCTCCGACGAGACAAGTCCGTATTTAAAAGTAAGTTGCTGGTGAAAGTGATGATGATAAGTGAAGAAGAGATGATGACAGTCTATAAATGTCCCACCACTGGGCACGGCCTTGCTTCCTGGCGAAGCTTGTGCTTGGCGAATTGGCGGGTTTGACACATCGATTATCTCTATGTGGAGATTTCATCACGATGTTTCCTTCATTGTTAACACGTGGTAATTATGACAATATTCACATTAGGGCAGAAAACTGCCTAAGTGGTGCATGCTTTTCCGGTCAGGATTTGAATCCGTATCATTGGAGTTTGATACGCGAATTCGTTCACCACTAAGTTACCACGGCTGTTTTAAGGGCAGTATGTGACCGCATAATCGCGTTCGCGCTGCCAGTCTTAACTTTGGCTTCAAAAAGCGTCAACTAGGGGAGCATACGGCATTGACGGCGGTAGGAACATCGACGGGAGTATATTTACTTGCGCTGCCCACTTCTCTCGTCACTCGTCGCTGGATGCACTGGAAGTGAACATAATTAATATTGTTCCGAATCGGCCCTTTGCAGATGTTTTATTATCCTTTCGAATTTGAGTGATCTATTGTTCACCTACCTATTGTTGATCCCTTTGTACGCCTACCGATAAGACGTCATAAATCTTTTTTTCTATTGTTTGCATTTAATACGTATTCTTAGAAGCCATTAAGTTTACAAGTTAAGAATTCAAGGAACAGCGGGCATGTTCCTAGGGGCCACGTCTGATTTACAAATATAAGTATCAGGTCGGTCTGCCGGGAATGAGTTAGTTGAGGTTTGACTGCGTTTGAGGCGTTACCTGGTGGAACGAGTGTTAACGTCATCACTAGCCAGCATATCAATTAATTAGCACATCTCTAGCAATCATACAAACTAATTTCGCACATCACTATTATCTGCCATTTTGTCAGCGACGCGCGCGCATATAACACACAGTGCATGCAGTAAGTAATAACAAATTAAGGTAAAAACAATCTCCAACAACGAGTATTTTACAACGACAGACTTTACGCGATGGACTTGTTGTATTCAGTTGTGAGAACTGTGAATTACGTGTGTGTACTGTAGCGGGTAATATATTAAAAGACTATATTACTGCATACATGTATTAAATAAATAAAAAAATATAAGAGAGCGGGGTTAGTTTAGCCTTGGCTGGCGTTCAGCTTTTTGTGGCGGTACTGCCCTGAAATATCACAGGTCCAGGGGTGGTGCCGATGCTGCTATTAAGACTCCTCCTTCGCCGGCAATAATGTCGCTGGCGCGAAGAGTAGGTGGGTACTCCACTACCCAAAGTCCAAATAGGATTGAAAAAGAAAATCCCAAAACGTGGGTTATAAACACTAATTAAAATTTAAATTGACTAAAAAAAAAAGCAATAATTATTTTTTCAACACACTTGCTCATAAAGTGGCTCTATGGTCACCGCAATTAGGCACAGAATGACACCCATTATCAAACTGTGAGTAAAAAACATTATAACTCACTAGTGAGTTATAGTTTTTTTTTAAATTTTATTGGTTGAGTTGCTTTGTTCTTAAAAAAGTTTTTATTAAAAAAAAAGATCGGGTTCTATAGAACAAATAAATTAATGTTCCTATTGCTTGCTCATTTCATGCAACTTCTTATTTAAATAGATAATTTTAACTCGTACGTTAAACACGTACAAATAAAACTTTCACTCATATATAACTTTTTTTATCTACTAAATAAAATGAGTTTTTGTTGTTATTTTATTCACAAGTGTGTTGAAAAACGTCGTATGATACACGTGTGTATTGATGATTACCGTCCTCGGCCCTCTTAAGACCCTCGCCTACGGCTCGAGTCTCAATGGCGCCTCGGCGGTAATCACCAATGTTACACACTAGTACCATAATGTACTATAATAAATGTTAAGATTAAATAATGTGCTGCTTGTTTCAAATTTTACAACGCAATAAATGACCCATCGATGTGCTGTCAAAACGCGCGGCCTGCGAGCCGCCGCGACCGGTTGCTTAGACCACTAAAAGCTAGTGCGGTAACGCGGCGATGATCGTGTTTATTATTTTAATAATTATTTTTAAAAATATAAGTAATATTACGTTACAGTACTTGTAATAAACTTTGCGATAACTCCAACGGCATTTTAAATTTACATCACACAAATTCGTAACAATATAAATGAGGGTTACTTATCATAAATTATCCTTTCCGCAGGACGAAGAAAACGTATCGTCTGAGAAGAAATCAGCCAAGGACGCTCTCCTGCTGTGGTGTCAGCGGAAGACCAGCGGGTACCATGGTGTGCATATACACAACTTCACAGACTCATGGCGCAGCGGTCTCGGGTTCAATGCCCTCATACACGCTCATAGGTACTCTATCAAATTTCATTCAAAATTCAAAAGTTTTTATTCAAAATAAGTTCCACTGGAGAACACTTTTTGAAGGTCATACATGTGAGTTCAAATTTAATTTTTACTTCCTATTCTATGTACACCGCTTCGCAACGTGTTGATGCTGATGAGGAGAAGAAGCGGCAAGAAACTCCCCAGCAACACGTCTAGCTAAATATTGTGCCTGTTTATATTTTATATTCTATTTATATCACAAATCCTTTTTTTTATAAGTTTTGTACAGAAGTATGTTACAGAATTACTTTTTGAAGAATTAATGGAGTTGTAACAAACAATGCATACTCAATAAGACCAAGACAATAAAAGGAAAGAAAAATAATGTTATAGTTATAATAATACATACATACATACATAACTTCACGCCAGTTCCCTTGCGGGGTAGGCACGAACAACAGAGCGCCATTTAGGCCCATTCTTACACACCTCACTTGCCTCTTTGACATTCATAACTCTTGTCATGCACGCTCGTCTGTTCTTAAGGCTCCTGACATCACCTTCTGCTAGTACACGATCAATTTGATCATGGAAGGTGTGTCGTGGCCTTCCACGACTTCTGCATCCATCCACTTTTGCATTGTATATCTGTTTAGTCATTCTTTCATCATGCATTCTTTCCACATGCCCGAACCACCGGAGCATTCCTTTCCTTACCTTCACCCCGACACTCTCTATAGTTATAATAATGACGTACTAAAATGTTATGCTGCAATATGTCTCCATAAATTCCTTACAAGCTTGGCAAGATAAAAACGTTATACAGAATTTAGTATAAGAGGTTGGAGCGAGCTGCTATGTAAATGAATTTTTCTCATTTAAGTATTCTTCAATAGTGTAGTATCCCCTTTTTAGCAAGATGCTTTTTAATTTAGTTTTAGATGTAGTGAAAGGCAGATCTAACATTTCACTCGGAATCTTATTGAAGACTTAGAGGACGAACGTGGAGGTGCAACGCTTCGTTCGCAATGATGGTGTTTCCACTGTGGCACGATGACGTAGACCAGAGATCCTGGTCACCCGAAGATGGAATGGTGTAAGGGGAGTTTGGTCAAACAGTTCGACCGCACACTCCCCGAAATGAATCCCATAAAAATACTGATAGAATGGCAACCAAGCGTCAATGCTCTAGGCTTTGAAGCCTTGTATTGACAAGCTATCTTGATTCTTCTCTCAATGGTCTAAAGTATGTCGCCATAACAACCTTGAGTTGTATTCCGGCATTGGTGATCAGGTTCCAGTCTCTTTTAACAGAGCAGCAGCGCATTTGTAGCACCTTTGGTGTTGCAAATGTCCATAGGCGATGGTAACCGCTTTCCATCAAGTGGGCCGTCTGCCTGTCTGCTGAACTCCTGCAATAAAAAAAAGCTCTCTTGACTCTACCGCTTCAAGTTGGTATTTAGCTGAACCGTCCCAAAGGTGGTAGGGCATTCGCCAGACTGGATGGCTACCACCCGTGGTCTAAAGTGTGTCGCCATAACAACCTTGAGTTGTGTTCCGGCATTGGTGATCAGGTTCCAGTCTCCCTTAAGGGAGCAGCAGCGCATTTGTAGCACCTTTGGTGTTGCAAATGTCCATAGGTGATGGTAACCGTTTTCCATCAAGTGGGCCGGCTGCCAGTCCGCTGAACTCCTCCAATAAAAAAAGGGGAGAACAGCACTGCATGCAAGACCTTACTCTGCTCGATGTAGTCCTCCCCACGCCTCCACCTAGTGGTGGTTCAATGGCCGGCTAAGAACCCAGTTGATGGCTCCATATTCTGCAATGCCAGTTAATCCTGTAATATGTCCTTTCGTCTTCAGGCCGGACCTGTTCCGCTGGACCGAAGTGCCAACTACAGACCACGTGGAGACCCTCAATCATGCCTTCGATGTGGCACATAAGCACCTCGGTATACCGAAACTGCTCGATGCTGAAGGTAAGTCTTTAGATTTTGCTAGGATTTTCAGTTCAGAGGAATAAAGAATGACTCATGGTGTCAGAATCCCACGGCCCAAGCGTCTCAAAATCATGATTATATGACATTCATTGAAATTGCTTCTTTATAATATATTTTTATATTAGTACTAGCACGCTCATCAGACGTTGTCCTGTCCTAAAATAATATTTAGAATCTGATTGCAGCGCTACCTACGGGGTTCAATGTGCCTCAATACCATTCAGGGACCATACAAACATATAATCATCAAAATCGGTCCAGTAGTTTAAGAGAAGTTCAGTTCATACGAACAGAAGAAATATATATTCATAAAAATATATAACCTTTCCAGATGTGGACACCACCCGTCCCGACGAGAAGTCCGTGATGACTTATGTGGCCAGTTACTACCACACCTTCGCCAGGATGAAGAACGAGCAGAAGAGTGGAAGAAGAATTGCGAACGTAAGTATTATTAACACCAGGATAACCTTATTGGTTTGACAAGTTTAGTGAAATACTCCTGATGTTTGTAGAAGTTTGGTGTAACACTCCTGATGATTCAACAAGTTTGGTGAAACAATCCTGAGGTTTCAAAAAGTTTGGTGAAACACTCCTGAGATTTCAACAAGTTTGGTGAAACACGTCTGATGTTTCAACAAGTTTGGTGAAACACTCCTGGTGTTTCAACAAGTTTGGTGAAACACGCCTGATGTTTCAACAAGTTTGGTGAAACACTCCTGACGTCTCAACAAGTTTGGTGAAACACTCATGTTGTTTCAACAAGTTTGGTAAAACACTCCTGATGTTTCAACAAGTTTGGTTAAACAATCCTGAGGTTTCACTAAGTTTGGTGAAACTCTTGAGGTGTCATATACATGAAAAGAGAAAAAGTTAAAAACGGTTTCTTCGTTCAATGTTATTGAATACCGTCGTGTCTTAGATTTCTTTTCTGTTTGTCGGTTTCACATAAAAACTAATCCTGCGGGAAATTTCTAGGGAGTTTATTGAAGATGTTCGGGTGCATAAAGATTATGGGGCATAATTCAGTCCAGGAGATTCCGTAAAAAACAGCTTTCAGAATATTGTCTGTCTGTATGTTAGAGCATCACATGAGACTTGACATAGAGCTAGCTTTTAACCCGGGTCGTAACCTAGGATACTTTTTATCCCGATAAATGACGTCGTTTCCGTGAAATTAACAGATTAGCAAACTAGATGTAGCTGCAATTCACTAACAAATTCGTCGTTGTCGTCATGAAAACGCGAACAAAGTTTTGCGGGCAGGCGCTAGTAGCTAGATAAGTATGAAATAAAGCCAAAAATCCGGTTCGAAGGACCAAAAATGATAATTCCCCGTAAACGTTTCTTCATAGATCATAGGCCAGATGATGGATTGCGACGGTCGCAAAGGCGAATACAGCCGCCTGGTTTGCGCCCTTCTGGAGTGGATCAGGCTGAAGATAGTGGAGCTGGATGACCGGGCACTGCCCAACAGCTTGGACGGCATCCAAAGGCTGCTGCTCGCCTTCAAGCAGTACAGGACTGTCGAGAAACCACCCAAGTGAGTGAATTGAACCGATATGTGGATTGTTTTTTTTTTATTGCATAAGTTCAGCAAACAGGCAGACGGGCCACCTGATGGAAAGCGGTGACCGTACTGGTTGCTAGCTTTCTTTCCAAGACGTCACATTGCATAATCTAATGTAGTGTTACGACCGACAAAAGTGGATTCACATCTGCATACCATAAAAGCACACCTTATTACCTTCCCGCATTTGGACTTTTTTGGTTTACTTTGTGTTTAAAATTGGTAATTAGAAAAACAGCCTATTGTGTATTGTGTGTGTAATCTTTTATGGTAGTCATTAGCCAGGTGTGATTCTAAGAAATTCAGTCCACGCGGGCAAGGGATATATTGTATTTGTGCAGTATAAAGCAATGCCCCAATGGAGAGATCGTCAGTCTAGCGATAACCAGCCGCGAGGCAAGACTTGTGTACTGTATTCGGTAATCTATTTAGTGACAGACTTTGCGCGTGTTATTGAATCGTGCCGTTTGTACTGGTTGTGTTCAGTTATATTTGTACCTGTGTTATACGTGTTTGTATAGTTCTAATAAATTCTATAGTAATTCCGACGGCATTTTTATTTTCGAGTCCTGCAACTCGTAACAATATCTAAGCTAATTACGGAACTGTGGATTTAATTTAATAATCTCCTGATGTAAAATACGTAATGTCACATTGAGAGAGGAGGAGTCTCAGGGATGTGACCAGCTGCGATAAGGACGGGGGAGGGGTCAAAACGTCATGAAATTCCTGTGACGTCATTTGGGGATACCGTGCAGGAACGGAGAAAGAATACAATTTCCTGCGTTGGGGCGGCCAGTCGTAAGAGGCGACAAAACAACCCACAGCCAGGTGGTAGGGCATTTGCCCGACTGGATGGCTACCACCCCTGGTCTAAAGCATGTCGCCATAACAACCTTGAGTTGTGTTCCGGCATTAGTGACCAGGTTCCCGTCTCCCTTAAGAGAGCAGCAGCGCATTTGTAGCACCTTTGGTGTTGTTACCATCAAGTGGGCCGTCTGCCTGTCTGCTGAACTCCTGCAATAAAAAATAAAAATAAACCAACCAACACTTGGCACTTGGCATCCAGGTTGCCAACAGTTGCACAGTTGACCCAACAAATGTCGGTACGATTTCAGATATAAGGAACGTTCGGAGATCGAAGCGTTGTTCTTCGACATCAACACCATGCAGAAGAGTCTCGTCGGGGAGCCCTGGTCGCCGCTAGAAGGGCAGCTGCCCCAGGACCTGGAGCGGGCCTGGCAGCAACTGGAGCGGGTATGGTGAAGCTGATTTATCACTTAAATCAATAGAATAGAACAGAATAGAAGGCAAAACTGATTTATCACTTAAATCAATAGAATAGAATAGAATAGAAGGCAAAACTGATTTATCACTTAAAGCAATAGAATAGAATAGAAGGCAAAACTGATTTATCACTTAAAGCAATAGAATAGAATAGAAGGCAAAACTGATTTATCACTTAAATCAATAGAATAGAATAGAAGGCAAAACTGATTTATCACTTAAAGCAATAGAATAGAATAGAAGGCAAAACTGATTTATCACTTAAAGCAATAGAATAGAATAGAAGGCAAAACTGATTTATCACTTAAAGCAATAGAATAGAATAGAAGGCAAAACTGATTTATCACTTAAATCAATAGAATAGAATAGAAGGCAAAACTGATTTATCACTTAAAGCAATAGAATAGAATAGAAGGCAAAACTGATTTATCACTTAAAGCAATAGAATAGAACAGAAGGCAAAACTGATTTATCACTTAAATCAATAGAATAGAATGTCATTGTTTGCATAAACTGTCACATACATATAATTTAAAGAAGATGTTCTGTTCTTTGTAGGAACGACAATTTGTCCTTTCGAATGTGCAAAACAGGCAGTTTATAATGTTGCCAGGCCAATATATAATATTATTATTTACATGTCATTAAATTTTTCTGTTATTTGTCACAAAATAATCTATAAATATAAAAAAATATTACATACATACATAACTTCACGCCAGTTCCATTGCGGGGTAGGCACGAACGACAGAGCGCCATTTAGGCTTATTCTTACACACCTCACTTGCTTCTTTGACATTCATAAAAAAATTATTACATTATTAAAAATATAATAAAACTACGTTTAAACGGTTTTAAGCGCGGTAATTTATTTGATTTTTGTTTTTCTGATGTTTCGGCCACTTTTCAGTGGCCGTGATCATAGAAAACAAAGATGTCAAGTGTCAACGAGTATTGTTAAAGTTTTATTTAGCCTACCGCCAACTTGTTCATTTTAATTTTGTTTATGGTTATTATTTACTCTATGGGAGCCTAATCTAATTTATTACCGCTTCGCAACATGTTATGGCTTGAAGAGAAGAAGCGGCGCAAGAGACTCTTCAGCAAACATGGCTAGCTCTAACAATTTTATATAATATTAAAATGGGTGGAAGGAAATAAGGAAGGAATAATAAAAAAACAAAATCAAATAAATTACTGCTCTTAAAACCGTTTAAATGTAGTTTTATTATGTATACATGTTGGTTATGGACCGGGAAATAATACGGCACATATTGTGAATACCAGCAGAGTTTTATTCTAGACAATCATACACGCATAGCGGATACTTAGATACCTAATAACAACCGACACTGTGACGTTACTATATTATAATGTAGTTTAAATATAGAAGACCCTATGAAAAAGGTTCTTGTTGAAATGACGAGGTTTATTTCAAGAATACAAGTCGCGAAAACTTAAGAAAATATTCTTAAAAATAATTATATAAATCTAACATTAGGTAACTAGTCAATATAAAAAATCAAATGTCTAAAAAAAATTTATATCATTACAAGTCATAAATTATGGTATAATTATTTATCTGCAATTAATTAATTAATTTAATATTGTTTTTTAGAATTAAAATATTCTGTAAATCTCTTCTCTATACTTCTTTTATATCATTAACCCAGTCATTCTTCTTTTCCAACTCTTGATCGATATTGTTTAGCTACACATATATTTCATACTAGCGGTCCAGCCAGACATTGTCCTGCCTTGAAAAAAAATTACGTACCCGATTGTAGTGCCACTATTGGGTCCAATATTGAACGTAAACCATCTGGTGAACCACTCGAACACACAGAAAAAAAAATCATCAAAATCGGTCCAGAGGTTTAGAAAGAGTTCAGTGACGTACAATACTAATATTACAATTATATAATTAAGGTCAATAATCAGTAAATCATTAAGTTGGATCAAATTATGCATAGTTACAAAATTTCATCGAGGTCAGTTCGGTAGTTTCGGAATTTGTCCCGGATATACATCGTGACACGAGATTTTTATACGTATTAGACTACAAATAATTAATTAGTGCAAGTACGTTGCTGTTTCTTGAAATAAAGTCTTTCTTTCTTCTTTCTAATTTTTGAAGTATGATGTAGAAAAATTGTGAAAAACTTTGAGGTAGTAGAGTTTTAGACATACTTTCGAAGGTTTTGAGATATGGTGTACGGGCTATTAAGAGCTGTAAATTGCCTTGTCAGTGATTTACACCGATAACACGACATTTTAACACACACGCCACACACACAGCATTTTAACATACAATCCGTGCATTTTAACACACATGCCGTGCATTTTAACACACACGCCACACACACAGCATTTTAACACACACGCCACACAAAGCATTTTAACACACACGCCACACACACAGCATTTTAACATAAAATCCGTGCATTTTAACACACATGCCGTGCATTTTAACACACACGCCACACACACAGCATTATAACACACACGCCACACAAAGCATTTTAACACACACGCCACACACACAGCATTTTAATACACACGCCGTGCACTTTAAAACACACGCCACACACAGCATTTTAACACACACGCCACACAAAGCATTTTAACACACACGCCACACAAACATCATTTTAACACACACGCCGTGCACTTTAAAACACACGTCACAGACAGCATTTTAACATACACGCCACACACATCATTTTAACACACACGCCGTGCACTTTAAAACACACGTCACAGACATCATTTTAACACACAAGCCGTGCATTTTAACACAGCTACGGCATTCATCAGTATTCATTTAGCACTGTACTCGGTCAGTCGGCAAAACAGCCATTGATCTTAGCACAACATTTCATTAGCATAATTTTAGCAATCAACAATTTGCACCTACAAACTTCTATCATTAACATCCTATGCAGGAAAACCCCCTACATTTGGATTATTTTCGAGTAACCAATTGACAGCCATTGCTGTTTTTTTTTTAATAATTTTTAAAATTTCTGTCATTTTTACAGGCGGAGCACTCGCGAGAGATCGCCCTGAGGACGGAGCTGCTCCGTCAGCAGAGATTGGAACAGCTCAACTACAAGTTCAATACGAAGGTACTGTTGAAACTTACACCTATATAGATTTTACTAGGTATGCCCGTGACTTCATCCTCTAATAAAACTCCTTATAACGTCGGCTATCTGCCAGTGAAAATCCCTTCAAAATCGGTCCAGCCGTTTCAGAGGTTAGCTCGCTTAGAAACTGTGTTTATTCTAGGCGTACTTCTATTAGTATGCCGATCTAATAATTAAGCACGGTTAACTATAAGTTACGATTTTCGCACAATAATTAAGGATCGTAGAGCGCTACTGCGGCATGTGCATCGGACCAAAGACGAATTGATATATATATATTGTATAATATTATAGATTACTAGCTGTCCCGGCAGACCTTGTTCTGCCCTGAAGAAATAAAATTTAAAACCCGATTGCAGCACCACTTACCGGGTCCAATTGTGAATCTAAACCATCCTCGAATCCACCTGTACACACAAAAAAATTCATTCAAATCGGTCCAGCCGTTTAGGAGGAGTTCACTGTCAACACACGTACAGAAAAATTATATATATAAAGATAGATGGTACAATAATCCTGTCTTGTGGACCACGGGTTTGTGCATCCTAATCAATGTAACTGATGTGTTCCTTCCAGTCCGTACTCCGCAAAGGCTACCTCAAGGAGATGATCCAGGTGCTCTCGGACCCACGCTACGGGTCGAACCTCGCCCAAGTGGACGCCACGGTGAAGAAGCACGAGGCCATATCCGCCGATATACTAGCCAGGTATGTGCTTAGTTAGTTTTTAAGCCTTCACCTCCTTCCGCTCTTTCTATATTTTACATATTCTGTATTCTACACATTTTGTATTTTACCCATTTTGTATGCTAGTCATTCCTATTCTACTTATTTTGTATTCTATCCGTTTTTATACTGAGCATTTTGTGTGCTACTCGTTGTTATTCTATTTATTTTGTGTACTATCCGTTTTGATACTGCGCATTTTGCGTGCTACTCATTGCTATTCTACTTATTTTGTATTCTATCTGTTTTGATACTGCGCATTTTGTGTCCTACTCATTGTTATTCTACTTATTTTGTGTACTATCCGTTTTGATACTGCGCATTTTGCGTGCTACTCATTGCTATTCTACTTATTTTGTATTCTATCTGTTTTGATACTGCGCATTTTGTGTCCTACTCATTGTTATTCTACTTATTTTGTGTACTATCCGTTTTGATACTGCGCATTTTGCGTGCTACTCATTGCTATTCTACTTATTTTGTATTCTATCTGTTTTGATACTGCGCATTTTGTGTCCTACTCATTGTTATTCTACTTATTTTGTGTACTATCCGTTTTGATACTGCGCATTTTGCGTGCTACTCATTGCTATTCTACTTATTTTGTATTCTATCTGTTTTGATACTGCGCATTTTGTGTCCTACTCATTGTTATTCTACTTATTTTGTGTACTATCCGTTTTGATACTGCGCATTTTGCGTGCTACTCATTGCTATTCTACTTATTTTGTATTCTATCTGTTTTGATACTGCGCATTTTGTGTCCTACTCATTGTTATTCTACTTATTTTGTGTACTATCCGTTTTGATACTGCGCATTTTGCGTGCTACTCATTGCTATTCTACTTATTTTGTATTCTATCTGTTTTGATACTGCGCATTTTGTGTCCTACTCATTGTTATTCTACTTATTTTGTGTACTATCCGTTTTGATACTGCGCATTTTGCGTGCTACTCATTGCTATTCTACTTATTTTGTATTCTATCTGTTTTGATACTGCGCATTTTGTGTGCTACTCATTGTTATTCTACTTATTTTGTGTACTATCCGTTTTTATACTACGCATTTTATGTGCCACTCATTGCTATTCTACTTATTTTGTATTCTATCTGTTTTGATACTGCGCATTTTGTGTGCTACTCATTGTTAGTCTACTTATTTTGTGTACTATCCGTTTTTATACTGCGCATTTTGTGTGCTACTCGTTGTTATTCTACTTATTTTGTATTATACCTATTTATTCGACTCTTTAATTAAAGGACGGAACGTTTCGAAGACCTGTCAGCCATGGCGGCCGAGCTGGTCCGCGAGAACTACCACGGCGCCGAGACCGTGTCTCGGACCGAGCAGGCCGTCCTCCAGCGCTGGAGGGAGCTGCTGGAACTGCTGGAGAGGCACAGGACCTCGCTGGCCAGGCTGGCTCACCTCATGGCGCTGCTGAGGGAGGCCGATGCAGTCGGGCACACCCTGATGGAGATGAAGGTCAGCACCGGTCGAGTGAATAAGAAATAACATTGTTTCAGACATAACCTCCAACCTCCTTCGTCTATATATATTAGTCTATGCTACACATAGATAGATAGACAAATAACACTTTAATCTACACCATTATAATTATTGTAATCGTGTACAAAGGGCGGTCTTTTGGCAAGAAAATTGCTGACTAGGAGTGGCGATGATGGTATACATAATTATTGAACGATTACTTACATTTTAATAATAAATATATAAAAACTAGCGGCCCTGGCAGACGTTGTCCTGCTCTAAAAAAAAATCCCAGCGCCACCTACCGGTTCCAATTGTGGATTTAAACCATCCGGGGACCCACTCAAACACACAAAAAAATATCACCAAAATCGGTTCAGGTGATTAGGAGGATTCTAGAACCCGGTCTCAGCGCCACCTACCGGTTCCAACGGTATAAAAAGTATCCTATGTCCGTCTCCTGGTTCTAAGCTATCTCCTTACCAATTTTCAGCCAAATCGGTACTGCCGTTCTTGAGTTATAAATAGTGTACAATGAAAAAAAATGCTGAAAACCGAGTCAGGGGGATGTAAGAAGTGAAATAGAACTAATTTAGATTTTTTTAAATTTTTTGTTTCTCTGTTTGTACCGGCTAATCTCCGAAACGACTGGACGGATTTAAATGAAATTTCGTATGGTGGTAGCTTATATCCCTCGTCTACATATAGGATACTTTTGATCCCGAAAAATTAGAGTTCCCATGGGATAGTTAATCCGCACCACGCGGACGAAGTCGCGGGCATCAGCTAGTACAAAATAATTGAGATAATATTGTTACAACCTAGGTGCCGACAAAGACAAATTCTATGTACAGACTGTAAAAGCACATTTTATTACCTGTTGGCATTTGAACTAATTGTAATCCTTTTATGATCGTCTTCTTTTGTTCACTTATTTATTGGCTAACGTTTCTAATTATTGTGGAGAATAGCCTATTGTACTCGCTCATTAGCATAATTAGCCAGGTGTTGCGGATTCTTTTGCATTTGTGAAGTATAAAACGACGGCCTGATTGAGAGAGGCGTAGTTGAGCTACAACTACGATACGGGCGTGACGTGTGTACATTCGGGAATCTAATT
Organism: Dendrolimus kikuchii; assembly: GCA_019925095.2. Lineage (NCBI taxonomy): Eukaryota > Metazoa > Arthropoda > Insecta > Lepidoptera > Lasiocampidae > Dendrolimus > Dendrolimus kikuchii. The sequence goes on along the minus strand of CM034415.1, from coordinate 835,189 downwards.
GTGACGGACTTTGCGCGTTTTATGGAACTACGACCTTCTGCATTACGTTTGGACTTGTTGTGTTCGGTTACATTTGTACCTGTGTTATACGTGTTTGTATAGTTCTAATAAACTCTATAGTAATTCCAACGGCATTTTAATTTGAGTCTCGCGACTCGTAACAATATTTTGAATAGATTGACAGGGTGTGCCAACAATCGTGTAATTATTCCACGTGACCTTGGTCCTCGCAGGCCCAGTTCCAGTCGGAGGAGGTCGGCAGGCACCTGGTGGACGTGGAGCGGCTGCTGCAGGCGCACGCGCTGCAGGAGCTGCAGCTGGGCGCCGTGGACGAGAGCATCCGGCGGCTGGTGCGGCAGGGCTCCACCGCCGAGGGGCCGCCGCAGCCCAAGCACCAGCTCACGCAGCAGCTGACGCACCTGGAGGACGCCTACGACAGGTACCACCCCTGGTCTAGAGCAGCCCGCCACAACAACAACACAAGTCTTGACAGCTGTAATGAAGATGATGATTCAACAATTCAACACAGATTAAATCGTATCTAATATATAAAATTCTAATATTTAAAACTGCTCCGAAACGGCTCAACCGATTTGTATGAAATTTTGTGTGCATATCGGGTAGGTCTGAGAATCAGCCAACATCTATTGTTCATACCCTTAAATGATAAGGGTGACCCACCCCTAAGTATTTTTGTTATTTTTTTTTTACAAAATTTCTTATTTATATTTTACTAGCGGCCCCGGCAGACGTTGTCCTGCTCTGAAAAAATAAAAATCTAGCACCCGATCCCAGCGCCACCTACCGGTTCCAATTGCGGATTTAAACCATCCGGGGACCCAATCAAACACACAAAAACAAAATCACCAAAATCGGTCCAGGTGATTAGGAGGATTCTAGAACCCGATCTTCCCGTTCCAACGGGATAAAAAGTGTCTTATGTCCGTCTCCTGGTTCTAAGCTACCTCCCCACCAATTTTCAGCCAAATCGGTACAACCGTTCTTGAATTATAAATAGTGTAACTATATATATAGTGTAACTATATATAATAGTGTAACTATATATATACTGGTGGGGAGGTAGCTTAGAACCAGGAGACGGACATAGGATACTTTTTGTCCCGTTGGAACAGGTAGATGGCGCTTAGATCGGGTTCTAGAATCCTCCTAATCACCTGAAGCGATCCTGCTGATTTTATTTTTGTGTGTTTGAGTGGGTCCCCGGATGGTTTAAATCCGCAATTGGAACCGGTAGGTGGCGCTGAGATCGGGTGCTAGATTTTTATTTTTTCAGAGCAGGACAACGTCTCTCGGGGCCGCTAGTAATAGATAGATTCCTATGAGAGTTTTACAATTTGTTTTTTGGTTTTAGTCTGCTGGCCGCTGCCAAGGACCGCAAGGCCAGGCTGGAGGATGCAAGGAATCTGTACCAGTTCTTGGAAGACCATGATGAAGAGGAAGGTATGTGAACTTGAATACGCTGGCTCATATTTCGCACAACAAATAAGTGTTGCCATACAGCGTGGCAATGCGGCCAGCCTTCTGGGCACGCTCCCCGTTGGCAGTGATCTGCTGCGTAATGTATTTTAGTTTCAATGTCTTGGTTTTTTTTTACTAAATGACATTTAAATTTTAGAAAAGGGTTTGTTAAACATTCATAAAATAACTGTATGTAAATGAGTGACTTAAATATTAAAACACTTGTAGTTCCGGCGAAACTTTGCTCGCGTTGCCATTTCTTACGCTAGGTACTTGTCATACACCCTCAAAATTGTGAGGGTGTATGGACCAAATAATAGATCTAGGTATGGTCAAAAGTATAAACCACTTTTTTGTGGGCCGATGTAATCATTCAAGGAAGTTACATACATACATATATAACTTCACGCCAGTCATTTAGGCTTATTCTTACATACCTCACTTGCTTTTTTGACATTCATAACTCTTGTATGAATATATATATATATATATATATATATATATTAGGCTGACGCAAAACACCGATTTTTTTGTTTTTGAGTCTCGTGTGAAATAATGTTAGTTTTTGATGTTTTAAGAACTCCCGCCAAAGGACATCTCAAAAAAAATTTTTAAGAGGTCCCTCCAAATATTTTAAGATGTCAAAAATCGCCAAAATCCGATTTTTTTCTCGTTACGGTATAATTTTATAGACCAAAAAACAATAACTTTCTGAAAGTTGCAGTTCAAAATTTGAATTTTAAAAGGTCGCTCATATTTTTTTTAAATTTACTATTGCATTACTTTAGATTTTTTCGAGAGACCATTTCATATTGTTACGATTCGCGAGACTCGAATTAAAATGCCGTTGGAATTATTATAGAGTTTATTAGAACTATACAAACACATATAACATAGGTACAGATATAACCGAACACAACAAATCCAAACGTAATGCAGAAGGTCGTAATTCAATAACACGCACAAAGTCCGTCACTAAATAGATTACCGAATGTACACAAGTCTTGCTTCGCTCGTAGTTATCGCTCGACTGCTTCGTCCCTCAATCGAGGCATTGCTTTATACTGCACAGATGCAATATGTATGCCCGGCCTCGTGTGCCGAATTTCCTAGAATCAGTTTGTACTTTAAATCCGATACACCTGGCTAATTACTGCCATAAAAGATTACAATACACAATGGGCTGTTTTCTAATCACAAATTTTAAACACAAAGTGAATAAAAGATCTCTAAATGCTGGAAGGTAATAAAATGTGTTTCTACAGGTATGCAGGTGTGATTTTGTCTTTATCGGCGTCTAGGTCGTAACAATGTTTATAACATAATAATTGTTTAGTATTTTTTTTTATGACATGATTGTAATTTTTCTATGTCCAATTGGTCAAATATGGTGCATCTTTTGTACCATGCCTCATACTTTTATCCGTGCAGGAACGGATAAAGAATACAATTTCCTGCGTTGGGGCGGCCTGTCGTAAGAGGCGACTAAACAACCCACAGCCACTGGATGGCTGCCACCCCTGGTCTAAAGCATGTCGCCATAACAACCTTGAATTGTGTTCCGGTATTAGTGACCAGACTCCAGTCTCCCTTAAGAGAGCAGCAGCGCATTTGTAGCAACTTTGGTGTTGCAAATATTCATCAAAAAAAACTCCGATATTTGAACATTCCTGTTAAAGAAACCAATGGAAACGATTCGTTGCTATGTTCAGGTTGGGTGACAGAGAAGCAGCGCATTTGCAGGGCGGACGTCGCCGCCAAGGAGCTGCGCGCGGTGCTGGCGCTGCGGCAGAAGCACACCGCACTGCTGCACGAGCTGCGGGCGAGGGAGCACGTCTCGCAGCGGCACCGCGCCAAGGGCCAGAGGTTGGGCGCCAATTTACTACTCAATATACTTAGCTCCAACAAGATAATACCTATGGATTTGGATTGTATTCGATTTTACATCTTTGTACGGCAGTGAAAGTTGTCTATGGCGTAAAAAGCATGAAAGTAGGATAAACGCAGTTGAAATGAGAGCTTTGAGAAGTATGTGTAAGGTTAATGAATGTTTATTATTATTATTTTGATACATACATACATAACTTCACGCCAGTTCCCTTGCGGGGTAGGCACGAACAACAGAGCGCCATTTAGGCTTATTCTTACACACCTCACTTGCTTCTTTGACATTCATAACTCTTGTCATGCACGCTCGTCTGTTCTTAAGGCTCCTGACATCACCTTCTGCTAGTACACGATCGATTTGATCATGGAAGGTGTGTCGTGGCCTTCGACGACTGTACCGATTTGATATATTATTTGTGTTGTATGGTCCTCCGTGACTCCACCTGCTGGTCCCAGACGGGAGATCAGCGCTGGCCTTAGCGGCTAGCATTACGCTGAGTCCGGGTCCAATATTAGGACTTACATTAATGCAGTTATTTATAACTTTACTCAGTGTTGTTAAAATGTTTATTTGTCCTAAATAAAATAATTCTTTCTTTCTTTGTTTTGATATGATATGAAACAGTGTGATAAGGGAAAGGTTGCAGATTGAAAGATGATGTAATGACACGTGTTGAAAAACCAATGTTAATATGGTTTGGGCATGTAGAGAGGATTATTTAAAGCAGAATCACAAAACATGTGTGTTAAGGCGTGTCGTCGTCGTCAGCCATTTGCAGTCCACTGCTGGACGTAGGCCTCCCCAAGACGCGGAGACGCGGTCTCCACTCCAGGACTCGTCTGCTCCATCGGCCATCGGTCCTGCGGCAGATGTGACCGGCCCACTGCCACTTCAACTTGCTAATTTTGCGAGCTATGTCGGTTACCTTGATTCTCTTACGGATATCCTCATTTCTAATTTTATCCATAAGAGAAACACCCAACATAGCTCGCTCCATAGCCCGTTGAGCGACTTAGGAACTTGTGGACCAATCCTGCCGTCAGTGTCCATGTCTCGGCCCCGTAGGTCAGGACGGGGAGGATGCACTGCTCGAAGACTTTTGTCTTCAAGCATTGCGGAACGTTAAGGCGTGTAAATAGTCCTAACACGTAGTATGCGGGCTATACATACATACATAACTTCACGCCAGTTCCCTTGCGGGGTAGGCGCGAACAACAGAGCGCCATTTAGGCCCATTCTTACACACCTCACTTGCTTCTTTGACATTCATAACCCTTGTCATGCACACTCGTCTGTTCTTAAGGCTCCTGACATCACCCTCCGCTAGTACACGATCAATTTGATCATGGAAGGTGTGTCGTGGCCTTCCACGACTTCTGCATCCATCCACTTTTGCATTGTATATCTGTTTAGTCATTCATTCATCATGCATTCTTTCCACATGCGGGCTATGATGAACCAAAGTTCAGCCCAAAATTAAAATACGGTGATATAAACCAAAGTATGCGATGCCGGGCAATCAAGATAATAACTCATACGACAACCACCGGAGCCGCTAAAAATATGCCCACTCACCTTATTAGAAGTACGTTGTCAGATCAGTGATCACCATAAGTTCACCACACCTTCTTCGCCACGACACCAGACACAAGGGGAAGCCGGCCGGGTTATAACCAAATTCCAGTCCTTCCACTTGATGCAACACTTTGTGTATTTGATTAAGGGGCCGATTTATTAAGCACCAAAGAGTAGTTATTGGCTAAGGTTGAAATATTATTATTTATTAACGTGCGCCTGCTCAACTAGTACAGCAGCGACCAACGACGACGCGTAAGCGTATGTAACGTATTCAAATTCAAAAAGTCTAGGCGCCACCTTCTGGCGAGTGGGCGGCCGCAGTGACGTATGAAGTGAAGTTATCTCCGATTTAACCAACGTCTCTGCTAGATGGCGTCACCAATGTGTATGACAGCAATGTGAGTGGTAGAGTCGATGCCGGTAGACCGAGACGTACTCACCATGATCAAATTGAAGATATTTTGAAGGAAGGTCTACTGACCTTGGTAGCCTGGTAGCTAGCTCTCTTTTAGTACAAAGTGCTATTTGATACTCGCGTCACGCTCTCGATTTGGCAACGACACATTTAGCACTGTGTTTTTGTCTCACTCTATCTATATAGGATTTGTATGAAATAAAAAATTATCTTGTTTTATATATGATAAATGTTACGATGTAGTCATTTGAGGTTTGCACCTGAAGCTGATACCAGGTCCTCATATGTTTTTTTGGTTTTTTTTTATTGCAGGAGTTCAACAGACAGGCAGACGGCCCACTTGATGGAAAGCGGTTACCATCGCCTTTGGACATTTGCAACACCAAAGGTGCTACAAATGCGCTGCTGCTCTCTTAAGGGAGACTGGAACCTGGTCACTAATGCCGGAGCAAAACAGAAGGTTGTTATGGCGGCATACTCTAGAACAGGGGTGGTCGCCATCGTGGGTGTTTAGTCGCCTCTTACGACAGGCCGCCAGGCCGCAGGAAATTGTACTCTTTCTCCGTTCCTGCACGGATAAAGATCATATAATTTAATGAGTGATGTAGCTCGGTAGAATAGTGTAGCGATGTAAAAATGGCGGTTCACTTTCAGCTTAATTGACGCGAAACACCCGAAGAGTGCTGAAATTGAACGTCGCCTGTCTTCGTTGAACAAGCAGTGGGATGTTCTGCGGGAACTGGCTGCCAATAGGGAGAAGCAGCTGGCTGATGCGGCGGAAGCTCATCAGGTGAGATCATCTTCTATTTTTTGAAGTGAAAATTTGGAACCGTTGTGTGGTTTGAAACTCGATGAAACGAAAAAGCGACACTAAAAAGAGATAAACACATAAATCTATAGGACTAAGCCTGCGAGAGAATGAGATAAATACATTATATTTAAACACTATGCTCATACAGGTAGAGTAAGTTTTTCGTTAATACTTCAAACTTCGTGCTTTACTGCTTAAATATATTATAATGATTTCATGTATTATATATGAAATGTGACGTCACGAAATTTAGAATCCCTCCCACCCCTTGTCACACCTGTTTCACTTCTACTGAGTGTGAACTTCACACACAAACACACGCGCGCGCACGCCCGCGCACACGCACGCACCCACGCACACACACATTTTTTTAAAATTTCGAAGTTGGTAAATACCCAGATGTTCCAACTGATGGAAAGTAATCACCGTCGCCTATAGAATTTTGCAACAACAGGAGCCAAGCCAATACATTGTCGACCTTTAAGACGGGATAGAAGGATTGGCATGGTAGGTATGAGATTGTACGCGCCATTCATTTCATTCTTTCGCTCCTTCATCTACCATACTCAAAATTTCCCCCTCTACCCGAATTACTTCCATTCCGAAAAAGAGACATCGCAGAGCTCGCCCGCTACGCACGCATACGAACTCAAAAAAATCCTCTCAAAACGTTTAACCCTTCACCCTTTTATCGATATTACTAAAAAGCCGCAAGACTAACACTATCACTATCTCGTAATATACCAAGAAAATATACCCGTTTCATACAAATCCTATATAAACAGAGTTAGACAACAACACAAAAACGATCACGTGCACAAACGCGGATCAGCACTGTCATCGCGGACACATATGTGCTATTAGTGAGCTTAAGGGTTTAAATAGAGTTTACAATTAAGCGACCATGACGTGTGTAAAAATTATAACAATTAAATTAGAAGATATGAGGGTCTGATACTGGTGTGTCTGGCTTATATAAGCCATCAAAGAATAAAATGCAAACTGTGCAAGGTGAGTACCCTTTTATCTCAGAGATAAAGGGATCAGACATAGGGAAGTTGGCATTAGGATATAGTCACACACACCATACAAAATACGATTAGCTGAAGGCTAACCGTTTCTACCACGTACAAACGTATAGTGTTAGGAAACTCACATAACTTTTATAATTATTTTGGAATTCTGATATGAAAAGATAATGTGTAACCTTTAGGTCCTACAGTACGAGCAAAACTTTAATGCGTCTCTGAAGTTCGTACACGTCAGTCCGCAGAATATGTTATAAGGTTTACAGACAGAGCAAAGAGGGGAGGTATTGCGTTCTCGTTCTCTCTATCAGCCCGCTATCAGGACTCGCATGCTTTTGCGCAACACACAGTCATATGTAATGCATGTTAACACTTGACTAGAATTGCGTAAACTTCTCTCGAAACGCATATAGGTTTTGCGCTTAATGTGTATGTATGTCTGTGAATTGATGTGTTAATTTTGAATTAATGATCTCAGTTCTACGGCGACGCGAACGAAGCAGAGTCCTGGATGAAGGAGAAGCGCCCCCTGGTGGCGACCGAGGACTGCGGCAGCGACGCGCCCTCCGCCGGCGCTTTGTTGGCGCGACACAAGGCGCTCAACGACGAGATACGCGCCTACGAGCAAGAACTTAGCACTCTCAACGCGCACGCGCAAAGGCTAAATGCGGCTGGGATACATTCCTTGCAGGTATTGAAATTATCTTTTTTTTATTGCATGATGGAAAGCGGTTATCATATGAACATTTGTAGCACTAAAGGTACTACCAATGTTCTGCCGTTCTCTAAAGAGACACTGGAACCTGGTTCCATAGGTCGCTGGTTCATATCCGGCTCGAAGGACCATGTTTAAAACTTATAGTTCAGCAGACTGTAAATTGCTTAGCTGGTGTATGCGCGTATATCTATATAAAATGGAAACTGCACTTCACTTGGACTATATTTTATATTAATTGAATAGCAGATAATATTTCACATCAACAGTTCAATAGCAACTGACAATATTATTAGACACATGGGTTTATTATAAAATAATTAGGCTTCCATACAGCCAGTGTCTATATAGTCTTGCAAAGTTTACTAATATTACAAAGTTATACTAATATTGCACGAATTTTGCAAAGTTACTCCAACAATACAAAGTTATACTAATATTGCAAATTTATACGAATATTGCAAATTATACTAATATTACAAAGTTATGCTGATATTGCAATCTTATACTAATATTGCAATCATATATTAATGCTGCTAAGTTATACTAATATTTCAAAGTTATACTAATATTGCAATCTTATGCTAATATTGCAAGCTTATACTAATATTGCAAAGTTATATTTTTTTTTGTACCCTTATCCTAATATTGAACTTTATCTTAATTGAGCAACCTTTTTCCAACGCTGCAACTTTATTTTAATATATGCAACCTTACCTTCCAGGTGAAAGCCCTATACGCGTTCACCGGTCAGGGCATATCGATGGCGAAGGGCGAGGTGATGTTCCTCATCAATAAAACCAACCCCGATTGGTGGTCGGTGAGGAAGGCGGACAGGACCGATGGGTTCGTTCCGGCCAACTACGTCAGGGAGATTGAGCCCAGGATTGTGCCGGTGAGCATATACACCATTGTAATAGGGTTATTGACCTCTCTTTTCTTTCATTTTTCTCCTTCTATATTCCTCTTGTAGGGGATGTATACACGGCGTTTTTTTTTTATTGCAGGAGATCAGCAGACAGGCAGATGGCCGACTTGATGGAAAGCGGTTACCATCGCCTATGGTCATTTGCAACACCAAAAGTGCTACAAATGCGCTGCTGCTCTCTTAAGGGAGACTGGAACCTAGTCACCAATGCCGGAACACAACTCAAGGTTGTTATGGCGACATACTTTAGACCAGGGGTGGTAGCCATCCAGTCGAGCAAATACCCTACCACCTGGCTGTGGGTTGTTAAGTCGCCTCTTACGACAGGCCGCCCCAACGCAGGAAATTGTATTCTTTCTCCTTTCCTGCACGGATAAGTCCTGTCAAACCACAAATCATCATGTCATCCTTCACACAATCAATCCATCTCTTTTTTGGACAATCCTTTAGATATGTATCAGTCAATCTTCTAGTTTAACATTCTTTTTGTCACACCAGCTTAGTCTTCTCCATCTGAATTTTTCAGCCACGGATGCAACTTCCAGAGATTCCCTTATGTACTTCTTTATTATAGTAGGATATTACCCTGGAAGAGGAAGCAAGAAAATTAAGTGCAAAATTGCATTGTCCAGGTGCAAGTTCGTCGACCTGAGAAGGTGCGCACCGTCCAGCGTGTGAAGAAGACTGTCCTCGTGAAGCAGGTGGTGCCTGTAAAGAGGAACAAGCCTTCGCAGAGGAGGGCCTCTAGGGCTGTCATGCCGGTCCAGAAGGTCGTCACCGTTGAGACCAGGATGGGAGAGATCCAACGGGATTATGGTGAGTCCCGATGAATTTATACTCCATTTGAGATTACGTGAAGAAAACAGAAATAGGTTCGTCGTTATCTCTTTGAAATCCTCGTGCGTGGGTTGACATTTTAAACAAAAATTACTCCTGACATTTAAAAAAAACGCTCCTGGAATTTAAACAACAACACTCCTAACATTCAAACAACAATCCTTTCTTACGTTTATAACAATAATCACTCCTTACATTTAGACAACAAGACTCCTGGAACTTAAACAATAGTCACTCCTGACCTCCAAACAAGAACCACTGTTGACAATTAAACAAAAACCACTCCGGACACCTAAACAACTACACTCTTGACAATTTAAACAAAAATCACTGCTGACGTCCAAACAAAAACCACTCCTGATTTTTAATAAATAATTACTCCTGACATTTATACAAAAGTTACCATTGACACTTAAACAGTAATTTAATCACTCCTGCCACTTCAACAACAATCACTCGTTACATTTAAACAACAACACTCCTGACATTTAAACAACACTCCTGACATTTAAACAACAAACACTCCTGACGTTTAAACAACAATCACTCCTGACGTTTAAACAACAATCACTCCTGATATTTAAACAACAATACTCCTGATATTTAAATAACAATACTCCTGACGTTTAAACAACAATCACTCCTGATATTTAAACAACAATACTCCTGACATTTAAACAACACCACTCCTGACATTTAAACAACAATCTCTCCTGACATTTAAACAACAACACTCCTGATATTTAAACAACAATCACTCCTGACGTTTAAACAACAATCACTCCTCACATTTAAACAACAATCACTCCTGACATTTAAACAACACCACTCCTGATATTTAAACAATAATTACTCCTGAATTTAAAACAATAATCACTAACATTCAGACAACAACACTGCACGATCACTTTCTCCGCAGACGAACTCCTGAAGCTGTCGGCGGCTCGTCGCGCCCAGCTCGAGGATGCCATCAAGTTGTACAGCTTCTTCGCGGAGTGCGATGATTTCGACAAGTGGATGAAGGACAAGGAGAAGATGCTGAAGACTGACGACGGCGAGGAGAGCGTCGACACTGCCAAGAGGAAGTACGAGGTGGGATCCCAATGCCTTCATCTTTTTAAACTCCTTACAGGCCAGCAGAACATTAATGACACCTGTAGCTTGCAGTTCAGGTTTTTTTTAATATAAATTTTATTTATTTAAGTTTATGGCTTGGCAGCTAGGCCTTTCAGCCAGATCTTAGATTCAATGTAGTTTCTTCATTTTCTTAAGCCTATGGGTATCACAGCTGAACTGTAGGTAATCATCAGCTAGTGCCATTCAACGGAGTTCTTGTGACAACTCAAAAGGCCACATTTAACTATACAGTTCGCATTTCTCACAAAACACATAATTACTACTCAAAAACGATCAATATCCTACAGCTATTGTTCATTTTAGAGTAATTTTACACATTTTTAGAAAATAAAACTGCACAGCACAACGTCCCCTTTCAGTTCCCGCCAAAAACTCCTTTTTAACATAAACAAAACCAACTAAAGAACAACTGCTTTATATATATAAAAATATAAAAGAAACTCGTGTTAGTTACACTATTTATAACTCAAGAACGGCTGTACCGATTTGGCTGAAAATTGGTGGCGAGGTAGCTTAGAACCAGGAGACGGACATAGGATACTTTTTGTCCCGTTGGAACCGGTAGGTGGCGCTGAGATCGCGTTCTAGAATCCTAATCACTTGGACCGATTTTGGTGATTTTGTTTTTGTGTGTTTGAGTGGGTCCCCGGATGGTTCAAATCCACAATTGGAACCGGTAGGTGGTGCTGGGATCGGGTCCTAGATTTTTGTTCTTTCCGAGCATTAGTTGCGCAAATACTTGAATAGCTTTAGAAATAATATATTGGGTTCACAGTGGATTTTTTTTATTGCGAAGTTTGCAAACAGTCAGATGGCCCGTATAATGGAAAGCGGTTACTGTCGACTATAAACGTTTGCAACACCAGGAACGAAGTCATATCCGGGACCTGCTGGAACGGAGAAAGAATACGATTTCCTGCGTTGTGGCGGTCTGTCGTAAGAGGCAAAACAACCCACTGCCAGGTGGTAGGGTATTTACACGTCTGGATGACTACCATCCCTGGTCTAGAGTATGCCGCCATAACAACTTTGAGTTGTGTTTTGGCATCATTCGCCAGGTTCCAGTTTCTCTTTCAAGGCCGGCAGCACCTCTCGCAATGCTGATGTTCATAGGCGCCGGTAACCAGTTTCGATCACACTTGGGCCGTCAGCGTGTCTGCTATGCTTCAGCAATAAATAAGAAAGTCAAAGCTTTGCCTACCCGCCATTAGGTTGGCTAAGAGGGGTGGAATAGAGAAGTAAGACAGGAGGAATGAAACCGGGAGTTGCTCGCGAGGGACGAAGTGGACCAGCGAAACTTTCACTCATTTTACGAATTACGATTACCTCCAGGCTAACCGTTTCACTTGGATATTCTGTGTTGGCGTGGTATCACACCGTCCTAGGCCAACCTAAGAGCTCTAATCAAGATCATGATTCCAGAATGTCATTATCAAAATATCTATTGTTCTTTCCCAGCGTGGAGCTGTTCAGCCGCACATGCGACGAGGCTCTGGACTGGATGGGTGAGAAGGAGCAGCAGCTGGCCGCCAGCTCCTCCCCGGCGTCGGACCTCCGCACGGTCAGGGCTCTGCAGAGGAGGCACGCCCAGCTCGAAAGGGAGCTGGAGCCTCTGAGGGAGAAAGTCAACACCGTCAGTCTACTGGCCGATTCGTGAGTATCAAATTTTTAATGTACGCGAAAGAAAGTGCATACCACAACTACTATCTTTTTAATAAAAATTAATACTTATGAAAATGGAAAAATATTTTTTACATATAAAACATTGTTCTAATAAAATATATTTTTAACATATAAAACATAGTTCTAATCAAAAATATTTTTTACATATAAAACATTATTCTAATAAAAATATGTTTTACATATAAAACATTGTTCTAATCAAAAATATTTTTTACATATAAAACATTATTCTAATAAAAATATGTTTTACATATAAAACATTGTTCTAATCAAAAATATTTTTTACATATAAAACATTGTTCTAATAAAATATATTTTTTACATATAAAACATTGTTCTAATCAAAAATATTTTTTACATATAAAACATTGTTCTAATAAAAATATGTTTTACATATAAAACATTGTTCTAATCAAAAATATTTTTTACATATAAAACATTGTTCTAATCAAAAATATGTTTTACATATAAAACATTGTTCTAATAAAAATATGTTTTACATATAAAACATTGTTCTAATAAAAATATTTTTTACATATAAAACATTGTTCTAATCAAAAATATTTTTTACATATAAAACATTGTTCTGATCAAAAATATTTTTTACATATAAAACATTGTTCTAATCAAAAATATTTTTACATATGAAACATTGTTCTAATAAAATATATTTTTTACATATAAAACATTGTTCTAATCAAAAATATTTTTTACATATAAAACATTGTTCTAATCAAAAATATTTTTTACATATAAAACATTGTTCTAATAAAAATGTTTTACATATAAAACATTGTTCTAATAAAAATATGTTTTACATATAAAACATTGTTCTAATCAAAAATATTTTTTACATATAAAACATTGTTCTAATCAAAAATATTTTTTACATAGATAGATAGATAGATAACTCTTTATTGTACACCAATAAAAGGATGAACTTAAAGACTAAAATTATATCTAGTTATGTACAGAGGGCGGTCTTATCGCTAAAAAGCGATCTCTTCCAGACAACCCCAGAAATGAATTGAGATGATAATGGCGATGGTGGTATACGTAACATATAGTACAAAATACTTACATTTTAATAATAAATACATACATTATATATATATATATATATATATATATATATATATATATATATATATATATATATGCAGAAATTTTATATATTACATAGATATATACTTAATATACATACCATACAAATACATATCTACAAAATATATAAATGTTTATAAGTGAATTTAAATATCATATTCCAACGGCAGGTAGTATTTTTTGGTCATAGATTTTCCCGGGAGCGGTTTGCAGTTGTAGTTGTTGTGCGTAAAAGTTTACTTATTTCAACACAGTTTACACTAAAACGACAGCTTATATTCTTTTTTTAAATGCTGTGGTACTTTGTGTCTCGATAATCCCGCGGGAATTTCAAGTAAATTTTTATCCGTGCAAGAACGGAGAAAGAATACAATTTCCTGCGTTGGGGCGGCCTGCCGTAAGAGGCGACGAAACAACCCACAGCCGGGTGGTAGGGCGTTTGCCCGACTGGATGGCTACCACCCCTGGACTAAAGTATGTCGCCATAACAACCTTGAGTTGTGTTCCGGCATTAGTGACCAGGTTCCAGTCTCCCTTAAGAGAGCAGCAGCGCATTTGTAGCACCTTTGGTCTTGCAAATGTCTATAGGCGATGGTAACCGCTTTCCATCAAGTGGGCCGTCTGCCTGTCCGCTGAACTCGTACAATAAAAAAAAAGTCAAGCGTGGACGAAGTCGCGGGCATAGAGTACAGATTTGCCGTATGTACATAAATGCAGTCAATTTATAATCGTGATGATGAATTGCATTTAGGCAGACCCTTAAGTATTTCGAGGGCTTCAATTCCTACAATATAATAAAATAAATGATTTGATGTTTTACATGCAGCTTAAAAACTTGGTATGAAGTACACAAGTAAGATATTTAAGTAATAATTTAGTGCTTTGTTTTCTATGTTTTTTTATGTGACATATTTTTTTTTTAAGTTTAAGGCTTGGCAACTAGGCCTTTAAGCCAGACGCCGTTGTATTGTAGGCTACAATCGACGTCATTCAACGGAGTTCTTGTGAATGGTTATATAATTCACATTTCTCGCAAAAACACATTATTACTACTCAAAAACTATGAATATCCTACAACTATTGTTCGTTTTAGAGTAATTTTACACATTTTTAGAAAATAAAACTGCACAGCGCAACGTCTCCTTTCAGTTCCCGCCAAAAACTCCTTATGTGCTCATCGTCAGCTCATTCGTTCCGTACTCAATTAAATCCCTCCGCTTCTCATAGCTACAAAAGACACACGAGCTATTTTCGCTTATGGCGATGGAAGTGTGTTGGAAAGGGATGCATATACACTCGTATATTCGTTATGTACAATGTTATCACTATTTGAAAGCAGAACATTGATACATCATTTACATAAAATATAATAGTAATAACACCTCGTACCTGACTCCGGGGGCCAAAGTAAGGCCCCCGCCTTCGTGCTTGCCTTAGCCGGCCGGCACGGAGTGAAGATCGCTAGAGCTAAGACTCGAGCTCCAGGGGTGGAAGTGATAAATGGCCTAACGTCGGAAGTAGCTTCGGTGAACCTGCAGCCCACCTCTCGACACCCCTTAGCCACTCACACCCATGTTGGCCCTGTCTTCTATGGCATCTTTCTGTAACTATGCAGGGAGTGGCGAGTCACCGTCTGCCAAATTTCCATGTTCCCTGAACATTGCGACGGGCAGACGCCATAGACCCCATATTCCCAGACCCCTAGTACCATTAGCAGTTCACCACAATAGTCCGGTACTTTTTGTCCTCATTTCCCACAATAGTCCTACATTGGCTGGGGCTTGTCTTTGGGTGCATTACTATATAGTGTAGACAGGGATAACCGCCGGTCAGTGTCACGCCACATTTACATTGAATTTGTCAAGGGTCCTCTACGTGTTGGCCTTCTCATGGCCCCACGCAAGCCCTCCCAAAAGTCCGGGCCATTTTAATGGCCCATGGTCTTGAAAGACATACAGTATAATAATTATATTGGCCCATTTTTCCATGTTCCCCGAACACTGCGACGGGCAGACGCCATAGTCCCCATACCCCCAGATCCCTAGTTCCACTAGCTTAGAAACGAGTTGGTAAGAGTAACATGACATTTTGTACTGAACTAAACCAATGTAACCACTGCAAATTAGGTGAGGAGATTTGTATGGTTTGAAGCGATGAGGCCGGTGAGGCGGTGTGCGTCATTCCCTCATGTCCCGTACAAAACTTCTAGTTCGGAAATGTTCGTGAGGAATCGGATATGCTCGGCCTCGGTCACCTCATTTTACTAGCAGTCTTTGTCATGTGAATGTCCATAGAGGCATTATTGTACTGTTGTCCTCGTTCCGTCGTTCCTCTTACATTTGACGCGTGAGTAGTAGCGGGACAACATTTTCAGTTCACCCCAATAGCCCGGTACTTTTTGTCTTCATTTCCTCGTATTAAAAAAAGGAGTAATCGATGATGGAAATTTCTCTTGGCACAGAGTGAAGTCCCAATACCCAACCGAGAAGGCGAACGTGGAAGCCCGCCAGCGGCAGATCCACGAGATGTGGGAACGTTGCCAGGCGCAGGCCCGGGAACGCAGGAACAGGCTCGAGAGCGCCGTGGGCCACGAGATATTTGGACACAGCAGTGCTCAGCTCCAGGCCTGGTTGCTGGTAAGGGTTTCTCTTTCAACTACAGTGTAGTGTTACGACCTGAGCGCCGACAAAAGACAAATTCACACCTTCATACCTGTAGACGTTTTATTACCTTTGCGGCATGCAGACTTCTTTTGTTTAATTTGTGTTTCAAATTTTTGATTATCAAAACAGCCCTTGTGTATTGTAATATTTTAAGGTGGTCATTAGCCAGGTGTGTTTCTAGGAAATTCAGTCGATTTGACCGCGTGGGTCGAGCAGACATATTGTATTTGTACAGAGTAAAGCAATGCCCCAACGGAGGGATGAGTCAGTCGAGCGATAACCACAAGCGGAGCAAGACTGTACATTCGGTAAACTATTTAGTGACGGACTTTGCGCGTGTTATTGAATCGTGCTTTACCTTTGGACTGGTTGTGTTCAGTGTGTTATACGTGTTTGTATAGTTCTAATAAATTTTATAGTAATTCCAACGGTATTACAATTCGAGTCCTGCAACTCGTAACAGTATGATCAATTTTGACGGAGAGAACGATCTGTCGTTTTATTCGATAATTAAATAAAAACTTAACTAAATTAGTAACTAACTACGGATCAGTATGGCGATCCAGCGAGGAAACGTAGCCAGCCTTCTGGGCACCTTACCCATAGAAGACGGTGATCTGGGCTCAGTGTTCTACTTATAGTCTTGAGGGACTATGGGTAGAATACAATACAAATAAGTTAAGTTTTCTTGCATTGTATTCGATTATATATATGTATAGTTTCACATGAATTAATTTGGTCATATTTCAACTAAATTATACATAAGTATATATACAAATTAAAATTAAACTATAAAATCTAGTCCCAGACCGCTGTCAGTTGGAAACGTGCCCAAAAGACTGGCCACATTGCCTCGCTGTATCGCAACGCTAATGCGTTGTCCGAGGTAGAGACCAGTCTTTTGGTCCTGATTATAATTAGGGGTCGACCGACTGATCGCCCCGGATATCGCTGGAATGACCTCGTGGAAGCCGACTTGCGAGATCTTCAGGCGTGTAATTGGCAGGAAATTACGCTGAACAGGCAAGAGATTTATTTTTTATTTCTTGACGAGGTGAATTCTTTTGCGGACACTCCACTCCTCGGGGACATGACAGTGGGGTAGAGTGGTACGGAATACCTACTGTCCACCTCGATGCTCCTCCTGGCGTCATATGCCAGGACCACAGGAACCAGCTGTGGCCTATGCCGCAACCTTGGCTGAAAAAGGCTCACCTTGGTCCGGATGGTTGGTTCTCATCAGCAACTCCAGTCCGATTTGGAACAAGAGAGGTGCTCGCGGCATACCTTGTCGCCCTTTTCTTGGTGGCCTGAATACGAGTGATGGTTTAGTCGTCCTGGTGGACCAGCTCTACCAAAAGGTCATAAGTCTCTTAGCCACAGCAGTTAGTTTCTTAAATAATGAGTAAAATAGTCTAAGCCGGTTTCTGCAGAAGCTCTCGTTAAACTGCTGAGTGAATCATGACCAGCTTCTTGGGTCTGAAGTTTTGATCGCAAGCAGGTTGTATCCCAGAGCTATATATTTTTTCAGTAAATATTTGATAATATAATAATCAGACGCCCAGACTATAGTAAATAAGTACTATACCATGAATCGAACCCGGAGCCTCTGCGGTAGGCCGGCAAAGGTTTAGCGCGCTCATTTATCTGCATGTCTAATGGCAGAGTTGTCTTTACCATATTGAGCTCCGGTGTGCGATAAGCAGTCCTCCTTGCCAAAAATAGAAAGTAATTTATTTTTGGCGTAAACCTAAACTTTACGATCGCTCATATCTGTCCGTCTATTCGCCACATGGCGTGGTATGTATAGATAGGAGGAGGAGATATATTATATCCGTGCAGGAACGGAGAAAGAATACAATTTCCTGCGTTGGGGCGGCCTGTCGTAAGAGGCGACTAAACAACCCACAGCCAGGTAGTAGGGCATTTGCCCGACTGGATGGCTACCACCACTGGTCTAAAGTATGTCGCCATAACAACCTGGCATTAGTGATCAGGTTCCAGTCTCCCTTAAGAGAGCAGCAGCGCATTTGTAGCACCTTTGGTGTTGCAAATGTCTATAGGCGATGGTAACCGCTTTCCATCGAGTGGGCAGTCTGTCTGTCTGCTGAGTTCCTCCAATAAAAAAAAAAGATAGGTATAAGACAATCGTTTTGCGTCCCTAGGAGTCTGAGTAGTGGAAGTTAAAGGTGGAAGGTTGATTGTAGTGGAAATATAGGATGAAAGAAACAATGTGTGACTTCCTCTGCGAAGTCCCGATGACCTACTTCCTCTATCTCATGTTTCCTATCCGGATTGGATTCCATCCCCCTAACCTCTATAGCATTCCTCCCGCCTGATCCCGCTATCCCATTTTATCTATTCCGTTCGTGCTATCCACATTGTCAAAGGTTGGCAACGCGTTAGCTTCGCCCCTGGCGTTGCAAACGTCTGTAGGCGACGGTAACCATTTTCCCTTAGAGTGGCCGCTACTGTCAAAATTTTCTGTAAATTCTTGTTTAATAATGACGATTCTCTTTATCCAACAGAAAGTGCGTGAACAACTGGCCCAAGAGTGCACGGCGAAGGATGTGGCCACCGCTGAGAACCTCCAGAAGCAGCACCAAGAGCTTCTGGATGACATCAAGACGCACGATGACGAGTGAGTAAATGAAAAATAAAAACACGACTCGCAGTGTCCAGGGGTCTGGTGTTGTAGTCCTTTTGTGACACCTATGCTATAATACATACATACATAACTTCACGCCAGTTCCCTTGCGGGGTAGGCACGTACAGCAGAGCGCCATTCAGGCTTATTCTTACACACCTCACTTGCTTCTTTGACATTCATATGATATGGATACTCAGCACGCTCTCTTCGCTCGCTCGGCTCGCTCACTCCATTGCAAGGATGTAAAGTGGTTTGATAGAGTGTGACCATACCTTAAGACGACTTCGGTCATGTCCTCTTCTTGCGGCGGCGGCTGTCGCGGCGGTAGAGACGGCAGCACCGTCGATTCTGAACGACACAGTTGTACTCTTTATAATCGCTTATTGTTGGGCATTAGGGAAGCAGTTAATTGGAGCTTACATATTTTCTACATACATACATACATAACTTCACTACAGTTCCCTTGCGGGGTAGGCACGATCAACAGAGCCTCATTTAGGCTATTCTCACACACCTCACTTGCTTCTTTGACATTCATAGCCCTTGTCATGCACGCTCGTCTGTTCTTAAGGCTCCTGGCATCACCTTCTGCTAGTACACGATAGATTTGATCATGGAAGGTGTGTCGTGGCCTTCCACGACTTCTGCATCCATCCCCTTTTGCATTGTATATCTGTTTAGTCATTCTTTCCACATGCCCGAACCACCGGAGCATTCCTTTCCTTACCTTCACCCCGACACTCTCTTACTTCGGTATGCTATAATAAGCCTGTAAATGGTTCAAGTTTGTACAATGCGTTTGAAAATGTGAAAAATATCAGGAGGTATCATTTGTACCGGAGAGTTAGACCTGTAGATTTAGAAAATGCAATTTTTAGAATTTTTGTCTGTCTGTTAGAGCATCACTTGAAATTTACTGATCGGATTTAAACGAAAGTCGATATAGAAGCTAACTTATATCCCGGGGCATAACTTGGGATACTTTTTATCCCGGAAAATGACGTCGTTTCCGCGAGATAGACTTAAATATCGACAAAAATGACGCTGCGATTGCGTCTTTTTTAAAAGCTACTTAACGTATATGAATGAACCTGGACACAGACATTACTTTTTATTCCGATAAATGTAGTAGTTTCTATAGAATAGACGGATTTGTCAAATAGATGGCACTTCAATCGTGTTTTTCCAATTCACTAATATAATAAATACCTGCGATGTCATTGGTTGTATTACTTGAAATCAGGTTGGCTTCGACTCACCTCCATGTTTTGCTGCGCAGATGTCTAAGACTATGTGGACTTAGTTTCTTTCTTGTTATTTTATGTAAAAAACCGAATAAGGAAGTACATAATGTTAAAAGTAAATGTGGGACAAATTTGGTCTTTAACATAATTCTTGACATTCGCAGGTTCAAAGAAGTAATCGGTCTCGGTAAACAGCTGTTAGCGAATAATCCAGGGCTTACCGACGTGTCGGACAAGATTAAGGCGCTGGAAGCCGAACAGAAAGCCGTCCACAAGGGTACGTATCCCGATCGAAGGACCAAATAGGCCTGTTTCAATACTCTAGCCCAGTTAAACATCCCTATTAATATTATAACTGCGAAAGTCACTCGTGTCTGTTTGTTACTCTTTCACGGATTGTTTTTTATTGGATGAGTTCAGCGGACAGGCATATGGCCTGAAAGCGGTTACCATCGCCTATGGACATTTGCAACAGCAAAGGTGCTACAAATGCGCTGCTGCTCTCTTAAGGGAGACTGGAATCTGGCCACTAATGCCGGAAGAAAACTCAAGGTTGTTATGGCGATATACTCTAGACCAGTTGTGGTAGCCATCCAGTCGGGCAAATGCCCTACCACCTGGCTGTGGGTGGTTTTGTCGCGTCTTACGACAGGCCGCCTCAACGCAGGAAATTGAATTCTTTCTCCGTTCTTGCAAGGATAAAAACTACTGGACATTTACAAATAAATGAAAACATTAACCAATATTATATTCTACGTCTAATCCCTCAACACAATAAGTAGAATACTGATTCTAGGTCATCGAAGTTAATGGGTAAGGCTCCTAGAAGGCTGGCCACGTTTCCTCGCTGGATCGCCATACTGATCCGTTCGTTGGCCAAGGTAGGCACCAGCCCTTTGTACACCTGAAGAGTCAATAAGTCATTTTGGTAGATCGTTATAGAGGCTCATGGCCTCAGAAAAATAAAAATCGCCTTGCTAGGGCTATGTATGTGACTGTCAACCCTCGTATTCTTCTGTTGTTGAATCGGTTCTGTTGTTGCGCAGATTGGCAAGACAAGGATGCGTACCTGAAGCAGCTGGTGCAGCTCCAGTGCTTCAACAGGGAGGCCGACCAGATCGACGCCTCCAGCGGAGCGCACGAGGCCTACCTCGATTATAAGCAATTCGGGGTAAGACAGCAAATTCATTTCTACAGACATATATACATATCACACCTGTTTCTCATAGGAGTAGGCAGAAACATCGGACCTTCAGGTTTTATGGTTTTGGCACACATATTCCTTTTTATTTATTTTTGAAGTTTACTCCTGAAGAATCGGTTTTCATATAAGGCCCCTAGTATGGAAATTTTATGAGAAATGAAATAATATAGATGTTAACTCAAAAACATCATGTTATTTTATTATACTATATCGAATAAAATAAGATTTAATATAATATCCATCAGTGGATATTGAAAGACAGTCGTACGGAGTAAACTCCAGTCGTGCGGCGGAGCCGACACACACATTTTTTAATATTGTTCAGAATAACTGCAGTATAGTCATGGTGGGTACAGTACGACCGATGAGTCTTGACCCGTCTGAACATAGGCTTTGCGAACTTTCGCGCATGTACACTCGTGAAGAAAACAGTTATGGGCTATTATGTCATTCAATATAATATATTAAACTTCTTTATTTTATGACAAATGTAAAGCAATGCACATTTACTATGTAATGTATATTTAGAACTGAACTGCAAACACTAGTCACAATGATGAAAGATGACTGTCAGGCGAGAGGCTTACATTTGAATGCGAAGAAAACAAAGGTTATGGTGTTTGAAAGAGAAGAAACCAGAACGAATGCAAGGATAATGGTCGATGATGTTATGCTGGAGCAAGTGAATGAGTTTGTATATCTTGGATGTGCTTTTAGCAGGGATGGAAGGTACACCGCTGATATAGAAAGAAGAGTGAATTTGGGGAATAGTGTGAATGGAGCGTTAGGTAAACTTCTAGGTGCTAAGAACCTCAGCCAGAAGGCGCAACTCGCCGTACACAACGCGGTGCTGGTACTTACGCTCACGTATGGAAGCGAGAGTTGGGTATGGAAGAGAGAGCATGGAAGTAGAGTAAACGCGGTCGAGGTGCGAGCACTGCGCAAAATCTGCGGAGGGACGCTCGCGGACCGCGTTCGTAATACCGAAGTAAGAAAGAGAGTTGGTCTGAAAGAGAGTGTCGGGGTAAAGCTAAGGAAAGGAATGCATGATGAAAGAATGACTAAACAGATATACAATGCAAAAGTGGATGGATGCAGAAGTCGTGGAAGGCCACGACACACCTTCCATGATCAAATTGATCGTGTACTAGCAGAAGGTGATGTCAGGAGCCTTAAGAACAGACGAGCGTGCATGACAAGAGTTATGAATGTCAAAGAAGCAAGTGAGGTGTGTAAGAATAAGCCTAAATGGCGCTCTGTTGTTCGTGCCTACCCCGCAAGGGAACTGGCGTGAAGTTATGTATGTATGTATATTTACAAATTAAATGTAGAGTGCTTTTATAACTATGAATCATTATTAAGTTTATGAAGTTTTTATATCTTCTCGCCTGACGACGGAACACTACACTGCGCTTTGGCATATTTGGTGGAATAAGTACAAATCACACTTTGCGCGAAGAAGTTAACGACTCGAAAATTTAACAACAACGCAAAGCTTAACAAAAATAATAGGTCAACAATAACAACAACGAAACTGTAATCGATTGTACTCGAGAGTGTGAAAAGTATGTTCTGCGCAACCACTTGGCGCTAACTTCAGACGGGCCAAGACTCATCGGTCGTACTGTATACGTCGCGGTCAAGAACTCCAAGTGTCCAGATTGACTTTTGGTAATTTCAACAATTCGATGAATTCATAACGCCAGAAGTAACCAGACAACTAGACCTTCGTCATTATTAGATACATTTCGTGCTTGACTCGAATTCTTACAAGTCAGAGACAAAATTTTGTATCTACTCCAAAAATGTTTAATTTTACAAAAAATTGTGGCTAATAATACCACACCCAAACTACTATGCATACTGCTGTCATTCACATGTTTTGATAGCTTACATATTTATCTGTAAACAGTGAATTGAGTCCATTCTATAATAATATAAAATTCTAAACAGGCCGTGTCTGTACATTGAAGCTATTTAAAAAAAACAACTGGAATAGACTATGTAAATAATTAAGAACACGATGCAATTTTTTTATTAGATTTCTTAAAATTGCGCCACATTTCATCCTGAGAATCCCGCGGGTATTTCAAGTCGAGCGTGGACGAAGTTGCGGGCATATACTAGTAGTTTAAATGAGACAGTAACTATGTGTGTCTGTTACGCTCCTACGAAAAAATCACGCTAGTGATTTTGCTGATGTATATATATATATATATGTACTTTTAATACCGAGAATGGACATAGCATATTTTTTAACCCAGAACATGCCATAGTATCCAGGATAAAATCACATAAATTTTCCCGGGGCGAATAGCGCTTAGATGCAAATTGAATACAATGTAACCACCTGTGTTTGCTCTCAAAATGAAGTAGGGTCTATTTACTGATTTGTAGTTTAAAAAGGTGTGGCCATGTGCGAGTCGGATATGCAAATGCCCAGTTTTTTTTTTTTTTTACATAAAATACAATAATTATATGGAAACTCTGGGTCCGTGGGGTCCTAACGCTCTAAAACTCCATCGAGATGTCGCCGACCGTTTAGTAGACTTCTTACGCGACCAAAAGGCTGGCGTGGCTATTTTGCTCAAAGGCTAAGTATTGCTATTCAACGTGGTAACGCCGCCCGCCTTTTGGGAACGTTCCCGGCAAGTGACAGTTGTTCTAGTTTTCAATTTTTTTATTTTGTTCTAGTTTTTAATTTTAGGTTTATTTTTCATACTATAGTTTAGTATGACTAAACAGATATACAATGCAAAAGTGGATGGATGCAGAAGTCGTGGAAGGCCACGACACACCTTCCATGATCAAATTGATCGTGTACTAGCAGAAGGTGATGTCAGGAGCCTTAAGAACAGACGAGCTTGCATGACAAGAGTTATGAATGTCAAAGATGCAAGTGAGGTGTGTAAGAATAAGCCTAAATGGCACTCTGTTGTTCGTGCCTACCCCGCGAGGGAACTGGCGTGAAGTTATGTATGTATGTATGTATGTATAGTTTAGTTTTTGGTATTTAATTGTATTTTTCTTTTAATATTCTTTAGAATTCATGCATATTATATATATATATATATATATATATATATATATATATATATATATATATATATATTATATATATTATTGCAGGAGATCAGCAGACAGACAGACGGCCCACTGGACGGAAAGCGGTTACCATCGCCTATGGGCATTTGCAACACCGAACGTGCTACAAATGCGCTGCTGCTCTCTTAAGGGAGACTGGAAGCTGGTCACACAACTCAAGGCTGTTATGGTGGCATGCTCTAGACCAGAGGTGGTCGCCAGCCAGTCGGGCAAATGCCCTACCACCTGGCTGTGGGTTGCTTGGTCGCCTCTTACGACAGGCCGCTCCAACGCAGGAAATTGTATTCTTTCTCCGTTCCTGCACGGGGATAGCTATAAAAGAATGAAAAGGGATAATAAAAACAAGAGATTTTATTGGGTTCCTACAATACACTAAAAATAATTATATTATATTCTGTTTGTTTATGTTTTAGTCGTCAGTGGACGAGGCCGAAGCTCTGGTGAAGCGGCACGAGGAGTTGGAGGCGAGGCTGGTGGCGCAGGACGACAGGCTCACCGCCTTCGCCCAAAGAGCTCAGGCCCTGGAGCGGATACCACACTACGCCGCTAACCAGTAAGTGTCTTTTGGCTTGGGAGAAGATGCTAGGAGTTACCGTCGCAGCACTCAAAATTTGTTATCTTGCAGCCAGTTGCTGAAGCCGTCTAACAGTGAGAGGACCAATCTGATGGAAAGTGGTTATCTACGAACGGAAGTGTTCGGAGTAACATATTATAATAAAACTACGTTCTAACGGTTTTAAGCGCGGTATTTTGTTCGATTGCATGACAACTGAAAAGTGGCTAAAACGTCGGAATAATAAAAATCTTTAAAACTTAAGAAAGTACAACACATTATAAATTATTTTGTTTGTTTTCGTTGCAAGTAATTAGCAGATATATATATAGTAATTCTAATTAATATTTTACAAATATATAAGGTCGGCTCGGTGAGACAGAGTTAGTTGATTTTTGACTGCGATCGAGGCGTTACTAAATATAACATTAACATTCGAAACGGGAATGTCACATCAACAGACTGCGCATTTTGTATTATTATGATTTTCTGGAAAGGTAAGGAAAGGAATGCTCCGGTGGTTCGGGCATGTGGAAAGAATGCATGATGAAAGAATGACTAAACAGATATACAATGCAAAAGTGGATGGTTGCAGAAGTCGTGGAAGGCCACGACACACCTTCCATGATCAAATCGATCGTGCACTAGCAGAAGATGATGTCAGGAGCCTTAAGAACAGACGAGTGTGTATGACAAGAGTTATGAATGTCAAAGAGGCAAGTGAGGTGTGTAAGAATAAGCCTTAATGGCACTCTGTTGTTCGTGCCTACCCCGCAAGGGAACTGGCGTGAAGTTATGTATGTATGTATGTATGTATGATTTTCTGGCCCTACGATTTGGACCTGTAAATTACGTGTGTTTATTTCTAATAAAGTTTATGATTGATATGATAATCCTTTTATAGGCAATTTATTTAAGTATAAAACTGAAATTAAAAATAAAAAAATAAAATAATTAACGTTCTACTAATTTTATATATACTCGTATACTTTATTTTTATTATTTTGACTTTGATTTCATTAATATTATTATTTTGTTTTTTTTTTGTAATATTATGACTTTTATTTTTAACATGTGTCACGATTTTTTTTTATGACATGATAATTATGACTTAAGAATGATATAGATAAATAGACAAATTGTAGTTTTTGTTTTGTGTTGTATTATTTAATTCCTTTTTTATTTTATATCTAATATTCCAAAATTGCATCAAATTTATTATAATTTTCTTATAGTTGTATGAGTCAAATGCGTAACAAGAATTATTTTTTTTGTGGAAACTTAGTTGATATGTGTATTAAATAAATAGATTTCAAACTGCATTTAAATTCGATTTCTGAATTACGTATATATTATGATTATAATTTATTGAATTTTTAGTATCGCAGCCCGCCGCGCCGCGGTGCTGCAGCGTCGTGACGGCGTGCGGCAGGCGGCGGCCGAGCGACGCCGCGCGCTTTTGGCTAGTTTGGCTTATCAACAAGTAAGTCTTGCAATTATTTAGTAGTGCTTCAAGAATTGGAAGAAGAATGT
Organism: Dendrolimus kikuchii; assembly: GCA_019925095.2. Classification (NCBI taxonomy): domain Eukaryota; kingdom Metazoa; phylum Arthropoda; class Insecta; order Lepidoptera; family Lasiocampidae; genus Dendrolimus; species Dendrolimus kikuchii. The sequence goes on along the minus strand of CM034415.1, from coordinate 808,634 downwards.
GGTAGTGCCACGTTAACACAACAGTCGAGATTGTTTGAAAATTTACCGGAAAAAGAAGGTTATCAAAAATATATTATATACTAGAGTTTACCCCGCGGCTGCGCCGCGGGTCAACCTCTGGTGCGTATCTCTTGTTTAAAAAGCAAGTGGTACAGGTTACATTGTATTAAATTTGTATGTATTTGCCCCCGAAAGATTCACTTCATTTTATATCGCAAACTATACCACACCCGTCTATATGTAAACTACATAAATGACAAAACTTGACAAAAATGACAAAATAGATAACATGGGCCAAGTGGACCAACTGGACCCAGTGGACCCAGTGGACCCAGTGGAACCAGTGGACCCAGTGGACCCAGTGGACCCAGTGGACCCAGTGGACCCAGTGGACCCAGTGGACCCAGTGGACCCAGTGGACCCAGTGCACCCAGTGCACCCAGTGCACCCAGTGCACCCAGTGGACCCAGTGGACCCAGTGGACCCAGTGGACCCAGTGGTCCAAGTGGACACTGTGGTCCAAGTGGACCCAATGGACCTAGTAGACGAAATGGACAAAATCACAAAACCTGTCCTAGTTTCCGGGATAAACTTTACATAAATCTATCCCAAAATGTATCCCATTATCCGGGATAAAAAGTATCCCTTGGGCACTCTCGGTATTCAAATTATATATGTACCGAGTTTCAGCCAAATTGGTCCAATAGTCTTTCCATGAAAGGATTACAAACAAAAAGACAAATATATTTTTATCCCGGAAACTATCCCATTTTTCGGGATAAAAAATATCTTATGTTCATTCTCGGCATCTAAAATATCTATATATACTGAGTTTCAGCCAAATCGGTCCAGTAGTTTTTCCGTGAAAACGGAACAGACAGACAGACAGAGTTACTTTCGCATTTATAATATTAATAGGGATAGGGATTAGCAATTACAATCGCCTAGTAAAAAAAATGTCATTTTAGTAATAAAAATCACAAATTAACAATTACTTGTTGGGCTCTTTGTAAATGTAAGGTATAGGGGTACGAAGTACGAGTGAGAGGAGGCTCCTTGTATACCTTGGTCCCGTTCTATTAAGTTAAATAGACGTCTTTTGGTTATAGCACATAGATTAAGATCCGAACACATTCCGCTTAATAAGTTTAAATACCTTGTGCGCAGAAGTGTGTCCCCAAATTGTGAAGTTTGCGACCTTGTCGAGGATGTGCCGCACTTATTAACAGAATGTGTCAGGACTGAACAAATGAGGAATAAAGTAATGAAGAGCGCAAGTTTTTGTACGTTTGATATAGGAATATTTAATAGTATTCTGTCAGTAGTAGATTTAAGTGAAATAATTTGATTTTTTAATCATAAATTACAATGGGACTGACATATTTTTTGTAAATAAAAGTCCCTTCAAAATAAAGAGAAAGAAAAAAAAACATATGTTTTATATACACGCATTAGAGACAAAACATAAAATGACTGCCTCGTAAAGGCAAAGTTGGTTGAACACCAGTCTGTAGTGTATTTATGTATGAACATTAATATTTAGAATAACGCTAGGCCGAGACCGGACACACTGCATAGTACTCGCAAAACTTTAATGCGTCTCTGAAGTACGCACAGGTCATTGCACAAAACATGATGATGAACTCCATTATGTCTTACGTTTAGAGCTAAGGGACGAAGTGTTGCGCTCTCATTGTTTCGTGTTGAGCTCGAGCTTATTTCAGGAGAAACGTATTTTAGCTTTGGGTATACATTATTTATAGTTGGTCTTTTAATTTACTGCTACGACCAACGTATTCTAAGAAGCTGTAATCTGTAGCCATCTAGGTATTTTATATTCTTTTTTGAAAGTAATTATCAAATTACTTTTCTATCATAATTACTACTGTTGTGCTACTATTGTGTTCTTTGTTCCCAGTTCGTGGCGGCCACTGAAGAGCTGCAAGCTTGGATCCAGGATAAGACGAGAACTGCCAAGGATCAGAGTTACAGGTAGGTATTTTTTTATATGGCTGTCGCCCCCTATGCGTTTGGACCACCGTCTAATATTATATTTTGTGTTATTTCAGGGATCTCGCCAACTTGGAGCGCAAATTGCAAAAGCACGAGGCTTTCGAGAGAGAACTACAAGCCAATGAGAAGCAACTTAGGAATGTCGAGAGCGTAAGTTCCAGTTTCAATCGAATTCCAAAAAAAATATTAAATATATAATGTATTCATGATTTATGTGTTTATCTCTTTTTAGTGTCGTTTTTTCGTTTCACCGAGTTTCAAATCGCAACGATTCTAAAGAAGTTTCACTTCGATAATAAAATATCGACAAAGTTTATATTATGTACGTCGCCGACATTGATGGTGTCGATTGGGCTTGTTGATAGATCGGCCAGTCTCTCCAGAAGTCGGACCCGAGCCGAGCGTCTGAGGTGTCGGACAGGCTGGACAGGCTGCACTCGGCCTGGGAGGCCCTCGTGGCCGCCTCCAGGGACAAGGGCAGCAAGCTGCGCCAGGCCGCGCAGCAGAGGCAGCATCGACGGTGGGTGGTTACGATATTGTTATTTGTAACTGATTTTCAAATGCATTTTTTTTTAATATTCCCTCTATTGGGGCACGAAAGCGAACATTCTATACTATATCTTCTATATTATAAAGAGGACGTTCTTTTATTTTTTACACAAGTCCCTACAATTCCCAGTGAAGCTGAATTAAACGACGTGACATGCTCAAGAATATATGTTTTTTCTACTGGAATTAGGGATGCAAACAAAACATCGATGTTTCCAAACATCGATGTATCGTTCGTAAAAATTGATGTTTTAACATCGATGTTGAAACCAAAACATCGACGATACATCGTTGTTCAAGAACGATGTTTTATCGTACATAGACGTAACGCGCCACCTTACGCTGTATTTTTCATATTTTTTCTTTTTGCCAGTAATAATTAATAATATAAAAGTTGATTATTAAATCTATTTCTATCATTTCTATTAAACATAACCATTTTTCTTAGATGTACATTTGTTTTAAATGGTGATAAGGATATGTTAGTGTGTGCCCACGCTGTTGAATAGTAAGTACGATAGTGAATGTGCGTAAAGGAAAAGACATATAAATAGAATAAATATAGTATTTAGTAGGATGAGAGCATTGAGAAGTGGGTGTGGTATTCCTTTGAAAGATGGAGTAACAGCGGCATAAAAGGATGATGTTGGTGAAAGCAAGAATTAAGAAAGGTGTGCTAAGGTGGTTTGGGCGATACATCGATGTTAAAAAAAAACGTTGTTTCATTTGCATCGCAGGAACAAGCGTCAAAAGCTTATGTAAATGGTGATAGAAAACATCGATATATCGTTCATAAACGACGATATTTTTAACATCGATATCCTAACATCGATGTTTTTTATGAGCGATGATAAATAACCATAAACATTCAATTTAATTAATGCGAAAATGGGTTAGTACTGTTCTCCAAATTCCGCCTTTCGGCACGCATATGTATGTAGTGGATGCACTTTTGATCTACGCTATGTTTTCCATTCATGTTTAAATCATAATTTCTAATCATAAAATAAATTATATATAAATATCTATTTCAATTTTCTTATTTATTTAATTTAATTTAATTTATCAATTACATAATGATCTACTTTTGTTATTGTTATTCAATGCCTATATGCCTATGTTAGCCAGGACGTAAAGATACGACTAACCAATGAGAGATGTGTGTAAAACTCGCTCTCATTGGTGGGAATTCAAAAATGTAAAAAGAGACACGGTTTTTGAATTCAGTTAGGAGAGACCATTTTGTACGAGAAAAAGATACTTACAAAAGTGAAAATAAAAAGTCAGTTTAAGAGTGAAGTTATATTTATTCAAGAGCCTTACATCACAAATATAATATCATAGCACACTCTTCATGTATAAGTATCCTATTTATAAATTATGATACAATATACTTACTTACTCTTACTCCGTTGGCTCAGCGACCCAAAGTGGGTCTTGGCCTCCGAAACGAGAGCATGCCACTTTTCTCGGTCCTGTGCGGTTTCTTGCCAATTACTGGCTCCTAGCTCCGAGAGGTCCGCCTCTACTCTGTCCTTCCAGCGATATTTAGGACGGCCGACCGGACGCCCCAAATATGCTTTCCTCACGCTGCGATCCTCTCCCATCCGTTCTACGTGGCCGAGCCAACGGAGGCGGTGAGCTTTTATTTCTCCTATTATATTAGGCTCGGCCACGAGATTCTCAATTTCGAGGTTACTTCGGACCCTCCAGCTACCATCCTTTTTTTGTTGGACCCATAGTCTTACGGAGAACCTTCCTTTCCGCTACTAAAAGCTGGTTCTCCTCCTCGAGGGTAAGCGTCCAAGCTTCGCACCCATACATCAGGATGGGCCGTATGACGGTTTTATAGATCTACGGCTAAAATACTAGATGAAGAAGCAAAGAAGGTTAGACTAAAAATAAATCACGAGAAAACAGAATATCGCCACATGAAGTGATACAGAAATATTTATATGCCACGCCAGAACCTTCGTGTCGGAGATGTTATGTATAAGGGGTAGTGGTGATGCGTTATAGGAGAATTTGCTGGGTTTGCTGGTTCGTATTTTTGTTATTTTGCATTTTTCACACACTGGGAGGATTGCGCCAAAGTACTTCAAGCGGGCTGCACAGTCACCGACACAAACACCAGGGTGGACGAAATACTTATACGACAAAACGCCCTGAGGTGTTGTGCAGCCCTGCATAAGATATCATTCCGGCTTCTGCGTCTCGTTCGCGCGAATGCTGCGGCGGATAGGACAGAGAAGGAAAGGACACTGGGAGGATATTCATACTTTTTTTTTTTTTCTTTACACGGTGTATATTGCGCCAACAGGTAGCCAAATTCAAATATCTGGGCTGCACAGTCACCGACACAAACACCAGGGAGGACGAAATACTTATACGGATACAAAACGCCCTGAGGTGTTGTGCAGCCCTGCATAAGATATCGGTGTCCAGGCTTCTAAATAGAAAAACTAAAGTCAGGATCTATGATACAATATATTTACCTAATAAAATGTCAACCAATAAATAGTAACTTAGATAACTTAGAACATAGTACATAGAAGTACAAAAATAATATTAATATACATGCCGCGACGATGGCAAGAGACCAGATGGAATGTCGTTGTTGCCATGGAAGATGGGACGCAACTTGTGTTGATACTTTGGTGGCTTCCCATCTCCCAGTTACAACCGTGACAGCCGGGGCCGCTGCCACAAACCAGGAGAGCCTAAAATGCCGCAGATATGTGTCCATTGGTAATGGGTACATGTTTGTGGCTTTTGGGGTTGAAATCCAGGGGCCCTGGCGACCTGGAGCTCATCACCTCTATCGAGACTTCTCAACGCATCTAATTGAGGTCTCGTGTGACCAAAAGGCTAGCTTGCACCTAGGGCAACGTCAGCGTTGCCATCCAACGTGGAAATGCGGCCAGCATTTTGGGCACTCTCCCCGCCGACAGCGACCTGGAGTCTATTTTTTACTTATAAAGTCTAGTTATATAAATGTATATATACCTACAAATACATATGTATATGTATTTTATGGATGTATAGGTTTGCGTTTGACCATGTCTCACCTGATGTCGAGTGATGACGCAGTCTAGGATATAGCAGACTTACTTAGAAGATACCTATTCCCTCGTGACTTAAAGACTTCGAGATTGTATTTGTCAGGAAAAACAGACTGCGTCAAATTATTCCACTCTTCGGCAGTGCACACCAGAAAAGATGATGCGAAACGCTTGGTTCTGACTGGTAGTGTTTCCACCATGTAACGATGCGTCTGGTTGTCCGATGGTAAAATGGGGATGGAGAAATCAGCTCGTGCAATTCTAAGGAACCCTCCCTGAAATGTATCCGATAGAAGATAATCAGCTCGGCGACCATGCGTCTATGCTCTAGACTGAATTCGAGGATAAAAAATTTGTACTTAAAGTTACCGTTTCCTGCTCTCTCTGGTATCTGAAGTATCCTTGAACTTACCTTTCGCTGCTGCTGAACTTTGATTATATACAAATACATAATTACCTGATTATTTTTTCTTTAAATGATTCGTTTAGATCCGTGGAAGACGCAAAAGCGCGTCTGATGGACCTGGAGCGAGCCTTGAAGAGCGAGGAGATAGGCACCGACCTCAGGAGTTGCAAGAGACTCTTGACACAACATCAGGTAACATTTATACGTTAGAATACACTTGTACTTTTTCGCAGCGTGCTTCTGTTACAAGAAGGCCGATCTAATAATTAATTAAATTTAATTGTAGATTATGGTTGTCGCATAATAATTAATTTACTTAGAGCGCTACTACGACATGTGCATCTGACCAAAGCCAAAGTCGGACTGGCTCATTACTCCGTTCGCATGCTTTTATACAGGAGCGATGACCGAGCGAGGCGCGTAGTGGGGTAATCGGTACAAAGCTATCCCATAATATTATCTACTCAGTAATACAACATACATACATATCGTTACGCCTGTTACTTATTAGGACATTACCACCAACCGAAATTATGTCTTGGAGCAAAAGCTATTAATTTGTTATTTTTTTCTATCATCTTCTGTTGTGTTCTGTTATTCTCTATTCTTTATGTGTAGGCTTTAGAGCTAGAGCTGCATCAGTGGGAGCAGAAGGCGACCGCTTTGTCAGTCCTGGGCGCCGACCTGGTCTCCGGGGGCCACTTCGACGCGCCGGCCATCGAGCGCGACAGCGCTGCGCTGCTCGAAGCGGTGAAAGCGCTGAAACCGCCAGCGGACAGGCGCCGGCAGGCGTTGGAGAGCAGTTTGCAGTGAGTTCAATACATTCATTGCCACACCCAGAGAGCTTAATGAACACTCAACTTGAGGGAAACAAACCTAGAGGGCCATCCATAAATAACATCACACTAATTTCATGATTTTTTGACCCTTCCCCCGTCCTTGTCACATTCGTGAGACTCCTCCCTAAAAATTATAAAATTAAAACAGCAGTTCCGTAATTAGTTTTATTTCCATTTAAATAATTTTTAATAATTTCTTCTTCCTCGGTTTGTTATGAGGAGGTTGGGGCCTCGAGGTATACCTCTTTACCCCGGCTGCAACTCAGTGGGCAACTACCCACCGGTAATTGGGTTTGGAGCTGCTGGAGTCTTCTCCGTATGGCGATGGCTTCTCAGCAGCTCTCGTTGGCCAATCTGCGGCGTTCGGTGGCCTTCGCGGGCTTTCCGCTGGCTACTTCCGCGGCTTAGTTGGCCATTCATTGGCGTTCGATGGCCATCTCGGGCTTTAGGTGGCCATCTGTGGCATCTGGTGGCCTATCAGCAGCTTTGTGGATTTTGCGACCTCACGCCATCGCCCTGATTAGGTGAGCGTATGAGATCACGAGGAGTCGGCAGCCAGGTGCGTTGATGGTCTGGTGGCCGTGCGTGTAGTGGAGCAATCCCGTGGAGTGACGTGTGGCCGCCATTGTCGGCGCGGTCGAACATTCGTCGCGCCATCTTCGCCACAAACTCCTCAACACTGGGTATGCCCACATCGCGAGCGATAACGTCGTTCCTGACGTACCGACCCGCTCCTGTACACACTCGCAGGGCGATGTTTTGTCGAGCCTGTATTCGGGATCTTCGAGTGGTCGAGCACAGCGCGTACCAAGCTGGAGCCGCATATGTAAGCCTCGAGCGGAGATAAGTCTTATAGACCCCGATCTTCGTCCTCAGAGGCAATTTGGAGTCGAGAACAGGCCGGAGCAGAGCGCCAGCGGCTCGCGTTTCATTTATGACGCGTTCAGCCTGCAGACACATGCTCAGCGACCTGTCTATATGCACTCCGAGGTATTTGACCGAGGTCTGCCACTCGATCTCCTGACCACGAAGCTTCAGCGGTTCCGGTTTGTAGCGTCGGCGGGTGACTAGTAGAGCGGCAGTCTTCCCCACGTTGACGGTCATACGCCACTTGTCAAGCCACACCGGGAGCTTATCAAGTACGCGTTGCATATGTCGGGCAGCCATATCTACACCTTGTGAGGTCGCAATAACGCCAGCGTTACATCCTTTTCCCAGGGGTGTAAAGAGCCCGCTAGGGTCGGGATGTCATGGAGATGTATGTGTGGTATGTTGGAAATATTGTGTTGCTGGGCAAAATAAGGCCGGCGTTGGGCTAAGTTGTTGACATGAATTGAAAACTAGTGTTAGCGATCTAGCAATTGTATTTGTGGGATGGTTAAACGACAAAGAAGGCCTAAGTGTGATTAAATATTATTTTGGAAGACAACATTTCAGGTGTGCAATTTCAAAACTTGCTAGCAACTGAATCCCAAATAATTTTGACAAGTTAAAATGGTGTCAAATAGTTTTACTAAGAACAATAATCCTAGAAAAAATTGCCAATTCCTGGTCAAGGGTATTTAAATTATAATACTTGATAATGTCAATTACTAGATTACAAACCTCTGCGATCAACTGGAGAAAGCGTATTCGGAAGTGTCTTCGGCGGCTGAAGCGCGCGCGGCGCGCCTCGAGGCGGCGCTGAAGGCGCAGCAGTTCATGCACGAGGCGCTGGAGGTGGACTCGTGGTTAGCGGACAAGGCGGCTGCGCTGGCGTCTGCGGATGTCGGCAGGGACCGCCATAGGGCCACGCAGTTGCTCACGAGACATAAGGTATGTTGCTGGGCATAACTTGAAAATGGGATTTATTATTTAACACGTTGCTGGGCATAACTTCAAAATGAGATTTATTATTGAACATGTTGCTGGGCATAACTTCAAAATGGGATTTATTATTGAACATGTTGCTGGGCATAACTTCAAAATGAGATTTATTGTTATACATGTTGCTGGGCATAACTTCAAAATGAGATTAATTATTTAACATGTTGCTGGGCATAACTTCAAAATGAGATTTATTATTTTATATGTTGCTGGGCGTAACTTCAAAATGAGATTTGTTGTTATACATGTTGCTGGGCATAACTTCAAAATGGGATTAATTATTCAACATGTTGCTGGGCATAACTTCAAAATGAGATTTATTTTTCTACATGTTGCTGGGCATAAGTTTAAAAAATCATTTATTTTTAATGTGATGTTAGGTCTAAGATTAGAAAGTCATTTAATTTTTAAAAAGTGGCTGAGCAATAAATTTACTTCTAGTCTTATATAAAAATATTTTAAACAAATAACCGTATAGTTTCTTTGGAATTGATGAAAAATAATTAAAATACATGCCTAAGCACTTTACTTCACGATTTTGTATTATTGGTGTTGCTGGGCATAAGAAGACCAATACTGGGCCAAGAGAGATTATAAAAAAAAATATACATCACACAATTTGCTGGGTAATAGGGTCTTAACATACATTGAATTAGCTTTTTATATATATCTTTCGCATTTTGCCCAACAGGCCGTGGAACTAGAGCTCGACACATACGCGGCGATCATTTCGGAGATGGGTCACGTGGCCACGTCCATGGCCAACAGTGGGCATCCGGAGGGAGAGGCCTTGGTGGCCAGACACGCCATGCTCGCGGACAGCTTGGCCAGACTTCAAAGGCTGGCTGCCCAGAGACAGAAGGCGCTGGTGGAAAGCGTCTGCAGGTAAAATCCATCCATACATCCCTATCTTTGAAATTTACATGTGGTCAATACATACATACATACATACATAACTTCACGCAAGTTCCCTTGCGGGGTAGGCACGAACAACAGAGCGCCATTCATTCTTATTCTTACACACCTCACTCGCATCTTTGACATTCATAGCTCTTGTCATGCACGCTCGTCTGTTCTTAAGGCTCCTGACATCACCTTCTGCTAGTACACGATCAATTTGATCATGGAAGGTGTGTCGTGGCCTTCCACGACTTCTGCATCCATCCACTTTTGCATTGTATATCTGTTTGGTCATTCTTTCCACATGCCCGAACCACCGGAGCATTCCTTTCCTTACCTTCTCAAGATACATTAACACTGTTACGAGTTGCAGGACTCGAATTAAAATGCCGTTGGAATTACTATAGAATTTATTAGAACTATACAAACACGTAGAACACAGGTACAAATATAACTGGACACAATCAGTCCAAACGTAATGCGCGATACAATAACACGCGCAAAGTCCGTCACTAAACAGATTACCGAACAGACAAAAGCCTTGCCTCGCGGCTGGTTATCGCTCGACTTCCGATCTCTCCATTGGACCATTGCTTTATACTGCACCGTTACAATATGTCTGGCCGACCGCGTGGACCGAATTTCTTAGAATCAGTTGGACACACCTGGCTAATGTCTGCCATAAAAGATACACAATGGGCTGTTTTTATAATCACAAAATTTAAACACAAAGTAAACAAAAGAAGTGCAAATACCAAAAAGGTAATAAAATGTGTTTCTACAGACGCAGGTGTGAATTTGCCTTTATCGGCACCTCGGTTGTAACAATACTAAGTTTATTATGAGAATTGATTTTTAAAGTTTACTAAGGATGTCTGTGACAGTTAATGCAATAAATGATATTCTATTCTATTCTATTCTAGGAAGTAAAATTAAATTTTAACTTATATCATACGTTCAAAAAGTGTTCTCCAGTGAAATTTATTTTGAATAAAAATTTTTGAATTTTGTATGTATTTTTATTCAGACACGAATATTTGGCCGAGAGTGCGGAACTGGAGACGTGGATACAAGAGCAGTACGCGGCTGCCTCCAGTGAGGACTACGGCCAGGACTACGAACATTTGTTGGTATGTGTGCTGTTCTATGTTAGTGTTCCTAGAATTCAGGCGAACGCGTAGCCGTCCTGATGGAAAGTGGCTACCGTCGCCTATAGACGTACGCACGTAGACGCAACAGAAGGTTGTTATGGTGGCATGCTCTAGACCAGGGTCGGTAGTCATCCCATATCTATACATATATAATAAAACTGTAGAGGTAGAATTTTTGTTCAATTAAAAAAAATGCAACCGAATCAGGGGGATGTAAGAAGTGAAATAGAATTAATTTAGATTGTTTTCAAATTTTTGTTCCTCTGTTTGTACGGGCTAATCTCCGAAACGACTGGACCGATTTAAATGAAATTTTATATGGTGGTAGCTTATATCTCTGGTCAACATATAGGATACTTTTGATCCCGAAAAATTAAAGGGTTCCCGTGGGATAGTTAGAAAACCGCACGACGCGGACGAAATTGCAGGCATCAGCAAGTACATCATAAAGCTGTTGGTAGCTTAGTAACTTTTTATTCTTCTTTCTTTTTAGTTTTTTTTTATTGCAGCAGACAGGCAGACCGCCCACTTGATGGAAAGCGGTTACCATCGCCTATGGACATTTGCAACAGCAAAGGTGCTACAAATGCGCTGCTGCGCTCTTAAGGGAGACTGGAACCTGGTCACTAATACCGGAACACAACTCAAGGTTGTTATGGCGACATGCTCTAGACCAGGGGTGGCAGCCATCCAGTCGGGCAAATGCCTTACCTTGCGACAGGCCGCTCCAACGCAGGAAATTGTATTCTTTCTCCGTTCCTGCACGGATTTTTACTGTGTCCTTGTCTTACTGCGTATGAACTGTTAGCTACAACTTCATTAATTCTTCGAAAAGTCATTGTGTAACGTATTTCTGTATAAAATATATTTTTAAAAAAGTTTGAGCTAATCAATTTGTAGCTAGACGTGTTGCTGGGGAGTTTCTGGCCGCTTCTTCTTCTTAACAGCAATAACACGTCGCGAAGCGGTGTACATAGACTAGGAAGCAAAATTAAATTTTTACCTTCAAAAAGTGTTCTCCAGTGGAACTTATTTTGAATTGGGACTCTCTCGAGTTTCAATTTTGCGTTTGCCAAAAGACCTAGGTTCGAATCCTGGTCCTCGTTATGAAGTGCAACTTCTTTAGAGTCGTTGTGATTTTAAACTGGATGAAACGAAAAAGCGACATGTTAGTATTCGTTATTCCATATAACCGGCCTGCGCGCCGGCGATGAGCCAGGCAATAAATGCCTTATACCTTAACGCACGCGTATTCATTTGTAACAAGTGGCGACGAGTACCTTTACCCACAAAAAAATGAGCATTTTTATCGGTAATGCTCCTCAATTTGAACTGGGCCAGGATTGGGGCCTGTTTAAAGAACGACTCACCCAGTGGTTAACGGCAAATGCCTTAATAGGAACGGGTGAAGATAAAAGTCAAGAAGATACGCGAAAAAAGGCGGTATTGTTAAATGCACTCAATGTCGACGCGTATAAGTTGGTACGCGAATTAATTTCTCCAAAATCTGTTGAAGAAATATCTTTTAATCAATTAACGACTGAAATAGACAAACATTTTTTACCGAGAAAATCATTGTTAGCGGAGAGACATAAATTTCATGCAGCAGTACAAGAGTCGGGAGAAGAATTCATTCAATGGGCGGCTCGAGTTCGTCAACTGGCAGCGGATTGTAAGTTTGGAGCTGCCTTGGATGAAATGCTGCGGGACAGGTTCATCATTGGCATGTCGGCGGGTCCAGAACGCGATAAACTGTTTATGGAAGATACTTCCAGCTTGACGTTAACTAAGTCCTTGGAAATTGCGGTGGCAATAAATAGTTCGAGGGAAGCAGCTCGACAGTCGACATCGTCGCAGTCATCAGGAAACGTGGAAATATTTAGATTAACGTCGGGTCATAAAGGTCAAAAATGTATTGTGTGCGGTTATAATAACCATGATGCAAAACAATGTCGTTTTTCAAATTATAAGTGCAAAAAGTGTGGTGAAAAAGGTCATTTAAAAAAAATGTGTAAATGTTTTCAAAACCATGTTAACAATATTCAAACGAGTGAGGAATGCAACAATGTAAGTGATGACGGTAAGAACACTATTATTTGTAACATTCGTAGCTACCGCGGCGAGCCGATGACGTTGTCTGTCGATGTAAATAATGAAGTTATGAGTTTTGAAGTGGATAGTGGATCTTTTGCCACGACCATTCCCTTGGACATCTATTTAAACACATTTCAAAATATACCCTTATTGCCTTCAAATTCTATTTTAAAGTCTTACTCGGGAGACAGGTTAGAAGTAGCAGGCATTATGCGAGTACCCGTTACCTATGAAAGTGACAAGAAAATCATAGATATACACATTGTAAAGACCACAGGACCGCCACTACTTGGTAGAAATTTTTTATCTATGTATAAGTTACAGTTGGCCAAAATAAATCACTGTGCTGAATCAACAGACATTGAATTTTACATAAACAAGTACCCAGTACTATTTTCTGACCGTTTAGGGCGTTACAATATAAGTAAAGTACGGTTAACATTAAAAGACAACACTCGGCCTATATTTCATCGACCCAGAACTGTACCATTTGCCTTGCGAAATAAAATAGAAACGGAAATTAAATCATTAGTGGACTCCGGGGTCCTAATTCCTGTTGAACATTCCGATTTTGCAACTCCAATTGTTCCTATTCTAAAAAAAAATGGTAAAATTCGTCTCTGCGCTGATTTTTCAGTGACCTTAAATAAATGCTTAGTTATTGAAAAATATCCGGTACCTACAATTGAAGAGTTATTTTCAAAATTACACGGGGGTGAACAATTTTCGCATTTAGATTTGAGTTCCGCCTATTTTCAACTCGTTTTACACGAGGACTCGCAAATACTGACTACGATAAATACGCATAAGGGACTATACAAATTTACCCGTCTAGTTTTCGGCTTAGCAAATGCACCGGCTATATTTCAAAGGACGATGGAAACTTTATTGCAGGGCATTGATGGAGTACTTTGTCGATCAGACGACTTGTTGATAACAGGCTCAAATAGATTCCAGCATACACAACGTCTAGAATTAGTTTTTAAACGTTTACAAGATGCCGGTTTGGTTTTAAATAAAGAAAAATGTAAACTATTTCAAAATTCAGTGTCTTATTTAGGTTTCATGATTGACAAATACGGTGTACATAAATCGGTTGAAAAAGTTACGGCAATAATTAATTCAAAACCTCCGAGTAATATTCATGAATTGAAGTCATTCATAGGTTTAGTGAATTATTACAGAATATTCATTCCAAACACGTCTTCTATATTACATCCATTAAACGAATTGTTAAAAAAGAACGTTGATTGGTGCTGGATGGATGAATGTGACAATGCTTTTAGACAGATTAAAAGACAACTAGCATCGGAAAGTACTTTGGCGCATTTCAACCCGTCATTTAAACTCGTGCTGACGGTAGACGCGTCGCCAACCGGTTTAGGTGCAGTATTAGCTCAAATAGAAAACGGGATTGAACGCCCAATAGCGTATGCTTCCAGATCTTTAAATAGTGCCGAAAAAAATTATAGCCAAATACAAAGGGAAGCAACAGCTATAATTTTTGGTGTTCGCCGTTATCACCAATATTTGTATGGATTACAAAACCCGTTTATTTTAAGAACAGATCATAAGCCCCTTATGTTTATATTTCACCCATCTAAAGGCATACCAGAAGTGTCGGCAAATCGTTTGCAGCGTTATGCTATATTTTTGTCCAGTTATAATTACGAAATACAATATATTCAAAGCGCTAATAATTCCGCCGATTATCTGAGTCGCGCTCATGCCGAGGGGCAAGCGCATTCATCGCGGGTGACGGAGGCCCATACGGGACGTGTGGTAATGACAGAGTCTAACAAACGCAAAACTACGGATGAAGTTGATGACTTAGCGACTTATTTAAATTTCGTTACCGAAGGGAGCTTACCTATCACAATTAGTGAACTGTGTAAAGAGACTAATAGTGATTTAATTTTAAATTTAGTAAAACAATACATCCAGGCTGGTTGGCCTAAAGTCAATGATAGGGAATTATTGTCGTTCTATAAATGTCGTTCGGATTTATCAAACGAAAATAACTGTATAATGAGAAGACATAAAATTGTAGTCCCTAGGTCATTACGAGGGAGAGTATTAGAGGAATTGCATCGAGCCCATTTAGGCATAGCAAAAACTAAATCCGAAGCTCGATCAAGGTTTTGGTGGCCCGATATTGATAAAGACATCGAGAATAAGATTTCTTTATGTCAAGTCTGCGTTCAATCAAAACCGACGCCCGCTAAAGCACCACTTACACCTTGGCCGTTCCCCCCTCAGCTATGGCACAGAGTACACCTAGATTTCCTAGGGCCCCTACAAGGCAAAGCCTATTTAGTCCTTGTAGATGCTTATAGCAAGTGGCTAGACTGTTTTCCACTAAATAATGATTATTCCACCATTTCAGTGATTGACCGTTTGGAAGAATGTATGTCTAGGTTTGGGCTAATGCATACTTTAGTGACCGATAATGGGACGTCTTTTACGAGCAGGGAGTTTGAGAGGTTTTGTAATCGAAATGGAATTGTCCATGTGACATCACCTACTTACTCCCCTTCAAGTAATGGCCAGGCTGAGGCATATGTAAAGATTGTGAAAAAGTTTTTAAAGGACCTAATTGGACAGGGTATTCAACAGAAATTAATTAGTTCTAGGTTAAGAGAATTCTTATTTAATTATAGAAATTCTAAACACACTACGACAGACAGCTCACCGGCGGAACTAATGTTAGGACGTAAATTGCGTTGCCGTTTTGATTTGCATAATGAAAAATCCACTTCATTGTCGCATTTGTCACTAAGTTTGTTAAATACAGTGAAAGGAAAACAGTGTTCACAGGCTAAATATTACGGAGGCAAAAGAGATATTGACTTTAGTCCTAATGAGAAAGTTCTATTAAAATTACATAATATTAATAAATGGGTTGAAGGAGTCATTAAAAATAGAATTGGTTCATGTATGTATGAAATATACTTACCAGAGAAAAAAATTCTTTTAAAAAAACACAGAAACCAGATATATAAATCAAGAGCTAACACAAAGCCCTCAGATGAGCTCGACTGGGCTGTTTTCGCCGCTAACACCTTGCGAGAACCAACACAACCCCCAGCCGAGGGAGAAGCCCAGGGCTATGAGTTATCGGAAGACGATGAGGAGTGGAGTGAAGCGTGTACGGATTCTGAAGAAACTCCACAAACTCAGGACCATTTAAGGCCTAGAGGCAACCCCACTTTAAGACCCACCTTGAGAAAGGTGCCTTCTAAAAATTACAAGTTTTAGTTAAGTTTAAGTTTATGTTTAGCTTAAGATTTTATGGTGGAGGGATGTTAGTATTCGTTATTCCATATAACCGGCCTGCGCGCCGGCGATGAGCCAGGCAATAAATGCCTTATACCTTAACGCACGCGTATTCATTTGTAACACGACACTAAAAAGAAATAAATCTATAGGACTAAGCCTGTAAGAGAATGAGATACGAGTTTTATATTGTGCAGCACAGATTAGAGAGTCAATAACAGCGATGATTAATCATAGATCCATTCCGACCGATATACATACATACATACATAACTTCACGCCAGTTCCCTTGCGGGGTAGGCACGAACAACAGAGCGCCATTTAGGCCCATTCTTACACACCTCACTTGCTTCTTTGACATTCATAACTCTTGTCATGCAAGCTCGTCTGTTCTTAAGGCTTCTGACATCACCTTCTGCTAGTACACGATCAATTTGATCATTGTACAAAAAAAACTTGTACATTTATATAACCGATGTGTGAAAGCCGTCGATCCGCCGTAGGCAAACGTAATGGTTATACTCTGTCCGTTCTCTCTTAATAACGGGGAGGACATTTATGAGCTGATATTATTAATTAATTTTGTTATCCTACTTTCCATCAGATCCTCCGTTCGAAGTTCGATGAACTCCGCCACCGGGTGGAAAGTGGCGCCGAGAGGTTCAACCAGTGCGAGGAGTTGGCGAAGAAACTGCTCGCCACGGAGAGCCCTTACATCGCCGATATAGAGAAGAGGCAGGAGGCACTCGGGTGAGTATGGACTTGGTGGAAGGGTCTGGCGGAAATTGACTATTCTCCAAATATAAAGAGGGCGAGGAATAAGGTCTTTGAGTAAGCAAGGATTTCTCGAAAGGACATGACCTGGTAGTAAGTGGCTGTTATCATGAATCGCGCAATGATCGCAGTGGTTGTTTTACCTGATAGTAAGTGACAAATGTGTCATGTAACCTTGGTATCTGCAACTAAAAGAGTAGAACATACCAAACTCTTTCGAATGCGAAGTTTGTAAGAGTTTGCACGAGAGAGAGAAGAGAATGAGATGGAAGAGAGTATTATCACTATTAATATTTTGGAACGTAAGACAAAACACAAGCCAACCTTTTTTTTTTGTTAACGTAGGGGCGAATTTCTTTTCTTGCGTCACTGCTTCGGGCCTCTTCCTATGCCGGAGGGGTATCCCCCGGCTACTGCTAAGTCTGGTCCTTGCGTGGGGCGGTCTGTAACGCGCCCCACGGGAAGAGAGATGAGCGCGCGCGGAACACTCGCGCTCTCATCTCGACGGCATGTGCAGGTGAGTGAGAACCCCTATACCCCTAGGGGCCCCACCCGCGCCGCCCGCTTACGGCGGCCGGAGGGCACTGTCTGGCCTCCGGCGTCGGCGCGTCCTCCTTTGGCGGGAGCGGAGCAGGGAATTACGCTCACGCTCCCGTTCCGCCTCCTCCTTCGCGAACATGACTTGCTCGCAGAAGGAGGAGACGGCGTCCCATCCGGTGGAGCTCCCGACCATGGTGCGTACCACGGCCGGGAGCGAGGTGTCAAGTCCGGTATGGGCGACGAGCTCCCGGCGCTGCTCCGTCCAGGCTGGACATGCCTGGAGAGTGTGCAGCGCCGTGTCCTCGTCGCCCGTGTCACAGTGATGGCACCCTGACGTGGCCTCGCGGCCGAGGAAGGCCACCCTCTTCACCAGTAGGGGGGGAAGTCCGGTTTGATTTCGCCACGCTTTCTCAAGAGCAACACACCGTGACCTGTTGACAAC
The DNA here is from genome assembly GCA_019925095.2 of Dendrolimus kikuchii. NCBI lineage: Eukaryota > Metazoa > Arthropoda > Insecta > Lepidoptera > Lasiocampidae > Dendrolimus > Dendrolimus kikuchii. Next base: position 790,722 of record CM034415.1, on the reverse strand, counting down.
TTCAACTTGATAACACCGAATTTTTGACTTTTTTTCACCATAACCTGCCTCTAGTAAATTTTAAGTATGAGTAGGTGGATAAAAGAATAGATTTTTAGACCTTTGATTGAAAAAAATTACCATTTCATAATTCTAAATTCATAACATTGATGTATCAATACTATTATTGCTACATCAATGATTCATAATCTTTAATTCGTAAAAAGTGATTTCAATCAAAATTAAAGTTATAATTGCTGAAGTCCATTAGACGTGTTTAAAAAAAAAATTCAAGTTACACATTATAATGCCAAGAGTTATGAATGTCAAAGCAGCAAGTGAGGTGTGTAAGAATAAGCCTGAATGGCGCTCTGTTGTTCGTGCCTACCCCGCAAGGGAACTGACGTGAAGTTATGTATGTATGTATGTACGCATTATAATTAAGCAGTTGCACTACTTACTGATGTTTCTTAGAGGAATAATAAGTTTATTTTATTTTTGTTTTAATTTGATGTCTATTTAATTAGAGGAAATCAATAATATTTAACCACAGGTTGTTGGAAAAGATCGCTGTTTAGCGATAAGACCGCCCTTTGTACATTTAGATTTTAGTCTAATTTAATTAGGCAAAGAGTCAATCAAGAACTAATTTTATTTATTTTTTATCACATTGCACGTTAAGATTTACGTGTTCCTAACTAAAATAAATGACCATGATGCCAATTTTTATATTACAGTTATGATAGATATGATTCCTATTAACTTCAGTCAAAATAGTCCCAAGTAGGTATTTTACTTTTCCCTTGCACCGAATGTTCGGCATTTAAACCGAATTTCGGCCGAATGCCGAAGTTCGGCTCAAGCTGCCGAAATTCGGTCAAACCGAATGTAAAACGAATTTCGGCCCATCCCTAATTTTAATATAAGAACCAATGTAGTAACACCGAATTCGTAATACCGAAGTAAGAAAGAGAGTTGGTCTGAAAGAGAGTGTCGGGGTGAAGGTAAGGAAAGGAATGCTCCGGTGGTTCGGGCATGTGGAAAGAATGCATGATGAAAGAATGACTAAACAGATATACAATGCAAAAGTGGATGGATGCAGAAGTCGTGGAGGGCCACGACACACCTTCCATGATCAAATTGAAATGGCACTCTGCTGTTCGTGCCTACCCCGCAAGGGAACTGGCGTGAATTTATGTATGTATGTATGTAATGTAGTAGCAGCTAAGTACTTTTGTAAACTCCTTTCTATAATAAAATAAAAAAGTAGATGACTGGGGCCTAAGCCAAAAGGAGACTTAATAAAAGAAAATGCATTATGATCAGGGAATCATGGCAACGCCTCGTGGACCAGATTCAGTCCAGGGCCTCCCGTCTCCACGCCGCCGGCGAGATCCACCGCTTCCACCGAGACGTGGCCGAACTGGTCTCCAGGGCCAGCGACAAGAGGGCGGCCCTGGCTGCCCCTCCTCCCCCCAGGGACCTCAGGGCGGCCACCAAGCTGCTGCGCGACCACGACACCATACAGAACGACTTGCTGGCCATCGACGCCCAAGTTCAGGTATGCTGGTTAATCGACTTTAATAAGAAGTTTGTCAATTCGACTGTGTGTTTTCTTATGTGTGTTTAGCCATTTCTCCGCCAATTGTTGACCGATTTTCATTTCTTTTTACTTTCTTTTATTTGACTTGCAATGGATGTACCTATGTATGTTTGTAAGTTCGGGTGGAATCTTGCAAGTTAAATTTGACCAACTTCCCGGTTTCCGATTGAGCTGATATTTTGCACGCATATGTATATCGCGTGAGCTGATCTGATGATGGAGTCGGAAGGTGGCCATAGGAACTCCTGTACTAAACAAGATAGACTCGTCGTGTTTGGGCTCGTTTCACTTGTCTTGGCTAGCACTCTGCTCTCACGTGATATCCAGGATCTCAATAGCTTGTATTTAAAAACCTTTTGTTGAAGTCCTGAGGTGGTTCCATTGTCACCAAGCCAGCATCTGATGTGTAGTAGTGAGCCAGTAGTATTTTATAATTTCTACAGACGCTTAAATATTATTTTCAAAGCTATTCAAGGGACTAAACAGTAAAAATGTGAATTTTTTTAACAATAACAACACCGGTTTTTTATTTTTTTATTGCAGGAGTTCAGCAGACAGGCAGACGTCCTACTTGATGGAAAGTGGTTACCATCGCCTATAGACATTTGCAACACCAAAGGTGCTACAAATGCGCTGCTGCTCTCTTAAAGGGGACTGGAACCTGGTCAAAAAAAACTAGAACGCAAGAAATAAATATTTCTTACGACATCATGAAATCAGCGTCAAGTAAAACATAAAAAACAGCAACAAATTTACAAAAAGCAAACAAGTTGTTGTAAAATGTTTATTTTAAGCTTTTCATTTACTCTCCATATCTTGGATGTGCTTTTAGCAGATATGGAAGGTACACCGCTGATATAGAAAGAAGAGTGAATTTGGGGAATAGTGTGAATGGAGCGTTAGGTAAACTTCTAGGCGCTAAGAACCTCAGCCAGAAGGCCCAGCTCGCCATATACAACGCGGTGCTGGTACCTACGCTCACGTATGGAAGCGAGAGTTGGGTATGGAAGAGACAGCACGAAAGTAGAGTAAACGCGGTCGAGATGCGAGCACTGCGCAAAATCTGCGGAGTGATGCTCGCGGACCGCGTTCATAATACATATAAGTAAGAAAGAGAGTTGATCTGAAAGAGAGTGTCGGGATGAAGCTAAGGAAAGGAATGCATGATGAAAGAATGACTAAACAGATATACAATGCAAAAGTGGATGGATGCAGAAGTCGTGGAAGGCCACGACACACCTTCCATGATCAAATCGATCGTGTACTAGCAGAAGGTGATGTCAGGAGCCTTAAGAACAGACGAGCGTGCATGATAAGAGCTATGAATGTCAAAGAAGCAAGTGAGGTGTGTAAGAATAAGCCTGAATGGCGCTCTGTTGTTCGTGCCTACCCCGCAAGGGAACTGGCGTGCAGTTATGTATGTATGTATGTATGCATTTACTCTCCAAGTCAGCTTCTTTTTTACTGAAAAATCAATTACCCTAGTCCGAAATAGAATCAATTTAGATTTTTTTTTAAAGTTGCATTATATCCTGTTCCACTTGTTTGTGGACGTTACAATCGTAAACTCTAGTGGAACGGATTATGATGCGTTGATGTCATAAACCACGAAATACACAAATGTCATTGGTTGATTTGAAAATCGCGCCTTTTTCAATGTCAACCGATAGAGAGAATAAATGCTCTGTCGTCAACACCCACGTCTTGACATGGGTCGTTGTGAGCGCTGTGTGGTCGAAAATCATGACGTCATTAGTGACGTTTTCACCACGACCGTAACGACCGTGATCGCCATGTGGAACGGCAGATGGAGCATTTTGAGCGTTATGAGACACTAAAGGAAAGCGTCCATAGTTTAGATTATAAGGATCCATCAAACGGTAATCACTTTCCATCAGGTGGACCGTTTGCCTGCTTCAGCAATTAAAAACTTCTATCCGTGCAGGAACGGAGAAAGAATACAATTTTCTGCGACCTGGCGGCCTGTCGTAAGAGGCGACTAAACAACCCACAGCCAGGTGGTAGGGTATTTGCTCGACTGGATGGCGACCACCCCTGGTCTAGAGTATGCCGCCATAAAAACCTTTTGCTGTGTTCCGGCATTAGTGACCAGGTTCCAGTCTCCCTTAAGAGAGCAGCAGCGCATTTGTAGCACCTTTGGTGTTGCAAATGTCCATAGGCGATGGTAACCGCTTTCCATTAAGTGGGCCGTCTGCCTGTCTGCTGAACTCCTGCAATAAAAAAAAAACTTTGAATTTTGACTCCAGTGTTATAAATTTCCAAAGCATGATTTTCACATCATATCTTCTTTCTAGGTCTTGCAAGAAGAAGGCAGCCGCCTCCAGAAACTGTATCCTGGAGGCAATGTCCAGCAGATTGGTCTGCAGCAGCAGGCGTTGAGCGACGCCTGGGAGATGCTCAAGCAAGCCGCCAACGAAAGGAGGCAGCTGCTCCATCAGCACCTCCAGATGCACCAGTTCCTCACACAGGTATACTTGCTCTTAATCGTGATAATACAACCTACAATCTTTTTTTCAGTTATTTTTGTTTGATTAACAGTGGATAATCCACAGCCAGGTGGTAGAGTATTTGCTCGTCTGGATAGCCACAACCGTTAGTGACCAGGTTCCAATCTCCTTTAAGAGAGCAGCAGCACATTTGTAGCACCTGTAGGGTTACAAATTTTCCATAGGCGATGGTAACCGCTTTCCATCAGGCTGGCCGTCTACCTGTCTGCTAACTCGTATAATAATAAACAAGTTACTATGCTTGAGTCATGCGTAATGTACAATGGACTAAGGGTTCGTCTATTAATCACGTGGGGCTCAAAAAGGGGCGGGAGGGGATATCCTGAGACATCACGTATATTTTAAAAAAATATGATATTTTTTTTAATACTTTTTATAACGATACACATAATAGAGATAAAGAAGCGGTGGGGGGGGGGGGGGTTAGTCTAAATCCTCACCACTTGTCACGAGGGGAGGTCAAAAAATCGCTAAAAAAGACATCATGTGATTAATGGACGACCCCTAAGAAAACCACAGAGCCTGTTGCGTCACGTTTCGTCCAACAATTTATCGATGTATAATTTAGCACACTTAGAGACTATGGTCAATGCATGAACGTGATGCTACGTAAATGCATATGTGTTAGAGCTGTCGATATGATTGGGCATCTGTTTGTATCGTCAAAAATGTCTAATCTCATCAACGTGTAAATATAATGTTTAATAATGATTATAATACTGGTGTACACATCGCGTAAGCGATAAGGTTTCTGTATATATGGTCTAAGTTAAATTAAGAACAGTTACTCAGGTATTAATTTGGGGAAAAGTTTAAATGGAGCGTTAGGTAAACTTCTAGGCGCTAAGAACCGCAGCCAGAAGGCCCAGCTCGCCATACACAACGCGGTGCTGGTACCTACGCTCACGTATGGAAGCGAGAGTTGGGTATGGAAGAGAGAGCATGAAAGTAAAGTAAACGCGGTCGAGATGCGAGCACTGCGCAACATCTGCGGAGTGACGCTCGCGGACCGCGTTCGTAATACCGAAGTAAGAAAGAGAGTTGGTCTGAAAGAGAGTGTCGGGGTGAAGCTAAGGAAAGGAATGCATGATGAAAGAATGACTAAACAGATACACAATGCAAAAGTGGATGGATGCAGAAGTCGTGGAAGACCACGACACACCTTCCACGATCAAATCGATCGTGTACTAGCAGAAGGTAATGTCAGGAGCCTTAAGAACAGACGAGTGTGCATGACAAGAGTTATGAATGTCAAAGAAGCAAGTGAGGTGTGTAAGAATGGGCCTAAATGGCGCTCTGTTGTTCGTGCCTACCCCGCAAGGGAACTGGTGTGAAGTTATGTATGTATATATGTATGTATGTACTCAGGTAAATACACCGAGAGTACAACAACTCGTCTTCTTATTTTGTATTCTCCTCTCGGGGATTGAGCAATCTAACAGGGTAACCATCATCCACGCACCACTCAAACTTCTTCAACTCCCACAGAGCACTTCAACGAGACAGCAATGTTTGTGTGTTTGTCTATTGATTTACATACTATATATTATATTCGCTTAGGTGCGCGACTTGACCACGTGGTCGGTGGGGCTACGCGCGTCGCTGCAGCGCGCCGTGCGCGTGCGCGACGCGCCCTCCGCGCAGGCTGCGCGCGCCGAGCACGACGCGGTGCTAGCCGAGATCGAGGCCAGGGAGGACAGCTTCCGCGCTGCGCTCGAGCGCGGTCACGAACTCCTCGCCGATGAACATCCCAATTCTGCTGTAAGTATATAGTAATCATCAACGAGGTATCAGACAGAACTTGAGAGCTGATATATTTGCCCTAAAAATTAATTTTCATAACTACTCTACGATATATACATGTCAGAATCGAGGTAATTCCTGTGAATAAATAGAAATAGTGGAAGTAGTCAAATTACCAGATGTTATTTTCGAGGTATCTATTATCGAGCGAACGAACATTGGAAATCGAGTAACCGGTAGTCAAAAATCCGTACATTGATAACCTGATGTCGAGTCTAGCTGCCAAATAACTGGAACGCCAGCACCACCCTGATGGCGCTCAAGGAAGTCTACATGGTCGACTATCGGGGGATGACACTTCAACGATTATTTTCGAGAAGTGAACTCGAACCGTAGGAACCGTCACATTGCCCATACTTTTGTCCACACAATATATGAAGTTCTTTATAAAGCTTGTAACAGTATTAGTTGTGTTACGATTCTATTTCGATCATCATGATTCACTCACAAAGTTTAAATAATGAAGACTGATGGGAAATAAAAATTGTACCGACATCCGCCTTATATATAAAGTAGAAGCAAAAGTTTTATGCGTCTCTGAAGTTCGTAAACGTCTTTGTACAGAACACAATTATAAAGTTCACAGACAGTTGAAAGGGAAGAGTTTGGCGCTCTCGCTCACCCGCTATCCATTTTCACATATCTCTCGCATATGACACCGTAAGATGTAATAAACTTTAACATTTGGCTAGACCTGCTAATGCATGCAACTAACGTTACTCGAAGCGCATTTATGTTTTGCGCGTACTTAATAGGTTTTTTAAATTATTTTATGACCTGCTGGAATTTTAACTCAGGGCTTTTGCGTTTCATTCAAGTAGATGACCACTAGACACCAATGCTCTAGGTTATGCGTTATAAATATATTCTATGTTTCTTGTGGTACACCTGTTTTGGAAAATGCTTATATCTTCCATTATAGGAGGTGGCAGAGAAGTGCGAGGCGCTCCTCGAAGAGCTTACTCTACTGAAGGGCGCCTGGGCAGCAAGACAGGTGGCCCTCGACCAGCTGATAGACCTGCACTGCTTCCTGCGAGACGCGAAGCAGCTCCACGACCTCTGCTCGGCTCAGGAAGCGGCGTTAAGCACAGAAATCTCCCCAACGAGCAGTGTCGAGGAGGTTGATAATCAGCTCAAGAAGCACGAGGCGTTTGAGAAGCTGCTCGCCACTCAGGTATGGTCCATGAGATTCGCTCCTCTCCTTTAGACTCTACTTAGGTATGGTCCTTCAAATATTCACTTCTTTCCTCAAGACCCCGTTCAGGTATAATCCTTCGAAGATTCGCTCCTCCCCTTTAGACCCTACTTAGGTGTGGTCCTTCGAACATTCGCTCCTCTCCTTTAGGCCCCACTTAGGTATGGTCCTTTGATAATTAATTCTCCACTCTGGTCTTTTAGTCTGTGCTGACATACGACCTTTTGAATATTTACTCTTCTCCGCTTCGCTCCCTTAAAGTCCACTTTGGTATGATTCTTCGAAGATTCGCTCCTCTCCTTTACGCTACATGTCTGCAAGTTCTCCTATTCTGACACAGGGCTTCGTACCCTTAGCCCTGAGAAGAAGTATTCTTCCTTTTGCATAATATTGGGAGTGAGTGCTCTCCAAATTTTTATTACATTCAGGTCGGAGAAGCGGAGAATCCTGATTAATGTTGATAAATGCTTTACAATGTAGGTGTTTTTATTAAGATATTTTATTATTTTTTATATAGTGGCAGTGCCGAGAATGTGGTTGTAATTCGGTTGTGTTAGAAGCAACATCAAGTGAATTCGAAATTATAAATTGTTTCTACTTATGGGTGCGGTATAGTCATAGGGCGCACATTTATTTATTATTTGAGATATAAAATTAACTTTGAGAGGTTATATAAAAAAAATAACCACCAAGGCTAAGGCGGGTGCGAAACAAAGCCGCCGCCGCCTTAGCCTTCTAACTTATATTAAAAAAGTTCGGTTCTGTTCATAATAATAAATGTGCCCTATAACTATACCCTGTATAACTATTTGCCAGGTGGTAGGGTATTTGCCCGACTGGATGGCTACTACCCCTAGTCTAGAGTATGCCGCCATAACAACCTTGAGTTGTGTTCCGGCATTAGTGACCAGGTTCCAGCCTCCCTTAAGAGAGCAGCAACTCATTTGTAGCACCTTTGGTGTAGTAAATGTCCATAGGCGACGGTAACCTCTTTCCATCAAGTGGGTCGTCTGCCTGTCTGCTGAACTCCTGCCATATGTAACACTAGAGTATGCCCCGCGGCTACGCCACATGTCAAACCCTAGGCAATAGCTTTATTTTTCTTGGATAAGAACTTTATTAAATTTTTGAAGTGAAACTTCTGATTTTTCTGTCACGAAAAAGCGTTACGGCCGCATGATTTGAAGTAATCCAACGAATGACACGTTGTTTAAGACAACATAGAAAATACGCTATTACAGCGCCATCTATTCGGCTAAACCATCTATTCTAAAGAAACAACGTCATTTATCGGGATAAAATGTATCCTAAGTGTTATCTCGGGTTATAAGCCAGCAAAATGTCGAGTTTTATACACATACTTCCGTAGTTGTCATAAAAGATGCGATCGCAGCGCCATCTTTTTCGCTATTTTTGTCTATCCCACGGAGATTACGTCATTTATCGGGATGAAAAGTATCCTAATTTACGCCCCAGGATATAAGTTAGCTCCGTTTCGAATTTCATTTAAATCCATTCAGTAGTTTTCACCTGATGCGCTAACAGACAGACATACAAAAATTATATTTGCGCAATCTGCTGTTCTGAATAAGGCCCCCCTGATTTTTTCACGCTTTTAAACGCTTTGTACAAACTCGAACCATTTACAGATTTATTATGGTATTTATATGTTACGTACGTCAGGATGAGAAGCTGTCGACCCTCAACAGCCACGGGGACAAACTGCTGCAGCAGAACCACGTCGAGAGCCAGCGCATCGCCGACGAGCTGCAGACCATCAACGACAGGAGGAAGAAGGTATTATGACCCTATACCACTTACCATCATCTCGATGGAAAGTGGCTTTGCTTTTCTCGAAATTTTCTTTCTGTAATTTGCTTGTATAGGACCTAAAGAAGGTCTTTGGCCTCACACTAGTGTATTTATTTCTATCTCTGTTTGTCAAAGTTATGGATAAGAAATGACAAAATTGACTCAAATTTTCTTTTACTTAACTGTGTTTTAGGGAGGTATTGCCGTAGGTAATTGCCAATTATTTTCTACATATAAATGAAAATGAATGTATTTGTTTCGAAGTGTAATCTTACAGAATACTTATTGAAAGTCATGAGTCTACCATCGCTTCCAAAGCAATTTTAGTTACGAAGAAGCTGCGCAACAAGAACGACAGTTTGATTTTTTTTTAATTTTTATTGCATGAGTTCAACAGACAGGCAGACGGCCCCACTGGTGGAACGCGGTCACCATCGCCTATGGACATTCGAAATACTAAAGGTGCAACAAATGCGCTGCTGCTCTCTAAAGGGAGACTGGATCCTGGCCACTAATGCCGGAACATAGCTCAAGGTTGTTATGGCGGCATATTCTTGATCAGGAATGGTGGCCATCCAGTCGGGCGTATACCCTACCACCTGGCTGTGTGTTATTTTGTCGCCTCTTACGACAGAGCAGGACTGCCTTGCGCAGATCGTCTTTCTACCAGGATAGAGGGCGCCCTACGCTACCAAGACTCGACTGCGACAGACTTCACTGGTCCTTGAGTATTTCGATTAATTTGCGAATGAATTGGTGAAACGAATGCATTTGTGGTTGCGTAGTTGTACTCGGCGGCCGGGCGCCGCCGCGCGCAGCTGGTGCGCACGCGTGCGCGCGCGCAGTTCGCGCGGGACGCGGCCGAGGCGCGCGGCTGGGTGGCCGACAAGCTCGCCAAACTCACCGCGGACCAGCACCACGGTGAGATTTACATATTTTATACCAGATATTTGGCCGCGGCTACGCGTACTCTATGTTACTCACATAAAAAATTGATTAAGTGTTTTTTATATATACAAACAAACCTTCAATACTTTAATTTCTTGTTCAATTCACTAAAATGACTAAACAGATATACAATGCAAAAGTGGATGGATGCAGAAGTCGTGAAAGGCCACGACACACCTTCCATGATCAAATCGATCGTGTATTAGCAGAAGGTGATGTCAGGAGCCTTAAGAGCAGACGAGCGTGCATGACAAGAGCTATGAATGCCAAAGAAGCGAGTGAGGTGTGTAAGAATAAGCCTGAATGGCGCTCTGTTGTTCGTGCCTACCCCGCAAGGGAACTGGCGTGAAGTTATGTATGTATGTAATTCACTAAAATTGTTCAAAGATGCCAAAGCCTGGGGGTTTCAATAAAACGCCCGGAAGAACGCAGACAATTTATTGGATAAAACATAACCAGTATAATGATGTCCACGTCAGCGAACCATACCGCGATGTAATTCACCTGTGGCGCCATCTTGTATGGAAATACAACTGGCACTTGTGGTGTCGTTGACAGTCTAGGTAAAAACAAATGTAGATAAAAACTGGACAAAAATTATAAAGAAACAAACTCAATATAGTGTAGACAACTGCACGACAAAACATAAAGAAAAGTCGCAGCCAACCTGATTTGAAGTACCGAATACGTAATGAATATGACATGTGAGCAACCTGACAACGTATTTGTTATCGAATTACAGCGATGGTTGTCTACGTCACAATTGCAGCGCCATCTATTTTGCTAATATGTCTATTCCAAGTAAACGACGTCTTTTGTCGGGATAAAAAGTATCCAAAGTGTTGATTCGGGTTATACGCCAGCACTATGTCGAGTTTCATTCGTTAATGTTCAGTAGTTTCCAAAAAAAATAGCGATCGCATCTTTTTCGCTATTTTCGCCTATCCCACGGAAACGACGTCATTTATCGGAGTAAAAATTATCCTAAGTTACAACCCGAGATATAAGCCTTCTCTCTTTCGAGTTTCATTTAAACCCGTTCAGTAGGTTTCACGTGATGGTCTAACAAACAGATAAGCAGACAAAAATTCTAAAAATTGCTTTTTCGGAATCTCCTAGTCCGAATCATTCGTTTTTATTTTTTATTGTTGGAGTACAGTAGACAGGTTGTGATGACCCACCTGACGGAAAGTGGCTACTATCGGCTGAGACAGTAGGAGGTTGTGAAGTGAGTCATCCGACTTCATTTTTAAGTATAAGTATATTTCTCTCCTGCAGGTGAAGTGACAAACCTCGAGGACAAGATCAAGAAGCTCCAGAAGCACCAGGCGTTCACTGCTGAATTGGCTGCAAACAAGGCCAGGCTGGAGGAGGTCGAAGCCCTGGCCAAGCAGCTCAGTCCTGATGATGAAGTGGAGAAGCAGCTGGCTGCCCTGCACAGCGATTGGAAGCTGCTGGAGCAGGCTACAGAGCAAAGGGGTAAGTATCTATTGTGTTTGCAGTGGATACGTGAGAAGGGATCTACTTTTAAGGAACAGTGTGAGATTGGGTGTAGTTGAAATTTAAGCGGAGAAGAAGTGCAGATAATACCCTGCTACTGTTTTTCAGGTCGTGGTCTGGAAGAAGCGCAAGATATCCTGGAGTTCAATCAACACCTGGACAAGATCGAGGCCTGGATCAGGGATAAGGAGATGATGGTAGGTGAAACTCGATCCTTTTTATCAATTTGACCAAATTAATCAAAAATTTATTTGAAACTAATTAGGTCTGCTAAGTTTTTGAACTTCGCTCGTGTTTCTACAAGACGACTCTTGTGTAACATTAGTCATTAACCTTTAGTATGAATATCGTTTAGTATTGAGTTGTAATATTTTTCCCAGGTCCAAGCCCACGAACTGGGTCGTGACTACGAGCACTGCACGGCGCTGCTCCGCAAGCTGGACGACGTGGACTCCGACATGAAGGTGGACGACAAGCGCGTGAAGAGCATCTGCGCACTCGCCGATAAGCTGCTGCAACAGGTATGAGAACGAATGAATGAATGGAAAGGAATGAGTCATTGAATGAAACCGAATGAACGAATGAATTATGAATGAGTCATAACGAATGAAGAAAAAGTAATGAACGAATGACTTATCGTGAATGAAAAAATGATTTAGACTGAATGACTCAATGATCGAAAGCAACTTGTGGCCGGTTCCTATATTTTGTTATACATTCACTTGCTTTACTATCGGTTAAATTTTGACATTACTTGTATGGTCCTTAAATAAATATTACTACAATTGAATTTCCGTCAACACATCATCCTTTGTTACACGTGTGTTATTGTAGTTCGGGACACCTAACTTGAACTAAACTGGCGATCGCCTGCGCAGATACATTCAGGGAGCGTGTGCAAGTCGAAAGAGATGGAGAGCGACTTATCTAGTAAGCTGTGAGAGTGACTGAGTGGGAGTTGGCGTCGCCCCCGTACCTATGGCTGCGCGTGCGCATACCTCTCGCCCCTCGTACCCCACTTCTACCTAGACCCAAATACGGCTACTGCGTATGGGTCAAGTTAGCAGTCGCTTATTATACTCCTTTGAATTTAAATATCAATATAATAATATAAATATTGTTCGTGTTAATTTTACTTTGTATTGCCCCGCAGTAAGACATCGTAAATCCTTTCTTCTATTATTTAAATTTCGTTGCACATTCTTAAAAGCCATTAAGCTTTCGAGTTCGAGAATTCCAAAGAATAATGGGCATGTTGCTGAGGAGCCATGTCTATTTTGCAAATATATTATGTCGGTCCATCGGGGAAATGAGTTTGAGTTTCAACTGCGATCAAGGCGTTACTAAGTGTACATTCGGAACGGGATTCCCAAATTGGCGAAATTTGCGCGTTTTATGTACTAAGATTTTCTGCCTTAAGGTTTGGACTTCGTGCGTGTATTTCTAATAAACTTTGAATTGAAATTGAAATATGCTAAGACTGGATCGTATTTGCTAGGGTCCCACCCAGCAGGCGGCGACGGTGTCCCAGCGCCGCGACGCCTTCTTGGCCAAGTGGAAGGCGCTCACCGGAGCCCTGCACAAGTACAGGGACGCCCTCTCGGCCGCCCTGGAGATACACGCGTTCAACAGGTAAGTCTCTCGAGTTTTATACTCCTCTATCAACGTTTTGAGAACGTCACATTTTCTGCAACGTTTTACTGTCACGGTTGCATGAATATATTATAATAAAAATGGTAGATATACTGTCAATTATCACTGCTACAAAAGAGTGGGTAATAAGATGTACTCTATTTTTTTGGATTATCAATAAAATCGGTCAAGTGCTTGTCGATCCACGAACTGAATGAAGAAGAACACCCGCTCTGATTTTTTTATGATGTATATTATCACCTCTGCTTCCTATAGGATAGGCAGAGACGATCGATCTTCACCTGCACCTATGATAGATCTGTATTGTGTACCTGTTACAATTATCGCGATGACAGGTGTCACAAAACACGTGACACTTGACGTTATACATTTTTAAATCATTATAATATATACATACTGGTAACGCCATCTTGCGGTAAACGTCATCCTACCCCCAATCCTTCCTCACCTACAAAAGGTGTGTAAATCGATCCCGCTCTGAACGCACGCGAGTGATGTGATAGTGCCGCTATTGTAAAGCCAAGGGAGATCAGATCACAGCCGGCCGGCCAGGAAGCCTTCAGCAGCTGTAGTCCGGGTAACCTAGATTCCGTTTCACAAAGACGTTTGCCGCTCTAATACAGTCCATTAACAGCCGCACCACACACAGTTACATACTAGTGGTCGCCTGAGGTCGAAATTCGACCACAAAAATTTGATGTCAAAAACTATAATTACAGATTTCTTCAAGGCAACAATAAACAAAAGAGTATGTATACGCGTGTGTGTGTCAAATACATGATAGTGTGTCTAATGTTTTTTTTTTATTGATTTAATGTATTTTTATGCATAGTAAAAAAAATAATATTAGCATTCGTCGCTTCTTCTCTATATCTATCTTCTAATATATAAAATTCTCGTGTCACAGTTTTCGTTGCCATACTCCTCCGAAACGGCTTGACCGATTTTGATGAAATTTTTTGTGCTTATCCGGTATCTATGAGAATCGGCCAACATCTATTTTTCATCCCCCTAAATGTTAGGGGTAGTCCACCCCTAATTTTTTTATTTTATTTTTTAGACAAAATTTTTAATTTCTATTTTTTTATGATACAACATACAAAAATACATACAATCCTTAATTTTCACCCTTCTACGATCAACCCCTATTTTTTATTTGTTAATTATAAACTAATATTTTGGCAAGATTTTTAATCTTATTTTGTCATGACTTAGAATAAAAAAAATATATTACTCTTTTAGATTCACAATTAGGACCGGTAGGTGGCGCTGAGATCGGGTTCTGGAATCCGCCTAATCACCTGGAGCGATTTTGGTGATTTTGTTTTTGTCTGTTTGAGTGGGTGCCCGGATGGTTTAGATTCGCAATTAGAACCGGTAGGTGGCTCTGGGATTGGGTTCTAGAATTTTATTTTTTAAAGGCAGGACAACGTCTGCCGGGGCCGCTAGTAAAGTATAAGTGTGCGAAATTTCATTCTCCTCCGTCCGCGCAATTTTCGTACAGAGGGGTACAAAGTTTTTGCTTCACGTATTAATATATAAATAATCTTTCCAACAGAGATGTGGAAGACACAGCGGAGCGTATCGCGAAGAAATCGGCACTGTTCAGCAGTACGGAGCGAGGAAGGGATCTGAGTGCAGCCCACGAGCTGCAGAGGCGCCACCTGGCGAGGGCGGCTGAAGCTAGGGCAGTCAGGGACAAGATCCTGGCTCTGGAGGCAGAAGGGAAGAGCCTGGCTACCAAGTGAGTTCTTCAACATCTCCTTCTATACTCAGTATACACCATTTTCCGTGCGTTGCATGCTACTTTTTTTTCAACTGCGTCTGCGCCGACAAGCAGACTACCTGATAGATACTGATTACCGTCGCCTTATAGACTTTTGCAACACCAGGGACGTTACCAACGGGATACCAGCTTCTAAAATGGGAGAGGGGAGGAGGGAAGTTTTGATATGCAAATACTGCTGTATGCATGGGTCAGGCACTGGCGTGTTCAGTGGCCGGGTACTGGCGTGTGCACTGGCCAGGTACTGGCGTGTGCACTGGCCAGGTACTGGCGTGTGCACTGGCCAGGTACTGGCGTGTGCACTGGCCAGGTACTAGCGTGTGAACTGGCCAGGTACTTGTGTGTGGACTGTCCAAGTACTGGCGTGTGCAGTAGCCAGTTTCATTTATTTAATACACCTCAGAAGTATTCTGTCCCTTAGTTGATACTGGCTCACTTTTACCAAATGATAATGATGATACTAAAACACATTTAAAAAAATGACCAAAAGCCTTATCGTTGCTACTAATGTCATCATACAGAAATGTTAGTTGCGAATCTAGTGTCTCTTTCTCTCGCCGCAGACACCCGGCCCGTGCGAAGGAGATACAGCAGTCGCTGGAGTCGCTGCGCGGCGGCTGGGACAAGCTGCAGCAGCTGGCCGAGAGGCGCACGGCGCTGCTCGAGGAGGCCATCGCCGAGCACAAGTTCGATGATAGCTTGAAGGTACGAGCGTGTCTCTTCCAGTCTTTTTGACTTTCATTTAATATGAGTACAAAGCAAAATGTTTCGTGGAAACTTGAAAAATTATTCTGCGCAGTTTAATTTTGTTAAAAAAATATTATTGGTTTAAAATTAAGGGTAAAAGATAAAGGAGACAAATCTCATCTTTATCTGATACTCTCTTCTTTTTCTTTTTCTTTTTCTTTATGTCATCTTATCATATCTCAGAAGCTGGATCTTTAAACCCATATCCAGCGTCAGCCAAGTTACGTATTTTCGATTGGCGCTAAACAAGAGAAATATGGTGACGCGCTTGAAATATAGTAACTATACTATTTAAAAAAATACAACTAGAATGGACTATATAAACGATGGAGAATATGATCCATTTTTTTTTAGATATCTTGTCTGTTTGTTTGGGATTCACGTAAAAACTACTCGCTCAATAGCAAAAAACATTCAAAGGAGCCACGAGATCGATTTTGACGAAAATTAAAGTGATATTATTAATTTTTTGAAAAATCAATTGCCCTCGTCAAGAATCGAATGGACTGATTTTGAACACTTGTATTATCCTTTTAAGACGGAACCACCTCAAATATGTTCTCGAACTGTCACAACGGCCAATTGGGAAGCACCACAAATTTGTGGTCAAATACAGATAATTGAAATGAACGTTGAACTGATGCTTTCTCCCTCTAACTGCATAGAAGTTGTATTAGAATAAAAGAGACCATATAATTCTTTTGGTTTTGGCGCGGCAATTTTGATGGCAGCTGGCAGCTTTGGACAAAAATAATATTAAATTTCGCCCCTGGAAGGAGTTATTATACCAAATCATAATGTAGCTTGTCAGGATCAATGTATGTGAAGGAATGTCAAACGGCAGACCAAGGGAAAGAGTTGTTCTAAACTAAATTCATTACAGGCCATTGTTGAGTTTTAATTGTCGGTTAAATATGCTGCTTTTATTTTCTCCAGGAACTGGAGGTGTGGGTTTCGGAGACGGTGAAGCAGATGGACGAGACCGAAGCTCCGGAGACGGTTCCTGACGCTGAAGCTTTACTGGAATTACACCACGAGAAGAAGGTAAGGGGACTTATACCTGAGATTTATTTATCAAGTTTTTTCCACGCAGCTTGACACGCGTGTAATTCGGTTCTATACCACGCGGAATTTAAAAATTTTCTGTGATAATAAATATCATGACACCTCTATTAAAACGGACATAACGTTCAATGGTGCAAAGGAGAAACTAAACAAGGCTTTTTAGGGTTTGAAAGTTAGCCGTTGATGCTTTGAGAGAAACGACTGCAGAGCACGTATAGCACGGTCGGTGCAACTCACTCGGGTCCATCCCGAGTGAAGTTCGTGCATTCGCGTACTCTCTAGGCAATCAATCAAAACACAGGTAAATCCACAAACATTTTACATGTTGATCTTTTTTAGTTTAACCCTTCAGCTCACTATTAGCACATATGTGTCCGCGATGAGAGTGCAGATCGCGTTTGTGCACGTGATCGTTAATTGTGTTGTTGTCTCACTCTGTTTATATAGGAGTTGTATGAAATGGGTATATTTTCTTGGTATATTACGAGATGGTGATAGTGTTAGTCTTGCGGCTTTTTGGTATATTTTGCCAGGTGGTAGGGCATCTGCCCGACTGTATGGCGACCACCCCTGGTCTAGAGTATGCCGCCATAACAACCCTGTGTTGTGTTTCGGCATTAGTGACCAGGTTCCAGTCTACCTTAAGAGAGCAGCAGCGCATTTGTAGCAGCTCTGGTGTTGCAAATGTTCATAGGCGATGGTAACCGCTTTCCATCAAGTGGGCCGTCTGTCTGTCTGCCGAATTCCTGCAATTAAAAAAAAAAATATATCGATAGTAGTCTTAACCCTTTAGCTCACTATTAGCACATATGTGTCCGCGATGAGAGTGCAGATCGCGTTTGTGCACGTGATCGTTGATTGTGTTGTTGTCTCACTCTGTTTGTATAGGAGTTGTATGATTTGTATGAAATGGGTATATTTTCTTGGTATATTACGAGATGGTGATAGTGTTAGTCTTGCGGCTTTTTTGTATATCGATAATTGTCTTAAGGGTTAATATAATTATGTGTTAGTATATTTATTGTATTTGTATATATAACTAGCCGATGCCCGCGACTTCGTCCGCGTGGTGCGGCTTTTTAACTATCCCACGGGAACTTTTTAATTTTTGGGATCAAAAGTATCCTATATCCTAGTTGACCAGGGATATAAGCTACCACCATTCAAAATTTCATTTAAATCGGTTCAGTCGTTTCGGAGATTAGCCTGTACAAACAGAGAAACAAAAAAAAATATCTAAATTAGTTCTATTTCACTTCTTACATCCCACTGACTCGGTTTTTAGCTATTTTTTTTTCATTGTACAGAAATTCGACCTCTAGAGTTTTATTATATGTATAGATAATTTATTTTATTTTACGGGTAACACCGAGCGGGCCGTTCATCTGTCGAATTCTATCGTCAACACATTTTATTTTGTAATCAGAATTTTTGTTATTTAACTTGGTGTCTTGGATCTGAACCAGAACCATCCGTTGTATATTACCCATAACTTCTCTTGAGGATGTACACTGTCTTTCTTTGCCGATTTAAAAAAAAACGTGCGTCTCGGGACACCCGACAGAAGTGATAACTTAAACTGATCTAAGTTGAACTATATAATATTGAAATTGTTCAACTTGAGAAAAGCTTAGGTTATTACTTAAATTTTATGTATATAGCGCGTGGGTTAGAGTGGAGAGGAGGAGCCTGCCCACCGCTGCCGTATGCGTGAGAGAAAGGGAAGCCAGACAGAGTGGTGCCGCAACGCGTTACGTAACGAAGCGGTTTACCGTCCCATAAGAAGTTACCACTTCAGGAGTTTGCCCACCGCTGCCGTATGAGTGAAAGAAAGGGAATCCAGACGGACTGGCGCCGTAACGCGTTACGTAACGAAGCGGTTCACCCTCCCATAAGAAGTTATCACTTCAAAAATAACATGATGAAATGTTTCCAGGCGGAGATCGACGGTCGTCAGAAGGCTATAGCCTCCCTACAGAAGGAGGCAGAGCAGGTACAGGCGCCGGAGAAGCTCAAGAAGGTGGCGCAGCTTTCCACCACCTTGGACCAGGCCTGGCTCCAGAGGAAGCAACATCTCACTCAGGTATGAGTGGTAATATTTACATGTAGATAAATATAGTATTTCTTTCTTAGATGTAAAATGAGCGTGTCTTTAGGAAAAGTTCAATTCTCTGCGTAATTCGCATTTCGCATTTTCCATTCAAAACTTAAGTAGTTAGCATTTTTATATTTTTCAAAACTTCAAAAATATCGTTTCATCTCTTTAGATTAATAAATGTGCCCTTATTTATTAACCGTTAGGCAAAAATATGTTAAATTTTTCACTGAATGAGATAATAGTAGATTGTTACATGAGAGGTGGGAGTGACCTATTTAGGCACGAGATGGTTTGGCACACGAGCGTAGCAAGGACGCTAATAGTTCGAGTGCCTAAATGGGTCGCTTTCACCCGAGGTTTTAACATCGCTTTTCGTTTCAAATATGAGAATTTCATCCCTGTGATTAGGCAACTCGTAAGTGTACTTTCAGAATATGAGAAATGAAAAATTTTGCTCACTTTTTGATTCGTAATACCGAAGTAAGAAAGAGAGTTGGTCTGAAAGAGAGTGTCGGGGGGAAGGTAAGGAAAGGAATGCATGACGAAAGAATGACTAAACAGATATACAATGCGAAAGTGGATGGATGCAGAAGTCGTGGAAGGCGAAGACACACCTTCCATGATCAAATTGATCGTGTACTAGCGGAGGGTGATGTCAGGAGCCTTAAGAACAGACGAGCGTGCATGACAAGAGCTATGAATGTCAAATTTTATCCGTGCAGGAACGGAGAAAGAATACAATTTCCTGCGTTGGGGCGGCCTGTCGTAAGAGGCGACTAAACAACCCACAGCTAGGTGGTAGAGTATTTGCTCGACTGGATGGCGACCACCCCTGGTCTAGAGTATGTCGCCATAACAACCTTGTGTTGTGTTCCGGCATTAGTGACCAGATTCCAGTCTCCTTTAAGAGAGCAGCAGCGCATTTGTAGCACCTTTGGTGTTGCAAAAGTCTATAGGCGATGGTAACCGCTTTCCACCAAGTGGGCCGTCTGCCTGTCTGCTGAACTCCTGCAATAAAAAAAAATAAAAAAAAAAGAAGCAAGTGTTGTTGTCCGTGCCTACCCCGCAAGGGAACTGGCGTGAAGTTATGTATGTATGTATGTAATATTACGATTTGTATTTTTGCTTTTGCTTTGTCATTTAGCCCCTTTGTCAAAGTCAAAGCTTATTTATTTCTTAAATTACATATCAGAGGATGCCTGATGGTATAAAAGTAAAGGTGCAACATATTTGGCCAGTTAGGCATAGCTAAGTTACAATAATAAATATAAACAGCATCACGTAGGAAGTAGCTTCCTGTGAACCTGCAGCCCACCCCTCGACACCCCTTATGGTTTCTGAGCGAGTTTTAACTGTAGTTTATCTTTTTGTTAGCACTATCGGTTCAATAACTTATAAAATTGCGCTTTTGAACACACCATCGTACGATAGTTAAACTAGGTTCAACTTAACTGGCCAATATTAGGTGTTTATCTGTTCCATATCTTTTGTTTGATGTAAATAAATATTAGATATTCGTTCTTAAATAGATCCATCTAGTGGCGAGTTTTGGTACTAGTTGTAGATTAACAGCTAACCTGAGTTTATCTATTACATAACTTTATGGAATCAATTGTTATTGAACTCATAACTAGTAACCTCAGAAACCGGGCATTAGCCATTCAAACCCATGTTGACCCTGTCTTCTATGGCATCTTATGGGGCCCATGCAGGGAGTGGCGAGTCACCGTCTGCCAAATTTCCATGTTCCCCATATTCCCGAACCCCTAGTACCACTAGCAGTTCATCCTGATAGCCCGGTACTTGTGGTTCTCGTTTCCCATAATTGTCCTACACTGGCCGGGGCCTGTCCCCGGGTGCATTATTATATGGTAGACAGGGATAATCGCCGGTCAGTGTCACGCCACATTTACATTGAATTTGTGAAGGGGCCTCTACGTGTTGGCCTCCCCATGGCCCCACGTAAGCCCTCCAAAAGTCCGGGCCACAAAGACGTACATATAATCATATAATTTGACGGCCTCTGTGGTTGAGCGGGCTAAGCCTTTGCCGGCGTACCTCACTGCAACGCAGAGGTTCCGGGTTCGATTCCTGGTATAGTAAATTTCGGAAACGTATTTTCTACGTTATTTACTATGGTCTGGGTGTCTGGGATCGGCCCCAGAGTAGTCCGTTGTATATTACCCATAACACAAGCGTAACTTGCTTAATTTGGGGATATGCAATATGTGTGTTTGTCTGACGATTATTATTATTATTATATAATATAATGAAAACTATTGAATTACATATAATCGAATACAATGCAAGAAAACTTAACTTATTTGTATTGTATTCTACTCATAATCCCTCAAGACTATAAGTAGAATACTGAGCCCAGATCACCGTCTTCTATGGGTGAGGTGCCCAGAAGGCTGGCTAAGTTTCCTCGCTGGATCGCCATACTGATCCGTGGGCCGAGGTAAGCACCAGCCCTCTTATCACCCGAAGAGTCAATGAGTCGTTTCGATAAATGTTGGTAGAGGCTCATGGGCTCAGGAGCCCACGGTCCAAGCGTCTCGACAGCAAACGGCACAAACATATAACTCTCACTGAGGGTTGCATATTTGCGCCGCTTGAGTGATTCGGCTGTTTCCGCCGCTGAACCGGCTGATCTAGACGTGTCTAGAATGTTATATACTTATAATATAATTAAATGTCCTAAAAAAAAATGTTGTAATTTAAATTATTTTCTTACATTTTTCTGGAAAATTCGGTTTTTTTAATATATATGATACTAACTTTGCCCGCAAAGTTTGTTTTCAAAACCCCCCGATTTTGAAACATTCAACACAACAAAACAACAAATCACAACTATTGGTCTTAGCGTGATAATATATATCCTAAAGCCTTCCTCGATGAATGGGCTATCCACCACTGAAAGAATTTTTCAAATCGGACCAGTAGTTCCTGAGATTACCGCGTTCAAACATACAAATACGTCAGCTTTATATATTAGTATAAGATGATATATATTATGTGTAAAGTGTTTATTAGGGCATGTCTGACTATGTTTTTTGTCTACAGGCCCACCAATTGCAACTGCTGAAGGAGCAAGCGAGACAGACAGAGGACTGGCTGGCTTCGAAGGAAGCGTTCTTGAATAATGATGATCTCGGCGAGAATTTAGACGGTATGTGTATAATAGTAATGCGTTTTGATTTTTGTTTTTTTAAATATTTTAATTTCAATAAGATTGATTACGACTAAAATTAAAACAATTATAATGACGGTAGTCTGTAGTCTGGTCATTAGATGACTCGCAGGATGTTACAATTCCGTTGCCTGCAACAATGAAGTATGTCAATTATGACATTTATAGCATGTGAAATTTACTATAAAAAATTTCGTAACTTGATAAGCGTGCAAAGCCGAGTGATTTCGACGCTTAAGGGAGATGGTCGTTAAATTGAGTGACGTTACATGGAGCTTACACTGTATATATATATTTATATAGTCCCAGCAGACGTTGTCCTGCCCTGAAGAAATAAAATTTAGAACCCGACTGCAGCGCCACCTAGCGGGTCCAATTGTGAATCTAAACAGTTCTCGAGTTCACCTGAATACACATAAAAAAAAAATATTTTTTCATCGTAATCGGTCCAGCGGTTTAGGAGGAGTTCAGTCACACACACGCACAGAAGAATTCTATGTATAAAGATGTGTCGATTGTTCCTCGCAGCCGTGGAGACGTTGATAAGGAAACACGCCGAGTTCGCGAAGCTGCTGGACAGCCAGATCGGGAGGGTGAGCGAGCTGGACAAGTTCGCCAAGGGGGTGCTGGAGGAGGGCCACTACGACACCCACTACATCCAGAGGAGGGTCGCGGCCGTGCTCGGCAGGAGGGACAGGTTGCTGGTGAGTCCTAGTTAGCTCATCAAGACCTCATTGTCATACTTTCCACCAGGCTTAAAACCTTCATCTCACTCGAACGATTTTCTCTCGTACAGGAGTCTTGCAAACTGCGCGGCGAGATGCTGGAGCAGTCGCGGCAGCTACACCAGTTCCTGAGAAACCTCTACCACGAGAGGGAGTGGATCGCGCTGAAGATGCAGGTGGCCAACGACCAGAACTACAGGTGAGGAATCTTGAGGTGTTAGGAGTAACTAGGTTGTGGATATTCGCATTACAGCAGGAAATTTTCACAGCCAGGTGGTAGGGTATTTTTGCTAGTATCGTAGTCGTCGCTTGACTGCCCCGCCCCTCCGTTCGGGCATTGTTTTATACTAAACTGTATAATACCGACAAAAGACCGTGTTCACTGAGTTAATCCGCACACCTGACAAGCTTTGACGCAATGCAATCAATAACAACAAAGATTAGTTCGACACTAATGAGGGCCATAAAACAAGTATGAATGAAAGATGATGTTTTCTTAATTACAAATTCTAAACACGAAGTAAACAAAAGAACTCCGAATGCAGGAAAGGTAATAATAAACTGCGTTTTACGACAGACAGGTGTACGCATTCCTTTGACGGCATATAACAGTACTATTGTATATTTTTCTTTAACAGCAATATTTCTTGAGTAAGTAAAAAAGCAACAGTTTATGACGAATATTCGTTAATGTTTGTGGCAATAGGTCTACTATAGAAAAATTGAGACGAAGACTTTTAAGATTGATCGCATTTGTGATTCAATTTTTTCGCAGAGAGCTGTCCAATCTCCAGAGCAAGATCCAAAAGCACGCAGCCTTCGAGTCGGAGCTCGCCGCCAACAAGGGCAGGATCGACGACGTCGCCAACCACGGCGAAGGACTTATCGGTGAGATAAAATAGTTTTCAATTAACATACAACTGGAATAAGGCAGACTTGTATATAACATTTTCGTGACGACTTCATATCTCCGTCAATAATTGTCACCGCATGTCTTGCAAGTTATAATAATAATATCCTAATAATTATCATCTAAAAGCAATGAAACGCGATAAATGATTTAAACTTAAACAAATATAGAGCCAATAGTGGTAATTGGCTGAATTCGATTCTCTGTTGGGCTACAAAAACGATCCAACTTATCCTGCTCGGAGGACCAAATAATCATTCTCTTCATTTATCTAGATTTAAGTGAGGAAGGATTAAGTACAAATTCATTTTTTATAGCAGTTTGTAAGAGTGATTTCGGAGATTTTAGAGAAATATTTTTCGTAAGATTTCAACTCTTGGACACTAAATTTAGTACACCGACTTTGGGGAAACAAAGAAACGAGTTTTAGAAAATTCTCAAAAGCGGTATAAACTGATTTTTCAAATTCCATTGGCGTCAGCAGATTCCTTGGTGTTGCAGATGTTCATGGTTGACGGTAATCACTTGCCATCAGGTGAAACATCTCTCAGTTTGCTTTTTTTTATTGCGCATCTGGTAAACAGGCAGACTGACTTAAAGGAAACTGGTTTCTGTCACCTATAGACGTCCGCAACACCAGAAGCGATCTTAATGTGTTGCCAACCTTTAGGATGGGATAGATGAAATGGGATAGGAAGGACGGGATAGAAGGCCAGACAGTATGAGGATAGGTCGTATAGGAGAGGGGGAAGTGGAATTTAGTTAAAAGACAGTAAGAAAGAAACCAAATGATCCGTGCACGAACGGAGAAATAATACAGTTTCCTGGCTGGCTGGATGGCTACCACCACTGGTCTAGAGTATGCCGCCATAACAACTTTGAGTTATGTCTCGCCATTAGTGGCCAGTTTCCAGTCTCCCTTCAGAGTAAGGCAAAACATTGTTAATGAAGAGAGTGCCCTGTATAGGGTGGAGACATGAGATGGAATGATCTCCCAGCGAAGCTATTGTTGTTCCTCGCAGGCCTAGACGTATCTATTATTGTTGGAAATTTGTATATATTCTTTATACACTCCGGGAATTGTTTGCAACATCAGTAATTGCACAGCGCTATCTATTGGCTTGTAAGTGTTCCGTTACTCTAGCAACTTTAGTTTTACAAATGTTCATAGGCGATGATAACCGCTTTACATCAGGTGGGTCGTCTTCCTGTCTGCTGAACTCTTGCTATTAAAAAGGGACTAGATAACTTATTTGATTTTTTTTATCATTTTTCGCCCTGCAGAAGCGAAACACTACGCGTCCCAAGAGATCGCGACCCACGTCGAAGAGTTGGAGAACCAGTGGCGGGAGCTCCAAGCCGCTGCGAAATTGAGAAGGGAGAGACTCCAGGAGGCCTATCAGGCCAGGGTCTACCTGAGGGGCCTGGACGACTTCACCTCTTGGCTGGACGAGGTCGAGGCTCAGCTGCTGAGCGAGGATCATGGTAACTTGGATTTACCTTATAATATAGTTTTCGCTATGCCGCGACAAAATTTTGGAACAATATTCCACCCCCTATTAAAATATTGCAATTTTCGTAAAAAGGGGTACAAAGTACTTCATCTATTAATATCTAGATAATTAACATTATAATATTGTATATTATACTTAATTATTATAATTTATAGTATATTATTGTACTGCACGCCAATAAATAATTTTTAATAAGTTCTTGCCCATCCAAAGGTTGCCTGGAACAGATTGCTTTAAGCAATAAGGCCACCCATTGTACTTACCTTATAGTTAAGACAGTAAAGTTGTTGAGGACAGAATCACCCCCCTGACCTCTCCTCTGGAAATCCCGTACCCCCACGCCCGCCTACCCTGAATATGTAGCTCGCTCGGTTAGCTGCTAAGCGTCTGCTTTTTAGTAAGTCAAGTCAAGGTCAGGTATATACCCACATATCATAGTCGGACAAGTAACACACACAAGGAAGACCAGGAAGAACAGGAAGCATTCAGAAGAGTACAGCCATTGGACTCTCAGCTTGACTTTCGTGGAACTTGTGGATGCTTGTGATTAGTGCCACTCGTATTGATCGGTGTAATTAGTGCTGTGTTCAGTGGAACATCCGGGTTTTGGTGCTAACTTCTGTTGATTGATTTGAACGTGCCGTTTAATACAGTGCTGCTGATCATACCAGTCTACTGCCAAGGGGTGTTTCAACAAAATTCATGTTACATTTCTTATGTTGGTGGTTCTATGTTTGTGATTGGGCAGTACAGAGGATGTCTGTTCGCAGGCAAGGACCTGGCGTCGGTGACGGCGCTGCTGAAGCGGCACGCGCGGCTGGAGCAGCAGGTGTCGAGCAAGGCGGACACGGCCACCCAGCTGGCGGACAACGCGCGCCAGCTGGCGGACAGCAAGCACTTCATGGCGGACGAGATACTCACCAAGGCCGACCATGCTGTCAAACGGTAACTTTTCATTCTCTCCACAGAAATGTACTTGTCCAATTTGAGAACCTGCCCGTAAAACTTCAAGTTAAAATTTTGTTGCGATTCGTTTTGCCACTTGTCCGCGTTGAAGTTTCACTTGTACTATGTTTTCCAGCACACATTTAGATTTTTCGCAGGTTTACTGCAAATTATGATTTGCTTAGGTTAGGTACATTTTAATTAATGCATTTTTTTTAAACATATTTTATTTTATCAAACAAAAAAACCAAAAAACGCATCCATAGTCTACTCTAACATTATGCCGCCTCTCAACTCGTCTAGTCTAAATTTATGCCACTCTTCCACGCGGCCGTAACTCCCCCCCCCCCCCCCCCCTATATACAAAAATGCAATAAGCCCGGACAACCCAGTTCGGAGAGAGGAGAATAAAAATGGGAACGTCCTCAAAGGCAGGCGACGTTGCCACGTTGTGTAGTCTTTCATTTTATTTTATTAATTTTGATTTGTTTTCTATACAGCTACCGGCAACTCCAAGAGCCGATGCAAATCAGACGGGACAACTTGGAGGACGCCGCCCTCCTGCACCGCTGGGACAGGGACGCCGATGAAGAGTTGAGATGGTATGTGCTCTTGTACTCGACTAGCTGTTGCACGCGGCTTTACACGTTTAGACTAAAACAGTCATAGTTTGAGTAATCAAAAAAAGTTAAAAGGAAATATAGTGTTTTTGTTTTTAAGCTGTAAAAATATAGTACTTGCGTGTACGAAGCAAGTACGCAGCATTTAGGTGAGCACGCGTGTTGGCGCCGTATACACTTCGAAAAGAAAAAAAAAATGTATTAATATCCTCCCAGTGTCCTTTCCTTCTCTGTCCTATCCGCCGCAACATTCGCGCGAACGAGACGCAGAAACGGAACGGAAGAGACCATGTCTATGGCGCTGCGCTTCCGCATCTGTCAAATCATCCAGTCTTGCTACGCGACCGCTTGAAGTACTTTAACGTGTGAAAAATACAAATTACAAAATACGAACCAGCAAACCCAGCAATCAAGTGAGTGTTCCTTACTCCTATTATCCTATAACGCACCGCCAACGAGTAAACTTACCATCAGTGCGAACCTAGCTCATCAAGGTAGCGCACGCGCGTGCTCACCGGTGCACATCAAGGTATCTCCATGTCCGTAGGCGATGGTAACCGCTTTCCATCTGGTGGGCCGTCTGCCTGTCTGCTGCACTCCTGCAATAAAAAAAAAATCCATCCATGTCAAGGGAAGAAATAAATCAAGTAAATAATGTGTGTAGTTTCGATCAAGGATCCTATATACTTTTATGGTCCTTCGAGCCGGATTTGAAGCAGCGACCTATGGATAGAAACTTAGGTGAAAAAAAAGAGTACACATTTATTTTTCATTGTTTATTATATATTTTATTTATTTCATTATTGCATTTTCTATGTGTATTTATTACTAATTTTGGCTTTGGCCACCAAAGTTCTATTATTTTTAAAATAATCACAATAGTTTGAACAAAAAGCGCGACAATGACAGCCTCTGTGATTGAGCGGGCTAAGCCTTTGCCGGCCTACCTCACTGCGACGCAGAGGCTCCGGGTTCGATTCCTGGTATGGTAAATTTCGGTAACGAATTTTCTACGTTATTTCCTATGGTCTGGGTGTCTGGGATCGGCCCCAGAGTGGTCCGTTGTATATTACCCATAACACAAACGTAACTTGCTTAATTTGGGGATATACAGTTTGTGTGTTTGTCTGCCGATTTATTATTATTATTAATGGAATCGGCGATGAAAGTAAAGTACATTTTGTACTATATAATTTTTCTATTTATCTAGGTTTATGGCTTGGTAGCTAGGCCTTTAAGCTAGATCTTAAATTACAATATAGTTTCTTCGTTTTCTTAAACCTATGTATTGCTCAGCTGAACTGTAGGTTATCAACTGAAGCCATTCAACGGAGTTCTTGTGACAACTCAAAAAGCCATATTTGACTATAAAGTTCACATTTCTGACAAAAACACATAATTACTAATAAAACTACGTTTTAAGGGTTTTAAGCGCGGTAATTTTATTTGATTTTGATTTTTTCCGACGTTTCGGCCAATTTTCAGTGGCCGTGATCACGGAAGACAAAGATGTCGAGTGTCAACGAGTATTGTTAAAGTTTTATTTAGCCTACCGCCAACTTAATAATTTTAATTTTGTTTATGGTTATTATTTACTCTATGGGAGCCTAATCTAATTTACTACCGCTTCGCAACATGTTGTGGCTTGAAGAGAAGAAGCGGCGCCAGAAACTCTTCAGCAAACATGCGTAGCTCTAATAATTATTATTTTATATAATATTAAAACGGGTGGAAGGAAAACCAAAATCTGCGGAGTGACGCTCGCGGACCGCGTTCCTAATACCGAAATAAGAAAGAGAGTTGCTCTGAAAGAGAGTGTCGGGGTGAAGCTAAGGAAAGGAATGCATGATGACAGAATAACTAAACAGATATACAATGCAAAAGTGGATGGATGCAGAAGTCGTGGAAGGCCACGACACACCTTCCATGATCACATTGATCGTGTACTAGCAGAGGGTGATGGCAGGAGCCTTAAGAACAGACGAGCGTGCATGACGAGAGCTATGAATGTTAAAGAAGCAAGTGAGGTGTGTAAGAATAAGCCTGAATGGCGCTCTGTTGTTCGTGCCTACCCCGCAAGGGAACTGGCGTGAAGTTAGGTATGTATGTATGTATGAAAACCAAAATCAAATAAAATTACCGCGCTTAAAACGTAGTTTTGTTATGTATACGTGTCGCGAAAACTTAAGAAAATATTACATAATTACTACTCAAAAACTGTCAATATCCTACAACTATTGTTCATTTTAGAGTAATTATACACATTTTTAGAAAATAAAACTGCACAGCACAACATCCCCTTCCAGTTCCCGCCAGAAACTCCATAATTTTTCTATAATATATAGGACAACTAGAGTTTACCTTTAGTGCGTGCCTCTTGTTTGAAAAGAAGGCGTTAATACGGGTTACATTGTACTAAATTTTTATATTAGTGCTATTTGCAACCGGAAGATTCACTTTAATATCGCAAACTATCCCATCTCCCGAGATGAGAAGTATCTATGTTCCTCTTTGGTATTAAAATTACATTTAAACAAAATGACAGCAAAACAAATGACAAAAATAACCAACACGACGAATGCTACTTTCCGGGATAACCTTTACATTTTATTTTGCAAGGTGGTAGGGCATTTGCCCGACTGGATGGCTATCACCCATCGTCTAGAGTATGTCGCCATAACAACCTTGAGTTGTGTTCCGGCATTAGTGACCAGGCTCCGGTGACCCTTAAGAGAGCAGCAGCGCATTTGTAGCACCTTTGATGTTGCAAATGTCCATAGGCGATGTTAACCGTTTACCATCAAGTGGGCCGTCTGCCTGTCTGCTGAACTCCTGCAATAGAAAAAAAAACAAATGTATCCCAAAATATATCCCATTAAAAGTATGCTTTGTCTACCTTCGGTTTTAAAATCTTGTCTTATACTCTTATACTAATATATAAAGCTGAAGAGTTTGTTTGTTTGAACGCGCTAATCTCAGGAACTACTGGTCTGATTTGAAAACCTGTTTCAGTGTTAGATAGCCCCTTTACCGAGGAAGGCTATAGGCTATATATCATCACGCTAAGACCAATAGGAGCGGAGCACCAATGACGAATGTTTCAAAATCAGGAGCTTTTTTAACTATTCCACGCGAACGAAGTCGAGGGCAGAAGCTAGTACTTAATATTTAAACTTGAAGAGTTTGTTTGAACGCGCTAATCTCAGGAACTACTGTTCTGATTTGAAAAGTTCTTTCAGGGTTAGATAGCCCCTTTATCGAGGAAGGCTATAGGCTATATATCATCACGCTAAGACCAATAAGAGCAGAGCACCAATGAAGAATGTTTCAAAATCGGGTTTTTTTTTTAACTATGCCAGACGCGGGCAGAAGCTAGTTACATATATACCGAATTATAGTCGAATAGTCGTCTAATTTTAAGAAAATAGTTCAGATTTCAAATCTTATACCGGCCTCTAGCATGCGATAGGACTATGGAAATAGGGATAGAAAAGATGGGATACTTTTTAAGATTGGCGTATTTTGTATTATTTTTTTTTTGGGTTTCATAGGGAAATGAGTAAACTCGTTAACTGTTTGTGGGCTGATGCATACATGTCGGAATTGTTTGTCTGTACCTTGTGTCACATTGGAATTGAATAAATGCGTTCAGGTTGCGCGAACGTGAGGCGGCTGTGAGGCAAGAGGAGGCTGGCAACACTCTGCCAGAGGCGCAGGCGCTGCTCAAGAAGCATCTGGCACTCGAGGCTGAGTTGATCGCGAGGTATCTGATTTTTATTTCAATATACAACTTTTGGTAATAAAAATGCATACAATTCTCTTACAACTGTTGTTCATTTTTTTTTATTGCAGGAGTTCATCAGACAGGCAAACGGCCCACTTGATGGAAAGCGGTTACCATCGCCTATGGACGTTTGCAACACCAAAGGTGCTACAGATGCGCTGCTGCTCTCTTAAGGGAGACTGGAATCTGGCCACAGACCAGAGGTGGTAGCCATCCAGTCGGGCAAATGCCCTACCACCTGGCTGTGGGTTGTTTTGTAGCCTCTTAGGACAGGCCGCCCCAACGCAGGAAATTGTATTCTTTCTCCGTTCCTGTACGGATGATGATGATGATGATGATGATGAATTTAACCCTTAAGCTCCATTTTGGGTACATATATTGCTATCTCACAACGAATTATAACGTTCTAATCGTATATATACCCATTTCGTAGAAATCCTATAAACAGAGTGAGACAACAACATTCAACAAATACCACGTCATAACATCACACAGCAGACATATGCTGACGGCCCGACTGTGATGGAAAGCGGTTACCGTCTCCTATGGACATTTCTCTCTCTAAAGCGAGGCCGGAATCTGGCCACTAATGCCGGAACACAACTCAAGGTTGTTACGGCGGCATACTCTAGACCCTGGCTGTGGGTTATTTTGTCGCCTATTACGACAGGCCACCTCTTTTCTATGACAGCCTCTGTGGTTGAGCGGGCTAAGCCTTTGCCGGCGTACCTCACTGCAACGCAGTGGTTCCGGGTTCGATTCCTGGTATAGTAAATTTCGGAAACGTATTTTCTCCGTTATTTACTATGGTCTGGGTGTCTGGGATCGGCCCCAGAGTAGTCCGTTGTATATTACCCATAACACAAGCGTAACTTGCTTAATTTGGGGGTATACGATGTGTGTGTTTGTCTGCCGCGATTATTATTATTATAATACATACATACATACATACATAACTTCACGCCAGTTCCCTTGCGGGGTAGGCACGAACAACAGAGCGCCATTTAGGCCCATTCTTACACACCTCACTTGCTTCTTTGACATTCATAGCTCTTGTCATGCACGCTCGTCTGTTCTTAAGGCTCCTGACATCACCTTCTGCTAGTACACGATCAATTTGATCATGTAAGGTGTGTCGTGGCCTTCCACGACTTCTGCATCCATCCACTTTTGCATTGTGTATCTGTTTAGTCATTCTTTCATCATGCATTCATTTCCTTACCTTCACCCCGACACTCTCTTTCAGACCAACTCTCTTTCTTACTTCGGCATTACGAACGCGGTCCGCGAGCGTCACTCCGCAGATTTGGTGCAGTGCTCGCATCTCGACCGCGTTTACTCTACTTTCATGCTCTCTCTTCCATACCCAACTCTCGCTTCCATACGCGATTTATTATTATTATAATGATACTTATAATGATTAAAACTTCGAATAAAACAGTAAGAGAATTATTGACTGTGTAATTTTTTTTTTTTTTAAACAGAGAACCGACAATAAAAACGGTGTGCGCACGCGCATCGCAACTGTCGCGCCGCGGCCACTTCGCCGCCACGGCGCTGGAAGCGCGCGCGCGCGACCTGTCCTCCGCTTCGCGGCAGCTGCTCGACGCGGCCGCGGCGCGCACGCAGGCGCTGCAGCAGCGCTGCGAACTCTTGCAGGTGACGTTCCTTGTTTGGTGTTCTATCTTTTGGAGAGCAACGAAGAATAATTTATTTCTTAAAATACAGAATACTGATATACAATGCAAAAGTGGATGGATGCAGAGGTCGTGGAAGGCCACGACACACCTTCCACGATAAAATCGATCGTGTACTAGCAGAAGGTGATGTCAGGAGCCTTAAGAAGCGAGTGAGGTGTGTAAGAATAAGCCTTAATGGCGCTCTGACGTTCGTGCCTATCCCGCAAGGGAACTGGCGTGAAGTTATGTGTGTATGTACAAAATACTGTCAAATCTAACACACCCCCAACATAATCTTATATAATGTGAGGTAAAAGGATGCGCACCTTGCACAATTTGTCGTGTCCTTCGATAGCTTAATGAGCAGCCACCAGTAGAAACAGTCTCACATCTTCTAAGTTTAATATATTAAAGTTTTAAATACGTACATAACTTCACGCCAGTTCCCTTGCGGGGTAGGCACGAACAACAGAGCGCCATTCAGGCTTAATCTTACACACCTCACTTGCTTCTTTGACATTCATAGCTCTCGTCATGCACGCTCGTCTGTTCTTAAGGCTCCTGACATTTTGAGCTTTTATTTTAATACTAGAGTTAACTTCTAGTTCCTGCTTCTTGTTTAAAGAGCAGGCGTTAATACAGGTTACATTGTACAAAATTTTTATGTTAGTGCCATTTGCACCCGAAAAATTCACTTAATTTTATATCGCAAACTATCCGATCTCCTGGCATGGGTATATATGTCCATTTCCGGCATTAAAACTACATTTAAACAAAATTACAATAAAAACGATCCAGTATTCCCAGTGTTTTCCAAAAATTTAAAAGAAAGACATATCGAGTTACTATCGCATTTTTATAGACGATGAATTTTTATATCTATGAACTTGAGAAATGATTGGTCTCATCCAAACTTTCATCTTCTATTACAAACAGTCCTAGTTTTGTTTATCTATCCCCCGTCAATGAAAACTACAAAAAGGACAAAATCAGCAAAAAGGACAAAAAAGCTAAAAGGACAAAAAGAGCAAAAGAGTAAAAAGGACAAAATAACCAAAATGATGAAAATGGCAAATCACAAAACCAACCAAAGCCCATCCCACTTTTGGGATAACCTTTACATAAATCTATCCCATTATCCGGGATTTTTGAGTAGGAACTTTTAGTTTGCGTACGTGCGTGGCGAGCGAGTTTTTGCAACGTCTCGTTTTTGGCGGGAAGAAGGTAGAGGGGGGAGATTTTGGGTATGGAATGGGAAGGAACGAACGAATGGAATGAATGAATGAATGAAAATAATGTACATATGGAATTTGTGTAACTTGAACACTTAAGAACAGACGGGCGTGCATGACAAGAGTTATGAATGTCAAAGAAGCAAGTGAGGTGTGTAAGAATAAGCCCGAATGGCGCTCTGTTGTTCGTGCCTACCCCGCAAGGGAACTGGCGTGAAGTTATGTATGTATGTATGTATGTATGTATGAACGAACACTTTATCTTCCGTTTTTCTGTTTGACCCACACGCTTGATAGAAGTTTGAATACATTTTCAAATGTTTCGAGAGATTTAAGAATTTTTAAGAGTTTTAGCAGAAGTTCGTTCCAGCCAAGTGTCCCGGGAGACACGTTATTAATTTTCATTTTTTCTCCTTACAGTTGATAACCGAGATTCAAGAGGCCGAAGCTTGGATTATGGAGCGGAGACCAACATTGGTCTCGTTGGACATGGGAAGGGACGAGGACTCCGCGTTGGGGCTGGCGAGGAGGCTCGAGGCCCTGCAGCGGGAGGTCACTGGGTTCGACGCCACACTAGGCAAACTTGAAAGGACCACCACGGCCCTGGTGGTAAGTTGATATTGGACACATAATTCTTTCATCATTTTCTTCTTCTTCAAATCGGCCTCCAAAGGCAAATTCTAAAACATATTTAAAAAAAAAACATTTTTTTTATTGAGCTTTAATTGAGACTTTAAAAAAACAATAATGGACTATGTTTAAACGGTTTTAAGCGCGGCATTTTATTTATTTGATTTTATTTCGAATCAAGCCACAACAAGTTAGGAAGCGGTGGTAAATTAAATTAGGCTTAGTGTAATTAACAACGATAAATAAAAATTAAATACTAGAAATGAACGAGTTGGATGTAAGTTAAAAGTAATTAAAAATATTTGTGTCATGATAATTTAAAAGTTAGATGATGAAATATTATTTTAACGCCTGTTCTTTTATAAATAATTTAAAAGGATTAGAACTTATTGCAACAATGTGTCTAAAGGTCTTTGTTGCCATACCATAAAATCCAAAAACATTCTGAGATTTTTTTTTTCTATAATCAGGACCGTGGTACAGTGGACGGTGAACTAGTTCAGAAGAGAATGGAAGAACTTAAACAGGCATACGAAGAGATGAAACTGCTTTCGGCGAAGAGACAGCAGAGATTGCAGCAGAGCTTGAAATACTTCAAGTGAGTATGAGTTCTGACCAGGGAACGAATGACCGAATGAATGAATGGAAAACTTGTCTATTGTTCTTCTATGAAGTCGATGCAACTAATATTGTGGAAGAAAAATATTAGACACTAGGAGACTTCGTTGGCGTTGCCATTACAACGTGGTATTTGTGGCGAGTTTCTTTTTTTTTTTTTATTATTGCAGGAGTTCAGCAGACAGGCAGACGGCCCACTTGATGAAAAGCGGTCACCATCGCCTATGGACATTTGTAACACCAAAGGTGCTACAAATGCGCTGCTGCTCTCTTAAAGGAGACTGGAACCTGGTCATTAATGCCGGAACACAACACAAGGTTATTATGGCGGCATACTCTAGACCAGGGGTGGTCGCCATCCAGTCGAGCAAATACCCTACCACCTGGCACCTTCTTACCGCACTAATATTATAAATATGGAAATCTGCAAATTACAGCTGAGTAATTTGCAGATTTCAAATTCAAAAGTTTTTAAATAAGTTCCACCGGAGAATTTTTTTTTGAAAATTGTCTTTCTTCCATGTCATTACTTTTATTGTCACCTGTGTGTCTAAGTATTGTTACGAGTTGCAGGACTCGAATTAAAATGCCGTTGGAATTATTATAGAGTTCATTAGAACTATACAAACACGTATAACACAGGTACAAATATAACCGAACGCAACAAGTCCAAACGTAATGCAGAAGATCGTGATTCAATAACACGCGCAAAGTCCGTCACTAAATAGATTACCGAATGTACACATGTCTTGCTTCGCTCGTGGTTATCGCTTGACTGCCTCATCTCTCAATTGGGGCATTGATTTATACTGTACAAATACAATATGTCTGCTCGGCCGCTGAATTTCCTAGAATCACACCTGGCTAATGACTACCATAAAAGATTACGATACACAATAGGCTGTTTTTCTAATCACAAAGTAAACAAAAGAAGTCCAAATGCCAAAAAGGTAATAAAATGTCTACAGGTATGCAGGTGTGAATTTTTCTTTTGTCGGCGTTCAGGTCGTAACAGTATGTTGAGTGTTTATATTTTTTGTTGTTAAGTAACAAGTGAGTTAGGTAGACAGGCAGGCGATTCACCTGACGGAAAGCGGTTACCGTCGCCTATGGACGTTTGCAACACCAGACATGTCACCAACGCGCTGCCGGCCTCGAAGAAATTTTATGACACCCTTTTTGAAAGACTCCATATCGTAGTGCTAAAACCTCGTCTGGGAGCTCATTCCTAATCCCCAAGGTACGCAAGGGAAACGTTCTACAGAACCGTTGCGTACATGAGCGAAGCGGCTCGAGGAAGTGGGGGATGAACTCCCAACCGATGGCGAGCGGTGCGATGGTGGAAAGAGGACGAAGGCACCATGCTAAACAGTTCTTTACCATCGCCTATAGACAGACATTCGTAACACGAAAGGTGCTACCAATGTGCTGCCGCTCTCTAAATAGGGACTGGACCCTGGTCACTAATGCCGGAGCACAACTCAAGGTTGTTATGGCGGCACACTCTAGACCAGAGCTGGTAGCCATCCAGTCGAGCAAATGCCCTACCACCTGGCTGTGGGTTGTTTTGTCGCCTCTTGCGACACGCCGCCCCAACGCAGGAAATTGTATTCTTGTATTCTTTTTCCATTCCTGCACGGATTAAGTGTGTTGAGTGCTCATACTTCATCACCAGATTCGTCCAAGAGTGCGAGGAGGTCCAGGAGTGGATCAGCGAGCAGATGACCACGGCCGCCAGCGAGGAGTACGGCCTGGATGTGGAACACGTGGAAACCCTCCAGCAGGCTTTCGACAACTTCTTGGCACAACTTCAAGGTATGATCGGATTGTTTTTTATTGTAATAATCGACACACAAACACATTGTATATCCCCAAGCTAAGCAAGTCACTCTTGTGTCATGGGTGATATGCAACGGATCGCTCTGGGACCGACCCCAGACACCCAGACCATAGTAAACGGCAGAAAGATCCTTTCCTAAATTTACTATGCCAGGAATTGAACCCGGGTCCCCTGTGTTGTAGTGGGGTCGGCCGGCTAAGACATAGATCGCTCAACCTCCAAAAGCTGTTCTCTTTTATTGCGTAGTTGGGGAACAGGCAGACGGCGCAGCCCATGGAAAGTGGTTACCATCGCCTATAGACGTTTACAACACCAGGAGCGTAGGCGACGCGTTGCCAACCCTTAGAATAGAATAGTTTGGAATAGAGATCAGACGAAAGGAATCGGGCGAATGGGATATGGCTAGAAGGAAGTGGGCCACAGCCAAAATGCCTGCAAAAGCGCTTAAACTAAAGATTTTATTCACCTTAAGAAAATAGCGTGTAGTCTTCGCCTTAACAATAACACAATACAGTGTTGCAATACAAGGACAGGAAAGAGCAGGATAGAAATATAGGTTCAGACAAATGTTAAAACGAGACGGATATACTCGAGAAGGAAACACAACACCCAAAAATATATTTCGATTCGTTCACTGGAATCCAGAAAATATATGAGAAGTGAAATCAACAAGTACATACAACACGAATAGACAGCGTTCTGGGAGAAGCAAGCTAGATGTTTAAGAAACTTAATCATCTAGCTTGAAAGTATGAGCACCGGACAGTAAGTAGCACCGAAGTTTTAGAAAACTAGAAGTTTTCTAAAACTTCGGTGGAGGCGGTGTTTTTCGAGTTTGTCCACGCCGGCAAAAAGCTAGATCACACAGCCCCCCCACTACTTTAAGCAAGGTGGAACGGACAGTGTCGCCTGTGCAATGCTGGATCACGGATCCCACACAGCTTCGCTGGTTGGAGTAGTTATTTTGTGGACTGTAAGTTATATTTGAGAGGATATATGAGTGAGAGGTATGCCAAATCCTGCACAAAAACCAATGGGGTAATAAGCGCAAATCAGACCGCATATGGAGTACTGCGCACATCTATGGGCCGGAGCACCCGCTTCCCAGACTGACCCCCTCGTCTTCATCCAGAGTTGCACCGTTCGTATCGTCGACGATCGCATACTTATAGGCGGTTTAGAATCGCTTAGCCTTCGAAGAGACTTTGCGTCCCTCTGCGGAGTGTTCCGAGGAACTGTTTGATCTGGTACCGACGCCTCACTTTCACAACCGCACCTCTCGCCAGTGACGGGATATTCACCCCCATTTCCTTGAGCTCCCACGCTCAACTACGCCCCTTGCGTAGTTCTCTAGAACATTCATTCCGCGTACAACAATGATCTGAAGGGGACTTCCCGCCGCGGTTTTCTCTTTGCGCTATGACATGGGGTTTTTTAAGAAGGGCTTTATAAAATTTCTTCGAGGTCGGCAACGCGTTGGTGACACCTCTGGTGTTGCAAACGTCCATAGGCGACGGTAACCACTTTCCAT
Organism: Dendrolimus kikuchii; assembly: GCA_019925095.2. Lineage (NCBI taxonomy): Eukaryota > Metazoa > Arthropoda > Insecta > Lepidoptera > Lasiocampidae > Dendrolimus > Dendrolimus kikuchii. The sequence goes on along the minus strand of CM034415.1, from coordinate 752,784 downwards.
CAGGTGGGCCGTCTGCCTGTTTGCCTGCTTCAGGCTATAAAAATAAGCACCACTAACCTTGGAATCTACCTCCAATGGGGCAGCTAGACAGCCAAGTCCTCGGGTGACACTTAGGTCTTGGAATTATGGCACATTCACACCGAAGAGCAAGCACGACTTGTGTATAAAGTTCAATGAGATATCCAAGAGTGGGATGTGAAACGTTCACTTGCACGGAGAAAGCGGAACGTCCGGACTGACCTCGCGTGCGTTGGAGACTGGTTCGTCACCACGCAATGGCGGTGAGAGCGAAAACCAGCGGCATTTATAAAACTACCCACATTAGTATAAATTGCGAGGATCCAACATCGCCCATCGCACTTGTTTAAATCGGAGTAGCGGTTACATTAATTGCATCTATTGCGATGTTTTTGCTTCACCGTCGATACATATTAATTGTAAGATTAGAAAGAGATGCAAGTATTTTAGCTAGTAAGCTACTATGTTACATAACTCCTTATTCATGTATATATTATTTATTCTTCTCGCAGCCAATGAAGGTCGGATAGAAGGTGTCTGCGAGGCTGGCAACGTGCTGCTAGAGGAGAACACGCCAGAAGCGGATAGAGTGAAGCAGAGGATTGATGACATCAAGGGGCTTTGGGATGACCTGAAGGAGCTGGCTCTCGCCAGGCAGGAGGTGATTATGAGTAGAGATAGATAAGAACAGGGAAGAAAAGTTACAGGTATTTTAGACGATAGAATCCGATGAACGAACGGCGCGCTTGGAGTGCCTTATGAAATATTACTTCCAAGTAATTAATGGGATAAATATATATAAAAATTAATTTGAAACATGTTTTGAGTGCCTAGATAACGAGTGAATGCGGACGAACTTTACTCGGGACCGGCCCGAGTTAGTGCTCTATATTCATTCATTTTCACTCGGCACTCGACTCACTCACTCACTCGACTCTGCATTCTTGTTTTATCACTTTTATGTCCGAGTGACAATTTCATAAGTAATTATAAAAATATTTTTTCACGATACAAATAATACACATAGGTCGCTGTTTCAGATCCGGCTCGAAGGATCAAAAAATGTACAAATCTGATTTTCAAATATACAACAGCTTTTTGTTATTTTGGTATATTTTTTTGAAAAAGTAAGTATTAACATTAGCATAATCATTCGAACGTCAAATCCCGGTTGCGTTCGGAACGTTCAGTCCGACGCTTAGAGTCCGCTTTCCTACTTTTTCTACTCCTCAACACCTCCTTCGCATGTCATACTTACAACGTCAAGCCAGCGTTTCTTGGGCCTTCCCCTTCGACCGGGACCTGGTGGAGGTGGCATGGCTAGACATTTTGACTTGACTTTTTCACAGGCTTTGGCCGGAGCCCGTCAAGTGCACGAGTTCGATCGTTCAGTGGACGAGACTGCTGCCTGGATCGCCGAGAAGGAGACGGCGTTGGGCAGCGAGGCTGCTCCTCCCCGCTCCTTGCACGAGCTGCACGCGCAGAAGAGGAGCGTGCACGCGCTCAGGGCGGACCTGGACGCGATCAGGACCAGGCACGACGCGCTCAGGGAGGAGGCCGAAAGGTGAATTTTTTTATTGCCCGAATTCAGCAGACAGGAAGACGGCCCACCAGATGGAAAGCGGCTACCACTGTCTATGGACATTTGTAACATGAAAGATGCTACCAATGAGCTGCTGTTCTCTAAAGGGAGACTGGAACCCGGCAACTAATGGCCGGAACACAATTCAAAGTTGTTATGGCAGCATAATCTAGACCAGGGGTAGTAGCTATTCAGACGGGCAAATACCCTACCACCTAGCTGTGGGTTGTTTTTTTTTTATAATGTCTAGTATAAAACACTATAAGGACGGTAACAAAACTGATTTATTGATCGTATAAACAATATAGAACTACCCGCATTTTACATTTATTAAAAATTGTGTACTAATTTTCCCAAAAACTTTGAATGCACGACAATCGTGCCACCGACACTTCAAGAGATTTATATCTAGTATGATAGATCACTGCTGTTTTTGTCCTTGTTGGGATATAGGAAAAATTATCTTTTCTTATATTTAATAAATGTAACTTTTAAAATGACCTGAAAAACGTAATAATTATTACTAACATAAATTAATCACATATTGTTATTAATACTCCAATACCTATCGTAAAATTCCTTAAAATTTAATACACTCCAGCGTGTAAGAAGTAAGCAAATAAAAAAATATTTGCTAATGGCATGGATCTAAAGTTCGTAATCTAGGAGAAAATGATGGTCTAAAAATCTGTTTCTTTCAGATTGGGCACAGCGTTCCCGGACGCGAAGGAGCACGTCGCCTCGAAGCTGGAGGACGTGACCGATGCCCTGGACACCCTCAGCCATCGCGCAGACCAGTGCACCCAGCAACTGGAGCTGGCCGGCCAGCTGCAGGCCTACTTCGGCACTTACCAGGAGTTGCTGTGAGTATTCATTCATACGGTCTTACAGTCTTTTCGTTCATTCAGTTTTAAAATATTTACATTCATTCGGTCTTAAAAGATTGTCATCTATGCGGTCTTACACTATTTTCATTCATTCGGTCTTACAATATTGTCACTCATTCGGTTTTACAATATTTTCATTCATTCGGTTTTACAATATTGTCATTCATTCGGTTTTACAATATTTTCATTCATTCGATATAAAATTGGCTATTGTGTCCGTGTTGCATAATTTCAGTACAAACAGCAGACGGAAGTCACGCTCGACCGCTAGTTGCAAACACTACAGTCACCATTTAATGTTGTAATTGTTTTATTCATTAAAATTTTAACTTATTGTAACTTTTTTGCCATATTTTTCATTAAATTCAATCCGACAGCTATTTAAACCATTCATTCATAGATTTTTTCGTTCATTCAGAACACATCAATATTTTTCTGGAGGACATTTAGTCTCTTTAAATTCAGTTTGAAGCTTTTTCCACTTTCTGATATTTTTGAGGACATAGTGTGAGCGTCACGAGAGACATTTATCCGTGCAGGAACGGAGAAAGAAAACAATTTCCTGCGGCCGGACGGCCTGTCTTAAGAGGCGACCAAACAACCCACAGCTAGGTGGTAGGGCATTTGCTCGACTGGATGGCGACCACCCCTGGTCTAGAGAATGCCGCCATAACAACCTTGTGTTGTGTTCCGGCATTAGTTAGACCAGGTTCCAGTCTCCCTTAAGAGAGCAGCAGCGCATCTGTAGCACCTTTGGTGTTGCAAATGTCCATAGGCGATGGTGACCGCTTTCCATCAAGTGGGTCGTCTGCCTGTCTGCTGAAATCCTACATACATACATAACTTCACGCCAGTTCCCTTGCGGGGTAGGCACGAACAACAGAGCGCCATTTAGGCTTATTCTTACACCCCTCACTTGCTTTTTTGACATTCATAACTCTTGTCATGCACGCTCGTCTGTTCTTAAGGCTCCTGACATCACCTTCTGCTAGTAGGTTGCCAACGATAGTTGTAATCTTGTTCCAGCGCGTGGACGAACGAGACGATCGCGCGCGTGACGGCGCCGGAGCTGGCCACCGACGTGTCGGGAGCCGAGACCCTGCTCGCGAGGCACAACGACATCCGCGTGGAGATCGAAGCGAAGGAGGACGCCTTCAAAACGTTGTACAGTGATGGTCAGTTATTATACATACATACATTAGATTTAACGTATAACTGTATAAAATTTATTTTTAATTAAAGTTTGAGCTAATCAATTTGTAGCTAGACGTGTTGCTGGGGAGTTTCTGGCCGCTTCTTCTCCGTAACAGCAATAACACGTTGCGAAGCGGTGTACATAGAATAGGAAGCAAAATTAAATTTTTACCTTCAAAAAGTGTTCTCCAGTGGAACTTATTTTGAATTAGGACTCTCTCGAGTTTCAATTTTGCGTTTGCCAAAAGACCTAGGTTCGAATCCTGGTCCTGGTTTTGAAGTGAAACTTCTTTAGAATCGTTGTGATTTGAAACTCGATGAAACGAAAAAGCGACACTAAAAAGGCATAAATCTATAGGACTAAGCCTGTAAGAGAATGAGATACGAGTTTTATATTGTGCAGCACAGATTAGAGAGTCAATAACATCGATGATTAATCATAGATCCATTCCGACCGATATACATACATACATACATAACTTCACGCCAGTTCCCTTGCGGGGTAGGCACGAACAACAGAGTGCCATTCAGGCTTATTCTTACACACCTCACTTGCCTCTTTGACATTCATATCTCTTGTCATGCACGCTCGTCTGTTCTTAAGGCTCCTGACATCACCTTCTGCTAGTACACGATCAACTTGATCATGGAAGGTGTGTCGTGGCCTTCCACGACTTCTGCATCCGTCCACTTTTGCATTTTATATCTGTTTGGTCATTCTTTCCACATGCCCGAACCACCGGAGCATTCCTTTCCTTACCTTCACCCCGACACTCTCTTTCAGACCAACTCTCTTTCTTACTTCGATATTACGAACGCGGTCCGCAAGCGTCACTCCGCAGATGTTATTTAGTGACTTATTATCTAATATATAAAATTCTCGTGTCACAGTGTTAGTTACCATACTCCTCCGAAGCGGCTTGACCGATTCTCATGAAATTTTGTGTGCATATTGGCTAGGTCTGAGAATCGGACAACATCTATTTTTCATACCCCTAAATGTTAAGGGTAGTCCACCCCTAAATTTTTTATATTTATTTTTAGATAAATTTTTTTTTAGGACACAGCATTAAAAATACATACAACCCTACCTTTTCACCCCTCTACGATCAACCCCTATTTTTTATTTGTTAATTATAATAAACTTTAATTTTTTTGGTAAGATTTTTAATCTTATTTTGTCATGATTTAGTTTTTTTTATATTACTCTTAATTTTCCACCTCTCTACTATCAACCCCTATTTTTCCATCGCGATTTATTTTTAATTTAACTATCAATCTATCAGTTATCCCCGCTAGATGTCTACCGTTGTCACCTCTCATCCAGCAAACATCACGGAGTAGGGATGAGTGGGTTCCCGGATGGTTTAGATTCCCAATTAGAACCGGTACGTGGCTCTGGGATCGGGTTCTAGAATTTTATTTTTTAAAGGCAGGACAACGTCTGCCGGGGCCGCTAGTTTTTACATAAAAATCTTGATTGATGATCTTGCGCATACTTGTGTCTTCGGGGCCCCGACTGACGTTGGTACCCGCGGGACGCAAGCGCACCTCTCTCCCTCTCTCATTCAGCGGCCTCCTTTTGGCACATTAACGCACCACACGCTTTTTTTTTTTTGAGGCGAGGGAAAATGCTTAACCGATTTACGCACAGTCTGGGCCATGGCTAGGGGAACGACACGCGTCGGTCGGGGGCGATAACACTGCAGCAATAGTATGCTCTTGGCGGTGCTCCGTCCGCGATCGACGTCACAGAATAGTGTGCAAGACTCCGAGCGTTGCTGCACGAGCGAGCAACCCCAATACCCACTAAAAAACCCCTCCTCCCTGTCAATCCTGCGCTTTTGTTTGTGTTGGAAAGGCTGGGATTTAGAACATAGTTACGCCCAGTCGAACGCACCACACGCTTACTTCAACCACCCACAAATAGCCAAGCAACGCAACTGAAAGGATATTCTGGCAATATTTATATATTTTTTTTAATTTCAGGCGAGAAACTAGTGAAGGAGGGTCACTTCATGTCGATCGAGATCGAGGAGCGCATGTCGATCCTGCGCGGGCGGCGCGCGGTGCTCGACGCCGCGTGGAGCACACGCGAGCGCATCTACACGCAGCACCTGGACGCGCTCGTCTTCCTCCGCGACGCCATGGCGCTGGACAACTGGATCACCAACAGGTCTTTTATCTATCTGATAATGTCATTTGTTATGAATATTCAATATAAGTAGAAATAATGTAATACAATAAAAGATAACTTATTTGTATTCTATTCTACCCATAGTCCCTAACGACTATAAGTAGAATACTGAGCCTAGATCACTGTCTTCTATGAATAAGGTGCCCAGAAGGCTGGCCACGTCTCCTCGCTGGATCGCCATGCTGATCCGTTGACCGAGATAGGCACCAGCCCTCTGAGTCAATAAGTCGTTTTGATCAATTTATAATATCTATAATATTATAAAATTCTAAACGCGCCGTGTCTGTACATTGAAGCTGTTGTAGTGGAACACTTACAAGCCAATAGATGGCGCTGTGCAGTAATCGAAGTCGCAAACGATTGTCGAATTTCCAACATTAACAGACGGGCCTCGGCCTGCGAGGAACAACAATAGCCCCGCTGGAAGATCTACCTTTGAGACGGAGGAGCACTCCGTCTTGCTCCTCCAGCCTATGCGGAGCATTTTCTTCACTATTTAAAAAAAACAACTGAAATACACTATATAAACGATTGAGAACACGATGAATGGAGCGCTAGGTAAACTTCTAGGCGCTAAGAACCTCAGCCAGAAAGCCCAGCTCGCCGTACACAACGCGGAGCTGGTACCTACGCTCGCATATGGAAGCGAGAGTTGGGTATGGAAGAGAGCATGAAAGTAGAGTAAACGCGGTCGAGATGCGAGCACTGCGCAAAATCTGCGGAGTGACGCTCGCGGACCGCGTTCCTAATACCGAAGTAAGAAAGAGAGTTGGTCTGAAAGAGAGTGTCGGGGTGAAGGTAAGGAAAGGAATGCTCTGGTGGTTCGGGCATGTGGAAAGAATGCATGATAAAGGCATGACTAAACAGATATACAATGCAAAAGTGGATGGATGCAGAAGTCGTGGAAGGCCACGACACACCTTCCATGATCAAATTGATCGTGTACTAGCGGAGGGTGATGTCAGGAGCCTTAAGAACAGACGAGCGTGCATGACCAGAGCTATGAATGTCAAAGAAGCAAGTGAGGTGTGTAAGAATGGGCCTAAATGGCGCTCTGTTGTTCGTGTCTAACCCGCAAGGGAACTGGCGTGAAGTTATTTATGTATGTATGAGAACACGATGCAATTTTTTTTTAGATATGTTGTCTGTTTGTTCGGGATTTACGTAAAAATTAGTGAGCCGATTTCGATACGGTTTTCGCTGTTCGCCAGCAGATTCGTTGACTTGAAATCTGCGCTACTTTTTATTCTGAGAACGCCGCGGGAATTTTTCTAGGAATTATTTAACATGGCCAGATTTGAAAAAATCTAACTCCAACGCGATTTTTTCACTGAACGATAGCAAATTTTATGTAATCTCACGGGTTGTATTTGTTCGGGGGCATAAAAGTTAGCTTATTCCGACACAGTTTTTATTTCAACGATTGCTTACAATCTCTTTTTAATTCGCGTACATGTCTGTCGTATTCCTACACGAGCGAAGCCGCGGACAAAAGCTAATCAAATATATATTACAGCAGGACTAATGTAGCATTCTAATGCTGAAAGAATTTTTGAAATCAATCCTATTGGACTGATTTCTTTTGAGTTTATTCATTACAAACATACATACATGAACGACGACGAGGCACGAACAACAGACATACAAACATATAAAAATGCAAATATTTCCTGTATATAAAATATTTATTTATTTAATTAATTTGTTTGGGAAACATACAATAATTAATATTCTTAAATATAAAACACAAAATTAATACATATATCAATCAAGTTTCCACTCAAAAATAATTTATATAATAAAAATAAAAAATTGTCTCAAACAGTTAATTACAAAAAATATACAATTATACGAAAAATTATATAAATAAAATGTCAATTTAATTTACATTAGGTCAATATTGAATAAAATTGAAAAAAAAAAATGTCACAATAATTAGTTTAGATTTATTAATTAGTATAATAATAGGTAGCGAAAGGAACTTCGTTCCCACCAGGTGTCAGGGACAGGTATCCCAAGGACACCACATGGGTTCTTTTTCCACCTATCTAACGCAGAATGCTTCTCCAGGGTCCCGTTGGTACGCGACGGCAAGTACGGCGACAGTGTCGCGCAGGTGGAGGAGCTGATCAACAGGCACCGAGACCTGGAGGAGACCATCGAGTCGCAGAGGGACAAGTTCAATGCGCTCAAACGTATCACGCTGGTGAGTTTTTTTTTGTTTACTTTTGAAAAGTGTTTTTTTATGTACAATCGACCAAATTCCTCCTTGATCAGTTCTCTGACATTTTGCTTTGAATGGCTCATAAAGTTTTGATAGATTTATCCGTGCAGGAACGGAGAAAGAATACAATTTCCTGCGTTGGGGCGGCCTGTCGTAAGAGGCGACTAAACAACCCACAGCCAGGTGGTAGGGCATTTGCCCGACTGGATGGCGACCACCCCTGGTCTAGAGTATGCCGCCATAACAACCTTGTGTTGTGTTCCGGCATTAGTGACCAGGTTCCAGTCTCCTTTAAGAGAGCAGCAGCGCATTTGTAGCACCTTTGTTGTTGCAAATGTCCATAGGCGATGGTCACCGCTTTCCATCAAGTGGGCCGTCTGCCTGTCTGCTGAACTCCTGCAATAAAAAAAAAAAAAAGCCACGCACGCACTTTCAAATTTTATATACACGCCAATCAGGACGTTTCTGAAATGTGTAAACTAAACGAAACAACCACTCGTATTTAGTTGTAATATCTCATCATTAACGGCATTATTTTCAACGCTATAAACAAGACGCATTTGGCTACAGTCACCAACTCGCATATCATCCCAGATGGAGCAGGGACATAAGGATTTAGTTCTACTCCATTTTGTCAATAGTATCTACTTGTTTTTACGAAAATGTCCATATACTTAGGCATAATTGGCGATTTTTCTTTACCAGATCGAAAAAGCCTTCAAGGAGCAACAGAACGAGGAGAAGGAGGCCCGGCGCCGATCGGCGGAGAGGCAAGAGGCCGAGAGGCTCCAGCAGTACCGCCGTAGGGAGATGGAGAGGATCACAGAGGAGAGGAGGAAAGAGGCCGCTCCTCCTGTGCCCATCGCCAGAGAGGTAACAACACTTTTTTAGTTCTCTAATAGCCGATTTAATTAAGTCCCACTTCTCGTCGAATAATTAGCCACCCTACAACACTACTATGACCATGTGCATCGGACCAAAGCCGGAGTAAGATTGTGCACCCGACCAAAGTCGGAGTGGTTCGGTCCGCACTCTTTTATATTCGAGCGATGATGGATCGAACCAAGTAGGGGTAATGGGTAGAAACTACCCCCTATTGTTATTCTGACAGTAAATATATAATTTTTTATTGCATGAGTTCAGCAGACAGGAATACGATCTACCTGATGGAAAGCGGTTACTATCGCCTATGGATATTCAAATGCGCTGGTGCTCTCTAAATGGTGACTGGAACCTGGCCACTGATGCCGGAACATAACCCGAGCTTGTTATGGCGTCATACTCCAGACTAAGGGTGGTAGCTGTCCCAACCTAGGACCTGGCTGTGGGTTGTTTGCGACAGGCCCTATATCCTTTTTGTTTTTCAAGACGGAACGCTTGGTGACCAGTCCGGTGGCCGCGTCCTCGGAGGAGACCTTGGCTCCAGCGCCGCAGTTCGACCGGCTGCCCAAGAGCGACCCCCACGTCAAGAGGGCGGAGAGCATGAGTGTAAGTGTTACGCTTCCCTGTTCACTGACAAGATAATAGGTGTGCGGACGGACACATGTTGCAATGAATATATATATATTAGGGTGGCGCAAAAAAACTGACTTTTTTTTTGTCTCGAGTGAGAAAAAAAAAGTTAGTTCTTGATGTTTTAAGAACTCCCTCCAAAGGACAGCTCACAATTTTTTTTTTTAAGATTTCATAAATCACCAAAAATTGATTTTTTTTATTCAAAATTTTTTTCGTTACGGTAATTTTATAGAACAAAAAATGATAAATTTCGGTTCAAAATTTGAATTTTGAAAGGTCGCTCATATTTTTTTTTTAATTTACGAGTGTATTACTCGCTCGTAAAAATCTAAAGTAATGAACTAGTAAATAGAAAAAAAATTATGAGCGAGCTTTTAAAATTCAAATTTTGAACCGAAACTTTTAGAAACATTATTTTTTACTCTATATATATATATATATATATATATATATATATATATATATATATATATATATATATATATATATATATATATACTCATATATATATACATATACATACATACATACATACATAACTTCACGCCAGTTCCCTTGCGGGGTAGGCACGAACAACAGAGCGCCATTCAGGCTTATTATTACACACCTCGCTTGCTTCTTTGGCATTCATAACTCTTGTCATGCAAGCTCGTCTGTTCTTAAGGCTCCTGACTGATATATATGTGTAGATATATATATATATATAAATATATGTATATATATGTGTATATATATGTTTATGTATATATATGTTTATATATATATATATATATATATGTGTGTGTGTGTGTGTGTGTGTGTGTGTGTGTGTGTGTGTGTATGTATATATACATTAACTTATACAAAAATAACACCTGGGTCTTGAGAAAAGTGATTTGAGTTTTTGGCTACATTTAACACTTGATATTTGAAAATTGCCCATCACCTCAATTTAGTAGGTATGCAGGCAGTGAAAGTTCATACGACCAATTCTTTATGCTGAAAAAACAAGAAACGTCTGAAGGCCCTGAGCTCTTAACTAGTGTCTCATAATGAAGACCTGGTAGCAGCTTCGGGTGCAAACCTCAAATTCTTGCATCATAACGTTGTAATTCGTATATATACCCAAGAGTATATTCCCATTTCATGCAAATCCTATATAAACAGAATGATACAACAACAATAAATCGTTTGCTTTTAAATTCAACCACAAATTTGTGCCAATTAAAACAGTAAATAAAATTATGACTAAGAGAGGAGGTCTTACTCATAACTTTTTAAGGCTAGAGAGCAGGCATAATATTTTTCAACCATAGTCGCCTCAACTGTGTTCAGTCACTAGCATTTACGGAGTGAGATGTCGTTCGCAGGTGGTTAAGACCCCGAAGCGGACGCCGTCGTTCACGACGCGCCGGCGCACGCAGAGCTTCCGCCGCCACCGGCGCGGGGACATCGACAACCTGCCGCCAGTCGAGATCGAAGGTACGCTGAACGACTGAACGATTTGAACGAGTGAACGGTTACAACAAGTGGACAATTTGAACGAGTGAATGATTAGAACATATGGACGATTTAAACGGGTGAACGAGTGAACGATTTAATAATTTACACAAGTGGACTGTTTAAATGAGTCAATGGTTAGAACATGTGGACGATTTAAACGGGTGAACAAGTGAACGATTTGAATAAGTGAACAATTTGAACCAGTGAATGATTAGAACAAGTGTATGATTTGAACGAGTGAATGGTTAGAACGAATGAATGATTTGAACATGTGGACGATTTAAACGGGTGAACGAGTGAACGATTTGAATAAGTGGACAATTTGAACCCGTGAATGATTAGAACAAGTGAATGATTTGAACGTAGAATAGTTAGAACAAATGAATGATTTAAAGCAGTGAACGATTTCAACGAGTGAATGGTTAGAACAAGCGAACGAGTTAACGATTTGAACGGGGTTAACCATTTGAACGATTGAATGATTTGCACAAGTGAATGGCCGAATGATGCTTTTGTTATTTAACTAAAAAAATCTATAAAAAGCGTTTAATCAATTTCTTTTTTAAGGGTAGTACACAAAGCTTGGAAACAGATGGCACACCTAATGGAAAATGGTTATCGTTGTCTTTAGACTTTTGCAACACCAGGAGCGAAGCCAACGTGTGGCTAGCCTTTAGGTTAGAATAGAGGGATCAGACACGACGAGTGGGGCGAGGGTCTCCACTCCCCGCCAGAAATACGATTTTAGCTCAAAGCTAACTTTCAACTAGTGTACAAAGTTCTGTGTTCGCGTAGTGTCACGCCGAGCGAGCCCAATCTTAGAGTAGTGAATGGTGCATATAACGGTCTTGGGTGGCAGGGTACCTGGAGCGCAAGCAGGAGGCCGGTTGCGGCGGCAAGCGCGCCACGGTGCGCTCGTGGCGCTCCTACTACTCGGTGCTGTGCGGGCAGCTGCTCTGCTTCTTCCGGGACGAGGTGGACTTCTCCAGCGCCAAGGCGGCGGCGCCGCCGGTCGCCATACTCAACGTGAGTACTTCACGTCACATTACTCGGTCCACATAGTATTTTTAGATAGATAGACAACACTTTATTGCTCACCGAATAAATAATTACAAAAAAAAATGTACGATTACAATATTGTCATGGTAAGAACAACAAGCGGTCTTGTTGCTTAAAGCAATCTTTTTCTGACAACCTAACTTAAAGAATATTGTAAGCTTTTCTTTCAGTGTTTGCGATTACTTCCTAACCTTCCTAGCTAGGCATGTTGGTGAAAAGACAATTAGATTAGGCCGCACCCATAGAGTACAAAATAAACAAAAAAATATTTTATGTAATTAAAAAAACGAGTCGAGGGTAGGCTGAATAATAAATTTAACATTACTCATTGACAATTGGCTTCTTTCGTGATCACGGCACTGAAAACTAATAGAAAGTAAGATTTAAAAGTCAACTAAAATGCCGCGTTGGAAACTTTTAAAAAGTAGTGGTGATGCGTTATAGGATAATAGGAGTAAGAAACACTCACTTGATGGCTGGGTTTGCTGGTTCGTATTTTGTAATTTGTTTTTTTCACACGTTAAAGTACTTGAAGCGGTCGCGTAGCAAGACTGGATGATTTGACAGATGCTACTTAGTCTTCCGTCCCGTTTCTGCGTCTCGTTCGCGCGAATGTTGTGGCGGATAGGACAGAGAAGGAAAGGACACTGGGAGGATATTAATACAATTTTTTTTTTCTTTTCACGGTGTATATGGCGCCAGCAAGTAGTTCTATTATCTATAATTAACATCCGGCTCGAAGGACCAAATAAATAGTTTCCTTTGTCTATTAACACTGACCATTTGGCTGGACTCAGGCCCGCTGCGAGCCGGCGGGCGACTACACGAAGCGCGCCAACGTGTTCCGGCTGGGCTGCGCCGACGGCGCCGAGTACCTGTTCGCGTGCTCCTCGAAGGACCTGATGCGGGACTGGGTGGCGAAGCTGTCGTTCCACGCGCAGCTGCCGCCGGAGCTTCAGCTCACCCCGTACTCCGCGGCGCCGCAGGGAGAGTCGCCCACTGCCGAACTCAGGAGGCGATTGCACGAGTGAGTCGCATTCGAGTCTTACATTATCTCTTTAGCTCCACGAGTGAGTGTTAATTCTACTCACTCCATTCTATATTGTCTTTTCGACTGTATGAGTGAGTTTTTAAATAGTTTTCTTTTTGACATACAATTGTACTCACTCCATTCTATATTGTCTTTTCGACTGTATGAGTGAGTTTTTAAATAGTTACATAACTTTTTGACGGTACAATTGTGGGGTAGGCACGAACAACAGAGCTATATTCAGTCTTATTCTCACACACCTGAGTGAGTTCTTTGACATTCATAGTTTTCTTTTTGACACGCTCGTCTGTACTCACTCCATTCTGATATTGTCTTCTCGACTAGTATGAGTGAGTTTTATAAATATTTTATCTTTGCAAGAACGGAGAAAGAATACAATTGTACTGCACTGGGGCGGCATGTCGTAACAGGTATCTTTTCGACCCACAGCCATGAGGTAGAGTTTTTGCCCGACTGGATGGCTACCACCCCTGGTCTAGAGTATATCGCCATAACAACCTTGAGTTGTGTTCCGGCATTAGTGACCAGGTTCCAGTCTCCCTTAAGAGAGCAGCAGCGCATTTGTAGTAACTTTGTTGTGGCAAATGTCCATGGGCGATGGTAACCGCTTTCCATCAAATGGGCCGTCTGCCTGTCTGCTGAACTCCTAGAATAAAAAATAAATAAAAAAAAATTTTTTTCAACACTCATCTCCTCATCAAGTTCCTATTGTTTGAATTTAATGAGAAAGTGTTAATTTTTTTTTTAATGCTTACTCAAGTGTTTATTTCCTTTTTTTCAAATGCATGAGTGAGTTTTGTTACTTATTTTTTTTTACATTTTTTCATTTTTTTTCAGCTGCATGAGTCAATTGCATACCATTTAGACACTCAAGCTCTATATTTATTTTTTTATTAATATAAGAGGGTATTTCACAAAACATTAGACTTGGTTACTTTCCCAACATAACATTCCCTAAAAGCTGGCTGCGTTCACAGACATCTTCAGTATTATTACAAATTATTGAGTTAAAACTACTTTTCAAAAATACTTTAAAATTAAAAAAATCTCCTGGCTTCCATCTTCTCCTATACTCCGATATTTAATTACCTGGACTAAAATGACAGCTGCGACTGACCTTTTTTTGATTCAAAAGTGAGTGGCGTGTGTTGAACCAACAACTCATCACAGTAAGTTGAACCCACAAGGTGGTGGGTTGCAAGCATTTGCAGCTGTCATTTTAGTCGAGCTAATTAAAACTGGGAGTTTGATGATTTGCAAAATGTTTTCTCCATTCAACTTCTCGATTCCGGCTTACGTCATAAATACTTTTCTTTTTTTATTGTAGGAGATCAGCAGACAGGCAGACGGCCCACTTGATGGAAAGCGGTTACCATCGCCTATGGCCATTTGCAACACCAAAGGTGCAACAAATGCGCTGCTGCTCTCTTAAAGGAGACTGGAACCTGGTCACTAATGCCGGAACACGACTCAAGGTTGTTATGGCGGAATACTTTAGACCAGGGGTGGTAGCCATCCAGTCGGGCAAGTGCCGCACCACCTGGCTGAAGGTGGTATATATAAATGTAAATACTTAAGTAACACATTTACATGTTCAGGAACGCTTCGTCGTCATCGTCGGCGGCCTCGTCCCCGGAACCTCAGAGGAAGACCAGGACCCAGGCGGAAATCCTCCAGGAGCACAGGAACAGCCAGCAGGCTCAGCGCGCCTCCGCCACACCCGAGAGAAACATTGGTAGGGTTTTCTTTTTTTTTTGTAGCTCCAGAACAACCAGGTAGTTTAGTTGATTTAAATCTATAATATTATAAAATTCTAAAAATATCGTGTCTGTACGTTGAAGCTCCTTAAGAGAACGACAACTAGAACACCCTATATAAAGGATGGAGACTTTTTTTTAGATTTGTTATCTGTTTGTTTCTGGATTCAGATTCTTAGAGTTAAAATCTGCGCCACTTTTCACTAAAGCGGTAGCTTATATTACTTTTGAAATGCTGCGGCACTTTGTGTCACGGAAATCCCGCGGGAATTTCAGGTCGCGGCCATATCCTAGTTATATTACAAAAATAGAAAATATAAGGAATGCTCCGGTGGTTCGGGCATGTGGAAAGAATGACTAAACAGATATACAATGCAAAAGGGGATGGATGCAGAAGTCGTGGAAGGCCACGACACACCTTCCATGATCAAATCGATCGTGTACTAGCAGAAGGTGATGTCAGGAGCCTTAAGAACAGACGAGCGTGCATGACAAGAGCTATGAATGTCAAAGAAGCAAGTAAGGTGTGTGAGAATAGCCTAAATGGCGCTCTGTTTTTCGTGCCTACCCCGCAAGGGAACTGGCGTGAAGTTATTTATGTATGTATGTAGAAAATATGTAAGCTCCAATTAACTGCTTCCCTAATGCCCAACAATAAGCGATTATAAAGAGTACAACTGTGTCGTTCAGAATCGACGGTGCTGCCATCTCTACCGCCGCGACAGCCGCCGCCGCAAGAAGAGGACATGACCGAAGTCGTCTTAAGGTATGGTCACACTCTATCAAACCACTTTACATCTTTGCAAAGGAGTGAGCGAGCCGAGCGAGCGAAGAGAGCGTGCTGAGTATCCATATCATTGTTAGTATTGAGGAGTGGACTGACAATTTTAACGCCGTAACACAATTTTAAAGTAACTCTGTCTGTTACGCTTTCACGGAAAAACTATTTATTTTATTTTATTGCAGGAGTTCAGCAGATAGCCAGACGGCCCACTTGATGGAAAGCGGTTACCATCGCCTATGGACATTTGTAACACCAAAGGTGCTACAAATGCGCTGCTGCTCTCTTAAGGGAGACTGGAACCTGGTCGCTAATGCCGGAACTCAACTCAAAGTTGCTATGGCGGCATACTCTAGACCAGGGGTGGTCGCCATCCAGTCGGGCAAATACCTTACCACCTGGCTGTGGGTTGTTTTGTCGCCTCTTACGAAAGGCCGCCTGGCCGCAGGAAGTTGTATTCTTTCTCCGTTCCTGCACGGATGAAAACTATTTGATCGATTTGGCTGAAATTCAGTATGTATGTAATTTTAACTCCCGAGGGTGGACAAGGGATACTCTTCATCCCGGATAATGGAATAGATTTATCTAAAGGTTATCCCAGAAAGTAGGATAGGTTTTGTTTTTTGTTATTTTGGTTATTTCGGCCATTTCGACCATTTCAGACGACCAGTTTATAGATAAATACACGGGGACGAGATAAATAAAACTAGAAGGGGTTGAAATAGGGGATGAAAGTTTGTATAGGAGACCAATCATTTCTCAAACTTATAGATACAAAAAATTATCATCTATAAAAAAATGCGATAGTAAGTCGATCTGTCTGTCTGTTAAGCTTTCACGGAAAACTACTAGGACTACTGGATCGGTTTTGCTGTAATTCTGTTTAAATGTAATTTTAATACAGAAAAGAGACATAAATGCTTCTCATCCCGGGAGATGGGATAGTTTGCGATATAAAAGTGAATTGAATTTTCAGGGGGAAATAGTACTGACATAAAAATGTTAATACAATGTAATCTCTATTAACGCCTGTTCTTTAAACAAGTGCTCGCGGGTTAAACTCTTGTTGTTATCTATAATTTTATTCTATTAAAGCTAATTTGATTTTTTTTTCCCCAGAAACACAGAAGCGCAGTCGAGTGCGTGGGGCAGGTCAAGGTTCTCCAACGGTCGCGACATAAATTCAGAATTCATCAGTTCGCAGCGAGAAGGTGAGAATATCGAGTAGTATGTAGAATAAGCAGCTTTAGATTCATTAAAAAAGAATAGTTAAAATAATTGTTACAAGTACGCGCAAAAGTTAAATGCGTCTCGAGTGAAGTTAGGTCCGTGAGTTTTCTCGTCTTCGGTCAGGTGTTAACGTTCATTTCGCCTGAAAGGGATGGCAAATGACTCCGGATAGCGAGTGAGCGAGAGCGCAACGGCTGCCCTCGGTCAGCTCCTCGTAAACCTAACCATTGTATTTTACGCAATGACGTGCAACGAGCTTCACGGACGCATTTATCATTTGCGACTACTATATCTATTACGCAAAAAAAAATCACATATTGTATGGATGCTTTAAGTCTTTTACGTTTGTGATTATGATTTGTATAAAATGTCGTATTTCTATGTTGTCTGTCGAACGCCTTGTGTTTGTTTTTGATTTGTTTTGGGCGAACAACGACGAAATGTTTCGACATGCGCTATTTTCATCAGATTAGCCATACGTTTTTATTATTTAATATTGCAAAATGCATGTATAACTGTGGTAGAATACTAGGATTGACTATTGCCATGTGAAATGACGGCACACATCATTCTTGTCTCGCTTTTTGATATTTTAGCAGCTCATTTTTTTTTAGGCTAAATTGAAAAACAAATATTGAAGAATTAAGTTTTTTGATCCTTATCCACTTGTGTCCTTGCACTAATGGTGTGCACAATTAAAATGACTATAATGAATGAATATGGATATAATGAAGAATTCAACTGAAAAGTATTTTTTTATAGTTAGATAAATAACACTTTATTGTACACCAATACAAAAATAAACTTGCAGACTAAAACGATATCTAATCCCTATCAATATTATAAATGCGAAAGAAACCCTGTCTGTCTGTCTGTCTGTCTGTCTGTTCCGTTTTCACGTAAAAACTACTGGACCGATTTGGCTGAAACTGATTATATATATATATTTTCGATGCCGAGAATGAACATAGGATACTTTTTATCCCGGAAAATGGGATAGTTTCCGGGATAAAAGTATATTTGTCTTTTTGTTTGGTATCCTTTTATGGAAAGACTATTGGACCGATTTGGCTGAAACTCGGTACATATATAATTTGAATACCGAGAGTACCCAAGGGATACTTTTTATCCCGGATAATGGGATACATTTTGGAATAGATTTATGTAAAGTTTATCCCGGAAACTAGGACAGGTTTTGTGATTTTGTCCATTTCGTCCACTGGGTCCACTGGGTCCACTGGGTCCACTGGGTCCACTGGGTCCACTGGGTCCACTGGGTCCACTGGGTCCACTGGGTCCACTGGGTCCACTGGGTCCACTGGGTCCACTGGGTCCACTGGGTCCACTGGGTCCACTGGGTCCACTGGGTCCACTGGGTCCACTGGGTCCACTGGGTCCACTGGGTCCACTGGGTCCACTGGGTCCACTGGGTCCACTGGGTCCACTGGGTCCACTGGGTCCACTGGGTCCACTGGGTCCACTGGGTCCACTGGGTCCACTGGGTCCACTGGGTCCACTGGGTCCACTGGGTCCACTGGGTCCACTGGGTCCACTGGGTCCACTGGGTCCACTGGGTCCACTTGGACCATCTTATCTATTTTGTCATTTATGTAGTTTACATATAGACGGGGGTGGTATAGTTTGCGATATAAAATGAAGTGAATCTTTCGGAGGCAAATACATACAAATTTAATACAATGTAACCTGTACCACTTGCTTTTTAAACAAGAGATACGCACTAGATGTTGACCCGCGGCGTAGCCGCGGGGTAAACTCTAGTTATACATAAAGGGCGGTCTTATCCGCTTTTAAGCGATCTCTTCCAGGACAGTATAGTGAAACCTGGATCAGTGGGCCTTTAATAACCTCTGTTATTGATAAAGGACAGGCTTTAATATAGGTTTTTTTTTGTTTTTTTACTATTGTATATATAACGATTTATTTTATTGTATAGATTACGAGATATGGACTCGAATTAAAAATGCCCTTGGAATGATTATAGAGTTTGTTAGAACTGTACAAACACGTATAACACAGGTACAAATATAACTGGACGCAACCAGTACAAACGTGATGCACGATTCAATAACACGCGCAAAGTCCGTCACTATATAGCTTATTGAATGTACACACGTCTCGCCTTGATCGTGGTTTCCGCTAGACTGCCGATCTCTCCATTGGGGTACGAATGTAAACAAGATCTCTCCATTGGGGCATTGCTTTATACTGCACAAATACAATATGTCTCTCGCCCGCGTGGACTGAATTTCTTAGAATCACACCTGGCTAATGAGTACCATAGAAGATTACAATACAGAATGGGCTGTTTTTCTAATTACAAATTTTAAACACAAAGTAAACGGAAGAAGTCCAAATGCGGGAAGGTTTTAAGGTGTGCTTTTATGCTATGCAGGTGTGAATCCACTTTTGTCGGTCGTAACAATATTTTTAAGTTAGGTTTATTTATAGGATTATCATTACCACATCGTATTAGAAATAAATATAATAATAAAGCGTCCATATTGATAAATACAATGAGGTTCTGACACGTTTGCATTGAAGTACCTCTGTTACTGCGAAGTGTCGAGCCTTTTTAACTGAGACTTGATTTCTTAGTATTTTTCGATGTTTATCTCTGTATATGGGATTTACTAGCTCAGTAGTCCGTTTATCCGTGCAGGAACGGAGAAAGAATACAATTTCCTGCGTTGGGGCGGCCTGTCGTAATAGACGACAAAACAACTCACAGCCAGGTGGTAGGGCATTTGCCCGACTGGATGGCTACCACCCCTGGTCTAAAGTATGTCGCCATAACAACCTTGAGTTGTGTTCCGGCATTAGCGACCAGGTTCCAGTCTCCCTTAAGAGAGCAGCAGCGCATTTGTAGCACCTTTGGTGTTGCAAATGTCCATAGGCGATGGTAACCGCTTTCCATCAAGTGGGCCGTCTGCCTGTCTGTTGATCTCCTGCAATTAAAAAAAAATAATAACCCGCGGTTTCTATATTTTACCGACGATTGTCTGTAATGGTAACTGATTGATTTTGAAGCTACCAATAACCGATGGTTGAGAGGGCTATAGGAGCGTTTCGCAAGCTCATTGTCAGTTAGAAATACTGTCGGTTATCAGTTACTAATACCCAGCCAAGCGTTTTGCTAACGGTACATAGTTGTAGTAGCACCTAACGTAATTCAGTGAGTCGAGGTATAACTACAAAATAAATATATTTAACGCGGTCGAGATGCATGCGAGCACTGCGCAAAATCTGCGGAGTGACGCTCGCGGACCGCGTTCGTAATACCGAAGTAAGAAAGAGAGTTGGTCTGAAAGAGAGTGTCGGGGTGAAGGTAAGGAAAGGAATGCATGATGAAAGAATGACTAAACAGATATACAATGCAAAAGTGGATGGATGTAAAAGTCGTGGAAGGCCACGACACACCTTCCATGATCAAATCGATCGTGTACTAGCAGAAGGTGATGTCGGGAGCCTTAAGAACAGACGAGCGTGCATGACAAGAGTTACGAATGTAAAAGAAGCAAGTGAGGTGTGTAAGAATAAGACTAAATGGCGCTCTGTGTTCGTGCCTACCCCGCAAGGGAGCTGGCGTGAAGTTATGTATGTATGTATGTAGGTAAATATATTTTCAAATGAAGAGACCTTGTGTGATATACGATTGTCATTAAAAATTGAGCTACGAACAATCCAGTATAGAAACATCAGTAGAGTTACATACATACATACATACATAACTTCACGCCAGTTTCCTTGCGGGGTAGGCACGAACAACAGAGTGCCATTTAGGCTTATTCTTACACACCTCACTTGCCTCTTTGACATTCATAACTCTTGTCATGCAAGCTCGTCATGTATAATATCAGTAGAGTTGCCAGGCGTTAATATTCTAACCGTCGGCAAGAAAAACGAATCGTTTTTGCAATATAGAAACTGGCCATAAGTGAGATTATTTATCAATAAATAAGCTACGACACGTTTGTTTTCAAACAGTCTCATCCTTAACTTTATAATTAACATTTCCACCTGTTTACATGAAAAATGGTACGTTTGGACCTCTCATAGTAGGACCTTCTATAAATAAGACAATTGTCATGTTAACCTCCCTATTTGGGAAACTGGCTAAATGCGAAGTGATGCAAAGCCTCTATATATGATTTAAAAAATGTAGGTCCCTTAAGATCTCAGTTATATATAGGTTTCACTGAAAAAATATTTTTTGATTGTTTATCTCATTTTCCAAAAAGGCTGGATCGCCAGCCTTTTTGGGAAATACCTATAGTTCAGTTAATTTTTAATATACAGGTATACATATATACATAACTTCACGCCAGTTCCCTGGCGGGGTAGGCACGAACAACAGAGCGCCATTCAGGCTCATTCTTACACACCTCACTTGCTTCTTTGACATTCATAACATTCATACAGGTATAACCTTAAAAAATATCCACCAGTGGAACTTGTTAAAATAAAAGCTTTTCAATTTGGAAAAAATAAATGATAATTAACAAGTAAAAACTGGGACCCATATTTTATCTACAATTTTGCTCTCCTTTTTTATTTAGTTTTTGGAACGAAGTTCCTTATCGCGCGTTGTGAAAGGGGGCTAGACGGAAAAAATTCTTACGAAAAGTTGTCACGACACTTTTTGCTATAGTAAGCTATTGCAAGCCGTGCGGCGTGCGCGTGTTTCTCTGTCTGTCTCTCTCTCTCTCATAGAAAGCAAGCCAGTTATTTTCGTTTCGTCTTTCTATTTCGCATTGAACAGTGTGGTGTCGCGACGATTATTTTTGTTGAGTGTATACAGGTTTTTTGTACATAATAAATAATAAAAAAAATATTATTATAACTTAAAAAAATAAAATTTTATTACAATTCCTTCACTAATTAATCGAAAGGAACTTCGTTCCATCCGGGTGTCCCTTGACACCTCTCAAGTTTTTTTTTTCTTTTTTTCAGTTTTAGTTCTATTTTATAGTTTAGTTTAATTTTTAAAATAATTTTGGTTGTTGAAATATATTTGATTTCTGAGTAAAAACTTCAAATTCATTCGCATTTTAATATTTATAAAAAAAAAAAATAGACAAAGCGCCATACTTAGGCTCTGCATTCTTACACACCGTGCCACCGTGCTTCTTTGAACAATTCATTAAGGGGTTGTTGGATGCACACTCGTCTGCTCTTAAGGCTCTGTGCAGTTTTATTTTCTAAAAATGTGTAAAATTACTCTAAAATGAACAATAGTCGTAGGATATTGATAGTTTTTTAGTAGTAATTATGTGTTTTTACGAGAAATGTGAACTGTATAGTCAAATGTGGCCTTTCGAGTTTTCACAAGAACTCCGCTATACGGCGTTGATTGTAGCCTACAATACAACGGCGTCTGGCTTAAAGGCCTAGTTGCCAAGCCTTAAATATAAAAAAAAACTATTAATTAACTCACTTATTTTGTCGCCACTGAGGAATCCGACTGTTCTTTTAATGAGGATTAATATTTAAAAAGTCTATTTCTGGGCCACTAAAACAACGAAAAGCGTGACAAGATTAGCCAGCCTATAGCGCCATCTAGTCGTGTGGGGCTTAGGAGTTTCACAGTTATGTTTTTTTTTATTATTAGGCTAATGTCATTCCTCGTACTCCAGTACCATGATTATAAGTTATGCTTGCATTTAGACATAATAGTACTATTTTATGTTTAATTCAGTGCCTAATACTTTAAACCGTTTAGTCTTTAAAATATGTTTTAAATGTATTATTCATTTTCAAAACTACAAGTAATTATACTTAGAATTGAAATCACTGTAGTTATAAGTGTATAATATCAATATACTTAATTCGATTTTTTTAAATATCCAAATTCAGACTAAATATAAGAAGTTTGATTAAATTCGCGTTGAAATCCGTTGCAATGGTTTCAATTGTATATATTCTGCGTATTTGAAAATTTTAAAGAAAATTATATCGCTTTTGTATAGTAGTAATATCCGTATATTGTTATAATCCTTGTAATAGCCGATGGAGCAGGACCTCCCTTACTGCCAGACCGTCCCCCAGCGTTAGCTGAACGCCCACCAGCGTTACCGGAACGCGGACCGAATTTGCCCGAAAGAAACATCGTTTCACCGGATCGAGCTATAACTTCACCAGACAGGGCACTGACTTCGCCGGATAGGGCGGTGATTTCGCCAGATCGCGCAATAACGTCGCCAGACAGAAGAGAGCATTCCACCAGAGACAGTATATCCAGCGATCGCGGTTCAGAGAAATCTGTCACGGCTCTAGTGAACAGCTACCAGCAAAGGATGTCCGGTAGCTGGCAGGGGAGGGATGCGAACCGGAATACCTACCACAGTTACGAGAGGCAGAACAATAACTACCAAAATGTGGAGTCCTCGCAATTTTATACCGCAGACATGGGTCAGTAGATGAGTTGCACTGGTAGATTTAAATACACGGAAAAAGGTAGCTTTAGCTGGTAATTTGATTACTAACATCTAAAGGCTATTTCATTTTTATCTTTTAATAATTAAAGACAACATAAGGACAGTGTGAATACATCTTTATTAAGGAACTGCTTAGTCACTGCTGTAGCAGTTTCTTACATCAGAGAATTCTTTCCTAGTAAATAAGCTAACTTAGTTATCCGGGCAGCAAAGGAGAAAGAATAGAATTTCTTGCGTTGGGGCGGCCTGTCGTAAGAGGCGACAAAACAACCCACAGCCGGGTGGTAGGGCGTTTGCCCGTTTGGATGGCTACCACCCCTGGTCTGAATTATGTCGCCATAATAACCTGGAGTTGTGTTCCGGCATTAGTGACCAGGTTCCAGTCCATAGGCGATGGTAACCGCTTTCTATCAAGTGGGCCGTCGTCTGCCTGTCTGCTGAACTCATGCAATAAATAAATAAAAAAAGTTAGTTGTCTTTCATTTGCTTGGATTTGAAATCATTTTCGACATTCCTTGTACACAATTCAAACCTATAGATAAAGCTGCAACAAATATATTATATTTATACTTTGATTTTTAATTGCCTGAACTAAAATGACAGCTGCGATCGACCTTGTTTTGATTCACAAGTGAGTTGCGTGCGTTGAATCAACAACTCACCACTGTTAGTTGAATCCTACAGAATTTCAACAGTATTCGACTCACAGTGGCGAGTTGCTTCAAGCTTGCAACATAACAGCTGTCATTTTAGTACAGATAATTAATTAGTCTAAATAAGTCTAACTTTGGAATTAAACATACACGCACGCACACACACACACACACACACGCACACACACACGCACACACACACGCACGCACACACACACACACACACACACACACACACACACACACTCACTCACTCACTCACTCACTCACTCACTCACTCACTCACTCACTCACTCACTCACTCACTCACTCACTCACTCACTCACTCACTCACTCACTCACTCACTCACTCACTCACTCACTCACTCACTCACTCACTCACTCACTCACTCACACACTCACACACTCACACACTCACACACTCACACACACACACTCACACACTCATACTCATACTCACACCCACACGCACGCGCACGCGCGCACTCACACACACACGCACACAAACACTCACACTCACACGCACGCGCCCGCGCACACACACACACATACACAAACACTCACACTCACACTCACACGTCTGCCCGCTGTGACTATAAACATCGGCATCGGTCTCCAAATTACAGGCTTCGCCTAGTTTGGGACCAGTAGGTAACACAAATAATGTTATATTAAAAAAACAAATTCGTCACTAAAAATTATAGTAATGACTGAAATGGCCTTAAAACATTCCTAGATTTATTACTAATACTAATTTTATTTCGTGATTTGTGCTTAAAATAGGATCCAGCCATCTTCTTTACGTACTACATAGGGTACAATGTACGTTCTGTTTACTGTATTTTTGATAGAGAATTTATGGCTTGTATTTTAATTCTTTTTAGCGCTTATCTATAAAGTTGTTACGCTTTTTAATTAATAAATAAATTAATTAGCTAATTAATATCATGAATGTAAAAAGCAACCAATGAAACCTGTTAAGATTATTTTTTTCCTGTCATATATTATTGTTATGTACTTTTGTTTGTGGTTTATCTAAACACCTGTTGGTATCTAATACTGTTTTATAGTAAAATAGGAGAGTCGTCCATTAAAAGATTTACTCCGAAAATGTCCCATTTCCTATATATTAAGAGATTGATGAAAGTTGATGGAGCAAAAAGTGTTTGTCAGGATCGTCTCTGCCTACCCCAATAGGAAACAGGCGTGATGATATGTATGTAGATGGCAACACAGCTCTATTCTCGGTTTTTAACTTTGTAATGTTTAAAACATTATTTATTTTAAACAAACCAAAGGAAAAATAATAAAACTACGTTTAAATAGGTTTCAAGCGCGGTAATTTATTTGATTTCTATTATTCCGACGTTTCGGCCAGTTTTCAGTAGCCGTGATCTCGGAGGACAAAGATGTCAAGTGTCAATGAGTATTGTTAAAGTTTTATTTAGCCTGCCGTCAACTTGTTAATTTTAATTATTTAGTTTTAATTTTGTTTATGGTTATTATTTACTCAATGGGAGCCTAATCTAATTTACCACCGCTTCGTAAAATGTGGCTTGAAGAGAAGCGGCGCAAGAGATTCTTCAGCAAACATGCCTAGCTCTAATTATTTTATATAATATAAAAATGGGTTGATGTAGTTTGCTAGCAGTTAGTTAGTGGACGACTTCCGGGTTACACTCAGGGTACCGTGGGGTGATTAAAAAACCCTTATTAATTGACCCGTATAGTGGAGTCTTCATTAGATATACATCTTTAGTAAAGTACATAAAATAGTACAATTAAAAGATTATCGCCTTTCATTAGAGAACAGCGACATCTAGTGAGCGATCTTATATAACAATTAATATTGAGCCGATGTGGAGCGCTTAACAGTTGGTATACCACATTTCAAAATTAATAATATACATCTTTAGTAAAGTACATAAAATAGTACAATTAAAAGATTATCGCCTTTCATTAGAGAACAGCGACATCTAGTGAGCGAGTTTTTTAACAGTACCACATTTCAAAATTAATAAAATTAAAGAGTTTTTGGCGGGAACTGAAAGGAGATGTTGTGCTGTGCAGTTTTGTTTTCTAAAAATGTGTAAAATTACTCTAAAATGAACAATAGCTGTAGGATATTGATAGTTTTTGAGTAGTAATGGGGATTGTTCACTTTTTTTCAATTTAGCTTTTTGAAAAACCATTTCGAGGAATAGTGTTCCTAATCATTTCTGTCTAGTTAAAATTCCAAAAAACGTACAATCCCCTTGTATTTTGGAAGAAATACGTTTGACCTTTATTTGACCTTACTAAATCCTATGACGTCATTTAGGTCTGGTGAAATGCATATGAATATCGTAGCCATTCAGTTTCAAAATACAAAAGGACCGACATTTTCCTTTTTATGTCATTGTTATGTCATTCAACATCAACATAAACAAACATTTTATTTGACGTACTCCAGAATAAAATTAAGTATATATTATCTCTTCAGACCAATATTTCTTAAATATCTGTAAAGAGAATACTTACATATGGTCTCTAACTAAAAGTCAAAGAAAAGTGCATTATATAAACAAGCGTCTTCGTAAATGGCGATTGGAACGATGTCGGAATCTTTTCAAGAGATACGATCCAAAAAATAACCTGTTTACTGATGAGAAGATCATCACGGTGGAAGAAAATTTAACTGACAAAACAATACACCTTGCGCCAGAAGTTAGAAGGACGTCCAAAATCACATATTGGAAACAATAATTTAAGCGATACTTTATTCGCTGGATAGCAGTGGATTTTCCAACAGGACTCTGTACCCTCCCATGAAGCTAATTCAATCCAACATTGGTTACAAGCCAATTTGTCAGTATTTGTTCAGAGCATAGGTTGGCCTTTGTCGAGTTCTGACTTGAATTCTTTGGAGTATTCTTTATGAACTGCATTGGAGCTAATGGCATACAAAAAGTTCACCAGAACCTGAATTTATCTCAAGCGAGCCCAAATCAATAAATGGAAACTGATTGAAAAGATTAGTACCACCATAGAATAATGGCCTATATCTTTAAAGCTTAATTAATTGAAAACAAGGATGGCTATTTTAAATAACTTATTTTTATATATACATAAATCTAGATGTTATTAGTTATAATTCATGTAAACAATATATGAATATTTAACATTCCTCCAAAAATATTTTAGCTTTACTTTGACTGATGTCTTAAGAGTTCACATTACGAGTTGTAAGAATAAGATGGTTTCTATACTGAAAGCAAACTATTGTGAGTTATAAATTTGTATGTGCCATATATTTATATGAATTGATTAATAAAATATATCTTTTGACTTATTATTTTGCAAGATGAAATAATAAATAACTTTTAGCAGTTAAACTTGTTTATTTACTTAAACACTTATTAATAATAATTTAGGACATATTATATAATCTTTTCAGAAATGTTCAGTTTTATCTTTTTCTTTTGTCTGCAGGCTAGCATTTGGTTTTTTCTATACATAAAGTTTTCATGTAAACTGCAGTGGATAAGTCATAAAATTCTATGATCAAGCATAACCCTTGCTTATGCAGAAAATTTGTTGCTAATTTTTTCTGAACCTGAAAAAAAAAGATATAAAGTGTCTATTTAATTACTTGCATAGTCCTTATTTAACTCATAATTTTTCATATTAGTAACTATGTTACACCTCAAAATCATATTATTAAGAGATTTACAATCATTAAGGTATTTGTCACAAATCTTCATATTCCATGAAATTCTTCAAGCCATAGATGTGCTTAATTAATCACTTTTAAGCCGGCAAGTGAATATATTTAAAACTACTGGAGAGTTTCATATTTTCCGGTAATTTGTTGTATAAGATCAGATCCATAACATACATTAGCAATCAAACACACTATCTAACCGCCAGGGCAGTGGTGCAATGTCTGTTCCTTTATTTGTATGTATTTATATGAGATACTTTACTTGTATTATAGATTATTAAGAAAGTAATATAGGTTGCAGATTTATTGATTGTACTAAATTATCAAATAAGTAATTAATATTATTTTAATCAGTTTCTAATGAATGAGTGAGACATTTAGCTATTTTTCTACAAATAGGTGCACATTTTAGATGAATTTTGACTTCAACACAAAGTATACTTACATCAATCATATATTAACTAATAATTAACATTACTGATTTCTTATATGGATGAAATTTACAGACAGGAATAGTAATATACTACACAGGTTCTAATAGGAAAGAAGGAAGGAAGATCTATGGACGAACATGTTGAATTTAGAAACCTTCACAAAGCTACTTACATCAGGATTTTAGCTCCTCTTATTTCTCCAATATGTACTACGAGTATAGCTATGTACTCTAATAACATTACATGTTAGGTAGGTTTAGCGTATCGGCCTTTACAAAATTAACACTCCTATTTGAAGATCCGGCCATGTTTAGAAAGAGAAAATATTTAATACATTTTCATTAATAAAACAGTTCACTTTTTTGTCGGATGACTAGAAGATTTTTCTAAGGACGAAATTAATTGTAATGAATAATATTAGAATTTAAAAATGCTGCATTAACCGCCGATCTAAAGCCTAAATACCCAATGTTGCCAGGTTGCTAATAGTGAAATTACTAAAATTTGTAATGCTTGTAGGTACACACGTGTGTGTAGGAAAGTAACTCCCAAACATATTGACTTAAAAAAGAACATCGCCATGATTTTTAAATTGAAAACTCCAGTAGATACTTCTAGGATGGGGAGAATGCACTGAATTCGCACGACCGTCACGCTCAGATACCAAGTTTTTATCTCTGAAGTGCAGTCCTAACGACTGATATTTTTTTTAAAGGTCTGACTAATAATACTCCCCCCCCCCCCCTCAATTGAAACTGACAATACAACCTTTTTATTTTAACTGGATTGACAATATCATTGGATAATGAGACTATGTCTAGGTATCAGACATTAAAAATGATAACCCAAATGTGATACCAAATCAAAGTATTTTAGTGGTCGAATGAGCTTTATCTGTTTTTATCTGTTGTAATCGCCGAAAGAATACTTTATTACAAATTAAGAAAGTAATGACATCGCAATGGTGTCTGTAGACACAGGAACGGAGGATATCCAAAATGATGAAACGTTTTTTCCGTATAAATTTCGTATAATTCGTTTTTTACAATATTCGTTACGCTGGTCAAATTTTAAACGTATATTAATTGAAATAATGACTTGAAGTTCGTAAGTTACGTTTTATCTGTCACTGCTAATGTGACGTGTGACGTTTACGTATATTGTGTGGTTGTTGTTGTCGAAGGCAACTATCCAAAAAGCCAGATACGGAATTGCGTATTGTGTCTGAATAGTGTCTAATAGGTAATTTATGCCTAATTATCAATTAATGGTATTCAGTCTAACTGTACATTATTTAGTTTAAGTTTTATTATATTGATTTTTCACTAAAGGTCACTTTAAATAACTTAACGGTAACTTTAGAAAATAATAAATGTTGAACACCAAAATATATACAATAAATCTACCGATAAAATTGCTAAGCTGGCCACACTAAAATGATCACGATGTGTCATAATGAATAATGACAGTAACATTTAAATAGTAGCACAGATTAATATGGTTATTTTCTTTTTATAGGCAAAGGAATTAATGTAAAGTTGTCCCCAATGACGTCATCGGATAATTTTTTAAAATCGAATTAAAAAAAAACTAACTCTTAAAACACAGTTGTCACAAGAACTCCGTTGAATGGCACCAGCTGATTACCTACAGTTCAGCTGTGTTACACATAGGCTAAGAAAATGAAGAAACTATATTGTAAATTAAAATCTGGCTTAAAGGCCTAGCTGCCAAGCCATAAACTTAAAAAAAAATTAAGTTGTCACTCCAATCCTAGCTTCCGCTAAAACAATTCGTTTTATTTTACCTTAAGTGGGGTTAAGTGAAATAATACCGGAACGTCGGAATAATAAAAATTAAACAAATTGCTAGTTTTATCATGTATACTAGTTTTCGTTATATTCGATTTTATACAGTGTAGAAAAATGACTTGGATATCTATGATTTAGGAGCTTTTCAAATCTGAAGGGGGTGACCCGTATAGGGCGGAAGAGCGAGATGGAATGCTCCCCGTCTTAAAGGAAGAACTTCCAGCGAGGCTAGTGCTGTTCCTCGCAGGCCTAGGCCCGTCTGTTATAGTTGAAATTTTGTATATATTCTTTGTATGTTTCGGGAAACGTTTGTGACATCAATTATTGCACAGCGCCATCTATTGGCTTGTAAGTGTTTCACTACAAATCTTTTACTGGACGATTATCATTCTTAAGGTTTTTAGTAGTTTTTCTATTAATAAATCTCACCTGCTCGCTATTTTGTATGGTAAGGGTGTACGTTTGTATATTGTTATCTATTTCTATAAGAGTGTGTTATTCTATTTAAGTTTTTTTTTAATTCTGTTTATAGTGCACTATAGTTTGCTAATCTTGATTTACATTTGCATTATTTAATAAGCGACTTGCTTGCGAAACTGGTGAGTTATGTCTTTATCATCGTTTGATCACAAAGCCAGTCCAGTAAGTAGAAATGTGTTCAAACCCTATCCAAACGATAAAGACTTAACTCCCCAGTTTCGATAAAACTCGCCAGTTACGATAAATCTCGCCAGTTTCGATAGATCTGGCCAGTTTCGATAAATCTGACCAGTTTCGATAAATCTGGCCAGTTTCGATAAATCTCGCCAGTTTCGATAAATCTCGCCAGTTTCGATAACACTCGCCAGTTACGATTAATCTCGCCTGTTTCGATAAATCTCGTCAGTTTTGATAAGACTCGCCAGTTTCGATAAATAAATCGCCAGTTTCGATAATAACTCGCCAGTTTCGATAAATAACTCGCCAGGTCCGCAAATTCACTCGCTTCTTAACTACTGCAAATGTAAATCGGGCTTATGTATGTATTAGACCACGTACTTTACTGGCTTGTTTGTTGGGGTTTGGTGTTATTGTTTGTATAGAGGCTTTTGTGCTGTTTTTGTAGTTTGTGCTTAATTTGTTGTGTTTTGGTATGGTATGGGGCTGGTTATTTAAATCCCGTATATTCTATTATTGTATAGTAGACAAATATATGGGAATTTATTGCATATTAAAAAATAAGGATTCTAGGAAGTAAAATCGTCCAAGAAAAAATGCAACTAAAAAATGTGTTTGCAGTTCACACGCAGTAGAAGTGAAACTTCAGAGAATATACTCACAGATAATTCTTCTCTAATCTTTATTAATATAAATATAATTCCTTTAGCCTAAATTCGTTAACATATTATAATTCAAAATAAACTTCTTAATTATCACTTTCAATTTTTCACTGTTTTAGTCTAAAAAATGACACGCTCAGAGGCTTATGATAACTAAAATAGGAAACAAATGCTTTAGTTTCAATTTGATTTATGAATTTCAAAACTTCAAAATATTTCACTTTATTTCAAATGATTAAATATCTTTTTTTTAGTGTCGCTTTTTTCGTTTCATCGAGTTTCAAATCGCAACGATTCTAAAGAAGTTTCACTTCAACTACTACTTCAACTATCTACTTGCAGCTTTATTAATAAAATTCGTCCCATTTCTACAGCGTACGGTGGCAACAGCGCTGGTGGCACCAGGCCGGCGTCAGTCGCCGGCAGTGGGGGATCTCCGGCCCGTAACGAGTCCATGATTTATTGATTTCGTAACGAACTGTAATTTCGGAAGGTAACGTAACGAGACCACGGTTTCGTAATGAAATATATTTGTCGGAAAAAGTATTGCTTTTCAATCCCTAGTGCGAGTTAACAAAATTATAGTATCGTAACGAACTGTAATTTCGGAAGGTAATGAAACTATATTTTCGTAACGGACTTTATTTCAGTAACGTAACGAGACCATGGTTTCGTAATGAATTATATTTTCGGAACGTAACGAGTCCATGATTTATTAATTTCGTAACGAACTGTAATTTCGGAAGGTAACGAAACTATATTTTCGTAGCGAACTTTATTTATTTCAGTAACATGACGAGACCACGGTTTCGTAATGAAATATATTTTCGGAACGTAACGAGTCCATGATTTATTGATTTCGTAACGAACTGTAATTTCGGAAGGTAACGTAACGAGACCACGGTTTCGTAATGAAATATATTTTCGGAACGTAACGAGTCCATGATTTATTGATTTCGTAACGAACTGTAATTTCGGAAGGTAACGTAACGAGACCACGGTTTCGTAATGAAATATATTTTCGGAACGTAACGAGTCCATGATTTATTGATTTCGTAACGAACTGTAATTTCGGAAGGTAACGTAACGAGACCACGGTTTCGTAATGAAATATATTTTCGGAACGTAACGAGTCCATGATTTATTCATTTCGTAACGAACTGTAATTTCGGAAGGTAACGAAACTATATTTTCGTAACGGACTTTATTTCAGTAACGTAACGAGACCATGGTTTCGTAACGAATTATATTTTCGGAACGTAACGAGTCCATGATTTATTGATTTCGTAACGAACTGTAATTTCGGAAGGTAACGTAACGAGACCACGGTTTCGTAATGAAATATATTTTCGGAACGTAACGAGTCCATGATTTATTGATTTCGTAACGAACTGTAATTTCGGAAGGTAACGTAACGAGACCACGGTTTCGTAATGAAATATATTTTCGGAACGTAACGAGTCCATGATTTATTGATTTCGTAACGAACTGTAATTTCGGAAGGTAACGTAACGAGACCACGGTTTCGTAATGAAATATATTTTCGGAACGTAACGAGTCCATGATTTATTGATTTCGTAACGAACTGTAATTTCGGAAGATAACGAAACTATATTTTCGTAGCGAACTTTATTTATTTCAGTAACATGACGAGACCATGGTTTCGTAACGAACTGTAATTTCGGAAAGTAACGAAACTATATTTTCGTAGCGAACTTTATTTATTTCAGTAACATGACGAGACCATGGTTTCGTAACGAACTGTAATTTCGGAAAGTAACGAAACTATATTTTCGTAACGAACTTTATGTCAGTAACGTAACGAGACCATGGTTTCGTAATGAATTATATTTTCGGAACGTAACGAGTCCATGATTTATTGATTTCGTAACGAACTGTAATTTCGGAAGATAACGAAACTATATTTTCGTAGCGAACTTTATTTATTTCAGTAACATGACGAGACCATGGTTTCGTAACGAACTGTAATTTCGGAAAGTAACGAAACTATATTTTCGTAGCGAACTTTATTTCAGTAACGTAACGAGACCATGGTTTCGTAACGAATTATATTTTCGGAACGTAACGAGTCCATGATTTATTGATTTCGTAACGAAATGTAATTTCGGAAGGTAACGAAACTATATTTTCGTAACGGAATTTATTTCAGTAACGTAACGAGACCATGGTTTCGTAACGAATTATATTTTCGGAACGTAACGAGTCCATGATTTATTGATTTGGTACTTCTCTGGTTTTCAGATCGTCTGGAGAGTCAGAGCTATCGGTGAGCGGGGTCTCGAAGGAGAAGAAAGACAAGAAGGGAGTCTTCGGAGGTCTGTTCAGCAGAAAGAAGCGTCCACAAAGCCATATGTAATATTTTTGTAATCATTTTTAGGGATTATTTGAGTCCGGGGACATAACTCGTTCTAAAAGTGAATGGTTATATGATAAATGTCAGAAATTTTGGTTTAAAAATGATATATAAATATATTTTAAGTACAATTTAATATCTATAGGCTAGTTATTCTGTATCAATGCAGTAATTGTGAATAAATGTTAAAAATTAACAAAACAAAAATATTTTGTTTAATGCAGTAATGACAAGGTAATAGTTCTGGAGCAATCATCATAAATTTCCTGGATAGGTTGTGTTAACTTATTTTGACAGTTGCGGTAACTTATCTGAAACATTCATGATTTCTTATCCGACACATATATGGTAACTTATCTGACAAATTCGTGGTAACTTATCCGACACATATATGGTAACTTATCTGACAAATTCGTGGTAACTTATCCGACACATATATGGTAACTTATCTGACACATTCGTGGTAACTTATCCGACACATATATGGTAACTTATCTGACACATTCGTGGTAACTTATCCGACACATATATGGTAACTTATCTGACAAATTCGTGGTAACTTATCCGACACATATATGGTAACTTATCTGACAAATTCGTGGTAACTTATCCGACACATATATGGTAACTTATCTGACAAATTCGTGGTAACTTATCCGACACATATATGGTAACTTATCTGACACATTCATGGTATCTCTCGGAGGCAGAATGAATTCGATAATAACACACTATAACTGAGTCATGTGTTGTATTTTTCTAGTATATAGAAATACTGTTGCTTGCCTTGAAATCTGTTATATCAGCCCCGGATTCTAATGTAGTCCATTTTTGTTTTTTATATTATTATTATTATTATATTGAAAAGTTGTTAAAAATCGTGCCTTTTCATAAAAAAAATGTACTTTTTTATTATTTAATATTTTTTCTTTCTGGTAAAATATCGCTAGATGCTATTTATGTAGTTTAGTTTTTTTTTTTAAATTATGTTATTGTTCTTATTGTAATATTTTCGAAGATGACCACTTTGTATTAATTATAAAGGAGCTATTGTAATTCGGTTGCGATTATTACTACAGAATCATTAAAACTTACACTACGACTACATACAATTTGTATACTTGACGGCCTCTGTGGCTGGGCTAAGCCTTTACCGGCCTACCTCACTGCAACGCAGAGGCTCCGGGTTCAATTCCTGGTATAGTAAATTTCGGAAACGCATTTTCTCCATTATTTACTATGGTCTGGGTGTATGGGATCGGCCCCAGAGTAGGATATGCAATATGTGTGTTTGTCTGCCGATTATTATTATTATTATCCTCTTATATCCAATTATTTTCAAAAATTTTTTTTTGTAATATATAAAGAGTAGGCATTTTTTTTATAAAAAAAATAAATAACATTATTCTTTTATAAAAATACATCAAAAATACAATAGATATTCGAATTATTATTATATTTGTCTGCGTATTATTAACGTCGTAAACTATTGCAATAAGAGCAGTATTTTTTTAAATTATACACTAATGTAAAAATGGAAATCTAAGCATTCCTTAAGTATGAAGAATGTCACAAATAAGCCTTTTTAAGTATTGGGACCAATTTTAATGTGTGCTAACAACGTGTTGTCTCAATCTGGTATACAATATTTTAATAGTCGCTTTTTTAAATCTAATTTTATAGAAATTATTTATTTTATTTTATTAAAAAAAAAAATTATACTTAACTAAAATATGGTCTTACTTATAATAATCTCGTTAAGAAACGATTAGGCATCTCTTAAGTAAGAGAATCAGAATCGAGAGTCTAATCAATGAATATCTTGTTTATCACTTATAAGCGTGTATTACCTGGTGTTTATCTAAGAGGAGCACAGATAAACAAAATTTGAATGACTAACGGTGGTAGGTGGTACCCAAAATATTTGACTAAAGAGCAGTTTCTTAAAATTTAAGAAACGATTTTTTTTATTTTTATTGCTGGAGTTCAGCAGACAGGCAGACGGCCCATTTGATGGAAAGCGGTTACCATCGCCCATGGACATTTGCAACACCAAAGGTGCTACAAATGCGCTGCTGCTCTCTTAAGGGAGACTGGAACCTGGCCACTAATGCCGGAACACAACTCGAGGTTGTTATGGCGACATACTTTAGACCAGGGGTGGTAGCCATCCAGTCTGGCAAATGCCCCACCACCTGGCTGTAGGTTGTTAAGTCGCCTCTTACGACAGGCCGCCCCAACGCAGGAAATTGTATTCTTTCTCCGTTCCTGCACGGATAATGCCGTTACGATTATGAGTAAGGCCGGTAATGTTTAAGAATGCCGATGTGAAAATGAGAAAATCCATTTAAACATGTTAAAATTCATAATATTTTCTTAAGTCTTCGCGACTTTTAACATAATAAAACTACGTTTTAACGGTTTTAAGCGCGGTAGTTTTATTTGTATTGTGGCCGAAACGTCGGAAAAACGAAAATCAAATACCGCGCTTAAAACCGTTAAAAGGTAATTTTATTATGTTAAAATTCAGCTTTGAATGTTTCAAACTCCCCCCAAAATAATTGTTAATTCATTATAGTTTTCTGCAGGAATATTTTTGAGCTATATTCGAAGGTCTTCATATGTAATTTAGTTTACCTATATGATATTAAGCGATACAACTCACAGCCAGGTGGTAGGGTATTTGCTCGACTGGATGGCTACCCTGTTCTGGAGTAGCCGCCATAACAACCTTGAGTTGGATTCCGGCATCAGAGGGCAGGTTACACTTTCTAGTTCAAGGCCGGCATCAGCTCTGACGGTAACCACTTTTCATCACATTTGGGGAAAAAAGTTGGATTAATTTTGAAAATTAATCATCTATTTATGTATATGGACAAACAACTACCCTAAGTTAATAAGTCTTAAAGTATGGTATATCGGAGTTGAGCATACGAGTGTTAAAATGTTTGATTACTTAAATACAGCATATTGTTAACGTTGCAAAAGTAGGTTTATTTTCATTTTCATCATAATTTGTTTAGTAGTTTAGAAGAGATTATTCCCTAATACTTAATTACTTTAGCGAGTTTTGTTGCGAATATTTTGTATGCCTCTCAACCTTGTTTCATTAACTTATTTTTTTTTTATAAAAAATTAACCTCTTCTATAAATGTATAAAAAAGAAAGAAAATGCTGCCCAATTATATTATATCACTTACAATCGAGTTTTAAATTTATTTTTTTAAAAGAGAAAAGATTTATCCATATTTTTTTTTTTTTTTTTATAAAAAATTAACCTCTTCTATAAAATAAATAACGTAAAAACTTCAACGGACAAGTGGCGAAACGAATCGCAACACAATTTCAACTTGAACTTTTACGGGCGGATTTTTAATGTACTTGTTCAATTTGATAACCTTGTTGTAATCAATACATGACCTGAGAATGAAATTAAAATTATTATACATAAAAACTAGTAGCGTAAATATATATACGCTACTAGTTTATATATACGCTAATAGTAAATATATATACGCTACTAGTTTATATATACGCTAATAGTAAATATATATACGCTACTAGTTTATATATACGCTAATAGTAAATATATATACGCTACTAGTTTATATATATACGCTAATAGTAAATATATATACGCTACTAGTTTATATATATACGCTAATAGTAAATATATATACGCTACTAGTTTATATATACGCTAATAGTAAATATATATACGCTACTAGTTTATATATACGCTAATAGTAAATATATATACGCTACTAGTTTATATATACGCTAATAGTAAATATATATACGCTACTAGTTTATATATATATACGCTAATAGTAAATATATATACGCTACTAGTTTATATATACGCTAATAGTAAATATATATACGCTACTAGTTTATATATACGCTAATAGTAAATATATATACGCTACT
This sequence comes from Dendrolimus kikuchii, assembly GCA_019925095.2. Classification (NCBI taxonomy): domain Eukaryota; kingdom Metazoa; phylum Arthropoda; class Insecta; order Lepidoptera; family Lasiocampidae; genus Dendrolimus; species Dendrolimus kikuchii. The sequence continues at coordinate 715,128 of CM034415.1, read as the reverse complement.
AGTTTATATATATGCTAGTAGTAAATATATATACGCTACTAGTTTATATATACGCTAATAGTAAATGTATATACGCTACTAGTTTATATATACGCTAATAGTAAATGTATATACGCTACTAGTTTATATATACGCTAATAGTAAATATATATACGCTACTAGTTTATATATACGCTAATAGTAAATATATATATACGCTACTAGTTTATATATACGCTAATAGTAAATATATATACGCTACTAGTTTATATATACGCTAATAGTAAATATATATATACGCTACTAGTTTATATATACGCTAATAGTAAATATATATACGCTACTAGTTTATATATACGCTAATAGTAAATATATATATACGCTACTAGTTTATATATACGCTAATAGTAAATATATATACGCTACTAGTGTATAACGGAATTCGATCCGGAAGCAAAAAACGCATCCATAGTCTACTCTAAAATTATGCCGCTCCGCCACGCGGCCGTAACGCTTTTTCGTGACAGAAAAAACCCTGAGACCCCCGTTTATATAGAAGTTTCACTTCAATAAAACAAATCACTATATACCATTGTGAATTCTGTTTTCCTTGTGTAAAAAGTTATTGTGCTTTTGTTAATCTGGTTAAAAGGCATACAAATTTGTATTCGCTTCAAAATATCTGAATATATTTTGTTAGTGTAATGGTAAGAGCGTATTTTAAACTCTATTTGTCGGTTAATGTTAAAAAAATAAATTACTTTACTCTAATGGACATTTGTTTTATTTTAGAAGAGAGAAATAAAAGAAAGATTTTTTTTGAAGAAATAGGGACGTCATTATATACCTTATACATTATTATATACATAGCGTGTTTTGAGAATTTGTACGCTGCTTTTTTTTGTTTTTGAGGCGAGGGAAAATGCTTAACCGATTTACGCACAAACTGGGCCGTTGCTAGGGAAACGACACGCGTCGGTCGGGGGCGATAACACTGCAGCAATAGTATGCTCTTGGCAGTGCTCCGTCCGCGATCAACGTCGCAGAATAGTGTGGAAGACTCCGAGCGTTGCTACACGAGCGAGCAACCCCAACACCCACTAAAAACCCCCTCCTCCCTGTCGACCCTGCGCTTTTGTTTGTGTTGGAAAGGCTGAGATTTAGAACATAGTTACGCCCAGCCGATCCAGCGCAATAAAGTGCCTGGAGTGTGCCCTGGGAGAACACACCCCACTTCGTTGTGCGGGGGTAGAAGGTCCTTTGCTCTCCTAGCAAGCTAAAGGCCCCCCGCGGTAAACGGAACCTAACTCAGGGAGGGAAGTAATGCGCGTACCTGCCTCTCCGGGTGCCAGCTGAAGGCCGGCGACCTCGAGAAGACGCATTGGCACGCGCTGCAGGACTTCTCGCATTATCAGCAAACAAGGTTTGCGCTCGGCATATTGCTGTGCCGGAATTACGTCCGGCACAAAACTGATGTTCAGTGCTTGACGTGAGAAAAGCTAGTATATAAATTGACCTTCCTTGAAAATTCACGTAACTGATGGTGAAAACCGTTTCAAAGTGCGTCGCGTGGTTTTAAGAGTTAAAGGTTATGAAGACAGACAAACGCGGAAAGCGTCGTTTTATATTATGAAATTCTTTTTTGTTTTTGGCTTGGAATTAATGATCTCTATTTTGATATATGGGACTCTTTCTCTTAAATCATGACACACACACTCACGCACGCAACGCATATATATATATATATATATATATATATATATAAGTACTTACATAAAATAAATGTAGCACCGCGTCTTGAGTATATATATAACGCAGCACACCCCCCACTCCGTTCAGTTGACCGCAACGGTCGGTTAATGTTAAAAAAATAAATTACTTTACTCTAATGGACATTTGTTTTATTTTAGAAGAGAGAAATAAAAGAAAGAAAGACTTTATTTGAAGAAATAGGGACGTCATGATATACCTTATACATTATGATATACATAGCGTGTTTTGAGAATTTGTACGCTGCTGCATTATCAGCAAACAAGGTTTGAAGTCAGCATATTGCTGTGCCGGAATTACGTACGGCACAAAACTGATGTTCATTGCTTGACGTGAGAAAAGCTAGGACATAAATTAACCTTCCTTGAATATTTACCTAACTGATGAAAACCGTTTCAACGTGGTTTTAGGAGTTAAAGGTTATGCAGACAGACAAACGCGGAAAGCGTCGTTTTATATTATGTAAAGATCATTACTAGAAAATCTTTTTTTGTTTTTGGCTTGGAATTGAAGATCTTTATAGATAGATAGATATATAACACTTTATTGTACACCATTACAGAAAACTAACGAACTAGTATTATACTAATTGTGTACAAAGGGCGGTTTTATCATTAAAAAGCGATCTCTTCCAGACAACCCGTGGCAAGAGTATTCTGATTAGGAGTGGCGATGGTGGTATACATATAATATACATACATACATACATAACTTCACGCCAGTTCCCTTGCGGGGTAGGCACGAACAACAGAGTGCCATTTAGACTAATTCTTACACACCTCACTTGCTTCTTTGACATTCATAACTCTTGTCATACACGCTCGTCTGTTCTTAAGGCTCCTGACATCACCTTCTGCTAGTACACGATCAATCTGATCATGGAAGGTGTGTCGTGGCCTTCCACGACTTCTGCATCCATCCACTTTTGCATTGTATATCTGTTTAGTCATTCTTTCTACATGCCCGAACCACCGGAGCATTCCTTTCCTTACCTTCACCCCGACACTAATAAATATATAACTATACTATATATACAAATATACACATAAGTACATTATATTGATATATGGGACCCTTTCTATTAAATCATGATACACACACACACACACGCACGCACACGCACACACACACACATAACTAGCTGATGCCCGCGACTTCGTCCGCATGGTATTTATTATTCCTTCAAAGCTGTTTAAGTAATTAAAGACTTTTAATTATCCCACGGGAGCTCTTTAATTTTTCGGGACCAAAAGTATCTTATATGTTGTCCGGGGATATAAACTACCCCCATACAAAAATTCATTTAAATCGGTCCAGTCGTTTCGGAGATTAATCCGTACAAACAAAAATTTGAAAAAATCTAAATTACTTTTCCCCATGACTCGGTTTTTAGCATTTTTTTTCATTGTACAGAAATTCGACCTCACAGTTTTATTATTGTATGTATAGATAATTCTTCTATACGAATACCACTGAACTCCTAAACCGCTGGACGGATTTTCATGTGAGTGTTTGAATGGGGTCCCGGAATGTCTGAGCTCCAAAAACAAAAAAGGACAACAATAAAACACATTTTTGTATACATATAATATATTATATTATTTTCTTTACATATATTCTATAACATACAAATCGTGTTTGCACTTAACAAAGCCACACGTGATTAACTTATGAGAGGCACACTATATATAAGCACCTGTCTTTGCATTCATCATTGTACATAGACTAACGAAAATCTAGTTCTTTCTTGTACAGTCGAGTTCATTCATTTATAAGCATAATTCAAAATGTTGTAAGCATTGGAATGTTATAATAGTACATTATGGTACTAGTGTGTAACATTGGTGATTACCGCCGAGGCGCCATTGAGACTCGAGCCGTAGGCGAGGGTCTTAAGAGAGCCGAGGACGGTAATCATCAATACACACGTGTGTCATACGACGTTTTTCAACACACTTGTGAATAAAATAACAACAAAAACTCATTTTATTTAGTAGATAAAAAAAGTTATATGTGAGTGAAAGTTTTATTTATTAAACACGTACGAGTTAAAGTTATCTATTTAAATAAGAAGTTGCATGAAATGAGCAAGCAATAGGAACATTAATTTATTTGTTCTATAGAACACGATCTTTTTTTTTGAATAAAAACTGTTTTAAGAACAAAGCAACTCAACCAATAGAATTTAAAAAAAAATCTATAACTCACTAGTGAGTTATAATGTTTTTTACTCACAGTTTGATTATGGGTGTCATTCTGTGCCTAATTGCGGTGACCATAGAACCACTTTATGAGCAAGTGTGTTGAAAAGTACATTAAATCAATAAAAAAAAATATTACACACACTACTATGTATTTGACACACACACGCATATATTAGACTCTTTTGTTTATTGTTCAAGTCAAATTGGACCTACTTATGTGAAATGGAACCAACCCACATACTGACAGTTTTGAGAAAAAGCCGTTTTTATTCAAATTTGGCGTACAAAAAAATATGTCTATATTTTGGAAAAAACATTGTATATTATATTTTCTCGTTATGATTTTTATTGAGTCGATAGACGGTGCATTTTGAAACTCTTCTGCATTCTTAACCCAATTTTGGCATGTTTGTGGATTGGTTCTGTTTTGCATAAGTAGGTCAAGTGAACAGTGTGGCCTTGGCGAAATCTGTGATCATAGAAGTATAGTCTTTGACATTAATTATTATGGTCGAATTTCGATCACTGAGCGACCACTAGTATAAATTATGATCACCACATATTATTGATATATTTGATTGTAAGAATATTTTGTGACATTCCAATGCTTACAGTATTTTGAATCCTTTGCAACACTTATTATTACTTATTATTCCATCCGTGCAGGAACGGAGAAAGAATATAATTTCCTGCGGCCGGGCGGCCTGTCGTAAGAGGCGACAAAACAACCCACAGCCAGGTGGTAGGGCATTTGCCCGACTGGATGGCTACCACCCCTGGTCTAAAGTATGTCGCCATAACAACCTTGAGTTGTGTTCCGGCATTAGTGACCAGGATCCAGTCTCCCTTAAGAGAGCAGCAGCGCATTTGTAGCGTCTTTGGTGTTGCAAATGTCCATAGGCGATGGTAACCGCTTTCCATCGAGTGGGCCGTCTGCCTGTCTGCTGATCTCCTGCAATAAAAAAAAAACATATATTAATGAACTCGACTGTACCATATACAGACTTAGCTAATATTATAAATGCTAATATGAGTTTGTCTGATTGTTTGTAACGCTTTCACGCCTTAAGAGATCGTCACGGAATTTTGCATACACGTTGCCAGAAGTATAGAAAAGGACATAGGATACCTTTCATCCAGAAAAGAGGACTATTCCCGAAGGATAGACGAATAGAGCCGCAAAGAGGGCGATACAATCGCGTTTTATTAGCTCTAAATCGGGGGGTTTTTTAACTTAGTTTTTTTTTTACTATTCCACGCGGACGAATTCGCGGGCAGAAGCTAGTTTGAAGATAAAATTAAATGATGTCCTATTTTCACGGACCGATTTTCACGGAACGAGAGGTGGAGTTCTCCTACTGACGGACTTCTCCACCTTGACTATACATATACGTCGGGTTTCTATGGGCCCGTTCCTTTAGTGTCTCACAACGCCCAAAATGCTCGGTCTGCCGTTCCACTAGGCGACCCCGGTCGTTATCGTCGTGGCGAAAACGTCACTAATGACGTCATCATTTTCACTCACGCAGCGCTCACAACGACCCATGTCAAGAGGTGGGTCGAATAACCGTTCCACTTGAGTTTACGATTATAACGCCCGCAAACAAGCGGAACGGGAATAACCGGTGTCGTGAACGCGGTCGTTGTGAGTCTCTAATGGAACGTAGCCTATATTTATTAATTTTTACAAACTTTTATTTCACTTACAATGGATGTATGTAAGTTCGGGTGGAATCTTGCAAGTTAAATTTGACCAACTTCCCGATTTCCGATTGAGCTGAAATTTTGCACGCATGTGTACATCGCGTGACAATGCAATAATACGGTACCATGATCTGATGATGGAGTCGGAAGGTGGCCATAGGGACTCCTGTACTAAACAAGACAGACCCATCGTGTTGGGGCTCGTTTCACTTGTCTTGGCTAGCACTCTGCTGCTACATGATATCCAGGATCTCAAAAGTATTACTGTTGTATTTAAAAACCTTTTTAAAGGAGCTTATTTATTTGACCATTGGTAAACAAAATGTCATTACTTATATTAAGCTTATGTCAAATGTTAACCAGAAGCGTGACAAAAATGTCAATCGTCCAGTGAAAATCGTAACTCGCAACAGTCCACAAACATTGTTGTTGCTTCCGTCAAGTCAGTTCTTGTTTTTATAGAATATGTCAACTAAAACTGTCAACCAACCTCTTAGGGTCAGCGCAGACAGAACGAAGCGCAGCGGAGAGGATTTTATCAACGCACTTGAAAATAAACTTTAAAATTATTACAATAAAGTGCATAAATGCTTGAACCCGACAAACGCCTCCTCGAAGATACGCGGGAATCGTCGCGCGGCGTCGAGTCGGCGCCCGCGTCGTACTTCGTACGCGTACTTTCAGTGTTGTCACTGAGTTTAAAGAGGGATGACGTCATTTTATTACATTTTGAATTCGAAGTACCTACATAACGAATAATATATATAACCATCATTATACATTTATGAAGTTGCTTTGTTTGTTAAAAATAATCTACATTTATACACTAAATGCAACAGTAAACGACACAACAGCTACCTGCTTTCACTTCCTTCAAAAACCACTTTGTTTCAAAACAGTCTACTCTGTATAGCGACTAAAATTGACTGAAAATTAAGGAACTCAACATCAAAAGCTTTAAATTAAAATTAAGACAATTGTTAATAAATAAAGCATATTACACAATACATGTATTAAATTCACCAAAACTACACCTTTCTTGCCAACATTCCTCGACCCATGTTCTTCGTCTAACTTTCTGACGCCGCTACCGCTGTATCGGCCGTATCAATGACTCCGGGTCCCCCATCCTACAGAGGCCCCGAAACCATGTAAGCAAAACTTCCTAAAATGTTATCCACAATCTTTTATAGATTAATAACATTATGGGAATAACTGTTGGAAGAACAGAAACGGCTACCAGACTTGTCATTATTGTCTATAGAGGCAGAAAATTTAGAAAAAATAAAATCGTCTTCAGCTACGGATGATTTGATAAATAAGTTTGCCGAAAAGAAGGCGAGGAAAGTGTATCTTTGATTTGATTGTTTGTCTAACTTAGCTCCTAAGAGCATTAAGTATAAGTAATAACTTATAATCAATATGTAATTATTTTAATTCGATTCCATCATTTTTGTTTCTTTGATAAAACACTTTACCTTTCCTTTGGGCCCCGCAATATATCGATGGGTGAAAGGTTATTTGTTTTAAACGACATTTTTAAAAATTGTCGCGAGAAAAGTTTGAAGTTTCAAATGACCCAGAAAAACACATCACTAACGAACTGTGTATCATATTAAAAAAAAAAAAACATCCATAGATTGAAAGTAGATGTCAGGTTCTTTATATTTCTTTAAGTTGAGATATTAGGATAAAAAACCCCATGGTGTTAAGTCTCACACAAAATGTCGCTTAAAACAAATAGCCTTTCAACCCTCGATACCTTGATACAGGGCCCGCCTAAGGCAAGCTACGCCACTGACTTCTTTTACTGAATCATGATATGCCAAGAGTCGTCTGAAGCATATCGGAAGCCGGTTGCTGTACGTATATTATTTACGTGTTGAATAAAAAACAATTTTATTACAAGACGTAAATAATACATACATAACTTCACGCCAGCTCCCTTGCGGGGTAGGCACGAACAACAGAGTGCCATTTAGGCTTATTCTTACACACCTCACTTGCCTCTTTGACATTCATAACTCTTGTCATGCAAGCTCGTCTGTTCTTAAGGCTCCTGACATCACCTAGGAGTTTATCATCACATCACGTAAATAATGTTAACTAAATTAATTGAAATTATTTTATTAATTACTATAAATCAATACAAAATTAACATTGTTAGATTTATTGTTTAATTAAAACAAAAATTAACTGCAAGTACAGTTAATTAGTTTTTAATTAATGTATAAAATAATTTGATTAATTAATTAATTAAATTATTAAGAACACGCTTAATTAATTAAATGAGAACGCTTATTCAATTCAATAACTAAGAACGCATATTTAATTAATTAATTAATTAAATAAATAAATAAGAACGCTTATTTATTTATTTGGTGATGGTGCTTGTCTCGGCCAACGGATCAGTATGGCCATCCAGCGAGGAAACGTAGCCAGCCTTCTGGGCACCTTACCCATAGAAGACGGTGATCTGGGCTCAGTGCTCTACTTATAGTTTTGAGGGACTATGAGTAGAATACAATACAAATAAGTTAAGTTTTCTTGCATTGTATTCGATTATATAAAATTTTATAATAACGTTCGTTTATATTAATATCAATCAGAACGCTTATAAAATTAATTAAATAAATAAGAACGCTTTTTTAATTAATTATTTAAATAAATGACGCCATGATCAAATTGATCGTGTACTAGCAGAAGGTGATGTCAGGAGCCTTAAGAACAGACGCGCGTGCATCACAAGAGCTATGCATGTCAAAGAAGCGAGTAAGGTGTGTAAGAATAAGCCTGAATGGCGCTCTGTTGTTCGTACCTACCCCTCAAGGGAACTGGCGTGAAGTTATGTATGTATGTATGTAAATGACGCTTATTTAATTAATTAAATAAATAAGACCGCTTATTTAATTAATTAATTAATATTAACTAAAATCTTATCTTGCAAAAGTATTTCAGTTGATCTAAGTGTCTGCTTCTATACTACATTGTTTACTGGACGATTGTCATACTAGCACATTTTTTTTCATGCCAGGTGCCGAATATAAAATATACTATAAATATATAAACTTTATATTATTTTAATTCTATATCCATAATTCTTATAATAAATTTATACAAAATTATTTTATAAAATTAATAACAATGTTATAACGATTTCAAGTTTTTTTTTTAAAATACTGTCAAGACCAAAACAGACCAGATAATAGCACGACTACATCGAACAATTCAGGGCGGTGGCAATATGTAGCGAGCCGTTGCTGAGATACGGCCACACAATACCATGCAATATGGAGCAACTCAAAAAATTGCCCGTGTAAGAGCACATTTATAAAAAGTGGTATGTATGAAAACCGGTTAATATATATGTTAAATATATCAGTTAAATTGTGGGTTATTTATTACACGATATACAGCGTGTTCCATAAGTAGCTCACGACGCCCAAAATGTTCCGGCTGCCGTTCCACTAGGCGACCACGTTTGTCGTGGTCGTGGCGCAAACGTCACTAATGACGTCATGATTTTCGCTCACGCAACGCTCACAATGAGCCATGTCGAGAGGTGGGTCGCATAGCCGTTCCACTTGGGTTTACGATTGTAACGCCGGCAAGCAAGTGGAACGGGAACAATCGCGGTCGTGAACGTGCGCGTTGTGAGCTACTAGTGGAACGTAACCATAGTATTACTAGCAAAAATATATAGACAAGACAATAAATGAAGTCGATTTTTAACACAAATCATGTCGGATACGCATTAGGACGTTACTAATTGATCCGTCATCTAGCTGTCAAAAATTTTATTTTTTTATGTTTAAGGCTTGGCAACTAGGCCTTTAAGCCAGACGCCGTTGTATTGTAGGCTACAATCGACGCCATTCAACGGAGTTCTTGTGAAAACTCGAAAGGCCACATTTGGCTATATAGTTCACATTTCTCGCAAAAACACATAATTACTACTCAAAAACTATCAATATCCTACAACTATTGTTCATTTTAGAGTAATTTTACACATTTCTAGAAAATAAAACTGTACAGCACAACGTCTCCTTTCAGTTCCCGCCAAAAACTCGCTGTCAAAAATAAAATAAATGCTTGGAAAGACTATATAAGTTATATACGGACTCTGCCTACACTAGCGCCATTGCGGCTGTTTTTTGAACTATTATTTACTACTCACCGCTAACCACTTTAACAGAAGATTCTCCTTTATCTCTACACTTCGAGAAACACTGGCCTAGTTGGTCCCAACAGTTAACCTTACGTGCAGTGCACTAAATTAAACCCTAACCACTTCCGAAAGCAACAAACTGCGTTATAACTCATTTATAACCATGAATAAAACTTTAAATGACAACAATAAAACTGCTATGGCGAATATGATGACGGTTGTGACCTGACATTTGTCTCATTCGGCCCAATCGTCGCCGCCGAAGTCGACTGTTTCAGAGAACGAAGATACTTGTACCTGAAAAACAATCAACTCATTTTAGTACGTGCAAAACTTATATATAATTACGACTCTCGTGTTCTGAGAAGTTGTTTTTGTTAAGAAAGAAGAAAGAAAGAGACTTCGTTTCAAGGAATAGTGACGTAATTACATTCCTTCTACATTATTATATATGTACGGTGCAGCAGTCGTGGTAGCGTAATGGCTAGTGCACGAGTCCCATTATGCATTCTTTCCACATGCCCGAACCACCGGAGCATTCCTTTCCTTACCTTCACCCCGACACTCTCTTTCAGACCAACTCTCTTTCTTACTTCGGTATTAGGAACGCGGTCCGCGAGCGTCACTCCGCAGATTTTGCGCAGTGGTCGCATCTCGACCGCGTTTACTCTACTTTCATGCTCTCTCTTCCATACCCAACTCTCGCTTCCATACGTAAGCGTAGGTACCAGCACCGCGTTGTGTATGCGAGCTGGGCCTTCTGGCTGAGGTTCTTAGCGCCTAGAAGGTTACCTAATGCTCCATTCACACTATTCCCTAAATTCACTCTTCTTTCTAAATCAGCGGTGTAACTTCCATCCCTGCTAAAGGCAGATCCAAGATATACAAACTCACTCACTTGCTGCAGCATAACATCATCGACCATTATCCTTGCATTCGTTCTGGTTTCTTCTCTTTCGAACACCATACACTGCTACTGTGAATACTTGAAACATGGACTGACCTCCTCCCTGGTGGGGCTGTCGCTGCTGAAGCCCCCTCCCAGCGCGTACCCGGCGAGCCCCCCGGCGGCCAGCGCGCCCACGCCCAGGCCCACTGCTGCGCCGGTGCCCATTCCACGCCGCTGCTCAGATTGCACGTAAGTCGTCGTGCTCTCGTACGGCTAAATTGGACACATCAATATAATACAGTAATCTCGCGTGACCAACATGCTGGCTTGTATTTTGGAGCACCATTGCATCTATTTTTTATTTGTAAATATATCTCTATATAGTAGACATTTTTAGTATATTCTATTATACATGTATGTCTTTGAAGACCACGGGCCATAAAAATGGCCCGGACTTTTTTGGAGGGCTTCCGTGGGGTCATGGGAAGGCCAACACGTAGAGGCCCCTTGACAAATTTAATGTAATTATGGCGTGACACTGACCGGCGATTATCCCTGTCTACGCCATAGAATAATGCAATGACAAGCCCCGGCCAGTGTAGGACTATTGTGGGAAATTAGAACAAAAAGTACCGGGCTATTGGGGTGAACTGCTAGTGGTACTAGGGGTCTGGGAATATGGGGACTATGGCGTCTGCCCGTCGCAATGTACGGAGAACATGGAAAAATGGGCAGACGGTATTTTTTATTATTATTGTATGATGTATTTTATTATTAAGAACAGACCAGCGTGCATGACAAGAGTTATGAATGTCAAAGAAGCAAGTGAGGTGTGTAAGAATAAGCCTGAATGGCGCTCTGTTGTCCGTGCCTACCCCGCAAGGGAACTGGCGTGAAGTTATGTATGTATGTATTTTATTATATATGTGCAGGAACGGAGAAAGAATACAATTTCGTACGGCCGGGCGGCCTGTCGTAAGAGGCGACAAAACAACCCACAGCCAAGTGGTAGTGTATTTTCCTGACTGGATGGCTACCACCCGTGGTCTAGTATATGCCGCCATAACAACCTTGAGTTGTGTTCCGGCATTAGTGACCAGGTTCCAGTCTCCTTTAAGAGAGCAGCAGCGCATTTGTAGCACCTTTGGTCTTGCAAATGTCCATAGGCGATGGTAACCGCTTTCCATCAAGTGTACCGTCTGCCTGTCCGGTCAACTCGTACATACATACATACATACATAACTTCACACCAGTTCCCTTGCGGGGTGGGCACGAACAACAGAGCGCCATTTAGGCTTATTCTTACACACTTCACTTGCTTCTTTGACATTCATAACTCTTGTCATGCACCGGTCAACTCGTGCAATAAAAAATATAGTAATAATAATCTGGGCGGCTTTGCCATTTTTTGTAAAATGATTTAATTCTCATTTAACCTATTCTAGTAACTATGCAGTTTATTATGTATTAATAACTGTCAAATATTGGATTGCTAAAAGGAACCTACTTAGGCACGAGATGGTTTGGCGCCATAGTTCGAGTGCCTAAATAGGTCTCTAGAGGTAAACACTGCTTTTTATTTCGGATATGAGGAAAGTAAATAAAACCTGATTAGTTAAACAAACATCTACTTCTCAAATGAAATCGGGCGTTAAATTCATATCAAAATCTGATGAAATAATTTTATACAAATATCCGTCAAGTAAATTCCTTTTTCTGTGGCATTCTACCAGCCAGTATTTTTTTTATCAATAATTAGCCCAAATTTAGTGAAAAGTAAATTATAAGCTGTAGCGGCCAGCAGCACAAACTACTATGGATACTAGGTATGCCAGCAGGCTGTCTCAGCATACGTAGTATCCATAGTAGTTTCTGGTCTCAGCGATATAATCGTGGCAAGCCGCCTCCACGTTATTCGCCGCCCGCGCCGCACTTACGTCGCCCCTCTTCCTCCGACTCCGACAGCTAAACGCTGTCGGCACTGACAGTCTGTGTCGGTCAGCGCGCGAGAGTAGTCTTGTCGCGGTCACTTTGAATGCGATAGGACTTTTACGCGCAGCAGCTGTTGTACCTATTTTTTTTTCAAATATAAAATGTGCTGCAAAAAGTATAGTTTCATTACACAAACCGGCAGCCATACATCACAAAGCATATATTTTTTTTTTTTAATTACAATGTCATGTCGCGGCCTGTATAGAAAATTCGGACATGGCTCGCGTAGCTTTTGAAGTTTTCATCCCTCTGATCAGACAACTTCAAGCGTACTTTCGGAATATGAGAATTGAAAAATACTTACCACACCGCCAACAGTGCCAAAACCTGCAGCAAAACAAACATAATAGGGTAAAGTATGTACCATTGTTGACACCCCCCCCCCCCCCCCCCAATAATAGGGGAGCGGACTGCGAAATCAACTTAGATATCTATACTAATATTATAAAGAGGTAAAGTTTGTGACGTTGTTGTAATCTCTGGATCTATTAAACCGATTTTAAAAATTCTTTTGCCGTTAGAAAGCTACGTTAACAGGGAGTGTTATAGGCTATATATCATGACGCTATATACGACGGGAGCGAGACAGAGCGCGGGTGAAACCGCGCCGGGCCGCTAGTTTTTTGTAAAATGACGGAACGTCCCAGCTTTATTCGTACAGGAACGGAGAGAGAATACAATTTCCTGCGTTGGGGCGGCCTGTCGTAAGAGGCGACAGAATAACCCACAGCTATAGGGTAGTTTTTTATTCATTTTTTATTGCAGGAGTTCAGCAGATAGGCAGACGGCCCACTCGATGGAAAGTGCTACAAATACGTTGCTGCTCTCTTAAGGGAGACTGGGACCTGGTCACTAATGCCGGAACACAACTCAAGGTTGTTATGGCAGCATACTCTAGACCAGAGGTGGTCGCCATGCAGTCGAGCAAATACCCTACCACCTGGCTGTGGGTTGTTTTGTCGCCTCTTACCTCTTACGACAGGCCGCCACAACGCAGGAAATTGTATTCTTTCTCCGTTCCTGCACGGATAGAAGTACACTATTGTTGGCGCCCCCCTCAATAATTGGGAAGCAGTCTGTCAAACAACATGAGATCATGGTGGAATGTTGCTGCTTTATCAGTGCGGGGCGGCCTTTTTTTTTTTTTATTGCAGGAGTTCAGCAGACAGGCAGTCGGCCCACTTGATCGAAAGCGGTTACCATCGCCTATGGACATTTGCAACACGAAAGGTGCTACAAATGCGCTGCTGCTCTCGTAAGTGAGTCTGGAACCTGGTCACTAATGCCGGAACACAACTCAAAGTTGTTATGGTGGCATGCTCTAGACCAGGGGTGGTCGCCATCCAGTCGGGCAAATGCCCTACCACCTGGCCTGTCGTAAGAGGCGACAAAACAACCCACACCCAAGTAGTAGGGTATTTACTCGTCTCGAAGGCCACTGACCCTGGTCTAGAGTATGCCGTCATAGCAACGTTGAGTTGTGTTCCAGCATCAGTGGCCAGGTTCCAGTCTCCCTTAAGAGAGCAGCAGCGCATTTGTAGCACCTTTGGTGTTGCAAATGTCCATAGGCGGTGTTGACCGCTTTCCATCAGGTGGGCCGTCTGCCTGTCTGCTGAACACGTGCAATAATTTAAAAAAAGTGGTATATAAAATAATAATCGGTAGACAAACATACACGTTGTATATTCTTAAATAAAGCAAGTAACGCTTGTGTTATGAGTAAGATACAATGGACTAGTCTAGGGCGGATCTCAGACACCCAGACCATAGTAAGAAACGGAAAACACGTTTACAAAATTTGCTAGGAATCAAACGCGGAGTATTTGCATTTTTGAAGTGAAACTTGTATATAGGATATTAGGATTTTTTCTGTCACGAAAAAGCGTTACGGCCGCGTGGAGCAGCAGCATAAATTTGGACTAGACGTGGTGAGAGGCGGCATAATTTTAGAGTATACTACGAATGCGTTTTTTCGTTTCGGATCGAATTCAGTTTTTTTGTTTGATAAAATAAAATATGTTTAATAAAAAATGCATTTATTAAAATGTACCTAACCTAACCAAATTATAATTTGCAGTAAACCTGCGAAAAATCGAAATGTCTGCTGGGACACATAGTAGAAGTGAAACTTCAACGGACAAGTGCAAAAAATGAATCGCAACAAAATTTTAACTTGAAGTTTTACGGGCAGATTGTTAATGTACTTGTCCATTTTTTTTCTAGTCTTTCCGAACGAACTGGATTGTCCGGGCTTATTGCTTTTTTAAAGTGAAACCTCTATATAACCGGGGGTCTTAGGATTTTTCTGTCACGAAAAAGCGTTACGGCCGCATGGAGGAGCGGCATAAATTTAGACTAGACGTGGTGAGAGGCGGCATAGTTTTAAAGTAGACTATGGATGCGTTTTTTGGTTCCGGATCGAATTCAGTTTTTTGTTTGATAAAATAAAATATGTTTAAATTAAAAATCCATTCATTAAAATGTACCTAACCTAACCAAATTATAATTTGCAGTAAACCTGCGAAAAATCGAAATGTGTACTGGGACACATAGTACAAGTGAAACTTCAACGGACAAGTGCAAAAAACGAATCGCAACGGACAAGTGGCAAAACGAATCGCAACAAAATTTTAACTTGAAGTTTTACTGGCAGGTTTTCAAATTGGACAAGTTACATTACATTAACAATCTGCCCGTAAAACTTCAAGTTAAAATTTTGTTGCGATTCGTTTTGCCACTTGTCCGTTGCTATTCGCTTTTTGCACTTGTCCGTTGAAGTTTTCTATATATTTCCTTCTTTATTCATTCATTGTTTTTTCTCCACAAAATACAGAGGCCTTACCATCTATACATTGTTCAGAGTTAGTTTTACAATAATACTTGTTCTGTGTTTACCTCTTTTCTAAACTCTTCTTTGGAGTTTTTGGCGGGAACTGAAAGGAGATGTTGTGCTGTGCAGTTTTATTTTCTAAAAATGTGTAAAATTACTCCAAAACGAACAATAGTTGTAGGATATTGATAGTTTTTGAGTAGTTATTATGTGTTTTGTGAGAAATGTGAACTGTATAGTCAAATGTGGCCTTTTGAGTTGTCACAAGAACTCCGTTGAATGGCACCAGCTGATTATCTACAGTTCAGCTGTGCTATACAAAAAAAGTTTTATGAAAATGAAGAAACTATATTGTAAACTAAGATCTGCCTTAAAGGCCTAGCTGCCAGGCCACAAACTTAAATAAATAAACTCTTCTTTCTTGTTACATGTTGTGTCAGTATTTCTATGTTTTTTAGCTATCATATACATCTACTTTACATTTAACTCCAATTTGCAGTAGCATCTGCGTTGCAGTGAGGTAGACCAGCAAAGGCTTAGCCCGCTCAACAACAAGAGGCCGTCGTATATCTTTCTACTAGAGATGTGTCGATTATGACTTTGGCCAACTAGCCGACTAGTCGGTTGTAAAGAAGGCCGGCTAGTCGGCCGTTTAGTCGGCCAAGCCGATCACGGTCTCGGGGATTTCCGTGACGCTTCGTTTATACCTGATTCGCGCGCAAGTCGCAACTATCGCATGGGTTTCTTGATTTTTGCTCTTGTACAGGTCAGGGCGGTGTTTTTGTGTAAAAATATAAAAAATATTTCATTTTTAAAGATAATACTGTTATTGTTCATTAAAGTGAAAGAACTCAGTTGAAATTTAATAATGTCAAAAAGAAAGTCTCGTGTATGGATTAGGAATACAAAGTATTAGTAAAGTATAGATTACAAATTACAAAGCAACAAGCGGGATAGTCGGCGCTCTTTGCTGAATAGTGCCGACTACGATTTTTTTTTTTTATTGCAGGATATCAGCAGACAGGCAGACGGCCCACTTGATGGAAAGCGGTTACCATCGCCTATGGACATTTGCAAAACCAAAGGTGCTACAAATGCGCTGTTGTTCTCTTAAGGGAAACTGGAACCTGATCACTAATGACGGAACACAACTCAAGGTTGTTATGGCGACATACTTTAGACCAGGGGTGGTAGCCATCCAGTCGGGCAACTGCCCTACCACCTGGCAAAGGTGGTCGATAGTGGCCGAATAGTCGCCGACTAATCGGCACATCTCTACTTTCTACCAAACATCTAGATCCGGATTACCTTCTGACAGGCTGACAGATGGTACTGAGTACCAGGCGTAGCTACCGCCGTATCATTGATACGGGGGCCCCAGGCTACAGGGCCCCGAAAATGTGTAAGCAAAGTTCTTAAAATGTTATCCACAATTTTTTTATAGATTAATAACATTATAGGAATAACTGCTGTTCGTCGCGCGCGCACGTCTCCCGTTCCGCCTCGGCAGTCCGTTATTCGTGTTCGTTGTGTTCGTTCGTTCACCCGGTCGATCTGTGTTTTTTCTGTGACAGTGCAGTGAAAAGTGCATCATCAGGTGGTTTTTCCACCAAATCGTTCGTCCCCCTCAGGGACAATGGACGGCGTGGAGGCCTCTCCGTCGCTGTTAGAGGGTTTGCTGTCGTTTTTACGACAGCAATTCCCTCAAGCACTCGACCAATTTTTGAGGACTCCGGAGTCCCAATCAATGGCGTCCGTTGTTATCTCGGAACTTAATTCCGAGAAACCTGTGTCCCGCGAGTCACACGTGCAAAGGGCCCCCGCGCAGGCCCCCCTCCCCGCGCCCGCATCTGCCGCGACCATCGCACCCCCCGCGACCCCCGCAGCCGCACATGCCGCAGACCACCTGCGCTCTACCGCAGCGCCCGCGCCCCCCGCGTCCGTACCCGCCGTGTTACCGGTGCGCCCGCCGCCCGCACCCCCGCTCAACGACGCCCACCGTGTGGCACCAAAGTCGCGCGCCTCGTTTTCTCGCGGTCCCACACCGGGAAAACCGCGTTCGAGCTCCGCGAGTTCGACGACATCGCGTTCGCGTTCGCCCATCCATCGCGTAATCGATTCTCGTCGAGAAATCGACTTAACCACTGAAGGTTCGCAATACCTCAGGGTTGCCCCTCTTACACCAGCCGATGAAATTACCCCCATGGATGTCGCGCCTCCCGCGAATATCCCCTTAGACCGCGAAGACGATGACGGTTTCATAACCGTCAATCGTAGTAAAAAACGTAAGACCCAGAGGGAGGTCCCCCCCAACCCCGCCCCCACTGCGGGCACAAAACCGACAATGGCACCTTCCAGCCGCCCTGGGCCACCTTCACAGCGCCCGCCGCCACCCCTGATCATCCGCGAGAAAGCTCATTGGCTTCAACTCGCTAAGGAACTGCCAGGTAAGGCAATCTCCATAAAAGAGGCCCGTGATACCCAACACGGCATCAAAGTTATGGTCACATCTTCAAGTGACCACCGCGCCCTAACTACTCTATTATGTGACCGTAAAATCGGTTACTACACTTACGCCCTGCCAGAAGAAAAACGCCTTCGGGCTGTAATTCGCGGACTTCCTCAGGAAATTGAAAGTTCCTACATTCTAGAGGACCTTAAGTCCCAAGCCCTACCAGTGCACGAAGTGCACCGTATGCACAGAGGCGACGCCACAAAGTCGCCTCTAAACCTAGTATTGGTTGTCCTCGACCTCTCCCCAGAGGGGAAAAAGATCTTCGAACTTGAGAAGGTCTGTGGCCTCTCTGGCCTTCGTGTGGAACGTCCACACGAAAAACATACACTACGGCAGTGTCATCGCTGCCAACTTTATGGGCACTCTGCCCTTCATTGTCAATCCCGTCCCAGGTGCGTCAAGTGCCTGGGCGACCACGGGACCTCGGAGTGCACTCGCACCCGAGACTCCCCGGAGCCACCCAGCTGCATCCTCTGCGGCCAAGCGGGTCACCCTGCTAACTACAGAGGCTGCCCTGCCGCCCCCCGACCCAAACGTAAGGTCGGAAAGGGCAATGCCCAAAAAGGCACTAGAAAAGTGCCGAACAAACCCGCATTCGTGGCGGCCCCCCCTCCAGTGGTAAACCACTGGACGGGTCTTCCCACGACGGAAGCGTTTCCTCCGTTGAGGACGCGTGCCCCAGTTATGGCCGGCCTACCCTCGGCCACCCTCTCCCCCGCCCCCATTTCTAAGGCACCTTCTGGGCCATCGGCCCACCACTCTATAGCGGAGGACTTAGCTTTGGCGACTAAATTCGCCAAGAACTTGCCCTTCGACCTGGAAGAGGTCCAACTCTTGGCTCGGAAACTGAGACAAGTTTCAGAGTCAACTCAACCCTCCCTCCGGGATCAACTCGTGATCGAAATGGATCACGCGTACCTCCTCCAAATACTTAGATCGTTGTAACTAAACAACCTAGTACAAATTCTTGTTACCGGTAACAAATGGCGCATGTAGGTAGAAATAAACCACGCTCATTGACTCTGGCGACTTATAACGCCAACGGCCTTCGAAACCAGCGCGACTTGGTCCATGACTTCCTGGTTACCAATCAAGTAGATATACTACTAGTACAGGAGACCTTCCTGAAACCGAGTAATAGAGATCCAAAGATCTCTAACTATCGGGTCACTAGACATGACAGGGTAGGCCGTGGTGGCGGCACCCTGATCTATTTCAGGAGATCTCTACACTGCATGCCTGTAGTCACCCCTCCACTAGAAGGTATGGAGGTATCCGCCTGCAGACTAGCAATGACTGGCCACCAACCTCTAGTCATAGTCTCAGCATACCTCGCATGCCAAAAAACCCTTATTAAAAAAGACCTAGAAGCCCTATTCAACCTAGGCCCGGCTGTTATAATAGCCGGAGATCTGAATTGCAAACACGAGCAGTGGAATTGCAATACCACTAACACCAATGGCAGAGCCCTAATAAATATATCAGACAATCTTTTGTTTGATATAGAATAATATAGAATATATTACATTAGATCATAAAATAAACGTAAACAAAAAAATTAATTGTTTTATAAATATACTATTTTTAAATTACTATAGATTAGCAGAGTCCCAGGCACAGTACATGTGGATAACCAACCCAGTTTTTAAAAGTAATTGTCTTTTCATATCTTTAACAAATTTTATCATAATCTTTTATTTAATTAGTTGTCTGATTTTAATGATTCAGTGGGATATTTTGACTATTGTTTTCTTTGTATGTGAATTAATGTTTAAACCAATTATGAATCTAATATTACCGAAGATAGATTTTATTTATCAAAATTCGATAATATCATAATGGAAGAACTTGATAATTTTTCTATAGCTGCCTCGTCTCTCATCAATGTTGAGGATTGTGCTTCATCTTTGGCACAGTTCAAATATCCCTTTTCAATTTTGAGTCAAAATATAAGAAGTATTTGCTGTAACTTTGATGACTTTATAACATTAATAAATCGAAGTCAAATCGCATGGGATGTGATAGTTCTAACAGAATGCTGGCTTAAACAATCTGCTGTGATTCCTTCGTTGGGGGGTTACAAATATGTATCTACCAGTATATATCTTAATCAGAATGATGGCATAGTAGTATACTATAGGAACGGCTTAAAAATTTCTATATGTGAAAAGACTCAGATTATGGATGCCTCCTGTTTACACTTAACCATAAATGACAATATAACAATTTTAGCCCTTTATCGATCTCCATCAATTCATAACGTTGATTCATTTCTTAAATCTTTAGATGGCTGTCTCAAGAACCTTTCCTCTAACAAAACTATTATTATTACCGGTGACATAAATATTGACATCTCTGATAGTTCCTTGGATGCCAGATCTAGTTCCTATCTGAATCTTCTTGCTTCTCATGGTTTGCTCTCTGCCCATTCTATCCCTACCCGTTTCGATTCTTGTCTTGACCATAATATA
Organism: Dendrolimus kikuchii; assembly: GCA_019925095.2. NCBI lineage: Eukaryota > Metazoa > Arthropoda > Insecta > Lepidoptera > Lasiocampidae > Dendrolimus > Dendrolimus kikuchii. The sequence continues at coordinate 694,606 of CM034415.1, read as the reverse complement.
ATAAGAACTAAGTACAAAACACACTCTCATGTACTTGACTCCTCTGTGACCGATCATAATGCTACCATACTAATTCTGGAACAATCTACTCCTTCTGTTCAAATACTACAATCTAAAACCTGTATTAATTATACAGCACTAGACCAGCATATGAAACACATTGATCTAACACCTATTCTATCAACTTCAGATGTTAATATAGCCACAAAAATCTTAGTTGATACATTGACGGAGGCTATCAACTCCAACAGTACAGTAAAAAAGATCCCTAATAGAAAGAAAATCACTAAGCCTTGGATTACAGTTGGTATCTTAAGATGTATGCGACACCGTGATTCACTTTTTAAAAAGACAAAAAAGTATCCAACTGATGAAGCTTTGAAAATTACATATAAGCGGTACAGAAACTTTTGTAACAACCTTTTAAAGAAACTAAAAAATGATTACGATAAAACAGCACTTCTAAAGGCTAAAAATAACAGCAAACTTCTATGGGATACAATAAAAAATATTACACATATGAAAAAACCACATGAATCATCTACACAACTCTTATCATCTGCAAACCCTAACGATTCGATAAACAAAATTAACTCCTACTTTTCTAAGATTGGCTCTGATTTAGCACAGATAATTATTTCTAAAAATATTCTCTCCCCTTGTCAGCCTCCCACCTCATCTGTTCTTAAATCTTTTGTTCTGTTACCCACAACTGAATCAGAAATTGATACCATAATTGTAAATTCTAAGTTGATCTGCTCTGTTGGTCTTGACGGTATTTCAAACAACTTTTTGAAAACGTATAAAGATATTTTACTTCCATCAATCACTCATATCTGCAATTTATCTTTCTCTAGTGGTATCTTTCCTGACTTATTCAAAAAGTCTGTAATCATACCAGTCTATAAATCTGGCGATAAAAGCCACGTCGGCAATTACAGGCCTATATCAATTTTACCGGCATTATCAAAGATCTTAGAACGTTTACTTAACAATAGATTAACTAAATATCTAGAGTCAAATAATTTAATATCAACCCATCAATTTGGTTTCCGATCTGGTAAATCTACAGATGCGGCGGTTGAAACTTTGACAAATTATATAACAACTAAACTTGACAAGAAACAGAAAGTTATAGCCATATTCCTCGATCTAGCTAAGGCGTTTGATACTGTTTCGACTTCGCTACTAATTCAGAAACTTGAAGCATTAGGAATAAGAGATCTACAATTACAACTTTTCACTGATTACCTCCAGAACAGAACACAATGCGTACGAGTTGGTGATTATATAAGTAAAGAGGATGTTATTACTTTTGGTGTCCCTCAGGGCAGTATACTTGGCCCTACTCTCTTTCTTACTTATATAAACACTCTCTGTGATATGCAACTAGTAAACGGAAATATAATTACGTATGCTGACGATACAGCACTCCTTTTTTCTGCTGATACGTGGGTAGAAGCATTCCAAAGCGCTCAGAACGGTCTTAATAAAGTTATGAGTTGGCTACATTCGAATATATTAACACTAAATACAGATAAAACCAAGTATGTCACTTTTGCTCTCAGAAGTCAAGATCAACCACAACCAGAAACTATGAAACTCATAGCCCACTCTTGTTTTTCATATATTACATGTAACTCTTGTCCTACCTTGCAAAGAACTCAAGATATTAAATATTTAGGTATAATTATTGATCAAAAGCTTAGTTTTCTGCCACATATTAACTCACTTACACTTAAGTTACGCAAATTAATTTACATATTTAAAAGCCTTGGTAAAGTTGCCGATTCTAATGTCATCAAATTATTATACTACGCTTTATGTCAATCCATTGTGAGCTATTGTATTACGTCGTGGGGGGGAGCTGTTAAAACTGCAATGTTAAAATTAGAACGTGCGCAACGGGCGATACTTAAAGTGAGTTTTTCTCTCCCTTTTTACTACTCCACCAAAGACCTTTATGACCGCTGGAAAGTGCTAACAGTTCGGCAACTTTTTATTCAACAAATAGTTTTAAAACAACATCTCATTACTCCATTTATATCTTCTAGTTTACTTACTAAAAGAATTCACATCCCTTGCAAACAAAACACTGTTACGACAGCTTTTTGTTGTAGATTCTTTTACTTTTTAGGCAGTTATTTATACAACAAAATCAATAAGCAAATTGATATATACCCCTTAACTAAATCTAAATGTAAGAAAATACTGACTGAGTGGCTTTTAAAACTTGATTATGATTCCACTGAAGCATTGTTGGTCTTAGTTATCTAAATATAGTTTCCTAATACTACTACTTATTTGTCATTTATTTATTACATTTATGTAATTCTTATTTTATAAACATCTATTACTATTAACATACTGACACAGGCACACATAACTACACTTATTACACAATATTTATCACAAATTCTTTAGCTGGTTTTTCCGGGGAGAAAGAGGCTGGTGATCAGTAACACAGGATTATTCCTTTAACTGACACCAGGCTCTCACCATTTCAGTTTATAAGAAAAAAAAAAAAAATTGTTACTAATTTAATTATTGTTAGTGTGAGAGTAAATAAAGAATTATTATTATTACCCCCAACCGCGACTGGGGGACCCCAAACACTCTCGACCTAGCATTACTGAGGGGCGTAACTCTTCAGTTCCATTCGATCGAAACGATGGACGATATAGACTCGGACCATCGTCCGGTTATCCTTAGATTAGGACCACAGACAGACCAGACATCTGAAACTAGGACCTCTGTGGACTGGTTGAGACTTGGGGACCTCCTCAAGGCAACCAGCTCACAAGACCTGGACCGCATCCCAGATCACATCGGGTCCCGCCAAGACACGGAGAGGGCGATCGAAGCCCTCACCAGCCACCTTCAATCCGCAGTGCGGAACTCGTCCAGGCAGGTGCCAGTGGAGGATGACCGCCACTTATGCCTGCCGGACGAGGTGAGGGTACTGCTGAGGGAAAAGAGAGCCGCCTCCAGAGCTCATGACAGATATCCCACCGAGGATAACAGAATCCGACTCCGCGAACTAGAGCGCGAGGTCAAACTACGTATCCGGGAAGTCAGGGAACAACGTTGGGACAGAACGTTGAGGGATATCGAACCAACTCACCAGGCGTACTGGAAGCTGGCTAGAGCTCTCAAATCAGACACCCTTACTGTCATACCCGCGCTAGAAAGAGCCGACAACACCGAGGCGTTCGATGACGAGGAGAAAGCCGAGTGCCTTGCTCAGAGTCTAGAGCTTCAATGCTCCCCCACTACGCAAAACGTCGACCAGTCACACCTGACGGAGGTGGACTCCGAGGTCGAACGTAGATCCTCCTTACCAGCGGAAACCACACTCGACCCGGTCACAGTCGAAGAAGTGCAAGATCTGATCAAGTCTCTCAAACCACGAAAGGCCCCAGGGACCGATGGCATCAACAATCGCGTTTTAAAACTCCTACCCGCCCATCTAATTATAATCCTGGTGAGCATCTTTAATGCCGCCATAACAAACTGCTCCTTCCCCGCAATCTGGAAGGAGGCAGATGTCATTGGTATTCACAAGCCGGGAAAACCGGCTAATAAACCGTCCAGCTACCGTCCAATCAGCCTACTGAGCGCACTCAGCAAGCTTTACGAGAGGGTCATCCTCTCCCGACTTAGAGATTTTGCCTTCAGCAAACATCTAATACCCGATGAGCAATTTGGCTTCCGTGCCAGACACTCATGCGTCCAACAGGTGCACCGCATCACGGAGCACATATTATCTCACTTTGCCCATCGCCCCCGCCCTATAGGAACAGCCGCACTGTTTCTAGACGTAGCAAAAGCCTTCGACAAGGTCTGGCACAACGGCTTGATTTACAAGCTGTACCAGTTCGGTGTGCCAGACAGACTCGTGCTCATCTTGCGAGACTTCCTCCTAGGTCGTAGCTTCCGTTTTCGAGTGGAGGGAACGCGCTCGTCCCCTCACCCACTCACAGCCGGTGTACCACAGGGCTCGGCTCTGTCGCCACTACTCTTCACGCTGTACACCAGCGACATCCCAAAAACTCCAGATGTGGAGTTGGCCCTCTTCGCGGATGACACCGCACTCTATACATCAGATCAAAACCGACAAATGGCTTGCGTCCGGCTGCAGGCAGCTGTCACAGAGCTAGGCGAATGGTTTCGCAAATGGAGGATAGAAGTAAACCCGGAGAAAAGCGCAGCAATGTTCTTTTCCCCGGGCACGCTTCGCTCCCCCAAACGCGCTTGCCTTCGCCTAAAAACCATTTCGCTCTACGAACAACAAATTCCCTGGGAAAAGTACACCAAATACCTGGGTGTCACCCTAGATCGGAACTTGCGCTTCAACGAGCATATCACTATAATCCGAAATAGAGCGCGATTTGTGATGGGTCGTTTAGCACCCATGATAGACAAACGAAGCAAAATGTCCCTCAGACACAAGCTTACTTTGTATAAAACATGCATCCGCCCGATCATGACATACGCGAGTGTGGTATTCGGCCATGCCAAGCCTGCCCTTTTAGATAAATTGCAAATCGTGCAAAACAAATTCATGCGCAGAGCCGTCGGTGCTCCCCTCTATATGCGTAACGTCGACCTCCACCGCGATCTGGAGCTTCCCTCCATCAAAAACTACATTACGTCGCTCTCGCGTAAGTATTTCGATCTCGCGCCGCACCATCGAAATCCACTCGTCGTGTCCGCGTCCGATTATAAGCCTCGGCGAAAGGCTCTCGTGCGACGACCGCGTAACGTCCTCACGGACAGGGTCGACGTTATCACAAAACGGCTGGCCCGGATCAGCCCGCCCGCGGTTAGGACGGCAGGCTGGCAGGCACGGACAGACAGACACAGACGGCGGCGTCTCAGGCGCCGCCAATCAAGATCTCTCCACGTCCCTGCGAGGGACGCTAGGAGACATAGCCCCCCCCACAGGCTTTATATTACCCGTCGCCCGTTCTCAATTAGTGCTTTGTGTCGCCCTATGGTGGCCATCATTAAATTCATCCCCCTCTCATGGCAACAGTTCAGCCGAGGTAAAACTCCTTAGGGAGCTCCCTCGAGCAAGTTGCCCCCCCGGGCTCGAGCGCCTTCGCTTCGCGAAGGCACTCGCCCCAAAAACCCCGGTAAAGTTGTAAGATCTTCGGACCAACAACATAAAGTCAAGTCCAATAAAAACTGTGTTCATTAAGATAGCGTAGGCCGCCGCGAACCACCGATCCCGGCCCGCCGGGATCCTTCCCCTCGGGCTTTATATTACCCGCCGCGCGGCCTCAATTAGTGCTTTGTGTCGCCCTATGGTGGGCATCATTAAATTCATCCCCCTCTCATGGCAACAGTCCAGCCGAGGTAAAACTCCTTAGGGAGCTCCCTCGAGCAAGTTGCCCCCCCGGGCTCGAGCGCCTTCGCTTCGCGAAGGCACTCGCCCCAAAAACCCCGGTAAAGTTGTAAGATCTTCGGACCAACAACATAAAGTCAAGTCCAATAAAAACTGTGTTCATTAAGATAGCGTAGGCCGCCGCGAACCACCGATCCCGGCCCGCCGGGATCCTTCCCCTCGGGCTTTATATTACCCGCCGCGCGGCCTCAATTAGTGCTTTGTGTCGCCCTATGGTGGGCATCATTAAATTCATCCCCCTCTCATGGCAACAGTCCAGCCGAGGTAAAACTCCTTAGGGAGCTCCCTCGAGCAAGTTGCCCCCCCGGGCTCGAGCGCCTTCGCGAATGCGAAGGCACTCGCTCCAAAAACCCCGGTAAAGTTGTAAGGTCTTCGGACCAACAACATAAAGTCAAGTCCAATAAAAAAAAAACTGTGCTGTGTAAATAGTCACACCAAAGGCTAAACAATAGTAAAGGGGAAACCTGCCCAAATAGTTAATAATTGGCACTTTCTTACCCGAATCTCTGCAAGGCTGTTACACTTAGCTCCTAGAAGCATTCAGTATAAATAATAATTAATGCGTGCTGTGTTCGCACCAAGAAGGCCAGTCAGCAACCATATTATCTGTGCTCTAGTTTTGTTTAAATTCTTTAAATAAATGTAAGCTGAGTTGGCCAGTTTGCGAACCAAACTAAAAAAAAATAAAAAAAATATATATATAATTATTTTAATTAAATTCGAGCAATTTTTGTTTCCTTTATTAAATCACTTCACCCTTTCAAACACATATTGATACACGTGGCGTAGCTTGCCTTAGACGGGCCCCGTCTAAGCTACGCCACTGCTGAGTACTATCTTCTGTATCTTTCTACTTCTGTTTGTCTTTTTTTATTTTTTATTGCAGAAGTTCAGCAGACAGGCAGACGGCCCACTTGATGGAAAGCGGTTACCATCGCCTATGGACATTTGCAACACCGAAGGTGCTACAAATGCGCTGCTGCTCTCTCTTCAGGGAGACGGGAACCTGGTCACTAATGTCGGAACACAACTCAACGTTGTTATGGCGACATACTCTAGATCAGGGGTGGTAGCCATCCAGTCGGGCAAATGCCCTACCACCTGGCTGTGGGTTGTTTTGTCGCCTCTTACGACAGGCCGCCCCAACGCAGGAAATTCTATTCTTTCTCCGTTCCTGCAAGGATAATTTTCTTTTTAGTTGCTTCTGAAGACAGTGACTTTTTGATATATTTTTTATCTGCTATCTTCAGAACCCAAAGTACAATATTGTTACATTACAGCCTAGGCGCCGACAAAGACAAATTCCACGTACAGATCTGTAGAAGCACATTTTATTACCTGTCGGCATTTTAACTAATTGTAATCGTTTATCGTCTTCTTATTTATTGGCATACGTTTCTAATTATTGTGGAGAATAGCCTATTGTACTCGCTCATTAGCATCATTAGCCAGGTGTTGCGGATTCCTTTGCATTTGTGTAGTATATAACGATGGCCTGGTGGAGAGAGGGGCAGTTGAGCTTCGACTACGATACGGGGGCGTGACGTGTACATTCGGGAATCCAATAGTGACGGACTTAGCGCGTTTGATTAAATTACGACCTTCTGCATTACGTTTAGATTTGTTGTGTTCGGTTATATTTGTACCTGTGTTATACGTGTTAGTATAGCTCTAATAAACTTTATAATTCTAACGGCATTTTAATTCGAGTCCCGCTAACTCGTAACAATATTAATGAAATTTCTATGAGACCACTTTGAAGATTACTGAATCCAACACAAAATTGGCTTAGAAACAAATATATATATATATATATATATATATATATATATATATATATATATATATATATATATATATATATATATATATATATATATATATATATCATAGAAAAAAACGACGAATTGAATACCTTTTCTTAACTCAATTATCAAAAACTCAAGGCAAAAACCAAAAACAACATTTTATAATACAAATACTTTTATTAACTGTGATCAAACTCACAAAATACCAAATTAAAAAAAAAAAACAAACGTATCAAAGTGTACAATATATTAGAAAAATGCAAGTAAATACTTAGATCGGCTCCCTGCTTCATAGATGGCGCTATATCCAATAACGGTTTGGCAAACAAAAGTAGATACACTTGTCACGTGGTAATGCAAATACAAATGTCATTTTAACAAAACATTGCCGTTATTATTGTCTTTTTAGCTATTTTCTTGTGTTTTAGCACTTACGAGCCTAAAATACGCATAAAACCATTAAAAGTGAAGTGCTGAATTTATTGTTCTGGATGATTTCTAAATTGGTGAAAAGGCAATGGAAGAAAGGTGCTGAATTCAAAATAAAACAAAATTGTTTATGTATTCCATAAATACTATATGACAATTTGGTGTTGCCATATAGATATATTTTAAATTAAACTCGCTTTTACATTCTCTACCTTCATTAGCCAGACCCTATCACTATGACAATGTCACTAGTTTTTTGTGTTTCGAAAAGTAGTGTTTTTAAGTTATATGGATTCACAATATATGTTGATCTAACCAATGTCAAATATTCATGAATATTCAAATTTTGGAATAATCTTCAAGCAATTAATTAATGTATTCTAAGTTAGTATTTATTTGTTTTACAAACAAATTTTCGGGTCTCTGTAGCCATTGAAACAAATTAGTATTGTATTGAGCTTGAAAAATCATATTTATCTAAACAGTTGAAATTATAAACATGCACTTCTTTTTCTAGAATAGTCTTAATACTTGACATTGGCTGGATACAAAAACCGTGCAAAGCCAAAATAGAAACAAGAATTGATCACAGCGCCATCTATGAAGTAGAGTGTCGAACTATCTTCGTAAAAAATATGTATTACGTACAACCAACAAATAGTATATCCAAACTAACAAATGATGAAATTCAAATATTTAAATGCTATATAGGAATTTTGAATTTACCAACAATAATTAAATTTGAGCTTAAATTAGCTATTGCAACTAGGACCTCTCGAAACAGCTTCTTTTGCTACCACTACGGTAGCATGCCATGAAAATTCTCGCTATTATGGGATAAAAATTATCCCATATATGTCACTATGTGTTTATATATATCTTTAGAGACTGGACAGTAACTAAGTATAATTTTTATCCGACATAATGGAATTCTCGTGGGATAAAGAACCCGAAACACACGCCGACGAAGTCCTAATATATATTAAATAGTTCAACCAATGTTAGCCTAATAAAAGCTTCGAAAAATTTTCAATACCAAAAAATAAAAATCAAGTAAAGCCGCGTGCAATAGCTAGTTAACACGGTTAAATATAATTCTTATCATGATTAGTAAACATTTCTTTTTAATCGTAAGAATTTTATATAAAATTACTATTGAGCAAAGCAGAATGGAGCCGATATATTCGACGTTATGGTTATTCACAAGTCCAAATAGGACATGTACTTATATTATTATCATCTAAGCTTCTCGCTACAATATTAATATACAAGAGTAAGAGTGTGTATATTTATTATGTCTTGGCCCGCCTGATGTAAAGTGGTCATCGTCGCCTATGAACGTGTATTACCAAGGGCGTTAAAAACGTATTGCTAGCCTGTATATAAATTTTTAAGTGTCTTTCTACGTTCATTTAAATAAACCCACGCCGTTGGTTGAAAGGGGAACATTTATATATTTTTGTATATATGTATATTAAGTATAGAGACTTTGGGCCCATGGGGGCCAAGTGCCCACAAATTATTTAAAAATATTAAAAAACGTCTGGTCGATACAACAAGAGACCGGAGGGCTGGAGCTTACCTCGCTCAAAGGATTAGCCTCTGTATCTAGCGAGGTAATGCTGCCAGCCTTCTAGGTACAATACCCAGCGACAGTGGTCTGGTGGGGCTGGACGGGCTTTGATACCGGGTTTTTTTTAAAGCTAGGTTTATTTATAGGATTATGCCCTCCTTTTTTATTTAGTTCTAGTTAATTTTAGGTTTACTTCTCATGCTGTAGTTTAGTTTTAGTTTTTAATTGTATTTTTCTAATAAGTATATATCTATTTAATATATAAAACATCTGTATATACTGCATTTATATATTTATTATTATAATGCTAAAAATTGTATTATATATACCACCATCGTCATTATATTCTCAATTCATTCCTGGGGTTGTCAGGAAGAGATCGCTTTTTAGCGATATGACCGCTTTGTACATAATGAGACTTAGTTTTAGACTGTAAGTTATTTTTTGTATTCGTGTACAATAAAGAGTTATTGATTGAATTTTCCAAGACCACGACTAAAAAAGATATTTTTATACCGATGGTATTTATTCACTTTATATATTGGAGATAAAAATGTCTTTAATTTCACACAAGCAAGAGTTATATATATATAAATATATATATCCTATGTTGGATGTGTGGAGTGATGCGGAAAGACCGGGTCAGCAGCTCCCGCATCCGCGGCAGTCTTCATGTCTGTGACATAGAAGACAGACTGCAAGAGTGTCGCTTACGCTGGTACGGGCACGTTTTACGGAGACCGGCTAATTATGTAGGGGACAAATGGCTAGAATGCCGCCTCCGCCAGGTCCCGGTCAAAGGGGAAGGCCCAAGAAATGTTGGCTTGACGTTGTGAAGGATGACATGCGTGCCAATGGTCTCAAAAAGGGGGATGCCGAAGACCGCGCGAAGTGGAGTAGAAAAAGTAGGAAAGCGGATCCTGGGCGTCGGAGTGAACGCTCCGAACGCATCAGGGATTTAACGCTCGGTTGATGATAAAGCAAGACTTATAATATGTATCACGGCAGTAATTGGTTGTCTGATAATAATCATTAATATTTATTATTATTTTTATTAGCTGTAGGTTTTCAATCATTAAATAAATAAAGAAATAAAAATTAATGTCCGCTAAAACTCTATTATTTGTGAAAATCCCTGCTATTCTCCTGTAATGCCAAAATATGGGGCTTATCAAAATGAACGCAAACACATTAAAAACCTCAACTATGTAAGGCCATGGATGAAGGTAACAACTTATCATCAGACGGGTTGTTTAACAGGCTACAGGCAGACATAAAAGCTGCTTTGGGGGTAGAAAATTCCCTTCAGAGATAAACTATATAGATACAGCATCAACTAATGATCCAATAAATATTTCAATGTCTCTCCTTAACATAAGAAATAATTTATTTACACGTGAAACACATCTAAATACAACCATAAATCGACTCCATTCTGTGTTGCTCTAACTACTAACAATAACAAAAAAAAAAGATATATTTAAGGCTCTGATCTTTCTTCATGTCCATTTTTAATTCTTTACAAGGCACCTGAAATAAAAAAAAAAACTTTATAACACTCACTCTTGTGTAGGATTCAACTTCTTGCAATTGATATTTCAAAATAATAATTTAATCGTTGTTATAATTGGTCAAACATAGGATGATAATTTTGACAAGTCGCGCCCATGAAGCTTCGCATTTTTTCCCCGGTAAAATGTACTATAAATAATATCGTACTTCATTGATGGGAACCGCCCATTTTTGGTCGTTTCTTACTACTCATTCGCTCGCCTTACAACATTGGTTAAATTTTGACATTACTTGTATATGGGGCTTATGTCAAATGTTGGCCGATGTAAGGCCATTAGTGAAGAGCCACGTGTAATGATTAATCGCAGACTATTGGAAATCGGTTTCGAATAAAATAAAGCAAATATTATTATTAACATTATTGTATGTCTTTCAAGACGACGGGCCATAAAAATGGCCCGGACATTTGGAGGGCTTGCGTGGGGCCATGGGAAGGCCAACACGTAGAGGCCCTTTGACAAATTTAATGTAAATGTGGCGTGAAACTGACCGGCGATTGTCCCTGTCAACACCATATAATAATGCAGTCAAGGACAAGCCCCGGCCAGTGTAGGACTATTGTGGGAGATGAGGACAAAAAGTACCGGGCTATTGTGGTGAACTGCTAATGGTACTAGGGGTTTGGGAATATGGGGACTATGGCGTCTGCCCGTCGCAATGTTTAGGGAACATGGAAAAATGGGCAGACCGTGACTCGCCACTCCCTGCATGGGCCCCAAAAAAATGCCATAAAGACAGAGGCAACATGGGTGTGAGTGGCTAAGGGGTGTCGAGAGGTGGACTGCAGGTTCACCGAAGCTACTTCCGACGTCAGGCCATTTATCACTTCCACCCCTGGAGCTTGAGTCTTAGCTCTAGCGATCTCCACTCCGTGCCGGCTGGTTAAGGCAAGCACGGAGGTGGGGGCCTTGTCTTGGCCCCCGGGAGTCAGGTACGAGGTGTCGCTACTCACAAGCCCCCCTGCGGGATAATTAACATTATTATTATTATTAACAAATTAGGTAACTATTATTTCTTTGCAAATATTTTCTTCTGTATTATGCTCTGATTTACAGCCTAACCATGCCACAATCGATTAAAGTTCTATGAGAATAACAATCGATAATCGAATAGTTGTATTAACGATTATACACTACCTCGTCCCTACTGTGAGCTGTCAAAATTATCATTCTAGATTTGACAGTGCATAAACTGCACTGCACTGCATCAAATTCCTATACAACAGAATAATTAAATGGGCCAAGGGCGTGTCGGCCATGCAGAGAGCGTTTCGTAGAGGTGACGAATAACTACTGTTTCTTGCATTCGGTTATGAACTCTCATTCTTTCATAATTTCCACCCAATTATATTTGTATGTGTCGCATTTTGAAATATACATATATATATATATTTCAGGAGATCAGCAGACAGTCAGACGGCCCACTTGATGGAAAGCGGTTACCATCGCCTATGGACATTTGCAACACCAAAGGTGCTACAAATGCGCTGCTGCTCTCTTAAGAGAAACTGGAACCTGGTCACTAATGACGGAACACAATTCAAGGTTGTTATGGCGACATACTTTAGACCAGGGGTGGTAGCCATCCAGTCGGGCAAATGCCCTACCACCTCGCAAAGTTTAGTTTAGTTCATAGTTCTGCGACAATGCTCTTTATGGCTCCCAATTATTTTGGGGGTCGAAAGAATATGGTCATCTCCCTCTATTCTAGCATATATTGTCTCAACACAACTCTTTATGTGTAGACATATAGGTATATATAGGTAGCTATACGCTTGTATCCATCAATCTTTTACTACACACATTTCTGTAGGTATAATAAGCTTTTAAAAAGGTTTTTAAACACAAGCTTTTGAGATCCAGGACGTCATGTAGCAGCAGAGTACTTTTTTTTTTTTATTGCAGGAGATCAGCAGACAGGTAGACGGCCCACTCGATGGAAAGCGGTTACCATCGCCTATGAACATTTGCAACATCAAAGTTGCTACAAATGCGCTGCTGCTCTCTTAAGAGAAACTGGAACCTGGTCACTAATGACGGAACACAATTCAAGGTTGTAATGGCGACATACTTTAGACCAGGGATGGTAGCCATCCAGTCGGGAAAATGTCCTACCACCTGGCTGTGGGTTGTTAAGTCGCCTCTTACGACAGGCCGCCCGGCCACAGGCAATTGTATTCTTTCTCCGTTCCTGCACGGATAGTGCTAGCCAAGACAAGTAAAACGAGCCCAAACACGACGGCTCTATCTTGTTTAGCATAGGAGTTCCTATGGCCACCTTCCGACTCCATCATCAGATCAGCCCCATGGTACCAGTATTATTGCATTGTCACGCGATATACATATGCGTGCAAAATTTCAGCTCAATCGGAAACCGGGAAGTTGGTCAAATTTAACTTGCAACATTCCACCCGAACTTACATACATACATAGACACATCCATTGCAAGTTAAATAAAGGCTTGTAAAAACATACCATCGTTCAGGGGTGTCAATTGGTTATAGACAGACGGACGTACATGAATGATCATTGCGTGAACAAAGTTGGAAAATTTAAAAATATTAAAAATAAAAAATTACCTCCAATCAACGTTTAACTTCTCTAAAAGCGCACTCAGTAGAAGCCTGAAATGCAAATAAAAAAAAGGCGATAAATATATGATGTAACGAGAAAACAAAACAAAAAGCTAACGATTTAAGTTAATTTCTGTGTGGGTAGAAAAGTTCATTATGTCAAGTTTGCAAATAAAAAATAAAAAAAAACTATTGTCTAACAAAGTTTAATTAAAAAAAAAATACAACACACACTACAATCATAGTTGATGCCACCACTGTCTTCTAGTCTTTATAGAAGATCTGAATTAAAATATTCAATGAACGTCTTAATCGGATAATAAGAACGCAATATAATAATTCGGCTAAATCATATAAAATTGTCAACGACATTATCTTAACTTAATTGATTTATGAATAATATATAACTGAAAGAGATATAATAAATTGTATATGTAATTCTACATACATACGCACATAACTTCACGCCAGTTCCCTTGCGGGGTAGGCACCAACAACAGAGCGCCAATTAGGCTTATTCTTACACGCCTCACTTGCTTCTTTGACATTCATAGCTCTTGTCATGCACGCTCGTCTGTTCTTAAGGCTCCTGACATCACCTTCTGCTAGTACACGATCGATTTGATCATGGAAGGTGTGTCGTGGCCTTCCACGACTTCTGCATCCATCCACTTTTGCATTGTATATCTGTTTGGTCATTCTTTGCACATGCCCGAACCACCGGAGCATTCCTTTCCTTACCTTCACCCCGACACTCTCTTTCAGACCAACTCTCTTTCTTACTTCGGTTGTAATTCTAATAGCGTCATAATCAATAATATAATCATAATATAATGTAGTCATAAGGACTACAAAAAAAAATTTGCAAGCCTGTCAAGGCGAAACATGTAACTTGGGACTTAGCATAACATCTGCAAAAATGTCCATCTTTCAAATAAATAAATTACTTTGACTTTAAAATGTAAAACACATTTTTTATAACCTGACCATAACGTCTAGAACGAGAACTAATTTTTTTGACTTCTGGCAATATTCTATTTTATCTGTAGTGTGTGTACTAGCGGAGGGTGATGTCAGGAGCCTTAACAACAGACGAGCGTGCATGACAAGAGTTATGAATGTCAAAGAAGCAAGTGAGGTGTGTAAGAATGGGCCTAAATGGCGCTCTGTTGTTCGTGCCTACCCCGCAAGGGAACTGGCGTGAAGTTATGTATGTATGTATCTGTAGTCAAGGTCAATGAATTATAAACAAGGAGAGTTTTTGGCGGGAACTGAAAGATGTTGTGCTGTGCAGTTTTATTTCTAAAAATGTGTAAAATTACTCTAAAATGAACAATAGTTGTAGGATATTGAGAAGTAATTATGTGTTTTGTGAGAAATATGAACTGTAAAGTCAAATGTGGCCTTTTGAGTTGTCACAAGAACTCCGTCGAATGGCACTAGCTGATAACCTACAGTTCAGCTGTGCTACACATAGGTTTAAGAAAATGAAGAAACTACATTGAATCTAAGATCTGGCTTAAAAACCTAGCTGCCAAGCCATAAAATCCAAAAAAAAATTATAAACAAAGCGAATTTATCCATGTTATTTCAATTTTAACGTTGATCCGAGTCTAAAAATCCGATAAAAACAACTAAATACGCATGTAATAATACCAAGTTTCACGTGAGCGGTGATTTTTAACGCTTATCAAGGATGTTTAGTGGAATTTGAAGCAAACATATTTTCGTAATAATTCGGCGATATTTACCAAAGAACAGCCGACATGATAGGTTTGTAATGGTGAGTTCAGCTTCTTTTAATCAAATAATTTTTCTGTTAACTATCACAAGGTCTTCAAAATGTTTGCTTACAAAACTATAGTCATTATTATTAAAGTAATCATAAGTTACGTTGACAAAATGCGCATGTCGTAACTAAAGCAACTTGATACTTGAATGATGTTTGATGTCGTATTATAAATCACTAGTAAGTATCGAAATTACTCTTGGCCTATTTAGAGTTTTTTTTTTAAGTTTTCGCGACTTGTATACATAATGAAAGTACGTTTTAACGGTTTTCAGCGCTTTCACCCGTTTTAATCTTAATATATATAAATTACGTGTCACGTTGTTTGTCCGCGATGGACTTCTAAACTACATGACCGATTTTAATCAAATTTGCACACCGTGTGCAGTTTGAACCGACTTGAAAGATAGAATAGCTTACATTTGGACCCGGTAGGTGGCGCTGGAATCGGGTTCTAAATTTTATTTCTTTAGGGCAGAACAACGTCTGCCGGGACAGCTAGTATATTATATTAAATTATTACAGCTAGGCATGTTTGCTGAAGAGTTTCTTGCGCCGCTTCTTCTCTTCAAGCCATAACATGTTGCGAAGCGGTGGCAAATTAGATTAGGCTCCCATAGAGTAAATAATAACCATAAACAAAATTAAAACTAAATAATTAACATGACCAAGTTGGCGGTAGGCTAAATAAATCTTCAACAATACTCATTGACACTTGACATATTTGTCTTCCGTGCGAAATTTGCGAAAGTGGCGCCCCTATTATTTTCTACTTTATTTTGCCACGCTGTATAATTGAAAGTTTTAATTCGATTTTCTATAAAAACAAGAACACGCTGGTGGCAACAACTATGATTGCAGAGTGTATGTTACACAGTTTTACACCGCTTATAATTCCCATCGACATGTAACATGTTTGTCTATATTGAATTTTATTGGAAAGCATAAATGGCAGAATGTTGCTTGCTATATACACTCTTAGCTCTGTTTCGCTTACACGATCCGTATAATCTCCGGCACGCAACTTAGCCAAAGTCGTAAGATGCGCAAAAGTCGTTTTTTAGGTCTCCTTGGTTGTCAAACGGGACGCGGGGAACGAGTCTACTCAACTCTCTCCTCCATACTCATAAGCTTGAGCGCGCGCGAGAGAGACGGACAGACTTTTCATGATGCGCATGCAGTGCGACGTCACACAAGCACAGCGTGTTTTTTTTTAATTGCAGGAGTTCAGCAGACAGGCAGACGGCCCACTGGATGGAAAGCGGTTACCATCGCCTATGGACATTTGCAACACCGTAGGCGCTACAAATGCGCTGCTGCTCTCTTAAGTGAGTCTGGAACCTGGTCACTAATGCCGAAACACAACTCAAAGTTGTTATGGCGGCATGCTCTAGACCAGGGGTGGTAGCCATCCAGTCGGACAAATGACCTACCACCTGGCTGTGGGTTGTTTAGTCGCCTCTTACGACAGGCCGCCCCAACGCAGGAAATTGTATTCTTTCTCCGTTCGCGTGTTGCGTGCCGCGGTATACATTGTCGGTCACAATCAAAACGACCAATCACAGCTCAAGAATTTGAGCGCGTTTATTACTCTACTTTGCTATTGGTAGATCGAAGTTTTCCGTGTTACGAAAATAGGTCTACTACTATCCCCGCAAATTGCTAATGCGCTGGAACCTTGTCAAATTAACATTCAGGTGACGTCATCCGCGACTAAAAATGTCCGCGTACTCGCCGGCCAGTGATGCTCACGGTACTGAGTGTTCGGCTACGGTTACGTCACCAAAATGGCGGCCAGGCGCATTAGCAATTTGCGGGGATAATACGCAGCTACACTGCGAGGAATTAATAGTGTAAAACTGTACAAGTTGCACTTTCCATGTTAAAAATGAAAAAATCAAATTGAAATCGTTAAATCGTACTAAACAAAATACAGTGTAAACTCTATATAACGACACTGAAGGGACTGTGCACTTGATGACGTTATAGAGAGTTATCGTTAAATGGAGAGGAGACTGTTAGTTTTGTCTGACGTCTTTTGCTGCACCAGTAATTTCGTTGTATTTTTTTGCTTATTTTATTCATATCTTGCGATATTGAGGCAACTTTATGATAAAAGAAGTACTTGGAAATTTCGGTATGCATGAAGCCGACAGTCGAGTTTATTACGGGCTAGGATAAAAAATTATAATAAAAGATCGTACACAGCTTCGCAGTTTTTACTCATTTTGGCAACTTAAAAGGTACTTTTGATTACTTAATTGTTGTCGTTATTGAGAGTGGGCGTAATGCTATATAGGGTGTATCATTGTATGAAAGACAAGCTTTTTTTTTAAAGACGGGGGAAATGCTATTTACGCACAATACTGGGTCCTTTGCAAGGGATTAGACCATAGTTGATCATGGAGGCTTTACCCTTTAAATCAACCAGCTTGTGTGGAGACTCAGAGAAGTTGCACGGGCAACAACCACTACCCACTAAAACCACCCTCCTCCCATGTGCCCCGCGCTTTTTATGTAGGAAAGGCTGAGACTCAGAACGTAGTTACGCCCAGTCCGATCCAGCGCAAAAAGTGCCTGAATGTGCCCCGGGAATCAGAACACATCCACTTCGTCATGAAAGACAAGCTAAACCAACCAAAGCTAAGTGATTTCGACGCTTAAGGGAGTTTGTCGTCAAATCGAGTGACGTTACATGGAGTTTACACTGTACTATAAAAAATTAAGTTCATTGTTTATACTACCAACATACGTTTCTGTAAGCTTGTGTTTGAGATGTGTCATAACTTTCTAATATGTGACGATTTTTTCCAAAATTCAGTATTCTATAGATTAACAAATCTGTTTTCTGTGGGTTGATACTTAGTCTATCTATATATTTGTAATTTAATATTTTAAACGCACATCGCTAGCGGAGTCACGGGCTAAGCTTAATAAACACACACAAAAAGCATAGCAACATAAATTATAAAACGTCATATTAGTAATTTTAGTGTATTAGTATAGTGAGCTAAATATATAAAAGCTTATATTTTCTGTTTCCGTCAGTTTTCTAGGCCTGGCAACACTATTTCAACTCCTCAAAAATTGAGTTCTAGGCGGGAATTTGAAGGATTACGTTTTGCTTTGTAAAATAAATAATTATATAAAGCTAGCATTTTCTATTTCTGTAAGTATTCTAGGCCTGGCAACACTAATTCGACAAAATATTTTCTTAAGTTTTCGCGACTTGTATACATAATAAAACTACGTTTTTACGGTTTTAAGTGCGGTAATTTTATTTGATTTTGGTTTTTCCGACGTTTCGGCCACTTTTCAGTGGCCGTGATCACGGAAGACAAAGATGTCAAGTGTCAACGAGTATTGTTAAAACCCGAAACGTCGGAAAAACCAAAAACAAATAAAATTACCGCGCTTAAAACCGTTAAAACGTAGTTTTATTAACTAATTCGACATGTCAAAAATTGAGTTTTTGGCGGGCGTTTGAATTATTAGTTACGTTTTAATCGGAAATTAAATTAAGTACTTGGTTGAAAATGAACATTAATAATATATTATGTACTAATTATCAAATATTTCGAGAAACGTTCTTTTTTTTAAACATTTTCTTTTTTTATCGTTCTGGTCAGTCAAAAAGTTTAGCCCATAAAGATATTAATTGGACATAGTCTGACGGGCAGATTTCAATATCTTAGCTTTTTTGTGCTAATTTGAAGTCTCGTTTAGCCTTCAGCACTTTGTGTTTTAATTTATTGATGTCCATAACAAATTACAATCTTAAAGAAAACAGAGCTATAAAGTAAAATAATGTAGACCGAGATTGTTTAATAATAGCAGTGAGGATATTACAGTGTTAGCGGTGTTTTCCCTTAAGTATTTTTTACACTGCAATGTTTAAACCTTAGTTATAAAGATTGTATTTCAATATATATAAAAACTGTTGGTGATCCTTAAATAAATACAATAAAAATAAACACCTACAATTTTTTTCTCTTACTACATGATAATTATTTAATTGGATTTTTAGCGACATCTAGGTTTGAGAACGAGGAAAGTGGTATTATAATTTTCATACTTTAGCAACAGATGGCGTAACGAGATTCAAGAACATTGCACAGACTTGCGCGATGCAGTGTATATATCTTTTGCACGTTTTCTACATAGTGTTTGTGTAAGAACATATTACAAAAAAACCACCACCGACCAACACCAAATATGTATTATATACTTACTATATAAAGAGTTTAAATATTTGATGTGCTTTATTATATAAAAAATAAACTTACCTTATAATTTATAAAACAAATAAATGTATATACACTCCCGCTTTTGTAAAATTTAAAAAAATCTGTACGATTTTATATACAAAGATAATTTTTAACTGCGCGTATTTTATCAGTGGTTTTCACGCGTTCTATGTCTCATGGTGGGGCCTCGTCTGGGACAATGTTACAGATATATGACGTTTCACGCAGATGTGCCGACAGGTGTGATGCGTTATTTCTGATGCTACATTGTTAATGGCGTTAAATATTGACAGATTGTTTTTCCTCAGAAGATTATTTGCGTACATTACAAACAGTATCTCTGCAATGATTTACACTATTTAATTATGTTTAAACATCTTAGGCAACATAAGTCACATCTTAGCTAAGATAGTACAGTAGAACGTTTGTTATATTAATCATATAAGCAGCCATCAAATTACGTCACATGAATTTCATGAGTTTATGACCCCTTCCCCGTTCTGGTCACAGTTGGTCACATTCGTTAGACTCCTCCCTCCCTAGTATCACATCACATATTCTGCAGTTTTACATCAAGAAATTATTATATTAAAACAGCAGTTCCGTAATTAGTTTTATTTCCATTTAAACTATGTTTTAATAATTTAAAAACCATCAAATTACGTCACATGAATTTCATGAGTTTTTGACCCCTTCCCCGTTCTGGTCACAGTTGGTCATATTCGTCAGACTCCTCCCTCCCTAGTATCACATCACATATTCTGCAGTTTTACATCAAGAAATAATTATATTAAAACAGCAGTTCCGTAATTAGTTTTATTTCCATTTAAACTACGTTTCAATAATTTAAAAACCATCAAATTACGTCACATGAATTTCATAAGTTTTTGACCCCTTCCCCGTTCTGGTCACACGTGGTCACATTCGTCAGACTCCTCCCTCCCTAGTGTCACATCACATATTCTGCAGTTTTACATCAAGAAATAATTATATTAAAACAGCAGTTCCGTAATTAGTTTTATTTCCATTTAAACTATGTTTTAATCATTTAAATACTGTGTTCATACAGACAGAGTTAAATTTTTCGTTAATAGTTGCAAATTTCGCGTTATAAAGCTTAAATATATTCGATTTTTAAATATGACGTCACGAAATTTAGGACCCCTGCCACCCCTCGTCACACAATGTCACACTTCGTCGACCCCCTCTCCCCGCTTAACGTGTGACGTAATTTATGTATGTCCCCAAAAGTAACAATTTAACTAAAATTTATTCCGAAAATTATCTCGTAACAAAAAATACGGTATATATTTATATACACACTGAGGTAGTAAGCTATTCGATTATATATGTATATATACATATCGAGGGCATCCTTTTTAACGCTTTGAATAAGACGTATTCCGCCAGGGTCAACATTTTCAACATTTTCGCAGGTGTGGCTGCAACGTTATGCTCTGCTGCTGCCTGCTTCACCTGCCTGATTTAATGTTATTAGCGACTGTGGCTAAATACGATTTACATGTAGCGTTTAAAAATAACGCCGTTAATGTTTTAGCTACATTAATATATATATATATATATATATATATATATATATATATATATATATATATATATATATATATATATATATATATATATATATATATATGAGTGATCTGTCAATGTTTAACATCATTAACAGTGTCGCATCTCAAATAACGCATCTAAAGCCTTGGCTACATCTGCGTGATACAATCACTAACACATTATCCCAGGTGTAGTGCGAACATTATTATCCACGCTTTTACCTTATCATTGGTAGAAATTTGAGATACCTTGTATGGACAGTATTTTCTTAAGTTTTCGCGACAAGTACATACTTTAGCTACGTTTTAACGGTTTTAAGCGCAGCATTTATTTAAAATTTTATATAAATTTCTATGTTCCGTCCAATTTTAAGTAGCCGTGATTACGGAAGACGAACATCAAGTGGCAATGAGTTGGTTCATTTGGATTATTTAAGCGATGGTAAATTAAATAAGACTTCCATAGACTAAATAACAAACATAAACAGAAATTAGAATTAAATAAAATGAATAAGTATGAGGTCAAGCTAAATAATATCTTTGTCTTCCGTTATCACGGCTATTGAGACGTGGCCGAAACGTCGGAATAAAATAATTCAAAGAAATGCCGCGCTTAAAACCGTTAAAACGTTATTTTAACTGTTCTTATGGAGCTTATGTCAAATTTAAACCAGTAGTAAGTACAACTCGAATCCTATCGGCTTTCATATCGTAACGTGAATTCAACGCCATCTATGGTTTAACAAATTTAGAGTGACAATCGTCGCAGCTCATGCGCATGAAGTTTCATATTTTTCCAGTTAAATGGTACTACAGATAATGTCGTACTTCATTGATAGTATCTCCCACTCGTGGCAGTTTCCTATATCTTACTATAGCTTAAATTGCCCTACCATAGCTTGAATTTTGACATTATTCGCATGGGGCTTATGTCAAATTTTAACCGTCAGTAAGGCAAATAAAGGGTTGGTAAGATATAGAGATCGGCCATTAAACGAGTTTATTCTGCACTTTTTTACACCAAATAAATATATATTATATATATTTACAACCTAATGATTATTTAAAAGCTTAAGATATTACGTATAATAAATAACATAAACAACATGCAATACGATGAAACGCCAAAAAACTATTTCTGCCCCAACACTGTTCCAAACAAATATTAAAAGCATGCGCAGTAAAGTTTTTCCAAATGCATAAGTCCGTTTTGGACTCGTGTTGGGACAGAACGATTGGAAGCTTGTAAATTTCGCAGTTTTCAAACTCAAACGGGGAAATGATGTAAGTATTCTTGAATATTACTACGGAATTAGAACGAGAAGGGCGATTGCTTAGTAAAAACAAATCGAAATTAACAGATGGCGCCACAAGTCTTCTCTGGAGTATTGATAAACCCATTACTATAGTTTTAAACTACATAATATTATTAAAAAAATATTTTTCAAGGTTCTTCCATTGCGAAGGTGGCAATCGGGTAGAAGTTCCAGCTCATGGAAAGTGGTTACCGTCGCCTACAGAGGTTTGCAACACCAGTAGTGAATATAACGCGTTGCCAACTTTTAGGATAGGATGTAGAGAGTAGGAGAGGAAGATGATATAGAGGGAATAGAGAGGAAGAATCGGACAAAAGGAAAGGGGATAAGATATTGGAATAGAGAGTCATCTACAAATGACGTCACATGAATTTCATTATTTCTTGACCTGTTCTCCACGCTTGTCACAGCTGGTCACATTAGTGAGACTCCTTCCCTCCCTAGTGTGACATCACATATTTTGCAATTTTACATCAATTTTTAAATCAAAACAACAGTTGCGTAATTAGTTTT
The DNA here is from genome assembly GCA_019925095.2 of Dendrolimus kikuchii. NCBI lineage: Eukaryota > Metazoa > Arthropoda > Insecta > Lepidoptera > Lasiocampidae > Dendrolimus > Dendrolimus kikuchii. The sequence goes on along the minus strand of CM034415.1, from coordinate 671,806 downwards.
ATTTCCATTTCAATTTTTATTTTTATCCGTGCAGGAACGGAGAAAGAATACAATTCCCTGCGGCCGGGTGGCCTGTCGTAAGAGGCGACTTAACAACCCACAGCCAGGTGGTAGGGCATTTTCCCGACTGGATGGCTACCACCCCCGGTCTAAAGTATGTCGCCATAACAACCTTGTGTTGTGTTCCGGCATTAGTGACCAGGTTCCAGTCTCTCTTAAGAGAGCAGCAGCGCATTTGTAGCAACTTTGGTGTTGCAAATGTCCATAGGCGATGGTAACCACTTTCCATCAAGTGGGCCGTCTGCCTGTCTGCTGATCTCCTGCCATAAAAAAAATATATATTTTAATAATTTAAACACTATCCTCATACAGATAGTGTTGGAGACATTTTAATAAAAAATAAAAATCTATAAGAAGAAGATAAGAAGAGAAGGAAGCAAGCCATATGCACTCTGGTGTAAACCCAACGCGTAAGGATTTTTTATAATGTTCGAGTTCAGCAGACAGGCGTACCTGATGGAAAGCGGTTACCATCGCCTATGGACATCTGTAACACCAATGTGCTGTCGCTGTCTAAAGGACGACTGGAACCTGGCTATTGATGCCGGAACACAACTCAAGGTTGTTATGGCGGCATACTCTAGATTAAGAGTGGTAGCCATCAAGACGAGCAAATACCTTACCACCTGGCTGTGGGTCGTTTTGTCGCCTCTTACGACAGGCCGCCCCAACGCAGTATAAGAGGAGCAAGGTGGAATTAGTGATGAGTAGTAGTACACGTGTGAGGCAGTACATTTGTCCCGTACAAAATAGATTTGTACTGATACGACTCAAAATTTAAATTTGTAATACTTCAAAATTTTTGTCCCGCTTCTACTCACGCTTCAAATGTAAGAGAGAGATATATTCACATAACAAAGAGGGACACATCTGATTCTTAACGAACATTTCCGAACTAGAAGTTTTGTACGGGACGAATGAGGGAATGACGCTCACCGCCTCACCGGCCTCATCGCTTCGAATGTACCACCGCGGTACAAACCATACAAATGTCCCCCTCTCATTTGAATTGGTACATTGTACTAGTTCAGTAAAAAATGTCATGTTACTTTTACAGACTCATTTTAAAATCATGTCCTACCCAACTCTAGGTGGAATATGCTTCTCTATCTCAAAGGAAGATCTTCCAACGAGGCTATTGTTGTTCCTCGCAGGCCGAGGCCCATCTATTATTATTGGAAATTTGTAATTTTGTATATATTCTTTGTACGTGTCGGGAATCGTTTGCGACCTCAATTATTGTACAGCGCCATCTATTGGCTTGTAAGTGTTCCACTACAGCAGGAATAGAATAGAGGGGATGCGTTAGGAGTGGGGGTAAGTGGACCATCGGAATTATCACTTGAATATCCTGTGAAAGCATAGTATCACACAGATCGAGCCCAATCTTTAGAGCTGGAATCAAGACAACGCTTCCAGCATGGCTGCGCCACGTCTTAGGCTCTAAAGATAATAGAAGAACAACCTGTAGCATCCTACAGCGAATTAAGTTTTATAGACTTTTTCAAAGTTCTCAAAAATCTGCGAATTTTACACATAGCCGTATACAGTTAGTACATATTAGTCTAAATTAAAGAATAGTAATTTGATATAAGTACCCATTATTTTAAACAAAAAATCATAACTAAACATTATCTATGATACAATATCAAGTAAATACACTATTTTCTATAAAAACACTCTGTACATTGTAGAAAAGGTTCGTGATTGTATTTTCGTCACTGCCAGCTCGATCGGTGTGATACCACGCGAACACAGGATATCGGCATGAAACGGTTAGCCTTGAGCTACTCGTACGTAAGAAACATTGGGACGAGTGAGTTTCGAAGGCCAATTTACCCCTATCCCCTCTATGCCATCCCTCCTGTCTCATCCTCTATCCCATCCCTATTATCCCAAAATTCTATCCAATCCTTATTATCCCATCCCTCCTGTTTCATACTCTATCCCATTCCTATTATCACATCCCTCTTATCCCAAAACTATATCCAATCCTTATTATCCCATCCATCCTGTCTCATCCTCTATGCTATCTTTATTATCTCGTCCCTCCTATTCAACCTTAAAGACTGGCAACGCGTTGCCTTCGCTCCTGGTGTTGAAGACGTCTTTAGCCGATGGTAACCATTTTCCATCAGATAGGCTTTAGGGATGTCCCGACTAGGTGGAGGAGCGAGATGGAATGCTCCTTCGTCTCAGAGGAAGATTTTTCAGCGACGCTATTGTTGTATCTCGCAGGCCTAGCCCCATTTATTATTGTCGGAAATTTGTATATATTCTTTGGACGTTTCGGGAATCGTTTGCGACCTCGATTATTGCACAGCGCCATCTATTGGCTTGTAAGTGTTCCACTGTTGTTACAAATTAACAATACATTTAGGGGAGTTATTATTTGTAAAGCTTTTTATTTTGTGTAAATATAATTATTTGAGATGCCATAAGATCTCCATCGTTTGTTATCAGTCATAGACAATCAGAAGTGTACGACGAATATTAGATGAGATGTGGTACAATAGTCAATGAACCCAAGCCAGAAAATCCACAAGAAAAAAGTAAATTGTCAGAGTACAAAGAACTTTTCCTACATTGCACAGAGTGTATGAATAAAAGTGGACTGTGGTACGAACCTTGGGGCGCTCCGTAGCCGGGTGCTCCGTAAGCAGGGGGAGCTCCGTAGGTGCCGTATGCGGTGTCAGCCTGAAAATAAAGAAATTAATATGTAACATTACTCACTGACACTTGACATCTTCATCCGTAGATCACGGCTATTGAATAGTGGAGGAAACCTAATAAAAATCGGTTATGTTTATTGTGCAATATAATGAAGAACTTGAAAACAACTGAGTTTCTTTCCGCTTTTTAACCGACTTCCAAAAGAAGGAGCTTCACAATTCGACCGTTTTCTTTTCTTATCTTTGTTATGCGACCACTACGTCAATTGGTACATAAATGTTTTCTTTTTTTCTTTCTTACTGTTATTTAAATTAAGTGGATCTTTCAAATTTAAGCGCAATTTTTGCAAGTTTGTCTCAAAAATATCTAAATTAGAGTAGTTTTTTGATAGTTCATTGTAATATCGTGCCATTCTTACTGTTGCGCTTACAGGGGGTATACACAATGAAACACCCCTAGCAGTGGACTGTATTTAATTATAGGTGCTACAACAGCAATAAGTATGATCAACACTACTGTACTAAACGGCATGTTCAAGGTCATTCAACAAAACTTAGCACTAGAACCCGGATGTTCCGCTGAACACAAATAGCACTAATTGCATCCATTACATTGATCAATACGAGTGGCACTAATCACAATACACTAGTATCCACAAGATCCACGAAAGTTACGCTGAGAGTCCAAATGGCTGTAGTCTTCCGAATGCTTCCTGTTATTCCTGTTCTTCCTGGTCTACTTTGTGTGTATTACTTGTTCGGAAACTGTTTTGTACTTGAGCGACTAGGAACAACTGAATTCCGGAGGCTCGCACCGTGCTTACTAAGGTACCAGTTAAAAGCAGACGCTTAGCAGCTAATCGAGCGAGCTACATATTCGCGGTAAGCGGCGCGTACGGGATTTCCGGGGGAGAGGTCAGGGGGTGATTCTGCCCGCAACACTTACCATGGGATTGTAGAAGGATATATTGTTTTTGAAAACCTGTAAGGATGAAAAAATGCGCTCACCATGTACATCTGCTGCGGTGGCGGCTGCGCGCCCTCAAAGCCCACGAACTGGATCATGACGTCGCCGTCCACGGTGATGTGCGAGATGCGCTGGTACGGCACGCGGTGCGGGAACTCGCAGAAATGTATGCCGTTCAACGCGACCTACAAATCATTGACGCATTTTTGTTTCTACATTTTTACAAAGCGCCACTGAAAGACGGGCAGACGGCCAAGCCCATGAAAATGAATGTACAGTGTAAACTTCATGTAACGTCACTCGATTTTACGAAAAACTGCCTTAAGCGTCGAAATCACTTGTCTTTGGTTGGTTTAGCTTGTCTTCCATACAATGACACACTCTATATAGCATTAAGCCCACTCTCAATAACGACAACAATTAAGTAATCAAAAGTACCTTTCAAGTTGCCAAAATTAGTAAAAACTGCGCAGCTGAGTACGTTCTTTTATCGCTTTACTATCCTAGCCCGTAATTAACTTTTAATAAGGCGACTGTCGGCATCATGCACACCGAAATTTCTAATAAATTCCGAATTACCGAAATTTCTAAGTAAGATATGGATAAAAAATACAACAAAATTACTGGTGCAGCAAAAGACGTCAGACAAAAATAACAGTCTTCTCTCCATATAACGACAACTCTCTATAACGGCATACAATGTACAGTCCCTTCAATGTCGTTATATAGAGTTTACACTGTATTTATTTCAAAATTGAAATTGTGGAGGCTTTTTTTATGTTGGATACCCCCGCTGGCGAAAGCCCGTAGCTCCACCGCCGCGGGAGCTGCACTCGACCGCTTGAGAGGGGAGTACAAAATAAGACTAGTGTTGTACTCCAGATGTAATAATTGCATAATTAATTTAACTTTTTTTTTATTCTTCCTAAAGGCTTAGCCACAACTTGGCTATGTCGCCTTATTAATTAACAATCAATATATATATATATATATATATATATATATTAGGTGGCGTGTGCAAGTTACTTATAATTTTTTGGCAGTCTGACAGGGGGCTCTGCCAAAATGCTGTTACACCAGCCTATCTTATACTTATATATAAAGCTGAAGAGTTTGTTTGTTTGAACGCTCTAATCTCAGGAACTACTGGTCTGATTTGAAAAATTCTTTCAGTGTTAAATAGCCCATTTATCGAGGAATGCTATAGGTTATATATCATCACGCTAAGACCGACAGGAGCGGAGCACCAATGAAGAATGTTTCAAAATTGAGGGGTTTTGAAAACGAATTCCACGCGGACGACGTCGCGGGCACAGCTAGTATCAAATAAATTTATACCATTTCTAAGGCCGTTAGTTTGGACACATTCCACTAATACATGAAAGACGTCATCTAACTTACATATCTTTTTTTATTTTTTTGCTGCAGGAGTTCAACAGACAGGCAGACGGCCCACTTGATGGAAAGGGGTTACCATCGCCGATGGACATTTGCAACAACAAAGGTGCTACAAATGCGTTGCTGCTCTCTTAAAGGAGACTGGAACCTGGTCACTAATGCCGGAATACAACTCAAGGTTGTTATGGCGGCATACTCTAGACCAGGGGTAGTAGCCATCCAGTCGGGCAAATGCCCTACCACCTGGCTGTGGGTGGTTTTGTCGCCTCTTACAACAGGCCGTTTCACTTGTAGTGGTGTTGCAAATGTCCATAGGTGATAGTAACCGCTTTCCATCAAGTGGGCCGTCTGCTGATTTCCTGCAATAAAAAAAAGGCCACCCCAACGCAGAAAATTGTACTCTTTTTCCGTTCCTGCACAGATGAATTTCCCAAAGTGTTAAGTACAACAGTTCAGGAGCACCTTACCTTAATACTCTGCGGTTCGCAGAGCACCAGCGCTTCGAAAGTGTCCCCCCTGTTGATGGGCATCCCGCCGTTGGTCTCCTCGACACCCCAACTCATGGCTGTCAGGTGGTTACGGACCACACACATCTCCACGAAGCGGAAGTTGAGATGGAGGGCTATGTCGTCGCGAGGATCTGTATTCGGGCCGCACTGGAAGTTTATCGCGAACCTAGGGAGGAGATTACAAAGAATAACTTGTGAAGTAGGTAAAGAAGAACATCTTAGGGGCCATCCACAAATGACATACATACATACATAACTTCACGCCAGTTTCCTTGCGGGGTAGGCACGAACAACAGAGCGCCATTTAGGCTTATTCTTACACACCTCACTTGCTTCTTTGACATTCATAACTCTTGTCATGCACGCTCGTCTGTTCTTAAGGCTCCTGACATCACCTTCTGCTAGTACACGATCAATTTGATCATGGAAGGTGTGTCGTGGCCTTCCACGACTTTTACATCCATCCACTTTTGCATTGTATATCTGTTTAGTCATTCTTTCATCATGCATTCCTTTCCTTACCTTCACCCCGACACTCGCTTTCAGACCAACTCTCTTTCTTACTTCGGTATTACGAACGCGGTCCGCGAGCGTCACTCCGCAGATTTCGCGCAGTGCTCGCATCTCGACCGCGTTTACTCTACTTTCATGCTCTCTCTTCCATACCCAACTCTCGCATCCATACGTGAGCGTAGGTACCAGCACCGCGTTGTGTACGGCGAGCTGGGCCTTCTGGCTGAGGTTCTTAGCGCCTAGAAGTTTACCTAACGCTCAATTGAAATGACGTCACACTAATTTCATGATTTTACCCGTCCTTCTCACAGCTGGTAACATTCCTGAGACTCCTGCCTCCCTAGAGGACATCACATACTTTGCAATTTTACATCAAAAAATTACTAAATTAAAACAACACTTTCATAAGCTTTTTCGTAAGTTTGTATGTTTTTTTTTTGTATGTTCGTTGCACAATTTCTCCCTCAATTGTGGACCGATTTTCGAAAAATTTCTTTTAATCTAAAGGATCTCATGAGTGAATTCCAAGGAATTAGAGAAACTCACGAAAATTGTTAGACGTCTTCCTAACGCGATATCTCCGTCAATTGTAAACCAATTTTCTAATTGTTTTCTTTACTTGTAAATGTATATTCCCGAGATAGTCCCATGGTCACCAAGCCAGGATCTGATGAGTGGATCGGATCCCAGGGCTATCGGGCACAACCCTTAAAAGAACGCCGTGCGCCTAAACTCTTGGAATAATCTTGTATACGCGTGTAGCTATTGCATTTTCTACAGGCGCTTAATCTTTTATATGCATGTTACGCGATTTCTTTGTCAATTGTGAAACGATTTTGAATTTTTTTTCCTTATTCGTAAGTATGTATACTCCCGAGGCGGTGCCATGGTTACCAAGTCAGGATCTGATAAGTGTATCCCAGAAATCGAGATTTACATATTTCCAAAAAAGCTTGTATACATATGCTAGTTTTGCACATTCTACAGGCGCTTAATTTTTTCTTTTTTCGCGGTTTCTCCGTCAATTGTAGACCGATTTTCAAATGGTTTGTTTTAACTCCCGAGATGGTCTCATAGTCACCAAGTCAGGATCTGTTTTGTGGATCGCAAGGAAATCGAGAGCAACCCTTGTTAAAGATCATACACAGCAAAGAGTAAGATGGCAAATTTACATATGCGTGCGAGTTGTACAACTTCTACTGGTGCATCTACATAGGTGATGTTAACCACTCTCCATGAGCTTCATAATTCCAAAAAACAAATGTGCATTTCACTTTTTTTTGTCTACAAATGTCCATTGAAAATGCATGGGTACTTACCTCTGAGCCCCTGGTGGGGTGCTTCCCTGGACCCTGATCATGCGGCCAGGATACATGCCCCCTGGGATGGGATTTATGAATGGTACGACCTGGAAAGAAGAAGGAACATTCATCTTACTCATTTTGACATCTCGATACGGTAATATATTTATCACTGAAAACCAGAACTCTTGTAAAGTTGTTATGTCTATCTGTCTGTATGCATATGATCCCCATCATGGGGCATGTTATTAAATAAATGATAGTTTTGCGGAATCCACTCTATTGCATTTACTTAAAGTCTAAGTCTAAGTCTTTAGGTCTATATATTGTTTATAAATCATCAACAGAAAAACCAATGGCCTTATGCCATTCCCTTATTCCCCCTATGTAAGGGAAAGTTACAAATATTTAAAATTTTATAAATAATTATTACATTTATTAATTAGTAATCAAATTCAATTTATTACATTGTCTATCTTAATATTTAAAAAAAATACTATTTATTAATTTACAAACATATGAAGGTATAAAACTTCAATTGACAATAGTGAATGCATCCAACTCATTTTGTTTCTGCAATGAGCGCTGATATCCAATGAGCGAACGACGGCCATCTTGCGGTTAACTGAGTTGGCTGTCATTCTTACTGCGCCTGTATTAATATTACTACGAGCTACATAGGACTCGAATTAAAATGCCATTGGAATTACTATAGAATTTATTAGAACTATACAAACACGTATAACATAGGTACATATATAGCTAGACACTACTAGTACAACTGCATGATACAATAACATGCGCAAAATCCGTCACTATATCGCTTGTCGAATGTACGTCTTACTCCGTATCGTAATCCTCGCTCGACTGCCCCACCCCTCCCTTCGGGCATTGTTTTATAGTAAACTGTATAATACCGACAAAGGACCGCGTTCACTGAGTTAATCCGCACAGCTGGCAAGCTTCGACGCAATGAAATCAATAACAACAAGGATTAGTTCGACAATAATGACGGCCATAAAACAAGTACGATAACAATAGGATGTTTTTTTTAATTACAAATTCTAAAGACGAAGTAAAGAAAAGAACTCCGATTGCAGGAAAGGTAATAAACTGCGTTTGACGACAGGCAGATGTGCGCATTTCATTGACGGCATGTAACAATATTTTAGTACAAACCCAACTCGTATTGTTTGATTTACTCAGTCTAGCATTTCTAAATACAGCAGAAATAACTATTGCAATGTATTTTTCCAATTCGGGTAAGTTGTGCACAAATTAATGTTATAGTTTACTCCTCCTTGTTATGACTAGCTAAATAAACCATTGTATCAAACTATATTTTGTAATAAATGATTGATGTTAATATTAGCTGAATCAGGTAGAAATATTTTCATAATTAGGTATGATTAAAGAGTGTTTAAAAATATCTTTCGTTAATTGTTTTTGTAATTTTCATTATATCATTTTCCAGTATTAGGTAATATACAGATATTACCTAATATAATATAACAATATTGAATACTTGATATATGTACTAGTACTTTTATCTGATATCTTAGTAGCTTTATATTGGTAACTTTCTGCTCTTGTCTTACGCCATCTTGCCTACCATGTAAATGCTAATTTGTATACTTCTGATTTGCCTCATGAACTTAGCCTTTTCGTTGTACTTAGCTTATGCAGTGCTCTAATACACCTCGCATGATTGCGTTTCAGGAACTACCCTTGGGATTTATTAATAAGCCTTGTCAGAAGACTAAAGAATATTCCTGAGAAGACTACCAACCTAACCGGAATGCTACCTTCTCTACCTAGGGGAAATCGCCTAGGAGAGTGGTGTATATCAGACTGATTGAGAGCAGAGTATAGTCTAGATGAAGCTTTTGTTTCTTTTATATATATAAATATTATTTGTTTCTCTTCATAATTCTTTTTTAAATGTGTTGCAGTAAATTAATATAATATAATAGCAGCCCATAAATGTCCCACTGCTGGGCTCGGGCCTCCCACTATAGGGGAACGGACAGTACACCCGCCACACTTGTCCAAGGCGGCTTGGCAGGTTTGACACATCGGTTATCTCGATGTGCAGGTTGCATCACAATGTTTTCCTTCACTGTTATTAGCACATGCTAATTGTGACAATATGCACATTAGGTCAGAAAACTGCCTAAGTGGTGCATGCGTTCCAGCCAGGATCAAACCCGCGCCCTTTGGGTCTGGGACGTGTGCGCTAGCCACTACGCTACCACGACTTAAATAGTAAATTGATTACAATTATTCCTTTTTTTAATTTCTGTTACATCTAAAGTGTGACACCTATCATATCCCTCTTGTCTTCACTTCTTTAAATATTAGTTACTTAGCGAACTGTAAATAATCTATATGTATAATTTTATTAGAACCTTGAATACGGTCTCACTGTTTCTTCAAAGATGACAGTAGCAGTACCCTGTTTGTGGAATTTTGAATGGTAACACACATGCAAGGCAGTAGCGTATCTAACCTTAAATTTCAGTGTATGGTAGTTCACTTTAGTGTAAACAAAGTAATTTTTTCTTAGTTCTGAAAGTGGCTACTTTTATGCCAAATAAAGTGTATTCGCAGGGAATTTTATTGCACTACTTTATTCAAAAGAAATCTGCAGCTGAAACTGATAGAATTCTTGTTGAGACTTATGGTGACAATGCTTTATCGGAAACGACATGCGGAGACTGGTTTCGACACTTTAAAAATAATGATTTTGAACTTGAGGATAAAGAACGTTCTGGCCCACCAAAATTTTTGTAAAAGAAACAGCAAGAACTTATTCAAGGTCCTAATATATAATTCTAAACATGCCATATCTGCACATTAAAGCTGTTTAAAAAAAAATAACTGGAATAAACTATATAAACAACAGAGAACATGATGCAATGTTGTTAACGAGTGGTGCATAATGGTGCACCACTCGTAAACAACACAAATAAAATTAAAAGTGAACAAGACATGTGGGAAATGTTAATATGGACAAATAGAAAGGACACTTAATTTTAGGTTATAAATACATACATACATACATAACTTCACGCCAGTTCCCTTGCAGGGTAGGCACGAACAACAGAGTGCCATTTAGGCTTATTCTTACACACCTCACTTGCCTCTTTGACATTCATAACTCTTGTCATGCAAGCTCGTCTGTTCTTAAGGCTCCTGATATCACCTTCTGCTAGTACACAATCAATTTGATCATGGAAGGTGTGTCGTGGCCTTCCACGACTTCTGCATCCATCCACTTTTGCATTGTATATCTGTTTAGTCATTCTTTCATCATGCATTCTTTCCACATGCATAGGTTATAAATAGAAGGTACAAAAAAATATGGCAAGAGTTATGAATGTCAAAGAAGCAAGTGAGGTGTGTAAGAATAAGCCTGAATGGCGCTCTGTTGATTGTGCCTACCCCGCAAGGGAACTGGCATGAAGTTACGTATGTATGTATGTACAAAAAAATTTGTTCCACTGGAACTTGATTTGAATAAAAACTTTTGTATTTAAATTGCTAAACAAAATTAATTATTACAAGAAAGTTTAGAATAGACCTACTGGATTTTTTCCAAACCAATTTTCCTTTAAGTACTAAATATTACAACATTTTCTAAGCCTTTTCTTACATTTATGGTTGTTGACATTATAGAAAATACAAATATATAGTTACAAAGTATAAGTGTAATTGTAATAATTTTCCCATTTTCTTTATGGTCCCCCTCTTGACCCCGCCCTCCCTTAATTTGCTTTAATGCTGCCTAGAATTTTATATAAGCAGTAAGCTCCTTGCAAGTATTGCCTTTCTACCAATGGTTAGGCAAGTGAACAAATGGTAAGATAAAGAACCTGCCTTATAAAACACTGTTATGATTTGTCATCCTGTCTAATGATACTCCATACGCCTATATACTGAATTTTTCATTCCTTAATGACATATTTTATATATCATTGATTTCACTAGATACATGATTGTATAGCAGGATACAAAATACACCTTCCTTTACAAATTTAGTTTACATACAGCTGTTATTTTCCGAGAAAAATGGCTGTGATTTATGTAAATAGGACATGACGAAATAAGGCTATCATTATTGTTTATAGTTATAAATCCTTGTGACATCAAAAACTTAATTATTCATTGCAAATTTGTTTTTTTTTAAACGGTCTAAAGTTAAATAGGAAGTTTAATCCCTAATTAACTTGTTAAAAACGTACTGCCGTATTCTATTTAAGGAATGGTCGACCTTAATAAAATAGTACCTACGACATATCAAACATCACCTTACGCGGCATTTGATAAAACTTTACACCAACATAACAATGTATTTACATTGTGAATAACGTAACTAATCATTCCTTTTTGTTCTTTATGTCCTTGAGAACGCCCAAAAACTTTGCATTAGTTTCTCTTGTCGATAAATACCGATTAAAAACGTATTTTACTTACTGGATTGAATAACGGTGGTGATGCCATTTTTCGCTGTTTCTGAAAGTTTTACACGTTTGGAATAACTGCGATGAGTTTCGACAACGATCGTAGATTGATTTACACTTAAATCCTATAGGATGGTTACGCCTATTGCAATAATTTAAATGAAATGAGACGTCTCAAAAAAATGCGTCATGCGTCATATGACGGCGTTCAATCAGCGGCATCGAAAGAATTGCCAATATTTACCTATTGGAAAAAGAGAGAGATAGACTTATTTATGTGTTAAAAGCGTAAAAGAGTAAAAATAGTTCATGCGCAAGATAAGAAGAGTTAGCTAATTGATTTGGAACGCGATACACGTCCAATATTTTTTTTAATTGAAAATCATGTCATAAGGTTCTTTTTAGCCACCAGATTGATAATAGATTGAAAAACAAAGGAAACAGGAAAATCTACATTAATTACTACTAGACACTGATGGTACATATAAACAATAAACATTAGGTAAATAATAAAAATATATGTCTTTGAAAACCACGGGCCATAAAAATGGCCCGGACATTTGGAGGGCTTGCGTGGGGCCATGGGAAGGCCAACACGTAGAGGCCCTTTGACAAATGATCGATTATCCCTGTCTATACCATATAGCATTAGGTATTAATTATTATTAAGATTACGCTAAAGCGCTTTCCAGTGAATGTTACTTCAAACTTTAAGTAGATGTATTATACATATTACTAGTGAACACCAGATGGCAGTTTACAATGTAAATGTAATTCCATACTAAAATTTTATAAATAATATATTATGAGCCCTATTTAATAATTTTACATATAACTTTCAAGAACCATCGTAGATGGAAGGTTTAGAAGGTAATATCTCTTATTATTCCTAATATGCTAAAGTTTTATCTAGTTTACCTGTAGTCACATAGATGTATTAGATAAGGTTCAACGGGCCGCAACATTGTTCTTTCCAAATTGTAATTCTGAAAATGGTTTTTTATATTTTTCAAGACACTCCTGTATTATCTAATTATAATACTAATATATTCACATACTAGGATAACGATCTACTTCCACAAGTTTATAAGGTAGTCATAATGTATTGAATGTAATTTGCTCTGGGAATTAAATAAATAAATTTAGGTGTTTTCTATTGCTAGTGCAAAGCAAACCCACTTAAGGGTCTACTGATGGAAAGTGGTTACCATTGTCTATTGTAATCTACCACCAATGTATATCCAATTTATTATAAAACTATTAATATGCCAGGTGGGTTATCCAAAAAATCTCGGCGGGCCGCGAATTTATCGGGCATTAATGAAATTACTTGGGTTTAGGCGTGTGTAACTCTTTACTGAACCGACTCACTGATCCGAAACATTTAGGTGTTCCAAAAGATTGGAACATCAATAATGTTTCAAATGCATCATTTGGATCTGGAACATCGCGATCTCTCTGACTCTTTGTTCAGCGCGATCATGTCGCTTACGTGTGAGAGAGACCGACCAGAGCATAATGAATCACAGAGCAACAAGCGTAGCGAGAGAGTAGGAAAACCATAAAATATAAGCAAATTATAATTTAATAAAGATCTCACAATTTGTAATTTTTTCAAATATTACTATGAATATTCATCTTTCTTTCAACTTTATAACCGTCTGCCTCAATATGTCTGCGACATGACATATATATAGATGTTTCAAATGAAACCGCAGCCCGTTTCTCAGCCTCAGTCCGCGACGTACCATAACAAGACAATCATGATTTTATATTGACTCAATGTTCCAAATGTTCCAAATGAAACATATCAGTGATCCGGAACATTTTACTGTTCCAGATACAAATGTTCCAACCACAAAAATGTGACATTTCTCCCATGCCTACTTGGGTTCCTTCGAGTAACGAACGTGTTACATGCTACTCGACACTAGATGGAACCTTTACAAAAACAGAATCAAACTTCCCTTCTCTAATTTTTATCTTTGGAATATGAAATAAAACTCGCATAGACTAGTAATATTTAATTTATTGTTCTAATTATTGTGCGTTGGGACTACGAAGTGTAAAGACAAGAAGCACAATCTCCGTGTTCAAAAACATCTGTTTAAAAGGGCCGGGGTACAGTAGCACAATTAAGCTTCAAACACATCACAACACGTGGCTGAGAGTCGCGAGTTAAAGGTAATAAAATGTCGGTATAATTAATATACAATGTACTGTGTAAACTGTCGGAGGTAAGTCGCGAAGGTTACCTTGGGCCGTCCTTTAACGTTCGGATGTTGGATAAAATTCTGGATGTTTTCAGTGTTACCAAATCCAGTTAAAGAAAACGCCGTGTTAATTCTTAAAAAGCATTAGGATTGTTTCTTAGGATGTTTTCCAAAAAAATCTATAATCATACAGTAAAAACATATGCTAGGGTAAACTGTTGGCGGCCCACCCAATCGATTTACTCCAGATGTTGGGGATTGTTTTTACCTTAATTTTTCATTACTGTATGCAGTGTTACTGCGCGCGCGTCGCTGACAAAATGACAGAAGATAGTGATGTGCATTAACACCAGATATAGAAAAATTGTATTTTTTTTATATATTGTAGCCTTACAATAATTTTATAATCGTAATACGGCTACAAAATAAATAAATATTAAGATATCCTAATGTTTTCAGTAAAATAAGAAGGTGCCAATCATTGAACTGGGGTGCCAACAATGGTATAGTTTACCCTATAAATTAAATTATTAAGAATACTTGTTATTTGACGATAACATTCCAATACACGTCGATATTTTAGTCAATAAGTGCTTTTTCCTTAATGCGAGTTGGAAACACTGAAACGCGTCCAAAATAACCATGCACACTTATCAACCACGGCTTGCGGTTGCGTCCAGCAATATGTTTAAGGTTTTAAAGAGGCGGATACACTGCATACTTCACTTCGTCCCTTAGTGGTCGTAGACAGAGTGAAGTTAGCAAATAAAGACAGCTATAAGACATTAGCTTCATTCTGGTCGATTTTTAAACTGTTATTTACGCTTACCGCTTAGACCATTAATAGAAACTAGTGTTGGGCAGAACATGATTTTAAAATGAGTTTGTAAGAGTGACATGACATTTCGTACTGAACCAGTACAATGTATCACTTAAAATGAGGCAAGAATTGTATGGTTTGTAAGGCGGCAGTACATTTGAAGCGATGAGGCCGGCGAAGCGGTGAGCATCATTCCCTCATTTGTCCCGTTCAAAACTAGTTCGGAAATGTTAGTTAAATATTGGATGTGCTCGGCCTCGGTCAACTCATTTTATTAACAGTCGTACTATGACATTGTCATGTTGTCCCTTTTTGTCATGTCAATATCCGTAGAGGCGTTATTGTACTGTTTTTATCCGTGCAGGGACGGAGAAAGAATACAATTTCCTGCGGCCGGACGGCCTGTCGTAAGAGGCGACTAAACAACCCACCGCCAGGTGGTAGGGCATTTGCCCGACTGGATGGCTACCACCCCTGGTCTAAAGTATGTCGCCATAACAACCTTGAGTTGTGTTCCGGCATTAGTGACTAGGATCCAGTCTCCCTTAAGAGAGCAGCAGCGCATTTGTAGCACCTTTAGTGTTGCAAATGTCCATAGGCGATGGTAACCGCTTTCCATCAAGTGGGCCGTCTGCCTGTCTGCTGAACTCATGCAATAAAAAATAAATAAAAAATAAACTGTTGTAGCACAAGCCTTGTTCCGCCTTTCTTCATTTGAGTAGTAGCGCGACAAAAATTTTGAAGTAGTACATTTCAAATTTTGAACCATACCACACGTGTACTGCTCATCGCTAGTAAAAGGAACTCTCGGACTCTCAAAGTAAAGTGTGTTATGAATTAATATGAATAAAGGTGAAATAATTTCTAGTGGATCTATTTAAAGACGCAAACCACGTATATATCACAGTTTACATATACAAGTTTAAAAAAAAATGCTTCACTCCTGTTAACGCTTTTGCGTTTAGGTTTTGTCTATACTTCAACTTCAGCTGAGGCTCAAATACATACATAACTTCACGCCAATTCCCTTGCGGCTTATTCTTACACGCCTCATTTGCTTCTTTGACATTCATAACTCTTGTCATGCACGCTCGTCTGTTCTTAAGGCTCCTGACATCACCTTCTGCTAGTACACGATCGATTTGATCATGGAAGGTGTGTCGTGGCCTTCCACGACTTCCATCCATCCACTTTTGCATTGTATATCTGTTTAGTTATTCTTTCCACATGCCCGAAGCACTGGAGCATCCCTTTCCTTACCTTCACCCCGACACTCTCTTACAGACCAACTCTCTTTCTTACTTCGGTATTATTAGCTGAAGCTCACCGATGGGCAATTTCAGTTTTAGACACATACAAGACAAGTGCTTCTTGTTTCTATACTGCATATTTGGAACTTATTTGTACATTTTTAATATTATTACCTATATTACATACTTTGGCATTATTTAGATACAAATATGACAATTTTAGACCCAATTAATACTGACACCGTTGACCAAGAATACTGTACTTGAATAACAATCACCCAGTTAAAAGTCTAAGACAGCATTGCATACTTTTAAAAAAACGGTTTAAAATTTAGAAGTAACTTTTAACGATTTTAAGTGTAGCATTTTATTTGGTTTTCTCATATTTCCACCGTAGGCCGTAACGTTGGAAATAAAAATCAAATGAAATGTGTACTCATCAGGAAAATATAAGAAAATATTATTAATTTTTTTATTTGGCGATTGTATTTATCTTTCTGCAACGGTTCAGGCCACTTTAATTTTCATGAGTATGAATTAGTCCTGCCTTACACCAGTAAGTTCTGCTCGCGTAAGCCTCTAAGGCTAGGTGTAAGTAAAAGGGATACTACACTATTGAAGAATACTTAAATGACAAAACATATATATCTTATCTTATACTAATATATAAAGCTAAAGAGTTCGTTTGTTTGAACGCGCTAATCTCAGGAACTACTGGTCTGATTTGAAAAATTCTTTCAGTGTTAGATAGCCCATTTATCGAGGAAGGCTATAGGCTGTATATCATCACGCTAAGACCAATAGGAGCGGAGCACCAATGAAGAATGTTTCAAAGTCGGGGGGTTTTGAAGACAAATTCCACGCGGACGACGTCGCGGGCACATCTAGTATATATATATAATTGTGACTAAAGATAAATAAACACACTAACATCAAAATATTTAGGTAGAACAATAAAATATTAGATTTTTTTACATTTATTATTTTATTTTTTCCTTCTTTATAAAAATCAAACTAATATCATTTGATAATTAAAATACTAGCTTCCCATTTTTATAGGAAACCTAGCAAAAATGTATTCTCCTATATATAAAAACTACAAATACCAAATATATAATAACACATGAACGTAGTAATCTTGCAGCCGGATCTCGGTCTACATGTGACTAGTGTATTACGCGAGCAAAACTCACAGGTGTGTCGCCGGCCTTAGGCAAGGTTTGGGCTAAAAGTTAACTATGTCAATGTGATGAGAAATTAGGAACCAGTCGCTTATAACCGCTGCTGCTGTTATTATCTTCGAAGAGACTTTTCACGAAGTACACCTGGAAGGAGGAGCACATGTTCTTAAGGGTTCACCAACTAACCTCGAGAGCAACGCGATGAAATTCCGTTATCAAATTCGTTGCCAAAACAATGTATCGCTAGTGAATTACAACGGTGGCGCCAGTGAAATACGAAGACAATACAATTTACTACCTTTACAAGCCAATAGATGGCGCTGTACAATAATTGAAGTCGCAAATGATTCCCGACACGTACAAAGAATATATACAAATTTCCAACAATAATTGATGGGCCTCGGACTGCGAGGCACAACAATAGCCTCGCTGGAAGATCTTCCTTTGAGACGGAGGAGCATTCCACCTTGCTCCTCCTTTTCCTATGGCCTGTCGTAAGAGGAGAGAAAACAACCCACAGCCAGGTGGTAGGGTATTTACCCGCCCGGATGGCTACCACCCCTGGTCAAGAGTGTGCCGCCATAACAACCTCGAGTTGTGTTCCGGCATCAGTGACCAGGTTCCAGTCTATACTTACAGTGCGGCAGCACATTTGTAGCACCTTTGGTGTTACAAATGCTCATAGGCGATGGTAACCACTTTCCATCAGGGACCCAATTCTGCTACTATTATCTTGTCACGATCGGAGTTTCGCCTGATTTCGGTATTCTGTTAATTCCAATGGTGTACCTGTACCACGCAGTTTTTTTTTTCAATGAGCAAGAATATATTTTATACAGGTCTTATACAATTGTAGATGGATAGTACATACATACATACATACATAACTTCACGCCAGTTCCCTTGCGGGGTAGGCACGAACAACAGAGTGCCATTTAGGCTTATTCTTACACACCTCACTTGTTTCTTTGACATTCATAGCTCTAGTCATGCACGCTCGTCTGTTCTTAAGGCTCCTGACATCACCTTCTGCTAGTACACGATCAATTTGATCATGGAAGGTGTGGATAGTACATTCTACCACATAATGGTGTAAAAAATTAATTAAATATTAAAATTACAATAAAATTAAAATTATAATTTATTACAAGCTTTTATTTAACTTGCAATGGATGTACCTATGTATGTATGTATGTATGTATGTATGTTCGGGTGGAATCTTGCAAGTTAAATTTGACCAACTTCCCGGTTTCCGATTGAGCTGAAATTTTGCATGTACATGTATATCGCATGACAATGCAATAATAAGGTACCATGGAGCTGATCTGATGATGGAGTCGGAAGATGGCCATGGGAACTCCTGTACTAAACAAGATAGAGCCGTCGTGTTTGGGCTCGTTTCACTTGTCTTGGCTAGCACTCTGCGACTCCATGATATCCAGGATCTCAAAAGCTTGTATTCAAAAACTTATTTAAAAAGGCTTCTTTACGTTCTATCTTTATAAATATTTATAAGTGAATTCACGATATTAGTTTAATATTAGCTTCGCCTAATGTCATTTCTGTTGATGGTAATACCAAAATATACTAGTGTAATACGGAGGTTTCATTCCTCAGTGCCAACCTCTACCAATGTTTGCAAAGAAATAACGTCACGTCATGTAAGACAGACTTCGCATATGTCTGCGATAAATATACGACGTTTTCCTGATTACTAAACAAATCCAAATTTAATTTTAACATCATAAACAATTAATTGTGGTAGCTTAATATATTTAAACTACTATACTGGTTTTCTTAAGTTTTCGCGACTTGTATACATAATAAAACTACGTTTTAACGGTTTTAAGCGCGGAACAAAAACCAATTTGACTGATAATTACTTTTATTTTTCCTTCCACCCATTTTAATGTTATATAAAATTATTAGAGCTAGGCATGTTTGCTGAAGAGTTTCTTGCGCCGCTTCTTCTCTTCAAGCCATAACATGTTGCGAAGCGGTAGTAAATTAGATTAGGCTCCCATAGAGTAAATAATAACCATAAACAAAATTAAAATTAAATAATTAAAATTAACAAGTTGGCGGTTGGCTAAATAAAACTATAACAATACTCGTTGACACTTGACATCTTCGTCTTCCGTGATCACGGCCACTGAAAAGTGGCCGAAACGTCGGAAAAACCAAAATCAAATAAAATTACCGCGCTTAAAACCGTTAAAACGTAGTTTTATTACTATACTAGTTATTAATATGACTAGTGAATAATTTACCTGTGTGATCCCGACAATGAGCATTAGGAGTATTTGTCCCATTGACCATTTCATCACCCTGAAAGCACGAAAGGGAGAGAATATAGGTTAAACTGAAAAAAATTGGTTAGTAATACATGAAATGGAAATATTAAAATAGATCTTTTTGCCAGGTGGTAGGGCATTTGCCCGACTGGATGGCTACCACCCCTGGTCTAGAGTATGCCGCCATAACAACCTTAAGTTGTGTTCCGGTATTAGTGACCAGGTTCCAGTCTCCCTTAAGAGAGTAGCAGCGCATTTGTAGCAACTTTGGTGTTGCAAATGTCCATAGGCGATGGTAACCGCTTTCAATCGAGTGGGCCGTCTGCCTGTCTGCTGATCTGCTGCAATAAAAAAAAAAGATCTATGTACCAGTGATATGAACTTCATACAAATCCATTCCCCATAGCCTACCTTTAAGAAAGTAGCGGTCAAAGGGTCGAAAGCGCCATGAAGTTACTGGCGCTTAAGTTTTTTATTCGTGCGTATTAGTGATGAGCAGTACATTTGTCCCGTACACAATTGATTTGTACTACTTCAAAAATTTTGTCCCGCTCCCACTCACGAGTCAAATGTAAGAGGAAGGACGGAACGAGGACAACAGTATAATAACGCCTCCACGGATATTCACATGACAAAGAGGGACAACATGACGTGTACGACTGCTAGTAAAATGGTGACCGAGGCCGAGCACATCCGATTATTAACGAACATTTCCGAACTAATTTTGAACGGGACAAAGGAGGGAATGACGCTCACCGCCTCACCGGCCTCATCGTTCCAAAGGTACTGCCGCGGTACAAACCGTACAAATGTCCTCGCCTCACTTTAAGTGGTACATTGTACTCGTTTAGTACAAAATGTCATGTTACTCTTACTAACTCATTTTAAAATCATGTCCTACCCAAGTCTAATTAAGTAAGCTTATGTTCTTATTTAGAAATTACAATAAACTTTAACTAAAGTACTAAAGTCCGGAAAGGTTCGTACACGTGAGTGTACGAACAAGTTTCAAGTGATTGTGAAATAGTAATATTTCCATAGAGGACCAAAAGTGCCGAAGGCCGAATGAGGATTCGTCAGCAACTGTTCATCCGATGAATAGTTGCTGACGTTGTTGTTGGTATATATAATATATATATATATATATATATATATATATATATATATATATAAACAGTGTAAACTCCATGTAACGTGACTCGATTTAACGACAAACTCCTTTAAACGTCGAAATCACTTGGCTTTCGTTGGTTTAGCTTGTCTTCCATACAATGACACACTCTATATAGCATTATACCCACACTCTCAATAACGACAACAATTAAGTAATAAAAAGTACCTTTTTCGCCAAAACTAGTAAAAGCTGCACAGCTTTGTAGTTCTTTTATCGCTTTATTATCCTAGCCCGTAATAACCTCGACTGTCGGCATCATGCATACCGAAATTTCTAAGTACTTCCTTTATCACCAAGATGCCTCAATATCGCAAGATATGAATAAAGTAAGTAAAAAAATACAACAAAATTACTGGTGCAGCAAGACATCAGACAAAAATAACAGACGTCTCTCCGTATAACGTCAGCTCTCTATAACGCCATAAAATGCACAGTACATTCGGTGTCGTTATATAGAGTTTACGCTGTATATTGCAACATTCGTTCATCGTCGGGTGCAGTTGAAAACCAGCGTCAGGCACCTGTTGCCTGGCAGATGCTGAACTACACATATTTGGTACCATCGCGAGACTTTTTTTTTGTATATACCTACATCCATCATCATCCATCATCAAGACCAAATTAACGTGTTTTCTTTCTTTCGTTCCTTAGTATGAAACACCAACCTATCGCACATATCCTCGGCTAGGTTCCTATCTCGCGCTTCATGTGCTGAAAGTATGTCCTGGAGCCTGCTCGCCGTGGACACCCTATCGGCGACTCGCTTTACAGACTCCGATATATCACTCACCCGCATCATGTAGGTCTCGGCAGCTGTACCTGATAAAACATGGTGTACATTTAATTTCAATATACTTACAGTACTGTTACGAATTTGTGGGGTGTGAATTTTAAATGCCGTTGGAATTATCACAAGTTTATTAGAAGTACACACAAGTGATTCACAGTTCTTACAAATACAAACAAATACGACAAGTCCAAAACGTAAGGCAGAAAGTCGTAATACATAGTACACTTACATTTCTACCCTCCAAAGACTCCAAAATGTCATACTTTGTTAGTACGAAGTTAGTTGTCAGGAATACCCTGGTTTGTAAGAAACAGCGAGATACATGAACATCTCGAAGTGAAAACAGCAAAAGAAGAAATTCGTGAACTCTCAAAAAGCTGCCAATCTCTCGGCTGAAGAGGCATGATAATCAAAAGCTACAAGAGAGGACTTAGTTCTATATAAAACAAAGAGTAGTGTTCTCAATGGAGAACACACTCATTAATAAAAAAGCACAAGTCATCCATTTAAAGTCGGGTTGCGACTGATTGTGGATATATATAAAAAAACCGTACACTTAGTAACACTTCGATCGCAGATGAAACTCAACTACCCGTGTCTCAATCGAGCCGAGCTGATATATTCTTAAAATAGACATAGGTCCCCAGCAACATGTCCAATCTTCTTGGGCAGACTAGACTTCCATTCCTCCTCATTACATTTGATATTTGAATTTCATGTCATTTATTTATTTATATTAATTCATTAACAAAAACATTTGTGTTTGAATATAAATACGTTAATCATAGTTACCATTATAAAAAATTCAAATCATATCAACATTTAAGAACAAAAATAGTCGTCAACTGAATAATATGCTTGTTTGAGAAGGAACGCTTTAACATTACGCTTAAAAGTATAAGTAAGTAACTATAGGTATAGTACTGTTACGAATTTGTGGGGTGTGAATTTAAAATGTCGTTGGAATTATCACAAAGTTTATTGGAAGTACACACACCGTAAGGCATAAAATCGTAATACATAGTAAACTTAGTAACGATGCGATCGCAGTTCAAACTCAACTAGCCCGGTCTCAATCGGGCCGACCTTATATATTCGTAAAATAGACATAGCATTGTAGACATAGTAAAACTGTATACGCACATATATATTGTTACAACTTAGGCCTCGACAAAGATAAATTCCACGTACAGATCTGTAAAAGCACATTTTATTACCTGTCGGCATTTGAACTAATTGTATTCCTTTTATGATCGTCTTCTTTTGTTCACTTATTTACTGACATACGTTTCTAGTTATTTTGGAGAACATCCTATTATCCCCGCTCAGGAGTATCATTAGCCAGGTGTTGCGGATTAAAATTACAAGCTAATTCTAGGAAATCGCGTCGACGTTGCCGGGCGGGCACATTTGCACTTGTGAAGTATAACACGACGGCCTGATTGAGAGCGGGGCAGTTGAGCTACAACTACGATACGGGGGTGACATGTGTACATTCGGGGATCTAATAGTGACGGACTTTGCGCGTTTTATTGAATTACAACCTTCCGCATTACGTTTAGATTTGTTGAGTTCGGTTAGATTTGTACCTGTGCTATATGTGTTTGTTCAGTTCTAATAAACTCTATAACAATTCTAACGGCATTTTAATTCGAGTCCCGCTAACTCGTAACAATATAATATTAGCAACAACTCACCTAACTCCATTTCTTTATCAGTATCATAGTCTTTGTCATCCGTGTCTTCACTTTCAATTAGGATATCGAAAAACACCTAAAAAATATATTGATTTGTGTTATGTAGCCAATTAGAGGAAATTAAATCTACATACATACATACATAACTTCACGCCAGTTCCCTTGCGGGGTAGGCACGTACAACAGAGCGCCAGTCAGGCTTATTCTTACACACCTCACTTGTTTCTTTGACATTCATAGCTCTTGTCATGCACGCTCGTCTGTTCTTAAGGCTCCTGACATCACCTTCTGCTAGTACACGATCAATTTGATCATGGAAGGTGTGTCGTGGCCTTCCACGACTTCTGCATCCATCCACTTTTGCATTGTATATCTGTTTAGTCATTCTTTCATCATGCATTCCTTTCCTTAGCTTCACCCCGACACTCTCTTTCAGACCAACTCTCTTTCTTACTTCGGTATTAGGAACGCGGTCCGCGAGCGTCACTCCGCAGATTTTGCGCAGTGCTCGCATCTCGACCGCGTTTACTCTACTTCCATGCTCTCTCTTCCATACCCAACTCTCGCTTCCATACGACGAAATTAAATCTATACTATAATATAATATTTTCTTAAGTTTTCGCGACTTGTGTAATAAAACTACGTTTTAACTAGAACCTGGTCACTATTGCCGGAACACAACTCAAGGTTATTATAGCGACATACTTTAGACCAGGGGTGGTAGCCATCCAGTCGGGCAAGTGCCCTACCACCTGGCTGTGGGTTGTTTTGTCGCCTCTTACGACAGGCCGCCCCATCGCAGGAAATTGTATTCTTTCTCCGTTCCTGCACGGATAAAAATAAATACATATAAAATACTACACAGTACTCAGCTGAATACTAAAAGTTAAAAAACGTCCAGTTTTTTAATAGGCAGTATACAGAATACTACAATCCATGTGTTCTTTATAATTGCTAAGAAATTTAGAACATCTGAAATTGAACCCCAAAAGCCTCTGTTGTAGCGACAGAGGCTGACAAAGACACACATTGCCAAAGACACTTGAGACATGGAAAACCCTATAGAATTTGTCTACGTAACCTTATTGGAAAGTGTGTATCAACTTACCGTCTTAGTACTGAACGTACTGAAGCTGTTATCGAAGCAAAATCTGTAGTCTCCTTCAAGATTTGCCGTATGCCTGTGCGTATTCTCTGGTTTCTTGTAATCGGAGACCAATATCCTGCCTACTGGGTCCGTCAATTGAAATGATACATCCAATTCCCCGTGAGATGCGTCTATTACCTGGAAAGTATGCATTTTAGGGCTAAAAGTAGGTCACATTATAATATAACATCCCATAAATGTCCCACTGCTGAGCTTAGGCCTCTCATTTACAGGGCAGCGGACAGTATTGTTACATTTATTTAGTTGCATAGTTGTCATGTTTACTTTTGAAGGTTAATAATTAATTTTGTTATGTACCCTCTTATTTCTAAAGGATACAATCCAGCCATTTCCTTAATTGAATAATAATGTTATATTTTTTATTTGTTCTGTGATTCACCTCAATTTTATGTAAAAACTAGCGGCCCCGGCAGACGTTGTCCTGCCTTTAAAAAATAAAATTCTAGAACCCGATCCCAGAGCCACCTACCGGTTCTAATTGCGAATCTAAACCATCCGGGTACCCACTCAAACACACAAAAACAAAATCACCTAAATCGCTCCAGGTGATTAGGAGGATTGCAGAACCCGATCTCAGCGCCACCTACCGGTTCTAATTGTGAATCTAAAAGAGTAATATATTCTTTTTTATTCTAAGTCATGACAAAATAAGATTAAAATTCTTGCCAAAAAATTAAAGTTTATAATAAACAAATAAAAAATAGGGGTTGATCGTAGAGGGGTGAAATTTTAGGGTTGTATGTATTTTTTAATGCTGTATCATAAAAAATAGAAATTAAAAATTTTGTCTAAAAAATAAAATAAAAAATTTAGGGGTGGACTACCCCTAACATTTAGGGGGATGAAAAATAGATGTTGGCCGATTCTCATAGATACCGGATAAGCACAAAAAATTTCATCAAAATCGGTCAAGCCGTTTCGGAGGAGTATGGCAACGAAAACTGTGACACGAGAATTTTATATATTAGATATTTATCTCTGATATGATGTGGTAATTGTGTAGATTATAATTAAAAATCTCTCAATTGTATATATGTTTTCACTACATTTTATTTTCATGTTGGCAGAGGCTAGATTTTTTACTGTGTTCAATTTTTATTTTTTTTATTTATTTTTTTTATTGCAGAAGTTCAGCAGACAGGCAGACGGCCCACTTGGTGGAAAGCGGTTACCATCGCCTATGGACATTTGCAACACCAAAGGTACTACAAATGCACTGCTGCTCTCTTAAGGGAGACTGGAACCTGGTCATTAATGCCGGAACACAACACAAGGTTGTTATGGCGGCATACTCTAGACCAGGGGTGGTCGCTATCCAGTCGAGCAAATACTCTACCACCTGGCTGTAGGTTGTTTAGTCGCCTCTTACGACAGGCCGCCTGGCCGCAGGAAATTGTATTCTTTCTCCGTTCCTGCACGGATAGGATATAAAACATTTACTATATATATAAAACAGTTATTACATGTAAAACTTTAAATGTAATATTTTCTATAAGGTCTTATATAAAATATTATCTAAAATTTCCAAACAAAAGCGTATTAAATTCTTGTCATTCATAATGCTTTTAATTTAAAAAAAACTTGAGAGGTGTCAAGGGACACCCGAATGGAAGAAGTTCCTTTCGATTAATTAGTGAAGGAATTGTAATAAAATTTTATTTTTTTAAGTTATAATAATATTTTTTTTATTATTTATTATGTACAAAAAACCTGTAGACACTCAACAAAAATAATCGTCGCGACACCACACTGTTCAATGCGAAATAGAAAGACGAAACGACAATAACTGGCTTGCTTTCTATGAGAGAGAGAGACAGACAGAGAAACACGCGCACGCTGCACGGCTTGCAATAGCTTACTATAGCAAAAAGTGTCGTGACAACTTTTCGTAAGAATTTTTTCCGTCTAGCCCCCTTTCACAACGCGCGATAAGGAACTTCGTTCCAATAATTGATCAATGACTTCAATCCGCTATCGATTGTGCCAATTTGCCATGTTGCTTATACTGTAAAATTGTTGGAAGGATGGTGAGCTGTTCTAAAAATGCTTGTCGAGTGTACAAAAGTCAGTGTATAATATATGTTAAAACCATATGGTTCTCACGTATGGATGCGAGAGTTGGGTATGGAAGAGAGAGCATGAAAGTAGAGTAAACGCGGTCGAGATGCGAGCACTGCGCAAAATCTGCGGAGTGACGCTCGCGGACCGCGTTCGTAATACCGAAGTAAGAAAGAGAGTTGGTCTGAAAGAGAGTGTCGGGGTGAAGGTAAGGAAAGGAATGCTCCGGTGGTTCGGGCATGTGGAAAGAATGCATGATGAAAGAATGACTAAACAGATATACAATGCAAAAGTGGATGGATGCAGAAGTCGTGGAAGGCCACG
This sequence comes from Dendrolimus kikuchii, assembly GCA_019925095.2. NCBI lineage: Eukaryota > Metazoa > Arthropoda > Insecta > Lepidoptera > Lasiocampidae > Dendrolimus > Dendrolimus kikuchii. Next base: position 644,954 of record CM034415.1, on the reverse strand, counting down.
ACACACCTTCCATGATCAAATTGATCGTGTACTAGCAGAAGGTGATGTCAGGAGCCTTAAGAACAGACGAGCTTGCATGACAAGAGTTATGAATGTCAAAGAGGCAAGTGAGGTATGTAAGAATAAGCCTAAATGGCACTCTGTTGTTCGTGCCTACCCCGCAAGGGAACTGGCGTGAAGTTATGTATGTATGTATGCATATGATTCTCTGTTTATAAAGCATTGTGACGAGTTGCTGTTCTTTTAATACCATAAACCCTCGTAAGTTGTTGCAAGTATTACAGTATACCCACCACACTTGTCCAAGAACATATGGCGTGTTTGACACATCGGTTATCTCGATGTGCAAGTTTCATCATGTTTTACTTTGTAGTTGGCATATATTAATTGTAAAAATGTGTACATTTAGTCAGAAAACTGACTATACGCTGATTTTAAATTATAATTTACATACATACATAACTTCACGCCAGTTCCCTTGTGGGGTAGGCACGAACAACAGAGCACCATTCTAGCTTATTCTTACACACCTCACTTGCTAAATTATAATTTAAATCAAATAAAAATAGCCTTTATTTCCAAATACATATTTTTGTTTTTATAATAATTTTTTTTTAAACACATTGACAGCTGCCAAGTCAGGTTACCTCCTTGAGTATATGCCAGCCAAAGGCGTTGGAGCCATCAACAACAAAGATAGAATAGAGTATATGCCATTTTGTTGGATCTCTTGCCAATCTCTAATCCTTTAGGAGATCATCTTCCCGTCTTCTGTCTGATCTCCTGGAGACCAGAGAGAAGATGATTTTAAATTACCTGGACTAATGACAGGTGTGATCAACAATTGCAACATTAAAAAAAAGGTTGATGACAGCTGTCATTTTAGTCCAGGTAATTATAAAATCAGAGTATTATTATGTGTTATTTTTAGGCGGTGGTGACAAAATTAACCTGAAAAATATAGAACAAAGAGGTTTTTTTTAATAAATCCATTTACCTTTTTTTTATTTTATTATTATTAACATCTCTATGGACTCGAGTTCCGTAGCATTTTTTTACAACTTAATTTCTATGAAAGATTTTAGAGTCCATACACGCTTATTGTTTATTTTTGTTACTATGTGTGACATTAATGTAGTGATTTTTATGTTGTGGTGTACCTTAAGAATAACTTATTATATTAATTTATTCTAATTTTAATACTAAACTTATACTAATGTAGAGTGTATCTGTTACATGCTGGTATTGTGAGGAAGTGCATGTGCAGTGTTGGCCCTATATCTATACTTATATATATTGTCCTACCATTTTACTTTTAAATTTACTTCTTAAGATGGTGTTTTTTTCACACTTGACACTGGCAGTTAATGGCAGTTCACTCATGAACAAGCCGAAAGCCAATTCGTTATAAAAAAAAGAATAAAAAAATTAAGAGTATAATTGTTGCATTGTTTTCTGTCAGGATTAGAACTCGCATCATTTGAGTTTGAAAAGCGAGTGCATAAACCATAAGTGACCATAGCTTAGTTTGCCAGGGCATCTGTTTGCAGTAAACTATAGTACAATCCTTGACATAGATAACTATACTTTAAAGTAATATAGCAATAACAACTACCATTTTACTGTGAAATCATGATTCAGTACTTATTATTTTTATGATAAGAAAATAGATAAATACACTATTTAATAGGACTTATAGTCACAACCTAGATTTGAAGTGACTGAATACAGACACAGGTTTTGCCAGGTGGTAGGGTATTTGTCCGACTGGATGACTATCACCCCTGGTCTAAAGTATGCCGCCATAATAACTTTAAGCTGCGTTCTGGCATCAGTGGCCAGGTTCCAGTCTCCTTTTAGAGAGTGGTTGCACATTGGTGTTACAAATAGGTGATAGTATCACACATCACATCTGCTTTACACACAGAAGGCCGCCAGTCATCCATGCAAGAACGACAGGCCGGGCGGCCTATCGTAAGAGGCGACTTAACAACCCACAGCCAGGTGGTAGGGCATTTGCCCGAGTGGATGGCTACCACCCCTGGTCTAAAGTATGTCGCCATAATAACCTTGAGTTGTGTTCTGGCATTAGTGAACAGGTTCCAGTCTCCCTTCAGAGAGCAGCAGTGCATTTGGAGCAACTTTGGTGTTGCAAATGTCCATAGGCGATGGTAACCACTGTTCATCAAGTGGGCCGTCTGCCTGTCTGCTGGTCTCCTGCAATAAAAAAAAATTAGTAACCGCTTTCCATCAGGTGGGCCATCTGTCTGTCTGCTGAACTCATGTAATAAAAAAAAACACATCTGGACATAGAATTTGAAAGGAGTCTATCCCAGGCAATTAAACAGTGGGAGAATTTACTCCCAGTAGTCCAAACTTTGTCGCTAACCATCAGACCTGGATGATCATTGAGACCCAAGTTGTAAAGTTATAGGGGGCATTTATTTATTATAAATAGATCTGAACTTTTTTAATATAGGTTAGAAGAAAAATAGCAAAACTCCCGTCTTAGCCTTCATGGTTATTTTTTTTATAACATCCAAAATTCACTTTATATGTCCAATAATAAATAAATTTGCCTTATTACAATACCGCACCCAAAGTCCATTCCATAGCCTACGAAGACCATTTTTCAAAAGCTGCCTGTCTGTTTTTGGTAACAAAAACCGGTCAGTTATATATTAAATTATATTATATTGTAAAAAAAAAAATGCTAAAAGAATTTCTTGAGGGTTACAAAAGCGCAATACCTATTAAATAAACAGCCTTTTAGGTGGTAATCAAAATAAAACCGATCACCTTATAGGTTATGTTTAATACCGAAATAAATTATTACTTCCATCTTACCTGGTACTCGACATCGATTATTTCATTCGGCATCACCTTCTGGAAGAAACAGTCCGTTCTTCCAGCTTGGACAGTAAAGGTCATATCCTTTTCATAAGCGAAAACTGAACCAAAGATTGTTATCAGAAAAAGGTATTTCATTTTACTTATTTTCTTGTAAACACGACCAGTGATTTGCTTGTTAACTGCCGCAGCGATGTTTAAAATGTTTATTTTTAAGTTTTCTGTATGTCATTCGAGTGTAAAAATAGAACTAAAAGCTGAATACACTTCATTGAGATACACTGAAAATAAATAAACACTGCTAACATTTTTCGACAGTACCAATGTCATAGATTAAAACATTCAACAAGTTTAAGCTTAGAATAGACAACTCGTATATAAAAATGTTAGGATTAATGATTATTTTAAGTTGGTTTACAACGAACTTCATTAAAAATCCTTTTTGTGTCTGCATACATAAAGTTAAAACTTACACTTACAAAAAATATTTTATTTTTTTATCCGTGCAGGAACGGAGAAAGAATACAATTTCCTGCGGCCGGGCGGCCTGTCGTAAGAGGCGACAAAGCAACCCACAGCCAGGTTGTAGGGCATTTGCCCGAATGGATTGCTACCACCCCTGGTCTAAAGTATGTCGCAATAACAACCTTGAGTTGTGTTCTGGCATTAGAGACCAGGTTCCAGTCTCCCTTAAGAGAGCAGCAGCGCATTTGTAGCTCCTTTGTTGCAAATGTCCATAGGCGATGGGAACCGCTTTCTATTATGTGGGCCGTCTGCCTCTCTGCTGAACTCCTGCAATAAAAAATAAAAAAAAGATAATTTCATTAATAACATTGCAAGAATTGTAGTTTCATTTCGCAAAAATATTGCGTCTCTTAAGAGGCCCATTCATTATCCTGCAGCGTAGTTCTGCTGTGGTTGGACTTCGCAGGACTCGCTCGGTGTTACAGACTGCAATGCATGTTGCAACAACATTCACAGTGCTACATTACGTGGCAGACTGCCATGCTGGATAGTGATTGAACCACTTGAATATAAAGTAATCCCTTCTTTACTTAATATTATTATCTTTGATCACGTTCGGAAACTATTTTAAAATTGATTCTGTTTTATTTTTCGTTATGCTGAATTTCCTATATTTAGATGGACACTGGAACATAAATGTCAAATTCTACAACAAAAAAAGTTAAAACTTTATATAAAAAATAATGCCCGAGAAGCGAGGAATATTTTAACAAAAAGTTTTTGCATAAAATATATTGTTTATATAAAATTTATGGAATGTCGGGCTCCAGTAGCTCCGGTGCTCCGTCGGGCGTTGTGCAAAACAGTGCTCTATCATTCGTTGCGTCTGCGCAGCCGATGCAGTCATCACCTGTTGCCTCTGTTAATTTTCAGGAAGAAAACCGAGATGAAATGGGTCAAGGAGGTGAGGTTTAATAAATGTTCTTTACTTTACATATCTGATTGGGCTTGTGTTAGTAGTTCGTTGATTATTGACGCTTTTGTCCATATAAGTATTAACATTTGTTTTCAAGAACTTTACCAACAAATAGACATTTATTTAACTAATTAAATACACATTGAAATCCTGGTTTCTATATATAAACTATTCAGAGAAATTCTGGAGAGTCTGGACTATAGAAGTTTCAAAATTCAAGCATGACAATTACTACATTTTACTAGACTTCTTAGTCACTCAGTTTCCAGGTACTTCATATATAAAAGTTTTTCCACAGATAGATAGATAACTCTTTATTATATACACTAATAAATAAAATAAACTTATGGACTAATAGTCTAACAGTTAGACCACTGTAAAGTTAGACTCTAACTCATTATAAATTAGACCATAAAATTATGTCTAAGCATGAAGGTGGTCTTATCTCTAAAAAGTGATCTCTTCCAGACAACCCTAGGAATATAAAGATGACAATGATAAAAGCAATGGTGGTATACATAATATAATTTAAATTATTATTTTATTCATCAATTTATTATTTTTATTGTTCTACTTTTGGTCCCCCCGTCTGCGTCAAGGCCTCCTCCAGTACATAATACAACTACTTACATTTTATTAATAAATATATAACTGTCATATATACTGACATAACCATGTTCTGTATATCTGAAAAATATCACTGGATCTTCCTTTTATTTTTACCTCCCACATATTGTAATATTATATAAAATTATTAGAGCTAAGCGTGTTTGCTGAAGAGATTCTTACGCTGCTCCTCTCTTCGAGCCACAACATGTTGCGAAGTAGTGGTAAATTAGATTAGGCTCCCATAAAGTAAATAATAACCATAAACAAAATCAAAACTATATAATTAAAATGAACAAGTTGGCGGTAGGCTAAATAAAACTTTAACAATACTCATTGACACTTGACATTTTTGTCTTCTGTGATCATGGCTACTGAAAAGTGGCCGAAACGTGGGAACAATAAAAATCTAATAAATTACCGTCCTTAACTTCCAAATTCCGGATAAGCACATATATGTCCGCTGTGACAGTGCAGATCACGCTTGTGAGGTGATTGTTTTTGTGTTGTTGTCTCACTCTGTTTATGTAGGATTTGTATGAAATGGGTATATTTTCTTGATATATTATGAGATAGTGATAATTAGTCTTGCGGCGTTTTTCTTTTTCTTTTGGTATATCGATAATTTGACTAAAATGGGCTTATGGGTTAAGCATAAAATAGTTAAAACATACTTTTATTACAGATCTTCTTTCTTCCTTTAAACAAAAATTTTTTTATATACCATCATGGAGTACAATGTAACATACAGTTGTCATATTATCGTAATACCGAAGTAAGAAAGCGAGTGTTGGGGTGAAGGTAAAGAAAGGAATGCTCCGGTGGTTCGGGCATGTGGAAAGAATGCATGATGAAAGAATGACTAAACAGATATACAATGCAAAAGTGGATGGATGCAGAAGTCGTGGAAGGCCGCATTACACCTTCCACGATCAAATTGATCTTGTACTACCACGCCATTTAGGCTTATTCTTACACACCTCACTTGCTTCTTTCACATTCATAACTCTTGTCATGCACGCTCGTCTGTTCTTAAGGCTCCTGACATCACCTTTATTATCCTAGTCGGTAATAAACTCGACTGTCAGCATCATGCATACCGAAATTTCTAAGTACTTCCTTTATCATAAAGATGACTCAATATCCCAAGATAAGAGTAAAATAAGTAAAAAAATACAACAAAAGACGTCAGACAAATTTAACAGACATCTCTCCATTTAACGACAGCTCTCTATAACGCCATAATGAGCACAGCCTCTTCAGTGTCCTTATATGGAGTTTACGCTGTATGTTAAAACTGTTGCCAATGGAGTATTAGTAATTGCTGTTTAATAACTTTATTCAAGATCGTTGTGAACCGGAGACAACGTTAAGAGACCTCGCAAGTGATATAGGGAAACCGGCCATTCCTGGTGGTGATGTCAGGAGCCTTAAGAACCGACGAGCATGCATGACAAGAGTTATGAATGTGAAAGAAGCAAGTGAGGTGTGTAAGAATAAGCCTGAATGGCGCTCTATTGTTCGTGCCTACCCAGCAAGGGAACTGGCGTAAAGTTATTTATGTATGTATGTATATTTGTATATTATCATCATATTAGTCTCACAATGTTAGTTTCTGAAAAAAAAGCATTTATAATACACAGAGAGGTGGATGTGATATAAAGTAAAGATTTTGGCAAAGTACATACATACATAACTTCACGCCAGTTCCGTTGCGGGGTAGGCACTAACAACAGAGTGCCATTTAGGCTTATTCTTACACACCTCACTTGCCTCTTTGACATTCATAACTCTTGTCATGCAAGCTCGTCTGTTGCAAAGTAAGTTGTCTAAATAGTTATAGAATTTAAAAAAATATGAAAGTTTCATATGCACATATCACTATGTAGTTGCCTGGAAGAGATTGTTTTTAGCAATAAGGCTGGCCATTGTACTCTACCTTTTAGTAAGTAAGTTTATTGTGTATTTTTTACAAGGTTTTATTTGACTTGCAATGGATGTACCTATGCATGTATGTAAGTTCGGGTTGATTCTTGCAAATTAAATTTGACCAACTTCCCGGTTTCCGATTGAGCTGAAATTTTGCACACATATATATATCGTGTGACAATGCAATAATATGGTACCATGGAGCTGATCTGATGATGGAATCGGATCTCAAAAGCTTGTTTTTAAAAAGCTTATTTCTATGTAATGTTGGTGTAGAATAAAGAGTATTGTATTGTAATATATTGTACTGTATGTATTTGTGTGTAATCTTCAGATAGATTGATGCCAGCCGGATTGAAAGCACTCTGTGAGGCGTGCTCCAGACTGTACCCAGACCAGCCCAACCCTCTACAGGTCACCACTAGACTAAAATATTGGTATGTGTTGCTAGTAAATTAAAACATATTATATTACTAGCTGTCCCGGCAGACGTTGTTCTGCTCTGAAGAAATAAAATTTAGAACTCGATTCCAGCGCCACCTACTGGGGCCAAATGTAAGCTATCCTATCTTTCAAGTCGGATCAAACTGCACACGGTGTGCAAATTTGATAAAAATCAGTCAAGCAGTTTAGGAGTCCATCGCGGACAAACTATATATATATATATAAATGAATCGCTATTACCAAGGGGTCACGCCATGACGCGTGAACGGCGGGATCGATTTTGCTAATTCTTTTTTTGTTGTGTTTATTATTGTCAGGAGAAGATTCTTATGAAAGAAAAAATAAGAAAATTTAGGAATATTTAACCACCTTATAAAATTATTTCTAATCTAACCTTAGCGCTTTGGACAATATAAACTTTTTTAATGTAACCTTATGACGTTTGAATTGGAATTGACAGAATGCGTGCTGCAAATATCGTCAAAGAGGATGTAAAAAAACTGAATATCGTTTAAAACAGATGCTTCGGTCGGAGTTATTTTATTGATAAAATACATGTAAATTAATTAATTTAGCTTTAATCGGGTTCCAATATTTAGGAGATTTTTATGTGTTCAAGTGGGTCCCGGGATGGTATAGATTCAAATTTGAACCAGGTAGATGGCGCTGTAATCGGGTTCCAATATTTAGGTGAAATTATTTTTGTGTGTTCAAGTGGGTCCCGGGATGGTATAGATTCAAATTTGAACCAGGTAGATGGCGCTGTAATCGTGTTCCAATATTTAGGTGAAATTATTTTTGTGTGTTCAAGTGGGTCCCGGGATGGTTTCTTAACCATATAATCTTTTATAGATCTACCGGTAGGTGGCACTGCTAAAGTCCTAAACGGTGGGACCTATTTTGATGTTCTTTTTTTGTTTTTATTAAAGCGGATCCGAGAATGGTTTAAATTAACTATTGGTCCCGGTAAATGTCCCTGCAATCGGCTTTTAGATTTTTATTTCTAAGGGCATGACAACGTCTGCCGGATACAGCTGGTATTCAATAGATTTAGGAATTTTTATCCTTGCAGGAACGGAGAAAGAATACAATTACCTGTGTTGGGGCGACCTGTCGTAAGAGGCGACAGAACAACCCACAGCCAGGTGGTAGGGCATTTGCCCGACTGGATGGCTACCACCCCTGGTCTAAAGTATGTCGCCATAACAACCTTACGTTGTGTTCCGGCATTAGTGACCAGTTTCCAGTCCCCCTTAAGAGAGCAGTAGCGCAATTGTAGCACCTTTGGTGTTGCAAATGTCCATAGGCGATGGGAACCGCTTTCCATGAAGTGGGTCGTCTGCCTATCTGCTGAACTCTTGCAATAAAAATAAATGTATATTTTTTCCAAACAATCGTCGTCTCTAATCATTGATGATGATAATGTTCTGTATTTGCTTTCAGGCTTGGTGGGCATGACCCCTTGGACTACATCAGCATGTACTGGAACCCAGGGGTGCCTGATGAGAATGTACCCCCCCACTGGCACTACATCAGGTGGGTTTAGGAAATACCTTCCACAGAACGAGCCTTTTTTTTCAACTCTTTTAGGTGTTTTATGTTTTTTTGAAGCAGGCTAACAGGGAGACGGCCTACCTGATGGAAAGTGGTTACCGTCGCCAATGGATGTTTTATTAATCCTTATCTATTGTATTTTTTTTTTATCTGGTTGCTGTGGGTTCTAAGGTCTATTATATTTTTTCGTACACTGCTAATCTTTACAATACTATTTATCTATTTACTTATCTCTATTATGGTTATTTACATTTAAGCTTTTTTATTGCTAGAGTACAGTCAACAGGCTCATGTCCCATCTGATGGAAAGTAGTTACCACCATCTGTGTACATTGGCAACACCAAAGTTGTCATCCACTCAAATACACAAAAAATTAAATCATGAAAATCGATCCAATGATTTAGGAGAAATTCAGTAATAAAGATACGCCGTCGTTAGGCTTGAAACTGTTATCAATTACCTTTAAAAATACAAGTAATTACCGGTATTTTATATAAAATACTGCCATACCGGTATATTTTATACCGTTATACGTATCGGTAATTTTACATTATTTCACGCGACGTTGCCATTTTTAAGAATTGTTGTTGTATTATTATAGTATATTAGTATATATATATATATATATATATGTATATATATATATATATATATATATATATATATATATATATATATATATATATATATATATATATATATATATATATATGTATATATATATATATATATATATATATATATATACTGATATTAAATCCATCAGAACTGCAAACACTAGTCACAATGATGAAAGATGACTGTCAGGCGAGAGGCTTACATTTGAATGCGAAGAAAACGAAGGGTATGGTGTTTGAAAGAGAAGAAACCAGAACGAATGCAAGGATAATGGTTGATAATGTTATGCCGTAGCAAGTGAATGAGTTTATATATCTTGGATTAGCAGGGATGGAAGGTACACCGCTGATATAGAAAGAAGAGTGAATTTGGGGAATAGTGTGAATGGAGCGTTAGGTAAACTTCTAGGCGCTAAGAACCTCAGCCAGAAGGCTCAGCTCGCCATACACAACGCGGTGCTGGTACCTACGCTCACGTATGGAAGCGAGAGTTGGGTATGGAAGAGAAAGCATGAAAGTAGAGTAAACGCGGTCGAGATGCGAGCACTGCGCAAAATCTGCGGAGTGACGCTTGCGGACCGCGTTCGTAATACCGAAGTAAGAGAGTTGGTCTGAAAGAGAGTCGGGGTGAAGGTAAGGAAAGGAATGCTCCGGTGGTTCGGGCATGTGGAAAGAATGCATGATGAAAGAATAACAAAACAGATATACAATGCAAAACTGGATGGATGCAGTAGTCGTGGAAGGCCACGACACACCTTCAATGATCAAATTGGTCGTGTACTAGCAGAAGGTGATGTCAGGAGCCTTAAGAACAGACGAGCGTGCATGACAAGAGCTATGAATGTCAAAGAAGCGAGTGAGGTGTGTAAGAACAAGCCTGAATGGCGCTCTGCTGCTCGTGTCTACCCCGCAAGGGAACTGGCGTGAAGCTATGTATGTATGTATGGCTTTATTACGACTGAATGAATCTAAATATTACGTGCGCTCTTAGCACAGTGCTGTATGATAATCTTTGCGAGTGAAAGAGAGCGACGATGGTAACAAAACAGTTAAACGATAAAATTACCGATAAAGATAGTATTAACGTTATATTACATTACTGTAAATGCCATATACATACATCGTGTTTAATATAGCTATAGTCTTAGATTATAATAATAATCTTATACTAATATATAAAGCTGAACAGTTTGTTTGTTTAAACGCTAGCGCGTTATCTCAGGTGCTACGGGTCTGATTTGAAAAATTCTTTCTCTTGGAATCTCCAACAAACAGTATTTATTTATTTCGTGTGGCATATAGTACTGGCCACCAAATACACTAAATGTTTGAATTTAGAACATAGATTTTCTTTTGTTTTATCTGTATTTTTTTCCCTCCATTGATATTAAAATCGTCATTGTATTACGCACGTGTAGTTTTCATTTATAATTAAAATATTTACAGTCCACAACAAATTCATATTTAAAGAAGTGTTTAACACTTTCAGTGTTGGATAGCCCATTTATCGAGGCAGGCTATAGGCTATACATCATCACGCTAACACCAATAGGAGCGGAGCAGCAATGAAAAATGTTTCAAAATCGGGGGGGGGGCTTTGAAAACAAATTCCACGCGGACGGCGTCGCGGGCACAGCTAGTATTAATATAAATTGAGATATATGTGTACTTGCTGGCCCGGATCAGCCCGCCCGCGGTTAGGACGGTAGGCTGGCAGGCACGGACAGACAGACACAGACGGCGGCGTCTCGGGCGCCGCCAATCAAGATCTCTCCACGTCCCTGCGAGGGACGTTAGGAGACATAGCCCCCCCACAGGATAGACTAGGCGTGTTGCTGGGAAGTTTCTTTCGCCGTTTCTTCTCTCCCAGCCATAACACGTTGCGAAACGGCAGTAAGATAGCGTAGGCCGCCGCGAACCACCGATCCCGGCCCGCCGGGATCCTTCCCCTTGAGCTTTATATTACCCGTCGCCCGTTCTCAATTAGTGCTTTGTGTCGCCCTGTGGTGGGCATCATTAAATTCATCCCCCTCTCACGGCAACAGTCCAGCCGAGGTAAAACTCCTTAGGGAGCTCCCTCGAGCAAGTTGCCCCCCTGGGCTCGAGCGCCTTCGCTTCGCGAAAGCACTCGCCCCAATAACCCCGGTAAAGTTGTAAGGTCTTCGGACCAACAACATAAAGTCAAGTCCAAAAAAAATAAAAAATATGTGTATTAAAACACTGTGCGTATTTGATTACTGTACTATGTATGTAGTTTCTCCTACTTATTATTATTATTGTGTATAATGTTTTCATGTATTTTATAACCTTTTATTTAACTTGCAATGTATGTATGTAAGTTCGGGTGGAATCTTGCAAATTAAATTTGACCAACTTCCCGGTTTCCGATTGAGCTGAAATTTTGCACGCATATGAATATCGCATGACAATGCAATAATATGGTGCCATGGAGCTGATCTGATGATGGAGTCGGAAGGTGGTCATAGGAATTGTACTAAACACGATAGACCCGTCGTGTTTGGGCTAGTTTCACTTGTCTTGGCTATCACTCTGCGACTACATGATATCCAGGATCTCAAAAGCTTGTATTTAAAAACTTTTTTAAAAAAGCTTATTTCGATTTAAATTTTGCTATAACTAAATTAATAATCTTATGTGGGTCTCAAATTGATATGTGTAGATTAGGAGGTAGGCACTGAAAGTCAGTGCTGTGGCGGGATATCTTCCGACACAGCAATATACTGACTGCCAGTCTCGTTTGTCGAGTAACGGCATTTACAAACATATTGTGTCGTCTAAAATTTATAATTTGTGTCGCATTTAGCAAATGAACGGTTTCTTTCTTTTTATATTTTTTACCGTTAGAAATGACGGTAACTTTAACGGCACTGTAAAAGAATTATCATCCTATTATGATAATTCTTTTACAGTGCAGGCTGTCAAACTATGGAATATGCTACCTCTTACTGTCAGAGAGGCCAAATCCTTACCAACATTTAGAAATTTACTCAGAAAACACTATTTGTCCATAAATAGCCATGTCTGATTAACACAATATAATCATGCTAATACATTTATTATATAATATATGTATTTTGTAATATATTATTGTATATGTATATATTTGTATATTTATTTAATTATAGCCTATACAAATTAATATTAATTAAAAATCTAAAATATCCTATAAATAAACCTAACTTAAAAATATATATACAATAGTAAAAAAAAAAAAAAAAAAAAAACAATATTAAATAATATTTTCTTAAGTTTTCGCGACTTGTATACATAATAAAACTACGTTTTAACGGTTTTAAGCGCGGTAATTTTATTTGATTTTGGTTTTTCCGACGTTTCGGCCACTTTTCAGTGGCCGTGATCACGGAAGACAAAGATGTCAAGTGTCAACGAGTATTGTTAAAGTTTTATTTAGCCTTTTATTTACCCAAATTTCAATAGAGAAGATGGTTGGCAAGTACCACCTGTTTGGGATCCAATTATCAAAACTATTAAGACCCAAACCCAGCAAAAACCAGCTGCCAGACCTCAAGACACTGTGAGCTCTTTCTGCGTACAACGGAACACAAACCAACTTGACTGATAATTACTTTTATTTTTCCTTCCACCCATTTTAATATTATATAAAATTATTAGAGCTAGGCATGTTTGCTGAAGAGTTTCTTGCGCCGCTTCTTCTCTTCAAGCCATAACATGTTGCGAAGCGGTAGTAAATTAGATTAGGCTCCCATAGATTAAATAATAACCATAAACAAAATTAAAAATTAAATAATTAAAATTAATAAGTTGGCGGTAGGCTAAATAAAACTTTAACAATACTCGTTGACACTTGACATCTTTGTCTTCCGTGATCACGGCCACTGAAAAGTGGCCGAAACGTCGGAAAAACCAAAATCAAATAAAATTACCGCGCTTAAAACCGTTAAAACGTAGTTTTATTAACAATATTAAAATAAAACCTATATTAAAGCCCGTCCAGCCCCACCAGACCACTGTCGCTGGGCATTGTACCTAGAAGGCTGGCAGCATTACCTCGCTGGATACAAAGGCTAATCCTTTGAGCGAGGTAAGCTCCAGCCTTCCGGTCTCCTGTTTTGTCCATTAGGCGTTTTTTAATTATTTTAAATAATTTGTGGGCACTTGGCCCCCATGGGCCCAAAGTCTCCACCCCAAACGGCTCAAATATGTAACCTGTTCCAAGGGTTACATACATTTGTATATTATATTTATGACTATGTATATATGTATGTATTTGTATATTTATTTGTTAAATTAGTTTGAGTATTTATGTGTCCCTTGCCTTTCTCCTGCACCACCTACATCGCCTGATTCAAATTTGTTTTTGATTTAAGTTGCCTGGAAGAGATCGCTTTGAGCGATAAGGCCGCCTATTGTATCGCCTAGAAAATATTGTAAATATGGTCTGTTTTTGTAATTGTATGTTTTGGTGTGCAATAAAGAGTTATCTCTCTCTCTCTCTAACTTTTATAACGATGTTTATTTTTTACCGTTTTCCGAAATTAGCATAAATAAAGATACCGCATAAAGGCTCGATATGTGAAATTGTTGTATTATCATTTGTCTTTAGTTTCGGCATGTCAGACCTTCATGGGGATGGCCGCGTGCATCCTCCCCCCTCGCAGGTGTTATGCTCGTCCCCCTGCCCCCCGCCTTCGGGCTTTGGCATTGAGCTGACCTTCAGGCTGAGCTGCGACGAAGCTCAGCCCCCGCTATGGCCGGCGGCGCTCCTGCAGGCCTTGGCGAGATATGTATTCACCACAGGTAAGGGCCCATCCGCGAATTACGTTACACCAATTTCATGATGAATTTCCATCAAGTTGTAAGGCTGTGAAAGTTGGGTCTGGCAGATGAAGCATGAAAGTAGGATAAACGCAGTTGAAATGAGAGCTTTGAGAAGTATATGTGCGGTTAGATTGTATGATATTATAAGGAATATTTTGATCCGTGCAGGAACGGAGAAAGAATACAATTTCCTGCGTTGTGGCGGCCCGACTGGATGGCTACCACCCCTGGTGTAAAGTATGTCGTCATAACAACCTTGAGTTGTGTTCCGGCATTAGTGATCAGCTTCCAGTCTCCCTTAAGAGAGCAGCAGCGCATTTGTAGCACCTTTGGTGTTGCAAATGTCCATAGGCGATGGTAACCGCTTTCCATCAAGTAAAAGAACAGTGTGATAAGGGAACATTGTGGATTGAAAGATGTAATAACAAGAGTTGAAAGAAGAATGTTAAGGTGGTTTGGGCTGGGCTGGGAATGTTTAGGAATTGGTATGCATGATGCCGACAGTCGAATTTATTACGGGCTAGGATAATACATACATACATACATACATAACTTCACGCCAGTTCCCTTGCGGGGTAGGCACGAACAACAGAGTGCCATTTAGGATAATAAAGCTATAAAAGAACGTACACAGCTATTACTAACTTTGGCAACTTAAAAAGTACTTTTTATTACTTAACTAGCTGACCCGGCAAACTTCGTGCCGCCTCAGAATCAATAAATAAAAAAAACGTTGATTTCTGAACGACGGGACGAACATCAAACGTTTGACATTCAAAACCAAAAAAAATTGAAAAAATTATCACTTTTTTTTTTTTAAGTCGTGGTAGCGTAATGGCTAGCGCACGCGTCCCAGACTCGGAGGGCGCGGGTTCGATCCTGGCCGGAACGCATGCACCTCTTAGTCGGTTTTCTGATCTAATGTGCATATTGTTACAATTACCATGTGCTAACAACGGTGAAGGAAAACATCGTGATGCCACCTTCACATCGAGATAACCGATGTGTCAAACCTGCCAAGCCGCCTTGGACTAGCGTGGCGGGTATACTGTCTGTTCCCCCTATAATGGGAGGCCCGAGCTCAGCAGTGGGACATTAATGGGCTGATATTATTTATATATTTAAATTTAATTTGATTACTGAACGACTTTTAAATTTAATTGATTTCTAAACGACGGGACGAACATCAAATGTTTGACAGGTAGGAATAGTTTCTAAGGGAAAGCGAAATTGCTGTTTTTACTATATTCCAAGCATTTCTTTCATATTTACTCACCTTTCAAACCTTTCCTGGACTTCCGCAAATAATTCAAAAGAAAAATTAGCCAAATCAGCCGTTCTACAGTTTAAGCGAGACTAACGAACATCAATTGTTTTTTATAAATATAGATTTTTGTCGTTATTGGGAGTGGGTGTAATGCTCTATATAGAGTGTATCATTGCATGGAAGACAAGCAAAACCAACCAAAGCCAAGTGATTTCGACGCTTAAAGGAGTTTGTCGTCAAATCGAGTGACGTTACATGGAGTTCACGCTGTATTTTTTATAAATCTTAATATATATAAATTACGTGTCACGTTGTTTGTCCGCGATGGACTCCTAAACTGCTTGACCGATTTTAATCAAACTTGCACACCGTGTGCAGTTTGATCCGACTTGAAAGATAGGATAGCTTACATTTGGACCCGGTAGGTGGCGCTGGAATCGGGTTCTAAATTTAATCTCTTCAGAGCAGGACAACATATATATATATATAAAGCTTAACTTAAAACCGGTAAAACTTAGGTTTATTAAATAATAAAAGTAGCTATTAAGTATCAAAATTGCTCATGACATAATATTAGACTTGCTAGAGCCTAAAGATTAAAAAAAAAAAATACTTTTGAACCAAAATCCATATCAGTCCGTGAAGACAAAACCTTACATGCTTTTTATCCGTGCAGGAACGGAGAAAAAATACAATTTCTTGCGTTGGGGCGGCCTGTCGTAAGAGGCGACAAAACAACCCACAGCCAGGTGGTAGAGTATTTGCTCGACTGGATAGCGACCACCCCTGGTCTAGAGTATGCCGCCATAACAACCTTGTGTTGTGTTCCGGCATTAGTGACAAGGTTCCAGTCTCCTTTAAGAGAGCAGCAGCGCATTTGTAGCACCTTTGTTGTTGCAAATGTCCATAGGCGATGGTAACCGCTTTCCATCTAGTGGGCCGTCTGCCTGTCTGCTGAACTCCTGCAATAAAAAAAAAAAAAAAAACACGAACATAAAATAATAATAATGAATAAATAAGCATAAAATAATAGTGACTTATTTTGTGCTTTTAACAACAGAGTCTAAAACTCTAGAGTCTACAAGAATAGAGTTTAGTTTTTGTGAAAGTGGCGCCCCTATCTATAAGAACGTCGTCTTTCTAAACATTATGGTCAGGTTATAGGTTGTTTTTTTTTTATAAAGTTTTATATAAAAGGTGTATTTCAGGCAATAAGTTTCTGGCGGGTGATCATGTATCATGGCACCGCGCCTTGGATGGGTCCGGAAAGCAGTCCAGGGTCAGGCACCTGCTGGTCTCCGAAGACCCCCAGCTTAAGACCATAAGGACTCCGCACGGCGCCGTCACTTTCCTTCAGGTGAACTAAATTTTTTTTTAATATTGAAAGTATTTTTTCATTAATCTGGATTTTTTAAGAATTTTCCACTTTATAGTAATAAAGCTAAAGGGATACAAGTTTTTGGACTTTCAGATCTAATATCATCATTAAAAGTTCTAATTTTTTTTTAGTTTCAAATTGCAAATTCAAAAGTTTTATTCAAAGTAAGTTTCACTGGAGAACAGTTTTCTACGTACACCGCTTCGCAACGTGTTGTTGATAAGCAGAAGAAGCGGTAAAGAACTCCCCAGCAATATGTCTAGCTAAAAATTGGTGTTCATTCTTTTTTTATTTTATTTTATTGTCGGAGTACAGCAGACAGTATGACGTCCCAACTGTGATGGAAAGTGGTTACCGTCGCCTATGAACATTTGCAACACTGAAGGTGCTACCAATGTGCTGCCGGACAACAAAATATTTTATTCAGTTTGCAACTATACAATAAGTAACAAGAAAAAACTATAATAATTCACAAGCACATATGCCATAATGGCGAACCACAGCATACTGAATTATTTTTAGAAACAAAACGTCTAACTCGCGATTTGTGTTTTGTTGATTTCTTATTAAAATTTGTATTTTTAATTTTGCAATCTTACCGCATATTTTGAAACAAAAGCCGGTGCCCGATCGGGTTATGAGTTGCTACTTCATCCAATACGCGTGGAAAGCTGCCGAGCGTAAGAGATAGTTATAACTAGAATATGCCCGCGACTTCGTCCACGCTTGACTTGGAATTCCCACGGGTTTCCCAGGACATAAAGTACTGCAGAATTTGAAAAAGAATGTAAGCCATCATTTTAGGGAAAACGGTGTCGGAATAACCTATTTTTTATTTACCCGAAAAACTAAAAACCGCTCGCAGGTAAATTCCTGGGATAAAAAAAAAACAGACATTTTATTATATAAAATTTGCTATCGATCAGTGAAAAGTACGCATTGGAATTAGATTCTTTCAATCTGGCCATTTTAAATCATTCCCAGAAAAATTGACGCGGGATTCCCTGGATAAAAAGTAGCGCAGATTTTAAGTCTAAAAATTTGCTGTCGATCAGCGAAAACCGCATTGAAATCGGCCCAGTAGTTTTTATGTGAATTCCGAAGAAACAGACAAGAAATCTAAAATGCATCGTGTTCTCTATCGTTTATATAGTCTATTTCAGTTGTTTTTTTTGACATAGGTTCAATATACAGACACTTCATGATAATAATTTTATAATATTGTAGATATATGCACGAATAAAAAAGGTAAGCGCCAAATTCATGTTTGAACAGAACGCGTCGACGAATGAATGGCGCTTTCGACCTTTTGGTCGTCAGTTTCTTAAATGGCTATGGGGAATCGAGTTTTATGAAGTTCACGCCATTGCTGGCTGGTGATGCACTCGACATATTGGCCGATGATGCACTCGACATATTGGCCGCTGATGCACTCGACATATTGGCCGCTGATGCACTCGACATATTGGCCGCTGATGCACTCGACATATTGGCCGCTGATGCACTCGACATATTGGCCGCTGATGCACTCGACATATGGGCCGCTGATGCACTCGACATATTGGCCGCTGATGCACTCGACATATTGGCCGCTGATGCACTCGACATATTGGCCGCTGATGCACTCGACATATTGGCCGCTGATGCACTCGACATATTGGCCGCTGATGCACTCGACATATTGGCCGATGATGCACTCGACATATTGGCCG
Source organism: Dendrolimus kikuchii (assembly GCA_019925095.2). Classification (NCBI taxonomy): domain Eukaryota; kingdom Metazoa; phylum Arthropoda; class Insecta; order Lepidoptera; family Lasiocampidae; genus Dendrolimus; species Dendrolimus kikuchii. The sequence continues at coordinate 626,334 of CM034415.1, read as the reverse complement.
GTGATGCACTCGACATATTAGCCGGAGATGCACTTGACATATTGGCCGGTGATGCACTCGAGCGTCTGGTAGCTATAACCTCTTCCTGAGCTTCCATTATGATATTAAACACTTCTCGTTGCACTCGCAATTGAAGCCTCTCTGGAAGTTTGTTTGTAGTTAGCAGCATACTCATAAAAAACTTTCCTATTGCAGTATTTTCGACAATACTCGTATCTTCAGAAGTACTACTAAGTGCTTGCCTTCTCAGCGAGTCTCGTTCGGCGGTTCTTATCTTAAGTATTCTTTGTTCTTTTTGATTCGGTGATGTTAAATTAGGCTTTTTGTTAGGAGGAACAAAGTTATCAACTCTCTGATGTTGTTCGGTTTCGTATGAGTCTTCTTTAAGTGGTGTTACATCTCTGTTTTGTTGGTTTAAATCTTGCTTATCTGCATTTGTTGATCTGGCCCGATTCTGCATTGTTGCTAGCAAAAATTCCATATTTTTTTCATATTTCCACAGATTTTTTGGATTGGCGGCCTGTCCAGTTTTTTTTCTAGATACTGCTTGCCGATGTCCATCGCGAAGCTTACGCCACAAATTTTTGGCTTCTTTGACTGAAACAAATATTTTTATTTTGTAAATTGATGTTATATATAACGGAAGAGGAATCACTGTAGTGTTTATAAAAAGTGTGACGTCAGCGTTGCTGACGGCGATCACGATTGTTGGCTTCTTGGTGACGACACATATTTGAGTCCTCGAAATAAAATTACAAGAGTACTCGGTATCGTTTATTCCAAGAGCGTTATGACTTCCCAGAGAGGTCCGTCCCGTACGACGGCTCGAACGATAATGACCGAGTTTTTTTTTTATTGGACTTGACTTTATGTTGTTGGTCCGAAGACCTTACAACTTTACCGAAGTTTTTGGGGAGAGTGCCTTCGCAAAGCGAGGGACTTGCTCGAGGGAGCTCCCTAAGGACTTTTACCTCGGCTGGACTGTTGCCATGAGAGGGGGATGAAATTAATGATGCCCACCATAGAGCGACACAAAGCACTAATTGAGAACGGGCGACGGGTAATATAAAGCCCGAGGGGAAGGATCCCGGCGGGCCGGGATCGGCGGTTCGCGGCGGCCTACGCTATCTTACTGCCGTTTCGTAACGTGTTATGGCTGGGAGAGAAGAAACGGCGAAAGAAACTTCCCAGAAACACGCCTGGTCTATCCTGTGGGGGCTATGTCTCCTAGCGTCCCTCGCAGGGACGTGGAGAGATCTTGATTGGCGGCGCCTGAGACGCCGCCGTCTGTCTGTCTGTCCGTGCCTGCCAGCCTGCCGTCCTAACCGCGGGCGGGCTGATCCGGGCCAGCCGTTTTGTGATAACGTCGACCCTGTCCGTGAGGACGTTACGCGGTAGTCGCACGAGAGCCTTTCGCCGAGGCTTATAATCGGACGCGGACACGACGAGCGGATTTCGATGGTGCGGCGCGAGATCGAAATACTTACGCGAGAGCGACGTAATGTAGTTTTTGATGGAGGGAAGCTCCAGATCGCGGTGGAGGTCGACGTTACGCGTATAGAGGGGAGCACCGACGGCTCTGCGCATGAATTTATTCTGCACGATTTGCAGTTTATCTAAAAGGGCAGGCTTGGCATGGCCGAATACCACACTCGCGTATGTCATGATCGAGAGGATGCATGTTTTATACAGAGTAAGCTTGTGTCTGAGGGACATTTTGCTTCGTTTGTCTATCATGGGTGCTAAACGACCCATCACAAATCGCGCTCTATTTCGGACTACAGTGATATGCTCGTTGAAGCGCAAGTTCTGATCTAGGGTGACACCAAGGTATTTGGTGTACTTTGCCCAGGGGATTTGTTGGTCGTAGAGCGAAATGGTTTTTAGGCGAAGGCTAGCGCGTTTGGGGGAGCGAAGCGTGCCCGGGGAAAAGAACATTGCTGCACTTTTCTCCGGGTTTACCTCTATCCTCCATTTGCGAAACCATTCGCCTAGCTCTGTGACAGCTGCCTGCAGCCCGACGCAAGCCATTTGTCGGTTGTGATGTATAGAGTGCGGTGTCATCCGCGAAGAGGGCCAACTCCACATCTGGAGTTTTTGGGATGTCGCTGGTGTACAGCGTGAAGAGTAGTGGCGACAGGGCCGAGCCCTGTGGTACACCGGCTGTGAGTGGGTGCGTGCCAATACAACGGAGCGGTCCGTTTTTATACCCTAAACGTAGTGAAAGGTGGGCGGGGCGACGACGCCGCGCACGTGTACAGAGCACGTGCCGCTAGCGAACGCTACCGCCGTACTTGCAAAAAGAAGTCAACTACCGCCATTATGGCTTATAATATATATTACTATTTATTAATTATTAAACTAAATTATTGTACGAGTGCTGGTTTAGCAACTACCGTCTTTTGTTGTCCTTCGTGTGCAAGGCAGCTGATGGGGTCACTGCCTAAGCAACGAGTAACAGCCTCTACAGCTTTTCAAGTGGTTGCTGTAGATTTCGCTGGGCCGATACAAGTTAAAAACTCGAGAATCAGGCGAGCATTGCTCACGAAAGGTTATATTTGTGTTTTGTCTGTGGACTGTACATCCATAGGTCGCTGGTTCATATCCGGCTCGAAGGACCAACATGCGCGCAGCTCGTCGCGCCTGTAATATATATATATTTGTGGTGCACGCTGATGGTGGTGGTTCTAGGATACCCAGATTGAAGTATTCGTGGAAGTTAAGCACTGCTAGATGGTGAAAACTTGTAATAATAAACTTTACATATGAGAGCGCCTGCCTTCGGCTACAACCCAAAAGGAAGAAGAACAAAAATGCAACTACAATGCTGCTTATATAAAATATTTTTCAACACACTTGCTCATAAAGTGGCTCTATGGTCACCGCAATTAGGCACAGAATGACACCCATAATCAAACTGTGACTAAAAAACATTATAACTCACTAGTGAGTTATAGATTTTTTTTTAATTTTTTTATTGGTTTAGTTGCTTTGTTCTTAAAAAAGATTTATTAAAAAAAAAAGATCGTGTTCTGTAGAACAAATAAATTAATGTTCCTATTGCTTGCTCATTTCATGCAACTTCTTATTTAAATAGATAATTTTAACTCGTTCGTGTTTAATAAATAAAACTTTCACTCATATATAACTTTTTTTATCTACTAAATAAAATGAGTTTTTGTTGTTATTTTATTCACAAGTGTGTTGAAAAACGTATGATACACGTGTGTATTGATGATTACCGTCCTCGGCTCTCTTAAGACCCTCGCCTACGGCTCGAGTCTCAATGGCGCCTCGGCGGTAATCACCAATGTTACACACTAGTACCATAATGTACTATTATGTTGGTGTTGCCAACACTTCCTATACTCCATCCAAAGGATGTCTGGAAGAAATCGCTTCTAGCGATAAGACCGCCCATTGTACTATTACGATTGTATGTACGAATTTATTTTGTAACATTATAAAAAAAAACAAGTATATTCTATTCTATTCTGTACTTCCTGCGGCCGGGCGGCCTGTCGTAAGAGGCGACTTAACAACCCACAGCCAGGTGGTAGGGCATTCGCCCGACTGGATGGCTACCACCGCTGGTCTAAAGTATGTCGCCATAACAACTTTGAGTTGTGTTCCGGCATTAGTGACCAGGTTCCAGTTTCCCTTAAGAGAGCAGTAGCGCATTTGCAGCAACTTGGTGTTGCAAATGTCCATAGGCGATGTTAACCGCTTTCCATCAAGTGGGCCGTCTGCCTGTCTGCTGATCTCCTGCAATAAAAAATAAAAAAAAAACTTAAATGAAAAACACTCACCATCCGGCAAATCACACTCTTTTATTACCTCCCTCCAGGCTGCTTCTTTTACAACATTAAGTTTGTACTCTTCTACGTTCGTATTCCATATACAGGGATATTTCCGCACGCTCTCGATTAGACGCTCCATAGCAGCACGCGCACGTCATCCGGACGTGAACGACATTGAAGGAATGAGCGAGCTAGACGAAGCGAGCGGCGAGCCGGATTGGTGGGGCGCTTCGCTTTGCAGATGTTATCTGCAGATGTACACTGTCAGACACATAAACTGCATCAAAATTTAGGATCACTTTTAAATGAATATTTTTAATAAGTATTCAAATTTTTTAGATTTACGTAAATGAAGAAGTAAAGACTGGCCATTAATAATTAAAAATAAAAACTATTTATTTACTTACAAACATCGCTATTATTACAGTTGTCACCAATACGATAGCGTGGTACACATAATCTATATATATAAAAGATAGTCGTGTTAGTTACACTATTTGTAACTCAAGAACGGCTGCACCGATTTGGATGAAAGTTGGTGGGGAGGTAGCTTAGAACCAGGAGATGGACATAGGATACTTTTTATCCCGTTGGAATCGGTAGGTGGCGCTTGAGATCGGGTTCTAGAATCCTCCTAATCACCTGGACCGATTTTGTTGATTTTGTTTTTGTGTGTTTCAGTGGGTCCCCGGATGGTTTAAATCCACAATTGAAACCGGTAGGTGGCGCTGGGATCGGATCCTAGACTTTTATTTTTTCAGAGCAAGACAACGTCTGCCGGGGCCGCTAGTACATTATATATACATATTCAGTCGTCATAATGTATGTAATATAATATACAGTTGTTGTGAATTCAGTCACAGAAAAAATAAATATGTCAATTTTTTGACATGTCTTGTTCAATGTCCGCAAGGCCTATGTCATCGGCGCCTTATTAAGTAAGTTGGTCCTGCCGTATGGTACTACGAACATTGTTGGCTGCCTACGTCTCATCACAAAATTCGCTGGAAAAGATGGAGCTGCAGCAAAACTAGTAATTATCGCCAGGAAAAGACAATTTATTTGTGGTCTCGGATTTACGTGTTATTAGGGTAAAGTTTTAAATTGATTGTTATTGATCATCATTTGCTGATTGAATTATTGTTACCAATAGAATTGTTAGGCAGTCTTTTTAACTCAACAAGAGTTTCGATACAATAATATGGATACTACGTCCGAACAAGCCGCAAAAGTTGTGGCATTGGTGCGGCAAGGCTTGGACCAACGAACGATTGTTAGAAAATTAATTTTCAACCAGAACGGTTTATATACAGAAGGTTTGTAGAGACAGGATAAAAGAAGTCGTGGTACCGGCAAACTCGGGTAACCACCCGTCGTGACGACCGATATATTGTGTCAACTTCCTTGCGAAACCATTTCTTCACGTCAGTTAATATCGAAATAGAGCTGAATTAAGTGCGTGAAGTAAATGTGAATACACGAAAAATAAGTATGTGACCAAAAAGAAGGGGCTCACACCCCTTTTAGACCGAATGGGACAATATTTCGCTATAAAACTGTTTAATAACTCTAATCAGGTCTATGCGGAACCGCTTAGAATCAGCAATAAGGGCAAGGACACCTTATTAAAAGAAAGAAAGCCGTGCTTAAACTTTTTTCATTTCTTAAAACCGACTCGTCAATTATCCCTTAAGACAATTATCGATATACCAAAAAGCCCCCAAGACTAACACTATCACTATCTCATAATATACCAAGAAAATATACTCATTTCATACAAATCATACAACTCCTATATAAACAGAGTGAGACAACAACACTATTAACGATCACGTGCACAAACGCGATCTGCACTCTCATCGCGGACACGTATGTGCTAATACTGAGCTAAAGGTTTAAAATTTAAATTTTGTATAAAAAGTTCGCATACCTGTTTAAAATATTTATTTCAAAGTCGTCTTGTAGTTTGATGCAGTTTATGTGTCCGACAGTGTATTTGTATAAGCAGATAATATTGTCGCTATCTTAATATATCGGTCGGTGCCTACAGATACCTTTACGATAATATATATTATCTGCGCCGTGTGTGCCAGGTCATTGAATTATATATATGTATATGTGTTGCTGGGGAGTTCCTTGCCGCTTCTTCTCCTCAACAGCTATAACACGTTGCGAAGCGGTGTACATAGAATAGGAAGTAAAATTAAATCTTAATATATATAAATTACGTGTCACGTCGTTTGTCCGCGATGGACTCGTGAACTACTTGACCGATTTTAATCAAATTTGCAAACACCGTGTGCAGTTTGATCCGACTTGAATGATAGGATAGCTTACATTTGGACCCGGTAGGTGGCGCTGGAATCGGGTTCTAAATTTTATTTCTTCAGGGCAGAACAACGTCTGCCGGGACAGCTAGTAACTTATATATATATAAACTAGCGGCCCCGGCAGACGTTGTCCTGCTCTGAAAAAAGAAATCTAGGACCCGATCCCAGCGCCACCTACCGGTTCCAATTGTGGATTTAAACCATCCGGGAACCCACTCAAACACACATAAACAAAATCACTAAAATCGCTCCAGGTTATTAGGAGGATTCTAGAACCCGATCTCAGCGCCACCTGTCGGTTCTAATGGCGAATCTAAACCATCCGGGAACCCACTCAAACACACAAAAACAAAATCACCAAAATCGCTCCAGGTGATTAGGAGGATTCTAGAACCCGATCTCAGCGCCACCTACCGGTTCCAATTGCGAATCTAAACCATCCGGGAACCCACTCAACACACACAAAAACAAAATCACCAAAATCGCTCCACGTGATTAGGAGGATTCTAGAACCCGATCTCAGCGCCACCTACCGGTTCTAATTGCGAATCTAAACCATCCGGGAACCCACTCAAACACACAAAAACAAAATCACCAAAATCGGTGCAAGTGATTAGGAGGATTCTAGAACCCGATCTCAGCGCCACCTACCGGTTCCAATTGTGGATTTAAACATTCGGGAACCCACTCAAACACACAAAAACAAAAGTACCTATATCGCTCCAGGTGATTAGGAGGATTCTAGAACCCGATCTCAGCGCCACCTACCGGTTCCAATTGTGGATTTAAACCATCCGGGAACCCACTCAAACACACAAAAACAAAAGTACCTATATCACTCCAGATTATTAGGAGGATTCTAGAACCCGATCTCAGCGCCACCTACCGGTTCCAATTGTAGATTTAAACCATCCGGGAACCCACTCAAACCCACAAAAACAAAATCACCAAAATCGGTCCAGGTTATTAAGAGGATTCTAGAACCCGATCTCAGCGCCACCTACCGGTTCCAACGGGATAAAAAGTTTTAAATATAGAGAAGTTATCATTTATGTTTAAAAAAAAATGAATAATAGTTTCCAGTAAACAAAGTTAAGCTTCAGGAAAATACTACGCTGTTTTAAAGTTAATGAACCAATATATCATCCGTGCAGGAACGGAGAAAGAATACAATTTCCTGCGTTGGGGCGGCCTGTCGTAAGAGGCGACTAAACAACGCACAGCCAGGTGGTAGGGCATTTGCCCGAATGGATGGCTACCAGCCCTGGTCTAGAGCATGTCGCCATAACAACCTTGAGTTGTGTTTCGGCATTAGTGACCAGGTTCCAGTCTCCCTTAAGAGAGCAGCAGCGCATTTTTAGCAACTTTGGTGTTGCAAATGCCATCATGTGGGCCGTCTGCCTGTCTTCTGAGCTCCAGCAATAAAGTCTTCGACAGTGATACATTTTCATATAGTTCTAATTTTCAGATGGTTGGTTGCACTGGAAGGGAACTGAGGGCAGCGCAACGAGGTTCCGGGTTCGATGTCTTGAAATTAATCGGGGAAGATCCCAAGTAAGTTGTAACTATACCGTGTTCAGGGAACGGTGAGACAAGTTGTAAACAAACCATAGATAAGCTTTTTTTAAAAGGTTTTTAAATGCAAGCTTTTGAGATCCTGGATATCATGTAGCAGCATAGTGCTAGCCAAGACGAGTAAAACGAGCCCAAACACGACGGGTCTATCTTGTTTAGTTCAGGAGTTCCTATGGCCACCTTCCGACTCCATCATCAGATCAGCTCCATGGTACCGTATTATTGCATTGTCACGCGATATACATGTGCGTGCAAAATTTCAGCTCAATCGGAAACCGGGAAGTTGGTCAAATTTAACTTGCAAGATTCCACCCGAACTTACATACATACATACATAACTTCACGCCACTTCCCTTGAGGGGTAGGCACGAACAACAGAGCGCCATTCAGGCTTATTCTTACACACCTCACTCGCTTCATAGCTCTTGTCATGCACGCTCGTCTGTTCTTAAGGCTCCCGACATCACCTTCTGCTAGTGCACGATCAATCTGATCATGGAAGGTGTGTCGTGGCCTTCCACGACTTCTGCATCCATCCACTTTTGCATTGTATATCCGTTTAGTCATTCTTTCATCATGCATTCTTTCCACATTATCTAATTGTTTTAATTTAAAACTATATATTGTTGCATGCCGACAAGAATAAGATAGATGAAGATTAGAATAAGAATAATAATAATAATTAGAATAATAATAATAATTAGAATAAGCCTAAATGGCACTCTGTTGCTCGTGCCTACCCCGCAAGGGAACTGGCGTGAAGTTATGTATGTATGTGTGTATGCCGACAAAAAGTGAATGCACATCTGCCTGCCATAGACCTGGTTTATTACCTTTCCCGCATTTGGACTTCTTTTGTTTATTTTGTGTTTAAAGTTTGTAATTATTTTTCTATCCGTTCAGGAATGGAAAAAGAATACAATTTCCTGCGTTGGGGCGGCCAGTCGTAAGAGGCGACTTAACAACCCACAGCCGGGTGGTAGGACATTTGCCCGACTGGATGGCTACCACCCCTGGTCTAAAGTATGTCGCCATAGCAACCTTGAGTTGTGTTCCGGCATTAGTGACCAGGTTCCAGTCTCTCTTAAGAGAGCAGCAGCGCATTTGTAGCACCTTTGCTGTTGCAAATGTCTATAGGCGATGGTAATCGCTTTCCATCAAGTGGGCCGTCTGCCTGTCTGCTGAGCTCCTGAAATTTAAAAAAAAAATGAAAAATATTTTATTGTTATTGTAATTGTTTTATGGCAGTCATTAGGCAGGTGTGTCGAACTAATTCTTGGAAGTTATTGTTTGCGTCGAGGCATATTGTATTTGTACAGAATAAAAGGAATGCCCGAACGGAAGGGTGAGGCAGTCTAGAGAGAACCACGATCAAAGCAAGACGTGTACATTCGATAAGCTATATAGTGACGGACTTTGCGCGTGTTATTGAATCGTGCAGTTTGTACTGGTTGCGTCCAGTTATATTTGTATCTGTGTTATACGTGTTTGTATAGTTTGTGTAGTTCTTTCACCATGTCCCAATTAATTGGGGTCGGCACAATATGTCTTTTCCTTTCGCACTCCTCTATTCTGACATACATCTTCTGTCACACCACAAATCATCATATCATCCTTCACACGATCCATCCCATCCATCTTGTAGTTTAATATTCTTTTTGTCACGTGACTTTCATCTCTCCTCGTTATATGCCCATATAATGTTTAGTATCTGATGTAGGAGGGAGGTTGTGAATGGAGCGTTAGGTAAACTTCTAGGCGCTAAGAACCTCAGCCAGAAGGCCCAGCTCGCCGTACACAACGCGGTGCTGGTACCTACGCTCACGTATGGATGCGAGAGTTGGGTATGGAAGAGAGAGCCCGAAAGTAGAGTAATCTGCCGAGTGACGCTCGCGGACCGCGCTCGTAATACCGAAGTAAGAAAGAGAGTTGGTCTGAAAGAGAGTGTCGGGGTGAAGCTAAGGAAAGGAATGCATGATGAAAGAATGACTAAACAGATATACGATGCAAAAGTGGATGGATGCAGAAGTCGTGGAAGGCCACGACACACCTTCCATGATCAAATCGATCGTGTACTAGCGGAAGGTGATGTCAGGAGCCTTAAGAACAGACGAGCGTGCATGACAAGAGCTATGAATGTCAAAGAAGCAAGTGAGGTGTGTAAGAATGGGCCTAAATGGCACTCTGTTGTCCGTGCCTACCCCGCAAGGGAACTGGCGTGAAGTTATGTATGTATGTATGTATGTATCTGATGTATATAAACATTACAGCTGTGGTGGAAAATGGCTGGTGACAAGTGTCAAGAGACGAGTGTCGGCTAGGAGGACGCGAGTGTCGCGACACTCGACGACTCTCGCGCAACTTGCCGGAGTGTCCGCTAGAGTGCGCTGGGAGACTATACCACAGGTGCTTAATATTTTATCCTACTTTTTCGCCACTAGTATACATAATAAAACTACGTTTTAACGGTTTTAAGCGCGGTAATTTATTTGATTTTTATTATTCTGACGTTTCGGCCACTTGTCAGTGGCCGTGATCACGGAGGACAAAGATGTCAAGTGTCAATGAGTATTGTCAAAGTTTTATTTAGACTACCGCCAACTTGTTTATTTTAATTGTTTAGTTTTAATTTTGTTTATGGTTATTATTTACTCTATAGGAACTTAATCTCCGCGGACGGAGGAGTATGAAATTTCGCACACTTATAGTTTATATAGAGAAGGAGTGCAGAATGCTAATATTTTTTAACCGACTTCAAAAAAAGGAGGAGGTTCTTAATTCGTCGGGATCTGTTTTTTGGTTTTTTTTTATGTATGTTCACCGATTACTCCGAGATTTATGATCCGATTTACGTGATTCTTTTTTTGTTCGAAGCGAAATAGCTTCCACTTGGCCCCCTAAAAATTTAACATAGTTTGGTCCAGTAGTTTTCATTTTACGAACATTTTTTTGTTCCCGTTTCTTGGGACCTATATTTTTTAAGGAGCGCGGCACCTTTCGTAGGTCTACCCATACATAGCTAGACACTAAAAAGTAACAAATAAAATAAAAAACTGCGTTTAAAAAAACCGACTTCAAAAACTAAAAAGTATAAAATAACTTATTCCTAAAGCTATTATTATTAATATATATTATCTAAAACATTTTAAAGTCGGTGCAAAATAAAACATAAAAATTACTATATTTTTTTGAAACTGACTAAGCACCGACTTTAAGATGTTTAAATAATATATATTAATAATAATAGCTTTAGAAATAAGTTATTTTATACTTTTTAGTTTTTGAAGTCGGTTTTTTTAAACGATTAAAAAAAAATTATGCATCAAAAATACATTAAATCAATAAAAAAAAACATTACACACACTACCATGTATTTGACACACACACGCATATATTCTCTGTTGTTTATTGTTTAAGTCAAATTAGTAGTGTAGCCTTGGCGAAATCTGTGATTATAGAAGTATAGTCTTGGACATTAATTATTATGGTCGAATTTCGACCACGGGCGACTAATAATAATAATAATCGAATAAATTACCACGCTTAAAACCGTTAAAAAGTACTTTCATTATGTAAATTCTATTTTTAAATTTGTTTGTACAAATTTAGCAATCTCAATAGATTCATCCTAGGATATATTTCTTGTTTGTTCAGTCCAAAATCTCGTATTTTATAAAATTTTATCTTAAAATTCCGATGCGTAACTTTTGTTTAAAAAGAAGGCGTTAATACAAGTTACATTGTGTTAAATTTTTATATTAGTCCTATTTGCCCCGGAAGATTTACTTTTATATCGCAAACTACCCCATCTTCCGGGATGAGAAGTATTTATGTCTCTTTTCTGTATTAAAATTACATTTAAACAGAATTACAGCAAAACTGATCCAATAGTCCTAGTAGTTTTCCGTGAAAGCTCAACAGACAGACAGATCGAGTTACTATCGCATTTTTTTATAGATGATAATTTTTTGTTGCTATAAACTTGAGAAATGATTGGTCTCCCATACAAACATTCATCCCCTATTTCAACCCGTTCTAGTTTTATTCATCTATCCCCCGTCTATCTATCTGTATACTACATAAATGACATAAATAACCAAAATGCCCAAAATGTCCAAAACGACCAAAATAACCAAAATGGCAAATCACAAAAAAAGATCAAAAACCTATCCCATTTTGTGGGATAATCTTTGCCTAAATCTATCCCATTATCCGGGATAAAAAGTATCCCTTGTCCAGCCTCGATATTAAAATTACATATATACCGAATTTCAGCCAAATCGGTGGAGTAGTTTTTCCGTAAAAGTGCAACAGACAGACAGAAGTACTTTCTCATTTACAATATTATAATAGGAATTAACAGGGATATTATATACTTTATTATTAGGAAACATCAGAGGAGTCTTGTCCGTCCCCGATAGGTTCTTGCGTGGAGCAACAGATAAAGGAGACTCTGCAGAGGGGGCTCACCACCATGACTGCTGAGAGGACCGGCCCTGAGGGTAAGAAGACACATGCTGTGTACTGTACTCCAACTATTAAAAAAAACTAGAACCCTTCGTTATGAGCGGACTGACAAGCACTTGACCGTTTTTTTTTTTTTTTAGGTCACATGTCAACGGATAGCTTTGAAATGTCTAGCATTGAGAGAGCGTTACCACACGTGGGAGATTCTATGCAGGTAAGAAGACACTAATCACACAGGTCCTAGGTTGTAGTGGAACACTTATTAGCCAATAGATGGCGCTGTGCAATAATTGATGTCACAAACGTCGCCCGAAACATACAAAGAATATATACAAATTTCCAACAATAATTGATGGGCCTCGGCCTGCGAGGAACAACAATAGCCTCGCTGGAAGATCTTCCTTTGAGACGGAGGAGCATTCCGTCTCGCTCCTCCACCCATTGAAGTGAACCTCCACCAGTGGAGGGGGTGCCCCGTATAGGGTGGAGGAGCGAGACGGAATGCTCCTCCGTCTCAAATGAAGATCTTCCAGCGAGGCTATTGTTGTTCCTCGCAGGCCGAGGCCCGTCAATTATTGTTGGAAATTTGTATATATTCTTTGTATGTTTCGGGCAACGTTTGTGACATCAATTATTGCACAGCGCCATCTATTGACTAATAAGTGTTCCACTACAAGGTTAATATATATATAAGTAGACATAGGCCCACACTGCACATGCACTTCCTCACAACACCAGCATGTAACAGATACACTCTACATTAGTATAAGTTTAGTATTAAAACTAGGATAAATTAATGTAATAAGTTATTCGTAAAATACATACACCTCAATACAAAAATCAATAAATTAATGTGACACACAAGAATCAAAATAACTAATAAGCGTGTTAAATTCAAAAAATTAAATCTAGAAATTAAGTTGTAAAAAAGGGTACGGAACTCGAGTCCGTAGTTGTTAATAACAAAAAAAAAAACCTATTTATAAATGAAATCAATTTCTATAACAAATCGAGCCGGTAACGCATTAGGATATTATTAATTTGTCCGTCAACGAGCTGCCAAAAGTTAATTAATTAATTAATTTTATCCGTGCAGGAACGGAGAAAGAATACAATTTCCTGCGTTGGGGCGGCCTGTCGTAAGAGGCGACTTAACAACCCATGCTAGGTGGTAGGGTATTTGCCCGCCTGGATGGCTACCACCCCTGGTCTAGAGTATGTCGCCATAACAACCTTGAGTTGTGTTCCGGCATTAGTGACCAGGTTCCAGTCTCCCTTAAGAGAGCAGCAGCGCATTTGTAGCACCTTTGGTGTTGCAAATGTCCATAGGCGATGGTAACCGCTTTCCATCAAGTGGGCCGTCTGCCTGTCTGCTTGGACCCTTGCAATTAAAAATAAAAATTAAAAAAAAAATGCTTAAAAAGGATATAATTACACAATTATTATTTTCTCAAGTTTTCACGACTTGTATACGTAATAAAACTTGTTAATTTTTAACCAAACTTATACAAGATAATTAACTTCTGCGAAAACCGCATTGTTCTGAATTCAAAAGACTTTTTTTCACTGAGTGCCTGTAATTGACATTTGCTCACTCGTTTCAAGCAAAATAAACGAGTTTTCAAGTCAATGAAGATAAAATAACTATTTGTTCAGTTATCGAATAAATGATACATTTTATTCACTTCCTAAAAATAATATTTTGTAATTAATTCTTGTTGTTAATTTTATTTTTGGTTTCTAAAATTTGAAAACCTAATCCACTTTGTTGTAAATTCAACAACTTTTTTCACTGAGTGCCTGTAATTGACATTTGCTCACTCGTTTCAATAATAATAATAATAAATCCCGCAGGGGGGCTTTGTGGCGAAGCCTTAGGTGAGTAGCGACACCTCGTACCTGACTCCGGGGGCCAAGGCAAGGCCCCCGCCTCCGTGCTTGCCTTAGCCAGCCGGCACGGAGTGGAGATCGCTAGAGCTAAGACTCAAGCTCCAGGGGTGGAAGTGATAAATGGCCTAACGTCGGAAGTAGCTTCGGTGAACCTGCAGCCCACCTCTCTACACCCCTTAGCCACTCACACCCATGTTGCCCCTGTCTTTATGGCATTTTTTGGGGCCCATGCAGGGAGTGGCGAATAATAATAATCTTTATTTGCCAGAATGTAGTACAAAAGTTGTTACAATGATAAGTTGATGTCCTATACATTCTACCATTTTCATGGTGTGCAAAAATTAAATATAATTGTAAATTAATTTAATATTTCACATTTATATTATTTGAAAAATCCGTTTTCTTTAACATAGCTATATCTATTTTTACAATCACTTAACGAAATTATTTATTAATGTTTAATTATTTTCAATATTATTATTCCTTTAAATGTATATATATTACCTATAATTTATTTTTACATAATATGTACCATATCAATCAATTAAATCATGTCGTGTCAATACATATAAATTGTAAATTAATTTAATATTATTAAATAAAACTCAATTATATCACATTTGTTCTCAGGTACTTGGTATTTTGTTAACAAATCTAGGTCACATAAGATTTTGGAATAGTCATTTTTATTATTATTATGTAATGTTTCAATTTATTTTATAATCAAAGAATTCGTTGATACTGTAAAATGTTTTGTTTACTAGCCAGTCATATAATTTATGTTTAAATGAATTTATATTCATGTCTTTGATTATTTGCGGTATTTTGTTATATATTTTGCCACACATATAATGAGACTGTTTTTGTAACATTGCAATTTTAGGCGTCTTTTTTAAAACTATTCTATCTGGGTTTCTTGTGTTTCTGGGATAAATTTCCTTGGCTTTTGTAAACAATTCTGAATTGTTCCGAACAAATTTAGCACATTCAAAAATATACATACATGGTAGTGTCAATAATTTCAATTTTGAAAATAATAGTTTACATGAATGCCACGGAGGTACACCGTGTATCGCCCTAACGCATTTTTTTTGTGCAATAAACGCTTTTCCCGCATCTGGTGAATTACCCCAAAGCACTATGCCATATCTTAGGGAAGCAGCGACATACCCATGATATGCAGATAAAACTGTACATCGTGATGATGTTTTCCTTAAAGTATGCAAAACATACACAAATTTATTAATTTTAATGCAGACATTGTTTACATGGGGCTTCCAAGAAAGATATTTATCCAAAGTTATTCCCAAGAACCTACTTTCCGTCTCTTCAGAAATATTAACTCCATTGTGCGTTATATTTAATAATGTATCTTTACTTTGATGTGTCCCGAATTGCACTATTTTCGTTTTTGACAAATTAACATAAAGGTTATTAGAGTAAAGCCAGTCTGTTATTGATGTAATACTGCTGTTTATATCATTATAATACGTATTTATATCAGAATGTGTGGGAGAAGTCAAGATTACAGAAATATCATCGGCAAATAAAAAGCACTTATTCGTTATTACATTCGGTAAGTCATTAATATATATAAGAAAGAGTAGTGGACCCAATACACTTCCTTGTGGAACGCCGTAACGATTATATCTTTCTTCTGAGTTGACACCAGTTAAGTGATTTTTTTTATCCTCACATAAAATTTCTACAAATTGTTTCCTATCAGCTAAGTAACTCTTGAACCAGTTTAAAATGGGGCCTCTAATACCATAATTTTCTAATTTATCTAGAAGTAATGAGTGTGCAACAAAATCAAATGCCTTAGACATGTCAAAGAATATCATTGAAACACGATTTCTATCATTAATATTGTCCATAATATTTTTAACCAGATTAAAACATGCCAATACAGTTGATTTACCCTTTTGAAAACCATATTGTTCAGCCCTCAAAATATTATTTTTATCTAAATACTCTGACACACGTCTTTTCATAGCAGTTTCGAAAATTTTAGATAGTATGGGTACAAGAGTTATGGGTCTATAGTTATCCACTTTATTTTTGTCTCCTTTTTTGAAGAGCGGTTTTACAATAGCCATTTTTAATGCGTCCGGAAATATACCCTCTTCAAATGATTGATTTATAAGGTATGTGATTATTGGAGTAAGTTCCGTAGCACACTCTTTAATTATTTTTGTAGAAACCTCATCATAACCTACCGCATTCGTTTTGTTTAAAGTTTTTATTATCTTATATATTTCGTCATATCCATATGGTTTAAGAAACATGCTACAGCTCCAGATATTTTTTTGTGTAGTCTTTATATTTTTATTTTCCTTGTTGGTTAGATCTATCCAGTAATTATTAAAGGTATTTGCAATTTTTTTTGGGTTATGTGTGATTTGTCCATTATCTGTACATAACGATTTAATCAGTTCATATGTTGTTTTAGCTTCTGATTCTTCTTTAATTAAAGACCATGCAGCTTTACATTTATTTTTAGATGTGCTTATTTGCCTTTCATTCGTAATTTTGATTGCGTTATCAATACATTTTCTAAGAAGCCCTGAATATTGTTTCAATCGAGCTTTATTAGTGATAGTTTTGTCTCTGTAATATTTGAAACGTAATGAGCGTTTTTTCTTACTGCTTGTCTTTAGGCCTTTTGTTACCCAATTCATTTTTCGTTTCTTTTCTGAGACTTTTATTCTAATTATTGGAAAACATAGCTTATATAGTAGTAGAAACCATTCCATGAAAGTATCAAAAGCTGTGTTCATGTTGGATTTAGCGTATACTTCTGAGAATGATAGAGATGATAAGCATTCTTTAAATTTAATAACATATTCTGGACAATAGTCTCGTCTAAATATATATTGCTTTGTAGATAGTTCGTATATTTTTACTGGAATATGTAGTAATTGGGCAGTATTGTGATCGGATATACCTAAATGCAATAAATGTCCCCTTGCTGATTTAATATTGCTTAAAATGTGGTCAATACATGAATTTTGCCGTGTTGGTTCTGTTATATGGAATATCAAGTTAAAATTATTAATTATTTCTTCTAGTTCTTTCGCAAGTTTACTCTTAACTAAGGTATTAATATTTAAATCACCCGCCAATATAATTTTATGCTTATTAAATTTATTTGAAATATGATAAAGTAAAGCTTCTAATTTTTTTTTTAATATGTTAGGGTCAGCGTTAGGGGTTCTATATATTACTAATATAAGTATATTGTATTTCAACAACATAACACCACAACATTCAAAGTGTTTATCTATACTGAATTCCCTAGTAGATTCAAGATTTTTATATGTTATACCCTGCCTGAGTAGTATACAGACACCACCTCTTTTTTGTTTAGTTTTCCTAGAATAAGTTACTGCTAAATTATATCCCGATAGTTTAATTAAATGCTCATTGCCTCTTTCAATAAAGGTTTCTGTCAGACATATGACATCTGGAGCGCTATTTTCGCAAGACAATTTTGTTAATTCTATTTCAAAGATGCGACGTTTATTTAAAATTCCTGCTACATTTTGGTGAAGTACTCGTAGGAAGATGTTATTCTCGAAAAAACATTTTTTTGATAATATGTGAGGTTCCTTTTTGTTCCGAAATATTTAATATATTTTCTTTGTCACATTGATTATGTAGATTTAATCTATCTTTTGGAATATATTTTTTTATTTTTAATCCTTGAGCATTAGTTTTATTTACACAGTTAGTAACAAGGTAATCCCTAATTGATTTTTGTATCATACAATTTTTTTTTTTATAAATTGACTTAGTTGGTAATTGATTTGAACTGTCTTTTTTTTGCAAATTATTAGTATACGATTTAAAGTTTTGTTTGTAATTTAGATGTAATATGTCCTTTAATAAAGCCCTACAAATATTCAAAGTAAAGTATTTATTTTTTGATATATACTTAGAATAGTCCATATTCACAAATTGAACATTTTTAAAGCTAGAACAAATATGCCTCAATTCATAATTTAATTTACTTTCTCTTAGCTGCTTATTATATGGAATTTCGGATATGATGACATTTGTATGAAACATTGATCTTAACCAAATACTTAAATAACTTCTGAAGTCAAAGGGATTGGTTTCGTTCACGCCACCGAGAACTATAACACAGTCTTCATTAGTTAGGTTCATGATATTATTCTTCTCTGTGGTCACTATTTCAGAGTATTTTGCACCCGATTTCCAAAAGCTTGTCACAAGAAAACTCGGTCCCACCAGGTCTTGCAGCAGTTTCCTAATTCCTCTGACTTGTTGATCCCCAATAACAACAATTTTCTTCTTAATAGTATTACATTCTACGTTTAATACCTTCCTACTTGGAGAGTCTTCTTTTGTGACGTTTGATTTATTTATAGTTAATTGTGTGTTTTCAATTGGAGACGGTAACAGACTGGGTGTGTGTATTATAATATCCTTTTGCAATATAAAGCTGTTGTTGTTCTTCGAGTATTTGTCAGAGTTGTCCATATTGGATTGTAACCGTGAGCTCAAATCAGAATTTTCATTTGTTTCCAAACCAATTAAATTTGATTTTCGTATTTTCCTCTTTTTTTTAACAGACGAATAGGGGGTATCGTCATACGATACTTTTTTGTAAGTTTCTATAACTCTATAACATTTTTGTAATTCATTTTTTAAATTTGTATTTTCTAAGAGTAGATTATCTATTTCAATATGAGCGGATTTTAATTCTGTAGTTAGCTTTTCGATTTTTTTTATAGTATTTTCACTCTTGAAGTTGTCGTTATCGAATGTGTCAGGTAAACTTGCCATCGTAGTATCAAATAGACTGGTATAGGATAAGTCATCTAAAGAACTTGTTTTTCTGGGTTTACGGGTAGTAACAAATTGAGTTAGTGAAAAGCTGTCATTCTCCACTGGAGAAGCCATTTTTAGCTTGTTGATTGTTCCTTGTATTGAACTAATTTGTGTGATTTATAGTCAGTAGCGCCCTCTCTTATCGCTTAACTAGTTATTGTATAGTAGCCGCAGTATTGCTTTGAGTTAGCCTGCTGGCGTATTTTGTCTTATTTATCGATTGGTAGCTATGTTACGTATTAGTTCCAGAAACTGTCCACAGATGGCGTTGGTATAGTAATTTAATATATGTAGTGCATTTATTTATTATTATCTATGGTCGTGATAGTCAGTCATTATTTTAAAAGAGTAACGGAACACTTTTGATCATTTTAATTAATTCGTTATTAATGTATTGTAGCAATGTTTTACACTCCTCAATATTTGCACTGACACTAAAACTTTGTATTAACTGTGATTTTTGTATCAATAACTAATGTTTTTGTACGAATTCTTCAATAACAGGTAAATTTGGTTTCGATCTTATTTCACTATTATAAGTGTTATATTTGTGGAGTTAACACTGTCACTAGGATTTTATTTTGATTATTAATTCAGAAACAGAGTTTATTTAACAAAAGATGAACTAAAACTATTATTTTGAATTTTGTATTACGGACAAAACAGTCTTACAATGACAAGCGCCATAGACCAAGCAAAATAAACGAGTTTTCAAGTCAATGAAGATAAAATAACTATTTGTTCAGTTATCGAATAAATGATACATTTTATTCACTTCCTAAAAATAATATTTTGTAATTAATTCTTGTTGTTAATTTTATTTTTGGTTTCTAAAATTTGAAAACCTAATCCACTTTGTTGTAAATTCAACAACTTTTTTCACTGAGTGCATGTAATTGACATTTGCTCACTCGTTTCAAGCAAAATAAACGAGTTTTCAAGCCAACGAAGTGAAAATAACTATTCAGCTGATTTATGAGTTTTCTAATAAATGATACATTTTATTCACTTTCTAAAAATAATATTTTGTAATTAATTCTTGTTGTTAATTTTATTTTTGGTTTCTAATATTTGAAAACCTAATCCACTTTGTTCTAAATTCAAAAGCCTTTTTTTCACTGGGTGCGTGTAATTGATATTTGCTCACTCGTTTCAAGCAAAATAAACGAGTTTTCAAGTCAATGAAGATAAAATAACTATTTGTTCAGTTATCGAATAAATGATACATTTTTTCACTTCCTAAAAATAATATTTTGTAATTAATTCTTGTTGCTAAATTTGTATTATTTTGGCTTCTAATATTTAAAAACCCACTCCAGTTTGTTGTAAATTCAACATCCTTTTTTCACTGAGTGAGTGTGATTGACATTTGCTCACTCGTTTTAATAGTTTAACAAAATAAGCGAGTTTTTGAGCGAGCGAAGTGAAAATAACAGATATTTTCTTTCTTTCTTTTTCTCTTCTAGAATTCGTGGCGCGATGAAGACTCCGTGGAGTATTTTGACGGCGTCCATATTATATTAAACGCTGAAGGAGCGAGTTTGCTTCCGCTGGCTATTGAGTGAGTCGCTATTTTTTTAAGTTCTCTGTACAAATGACACAATTGTCGTACTTTATTGTTGTGGGTGACGTGATAGTGATGTTCTGTGATTCATGTAACGCACGGACTATTAAAGCATTGGCAGTATACCTACGAGAAAACATAGGCAATTTAATCACCTTATTATAACTTTCAAAGAATTTTTTGTAATAAATTATAGGTTACCGTCAATACAAATTTGTTTAGTATTTGATATTTTATAAATTATTTTACTTTAATACCGAAGTAAGAAAGATAGTTGCTCTGAAAGAGAGTGTCGGGGTGAAGGTAAGGAAAGGAATGCTCCGGTGGTTCGGGCATGTGGAAAGAATGACTAAACAGATATACAATGCAAAAGTGGATGGATGCAGAAGTCGTGGAAGGCCACGACACACCTTCCATGATCAGATTGATCGTGTACTAGCAGAAGGTGATGTCAGGAGCCTTAAGAACAGACGAGCGTGCATGACAAGAGTTATGAATGTCAAAGAGGCAAGTTTCATCCGTGCAGGAACGGAGAAAGAATACAATTTCCTTGCGGCCGGGCGGCCTGTCGTAAGAGGCGACAAAACAACCCACAGCCTGGTGGTAGGGCATTTGCCCGACTGGATGGCTACCATCCCTGGTCTAAAGTATGTCGCTATAACAACCTTGAGTTGTGTTCCGGCATACAGTCTCCCTTAAGAGAGCAGCAGCGCATTCGTAGCACCTTTGGTGTTGCAAATGTCTATAGGCGATGGTAACCGCTTTCCATCAAGTGGGCCGTCTGCCTGTCTGCTGTACTCCTGCAATAAAAAAAAATAAAAAAAAGTGAGGTGTGTAAGAATAAGCCTAAATGGCACTCTGTTGTTCGCGCCTACCCCGCAAGGGAACTGGCGTGAAGTTATGTATGTATGTATTTTACTATAACACGACCGACCGACCCGCTTGTTCGCGGACGAATGATGCGCGTCCGCTAGTGTTGCCAGCGCATTTCCAAGAATTTATTTGTACGTGTGAGATCGGTCAGGCGTTTTGTCATCTGGGGCGTTTTGTGTAGTTTTACCCTACGCATATAAATCGAAGTTAATCGATTTGAAAAAAAAACTTTTTTTTTATTATTACAAAAATGGTTTATTTAATGTATGTAAAATATGATCATTGAAATGTAGATATATTTATTACAGCATATAGATATATTTTTAGCAAAGATATATACATACATACATACATACATAACTTCACGCTAGTTCCCTTGCGGGGTAGGCACGTACAACAGAGCGCCATTTAGGCCCATTCTTACACACCTCACTTGCTTCTTTGACATTCATAACTCTTGTCATGCACACTCGTCTGTTCTTAAGGCTCCTGACATCACCCTCCGCTAGTACACGATCGATTTGATCATGGAAGGTGTGTCGTGGCCTTCCACGACTTCTGCATCCATCCACTTTTGCATTGTGTATCTGTTTAGTCATTCTTTCATCATGCATTCCTTTCCTTAGCTTCACCCCGACACTTTCTTTCAGACCATCTCTCTCTCTTACTTCGGTATTAAAAACGCGGTCCGCGAGCGTCGCTCCGCAGATTTTGCGCAGTGCTCGCATCTCGACCGCCTTTACTCTACTTCCATGCTCTCTCTTCCATACCCAATTCTCGCTTCCATACGTGAGCGTAGGTACCAGCACCGCGTTGTGTATGGCGAGATATATAGATAAATTAAATTGATTAAAACTTATTTATAAACGAAGTCGATTATTATAACAAATCGAGTCGGTGACGCTTTAGGACATTACTAAATGACCCGTCATCGAGCTGTCAGAAGTAATATGAATGCTTGGAAGGGGTCTATATAAGTTGTCAATTCATTTAAAATCGACTTGCTATGAAAATACCAGGGGTCGTGTTCTCCAAGGCAGCCATTTCACTTGGCGCGAGGGTGGCACTGCCGTGACAGTGCTGCCCCCTACTGTCAACGGGGCCCTAGCGACCCTACAGAAGCCCTACGCCGCGAGGGGGTCTTGGTTGCAGGTAATTTTTTAATACTAACTAGGATATGCCCGCGACTTCGTCCACGCTTGACTTTGAAAATCCCGCGGGATTCTCGGGACACGAAGTATCGTAGCATTAAAAAAAACGCCCGACAG
Organism: Dendrolimus kikuchii; assembly: GCA_019925095.2. Lineage (NCBI taxonomy): Eukaryota > Metazoa > Arthropoda > Insecta > Lepidoptera > Lasiocampidae > Dendrolimus > Dendrolimus kikuchii. The sequence continues at coordinate 603,710 of CM034415.1, read as the reverse complement.
AAGTGATAACTTAAACTAAACTAAGTTGAACTATTTAATATCGAAATTGTTTAACTTGAGAAAAGCTTAGGTTATTACTTAAATTGTATGTGTATTAATATAATAATGTAAGGAAAGGTTATTTAGGAAGCGGAAGCCAGACAGACTGGCGCCGTAACGCGTTACGTAACGAAGCGGTTTACCCTCCCGTAAGAAGTTATCACTTCAGGAGCGTGCCTATCGCTGCCGTATGTGTGAGAGAAAGGGAAGCCAGACAGCTTGGCGCCGTAACGCGTTACGTAATGAAGCGGTTTACCCTCCCGTAAGAAGTTATCACTTCAGGAGCGTGCCTATCGCTGCCGTATGTGTGAGAGAAAGGGAAGCCAGACAGACTGGCGCCGTAACGCGTTACGTAACGAAGCGGTTTACCCTCCCGTAAGAAGTTATCACTTCAGGAGCGTGCCTATCGCTGCCGTATGTGTGAGAGAAAGGGAAGCCAGACAGACTGGCGCCGTAACGCGTTACGTAACGAAGCGGTTTACCCTCCCGTAAGAAGTTATCACTTCAGGAGCGTGCCTATCGCTGCCGTATGTGTGAGAGAAAGGGAAGCCAGACAGCTTGGCGCCGTAACGCGTTACGTAATGAAGCGGTTTACCCTCCCGTAAGAAGTTATCACTTCAGGAGCGTGCCTATCGCTGCCGTATGTGTGAGAGAAAGGGAAGCCAGACAGACTGGCGCCGTAACGCGTTACGTAACGAAGCGGTTTACCCTCCCGTAAGAAGTTATCACTTCAGGAGCGTGCCTATCGCTGCCGTATGTGTGAAAGAAAGGGAAGCCAGACAGATTGGCGCCGTAACGCGTTACGTAACGAAGCGGTTTACCCTACCGTAAGAAGTTATCACTTCAGGAGCGTGCCTATCGCTGCCGTATGTGTGAGAGAAAGGGAAGCCAGCCAGACTGGCGCCGTAACGCGTTATGTAACGAAGCGGTTTACCCTCCCGTTAGAAGTTATCACTTCAGGAGCGTGCCTATCGCTGCCGTATGTGTGAGAGAAAGGGAAGCCAGCCAGACTGGCGCCGTAACGCGTTACGTAACGAAGCGGTTTACCCTCCCGTAAGAAGTTATCACTTCAGGAGCGTGCCTATCGCTGCCGTATGTGTGAGAGAAAGGGAAGCCAGACAGACTGGCGCCGTAACGCGTTAAGTAACGAAGCGGTTTACCCCCCCGTAAGATATTATCACTTCAGGAGCGTGCCTATCGCTGCCGTATGTGTGAGAGAAAGGGAAGCCAGACAGACTGGCGCCATAACGCGTTACGTAACGAAGAGGTTTACCCTCCCGTAAGAAGTTATCACTTCAGGAGCGTGCCTACCGCTGCCATATGTGTGAGAGAAAGGGAAGCCAGACAGACTGGCGCCGTAACGCGTTACGTAACGAAGCGGTTTACCCTCCCGTAAGAAGTTATCACTTCAGGAGCGTGCCTATCGCTGCCGTATGTGTGAGAGAAAGGGAAGCCAGACAGACTGGCGCCGTAACGCGTTACGTAACGAAGCGGTTTACCCTCCCATAAGAAGTTATCACTTCAAAAATGTAAGTTATCGTTTTAGTGGAAAACGTGTCGGAATAAGCTAAATTTTATGTATCCGAACAACTTCAAAGTGATAAAAAAAAATCACACTATTTATTACACAAAATTTGCCATCGATCAGTAAAAAACTCACATTGGAATTAGATTTTTTTTAATGTGGCCATTTTAAATTAATCCCACAAAATTTCCCGCGGGTTTCCCAGGATAAAAAGTAGCCCAGCGTTTAAGTTAATCGGTGAAAACCGCATCGAAATCGACTCTGTAGTTTTTACGTGAATCCCGAACAAGCCGACAAATATATTTATATAGTGTATTCCAGTTGGTTTTTTTAATAGCTTTAATGTACAGAAACGGCATGTTTAGAATTTTATAATATTGCTACGACTTAGCCAAAATTCCACGAAGCACACCGGCCTGCCATAAAGCAGGGTTTTATTACCCTCCGCATTTGGAGTTCTTTTGTGTTTAAAATTTGCAATTACAAAATAGCCTATTGTTCTTGTACTTGTTTATGGCCGTTCGCAGGCATAATTATGCAGGTGGGCAGAATTATGTTTTTCTGCGAAGTGCGCCGATAGCGGCGCAGGTGTGATTCGTGGAAATCATTGTTACACGGTCGTAAGCTGAGTATAAAGGGGTGCTCGAACGGAGAGATCGGCATTCAAGCGACGATTACGATACTAGCAAGACGTGTGTTCATTCGACAAGCGATACAGTAAAGGACTTTGCGCGTGTTATTGAATTGTGCAGTTTGTACTGGCTGTGTCCAGTCATATTTGTGCCTGTTTTATACGTGTTTGTACAGTTCTAATAAACTCTAGAGTAATTCCAATGGGACTTTAATTCGAGTCCTGCGTAACTCGTAACAATATTATAGATAATCACCATAATATCGAATCCAACTCATAATAAAAATTTAAACGATGTTAATAAAAATAAAGATCAAATGAATGCCGCGCTTAAAACCGTTTATTGTGTAATATCTTGTATATATGTTCAGCCCTAACTCTTTGCTCCTGGGACAATTTGTACCCCTCTTTTTGCGTTGGATTCTGTATAGCTTGAGAATAATTTAATTTTTATTGGATACTAGCTGACCCGACAGACGTTGTCCTGTCTTAACTATGAATTTGCAGCACGCATTCTATGTCAAATGTCATAAGGTTACATTAAAAAAGTTTATATTGTCCAAAGCGCTAAGGTTAGATTAGAAATAATTTATATGGTGGTTAAGTATTCTTAAATTTGCTAATTTTCCGCGCAATTTTCTTAATTTTTTCTTTCATAAGAACCTTCTCCTGACAATAACAAACACACCAAAAAAGAATTAGCGAAATCGGTCCAGCCGTTCACGCGTGATGGTGTGACCGAGGGAAATAGGGATTCATTTTTATATATATATATCGTATAAGTAAGTTAAAAGTGAAAAATAAAAAATCTAGCAAGTAAGGAACCTACTTCAAGAGTAACGAAAAAGCAAAAAATGCATATTTATAAAAACATCTTGAAGTCGGCGACAAGTAAGACATAAAAAACAACAACAAATTTGCAAAATGAATCGAATTAGAGTTATTGTACAAAATGTTTATTTTATCCTTCGTAGAGTATTATGATCGTTGGGTCCAACTCGGTCACAAAATCAAGGGCAAGAAACATTCGTAATATAAAGAACAACACGTTTGTTATAATACCTTGAGATTTCAACAGAACATTGTTTGTATCCTATTTTTACAACAAAGGTATTTTGAAGTTAAAGTTTTTGCAGTAAAGACAGAAAATAAAAGTAGTTCTGTTGAAAGTGGTTTCTTTTTTGCTAGAAAGTTTTTATGTTCTCACTAATAATCGACACGCACTTGACTTTTTAAATGTCTTTCAGGTTGTGATACCAAAGGAACTGGCTCTAGACATATCTAGGAAGGTGTCTAGTCTAAGTAGGTTATGTGAAAGTGACTCGGAAACCGACAGCGACGAGGAGTCACTCGACACCGAAATACCAGTCCTTCCTCTGACTATATCGTGTGGCGAGTCATTTAAGATCACCGTGCTCAGGGATTGTGATATGTTGTGACAATGAGCTAATGGACTGTGAAGATTTATTCAAGTTATCAAAATAATCCGGCTCGAAGGACTATAAGCATCATCGGTCAAGATTCAGTTTTGAAAATTTCCTCAATTTAATGAATTTATAAATTCATACGGGCGAGCATATCCTAGTGTATCTATAGATACACTAGGGTATGCCCGCGACTTCGTCCACGCTTGACTTAAAATTCCCGCGGGGTTCACGGGATAAAAAGCAGCGCAGATTTTAAGTGTAAGAATTTGCTGTCGATCAGCGACAACCGCATCGAAAAACAGATAAATCTTTAAAAAAATCCGGCTCGAAGGACCAAAAAGAATATGTAAAACACATCTTGTGGACTGTAATTATTTTATTTTAAAAACTGCCCTTGCGGAATATAATGACGATTTTTAATGGGGGGGAAAAACAGATAAAAAAGAACAAAAATTTGGTGACCAGTACTATGCCGCACCAAGTGAATAAAAACTATTTGTTGGAGATTCCAACATGGCGTATTGCGGCCAATATTCCAATGTGTGGATTAAACTTTGGATGTGAACATTGCGTCCAATCACCGTCCAAGGTCCAATACCGACGTGCAACGAGTCAGTTTTTGAAATAAGTTCAAAGGCGAGGGGAATGAAAAGGGAGTGCGCGCGCGCCATACATGTCATTAGTCGCGAGTTGCGGCCACTGTTAATCATCCACCACTGCCTTTTCTTTGGTTATTTTGCTTGTTCGATGCAAATAATAAACATAGACACCTAAACCATATGTTTAAGCCGCTAGTGCAAATAAGTTGTCGTCTATAGTCTCGCTCTGTGTCCGCAATTAAGACAGGTGTTGCCAACTACAAAAAATTAAATTTCGAATGCGCGAGAACAACATTCATTGCTCGAAACATTATGTCAGGGGCGATTTAAATGGTCTTTAAAATATTACGGAGTACGTTCATTCCCTTTTCTCTCCACCATTATACAATTCAAAGCAACTTAGCTTTTTTATTTCAAAAATATCCTTATGTTATTTGCTAATTGTTGCGGTAATGCGAGATCAAAGGCGCTTGTCTATTTCCAGTATTTGGGTAAAGTTGATATTGAAGCCAATGTGTGGTGCAGTAGTTTGGTTAAATATTGGCCACATTAAGTTGGCTCCAAGCATGGAGGCAAAGTTGGATCCAATGTGTGGCCGCGGCTTGTCTTGAATTTTTACATCGCACAATCGGAGACTAAATTATATACCTACTCCAAATTTTTTTTGTAAAATATCCCAAAATCTGGAGTCCTTGGCCACAGAGATCTTAGCTCATTAGAGCGACCTGTCAAGTGGGCGCCACATTTTTAACCAGTGAACATCGCGTAATATACGAATTGCCGAGTAGTCGATCAGTGATTGTTACCAGGTCTATACAAGAATTACCCCGAGCAGTGAGTTGTCACCGAGTGGTTCACTAGTAGTCCGCACGTGGACAGCTTCTAAAACGAGGAGATCCGGTGTTGGTCAGGGGCTTAAATTTTGAGTACCATATATAATTGTTACTATAGGCCATTTCAGTTATATAACTCTAATATTTTTATGTATTAATCATGTATAAATTATGTTTGAAAATATATTATTAACATTTATTTGGTTTGATTTATATGCCCATGATGTCTATAACATTGAAAATGCTGAACATTTGCAAAAATTGTTTCGCAGATTATTTTTTTCTGGATTTTTAACCGACTTCCAAAAGGAGGTTCTCAATTCGACTGTGGTTTTTTTAATGCACGTTTTTTATGCGATGTCGTCGCTAATTGTCAACCGATTTTCAGTCTCGTGAGTACATCCCAGAGAAATTGAGAGCAATCCTGGAACATTACAGGCACGTATAACGTGTTTGGTATATTTTTATTTTCTAAAGCTATTTCCGTAACTGAAAAGGAGAAAATAAAAAAATCATTAACAAAATACAAAACTGAATTCAAAATAATATTATCCGCAAGGGTTAACTTGAGACTTGAGCGGAATGCGCGCTCCCCTCCAGACCCCCACCTTCTTACCGCTCTCGCCATCGACGCGTACGATCGAGTCAGTACCTCGCGCTTACGTCATCTGAGCGAAGTCTCAAGTTAACTCTTGCGGCTTATACACTATAAATTAAAAAAAAAACGGTTTCAATGGTAATTAAAAATATCTTATTATATTCTTCTATATCATCTTGAAGTTGTACATAAAATTACTATATTTGAAAATGTATTGTTTTTTTTTTACTTGGCACCGACTTCAAATATTTGCCTTGAGCGTCTACACTCACCGGAAAACAGCACAATTTCTACAGGCGTTTAATATATGTTTTACTTAGCATCAAGACTTCGAGATGTAGAGTTGCTTTTTGGTATGAAGTCGGTTTTGTTTTTGCTCAAAAAATATTTTCTACTTTTTGGTTGCTTGAATAGCTTTAGAAATAATATTTTAAGCGCCTGTAGGAATTGTAATACATATGCATATACAAGTTTCTTTTTCGTATAGTGTAGTGTGCTCTCCATTTCGCTTGGAGTCACTTATCAGATCCTGACTTCGTGACAATAGGACTAAAGCTGATGTAGTATATATTGTGTATACACTCTTTCAAATTAAGAAAAAAATTGAAAATTCAGCCCACAACTGATGGAGAAATCGCGTAAAAAAGCACAGGTGAGTTGAGAACCTCCTTTTGGGAGTTGATTAAAAAATATATAAACAGCCTTGTTTGTCTACCTCTTTCTAATAAGCGTGAAGAATATAATTGATAATATTTGTTACTAGATACGTGTGAATAAATTACTGCTGAACCTAAAGTCGGTCAAGGAATAATGTTGCCAGAGACATGCAGTAAAAAATCCGACAAGAGTGCGTCATCTGTTGTTTATTTGGCCATGATATGAACAATAGAACCGTTGAAGTCGGTAAAAAAAAATTGAGGTTTGTAGCAATTTTTTTTATTGCAAACAGGCAGACGACCTAGCTCATTGAAAGTAATAACCGTCGTCTATAGGACGTTTATAACAGCAGGGACGTAGCCAACGCGTTGCCAGCCTTTAGGATGGTATTTGGATAGACATGACATGTCCATAGGCGATGGTAACCGCTTTCCATCGAGTGGGCCGTCTGCCTGTCTACTGATCTTCTGCAATAAAAAAAAGACAAACCGTTCCACACCGATATTCTTTGAGTGTGTTATCACACCGGTTGAGCCGGTCCTAAGAGCTGTAATGAAGATAATGATTCCAGCATGGAGTCTACCACGGTATTTATATGTACTTATACCTACCACCTGATATATGGCTTTTTCGCGTTTGTGCTAAATGGTTGTGTCAAGCATCACAAGTAATAGCTTTGGTTATTTTAGCAGAACAGGTTTTTTGTTTATCCGTGCAGGTACGGAAAATAATACAATTTCCTGCGGCCAGGAGGCCTGTCGTAAGAGGGAAAAAACAACCCACAGCTAGGTGGTAGGGTATTTGTCCATCTGGATGGCTCCTACCCCTTGCCTAGAGTATACCGCCATAACAACTTTGCGTTGTGTTCCGGCGTTAGTGGCCAGGTTCCAGTTTCCCTCGAGGCCGGCATCATATTAACAGCATCTGTGGTATTACTAATGTCCATAAGAACGGTAACCACTTTCCATCACAGTGGAGTCGTCAGCCTGTCTGCTGTGCTTTAGCAATACAAAAACATACGACTTGTAACTGTTGAGAGGCACGCTATTAAATTATAAGATACTATATTTTACTTAAAACAGTTACTTTAGGATCACCAAATAAAACCACACAATTCATCGTTCACCATTTTGCTGTAGAAGACCTTTATTTTATTTTGACATTGACAGCTTAACAAAACAATGCGTTCCATTTTACAACAGTAACCGTTCTTAACCTCCATTTGTCAAAGTTGCAGGATTGTGCCCAAGATCGCTATCAAACTAGCGTTTTTGTGCATGTACATCGATTCCGCATACGCGCTTACACGCGGGCTTTAAAAAATAGTTTTTTTTTAAATTATGTATAGGTTCGCGTTTGACCATTATCTCGCTCGGTTTGAGCGGAGATATGGTCTAAGATCGAGCACGCTTACCTAGAAGGTAGCTATTCACACGAGACTTGAAGACACCCAGGTTGTAGGTTTCGGGAAGAACAGATTCCGGCAGTGAGCTCCACTCCTTTGCTGAGCGTATAATGAAGGTGGACTCAAAGCTCTTTGTTCGTATAGGTGGTATGTCCACCATATAGTGGTGCCGCATGCCAGTGCGTCTGGTTGTCCGATGATGGAATGGAGACGGCGGGATGAGATTAAAAAGCTTCAATGCACACTCTCCAAAATGTATCCGATAGAAAACCGACAAGCTGGCAACCCTGCGTCGATGTTCGAGACTGTAATATATCATTAAATAGCTGGTGGTTGCCTATCAACTTCCTGGCTCTCCGCTCAATGCACGTATACGGGCTTATTCCGGCGTATACGCTTGAACCGGTGGTGGTGAGTGTCAGTAGCAATATGGATTCCGCAGAAGCGGCTCGGGCTTATATAGGTTATAAGACTTCTACGAAACGAGTTTATACGCTCTGTTATACGTAACCGGGTTAACTCCTTTCTAAAAAAGGATTATTGACACAAAATGATTATTTCTTTAGAGACAATCTTCTAGATTAGGAGCTGGATGAAGACTGAGGTGAAATGTATGGACAATGGTCTTATAAGACCGATTGTACTTGTATATTAATTTTCTTGATTTTATATAACAAACAAAACAAAAAAAACAAAAATGTATTTATTTCAATAAGTCCATACATGTAAGTTGCCGGGGCTTCCCAGAAAGTAATCAGATGATACTTGTGTTGGGAAACCTCGCTCTTCCTATGTTTCATCAATTTTAAGACTATCAATTCGCTGAATTACAGAGAGTACTTTTACAAATATTTAAAGAAAATAAAAAAGAGATAAATAGATGGGTTTCGAGTGGTTGTGTCCGCAAGGGCAAGTAGCAAGCAAGTGTAAGGTGCGTGTGTATGTGTGTGTGTGTGTGTGTGCGTGCGTGCGTGTGTGTGCGCGCGGGTGGGAGTTTGAATGGAACACAAATCCCTACTAATTTGTTTTGAATCATATTGAAAACAATAAGCATGTTTCAGATTCAAGCTGATGTAACCAAGATGTCTTCCACTTCATCATAATTAAGGGTTAAGAGCCATTCAGTCAGATTTTTCTTACACTCATATAGTTGAATGGGGTAAACGTTAAGAATGCGATTAATTTTAACATAACATTTTGTACAATAAAGTATATTCTATTCTATTCTAAAGCGCTAGTCTGAAAAAGCTCCAAAACCTCTTCACTTTGGAGGAAATTTAATTAGCTGGTATCATTATATTGCTCAATCACAACCTCGAACAACAAATGCACGTATAGCGCGGGAAATTTGCAATTAAACAACAATAATGAAAAAAAAAACCATCCGCTTATTAGCTAATTTCCTGTTTAACATTATTTCTGTATTATTAACTTGAAGTAAACGCGTAATCAACTATACTTTGTAATTATTTTATTAATTTTAAATACGTAACCATTGTTTTATGCCAACAGATAAAATATAATTGTTATTAGAATATAATATGAAAATACTTCAATCAAATACTTTTCTAACTCAAAAGTGATATTGTGTTATTTACATATACCTAAATATTTAAAAGTGAAAAGATAGTAAAATAAAAAATATATAAACAAAATGGCGGTGATATTGCATATTTTTTTAATAACGTTCCTTTTCACGGAAGCTTTAACGTGGACGATAGATTTGCCTGAGATAAGAAAATTTATATTTGAAAAAAATCAACGTATTAAAGGAAAAAAGAAGGAAAATCGTGAGGATATTTCTCAAAATAATGTATATTACTATGATAACAAGGATGGGAATAGTTTGCATCATGCGGAAAGTGAAAAAGAGACGCCCCAATATGCTGAGGAATATGGATATCAGCCTTATATGGAAAAGAAAGTAAGTACCTAATTTAACTACCATAGACATAGTTTTTTTTTAATTATGGCTCCAACGCCTTCGGCACTGATTTTGCCAATTTCAAAGTTAGAAAGAACAAGTGGCTTGGCTAAGTGCAATTTTAGTCACTGAATTTTAGTCGCTTTATACGCGTTTTTGCGAATCTGTAGACAACATAAAACTAATAACTACATTACACATAGACTACGTTCCATTAGAAAGTCTAAACGACCAAGTTCACGACCGCGGTCGCCTTGTGGAATGGCTAACGAAGCATTTTGGGCGTTGTGAGCTACTAATGGAACGTGGTGATATATATTATTAATCATTAAAAGAATGCATGATAAAAGAATGACTAAACAGATATACACTGCAACAGTGAATGGATGCAGAAGTCGTGGAAGGCCACAACACACCTTCCATGATCAAATTGATCGTGTACTAGCAGAAGGTGATGTCAGGAGCCTTAAGAACAGACGAGCGTGCATGACAAGAGTTGTGCATGTCAAAGAAGTGAGTGAGGTGTGTAAGAATAAGCCTGGATGGCGCTCTGTTGTTCGTGCCTACCCCGCAAGGGAACTGGCGTGAAGTTATGTATGTATTAAAAAATTACATAGGATATTCAACAATCTACAAATTCAAAAGTTTTTATTCAAAATAAGTCCCACTGGAGAACACTTTTTGAAGGTTACATACATATAAGTTAAAATTTAATTTTACTTCCTATTCTATGTACACCACTTCGAAACGTGAGAAGCAGTAAGAACCTACAGGAAGAATAGGAGAGTTGTAAAGCCCAAAAACTAGCAGTTCCTTTCTATCGTCCAATTTTGATAGACATGAGGCTCTGTTAATTAAAAAAAACAAGCTTAATTGTTAGAAAAAGGTTTCACATGTGACTTTTTACTGCATATTTAACACGTTCATTACTAAACGGGGTCTAAGTGGCCCCTTACTTGTTTTACTTGCGGTGCGACAAAGACAATCATAGACTTCTCTGTGGTGCGGAGGGCGCAACTTCAATTGAGAGTTTTTGGCGGGAACTGAAAGGGAACGTTGTGCTGTGCAGTTTTATTTTCTAAAAATGTGTAAAATTACTCTAAAATGAACAATAGTTGTAGGATATTGATAGTTTTTGAGTAGTCATTATGTGTTTTTGTGAGAAATGTGAACTGTATAGTCAAATGTGGCCTTTCGAGTTTTCACAAGAACTCCGTTGAATGGTGTGGATTGTAGCCTACAATACAACTGCGCCTGGCTTAAAGGCCTAGTTGCCAAGCGTTAAACATTAAAAAAAAAACTTCTATTGAATATATATCTAAGAACCAGAGTTCCGCAGCATCACCACATCAAAACGGGATTACCTTGACCTAGTAGCACACGAGACAAAACAAAAATCCATACACTATTTCACATATAAGCCAAAAATGATTTTATTTTTTTTAAATTTCGTGACTCAATAGGCCTCGTAGCACCACAATGGTTGTTTTAGAATGAGGTCTAAAATATAAGTGGCGGTATGAACGCGTCTCTTAGAGAAGTATTTTAAAGGACGAATTTGTGTTTAATGTAATAAATACTATAGTTTACCCCGGGGCTGCGCCGCAGATTGACCTCTAGTGCATGCCTCTTGTTTAAAGAGGTTACATTACAGGTTATATTGTATTGTTCGTGCCTACCCCGCGAGGGAACTGGCGTGAAGTTATGTATGTATGTATGTAATATTGCGATTTGTATTTTTCTTTTTGCTTTGTCATTTAGTCCCTTTGTCAAAGTCAAAGTCAGATCTTATTTATTTCTTAAATTACATATCAGAGGATGCCTGATGGTATAAAAGTAAAAGAGCATCATGTTTGGCCAGTTAGGCATAGAAAAGTTACAATAATAAATATAAATAGCATCACGACAGAAGTAGCTTCGATGAGCCTGCCCAGCCCATCTCTCTACACCCCTTAGCCACTCACACCCATGTTGCCCCTGTCTTCTATTTTTGTGTTAGTACTATTTGCCCCGAAAAATTCACTTCATTTTATATCGCAAACTACCCCATCTCCTGGATGAAAAGTGTCTTTGCCCATTTTTATGTATTAAAACTACATATATATATATATATATATATATATATATATATATATATATGTATATATATATATATATATATATATATATATATATATATATATATATGTATATATATATATATATATACACTAAAATGACCAAAAAGACCAAATCGACGAAACCGACAAAATCAACCAAATCGACGAATTCGATGAAATTAATCAAATCTACTAAAAAACCTATCATACTTTCTGGGATAACCGGGATGAAAAGTAGCCCTTGCCCACCCTCGGTATTAAAATTAAATATATACCGATTTTCAGCCAAATCGATCCAGTAGATTTTCCGTAATAGTATAACCAACAAACAGACAAATATATTTTTAACCCGGAAACTATACACTTTTTCGGGATAGAAAGTATCCTATGTTCATCCTCGGCATCGAAAACATATATATATATATATACCGATTTTCAGCCAAATCGGTGTAGTAGATTTTCCGTGAAAACGGAACAGACAGACAGAGTTACTTTCACATTTATAATATTATTATCTTAATATATATAAATTACGTGTCAAGTTGTTTGTCCGCGATGGGCTCCTAAACTATTTGACCGATTTTAATCAAATTTGCACACCGTGTGCAGTTTGATCCGACTTGAAAGATAGGATAACTTACATTTGGACCCGGTAGGTGGCGCTGCGATCGGGTTCTAAATTTTATTTCTTCCGGGCAGAACAACGTCTGCCGGGACAGCTAGTAATAGTATAAATGTGAAATACAAATAAAAATTTGGAACTTATTACAATAAAATAATAAAACTGAATCATGACCTTTTAGCTGTTTACTTACATACGAAACATTTTAACCAACAAGTTCGTTTACATTTTAAAATTGACATTGCCTAATTTCATGACAGTGACACGTTACTAACTTCAGTTGCAAATGACACATCCTGTTTTTAACTGACTTCAAAATAGAAGGATTCCATTCGTCGACAAATTTTTTTGTTGAGTCATAATTAACATATGTATTTCCATTCTAGGTCCACAGTATAGTGCATAAAGGGGGTATATATTTGGAAGAGCTTGGAAAGTCTATTGAGGGATATATAAATAGACTTCAGAACTGTACATCGAGTGATTTCAGCTTGGTAAATACTATAAAATTTATTTTGAAGTAGGTTTGAGGAATAAACCTGATTCAATGACTTTAAGAGGTTGTAAAAATACTTATTTTTTGCTTTAGTTATTTTTGAAGTCGGTCCCGTTTTTACCGACTTCAAAAAGAGAATGTGCTCATTTCGACTATGTTTCTTATTTCCATTTATTTATTTATTCGAAAGATGTTATAAAGTATACATGAAATATATTAGGTGATATTCTCATAGACCAAATAGTAACAATAACACTATGGCTAAATTATGTTCTTTGTCTGTGGTTCCAGTGTCCATATTGTCTCTTCTTCCTTCGAATAAATTGCGTAATGGCTGACGATCAAATACCACTGCCGTTTGGAAAGCGGTACCGTCGCCTATGGACGTTTGCAACACCAAGGGCGTTGCCAACGCGTAAAAGATGACCCCATGTCGTACCTATACTACTGAGTTGATTCCATTGTCACCAACTCAGGATCTGATGAGTGGACCTTAGAGAAATCGAGGGCACCCATCGAACCGAAGCCACCCAACGAAAGTAATAATAATAATATTGACCTTGCTTTTTTTTTTTATTGCATGAGTTCAGCAGCCAGGCAGACGGCCCACTTAATGGAAAGCGATTACCATCGCCTATGGACATTTGCAACACCAAAGGTGCTACAAATGCGCTGCTGCTCCCTTAAGGGAGACTGGAACCTGGTCACTAATGCCGGAACACAACTCAAGGTTGTTATGGCGACATACTTTAGACCAGGGGTGGTAGCCATCCAGTCGGGCAAATGCCCTACCACCTGGCTGTGGGTTGTTTGGTCGCCTCTTACGACAGGCCGCCCCAACGCAGGAAATAGTATTCTTTCTCCGTTCCTGCACGGATTGCTTACGAGGTTACCGCTATGTGGAAACTGGACTCTACAATCATAGTACCGATAGTGGCGTTAGTGAATGGACTAATACCGAAGAGCCTTGACCGCCACCTTGAAAGGCTCTTGGTATCTGGTTGAAGGGTCGGATGGAGAAGGCAGCTCTGTTGGGCACGGCCCGCATTGTGAGGAGATTCCTGTGTCTGGAGCCTTAACCACCGGTAGCCTGGACCCTAGACCCCACTGCCGGCGAAGATCAGCTTTTTATAAATAAATGTATATAATTTATAAGAAAAATGTATCAAATTTGGAAAATAAAATATATATGTGAATAATACAATAATAATCGGCAGACAAACACACATATTGTATGTACCCAAATTAAGCAAGTTACGCTTGTGTTATGGTTAATATATAACGGACTACTCTCGGCCGATCACAGACACCCAGACCATAGTAAATAACGGAGAAAATACGTTTCCGAAATTTACTATACCAGGAATCGAACCCGGAGCCTCTGCGTTGCAGTGAGGTAGGCCGGCAAAGGCTTAGCCCGCTCAACCACAGACGCCGTCAAGTGTTTAGAAAGTAGAAATTTGAAAATACCGTTTATTTATTTATTTGTTATTTACTTGATAATCGATACTAATATTATAAAGAGGTAAAGCGTTTTATAGAGTTAAATATGACGCCTTTAATGATTGGCTACATTATTATGTATATGTAGGAATCGTATTTGTTATTATAAAATAACCATCGCCAGGTGGTAGGGCATTTGCCCGACTGGGTGGCTACCACCCCTCGTCTAAAGCATGTCGCCATAACAACCTTGAGTTGTGTTCCGGCATTAGTGACCAAGTTCCAGTCCCCTTTAAGAGAGCAGCAGCGCATTTGTAGCACCTTCGGTGTTGCAAATGTCCATAGGCGATGGTAACCGCTTTCAATCAAGTGGGCCGTCTGCCTGTCTGCTGAACTCCTGCAATAAAAAAAAACACCATATGACGGAAGTAATCAATAACCGGATAGAGTATTCTTTCATGTAGTAATCGGAAGTTGTTTAACCGGATGTCAACGTAGAAGCATTTATTAAGCTAACGGATATCGGAAATGGAGTAACCGGATGTTGGAAGTTGGTTTTATGGAGGAAGTATAACTAAAGTGGCGCCACAGCATTACCGGATATTGTCACTGCGGCGCGCTACGAGGACCTTATAAATACTGGATATTCGGGCAGAGGAGGGGCAGTTTTCAACCGACAGTCTACAACCGTTTATCCGTGCAGGAACGGAGAAAGAATACAATTTCCTGCGGCCGGGCGGCCTGTCGTAAGAGGCGACTTAACAACCCACAGCCAGGTGGTAGGGCAATTGCCCAACTGGGTGGCTACCACCCCTGATCTACAGTATGTCGCCATAACAACCTTGAGTTGTGTTCCGGCATTAGTGACCAGGTTCCAGTCTCCCTTAAGAGAGCAGTAGCGCATTTGTAGCAACTTTGGTGGTGCAAATGTCCATAGGCGATGGTAACCGCTTACCATCAAGTGGGCCGTCTGCCTGTCTGCTGATCTCCTGCAATAAAAAAAAAAAAAAAAAAAAAAAAAACCAAGTCTACGACGGACAGTCTACATTGGTAGTCTTGAACGAGGACCGCATAATATATTGTGGTCGATAATTACTGCTTGATAATAGCAGTATTCTTGGAGGGCGAATTGATGATCGACACCTGACAAGCGTGGATGCGACTCTTGGAGTTGTCCTAATATTTCTGTGTATTACTGTTGCAATATTTAATATCGTAATTGTGATAATTCTAGTGTAATAAAGTTTGATTACAATATTTCAGATTATTATTATTGTTATTCTCGAAGCGTCATTCGTTCGCTTCCGGCGTGAACCCGACATGTACATACGTTATCTATCAATATTTACATAACAATATCGCATCACAAGTAACGCATTACACCTAACGCCACATCTGCGTACAATGGCCTATATCTGTAACATTATACCAGATAGGCCCCACCCATAACAATATACATACTCGTATTAGATTAGTAAACTCCCTACGTGGTGCTTTATGGTAATCCAACTTATGGTATTGTTACGACCTACACGCCGACAAAAGCGGAGTCACACCTGCATACCGGAAAAAACACGGCATCTGGATTTCTTTTGCTGACTTTGTGTTTAAAATTTGTGGTTAGAAAACAGCCCATTGTGTATTATAATATTTTATGACAGTCATTAGCCAGGTGTGTCGGACTGATTCTAAGAAATTCGGTCTACGCGGTCGGGCAGACATATTGTATCTGTGCAGTATAAAGCAATGGCCCAATAGAGAGATCGGCAGTCGAGCGAGAACCACGAACGGAGCGAGACGTGTGTACATATCGGGATTATCTATTAGTGACGGACTTTGCGCGTTTTATGTAATTACGACCTTCTGCATTACGTTTGGACTTGTTGTGTTCGGTTATATTTGTACCTGTGTTATACGTGTTTGTATAGTTCTAATAAACTCTATAATAATTCCAACGGCATTCTAATTAGGGTCCGTGCAACTGGTAACAATATGAATTTAAGGCTACCACGGCTCTTAGTACACATGGCAATGCCTAAATGTTTTACAGTCGGCAAACTTAACGAACTCCACCTGGCAGCCCCAGGTAGAGTTGCCAGGCTCGTTGAATTTGAGTCGCTGGATGTCCTGCGAGGAAGTGACCAGATCTAGCGAACATGTGCGACGTCTGGCGGACCTCGCAACGTTGACGACCAGGGAACTTCAAGATATTGGATATTCGAAACAGTATCAAATGGTAACATTTCTTTTGAAAAAATATCTATTTTAATTTTAACTGATTTCCAAAAGATGATGTTTTGTAAGAAAGAAATAAAATAATAATAAAACTATCTTTTAAGCGCGCTAGTCTACTTGATTTTTGTTATTCTGACTGCATTAGGTGGCCGGGTGGTAGGGCATTTGCCCGACTGGATGGCTACCACCCCTGGTCTAGAGTATGCCGTCATAACAACCTTGAGTTGTGTCTCAGTCTCCCTTAAGAGAACAGCAGCGCATTTGTAGCACCTTTGGTGTTTGCAAATGTCTATAGGCGATGGTAACCGCTTTCCATCTAGTGGGCCGTCTGCCTGTCTGCTGAACTCCTGCAATTAAACAAAAAGGTATGGATGTATTAGTTACCTAATTGTTTTTTACAGGTCGATTATCAAAGAGAGAACGAGTTGATATTAAAACTCGCATGGTTTTTGGATCGTCTCGCTCATTACACTGGCTATGACCCCGATCCAAAGAGACTGACTACAGAAAGACCTGCAGGTAAGCCTGGAGAGCATCCCATTGAATCTTCTTTGTTACTTCGAAAAATAGAAACATGTATGGAAACTAGCGCCATCTGTCGCTCACGATATAATAGCATTAGTGTAAACAATACTGAACTAGACATCTTTAATAGTAATCTAATATATAAAATTCTCGTGTCACAGTTTTCGTTGCCATACTCCTCCGAAACGGCTTGACCGATTTTGATGAAATTTTTTGTGCTTATCCGGTATCTATGAGAATCGGCCAACATCTATTTTTCATCCCCCTAAATGTTAGGGGTAGTCCACCCCTAAATTTTTTATTTTATTTTTTAGACAAAATTTTTAATTTCTATTTTTTTATGATACAACATACAAAAATACATACAACCCTAAATTTTCACCCCTCTACGATCAACCCCTATTTTTTATTTGTTAATTATAAACTTTTATTTTATTTAACAAGATTTTTAATCTTATTTTGTCATGACTTAGAATAAAAAAAATTATATTACTCTTTTAGATTCGCAATTAGAACCGGTAGGTGGCGCTGAATCGGGTTCTGGAATCCTCCTAATCACCTGGAGCGATTTTGGTGATTTTGTTTTTGTGTGTTTGAGTGGGTACCCGGATGGTTTAGACTCGCAATTAGAACCGGTAGGTGGCTCTGGGATCGGGTTCTAGAATTTATTTTTTTAAAGGCAGGACAACGTCTGCCGGGGCCGCTAGTATTTTATAATATAATATGTAGCAAAAGTTAATCATTACAGGCAGACGACCCACCTGATGGAAAGCGGTTACCATCGCCTATAGACATTTGTAACACCAAAGATGCTACAAGTGCGCTGCTGCTCTCTTAAGGGAGACTGAAACCTGGTTACTAAAGCCGGAACACAACTCAAGGTTGTTATGACGGCATACTCTAGACCAGGGTTGGTAGCCATCCAGACAGGCAAATGCTCCACCACCCTACTGTGGATTGATTTATCGCCTCTTTCACCATTTTTTTTCTTTTTTTTTGTAATTAACTATTTGAGCCAATTTTTTATTTTTATTATATAAATTCTTTTTGAGTGGAAACTTGATTGATATATGTATTAATTTTGTGTTTTATATTTAAGAATATTAATTATTGTATGTTTCCCAAACAAATTAAATAAATAAATAAATTCCTGCTCGGATAACCGTTTCACTTGTGGAGGGCCATGGCATGGCGTTTTTGGAGGGCCAAAAATCCCCCTCCTAAACCATCCATCATCATCAACACGAACTGGAAATTTTTCATGTCACAACAACTAAACAATAAATTATAACACCACACAAAGTCACAGTCAATGTCAGGAGCCTTAAGAACAGACGAGTGTGCATGACAAGAGTTATGAATTTCAAAGAGGCAAGTGAGGTGTGTAAGAATAAGCCTAAATGGCACTCTGTTGTTCGTGCCTACCCCGCAAGGGAACTGGCGTGAAGTTATGTATGTATGTATGTATGTACAAAGTCACAAACACATAACTAACAATAAAACTTATACACATACTCAAACCAACGCGCACTACCATCGCATTGCATTACACGCACACTCCACAAACAAACCAAGAAACACAAAGAGCCTAAAAATTAATAACCCAGGCACAGAAAAGAAAAAAACAACACACATGGCACTAGATACGACTATATATAAGTATAGATATAAGGCCAACACTGCACATGCACTGCCTCACAACACCAGCATGTAACAGATACACTCTACATTAGTATAAGTTTAGTATTAAAACTAGAATAAATTAATATAATAAGTTATTCTTAAGGTACACCAAAACAGAAAAATTACTACATATAATGTCACATACACTAACAAAAATAAACAATAAGCGTGTATGGAGTCTCAAATTTTTCATAGAAATTAAGTAGTAAAAAAGGGCACGGAACTCGAGTCCGTAGAGATATTAATAATAATAAAAAAAAAACCGTTTCACTTGCACATTCTGTGCTAGCGTGGCATCACGCCAATCCAGCCGGCTTTCATGCAATCTTTATTATCTTTCAGTGTCAACTAACTCTCCGACTCCACCAACATCAAGAAATGAAAACACTCTAAGGCGGTACTACTCTGACGATCGCAATACTCAGCCTCCTCCGTCTCCAATAACACTGGTGAATTCTTCGGAAGAAGTCAAGAACATGATGATGAACTGCCTCACAAGTAACAGCACTGAAGCAGCAGTGGATCGATGCAGCTACCCATTTCCAATTCCTCCCATATTGCAGGAGATTTTTAGCCGTGAGTACAGTGATGGTTTTTGTAATAGAGGCACTAGGGGCTGATGCCAAGGGCGGACAAATTGTCGAGGGCGGCAAAATTTGCAGCGTCAGCAAAAAAAAAAACAACTTTCTGCTATATAAGCTTTTTTAAAAAGGCTTTTAAATACAAGCTTTTGATATCCTGAATATCATGTAGCCGCAGAGTGCTAGCCAAGACAAGTAAAACGAGCCCAAACACGACGGGTCTGTCTTGTTTAGTACAGAAGTTCCTATGGCGACCTTTTTTTTTTATTGCACGAGATCAGTAGACAGGCAGACGGCCCACTTGATGGAAAGAGGTTACCATCGCCTATGGACATTTGCATCAGCAAAGTTGCTACAAATGCGCTGCTGCTCTCTTAAGGGAAAGTGGAACCTGGTCACTGATGCCGGAACACAACTCAAGCTTGTTATGGCGACATACTTTAGACCGGGGGTGGCAGCCATCCAGTCGGGGAAATGCCCGACTGGATGGCTAATATTGTAATAACTTTAACATTACTGAGTTTTTGGCGGGAACTGAAAGGAGATGTTGTGTTGTGCAGTTTTATTTTCTAAAAATGTGTAAAATCACTCTAAAATGAACAGTAGTTGTAAGATATTGATAGTTTTTGTAAGAAATGTGAACTGTATAGTCAAATGTGGCCTTTCGAGTTGTCACAACAACTCCGTTGAATGGCGTCAGTTGAAGACCTACCATTCCGCTGAGCTAGACGAAGTCTTATATATCAGGAATGGCTGTATGGTCTAAGATTCCGTTGCCTGCCATAGTTTCTTTAACATTACTCATTGACACTTGACATCTTTTTCTTCCGTGATCACGGCCGGCTATTAAAAAGTGGCTAAAACGCCAAAAAGATCAAATAAATATAGTATCGACGTAAAAACGTAGTTTTAAATACTTTTTAATAGTTTATTTAGATTATACTCCTCGGATGCCTAGTCAAAGACATTTAATTAACAGAGTAAGTGTCAAAACTATAAAGCAGAAACTTATGTATTTCAGGTTTACCAACTACCTCTTCGCCTTCTAACATGGCAGAATCAGTTCTTCCAGTAACCCCCTCGCCTGGACCAGTAGAACCCATCAGCGACGAGACACAAGAACTTCTAATAACCGCAGATAACCGTCCAAATATCCCGCCTTATTTGACAGCTGTCAAACAAAAATCCGTTCGGAAACGTTCTGCTGAAGAACCGATTGTAAAAAATTTAAATACCAAAAAGAACTTAAACTTAAATTCTAATACAGATGTTAAATTAGATGATATTAATATTAAAAAAGTATTTAAAAGATCTTTAGTTGGCAAGAAATTAATACATTTACGTCTGCCCGAGAATCCAACACAAAATCTAGGTGATTACGTAAAAAGTAAGGCTACGACACATTTTAATAAAAATAATCAACAATTTATAGAAATTAAGAATTATCTCGACAAAATAAACCATAAAAAATCGTTAAATAAAAATATGAACAAAAAGCACATACGTTTTCAGCAATTTTCTCTCTTTCAACCACACTCAGAGAAATTTGTAAAGAGTTTGCATAAACGGTCATTAACATATGCAAAGCCACCTCAACCATTACACATAGGTTCTATTATACAAATAAAACCGGTAAGAATAATAAATAAAAACAGAAAACCGCCTTTTGATTTAAAAAAGTTCATAGAAAAAGTACGCGAAACGAAATTCGTCCGGAAATTGATACAACACAATCGACCTAAGCGTTCGACGGCCTTGAGTTACAGAGAAATGGAAAAACCTGGAACATCAGAAAATCCAACACAAGATATCAGTTATTATGTTAAAAATAAACCAACGACCAATGAAAACCCAAGCTTAACGCAAGCTGTGCAAGCCAGATTAGCTTTAGAGCAACATTTTGCGACTGGCAACATTTTGGTTATACGTCAGTTTGGCGCGAATTATAACCCTTTAGTTCCGAACGCATTTTATTTCGGTTTTATGCGTACGTTGGCAGATTCTTAAGAGCCTGCTCTACCTGCGTTAGCTTTAAACAATAACGCCTTAATTAATTATTAGTTTCATTATGCGCCTGCTACACCTGGGAGAATGTTTTTATTTTTTTATTTTATGACTTGGCAGCTAGGCCTTTATGCCAGGTCTTAAATTCAATCTAGTTTCTTCATTTTCTTAAACTTATGTGTAGCACAGCTGAACTGTAGGTTATCAGCTAGTGCCATTCAACAGAGTTCTTGTGACAACTCAAAAGGCCACATTTGACTTTACAGTTCACATTTCTCGCAAAAACACATAATTACTACTCAAAAACTATCAATATCCTACAACTATTGTTCATTTTAGAGTAATTTTACACATGTTTAGAAAGTAAAACTGCACAGCACAACATCTTCTTTCAGTTCCCGCCAAAAACTCCTGGGATAATGTAAGAGTATGAGTCACGTAGATGCGTTAAAAATGAGGTCTTGGCACTGGCATTTCGGATGTCAAGTTATATTTTTTTTTAAATTGACACCACGTTTCTCTCATGTATTTTGTCCTGTCATGTCTGTCGTCAAACGGGGACCATTAAATTTATTTGACGGCCTCTGTGGTTGAGCGGGCTAAGCCTTTGCCGGCGTACCTCACTGCAACGCAGAGGTTCCGGGTTCGATTCCTGGTATAGTAAAGTTCGGAAACGTATTTTCTCCGTTATTTACTCTGGTCTGGGTGTCTGGGATCGGCCCCAGAGTAGTCCGTTGTATATTACCCATAACACAAGCGTAACTTGCTTAATTTGGGGATATACAATGTGTGTGTTTGTCTGCCGATTATTATTATTATTATTATTTAATACTCTCTGAAAGAGAGTGTCGGGGTGAAGGTAAGGAAAGGAATGCTCCGGTGGTTCGGGCATGTGGAAAGAATGCATGATGAAAGAATGAATAAACAGATATATAATGCAAAAGTGGATGGATGCAGAAGTCGTGGAAGGCCACGACACACCTTCCATGATCAAATTGATCGTGTACTAGCAGAAGGTGATGTCAGGAGCCTTAAGAACAGACGAGCTTGCATGACAAGAGTTATGAATGTCAAAGAGGCAAGTGAGGTGTGTAAGAATAAGCCTAAATGGCACTCTGTTGTCCGTGCCTACCCCGCAAGGGAACTAGCGTGAAGTTATGTATGTATGTGTATGTATTATCCCAGATGAAGCAGTAGCATAAGGGAGACAGCTTTGTTAATTAATAATAATTAAAAAAATAGAGTTTAAATTTACTTTAACTGAAGTATTATGTATGTCAAGACCTACTCATAGTTAGCCGTATATTTAAATAGTTATTTTCAAAAATAAATGTTTTTACTTCTATTGCGTATTTTATTTTCTACAAACCGTGTATTTTTGATTTTGGGGGTCGACAAGGTCTAAAATTCGACCCCTATTAATTAACACTAGTCCTTATTTGAAACCTTCAAGATACTGTATAAGTTGCGTGACGTGTACCAACTTGTTACAAGAATGACTAATATACATACATACATACATACATAACTTCACGCCAGCTCCCTTGCGGGGTAGGCACGAACAACAGAGTGCCATTTAGGCTTATTCTTACACACCTCACTTGCCTCTTTGACATTCATAACTCTTGTCATGCACACTCGTCTGTTCTTAAGGCTCCTGACATCACCTTCTGCTAGTACACGATCAATTTGATCATGGAAGGTGTGTCGTGGCCTTCCACGACTTCTGCATCCATCCACTTTTGCATTGTATATCTGTTTAGTCATTCTTTCATCATGCATTCTTTCCACATGCCCGAACCACCGGAGCATTCCTTTCCTTACCTTCACCCCGACACTCTCTTTCAGACCAACTCTCTTTCTTACTTCGGTATTAGGAACGCGGTCCGCGAGCGTCACTCCGCAGATTTTGCGCAGTGCTCGCATCTCGACCGCGTTTACTCTACTTTCATGCTCTCTCTTCCATACCCAACTCTCGCATCCATACGTGAGCGACTAATGAATGACGTGACGTGAATGACTAATATGTTGGTAGGAAGTATCGTTGTTGTACTTTTAAAAAACTCAGAGTCGATAAGAGTGTATAAGTTGGTGCAAGATAATTTGACTGTGTGTCTGAGGTATCAGTTCATTTTGGAAAAGGGCTGTTGGCAACACCAACAAAACAATTGAAATTTGACTTTACAGTATACAGGTTAGACTCTTTAAGTTACATATTTGTATATAATATAACTATTTTAAGTATTTCTTTACATACATACATTCTATAACACAAAAAAAACTTAACCTTAGTCTTAGTTCATGAATCATGATGAATCAACGATATATGCGATGTATGCTTATTTTTTACGTCCTAAATTCTGTGCGATATATATTTTTATCTTTATGTATGATTATAATTGCATAATAGGGGTTAAATATCATTTTATAGAGCCATAAGCTGGGATTATAATAATTATGCTGTGTATATAGACATTTACCTGTATTTAGTTATATATATTTAGGTTTATAGATAGTAAATATATGTATATAAAAACTTCTGTGTGTACTAGATTGTATATATAATGCTCTTATTTTTAGTTATAAAGCATATATAATTATAATAAATATATATAATTATAATGAAATAAATAAAATACTATTCATTTTTCTTCTATGGGTCTCAATAAAATATGTATAGAGTAAGAAAGAGGTAGGCACTGAAAATCAGTGTTGTGTCGGATTAACGTTCGGCAGAGCAATATACTGAGTGCCAACCTCATTTGTCCAATTGCGGCATGCAACTATAAGATTGGTTTGCTCATTAAAAATATGTATTTTGTGTGTGTCGCCTTTGACAAATAAACGTTTTTCTTTCTTTCTTTTCTTTCTTCTTTCATACTTTTGTCACAACAGAAAATTTTTCCCTTCGAAATGTAATGGTGCAATCTTAGTAAATTTATTAAATATCTCTCGCAGTGCTATTTTTACCCTTTCCTTAATAGTTTTGATTTAATCAAGGGCTCTTTTACCCAAAATAGTTTGGGAGCCCCTGAAGTACAGAAATAACCGAAAATGACAATTATACAAAAAATATCACAAAAAATCATTTCCGAAGTAAAGACTTTTATCCAGACATTTGTGTAGTTGTACGGCTCAATGTACAGCGTTTTGCTGACGCTCAGCCTACTTGCCTACTTTAATATTATGATATTAGTAGTATAAATAAAGCTTATATCCGTGTAGGAACGGAGAAAGAATACAATTTCCTGCGGCCCGGCGGCCTGTCGTAAGAGGCGACTAAACAACCCACAGCCAGGTGGTAGAGTATTTGCTCGACTGGATGGCTACCACCACTGGTCTAAAGTATGTCGCCATAACAACCTTGAGTTGTGTTCCGGCATTAGTGACCAAGTTCCAGTCTCTCTTAAGAGAGCAGCAGCGCATTTGTACCACCTTTGGTGTTGCATATGTCCATAGGCGATGGTAACCGCTTTCCATCAAGTGGGCCGTCTGCTTGTCTGCTGAGCTCCTGCAATAAAAAAAAATATATTACAAAAATTCATTTCCGAAGTAAAGACTTTTGTCCAACAGACATTTGTGTAGTTATACGGCTCAATGTACAGCGTTTTGCTGACGCTCAGCCTACTTTAATATTATGATATTAGTAGTATAAATAAAGCTTATAAATACTTTGTAATCGAGTTGCTATTACTCGTAACTGTTGAATTTCTTCATTTGGGAAAGCATGCTTCAATAATTAAATACATCGCAAGACTGTTTGGTACTCTTTATTATATAAATCACAAACTACTTGTAAAAATGGACACACCCATTATGAACAGTCATTACTAGTTACCAAAAAGTCAACAACAAGATAGAATGAGAGTGCAGTCCTTTACGCATAGATTAATTTGGACTGATATTCTAATAGTAACATACGACTTCAACTACCACTAAGTTGAACCCAGGGATCAGCATCCAAGACCTAATAGTACTAGAATAAATCCCTGAAAGCAACAAGCTGTATTTTCTTCACAGTACTATAAGAAAGCACCAGCACTTCTTTAACTACTGCCAGCATCCACCACTACACGCAAGAGCAAGCTTACAAACTGTACAGTGGTTATCTTTTAAATATATTTGTGATGTATCTCAAATAACGCATTACACCCTCAGCTACGTCTGCGTGACACAATAACACTGAAATTATCCCAGCTGTAGCAGTCATAGGCTGCATAAAACCTTCGCACGAAAGAATACAAAATTCGCGGCAACGCTTGCTGTGCTGTCAATTCGGTAAAAAACAAAACACTGTCTCCATGACAACAGTAACAAACAATTGACTGTTTTTAAAGTGTTCAATTATTACTTACTAATTATTAAAATGTCCAATCTGAGTGGCTATGATAGCGAAGCTGTGGGCTTTGATTCCATTTCCTTAACTAAAAGACAAGAAACAAGTAGCTCAACTCAGACTACGGAATTCAGCGAAGCAGGGGCTGCTTCACAAACCAATTTGTCTGTAAGCTGCGGGTCTACCGCGACTCCTGAAGACTTAGGAGCTCAAGACGACGTCTTAAGAGAATATCCACCTCCAGGCTTGAACGAATTCTTGCGTAAAGTCGTACCAACTATGCTCGAGCAGTTAGATCAAACTGATAGAGAATTGTTATGCAATTCCTCCGATTCTGAAGAAGAAGAGATGATAAGCTCTAAGCTATTTCAAGAAATTACATTCTCCGAACAAGGAATGGGGGGTGGAGACGAATCTGCGTCAGTTTTAGATGTAGCTTGGAGCAGCGCTGGCAATTCCTTAGCTGTTTCCATAGGGAAGACACAGCATGAAGACTGGTGTACTCATAACGGTTTGATCAAGATATATACAATCAAACTTACAGTAGGAGATCAGTTGGTTCATAATCTTGATATAAGCGAGAAGAACTGCATTACAGTTTTGGAATACCATCCCTCTGTAGCTGCTTTATTGGCTTACGGAACTACTTCTGGCGAAGTCGTGTTATGTAATCTAAGAAATCCAGTAGAAGAAATGCAGTTGACATCTCCTACTGGTTGTCATGGCTCCAAAAGAGTTTCTGGATTGCAATGGGCAGATCCTCCTTTAGCAAATACATTCTTAACAATGCAAATTAATAATACAGGCAAACGTAGAGGAGCTTCTGATCAGATTCTAATATCTTCCGGCAGTGATGGCACCTTGAATGTTTGGCAAGTGAACGCAAATTTGAAGATTTTTGAATCTGTAGTCTCATATGCGGTGAATGGTTCTCGCAACATGGCCGCCGTAGATATCAGCTGTTTTGATTTCGTAAAGGCGTATCCATTACGCCCATCGGACGATAAAGTTGCTGACGATATTTTCGTGGTCGGTACGAAATGTGGGAAGTTGTACTTATGCAAGATTAAAGCTACCGAGAGAATTGATGGTAATCTGTTGGATCCGGTTTACGAAGTATTAGAAGGGCATGCGACTTGCGTTTTGAATGTTGCCTTTAGTGGTCAAAAAGCAGGCATTTTCTTGTCGATGTCTATTGATTCTGAACTGCGTGTCTATGATGTTAACCAGAGTAGTCCTTTAAAGGTAAGACGAGATGGAACATTCTTCACCTTTTTATAATATAGCTTGTCAAGTAATGTATTATCTAGTTTTTAGGATAAAGAAGTCGTCGTCAAAACAAGTCGTGGTAGCGTATTAACGTAAGGGCGCGGGTTCGATCCTGACCGGAACGCATGCACCACTTAGTGGCACTTAGGCAGTTTTCTGATCTAATGTGTATATTATTACCATTACCACGTGCTAATAACGGTGAAGAAAAACATAGTGATGCAACCTGCACATCGAGATAACCGATGTGTCAAACCTGCCAAGCCGCCTTGAACAAGCGTGGCGGGTATACTGTCCGTTCACTTATAGTGGGAGACCTGAGCAGTGGGTCATTTATGGGCTGTTATTATTATGTTATTATAGGATTAAGAAGATGGGGTAGAAGGATCAGGCAGGAGGAACGGGAAACAGGGGATGGAATAGATCGAGAGGATAACTTTGAACAATAAACTAGGGCGATTATTGGAGATTACTTTGATTTATTACACACACCCATACATACATAACTTCACGCCAGTTTCCTTGCGGGGTAGGCACGAACAACAGAGCGCCATTTAGGCCCATTCTTACACACCTCACTTGCTTCTTTGACATTCATAACTCTTGTCATGCACACTCGTCTGCTCTTAAGGCTCCTGACATCACCCTCCGCTAGTACACGATCAATTTGATCATGGAAGGTGTGTTGTGGCCTTCCACGACTTCTGCATCCATCCACTTTTGCATTGTATATCTGTTTAGTCATTCTTTCCACATGCCCGAACAACCAGAGCATTCCTTTCCTTACCTTCACCCCGACACTCTCTTTCAGACCAACTCTCTTTCTTACTTCGGTATTACGAACGCGGTCTGCGAGCGTCACTTCGCAGATTTTGCGCAGTGCTCGCATCTCAACCGCGTTTACGGGAGTTCTTGTGACAACTCAAAAGGCCACATTTGACTATACAGTTCACATTTTTCAAAAACACATAATCACTACTCAAAATCTATCAATATCCTACAACTATTGTTCATTTTAGAGTAATTTTACACATTTTTAGAAAATAAAACTGCACAGCACAACGTCTCCTTTCAGTTCCCGCCAAAAACTCGACTCATAGGTTTGCTGGAAGAAAACTACTGTAGGGTAGGCTCGCGTTTGTACATCATCACTATTCTATAATTTTATACGAAACTTTTTGTGTACATTAAAGAATAACATTAACGCAAGTAAAGTCACGGGCAAAAGGTAGTTTTTAATAATTATAAAGCGGACATTGACATGCGAGTGATTTCTTAACCCTTTGACTGTGTTTAGGTTCTTTGCCTGGATGCACCAGTCTCCTGCATGTCGTGGCTTCCCAACAATCCATGCGTGGTGATCGTGGGCTTGGCGAAGCCTGAAGGGCAATGCTTGAAGGTGTTCAATGTATCCAGCGGGAAATCTGTCCCGGTTGACGGATTAGTTGGGACCGGACAGAGTGTTACTGCTTTGGCGGTCAAGCAGAGTGGGTGAGTAATTTAATGCCTTCTTCTTCTTTCTTAAATATGGCTTCGCACGATTGAATGAATGAATGAAGCTAGCCAGAGTCAAATATCTATGAATATTCAAGTTTTTCAATAATATTCATAACAGCGCGCGCGCTGTCATATAACGACGCGCCATTTTGAATGCATAGATTAATATCGGTTTCCCGCTTGTTTATTATGTTGGCACTAATGTCGCCGCAATAGCTCGATTTAGAGTTAAGGACATTAATTAGTTTTCACGTGACACTATCATTCAAACAGGCAGATAAAAATCGATTTCGATTTCGATTCGATTCGAAATCTACGTCTGAGTAAGGCCCTTGTTTTTTTTCTCTCTCCTTTCTATACAGATGTATTGTCTGTAAAAATATACATATAATTCTACTGTACGTGTGTATGTCACGGAACTCTTTCTAAACCTATGTATTGATTTTGATATGTTTGAGCTGGTCTCAGAATGGTTTAGATTCACAATTAGACTCGGTAGGTAACGCTGCAATCGGGTCTTAGGTTTTTATTTTTTTAAAGGAGGAGTACATCTGCCGGTCTTGCTAGTAGATATGAGGTAATCCTTAATTACGTCACGCGTTATGGAGGGGAGGGGGTCGACGAACAGCGCGTTCCATTGGTAGCTCACAACTCCCAAAATGCTCTCCGTCAGCCATTCCACAAGGCGACCGCGGTCGTTGTGGTCGTGGCGAAAACGTCACTAATGACATCGTCATTTTCAATCACATAACGCTTACAACGACCCATGTCAAGAGGTGGATCGAATAACCAGCACTTGTGGAGCCAAGTGGAGCACTTGGGTTTTGGGTTGGGAAAAGTCGCGGTCGTGGTGAGTCCCTAGGCTACGTTCCATTAGGGTCTCACGACGACTACGTTCACGACTGCGATTGTTCCCGTTCCACTTGCTTGCCGGCGTTACAATCGTATACCCAAGTGCAACAGCTATTCGACCCACCTCTTGACATGGGTGGTTGTGTGATTGAAAATGACGATGTCATTAGTGACGTTTTCGCCACGACCACAACAACCGCGGTCGCCTTGTAGAACGGCTAGCGGAGCATTTTGGGCGTTGTGAGTTACTAATGGAACGTAGCCGATATGTGACAAGGGGCGGGAGGGGGTCCTAAGTTTGGTGACGTCACATTTCACAATCTAACATATTTAAGCTCCAAAACACGAAATTTGAACTATTAACGAAAAACATCAACATATTTCACAGTCTATCTGTATCAACAGTGTTTAATTTATAAAAAAAAAAAATTAAATGAAAATAAAACTAATTACGGAACTGCTATTTTGATTTAATAATTTCTTGATGTAAAATTGCAAAATTTATGATGTTACACGGGGGGGTTTGCTCACGAATGTGACCAGCTGGACGCAAGGACGGGGACGGGTCAAAAATAATGAAATGCGTGTGACGTGATTTGTGGATGGCCCCATGGATATTAATTTGATTATTTTAGCGATTTTTCCTATTGTTTCAGCGCATGTCGCATCGCAGCTGGTGATTTGGGTGGTTCGGTCCGCATTTGGGAGCTTCCGACGAGGCGTATACGATACACCGCGGACGACTTGGAGTTTTAATATAGTCTATGGCCACACTCAACAGGAGCCATACTCTACGTAGACGTGCTAAACGAGGTGCCGCGGGCCCGAATATTATTTTATTTAGGGTGTTCTTACTATTAGTAAAAAAGGTCGAGTATGCTTGGCTTGGTGTGATAGTGTGACGTGTGTGAACGGGTGACGGGAGTCTTATAGAAAAAAAAGGGATTGATAGAGCGCGTTCCACTTGAACTCACAACGCTCAAAATGCTCCTTCAGTCGTTCCACATGACGACCACGGTCATTATGGTCGTGGTCACGTCACTTATGACGTCATATTTTTGTTTGCGCCGAGTCTACAACGACCCATATGGCGTAAAACTTGAAAGATTTTCCCAAAAAAAAATACTTTAGGAATTAGAAAGAATTCATAGAAAGTAAGCAGATTATATTAAATTTCGGCGTTTTGCGGTCCTATAAAGCTATTTTGATTGATGCTAACAGGATTTGTTTTGTGAAAAAAATTATTATTTTTTTACATATCTATACATACATATAAATAAATAACATACATATAAATAAATAAAATTGAAGTGTCCGTTTGTAATGTCAAAATTACAGCTTTTTGCTAAATGCATATGGAAGTATATACGATACTACAAAAAATAATTTTAAAATTTTTTGTCCGTTTCTTCCGGCTAATCTCTGAAACGGCTGGACCCATTTTGACGGGACTTTGACTGGCAGCTGATGTTATAAGGAGTAACTTAGGCTAATTTTATTTGTAAAAAACTTAAAAATCCCAACGCGCACGCCCCAGCCATCGCCACACCGGAAGGCAAATTAAATTCGGCGCGGTCAAAGTCGCGGCAAACAGGTAGTTTTTCTAATATAAATACAGTTAACCAATTAATTTATTAAAGTCTATTATTAAGTTTCACATATTATAACCTAATATCTTCATGCTTTTGACTTATTTTCAAAGTTTGCAATGCTTACATCAACAACGTATAAAACGCTTTATAATCCATTCCATTTGGCTTTGTTTGAACTCTCGCTATCAAGTGGATTGGGAAAAATCGCGGTGGTGAGCGTGATAGTTGTGAGCGCTAGGTGGAACGTACTCTTAGTTTCTGTGATGTGTTACGTATTTATAGAGACGGCCTGAAATGTGTGACGCACGTGACGTAGTTTGACGCATTGTGACGAAGTGTGACGGACTGAGACTTTATAGACAGCCCCTTTGGAACAGACCATAGATTTAATAGATATACAATACATGTGTATTAGAATAATATTTATTTTAATTGAAATAAAAATATAAAAACTATAGCTCATTCTCATTTATTGCAACGTTACAAACTAAAGGAATTTCATTTATTAACACAATTCGTATTTTACACTGAGTTCTCACACTGTGCTTTATCGCTTCTCTGTGGTCGGGCACTTCTTCGAACCGCCCTTGTCTATTAGTAACTGGAACAAATGTACCAAATTATCTATATATTAAAAAAAACTGTAGAGGTCGAATTTCTGTACAATGAAAAAAATGCTTAAAACCGAGTCAGGGGGATGTAAGAAGTGAAATAGAAATAATTTAATTTTTTTCATTTTTTTTTGTTTCTCTGTGCGTCTGTTTGTAGTGGCTAATCTCCGAAACGACTGGACCGATTTAAATGAAATTTTATATGGTGGTAGCTTATATCCCTGGTCAACATATAGGATACTTTTGATCCCGAAAAAATAAAGAGTTCCCGTGGGATAGTTAAAAAACCGCACCACGCGGACGAAGTTGCGGGCATCAGCTAGTTATTAATATTTTCATAAGTTTTCGCGACTAGTATACATGTTCGCACTACCTTACCGATTACCTTTAATGTCGTAAGAACACGTCCACGCCATGTAGGATTTGCTCGGTTTTGAACAGCGCCATCTAGTTTAATCTTGTGCAACCAAGTGACAATATATCAATACTTTACCTCTGTATTAGAAGTTTGACGTGAACAATACATATATAAAATCACGTTTTAACGATTTTAAGCGCGGTAATTTATTTGATTTCTATTATTCCGACGTTTCGTACAATTTTCAGTAGCCGTGATCACGGAACACAATATACTTGACATTGTCTTCAATGTCAATGAGTATTATCAAAGTTGTATTTAGCCTATCGCCAACTTGTTCATTGTAATTATTTAGTTTTCATTTTGTCGTGTCTATAGGCGATGGTAACTACTTTCCATCAGGTCCGTCTGCCTGTTTGCCTGCTTCAGGCTATAAAAAAAAGACATGCGACATTAGAGGCAATTCAGTGTGTGTTGCAAATGTTCATAGGTGATGGTAACCACTTTCCATCAGGTCCCTCTGCCTGTTTGCCTGCTTCAGGCTATAAAAAAAGACATGCGACATTGGAGGCAATTCAGTGTGTGTTGCAAATGTTCATAGGTGATGGTAACCACTTTCCATCAGGTCCGTCTGCCTGTTTGCCTGCTTCAGGCTATAAAAAAAGACATGCGACATTGGAGGCAATTCAGTGGGTGTTGCAAATGTTCATAGGTGATGGTAACCACTTTCCATCAGGTCCGTCTGCCTGTTTGCCTGCTTCAGGCTATAAAAAAAAGACTTGCGACATTGGAGGCAATTCAGTGTATGTTGCAAATATTCATAGGTGATGGTAACCACTTTCCATCAGGTCCGTCTGCCTGTTTGCCTGCTTCAGGCTATAAAAAAAGACATGCGACATTGGAGGCAATTCAGTGTGTGTTGCAAATGTTCATAGGTAATGATAGCCACTTTCCATCAGGTCCGTCTGCCTGTTTGCCTGCTTCAGGCTATAAAAAAAAGACATGCAATATTGGAGGCAATTCAGTGTGTGTTGCAAATGTTCATAGGTGATGGTAACCACTTTCCATCAGGTCCGTCTGCCTGTTTGCCTGCTTCAGGCTATAAAAAAAGACATGCGACATTGGAGGCAATTCAGTGTGTGTTGCAAATGTTCATAGGTGATGGTAACCACTTTCCATCAGGTCCCTCTGCCTGTTTGCCTGCTTCAGGCTATAAAAAAAGACATGCGACCTTGGAGGCAATTCAGTGTGTATTGCAAATGTTCATAGGTGATGGTAACCACTTTCCATCAGGTCCGTCTGCCTGTTTGGTTGCTGCAGGCTATAAAAAAAGACATACGACATTGGAGGCAATTCAGTGTGCGTTGCAAATGTTCATAGGTAATGATAGCCACTTTCTATCAGGTCCGTCTGCCTGTTTGTCTGCTTCAGGCTATAAAAAAAGACATGCGACATTGGAGGCAATTCAGTGTGTGTTGCAAATGTTCATAGGTAATGGTAACTACTTTCCATCACAGTTGGGCCGTCAGCCTGTCTCCTGTCAGCTAAAGAATAAAAACACATTTTCTATAGCATGTTGAAGTGAATTGTATCGATCTACCTGTCACTGTTTCGATCTCCTGGTGGGTTCTGTGGCGGTGGGGGGTGGCGGGGGGCCCTTCTTCTCCATCTCCTCCAGGTAGCTCATGATCATCGACTGACGCTCCTCGTGTATATGGTCCAACGCCAGGTATCTGAAGTAACAACAGTCATCATTTTTTATTTATTTATTCCCATAAGTTCTATACGCGGTACAGCCATGTCCGATTTTTTTCTTAATAATGTTCCAACTAGCTATGGCCGCGATTTCGTCCGCGTGGATTTTTTTTTATGAGGATCTCTAAAGAAAAGTAGTCTAAGTTACGCTTTTTTTTTTGGCCAGGGAAAATCCGTTTGAGGACTAAGCCGTGACAGGCACAGAAGCCTGGGGGGATGTTCGCGACCCGTGTGAGTGTGTGGGATTCGCCAGATCGGGGGTGGCACTAGCGTGCCCAGCCAGAACTGGTGCCACGCTATTGCCACGCCCCAGTTAGCGATACCCACTAAACACCCCTGGGTGTTCTGTCCTGCGCCTTATGCCAGGGCTACGTGTATACGGGCTTCCCAACTCCGCGTGCCCTGGCAGGCGTGGGCCTCTTCCTATGCCAGGGGACGTATCC
Source organism: Dendrolimus kikuchii (assembly GCA_019925095.2). Taxonomy (NCBI): domain Eukaryota; kingdom Metazoa; phylum Arthropoda; class Insecta; order Lepidoptera; family Lasiocampidae; genus Dendrolimus; species Dendrolimus kikuchii. The sequence continues at coordinate 569,671 of CM034415.1, read as the reverse complement.
CCCGGCTACAACTAGGTCTATTCCGTGCGTGGGGCGGTCCGTAACGCGCCCCACGGGAAGAGAGATGAGCGCGCGCGGAACACAAGTTACCCCCTTTAACATCGGCTATCTGCCAGTGAAAGTGCCGTCAAAATAAGTCCAGCCATTTCAGACATTAGCCGTAACATCCAGACAGATTGGTAAACATAACGTATACAGGAAATTTGTAATAAATATATTTACAAAAAATCTAGTAATGTGATACACGTAATAGTTTTGTAATATAATGTATAAGAATAAATAAATCTGACACCCAACCAATCCTATCCATCCAATAACCCCATACATCCACTCATCCATCCAGTCATCCACTCATCCATACAACCATCCACTCATCCATTCATCCAACCATCCACTCATCCATCCATCTACTCATCCATCCTTTCATCCCACCTTCCACTCATCCAGCCATCCACTCATCCATTCATTCATCCAACCTACCCTACCTAATACATTCCCTAATAGTGACATCTATTTATACCTAACACAATAAGTAGAGTAATTAATACATAAGTATAAATGTAAATTTTATTAAAATAACAAATAAATAGCAATTGACTTGGGCAATCTCGTTCACGCGGGCAAAAAAAGAAAAAAAAACATCCAGACAAACAAAAATCCTAAAAATTGCATTTTCGAAATCTCCTGGTCCAATTTATCATGGTATGTCACACAATTATACTCAATAAGACAAAAACACAATATAAAGGAAAGAAAAATATTATTATACTTATAATAATGACATGACGTACTAAAATTTTATACTGCTCACATGTTCTCCCAATCATTTGGGGTCGGTACAGTAGGTCTGTTTCTTAAATAACCACTTTCCATGAGGTCCTCGCCTGATGGAAAGTGGTTATCTAAGAGGGGCCGAGAGCAGCGGTGCTCACCTGGCGTCGTGCTTGAGGGTCTCCTGCAGTTGGGCCATCGCGTTGGGGTTGTCCTTGACCGCCGCGAGGGTCTTGTGGGTGATGGCCCTCGTCTCCAGCAACAGCTGCCGCAGCGCGGTCTTCGCGGCGCTCTGCTTATCGCGCTGATAGTCGCGGAACTCGCGCTCCATCTGTCAAATTATTACATATGCCTTGACGTACGTGTCATTATGGATAAAATGTGTACCGATGGTTACAAAACACGGGATCCTGGAGACCATGCGAATTAAAGAAGAAAAAACCTTGTGTGTACAGTACCGACGCAAGACCGGAGTTTACTCCTACATTAAAAAACAAGTGCACATGCGCGGCGACAGCGGCCGAATAAGGGCGCTTACAAGCAAAACATACAGACATATAACTATTTAGCCAGTAGAAAATCCACATATAAACACAAAACACACTCACAAACACATGAATTAATAATAAAATTATATAAACAAAAAAATTAAAATCATAGGAATAAAAGTGGTCTGAGAGTGGATACCTGTGATGCGCTCGAGTACTGCGGCGCGGTGGGCTCGGCCTTGAGCGAGTCCCGCACGTCACGCCAGTGCGCCGTGCACGACACGCCCAGCTCGTTGAGCAGCGCGCGCAGCTTGTCTCGCCGCTTCGCGCCCAGCGCGCCCGTGTGCTGCACGAACAGACGCTCCTGCCACCGCACGTCACATTGGCATCACGTTAGCAACGGAAATACAGCGTAAACTCTATATAACGACACACAAAACTATGCCTTTCATGGCGTTATAGAGAGTTGTCGTTAAATGGAGAGAAGTATGTTATTTTTGTCTGACGTCTTTTGCTGCACCAGTCATTTTGTTGTATTTTTTTTACTTATTTTATTCATATCTTGCGATATTGAGGCATCTTGGTGATAAAGGAAGTACTTAGAAATTACGGCATGCATGATGCCGACAGTCGAATTTATTACGGGCTAGGATAATAAAGCGATAAAAGAACTACACAGCTGCGCAGTTTTTACTAGCTTTGGCAACTTAGAAGGTACTTTTTATTACTTAATTGTTGTCGTTATTAAGAGTGGGCGTAATGCTATATAGAGTGTATCATTGTATGGAAGACAAGCTAAACCAACCAAAACCTTTTCGACGCTTCGACTTCGACGATTTCGACGCTTAAGGGAGTTTGTCGTTAAATCGACTGACGTTACATGGAGTATACACTGGCACTACGAGTGCAAACTAAATAACACTGCTACGACTGACGTACTCTGAAAAACGGGTCCGCAGCCGACCAGGGGCGCAATCCTGTCAATATCATGGCGTTGCGAAGATAATCAAAGTACTACATTAATTCGTATTCAACTAAATCTTCTTGATATTATCGCGGTAGAATAATAGTAGAAAAAAAATTGGTATTACCATTAGGGGTCATCCACAAAATACATGATTTTTACAGGTTCCAGTCTGTCCATCTACGAGTCCGGCTGCACATTGGTAGCACCTTTAGTGTTGCAAATGTTCATAGGCAACGGGAACCACTTTCCATCACAGTTATAGTACTTGAAATTTGTCTATGTCTAATTAATGTCTTTTTGGGCTAAATGAATCTTTATATAATATGATCTTTTGGAGTCAGTGTCACTGTTACTATTGAGAATCCTACACATTCTGGAGATAGAAGAGTTAGTACCTAGTACTGTTGTTCTAGATGTGGGGAAAGAGGGGGGGTTATAGGTTATCGCGGAGATTTCGGAAAGGACTCGTAGGCGAAATTGGCGTAACAATTGATGGGAATCTATATTATACATAGAAGTGGTATTATGATTAGGGTACGGAAGCTGCATACGTCTTGTCATCGCAGCGGACAATGAACTACCATTTTTTTTTATTGGACTTGACTTTATGTTGTTGGTCCGAAGACCTTACAACTTTACCGGGGTTATTGGGGCGAGTGCCTTCGTGAAGCGAAGGCGCTCGAGCCCAGGGGGCAACTTGCTCGAGGGAGCTCCCTAAGGAGTTTTACCTCGGCTGGACTGTTGCCATGAGAGGGGGATGAAATTAATGATGCCCACCATAGGGCGACACAAAGCACTAATTGAGAACGGGCGACGGGTAATATAAAGCCCGAGGGGAAGGATCCCGGCGGGCGGGGATCGGTGGTTCGCGGCGGCCTACGCTATCTTACTGCCGTTTCGCAACATGTTATGGCTGAGAGAGATGAAACGGCGAAAGAAACTTCCCAGCGACACGCCTAGTCTATCCTGTGGGTGAGCTATGTCTCCTAGCGACCCTCGCGGGGACGTGGAGAGATCTTGATTGACCCAGACGCCGCCGTCTGTGTCTGTCTGTCGATGCCTGCCAGCCTGCCTTCCTAAACGCGGGCGAGCTGATCCGGGCCAGCCGTTTCGTAATACTGACTAGCGCAACGCGGGAGCGCACATATTAATAGTTGCTCTATCTCGCTCGCACATCATTCGTCCCGCTCACACACTGCACTATATAATATACTAGCTGTACAACTTGTTAATATTTGTACTTAAGGTTACAGTTTCCAAAATGAGTCAGTTCACATCAGCACTACTCTCTGCCATCTGAAGTCTCATTTAATCTACCTCTTGCTGCTACAAGGGAAACTTAGTTAACCCAGAGCTACCTTACCTTATCCTCTTTGCTGAGCAGCTCGGCGAGGCTGTACCGGTGGTCCTTCTTCAGCTGCTTCTTGGCGTCACGCCACGAGAGGTCCGGGTTGCGCACCAAGTCCGCCAGGAGCGCATTGAAGTGCTGCAACATTCATACGTTCAAACATCACAGTCAAAGACAGAGGTCCGCCCTCCTTATAGCGAACGCAGTACTTGCAAATGGCGGTATCGAGAAAACACATATTCATTGTCCACGTTATGTAACTTTTTTCAAAAGATTTTTCAAGGCTAGCAATGACACTAAAATATATCTGTCCAGGACGTTTTGCCAGACAATCTACACCTGTCAGCTCTGGACGGAATGCACAGGGCGTTCTCTGGATGGCATACGCGTTCAATATAATAACATATTTCGACACCTAATTGGTTTTAAAAGATAATTTAGTAAATAATAAATAAATAATCGGCAGACAAACACACATATTGTATATCCCCAAATTAGGCAAGTTACGCTTGTGTTATGGGTAATATACAACGGACTACTCTGGGGCCGATCCCAGACACCCAGACCATAGTAAATAACGGAGAAAATACGTTTCCGAAATTTACTATACCAGGAATCGAACCCGGAGCCTCTGCGTTGCAGTGAGGTAGGCCGGCAAAGGCTTAGCCCGCTCAACCACAGAGGCCGTCAATTTAGTGCATAGAGTATGTTTCTTCAGGCTAGATTGAACACGTTTAGTTCTATCCGGAGAAGTCGCGTTGCAAATTTCTTGACCAGGGTTGAAAGGTGTAGGAACCGTATAATTGCGGCCATTGCTAGCAGGCTTTTTTTTATTGCAGGAGATCAGCAGACAGGCAGACGGCCCACTCGATGGAGAGCGGTTACCATCGCCTATGGACATTTGCAACACCAAAGGCGCTACAAATGCGTGCTGCTCTCTTAAGGGAGACTGGAACCTGGTCACTAATGCCGGAACACAACACAAGGTTGTTATGGCGGCATACTCTAGACCAGGGGTGGTAGCCATCCAGTCGGGAAAATGCCCTACCACCTGGCTGTGGGTTGTTTTGTCGCCTCTTACGACAGGCCGCCCCAACGCAGGAAATTCTATTCTTTCTCCGTTCCTGCACGGATAAAAAGGCTACACCCAACGAAAATATATTGGGACTGGTTGCAGATTTTGACGGCCTCTGTGGTTGAGCGGGCTAAGCCTTTGCCGGCCTACCTCACTTCAACGCAGAGGCTCCGGGTTCGATTCCTGGTATAGTAAATTTCGGAAACGTATTTTCTCCGTTATTTACTATGGTCTGGGTGTCTGGGATCGGCCCCAGAGTAGTCCGTTGTATATTACCCATAACACAAGCGTAACTTGCTTAATTTGGGGATATACAATGTGTGTGTTTGTCTGCCATTAAAAAAAAAAAAAAAAAAAAAGATTGCTGCATAGAATAATTAATTTTATATAAAATATATGAGAATGAAATGCTTTATAAAAGGAGTGACCGAAAAAATCTAAAGTACTAAAAATTATGAGCGACCTTTTAAAATTCAAATTTTGAACTAAAGCTTTCAGAAATATATTATTTTTTGGTCTATAAAATTATACTGTAACGAGAAAATAATTGAATAAAAAAAAATCAGCTTTTGGCGATTTTTGAAATCTTAAAAAATTTAGAGCGACCTTTTAATTTTTTTTTATTGAGCTGTCTTTTGGAGGGAGGCTCTTAAAACATCAAAAATTAAAATTTTTTTTCACTCGAGACACAAAAAATAGTCGGTTTTTTGCGCCACCCTAATATATATGTCATTTATGTATTTATTATTGAAAAATAAATAGTTCGTACTATATGTTACGTATACCATCGTCGCCATTATCATCTCAATTCATTCCTGGGGTTGTCTGGAAGAGATCGCTTTTTAGCGATAAGACCACTCTTTGTACGTAATTTCTATAAATATAATAAATGCAAAGTTTGTAAAAATGTATGCATGTATGTTTGTTACTCTTCCGCGCAAAAACTACTGAATGGATTTTGATGAATTATTACAATAATATAGCTTACACATCAGAATAACACAGGCTATAATTTATAAAGATACTAGCGGGCCCCGGCAGACGTTGTCCTGCTCTGAAAAAATAAAAATTTAAGACCCGATCCCAGCGCCACCTACCGGTTCTAATTGCGAATCTAAATCATCCGGGGACCCACTCAAACACACAAAAACAAAATCACCAAAATCGCTCCAGGTGATTAGGGGGATTCTAGAACCCGGTCTCAGCGCCACCTACCGGTTCCAACGGGATAAGAAGTATCCTATCTCCGTCTCCTGGTGCTAAGCTACCTCCCCACCAATTTTCAGCCAAATCGGTACAGCCGTTCTTGAGTTATAAATAGTGTAACTAACACGATTATATATATATATATATATATATTTATATATATATATATATATATAGATATATACATATATTTATATATATATATACATATATTTATATATATATATACATATATATATACATATATATATATATATATATATATATATATATATATGTATATATATATATGTATATATATATATAAATATAACGACTTTCCATCATCACATTTAGTCTTTAAGTTAATTTTTGTATTGGTGTATAATAAAGTCGTGGAAGGCCACGACACACCTTCCATGATCAAATCGATCGTGCACTAGCAGAAGGTGATGTCAGGAGCCTTAAGAAGCTATGAATGTCAAAGAAGCAAGTGAGGTGTGTAACAATAAGCCTGAATGGCGCTCTGTTGTCCGTGTCTACCCCGCAAGGGAACTGGCGTGAAGTTATATATGTATGTATAATAAAGTGTTATCTATCTATCTAGTTGACCCTGTAAGATGTGTGGGTAATTAGGTACCGACCTGCACGGCCTCGTCCCTCTTGTGGTACTCTCTCTCCTTGTCCCTGTCCCGGAGGCTGGTGGCGAGCGCCCGCTGCACCTCCTTCTCGCGCTCCTTGATCGAGGCCTGCGCGCGCGCACGCCGCTCGCGCTCGGCCGCCTCGTCGTCCTGCGCGCCCGCCGCCTCCCCCCCGCCGCCCTCCGCCGCGCCCGCGTCCTCCGCCGCCGCGGGGGCCTCCTTCTTCTGATCGCAATTCATTGTACACTTGCATTTGTTACTGCACACGGCCCAGTTCTGCTATTATCCGTGCAGGAACGGAGAAAAAATACAATTCTCTGCGACCAAACAAGCCATAGCCAGGGGGTAGGGCATTTGCCCGACTGGATGGCTACCGCCCCTGGTCTAAAGTATGCCGCCATAACAACCTTGAGTTATGTTCCGGCATTGGTGACCAGCTTCCAGTCTCCCTTAAGAGAGCAGCAGCGCATTTGCAGCACCTTTGGTGTTGCAAATGTCCATAGGCGATGGTAACGGGTTTCCATCAAGTGGGCCGTCTGCCTGTCTGCTGAACTCCTGCAAAAAAAAAAAAATACTACCTCGTCAAAATCGCCGGACAGTATCGTCTCAATCGTAGATTTGCCCGATTTCGGTATTCTATTAATTCCAATGGCTTGTCCGCTCTTAACTTTAGTTTATAAGCGTAAAAACTAGCAAAATAAATGATTAAACCTTTCTAAAGCCATTTTCTGCTAGTGGTCATACCAATTATTTTCTACTATTATTCCGCCGCGACAATATAATTGCAATAATTCATTTATTTCAGAAAATTGAGCATTTCCATATTATACAGTTTTATATTATAAAATTATTTCAATGTTTCAAAATTCAAATTAATTCACGGCACAATTAACAAATACTAGGACATTACAACCGCGTCAATATAAATATTATGAAGGTTTCTACTCCACGGCTTCAAAGGGACATGAATAATAATAACGAGATATTGCGGACACGCAATGAAATCATACTTTGAATATCTTCGCTACGATAAGATATTGAATTAGCAGAATTGGGCACCTGATGGAAAGCGGCTACCGTCTCCTATGAATGTAACATGTGCTGCTAATGAACAGCCGCTCTCTAAAGGAAGACTGGAACCTGGCAACCAATGCCGGAACACTACTCAAGGTTGTTATGGCGGCATGCTCTAGACCAAGGTAGCTATCCACCACCTGGCCAATATATTACCACCTTGGATGGATATTACACGGTTATTTTATCTGAGCCCATTTCATTTCCTCTACCCTTAAGCCTGTCAACGCGTTGGTTTGACTACTGATGTTGCAATCGTCTATAGGCGACGGTAACCATTTTCCATGAGCTGATCAAATTGATCGTGTACTAGCAGAAGGTGATGTCAGGAGCCTTAAGAACAGACGAGCGTGCATAACAAGAGTTATGAATGTTAAAGAAGCAAGTGAGGTGTGTAAGAATAAGCCTAAATGGCGCTCTGTTGTTCGTGCCTACCCCGCAAGGGAATTGGCGTGATGTTATGTATGTATGTATGGTAGTAGTAATAGAATTCGACACAAAGGCAGGTAAAGGAATCTTAGTCCATACAGCCAATTCAGATATTTAACTACGTATTGTAGGCTACAACTGCTGTTATTCAACGGAGTTCTTGTGAAAACTTGGAAGGCCACATTTGGCTATATAAGCCTAAGCTACACGCAGAAGGTTTGCCGATGACTACTTACTATTATTGTATATAAATATATTCATGTAAAGTATATACAATAATAAACTAAAATAATACATCTATTGGAACAACATTTATGCAACCTTTTTTGTCAACCCTACTGACCATCGACGCGTGATGTCATGAGACTATCGGCAAACTTTCTGCGCTCGGGTAATATCGATGAGAGTCGATTTGCCCGCTGTCGCGGCAACACGACCAAATCAAACCTTTAGTCGCAAGTGTGTTTCACTTACAAAAGGACCCACCCAATCACGATCCACCATCCTAACAACCTGGCGTCAGAAGTGGCGATTCCAGTACTTTACTAATATCCTAGAATCGCCACTTCCAATAAATTTTATTACTTTTCATTAATGGACAAACTCTCCGTGTCGTAATCCATCGTAAGACTTCACAGCAAAGAACGGTTATAAATTGTGGTAAACAACGGTGGCTGCGATCGGCGGCTTATTGGCGCCCAACCTTGATAATAGATAGAAAGTCCACAGTAATAAGCTAAACTCTTGAAACACGATACCTGACAAATGACAACCCTCGAGCATAATGGTACAACGTTTTCTTCTCTTGACTTTCCTTTATTAATAGTATAACTTGGGACCCGGAATAAGCAAACTTCTACATTAAAATAATGAACACCAATTACAATACCAAATTTATTCACAATTATTAATAACATTCAATTCGAATTTAAAATCATAAATCAAACAACACAAACATTATATAAAATATTTACAAAATTATAATCTTAAAATTGTTTAAACCCTGGCCGGAGCAATGAGCCGTATTCTAGAACACAATAGTGCTTCGACACTCGAGACTAGTGATGGCTAACTGAGAAGTTCAAATAATCGCCTCAATATTATAATCGAGTCAACACAAAATCGATACACTTTTAGATTAATTCGAGTCAACATGTTTGACTCGACTGCCAACCGTCTCCTGAAACCAAACGTGACCGATGACTAGTATTCATTACTCGCATCGATACTGTAGTGCAGTGTTTCTAAATCTGTGGGTCGCAGAGCCTTGCTCGGGGGTTGCCGGCAAAAGGGAAAATGCTATTTAAATTTATACCTCGTACTTACGTACTATCTAAACTCAGCAGCTTTTTGCAGACTATAAGGCCCTAATAATGAATATGAGTAACAAAATAGAGATAACATAAACTTACGTCTTTTAAATTAGTAACATTTGTCTGTCTATACCCAAGGGGGTTGCCAAAATTTTTCAACCTGTAAAGGGGGGGGTCGCGTGTTCAAAAAGATTGAAAAGCACTACTGTATTGTATGAATACATAATTACTTGAGAAATAATAATGCACAATGTGTGTATTAAATCAGTTGGACGATTAAGAAAAGTACTTGTGTGTCTTGTCTCATTGTTGTCATTTATGTAGTTTAGAGATAGACGGGGGACAGATAAATAAAACTAGAACGGGTTGAAATAGGGGATGAAAGTTTGTTTGGGAGACCAATTACTTCTCAAGTTAATAGATATAAAAATTAATCATCTATAAAAAATTGCGATAGTAACTCAACTGAAACAATCGCCTACGAGTAACTTTAATCGAGTCGTTTGATCAATAGACAAATTCGTCACTTATGACTGACTCAAAGACTTCAACATCTGGTCATCGCACCTCACTATCAGACTTTACCGTTCCAAATTCGAGTTTTTTTTTTAAACAGTTGCCTTAGTGCATGTGTCATTCTAGTCGTACCGATTCTCGTCTCAAGAGTCTCGAACTAAGTTCCGTTCTAGAATACGTGCTTTAAGATGCTTAATTGCATCAACTTACAATTTTTCGATGCTATCGTACAAACTTATTTAAAGGTGCTGACTTACTTGCAAAAGTTGTCTCAACGATGTAAATCGGTTGTTTACTTCGAAATTTAAATAATTTTGAGAATTATTAACGGTTCTTGCTATAAGGCCTTTTGATCCGTTCTACCTACATTTTGAATTACATTTAATACACTTAACCTTAGTAGAATCGTCTTAGAATAGGCATTTGACTGTACTCAAATGACGTAGCTTTTGTACCAGTTTGAAAAGTCACATTTCATTACAAAATTGGGATTTTCCATACACAACAAAAACAACCAGAAATCAAGCAAATATTGTCAATTTTCAATCAACATAGATTATAATGTTATACACTCAAACTCCTGTAATTCAAAAGGGATATTTTAAAAAACTGGTTCAAAAGGCCTTGTAGCCAAAATCGAGGAACATTCTCAAAATCAATCAACATTACATCGTTACTGCGCTCCAATGCTTTCAAAATTGCCACTGGGAATAACAACCGAGTCAAATGAGATCCATTTTACTAATAATTGTTTTAATTTTAATAAATAAAGTACAGTGTAAACTCTATGTAACATCACTCGATTTAACGACAAACTCCCTTAAGCGTCGAAATCACTTGGCTTTGGTTGGTTTAGCTCAACTTCCACACAATGATACACTCTATATAGCATTACACCCACTCTCAATAACGACAACATATAAGTAATAAAAAGTACTTTTTAAGTTGCCAAAATTAATAAAATCTGCGCAGCTGTGTACGTTCTTTCATCGCTTTATTATCCTAGCCCGTAATAACCTCGAGTGTCGGCATCATGCATGCCGAAATATCTAAGTACTTCCTTTAACATCAAGATGCCTCAATATCTCAAGATATGAGTAAAATAAGTTAAAAAAAATACAACAAAATTACTGGTGCAGCAAAAGACGTCGGATAACAATCACATACTTCTCTTCATTTAAGGACAACTCTCTATAACGCCATAAAATACACAGCCCCTTCAGTGTCGTTATATAGAGTTTACACTGTATATAATAAATATTTATGGCGTGTAATGAGAAGGGATGAAGGTCACGTGACAAAAACGATGTTAAACTGTAAGACGGATGGGTACAAATGTAAGGGTAGTCCAAAATAGAGACGGATGGATTATGTGAAAAATGACATGATGATTTGTGGTGCGACAGAGGACGTATGTCAGAATAGAGGAATATGGAAGGACGAGACATATTGATCTGGGAGATGGTGAAAAAAAAACAATTATATATTTTTTTTTTATTGCAGGAGTTCAGCAGACAGGCAGACGGCCCACTAGATGGAAAGCGGTTACCATCGCCTATGGACATTTGCAACAACAAAGGTGCTACAAATGCGCTGCTGCTCTCTTAAAGGAGACTGGAACCTGGTCACTAATGCCGGAACACAACACAAGGTTGTTATGGCGGCATACTCTAGACCAGGGGTGGTCGCCATCCAGTCGAGCAAATGCCCTACCACCTGGCTGTGGGTTGTTAAGTCGCCTCTTACGACAGGCCGCCCCAACGCAGGAAATTTTATTCTTTCTCCGTTCCTGCACGGATAAATTTCATATAAAGTATCTCATTTGACCCCGAAGTCAAATAGGGAACTGTCCCACTTTGAACAGCGCGTAATTTCCGCTTGGGCCTGTACCAATCACGTCGATAAACAGCAAATAAAAAAAACAAAACATACATTATTTTAATGTACCTACAATTAAATATCTATATATTAAATTAAAAATATTTTTTTTATTATTAATCATACATTTAGTTTTCTTACAATGAGTTACATTTAACCTCTATAGTAGTTTGAAGGGTATTAGGGAGACACGTACGATAAAATCCGTTACAAAGTATTCACTATTTTCTAATTTATAATCTTGTAAAGGTGGACCCACACGGTGTAAGTTCCGAAATGGCCATACGCACCGTATTTTTTTTAAACTATATCCCTATTCTTAACGGACTATCCAAATAATAATAATAATAATGGTATAGAGTTCGAAGATATAAACTGACAGAATCTACTTACAACAAATCTGTACTCTACGAATACATTTTGGAATAAAGTATCAAAATATCATTTACCCTGTGCGATAGATGGCGCTATTATCGATAATTCTGTAAATTCCACTAGACGACACTAATAAGTTATAACTTGTTCTAAGTTGGAATGGAGGGAAAGACAGAATAAGAATATTTTATGCCACAGAGGCTCATCAATTTTATATATAGTGTATTATCTATGGACTATAGATTCGCCTACACTCAGTCGCGTTCTAATGGCTGCCACAGTCGGGAGTTTATGGCTGCTTCGTGCGCGGGCTGCCATGCACCGTCGTGTTCGAATGGCTGCCACAGTCAGGCTTCCTAGTGCGCGGGGTGAGGTGGGGGGCTATATTACGAATGGATCCCAAAAAACTCATTTTGAACCAGATGAAGTTGCAAACAAAAAAAAAACAAGAAATGTTGTGTATACAAATGTATGTACAATGGACCAAATCGGTGATGAACCACCCATAAGACTACAATCGCCTGGCAAATCATTTCGCTAACAGCGCGAGAACACGCGCACGTGGATATCGCAACTTTATGAGCCGTTCAAAGCAAAATGTTAGAGAGAACTGATCAAGGAGGAATTCGGGCGACCGTATATGAAACGAAATCAAATCTCTGTAAGATTTGTCCAGTACACATTTGTCGTAAGTAAATTCTGTCAATTTTTACCTTCACATTTGTCGTAAGTAAATTCTGTCAATTTTTACCTTCACATTTGTCGTAAGTAAATTCTGTCAATTTGTACCTTCACATTTGTCGTAAGTAAATTCTGTCAATTTTTACCTTCACATTTGTCGTAAGTAAATTCTGTCAATTTTTACCTTCACATTTGTCGTAAGTAAATTCTGTCAATTTGTACCTTCACATTTGTCGTAAGTAAATTCTGTCAATTTTTACCTTCACATTTGTCGTAAGTAAATTCTGTCAATTTTTACCTTCACATTTGTCGTAAGTAAATTCTGTCAATTTTTACCTTCACATTTGTCGTAAGTAAATTCTGTCAATTTGTACCTTCACATTTGTCGTAAGTAAATTCTGTCAATTTTTACCTTCACATTTGTCGTAAGTAAATTCTGTCAATTTCTGTACCTTCACATTTGTCGTAAGTAAATTCTGTCAATTTGTACCTTCACATTTGTCGTAAGTAAATTCTGTCAATTTTTACCTTCACATTTGTCGTAAGTAAATTCTGTCAATTTTTACCTTCACATTTGTCGTAAGTAAATTCTGTCAATTTGTACCTTCACATTTGTCGTAAGTAAATTCTGTCAATTTTTACCTTCACATTTGTCGTAAGTAAATTCTGTCAATTTTTACCTTCACATTTGTCGTAAGTAAATTCTGTCAATTTGTACCTTCACATTTGTCGTAAGTAAATTCTGTCAATTTGTACCTTCACATTTGTCGTAAGTAAATTCTGTCAATTTTTACCTTCACATTTGTCGTAAGTAAATTCTGTCAATTTTTACCTTCACATTTGTCGTAAGTAAATTCTGTCAATTTGTACCTTCACATTTGTCGTAAGTAAATTCTGTCAATTTGTACCTTCACATTTGTCGTAAGTAAATTCTGTCAATTTTTACCTTCACATTTGTCGTAAGTAAATTCTGTCAATTTTTACCTTCACATTTGTCGTAAGTAAATTCTGTCAATTTGTACCTTCACATTTGTCGTAAGTAAATTCTGTCAATTTTTACCTTCACATTTGTCGTAAGTAAATTCTGTCAATTTTTACCTTCACATTTGTCGTAAGTAAATTCTGTCAATTTGTACCTTCACATTTGTCGTAAGTAAATTCTGTCAATTTTTACCTTCACATTTGTCGTAAGTAAATTCTGTCAATTTTTACCTTCACATTTGTCGTAAGTAAATTCTGTCAATTTGTACCTTCACATTTGTCGTAAGTAAATTCTGTCAATTTTTACCTTCACATTTGTCGTAAGTAAATTCTGTCAATTTTTACTTTCAAACTCCTTTTAGGTAGCCCATTAAACATTATAAGATTGTTAACAAGAGCAATCTACCCCCTTATTTATAACTTACATGAGATTTATAGGCTCCTTACAAAAAAAGTTATCAATATTTATTTTCAGCATTTCTAACGAGCCGCACTAAAACATAAATACGTTATAAATCGAGCCTTTACCGCCATTTTATCGTAAGCGACATTTGGTCCTAAGTATATTTTTTGTTGCAAAATGTATCGTTAAACTATTATTTTGTTTTAAGATTTTCCGTTTTTGATTCAGTAGGGTCTAATCTAACTAAAACTGAGTCTTAAAACTTAAAATAATTTTTGCACCAAAAATTATACTTAGGACCAAATGTCGCTTACGAAAAAATGGCGGTAAAGGCTTGAAATATTATCAGATTTTTATAAAATTTATATATATACACTTAAGTGAAAATACTATATTTTCAAAAGGAGACGTGACGGTATTTACACGAGGAAAACGTGCGTAGACAGCATTAGCTCTTTGATCATGGCATATTACTAGGAATCATTGCCCAGTACAAAACGTTTAAAAACTACTAAATCCCACACGACTCCAATATCCTCCAAACAAACTTTTTAAACGCCTTCAAGTTGCGACTGGGTTTGGTCTAGAAATAAACTTGTTACTAAAACGCCAAAAGCGAGAGAAGGACAACCGGTGGCGCCATCTATGCACGTACGATTCACGTGTTTTCAGTATCACGCTTTATATAATACGAGTAAAACTTAAATGCAGTAACAGATGATTCCCAACTGCGTTCAACATTTGACTGGAACTAACTTCATTCGAAGCGCATTTAAAGTTTTGCGCGTACTCAACTATTATAATGCCTAGCTAGCATTTCATTTTCTTACATGTCTATATTAAAATACAACACATACTCGCATATCTTATACGAAAATTTAATAAATATTTATTAACGACAAATTCGCCGGTATGCGTCCACCTTTAGACGTCCATTCTAAAACACTGACCACCATCAATTGCAGTAACAAACATAAAGCTTAAGAGATTCCTATCTCATTAAAATATTATTCCCTCTATAGCGTCATCTGGAACCGAAACTACTAGACGCATTTGCTGTAGCTGTAAAGGCCCAACAGATTTCATCGAACGAGGCAGGCCACCATATACCGTCCGGCGAAGCATACATACTTCTGATATCGTCAAATAAAACTCCTTTAAGAACGAATCAACATATGGTCCTTCGAGCCGGATATAAACCAGTGACCTATGAATAGTATTTTAAATTTTTATTATTAAACACACTTAAAGAACTATATACACTCTATACTCTTAGTTTCTATTTGAGCTTGTATAAGCTTTAATGTTCTGAGCTCAATACAAACTAATTTAATAATTATCCCAGCTTCGAAGGGATTATAAACAGAAAGCCAAATATCCATTACTGCATTCGAAAGTGTTACTATACAAGAATATGTTCCATTAATAAGATCACTAGAACCTATATAAGAGCAACAATCATTTGGCCAAGTAAAATAATTTACACCACATCGAAATCATTTAGGTACATTTTTTAATATTTTCAATCATTAAAATCATCTTGGCGTACAAGCCTTGCAAATTTCAACTTGAACTTTATAAACCCCTATATCAAACCCGATAAAGGGGAATGGGTTGATCCCCTTCTTTGTAGTCCCATTTGTGATATATTTTACTATTAGTAAACAAACTTACATAAACATGTAGTTTACAATAATAGTGCTAACATTAATTCCTTCAATACTAAAAATGTTACACCAACATAATCCTATTCTAAAATGTCTCTGAATAATTAAAAAAACTTATGTATGTGTAGTAGTTTTTCATAGAGAAAAAACAGCACTACACAAGTCTAATAAAACTCTCGTTGGAACAAATCCATCTTGACAGGTTGTTTTCGAAATGTATAAGAGATAATAAAAATTATGGGAGCAAAAACCTTATTCTCTCTGAAGCACACACTCCATATACAATTTTTCAAAAATAATTCCCATCACAAGAACGTAGTTCTCTTGTTCACTCGGAACCAGTCTAAAACTTTAGCACGTTCCGAGCGATGAAGAGAACTTATAAACTTGTAATGGGAATTACTTTCGAAAATCTAGTATACATGGGAGAGTAGATATGGGAGCAGAAAGAAAAAAATATATAATTTTATTATCAGAATTTTCTCTTTCTTTGAGATTAAGTTTCTAAGTTCTCTTGCATCAGAGAGAATAAGGTTAACTTATAAACAAAATAAAAATACTATATTTACATGTATTTAAGAATTTCTGTTACGAATAAAAGCTCCGAGTGAGACATCTTTTACAAATATTTTTTCCTATCCACAGATAACACACATTGTATTTTAACGAATATTAATGTTAGGCAATAATAAATAACCCACTGTATACAATTTTTTAAAATAATATTGAGAAAATTGTATATAGCTGTTAAAATATTATTTTAATTACCGGAAACTACTTTTTAACGTTTTATATCGTAATTGTGAATAATTATCAAGTATTTTCGGCCAAAATCATATAAAATACCAACTGCTGCTCTAAAGAGTCTAAAAGATCGATTACAATAGATGGTCAAATTATGAAAAAAATAAATTAAAACCAGATCCCTGCACAGTAAATACTTTTTTCGCTTTTTAAAGCTTTATCAATTAAAATCACTCATCATATAACTTGGCCTTTGAGATGAAAGGACTCAGTCAAGCACTGAGATTGTTGAAGATTGGTATTACAGAGGCAAGTATAGCGTGTGCGACGCTCTTAAAAATCGCCCCCGAAACTTACGAGAATTATTCGCCTCTATTGTGTAAAATCCGGCTTAGAAGGACCATTTGATAAAAATCGATATTAAAACTTTGTATTTAAATACACATAGAAAAGTTCCTTGTATATACATTAAATATGTTATAATAAATAATTATAAACCAAATCAAAGCTTACTAGACGACGCACACACAGGCGCAGTATAATTTTACGAACGTAAAACTTTAACTGCGCAGACGTTTGTTCGCATTGCAACAAACTCAATAGATTAATTTCGATTTACAAAACGTTAAAAAGTAGCCTCAAACACAACATAGACCCGAACAAATATTTTCACGGAAACACATAATAATATATCACATTCTAATACTAAAAACACAAATATATCGTATGGTTACTATATAAAACATCGATTTTGCAAATAAACGCTTTTAATCAAACATATATGCAACGCGTTTCGTACTTCAAAATCAACAACCTCATAATAAAAAGCAGTTATTATCTGACCAAGCTTATTGTAGATACAAATTTCTCGACTTTAGTAGTATTAGTACTATCAGCCGAGGTCAACTTGGCAACCGTAACACTCATTGTTGGAAATTTATGTATTGTGTATATATGCTTCGTATGCGTCGAAAATTTAATACGTCGTGTAGGTAGTTCTTTTAGATACTTGAACAGTGCCATCTATTGTCTATATAAGTGTTACACTATAAACAATTTTTAACTACTAAAATGTTAGTTGGAAGTCTAGCGGTGTTTTAGATGTATCAAAACACAAAATCGATTCATGATGCCCCATATAAAAAAAGGGGATGTAGGGGCTTCTTCAGAATTATATTTATACTAGGCAAATGTGATTTCCACCATTCCTTTTTAATATTAATATTATTCTTTTAATACGTACCTACCTGCGTGTAAATTATTAAATTCCTTTGCGTTCGTAGATGATAAAAACGAAATATTACAATCCCAGAAAACGAGCTAACGGTTGCAGAATCATTATTTTACTTAGTAACCATCGATATTTATTTAAATGTACGTATAATTGTGCACTTTGCATTATACAATGTCCAGTATAACGTCATCTGTAAGATCATACTTTAAGACTGCTCATTCTAAAGCTTACGACTGCAAATTATCAACTCTATGGTGAACTGAATTTGGCCCTGTGTCCCCTTCTATTACTTCTCTAAACTCTATATTTTACAATTCTATCGCAGCTTATAACCAGCCAGATCTCCTTCTATACCGCAATATTCATTCAATAAAAGAACTCAGTTATTATATATTTTGAACAAAAGTAGGGCAAACTATACTATGAATGACACCCACCCAATGATGACAATTTATTCCATGTATTTTGAGTTATTTTTGATTATGTAGCCACACAATCATTATGGTTACATAACAAAAAATATATATTAATATTAATGAACATCTTGAATAAATTAACAGTGTGCCATCACTTGGGGTTGCCAACAGTGGTATATTTTACCCTATTTTCCAAATTACTTCTCTTATTTCACCTGCAACTGTATTATGAATTATTTCTTGATTAAAACTGTCTTTCAACTGAAATTTACAAAAACAGCTTCGTTCGACATATTCAAATTACAAAAAAAAATTCTTTAAATAAGATCCATTCATTTGTATTTTGGGCCAGTTTAAAATAATTTTATTCACGGTAAAGAGGGAGCTAGCCGTTTCTAAGCTGTTTTTAGCCATTTAAAACGGACGATTGCCAAACCACCAGACTACCTCATCCAAAAATCTTCTAAATAAATATTGCGTTGTGATTACCAAACAAAAAAATAAATTAATTAAAGTATATAAATCTACCCGCTTCATAATTGGACCTACTTATGCAAAACAGAACCAATCCACAATCATGCCATAATTGGGTTAAGGATGCAGAAGACTTTCAAAATGCACCTTCTATCGACTCAATAAAAATTATAACGAGAAAATATAATATACAATATTCTAAATGTTTTTTTCTAAAATATAGACATATTTTTTTTGTACGCAAAATTTTAATAAAAACGGCTTTTTCTCAAAACTGTCAGTATGTGGGTTGGTTCCATTTTGCATAAGTAGGTCCAATTCATATTCACAACCATAAGGTAGATTTAACTTATTTTGAATTTGAATTTAAAACGTTAGGGAGCCTAAATGTTTTATTCCATTTCGAAATGACGTATTCCGTTTACTTTAGAAAGATGTTTAAATCAATATACACACGATAATCAAAATATTTGAGTAATCATAATATTTTTTAATTTTGTAGTCATAAAACATTATTATAATTGTATGGCTACAAAATATTAAAGATTTCTTGATGTGCGAGTGTCAACATTAATATATATATATTAAAAATCATGCCGGCCGAGTGACAATCTTTCCATTTTAAACCGCATCGTTCACCATTTGACGTAGCGTGAACGCATACGCAAGGATACCATGGCATTCGAGCTAAAGATTCCATCTTCGCGTTTTTTTTTTTTCGCCAATTATAAATTTTTAACACCAAGTGTCAAAATTTGGTGTAAATACCCTAAATACTGGATCTATTTAGACAAATCTACATGTTCAATACGTCGCTGAACTACATATCAGAATTGTTTCTAGCATAAAGCATAATCTAGGAATTATACTCTGATTGTTAATTACCTGGACTAAAGTCACAGCTGCGATAGACCTTTTTTATGTTGCAAGCTTGCAGCATAGCGTTTTATTATGGCTCATTCGTAAGCGAGTTGAATTCAACTCCTTTATGAATGAACCGTACTACAACACTATGCCCCAAGCTTGCAACATAAAAAAAAAAGTTCAATCGCAGCTGTCACTTTAGTCCAGGTAATTAAAAATCAGAGTATACCCAAATGGAGTGAGTCGTCTCGCTCGCACTATTACCACATTTTTGAAGATATTGACAGGATACACCTACAGCGCGTTCCATAAGTAACTCACAACGCCTAAAATGCTCAGTCAGCCGTTCCACAAGGCGACCGCGGTCGTTGTGGTCGTGGCGAAAACATCACTAATGACGTCATCATTTTGGATCACGCGACGCTCACAACGACCCATGTCGAGAGGTGAGTCGAATAACCGTTCCACTTGGGTTTACGATCGTAACGCCGTCAAGCAAGTGGAACGGGAAAAATCGCTGTCGTTGTGAGTCTCTAATAGAACGTAGCCTTATGAATCTCAACAACAATACTACGTCTTCTTATCCGTGCAGGAACGGAGAAAGAATACAATTTCCTGCGTTGGGGCGGCCTGTCGTAAGAGGCGACTAAACAACCCACAGCCAGGTGGTAGGGCATTTGCCCGACTGGACGGCTACCACCCCTCGTCTAAAGTATGTCGCCATAACAACCTTGAGTTGTGTTCCGGCATTAGTGACTAGGTTCCAGTGACCCAGTAAGAGAGCAGCAGCGCATTTGTAGCACCTTCGGTGTTGCAAATGTCCATAGGCGATGGTAACCGCTTTCAATCAAGTGGGCCGTCTGCCTGTCTATTGAACTCCTGCAATAAAAAAAAAAAAAAAAACGTGTGTTTCACAGAAATTTAATTTTGATTTCATATACGTCTCCACATATAAAAATCAATTCCTTTGAAAATATTTTTTTTATCTATGACATCTGCTTGTGCGCTGAACTTGTGTATTGTTTTTTTAAATCGTGTTTCGAAGGACGAGTGAAAGTCCCACTGGCCCACTTGATGGAAAGCGGTTACCATCGCCTATGGACATTTGCAACAGAAAAGTTGCTACAAATGCGCTGAGGCTCTCTTAAGGGAAACTGGGACCTGGTCACTAATGCCGGAACACAACTCAAGGTTGTTATGGCGACATACTTTAGACCAGGGGTGGTAGCCATCCAGACGGGTAAATGCCCTACCACCTGGCTGTGGGTTGTTAAGTCGCCTCTTATGACAGGCCGCCCCAACGCAGGAAATTGTATTCTTTCTCCGTTCCTGCACGGATAAAAACCACTTCCCCCACTCCATCCCATTCGTCCTGTCTGATCCCTTTATACTATCTCTTGTATTCCATCCTAAGGCCGACAACGTGTTGACTTCGCCCATGGTGTTGCAGAAGTTCATAAGCGAAGGTAACTACTTTCTATTAATTGGAATGTCTGCGAGACGCAATAAAAACTAACTACCTCCGTTGGCTCAGCGACCCAGAGCGAGCCTCGGCTTCCGAAACGAGTGCAGGCCACTTTCCTTCGTCCGGTGCAGTCTCTTGCCAGTTCAGTTAGGTCACCTTCCACTCCATCCTTCCAGCGATACTTGGGACGACTAACCGGTCGTCGAATATTTTTTACCAATCCAGGGACCCCCGTTAGGAACAAAGTTCCTTACATCAAAGGTCGCCTGGCGTGGGCATATCGCTGTTTCCTTATGTAACGATTTCCCACATTTTACTCTACTGTAAGCCGCCTAAAAGAACTTTACTCCAAAAAAGTAAATTCCGTCAATTTGTTCCTTCAAAAATGTATTAATGCGCAAGCGAGACACTGAGCTCCATTTTGGTAGCTTCTCATGCGATATGTAACCTTTCCTTTACATTACTTGTTTCTACGGCAACGTGCAGGAAATAGTCGAGGTGAGTGGGTTAACCCGAATATGTCACGCAGGAAATTGTCGAGGTGAGTTGGTCAACCCGAATATGTCACGCCAGAAATTGTGGAAGCGTGTGGGTCAACCAGAATATGTCATGCAGGAAATTGTCGTGGTGAGTGGGTCAACCAGAATATGTCGAGGTGAGTGGGTCAACCCAAATATGTCACGTCAGAAATTGTCGAGTGATTGGGTCAACCGAAATATGTCATGCAGGAAAATGTCGAGGTGAGGGAGTCAACCCAAATATGTCACGTCAGAAATTGTCGAGTGATTGGGTCAACCGAAATATGTCATGCAGGAAAATGTCGAGGTGAGTGGATCACCCCGAATATGCCATACAGGAAATGGTCGAGGTAAGTGGATCATCCCGAATATGCCATACAGGAAATGGTCGAGGTGAGTGGATCATCCCGAATATGCCATACAGGAAATGGTCGAGGTGAGTGGATCATCCCGAATATGCCATACAGGAAATGGTCGAGGTGAGTGGATCATCCCGAATATGCCATACAGGAAATGGTCGAGGTGAGTGGATCATCCCGAATATGCCATACAGGAAATGGTCGAGGTGAGTGGATCATCCCGAATATGCCATACAGGAAATGGTCGAGGTGAGTGGATCATCCCGAATATGCCATACAGGAAATGGTCGAGGTGAGTGGATCATCCCGAATATGCCATACAGGAAATGGTCGAGGTGAGTGGATCATCCCGAATATGCCATACAGGAAATGGTCGAGGTGAGTGGATCATCCCGAATATGCCATACAGGAAATTGTCGAGGTGAGTGGATCACCCCGAATATGCCATACAGGAAATTGTCGAGGTGAGTGGTTCATCCCGAATATGCCATACAGGAAATTGTCGAGGTGAGTGTGTCAACCCAAATATGTCATGTGGGAAATTGTCGAGGTGAGTGTGTCAACCCGAATATGTCATGTGGGAAATTGTCGAGGTGAGTGGGTTAATCCGAATATGTCATGTAGGAAATTGTCGATATGAGTGACTCAACCCGAATATGTCATGCTTAACCCATTTCAGAATTAAATACACGCGCTGCCCATTTCCATCGCCAATTTCCGGCTTGCTACTTTGAAACTGCAGCATAATGTAAAAGAGGAGTAAGATTTTGTCATGCCAGTTTTCGTTTAATGCTTAATTCGCTTAAATATAAGCAAGGTTCTCATTCTTTAATTAATCTTTAGACCAATTTTTAATTTACTTTAGCATTTATTTTAATTTTTAAATATTAATCAGCCAATTGTATTAATTTTAATCGTAGAACTGGTCTTCTTCAGCACATCATTGCTGTATAGTCTTATAAGACATGTCTATAACGAGACACAAGGCGGTCCGCCACGCACTATCCCCGCAGCATCCACGCTACAAAACGCACCACGCCTAAACTCTATAATACACTGTTCAACAGTCGGTAGTCTTATTTTTCTTACAGAAGACGTATCACAAACACTATTCCTTCTCCGACTTCTTCCGCTTCTTCTTTTCCGCCTTCTCTGCCTTATCCGTCTTCTTCTTTTCCGCTTTCTTCACCTTCTTTTTTTCCTCCGGCTCCGTTGTTGTCATAAACTCCTCGTATTTCCGCTTCTTCGGCGGTGATTTTATGATTAATTTTATCGGCTCTAAAGTTTCGGAGATGAGTTCCTTCTTAGAAGAGCGAAGCTGCTTCGGCGAAGGCACTTCCTCTGCAGAAGTCGACTGCTCCGATGTCGAATCTTTCTTCTTCTTTTTCCCTTCGCGCGGTATACCGAGTATTTCCGCCCACTGGTCCGGCGGTGGGGTGGGCTGTTTCCTCTCCTCCTCAGCCGTGGATTGATCCGATTTCTGCGAGGGGAAACGGACATTTTGAGATAATTGGCGGTATTTAATAAACACGGTGCTAATATCGTCGATAAATAGCTAGCTACATACATGTTTTGGAGATTTAAAACCGATAAATTGTTCAAGAATAATATACGACATAATGAAGTATTAGATAAAATCAAACGAAAATTAGTAGGGTTTAAGATTTTGATATATTTTGGGCAAGGTGGTTTTATATAAGTTTTTGGCCTGTAAGAAAATGATCTACACATAGTATAGTATGTTATATTTCTTATAACTGTGATAAATGTTGCGAACTGGTATAAAGGGACCCGTATATTGATTTATATTTCACTTATGTTCTTCATTACAAATCATTTCATTAAAAAAACTAAAATTTCCATTCGATGATAAGACCGTTCTCGCGTCATCGGCTATGAAAGACAGGCACAGTTGGATATATTTCTAACGAATTTAAGACATTGTGAGGTTTAATAAAAACAGAAGATGACACATCAGGGGGCGATGTACTTAAACAAGATAATAAAGAAACATCACTGGATGATACTAATAATGTAGCTTCAAATCTCAAAAAACTTTGTAATGATAGTCTAGTCAGTCATTTCTGTATACCCCAACCCTTTCTAGAATTCAAAAGTGCAAGTAATAAAGGTGTAGAGTGCGGTGATAGTCTAGGGATGAGAAAAAAGTTATTTCTATATTGATTAAATGTCGCAAGTGTGTTAACTGTTATCTCTAAAAACAACTGTATGTAGCTTTTCTTAAAAGAACCGAGTGAACCTGCATCGGACATATGACGCTCAAAAAACGCTCAAAATAGACTTACACGGCCTTGTGAGTTAAAGAAAACGCTTAAACTATAAAATTCGCATCAGTAGACACAACAAAATGATATACAGATAATTTTATTAATCAAAAATACATAACAATTACAAGCATCGTTCCTGTTAATAATCTCTGCAAAATTGGAGAAATAACGTGTTTTTATTACAAACGAGTGGACGATTCTCGACATCTTCATTTGACATTTGAAATACCAGGGGATCAAAAAAATATCTGACGCTACAATTATCTATTAATCCACGGTTTGGCAGTAGATGAGAAATAAGTGTAAAGACCTAAGGAGAGGTTGAGGAATCCAAAATGTGAAGCATACCGGGCAAATTACTCACCGTAGAAACACGGTTACAAAAATTCTACGCCACCTCCTTAATCGTCTGTATTCTTGATATGGACGAGGTTTATGATAATACAGGTTGCAGAGATTATTAGCATGTTGTACAGCCCCGTTATATATTTGTAAGGCCGTGTGTCATATTCTGCGGGCATTTCAATTACATTACTGGGTGCAATGTTTACCGTGAATGTCCGGAACGCAACTATCAAAATTTAGGATTGGTAGATGATGTGTATTAATAGGATACACATCATTTATCAATATTATTATTTCTTGAAGCCTTTAAGATATAACGATATTTTGTGTACATTAAGTAAAATATGAGATAATAACATTTGAATGAATAATAATGAATTTACTTGTAGATGATACATCTCAGTAAAGTATCAAAAATCACATCAATATCAATTTTTAAATGAACTTTACTTATTCCTCGTTCTTCGCGACTTTATCATAATAATGAGAGGCGGTGGGCTTGAAAAGCCAAAAACAGAAGCGATATTTTAATAACTGCGAGATTATATTACTCACGAGTGACAAGTTGGTATATTAGAGAATACCCTTGAAGATAAAAATGATTACATAAAGGGTAGTGAAGGACGGAAATTCATAATCGGCAAAAAATTATTACCAGCACAAGAGCGAAGCGAGCGTGCTCTGCAGTAACGTCTGGTGGTTTACCGTGATTAGTTACTGGGTTAACGACATACCGATAATGAATCGTCGTACTGCATGTTAAACATTCAACAAATCGTACTTGTTGAATAAGACGGTAAAGGTACTCCAAAATTACCCTCGATTACTTCACGTGTCACTGTCCGAACATTCACAATAGAAGTCATTATTACTTTTATATTATACGAGTAACTCAAAATATATCCTCCTGAAGCCGCCATTTTTATTTCCAGAGGGATTGTAACTGCGTTTCAACATGTAGGATATTTTAATATTAATTTATATGCACTACTACCATAATACCATTTGCCCGTCATCTAGGACATTGGTAATGAATAAAAAAATGTGATAGTAACAGTTTTAAGGGTTATAATTAAGCTAATTTGTGTTGTACGACGAAGTAAACGCAGTTATTTTACTATGAAACCTAGTTAAAAATTAGGTTCAATGGCATCGGACAAATTGTGCTTCTTAAAGAATGCGAGATCTCAGGAGGATATGACACGATAAAATACTATACTCCTGCGGTTACGTCGCTACTATTAACAACTCGATTTGCATTAAATTATAAGCTTTCATCTATAAAAACTAAATTATTGTCCAATTTGCGAATTATACTTTCCGTTAAAAATTTAATCAAATCGACTAATAATCGCGTGCACCCAAAAATCAAATGTCCGAAGCAGGCTCGACCTAAACGCCTCTAATATCAAAATATCCGTAACCCCTCGCCAGAGAAAGCGCGCTTTTATAATGACGACGACACCCCGAAATTTTTCAAATTGTAATTCGTATTCTCATCGATTTTAAGATGCGTTTAAACGGCGTTTGATAGCGCCTAAAAAGTATGAATTACTTCAACTACACGTCGTGTATTACCACTACTCCCGTATTTACCTTTAAACTATTTAAGATTAGCAGTGTCTATAATATTTTCAAAGTTTATCTATACATGTTTGCTAAAAACGCTGAATTTTTGTCACAAGATGAAAAACATTCTGTAAAATTTACCAGTTTGGAAGAATACCATGGGGAGCCCAATTCTGCTATTTCAATAGGTTGGTGTTGCGTATATAATCAAAGTACGATTCTATTATGATAGTGACAAAGTTTCTTATTCCACTAAATCCATAATATCTTTTCGATATCGCGGGGAATAATAGTAGAAATATTTTTTTATTGCTAAAGCACAGCAGACAAGCTGACGGCCCAACTGTGATGGAAAGTGGTTACCGTCGCCTATAGACATTAGCAATACCAGAGCTCCTGCCAATGTGCTGCCGGCTTTGAAGCTTAAACTGGCCACTGATGCCGGAACACAACTCAAAGTTGTTATGGCGGCATATTCTAGAGAAGGGGTGGGTGCCATCCAGACGGGCAAATGCCCTACCACCTGGCTGTGGGTTGTTTAGTCGCCTCTTACGACAGGCCGCCCCAACGCAGGACATTGTATTCTTATTCCGTTCCTGCACGGAGTAAGTAAGTGTAATTACCGTTAGCAGAATTAAACATTGAAAAGCTACCGAATTTTTAAATATTTATTTTGCGAGTTTTCGCTTACACATATTTATAAAGGTAATGTCGTGCCCGTGACACGCCATAGGGATTAATAGGATCCCAAAATCAGCCAAAACCTACGATTAAGACGGCGAGTGTTCGTTGATTATGATGAGATAGTAATAGCATCATTGAGCCCCTGGTATATAACCAGATTATACAGGACCATCTTTTTAATAAATCATCAGACAAAATTTTCTTCAATTCCTCTAGAGTGAATTCCTAAACTTGTTTCATTGATTTCAGTTTTCCGCTATCAATCGCCGTTTAACCGTTCGCTAGTACTATTAATACAATGTCTACCTTCAATTATAAAATCGAGGGGCAGTCGTAAAACTACCCGCAGATTATGACAATCGGCTAATTCCATAATCGCAAATTTCAATAAAATTAACAACAATGATAAAAATCATAAATTATACCGTGAGCGGTGTTGCAAAAGACATGTTTTCCAAAGAGGCATTAGAACCAACACAAAAACACTAATCCAATTAGAACTTGTAGAAGTCCAATCAACTATAAAGTGACTTTACTTTTTGTCAATTTATGATAGTTTTCGTAATATCAGCTATCAAAATGATAGCAGTATTGAGAGGGTTATCATAAAAGCGTTTCATTAAATTCAAATTCAAAAGTTCTTATCCAAAATAAGTTCCACCGGAGAACACTTTTTGAAGGTCATACATATAAGTTAAAATTTAATTTTACTTCCAAGTCTATGTACAACCGCTTCGCAACGTGTTATTGCTGTAAGGAGAGGAAGCGGCAAGAAATTCCCCAGCAACGCGTCTAGCTAAAAATTGTTTTTCTTTATATTTCCTATTCTATTTATATCTCAAGTTCGTTTCTTTTATAAGTTTTATACAGAAGTATGTAACAGAATTACTTTTCGAAGAATTAATGGAGTTGTAACAAACAGTGCATGCTCAGTAAGACAAAGAAACAGTAAGAGGAAAGAAGAATATTATTATTCTTATAATAATGACGAAACGTACTAAAAGTTTGTACTGTAATACATATGTATATATATTTTTCTAAAGTTGGTTGTCAATAGCCTGTATTTTTATATTCATTAATTAGTTTAGTATCTAAACTCTGATTTCAACTTACTATATCTTTTCTGCACGTTGACAACCAAGTTTAAAGCATTATTCGATTTGTTTTGTTTAAACAATCAACAACTTTAAGTCCGTGTACGGTTTCCTGTGAAACATCACAATCTCTCCCACTTCTAAGATTAATGCATGATATCATCTCATACAATCGGGAGATAGAAGCTTACACCGGTTTGAGAAACTACGAATTAACTCAAAATTCATTTATTTCATCAAAACATGGTACAGAAACACGAGATTAAAACAGGGCTTGGCACATGAGGCGTGTAAATTTTTCTCAAGAAAAAAAGAAACTAATTACAAAAATGGCAAAGAAAAAACATTTATGTCAATTAGACGGAAATGATGTACTATCCCAAAAATCCCCTTAGAAGATGGATTTTAAATTGTCTTTTGCAACACCAATGATAAGGAAAAAATAATACCATTTTGATGTGTAGAAGAATATAAAAAGAAAAGTAATTTGAAAGTATGTACTTACCTTAGCACAAAGAAGGAGTGTTTAAGAACAACAACCACAACATACATTTCCTTTAAAGACTCGAATCGAATCCAAACGTCGGTATCAGATTCTTAATTACCACCAAAATGTTACAATAAATACGTGTAAAGCGTCCGTCGCAGGTTCACTCGTACCATAAAATTCGTACAATAAAACACTTAATTATATCCAGAGACAAGAAAACTTTTTGTTCAATGGATCATTATTTTTTTTTTTAATGCTCAGCAATACTTCATTGTTTTAAAATAACGTACGTACGTTCGATAAAACCAAAAATGCACATATTAGTTAATTGCGTTTCATAGTAGTCTGCAAGCTTATTATTCAATTGCTAACATAAGGCTCATTGCAAATTATGATTCCGTCCACGGTTGAATCTCGCTCCAGTCTCGGTCCGTTCAAACATTCTTAAACAAGTATCAGCATATTCTCACTATCGTATCGCTCTAGTTCTGAACCGATATCGCGCCGGCAACGGGTCGTCGAAAATAATTTTGACTGAAGCGAGATTGGACCTGTCATTACTTGTATCGACAGTGTGAATATGCCTTTATTTCAACTCCAGAGCAGCAGTGTAGACATAACGAGATTTGATTGTACCAAGATTAAACCGTGAACGGCAACAGTGTAAATCTGGCCTAAATATATAAAATTTTATATATTTAGGCCAGATTTACACTGTTTACCTTTTTTGCTGTCCATCATATTGTACTTCTATCGCAAAACATAAATGCGTCCCTGAAGTTTTCACACAATTTACGATATTGTAAGTAGAGAGCAGAGTGTTACGCTCTCGCTGGCTCGCTATACGTACTCGAATGCCATCTGTATCGCACTATACACTGACAGATGTAATTAAACGTATACTACCTAGATTGAACCTGGGCATACTCACGGAGCTAACTTCACTCGAGACGCATAAAAGTTTTGCGCGTACAATACTCGCGGTCATTTAAGATTCCTTTCTCTAATGACTTAAATGTGTAACTGGTGCAGCTACTATTTCTTATCAGTTTATTAAAGTAATTAAAGTCGTCGTAGTTTTTTTGGTGACCAGCAAAGTGTTGACAATCTATATTACTTATATGATAGTATGTAGCTATAGAGTAAAATATAAAAAAATGTACTCACCTCTGCTGCCTTCTCTTTCTTTTTCTCCTTCTTGCTTTCCTTGTCCTTGTCGCGGTCCTTGTCTTTTTTGTCTTTCTTGCTTCTGCCTTCGCGGTCTAATAATTTTAAAAAAGCATTCTAAATACCAGCATTACCCAAAACATCACATGAATATTGAAGTGCGATACAAGAGTATTAAAGTGAAATTTTATGGACACAGTAAGAAATTTAGTACAGTATTAAAAGATAAAAAGTCGCGTTTTCTTGCAACTTATTACAATAACGACTGGAAAAATATACCAAAACTGGTAAATATACAGTGTAGTATTACTGCTATAGGAGGTTAGTTAGAAGTGTGCTGTATTTTATGGAATAATTAATAAAATTGGACAAGTAGGTGGCCTAAAAACTATCAAGGGTTTCGTAAAGATCTCAAATCAAATTTCGTCACGTCTCATGCATTTATGTCTTAGATTTTAGAAAAGACGTTAGATATTAAAAACATATTTAATATTAACCATCTTAACAAGTCATGTAACTAAAATTTTATACAAAAATGTATCTTATAAGAAAAAAAGTGTATAGGCACCAAATTAGACATTTCATTCGAGCGCTCCCTGTTGTATAGATGGTAGAACACACTTAGAAGAGATTAAGGCTTTTAAAGGTTCTATAACATCTGATGGCTCGAGATTATCAACAGTTCAGACCATCCGCAGATGCAGGGAATCAAGTGGAATCAGATTCAAAGGACCTAGCATATGAAATGCCCTGGGAATAGATTCAAAGAACCTGGCAATTCAAAGGACCTACCATATGAAATGCCGTGGGAAGAGATTCAAAGGATTTAGCAAACGAAATGTCGTGGGAACAAATTCAAAGGACCTAGGCATATGAAATGCCGTAGGAACAAATTCAAAGGACCTAGCATATGAAATGCCCTGGGAATAGATTCAAAGAACCTGACAATTCAAAGGATCTACCATATTAAATGCCGTGGGAAGAGATTCAAAGGATCTAGCACACGAAATGTCGTGGGAACAAATTCAAAGGATCTAGCACACGAAATGCCGTAGGAACAAATTCAAAGGACCTAGCATATGAAATGCCGTAGAAACAGATTCAAAGAACCTGGCATATGAAATGCTGTGGAAACAAATTCAAAGGACCTAGCATATGAAAAGCCGTGGGAACAGATTCAAAGGACCTAGCATATGAAATGCCATAAGACCTGTACAAAACACTGACCTTTCTCTTTAGCGTCTTTCTCTTTCTTCCTCTCCTCCTTGATAATCTTGCAGTACTCTCTAAAATAGTCCTCCCTCAAGGTACTGTTCTCAACTGCCTTATATCGCGCTTCCGAGTCAACCTTCTTCTTAACGTCGATCCATCTCGAATGGCGGTCTATGGTTTTCTCCTTCAGCAATTGTATGAATTCCATTTTCACCTTTAACGGAGAACGGATCTGTTAGAGATGGAGGGATATCGTTGGCGCTTGTTTATAATTAATACGGGGCTGCGTTGAGTGATTATTTTTTAAGTGTATTCGGGAATCAGTTTTAGGAAAATAATATTAATGAAAATTCAAATTTTGATTCAAAAGCATCTGTGGAGGAAAGAACAGAAAGATTGAAATGAATTAATTAAAAGAAAAAGTAATACGCTTTACCACTGAAATAAACGAAACAAACTTTGGCTGCAATTTGTTTGATAGAAGAAGAGTTGATAATACTACATACAATATCAGGCTTATCATTTTCATTCAAAAGAACAATACGTACGTAACAACGTACTTGTTTGTGTGTGTATGACAGAGACAGAGGAGAAAACAAGAGAGATAAAAGGAAACGGGACCACGTGTGTGTTTATGTCATCACACATGCGACTGAAATAAAAAAAACATTGTAGAATATAGAATATAAATGAACAACCATAGATATTTAACAGTGCTCCATTAGAAACAACCAATTCGCATAGCAGCCCCGAATTCACTGCAAAGAATAACCACTCAAAATATAGGTCGTCCTATCTCCTATAACACTAAGGCTGAAAATGAAACAAGGATTAAACGCTGAAAAGAAAGGAGATTAAAATGCATTAGAGGCTGTGGAAAGAAACATTGATTAGTTCCTGAAATAAAAAGATTCATTAGTTTGAGATTATGGAAGCGACAGTAATTTTTTCAGAACTGGTACCCGAAGGGATTTAATCTGGTTGCAAAACCAGCAAATTGGATAAGGTCTACTGGGGTAAATGGTTTAGATGCCCCGCAACGTCACATGACCCAAGGCGATGGACTCATGAGCACCACTCGGAAGTTGGATCCAGATAATTAACAGGATATCAGGCATCCGCTGGCGGGAATTATCAATATTGGGTATGGGATAAAGTGAGAGAATACCAGTTTAACCTTTAAATTATAGGGCGGAAAATTCGAAAAGTGATCAAAACAAGAAAAACATGGAAAGAAAATTAGTTTGGACGCGATGTATCGAGTTTTTGAGATATGGGGATACTTTGGATCCAATCAAACGAGACAAGGAGTAGACAGATGTTATTGTTACGAAGGCAATTTTGGTATGCGTGGAGACTCATGCATTATATCAGATTGTTTTTAATAAAAGGAGATCCTTAAACCATGACAGTTGGAAACTGACAGAACCACATTTTTGGAAGACCAAAAACCAAAAAATCCATGTGAAATATTAATATATTCAAATAAAAAATGTGAACGAAAATCATTTCTTTTTATCGCTTTACTGGTAGGGAAACGGATCATATCTCGTGGTAAGTTGTAAGCGTCGCCTATGATTATTTGCAACACGGCGAAGGCTGATGCGTTGCTTACTTCATTAACTGTTTACGCTCTTTTTGAAGAACGACTATTGACAATTATCTATCTAGGATGTTGGAAACGTCGACCTCTATGACCTTGGTCCAGTTACTGCAGTATTACTGGCGCTTCCATGACTCCGTACCTACTTTCACTCTGATATAAGGTTGAAATCTACTTTATGGGTTATAATAGTGATAAAAATAACACTGATACACAAATTTGCGCGATTTTGTATTGCACTGAAACATGTATTCTATTTTTGGCGTATTTGTAGACAAACTGTTACACCATCTGTCGGTGAGTGATTAATTATCATCGCCTACGGACATTTGCAACATAAAAGGTGCTGCCAATGCTCTACCGGACCTCGAGGTGGAGACTGGATCCTAAGCACTGGTCCCAGAACACAATATTTATCATTTAACAACAATGCCACTATGACCTTATAGATTTTGTACCAACTGTTCTTCTATATGTAAAGTAGAAATCATTGGGATTCGGACATGTATTCTACATGTCCGCATCCCAATTGACCTAAACGTCAAAATTATTTTAACTAGCTGTGAATGCGACTTTGTCCGCGTGGATATTTTTTTTTGCGGAACCCAAAAAACGGTAACCAAAGTTGCTCGTTATAACACCATCTGCCAGTGAAAGTCCTTTCAAAATCGGCCCAGCCGCTTCAGAGAGTCGATTAGCCAAAACATCCAGACAGAACAACAGACAAAAATTCTAAAAATTACATTTTCGGAATCTATTGGTCCGAATTATTCCCCTAATTTTTTTTTACATTTTTATTTTGACACTACAAACGGACATTTCCATTTATATTTATCTGTACATATGTATAGATAACAAGCCTGAAGCAGATTACAACTTATAATAGATGAATAAATAACTAAAATAAACATTTCTAAACTAAGCAAGTCACGCTTGTTTTATGTATGGGACAACAGACAACTCTGAGGTTCAGAACACCCAGACTGGAGTAACGGATAGTTACGATTTACAAAATAATTCATATCTAAAAAAAACCCATAAAATAAATTACAACATTTCTGTCTCATATTTACTTTATATAATAAGTCTGTATTAATTTACATTAAAATTTCTTTCAAAAACAAATTGACAAAATTTAAAATTGATTTATTTACAAAAAAATAGTTTGTTTCTAAGAAACTACTTATTGATTGTATAATATAAAATTTATATATTTTTATATTTCATAAAAGCCTTTATGTGTAACATTGGAAATGATAATGTTAACTTAAAACTTTTTCATGTCTCGTGTCTAGATAACCAAAACATGCCAGGCTACCAGGATATCAGCATACAGACAGACGGCCCACTTGATGGAAAGCCGGCCACCATCGCCTATGGACATTTGCAACAGCAAAGTTGCTACAAATGCGCTGCTGCTCTCTTAAGGGAGACTGGAACCTGATCACTAATGCCGGAACACAACTCAAGGTTGTTATGGCGACATACTTTAGACCAGGGGTGGTAGCCATCCAGTGGCTGTGGGTTGTTTTGTCGCCTCTTACGACAGGCGGCCCCAACGCAGGAAATTGTATTCTTTCTCCGTTCCTGCACGGATAGAAGGATCAGACCTCCATTCGTTATCAAAAGAAATTCTGATTCGCTTAGTAAATGCAATACTATCAGCGCGTTGCATCAGTAGCTCACAACGCGCAAAAAGCTCCGTTCCGCAAGGCGACCGCGGTCATTGTGGCCGTGGTGAAAACGTAACTAATGACGTCATCATTATCGATCACACAACGCTCACAACGACCCATGTCAAGAGGTGGGTCGAATAACCGTTCCACTTGGGTTTATGATTGTAACGCCGGCAAACAAGTGGAACGAGAAAAATCGAACGTAATGAACGTAGTCGTTGCGAGTCTCTAATGGAACGTAGCCTATATCGACATGGTTATAAGAAAAATCCCAAAAAAATAAATTACAATTTTTCTATTTGCTCTTAGGGACCAACCATAAATTCCGTCATACGTTAAGGAAGGGAGTTGGTAGACAGTGATTTCGTGACGTCACAATTTAAAATCTAATATATTTAAGCTTTATAAAACGAAATTTGAACTATGAACGAAAAATGTAATAACTCAGTATAAACTCTATATAACGACATCGAAGGGACTGTACATTTTATGTCGTTATAGAGAGTTGTCGTTAAATGGAGAGACGTCGGTTATTTTTGTCTCACGCCTTTTGCTGCACCAGTAATTTTGTTGTATTTTTTTACTTAAGGCATCTTGGTGATAAAGGAAGTACGTAGAAATTTTGATATTTTGGAATTTCTTAAAAAATTCGGTATGCATGATGCCGACAGTCGAGTTTATTACGGGTAGGATAATAAAGCAATAAAACAACTAGACAGCTGTGCAGCTTTTACTAACTTTGGCAACTTCAAAGGTACTTTTTATTACTTAATTATAGTCGTTATTGAGAGTGGGTGTAATGCTATATAGAGTGTATCATTGTACGGAACACGAGCTAAACCAACCAAAGGCAATCTATCCAGCCAAAAATCTAGTGACGTTACAAGGAGTTTACACTGCGTTTCCAACTCATGTGAACTGCAGTATGAGCTTAGTGTTTAAACGATAAAAAAATAATTTAAATGGAAATAAAAGTCATTACGCAACTGCTGTTTTAATTTAATTATTTCTTAGTGTAAAGGAGGAGTAGTAGAGTAGTGAAGCCAGGTAGGGCATTTGCTTCCGACTGGATGGCTACCACCCCTGGTCTAAAGTATGTCGCCATAACAACCTTGAGTTGTGTTCCGGCATTAGTGACCAGGTTCCAGTTTCCCTTAAGAGAGCAGCAGCAGCGCATTTGTAGCAACTTTGCTGTTGCAAATGTCCATAGGCGATGGTAACCGCTTTCCATCAAGTGGGCCGTCTGTCTGTCTGCTAATCTCCCGAATGTGGCCAGCTGCAACGAGGACGAGGGGGGATGGGTCAAAATATCATGAAATGCGCTCCTCGTATATCTCAGATACGAGTTTGAGATAGTGACGAGTAGGTTTTGTTGTGCATACCGAAAGAATGCTAGATATTTTATATATCCGTTTATTCTTACTTCAAGTACATTTGTACACACCTTCCATGATCAAATTGATCGTGTACTAGCGGAGGGTGATGTCAGGAGCCTTAAGAACAGACGAGTGTGCATGACAAGAGCTATGAATGTCAAAGAAGCAAGTGAGGTGTGTAAGAATGGGCCTAAATGGCGCTCTGTTGTTCGCGCCTACCCCGCAAGGGAACTGGCGTGAAGTTATGTATGTATGTATGTAAGTATATTTGTTTACTACAATAACGTTTAGTAATTAACTAAAAGGTATCAGAGCGAGTGGCACGTGTGTCTCTAACGAGATGCTACGAGCAACGAACCAACGAGGTATAGGACTATGACGTCACCGCAATCGGCGCATGCCGCGGCCCGTGTTACTAAGCAAGCTCATAACTACGCGCTCACTCGGCGATGCTTGTGAAATATATTTTAAACGGAATTCACTTTAAACGTGTGATGTGTGTTAAATAATTTAGTTTTAACTTGATTATTGGTTGATTATAGGTTGACGGCCTCTGTGGTTGAGCGGGCTAAGCCTTTGCCGGCCTACCTCACTTCAACGCAGAGGCTCCGGGTTCGATTCCTGGTATAGTAAATTTCGGAAACGTATTTTCTCCGTTATTCACTATGGTCTGGGTGTCTGGGATCATCGGCCCCAGAGTAGTCCGTTGTATATTACCCATAACACAAGCGTAACTTGCTTAATTTGGGGATATACAATGTGTGTGTTTGTCTGCCGATTATTATTATTATTATATATTATACCTGCAGTGTATAGTGAGAAATAAAAACAATTCATATGTGACAGACAGTACAGTGACTAAGTGAAGTACCATTTGGTATTTCACTTAGTCACTGTCTGTTAGAGACAATGTATCCATTGGGACACATTCTCAGATATAATTTACTTTGCAGAATGTTAGGTTAAAATTAAATTAAATTATAAGTTAAGTGTTTGTCGATATATATTTAGGATTAATATATCAGTCAGTCAGTATTTATGTAATATCACTTTTTTTTTTAAATACATGAGGTTCAATAATTTACTCGATACAAAAGCTTATGTGTACGAAAAGCCACATCCTGTATTTAATTTGAATAATTTTAATTGGTAAAACAGTTTTAGTAGCGTATAGGCTGATTTTGTGAAATAATCGTGTGAGAAGAAGAAGAATGTGTATCAAGAGTGTAGATGTTTGGAACCCACCGATAATAGGACTTGAGAATAATAATAATCAACAGACAAACACACATATTGTATATCCCCAAATTTAGCAAGGCACGCATGTATTATGGGTAATATACAACGGACTACTCTGGGGCCGCTCCCAGACACCCAGACCATAGTAAATAACGGTGAAAATATGTTTCCATAAATTTACTATACCAGGAATCGAACCAGGAGCCTCTGCGTTGCAGTGAGGTAGGCCGACAAAGGCTTAGCCCGTTCAACCACAGAGGCCGTCTGAGAATATGTAGCAGGTATACCATACCATACCGAACATAACTTAGGGAAGTTTATGACATAATTTACAACCTCCAAGTGTCGCAGATGGCACTAGTTAATACACGTAGAACTAGATGGCGCTGATCAATTGTTATACCGGAACACAACACGAGAGGTTGTTATGGCGGCATACTCTGAACCAGGGATAGTAGCCATCCAGACAGACAATTTTTTTTAATTGCAGGAGTTCAGCAGACAGGCAGACGACCCACTTGATGGAAAGCGGTTACCATCGCCTATGGACATTTGCAACAGCAAAGGTGCTACAAATGCGCTGCTGCTCTCTTAAGGGAGACTGGAACCTGGTCACTAATGTCGGAACACAACTCGAGGTTGTTATGGCGACATAATTTAGACCAGGGGTGGTAGCCATCCAGACAGACAAATACCCTACCACCTGGCTGTGGGTTGTGTTGTCGCCTCTTACGACAGGCCACTCCAACGAAGGAAATTGTATTCTTTCTGTTTCTGCACGGATAGAATTAAAACTTTTTACTTTGTTATAATAAAAAAAATATCTTTGATATTGATAAAATTAATAAAGATTAAAAGGAGAATTTCACTCACAGTTATTTAGAGATAATGGACCATTATGTATCTGTGAGCCAGCCAAACTACTTAAACCAAAAAAAAATCATAAAGCATTATCATTTCCAATGTTAGAAAAAAATGCATCATATACAACTAAGTTGTAAATATAACAAGTCCAAAAATGTCTTTTTCAATTTAGTATGCTTGGAACACACACAACTAATAAACTCCCCATCAAAATCGGTTCAGTAGTTTCCAAGTTGCACACATCATTAGCAGTCACATTCTGATTTGTCAGAATTCAACCACAATATTATCTTGGTCAGAAATTTAATGTTCACATTACATGTCGGTCACTGTAACCGAAATCGGTTTAGACAGTATTATTAATTCCCCAAACCCTCTTAACACTAAAACAACGACAATGTTAAAAGTATAACCTGAAAAAAAATATATATTAGTTATATGTTCCTAATTCCCGATTACAATCATATTGTAAATTCTACAAATTCTGCGACAATTTTCTCCGATGGCAACCCGTCACCGTTTTCATCGGGATTCTACTGAATTGGTAGTTTTGATTTTTTTGGTAAGCTTTTATGGCAACACGGCTAAGACATGCATATTATCTCGCTTTGTATACAGCAATTTCGGGGAATTTACTGTACTGTATATAATCATAAAGACTTATTATCGCAAATATATATATATATATCAAGTGTTGCCAGAAAGCAGTGACATTTTGAGAGATTGATTGAAAAAAAAATTCAAAATATAATTATTTATTTTGAGTTACTTTCGCATTTATTTTATAATTTAAGTATGGGCAGATGAAAATCTTATCCCTAAACTTGATAAATGATTGGTCCTCCCATACAAATTTTCATTTTCGCGAGAAAAACCCGGGAAGTTTACTTAATTTTATCTCGGAAACTATCCTAGATCCATTCTCAATATTGAGACTACATTTTTTTTTCTCTCATAAATGTTGTATTAAAAAAAACCACAATATTAAGTAATTTAAATATAACCTAAATTAACTTAACGCTCAAATGGGGACCAAAAATATTATATTTTTCCAAAAGCTGGCATCAAAACGGCCGCGCCAAAACCAAGAGAATTATATCGTCTCTTTTATTCTAATACAAATTCTATGTAGTTAGAGGGAGAAAGCATCAGTTCAACGTTCGTTTCAATTATCTGTATTTGATTCCCGATTAGCCGTTGTGACAGTTCGAGAACAAATTTGTGGTGGTTCCCCGTCTTAGAAAGTTAAAATTTTCACGCTAAGAAAGTGTCCATTAAGACTTTTATTGTCTCTATTAAGGGGAAGACACTTTGATTACGTGTTCTTTATTAAGCTGGCACAGTACACTGCACTTTAGTTCTGTTTATAGCACTAGTGCAAACGGTTTTGGTCCTTTTGAGCCTTCTTATTATATTTGTTGAAATTCGGTATTTATTATTGAGACTACATACAAACAAGAAAGAAAGAATGCATGATGAAAGAATGACTAAACACATATACAATGCAAAAGTGGATGGATGCAGAAGTCGTGGAAGGCCACGACACACCTTCCATGATCAAAGTGATCGTGTACTAGCAGAAGGTGATGTCAGAAGCCTCAAGAACAGACGAGCGTGCATGACAAGAGCTATGAATGTCAAAGAAGCAAGTGAGGTGTGTGAGAATAACCCTGAATGGCGCTCTGTTGCTCGTACCTACCCCGCAAGGGAACTGGCGTGAAGTTATGTATGTATGTACTACATACACACCGAATTTCACCAAAAACGGTCGCGTAGCTTTCCCTAATAACGTAACAGATAAAGTTACTATCATATTTATAATATTAATTATGGATTTGAGATTCTGGTATCAAATTCACCAAATCAGCTTAATATATAGAACGTATTTAGCGTTCTCTATAGACATTTTCATACCAAAGGGTTGCCAGTTTAAAAAATAAATTACAAAAAATTCCATATTAGACGACGGCTGTGGAAATATTACAAAATCCAATCCCTATAAAAAAATATCACTGCTTCCTATGAAATTTAATTCTCAAAACAATTCAGCAATTATAGCTAATCATCTATTTCTGTTAGAGTCGATCATTTTTGATTAATATATTTTATTTCTCTTTTAATAATAATATCTAACCTTTAATATAATTTGGGGCCTCACGGTCTGACCATTTGACGATATAACTCTTATCATTAATTAACATTTTTAACATTGACCCCCCTGAAATAATATATATATACTTTTTGTGATTTGTTAATTTTATTTGAAATTATTCTTTAAATTAAATTTGAACCGATTTTCACGTATTATTGAACTAATACTGAAGATTTAATTTGGCTACGTTCGGATGCTGTCGAAATAATTTAAATTCTAATTCGCTTTGTCACTCATTTCATATCTATATATTTG
Source organism: Dendrolimus kikuchii (assembly GCA_019925095.2). NCBI lineage: Eukaryota > Metazoa > Arthropoda > Insecta > Lepidoptera > Lasiocampidae > Dendrolimus > Dendrolimus kikuchii. The sequence continues at coordinate 529,791 of CM034415.1, read as the reverse complement.
ACCTAAAAATATATCAGCCCATCGGGATAAAATATATGCCAACATTTCCTCAATTAACACGTATACCAAGGAATGTATGGCGTCTTTACTTAAGCATGTTCGGATGGCAAATCTCAACTATCCCAAAATCCGGGATGAAAAGCATCCCACTTTCATCCCGGTCATTGACATAACATATACACCCGATTTCGGGGTAATCTGTTTGTTTATTATCAAAAATAAAGTGCACATACATATATATAAACAACGATAATTGGTCCTTCGCGAACCGGATACAAATTCGACTTTCATCGCGCAATGGGATAGCTACACTAGACAAAGCCGCGTGGGAAAACTCTAGAATCAACTAGAAAGGCCATATAATAACATAAATAGATTTATTCCAAAAGTCAGATATTGTCAAAGTTTCTGAGCTATGACCCAACGTTTTACGCCCTAATTTTAAAATTATAATTTTTATGAGAAACATTTTTTCATGAATTCAGCTTCCGACCGTGCGATTTACAAAATAATATCATTTAACTAGCTGCGCTCGCGACATTTTTCGCACACGACTTTTGGGCTGTTTCACAGCCATTCGAGACGAGCATACAGACAAAAGGTCAAACGTATCATAATTATAATTAAATTATGACATTTTGAAATCCGACAGACAATCCAATTTTATATAATTATTTTACATATTTCGTTCTAAACGCGAAATAGTAAAAAATGTATTCGTAGCCACAAAAGTTTTAATTTCGATATAAACCTAAATCTTTAAAAACCACTCGATGGGTTAGAAGATATGAGTTCTAATTAACGGTACATATTACTAAAATGATCAATATGCTGCTCAGAGGGGTTCAGCCACATATTTTAATATGATAGGGGAAAAAAAATGCGAAATAATCACCATATATCACGAACAGCGCGTTTTATATTCGTCATCATCGCTGTTATCAAAAAGTATCAAGTACAAGAATCGTCAAATGATCAAGCCCGCTCCCTCCGCTCGGCTCGTCGCGCCGTCGCTCGCTCGTCCGCCGCCGCGACGCTCGGCTACCCACAAAGGAATCTTCACTATTTCGCTTTCCAACGCTATCCGTTCATTATGGTTAAACAATGGCGACTGTGTTATCGTGAAAATGCCCATCGATCATATTCCAAATTTAGTAAAAAAATGTTATTTAATACGATAATACTATGTTATTTTTCTGACGTTTCGGCCACTTTTCAGTAGCTTATTAATGTATACTTAGTAGTTTTATTATGTATACAATTCGCGAAAACTTAAGAAATATTATTTTTATCGTGAATAGAAAAATAATTCAAAGACTAGTTACTTACATACTTATACTTTATTATTATCACAAAGCAAGTTAGTAACAATCGATTGCTGTAATATGGTATATTGAAACATGGAAGATCCAAATGACACACAGACCAGATTAAAATATGAAAAAGAGGGTAATTTCCATTTATTTATGTCACAAAAGTCACCCTCAATGTTAAGTACATTATGTAAATGATTTTTATGACGAAAACGAGGCACAAGGCGGTAATTTTGGAATCTAGATGATCCAATGTCAAAAGCAAACAGGTATATCTAACTAAAAAAATCGTATATTTTAAGGGGGTACCTAAATGCAGTTCGCCATCTCGCCCTCGTATTACGAAATTTTTGAAAATGTAAATGGACAAAATTTACTTACGACAAATGATTCTTTAATAGCAAGCAATGTATTCTACAAATTTGAACAATAACCTCAAAAAATAATCACACGCATTGTATATAATTCTGTCGTGGTAATATTAACTTTTGACTATTCGCACTACTAACGCAGTTGCAGTGACTAACAATATTGTATATGCCATTTTTCAATATTTAACCAGTTTAGACATTATAAAAAATATTATCAAAATAATATCCTTATTTATCAACCTTTTCAATACGTTTTGCTAAAAATACAGTTTTAAACTGTCTGATATGAAAAATCAGATCAATTTTGAAGCGCATTGCATTTTCAAAAGTATGGGCAATCATCATGAAACACATTCGCGGCAATAAAAATTCAAATAAATGTATTAAATTATCACACTCAAACGAATCTACTATAATATTGTACAACCAGCTATATTCTACACAATATCAAATGCATTCCAAATAAAAATTCATAAAAAAAAACCTTCAATAAATATAACTGTTTATACAAAAGAAAATTATTATATGATTCATTAGATTTATTAAAAAAAAAAGACAATATAAAATTACTGTATTTATATACAACTCGCTCAGCATTGACTGTTCTCATTATAAAATTATTTATTATTTTGCAATATTATAATACTAAAAACATTTACAACTGTAATAGACAAATAAATCGACGGCTCACTTGATAAAGTCGTCACCGTCGCATAAATGACATGACATGATTAACAAAAATAGGATTCGAACCTATTCTCAACAGAAGTATTATAGAAAGGCATCGAACCTCTACAATAATAATTATACTATAAATCATAGTATAACAAAAAAAAAATCATCAATATATTGTTATCTGTAAGAGAAATTAAAATTAGCTTAACTTTGAGAACCATCGACTTTTTTTTCATAAATATTATTTTCAAAAAATTAAATTCTCTGTTTTGTAGTCATTATGATACTACGAGATAAAATTGTTAAGAAAAAATTTAATAAATGCACATATAGCTTGCCTAAGTGATAAACAATCCTTGTGAATATTCAAGTATCAAACACGGTTTGCTCTATCATAAATGTCAGTGTATTCGTACTTTCTCTTCGAAGTAAAACGAATTAATGTGAAATCTGATTTGGCTATAATTTTGAAAATTAGCTTTCTTTTTTAACTCTCTTGACGTGATCTAATCCATCATATGTTATCTGTATTATTTGTATACTTTTGTACATATTAGTTAATCAAGAATCTAACTTCTTGCATCAGTTAGTTGAAACAGAGAATTATTAACAAAAAAAAAAAATTTCGCTGAACACTTTGTCAAAATTTTCAACTTTTCCTTCTATTTCTGTTCTCTTCTACGGGTACCATTAAAAACGTAAAAACGAGTTTTATTGTAGACATATGAAAAAAAAAACTCCCACCGTCCCTAAAAGGAACTCTCCAGTGAGCATAATTCGACACGCCTTTGATAAAAAAAAAATATGAATTTGATTTACACTGGTCTGAGTGTTTCTATCGATTACTAGCGGCCACCTGCGACTTCGTCTGCCCGCCTTGCGGGTGATGACGCGTGTTATTCGCACACCCATATCGCCGGCGTTTCTTGACATTTTAGCCAGTTTAAACAATATCATGTTACATTAGTATAAAATTTCATTAAAATCCATTCAGTAGTTTTTATGTGAAAAAGTAATACTTAAGAGCATATGCATTGTTACAATTTCTCATTTATAATGTTACTACGATTTTAATATATCAGTCAAATCTCTCCATATGAATTGCAGTGAGCTGCGCAGCGGTAGTTTTAGAGTGACAACTTTTACTGCGCAGCTATATTTAGTTAACTCTAGTAACACGAGTCACGTAATTAACCGGTCATGCATTCGAATAATGGTCATTCGGTCATTCGTTCCGGTCGCCCATTCGGTCCCCACCCTCCCCGGCCTCACCTGCTCCCTCTTCTTGTCCTTCTCCTCCTTCTCCCTCTTCCTGACCTCGCCGAGGTGCTCGTTGAAGTACATCTCCCTCACTCTCGCCTTCTCTATGCCCTTGAAGCGCTCGTCGCGGCTGTGCTTCGACGCGAACTCGGTGTACGACGACCTGTTTGTTTTAAGGTGATTTTGGAATTATTGCTCGCGCTCAGCTGACAGGCAGACGGCCCGCCTGATGGAAGGTGGTTGCCGTCGCCCATGGACGTTCGGGGGCCATCCACAAATGACGTCACACGAATGTCATTTTTTTTTATTGCAGGAGATCAGCAGACAGGCAGACGGCCCACTCGATGGAAAGCGGTTACCATCGCCTATGGACATTTGCAACACCAAAGGTATTACAAATGCGCTGCTGCTCTCCCAAGGGAGACTAGAACCTGGTCACTAATGCCGGAACACAACTCAAGGTTGTTATGGCGACATACTTTAGACCAGGGGTGGTAGTCATCCGGTCAGACAAAAGCCCTACCACCTGGCTGTGGGTTGTTAAGTCGCCTCTTACGTCAGGCCGCCCCAACGCAGGAAATTGTATTCTTTCTCCGTTCCTGCACGGATAGAACCTTTCGACCCCTGACCCGACCTTGTGTGACATCACACATTTTGCAATTTTACATAAGAAATTATTAAATTAAAGCAGCAGTTGCGTAATTAGTTTTAACCCCATTATAAATACTATTGTTGCGGACAGACAGCACCCCCCCGACCCACCCGCCGGAGCACACCTCCTCCCCGCGCCCCGCATACCGCCGACGTCCATTGCTCGCACAATTAGCAGCTAGGCGTCGGACGGAACGCGGGATATAGGAGCGGCCTTGGAGGCAAAAATAAATTAATTCTTCAATCACAATTCACATTGACATATCACTCTATCTCATAATTTGTAATTATAATAATCATACAGTCGATTATATCAAGTTTTTAATTATTTTTTTTTATTGCAGGAGTTCAGCAGACAGGCAAACGGCCCACTCGATGGAAAGCGGTTACCATCGCCTATGGACATTTGCAACAGCAAAGGTGCTACAAATGCGCTGCTGCTCTCTTAAGGGAGACTGCAACCTGGTCACTAATGCCGGAACACAACTCGAGGTTGTTATGGCGACATACTTTAGACCAAGGGTGGTAGCCATCTAGTCGGGCAAATACTACCTACCACCTGGCAAAATTTCCAATTAATTTCCAAAACAAGAAGCAACTGCCACCAATAACTATGCACATAGAGTTATAAATAACACATTTTGAAGTTATTTTGTATCCTGAGAATTGCGCGGGAATTCTCTATGAATAATTTTAAATGGCTAGATTAAAAATAAACAAAACCGACTTCACACTAAAAACCATGTAGAAAGAATGCATGATGAAAGAATGACTAAACGGATATACAATGCAAAAGTGGATGGATGCAGAAGTCGTGGAAGGCCACGGCACACCTTCCATGATCAAATCGATCGTGTACTAGCAGAAGGCGATGTCAGGAGCCTTAAGAACAGACGAGTGTGCATGACAAGAGTTATGAATGTCAAAGAAGCAAGTGAGGTGTGTAAGAATAAGCCTGAATGGCGCTCTGTTGTTCGTGCCTACCCCGCAAGGGAACTGGCGTAAGTTATGCATGTACACTAAAAACCAAAAAATAATAACTTACAAAATATAGTATTTTTTATGTTTTATTCGACACAGACTTCAAGATGTTGTAGAAAGAAGTTACTTAAATATTTATTTCTTTGTTTTCAATGTGAAATCGGTTCTGTTTTCGTTAAAAAACATATAATTTGTACTTTTTAGTTGCGCAAATGCTTCAATAGTTTTAGAGATAATATTGTTACAAGTTGCAGGACTCGAATTAAAATACCGTTAGTAATACTATAGTATTTATAATAACTATACAAACACGTATAACACAGGTACAAATATAATAGCACGCGCAAAGTCCCGTCACTAAATAGATTACCGAATGCAGTACACACGTCTTACTTCGGTAGTGGTTATCGCTTGACTGCCGATCTCTCCATTGGGCCATTGTTTTATACTGCATCGATACAATATGCCTGCCCGATCGCGTAGACCGAATTTCTTAGAATCAGTTCGACACACCTGGCTAATGACTGCCATAAAAATTACAATAATACACAATGGGCTGTTTTTCTAATTACAAATTTTAAACACAAAGTAAACAAAAGGAGACAGTCATAAATAGTTTCAATGTTATTAGATCAAACGCGGGCGGGTAATAAATATGCTTTGTTTACAGATATGAAGGTGGCCCAAATTGTAACACTATGTTGATATAAATTAAATATTTGTACTCACTTCGAGTGCAGTTTGGCTTCCTCCATGAGCTGCTTGAAGGCCAGCTTCTTCTGCTGGAGGCGGTTCTTCTTCTCCTTACGCTCCTCTTCGGCGCGCTCGCGCACGTACTGGTCGAACACCTGACGGACAGATAATTACATTATTATAAATATCAATAGTTAACTATCAAAATCTAATTTTAACCGGAAAAAAAGGAGGTACTTTTATCGAGGTTTGATACCCGATTATTCTGTCAATTGTTGACCGATTTTCAAAATTTTCTCTTTATTCGAAAGCGTATACTTCTGAGATGGTTCCATTGTCACCAAGTCAGGATCTGATGACTGGATCCCAGGGAAATCGAGAGCAACCCTTGTTGAAAAGCGCTTCACTCTTCGAAGGGCAAAATTTATATTCCCGTTGTACAATTTCTGCAGGCGTTTAAAATATTATTTCTAAGGCTATTCAATATATTCAAGGAACTAAAACATAGAGATTTTTTTTAACTGACTTCGAACTAAAAAGCAAGAAATAAATGTTTCCTATAACATCTTGAACTCTATGGTATACATCAGATTTTTGAAGTGAAACTTCTATATAGACGGGAGCTATTAGGATTTCTTTCTGTCGTGAAAAAGCGTTACGACATAATTTTAGAGTAGACTATGGATGTTTTTTTTTGGTTCTGGTTTTTTAGATTGATAAAATAAAAAAGTTCAAATAAAAAATGCATTAATTAAAATGTACCCAACCTAACCAAATCATAATTTACAGTAAACCTGCGAAAAATCGGAATGTGTGTTGGGACACATAGTAGAAGTGAAACTTCAACGGACAAGTGGATTTTAACTTGAAGTTTTACGGGCAGGTTTTCAAACTGGACAAGTTCGTTAAGAATCTGATTTTTTTTATTGCACGAGTCCAGCAGACAGGCCAACGGTCTGCCTAATTGAAAGCGGATGGAGTATTGGTGAGAGCGAAGGGCGCACCTGCCGCCTGTCCTTGGTGTTGAGCATGAGGTAGCGCGGGTCGAAGACGATCTTGTGCAGCTCCTTCTCCCAGGTGCTGAAGGCGGACACGTCCTTCTCGTGCAGCATGGCGAGGAAGCTGCGCAGGCGCTGCTCGTGCGGCACGACGGCCCGCTGCCGCGCAGCGCGCACCTCCGCCTCCGTGGCCGCCTCCTTGCCCAGCCCGATCTCGCCCGCGCCCGGCCCCCCGGGCCCCCCCGCCGCCTTGCCTGCGACATGCATACACTCTCCCAATAAAGTATCGAGAATAGATGCTTTGTTTATTTGCACATCTGCATGTGCCCGAATTTCCAAACAGTACAACTTCACCTTCCCGCATTTGGTCTTCTTTTATCTACTTAGAAAAACAGCCTAGACTGTGTATTGTACTACTTTATGGCCGTTCGCAGGAGTAATTAACCAGGTGTGCGGATTACGTTGTCTGGGAAATTGCGTCTGCGCTTGGCAGGTATCGAGCGTGCGTTGTGGTGTATTCAAACAGCCAATAAACATGTACACTTATAACTGAACTGTCAAAGAAGCAAGTGAGGTATGTAAGAATAAGCCTAAATGGCGCTCTGTTGTTCGTGCCTACCCCGCAAGGGAACTGGCGTGAAGTTATGTATGTATGTATGTATGTACTTATAACTGAAATAACACATCCACCGATTACATCCGCTTGTACTTCTCATACACAATCACATCAATATAAATAGAATAGTTCATTGTGTTGGCCTTTGTTATTACATACATACATACATAACTTCACGCCAGTTCCCTTGCGGGGTAGGCACGAACAACAGAGCGCCATTTAGGCCCATTCTTACACACCTCACTTGCTTCTTTGACATTCATAACTCTTGTCATGCACGCTCGTCTGTTCTTAAGGCTCCTGACATCACCCTCCGCTAGTACACGATCAATTAGATCATGGAAGGTGTGTCGTGGCCTTCCACGACTTCTGCATCCATCCACTTTTGCATTGTATATCTGTTTAGTCATTCTTTCATCATGCATTCTTTCCACATGCCCGAACCACCGGAGCATTCCTTTCCTTACCTTCACCCCGACACTCTCTTTCAGACCAACTCTCTCTCTTACTTCGGTATTAGGAACGCGGTCCGCGAGCGTCACTCCGCAGATTTTGCGGAGTGCTCGCATCTCAACCGCGTTTACTCTACTTTCATGCTCTCTCTTCCATACCCAACTCTCGCTTCCATACGTGAGCGTAGGTACCAGCACCGCGTTGTGTATGGCGAGCTGGGCCTTCTGGCTGAGATTCTTAGCGCCTAGAAGTTTACCTAACGCTCCATTCAAACTATTCCCCAAATTCACTCTTCTTTCTATATCAGAGGTGTACCTTCTATCCCTGTTAAAAGCACATCCAAGATATACAAACTCATTCACTTACTCCAGCATAAGCAGCCTTTGTTATTATTTCTTATATATGTTCACAAGAAGTTTAAGAGTGCCATGGTTCGTAAAGAAGTGTCGCAAAACGCGCCGAGATAGACATATATACACTTTACTAGTCGGAGAGAGGAGAGTATGTAATGTATGAAAGTGCAACAGTCTGGCAACAACGCTTTAAATCCATTGCTCCCGCTACAATAATAAACAACAACCGTTTTTCATTTTGGCGTGGAGTTTGACTTGCATCGGTCGTTTAGATTAAATACAGTGCTGTTTCAAGTTAGATCATATCTAGTGTGTATTGCGAATTTCATAACTGACAAAACATCGAACAAAGTGTATGTCTTAAAATTTGCATCGCCATTCGAATTTCGTGTTCGAAGACACTGAAAAGATGTTACAGGAGGCTCACGGTGAATCGACTTTATCAAAATTCAAAAGTTTTTATTCAAAATAAGTTCCACTGGGGAACACACACTTTTTGAAGGTCATACATGTGAGTTATAATTAAATTTTTACTTCCTATTCTACGTACACCGCTTCGCAACGTGTTGATGCTGTAAAGGAGAAGAAGCGGCAAGAAACTCCCCAGCAACACGTCTAAATATTCTTTTTCTTTATATTTCATATTCTATTTATATCTCAAATTCTTTTTTTTAATAAGTTTTGTACAGAAGTATGTTACAGAATTACTTTTTGATGAATTAATGGAGTTGTAGCAAACAAAGCATACTCAATAAGACTAAGACAATAAAAGGAAAGAAAAATAAATTAAATAAATAAATTAAAAATAACCACTTGGGTGTAAAACATGTCGCCGCTCAATTATTGCTTAATTCATATGTTCGTAGATACATCTCCGAAGGTCTTCTATTTTCTGTATTGACAGATTTTGGCTCGTACGTCGACGACTCGGTTATAACCTCGCTAGTTATGTAGCCTTAAATTATTCCACGTACGTGACGTAACATTTCCCAAACAAAACTTGTATTTACCAGATTTTGGCTCGTTCGTACGTGGACTACTCGGTTATAACCTCGCTAGTTATGTAGCCTTAAATTATTCCACGTACGTGACGTAACATTTCCCAAACAAAACTTGTATTTACCAGATTTTGGCTCGTTCGTACGTGGACTACTCGGTTATAACCTCGCTAGTTATGTAGCCTTAAATTATTCCAAGTAAGTGACGTAACATTTCCCAAACAAAACTTGTATTTACCAGATTTTGGCTCGTTCGTACGTGGACTACTCGGTTATAACCTCGCTAGTTATGTAGCCTTAAATTATTCCACGTACGTGACGTAACATTTCCCAAACAAAACTTGTATTTACCAGATTTTGGCTCGTTCGTACGTGGACTACTCGGTTATAACCTCGCTAGTTATGTAGCCTTAAATTATTCCACGTACGTGACGTAACATTTCCCAAACAAAACTTGTATTTACCAGATTTTGGCTCGTTCGTACGTGGACTACTCGGTTATAACCTCGCTAGTTATGTAGCAATAAATTATTCCAAGTAAGTGACGTAACATTTCCCAAAAAACTTGTATTTACCAGATTTTGGCTCGTTCGTACGTGGACTACTCGGTTATAACCTCGCTAGTTATGTAGCAATAAATTATTCCAAGTAAGTGACGTAACATTTCCCAAAAAACTTGTATTTACCAGATTTTGGCTCGTTCGTACGTCGACGACTCGGTTATAACCTCGCTAGTTATGTAGCAATAAATTATTCCACGTACGTGACGTAACATTCCCAAAAAAACTTGTGTTTACCAGATTTTGTCTCGTACGTCGACGACTCGGTTATAACCTCGCTAGTTATGTAGCAATAAATTATACCACGTACGTGACGTAACATTCCCAAACAAACTTGTATTTACTTGATTTTGTCTCGTACGACTCGGTTATAACCTCGCTAGTTATGTAGCAATAAATTGTTCCACGTACGTGACATAACATTTCCCCAAAAAAAACTTGTATTTACCGTCGTCCGGCTTGGCCTTCTTGGGCGGCTCGGCGTCCGAGTCGTCCTTGTCCGAGTCGGCCGCGGTCCGCTTCACGGCCACCTCGCCGTTCGCCTTGGCCACGCCGCCGCTCTCGTTGGTCGCGGTCGCGGCCGCCGCAGCCGCCTCCTTGTCCTGTTCACACAGAGTTTATTTCTCTACATACATACATACGAAAAAAAACTTAGCGACTTTATTTGCCAGAATGTTGTACAAAAGCTGTTACAATGATAAATTGATATCCTATACATTCTACCATTTTCATGGTGTGCAAAAAATAATAATAATTGTAAATTGATTTAATATTTCTCATGTATATTATTTGAAAAATCCGTCTTCTTTACATACATACATAACTCACGCCAGTTCCCTTGCGGGGTAGGCACGAACAACAGAGCGCTATTTAGGCTTATTCTTACACACCTCACTTGTTTCTTTGACATTCATAACTCTTGTCATGCACGCTCGTCTGTTTAAGGCTCCTGACATACATACATAATATAAGTACTGTGCGATCTAAATAATAATAGGAATGTCAATAGCCTCTATCTGTCAAATGTCACTTGAAAAGTATGGTTTGCAAAAAAAAACTTATTTGCATATCAATAATAAATAGTCTTACATCAAATTTAAATAAAAAGGTTAAATTAGTAGTAAATTGTCTTAATATAATATTTAATTCTTTTAACAGACTTGTGAAGGAACGCTATTTAACTGTATAACCTGTTTATTGTTTGTTTTGTATGTCTATGTACGTATATATTTTTATAACTATAATATATGTATTATAGTTATTTTATTATTATCTATTTCAACTGCACGCCAACGCTATCTATGTAATTAGTTCTTGTCCATCCAAAGGTTGCCTGGAAAAATTGCTTTTAGCAATAAGGCCGCCCATTGTACTACCTTTTAGTATGTAAGTTTATTGTGTATTTTTTCTATGTAATGTTGGTGTACAATAAAGTGTATTGTTGTTGTTGTTAATTATTTAAAGTCATTTAAAGTCACAATATGGCGCAAAGTCGATCCTATTCTCATTTGAATCGCATTATAGGCCCGTATATTATCTTAAGGAACGTTTCCAATTTTACAATGTAAATCAGGAGATTCCTTTTTTTTTTTTTTTTTTTTTTTTTTTATTGCAGTAGTTCAGCAGACAGGCAGACGGCCCACTTGATGGAAAGCGGTTACCATCGCCTATGAACATTTGCAACACCAAAGGTGCTACAAATGCGCTGCTGCTCTCTTAGGGGAGACTGGAACCTGGTCACTAATGCCGGAACACAACTCAAGGTTATTATGGCGACTTACTTTACACCAGGGGTGGTAGCCATCCAGTCGGGCAAATGCCCTACCACCTGGCTGTGGGTTGTTTTATCGCCTCTTACGACAGGCCGCCCCAACGCAGGAAATTGTATTCTTTCTCCGTTCCTGCACGGATAATAATCCGTTCCTTCCACCTACTCCACACGCACACGCGTGTAATATATGCGTGTGCGTGTCAAATACATGGTAGTGTGTGTAATGTTTTCTTTATTGATTTAACGTATTTTTACAAGCTTTTATTTAACTTGCAATGGATGTACCATATATGTATGTAAGTTCGGGTGGAATCTTGCAAGTTAAATTTGACCAAACTCCCGGTTCCCGATTGAGCTGAAATTTTGCACGCATGAGTACATCGCGTGACAATGCAATAATATGGTGCCATGGAGCTGATCTGATGATGGAGTCGGCAGGTGGCCATAGGAACTCCTGTACTAAACAAGACAGACCCGTCGTGTTTGGACTCGTTTCACTTGTCTTGGCTAGCACTCTGCTGCTACATGATAGACAAGATCTCAAAAGCTTGCATTTAAAAAACCTTTTTAAAAAAGCTTATTTTATGCATAATTTTTAAAAAATATTAGCATTCGTCGCTTCTTCTCTATATCCCTATTAATATTATAAATGATAAAGTAACTTTGTCTGTCTGTCTGTTCCGTTTTCACGTAAAAACTACTGGACCGATTTGGCTGAAATTCAGTATATATATATTCGATGCCGAGAATGAACATAGGATACTTTTATCCCGAAAAATGGGATAGTTTCCGGGATAAAAATATATTTGTCTTTCTGTTTGTTATGCTTTTACGGAAAAACGACTGGATGGATTTAGTTGAAATTCGGTATACATGTAATTTTAATACCGAGGGTGGACAAGGGATATCTTTTATCCCGGATAATGGGATAGATTTATGTAAAGGTTATCCCAAAAAGTGGGATAGGTTTCTTTGTGATTTTTCCATTTTCGTCATTTTGGTCATCTATGTCCGATTTGTCCTTGTAGTCAGATTTGTTCTTTTTCTCAGATTTGTCCTTTTTGTCAGATTTGTCGTTTTTGTCAGATTTGTCCTTTTTGTCAGATTTGTCGTTTTTGTCAGATTTGTCCTTTTTGTCAGATTTGTCCTTTTTGTCAGATTTGTCCTTTATGTGAGATTTGTCCTTTTTGTCAGGTGTTTGTTAACGCCTGCTCTTTAAACAAGAATCACGCACTAGATGTTACCCCGCGGGGTAAACTCTAGTCAACTAGAAGTGTGCGAAATTTCATAGTCAAAGTAAGTAAAGAGGGGTACAAAGTGTTCGGTTCGCGTATTAACGTTGGGCGCACCGACCTGCAGCTCGAGCAGCACCTGCGGCGGGTTCGCGATGGCGGCGTCCACGTCGGCGCGGCCCAGCAGCTGCGCCGGCCGGCTCCACACCGACGACAGCGTGGTCGGGTTGTGGAAGAACACGCGCCGGTCGCCGGTCCACACCACGCACCTGCGCCCCACCACATTGCTGTTCGTTACTAATTTTGATTTTCAATGTGGAACTCCAGGGAAGGTTTAGAAGGTGGGTGAATATGAAAAAACATGCTTGGAATATATAGTAAAAACAACAATTTTGTTAAGGCGTGTAAATAGCCCTAACACGTTGTATGCGGGCTATGATGAACCAACGTTCAGCCCAAAATTAAAGTACGGTGATATAAACCAAAAGTATGCGATGCCGGGCAATCAAGATAATAACTCACACGACAACCACCGGAGCGGCTAAGAAAATATGCCCACTCACCTTATCACAGTACGTTGTCCTATCACCATGAATGAGTTCACCACACCTTCACCACGACACCAAACACAAGGGGAAGCCGGCCGGGTTATAACCAGATTCCAGTCCTTCCACTTGATGCAACACTTTGTGTATTTGATTAAGGGGCCGATTTATTAAGCACCAGAGAGTAGTCATTTGATAAGTACAGCAGCGACCAACGACAACGAGTAAGCGTATGTAACGTATTCAAATTCAAAAAGTCTAGGCGCCACCTTCTGGCGAGTGGGCGGCCGCAATGACGTATGAAGTGAAGTTATCTCCGATTAACCCAACATCGCTAGATGGCGTCACCAAATTTCGCTTTCCCTTATAAACTATTCCTACCTGTCAAACGTTTGATGTTCGTCCCGTCGTTCAGAAATCAACGTTTTTTATTCAATGCTTTTGAGGCGGTACAAAGTTTGCCGGATCAGCTAGTTTTTCTTTTAAAGCATAGATAGCAAATCAAAACGATGAATAAGTTACCAGGGCGTGCCAGCGATGGGCGCGGTGACCAGCGGCAGCCGCTTGTCCTGCTTCGCCTTCTCCTTCTCGGCGGCCTCCTTCTCTTGCTTCTCTTTCTCCAGCCTCTCCTTCTCTTGCCTCTCCTTCTCCTGCTTCTCACGCTCCTGCCGCTCGCGCTCGAGCCTCTCCCTCTCGCGCTCCCTTTCCGCCGCCGCTCGTCGCTCCGCCTCCGCGGCCGCTTGCGCCTCCTCGTACGCGTCTACGTCTACGACTGATAGAGAATTCTCTATTGTACACCAATGCGTAAACAAACAGAAGTAGAAAAAGATAGTACAACGGGCAGCCTTATCGCTAAGAAGCGATCTCGTCCGGGCAACCCTTGGCAGGGATTGATCAATTCCTAATACTGACGGTAGTGTAGTTTGTAAATAATGATGAATGATAAATAAATATAGTACAAAAACAAAATAAAAATATATACATTTGTATATACACAGACATATACCCCGTACATACACACATATGACAATATGAACATGTATATACTATTACTGACCGGTAACAATCAATGTAATGTGGTCGATGTGGTAGATTTGGCCTCATTGGTCGATGTGGTAGATTTGGCCTATTTGGTCGATTTGGTCGGTGTGGTCGATGTGGTAGATTTGGCCTATTTGGTAGGTGTGGTCGATGTGGTAGATTTGGCCTATTTGGTCGATGTGATAAATTTGACCTATTTGGTCGGTGTGGTCGATGTGGTAGATTTGGCCTATTTGGTCGGTGTGGTCGATGTGGTAGATTTGGCCTATTTGGTTGGTGTGGTCGATGTGGTAAATTTGGCCTATTTGGTCGGTGTGGTTGATGTGGTAGATTTGGCCTATTTGGTTGGTGTGGTTGATGTGGTAGATTTGGCCTATTTGGTCAGTGTGGTAGATTTGGCCTATTTGGTCGATGTGGTAGATTTGGTCGGTGTGGTCGATTTGGCCTATTTGGTTGGTGTGGTCGATGTGGTAGATTTGGCCTATTTGGTCGGTGTGGTAGATTTGGCCTATTTGGTCGGTGTGGTCGATGTGGTAAATTTGGCCTATTTGGTCGGTGTGGTCGATTTGGCCTATTTGGTCGATGTGGTAGATTTGGCCTAGTTGGTCGGTGTGGTCGTTGTAGTAGATTTGGCCTATTTGATCGATGTGGTAGATTTGGCCTATTTGGTCGATGTGGTAGATCTGGCCTATTTGGTCGATGTGGTAGATTTGGCTTATTTGGTCGGTATGGTCGATTTGGTAGATATGATCAATGAAGCCTATGAGGTCAATTTGATAGATATGGTCGATATGATCAATGTAGTTGATTTGACCTATTTGGCCATTGTGGCCGATGTGGTCTATTTGGTTGATGTTGTAAATTTTGGTCAATGTGATCGATGTAGTTGATTGGGCCATTGTGGTCAATGTGGTTGGTGTGGTTGATGTGGTTGATGTGGTCGATTTGATCATTCTGGTGTAGTTTTAATACCTAAAATTGCCATATGTACTTTTCATCCGGGAGATGAAATGATTTGCGATATAAAATGAAGAAAAAGCAGCAGCATAAACTATGTAGTAACCTATTAAAACAAGAGGCACGCACTAGAGGTAGACCCACGGCGCGGGGTAAACTCTAGTACGTACATATATATATTTAATAAAGTATATATTAAAACATGACTTACTATCAATCTTGGCTTCGACTTCAGGCTTCTTCTCACCCCTCTCCAGTGCGACTTTGGCTTGCAGTTCTGCGGAGAACACGTCTCGCATTAATCACAAAACGACGGGGACCTAATTCTGCTATTACTATATCGTCAAAAGTCGTCTCAATCGTGGGTTTGGCTGGTTTCCGTCTTTTATTAACTCTAATGGCATGCCCACTCTATAAATATTTTTTCAACACACTTGCTCATAAAGTGGCTCTATGGTCACCGCAATTAGGCACAGAATGACACCCATTATCAAACTGTGAGTAAAAAACATTATAACTCACTAGTGAGTTATAGATTTTTTTTTAAATTTTATTGGTTGAGTTGCTTTGTTCTTAAAAAAGTTTTTATTCAAAAAAAAAAGATCGTGTTCTATAGAACAAATAAATTAATGTTCCTATTGCTTGCTCATTTCATGCAACTTCTTATTTAAATAGATAATTTTAACTCGTACGTGTTTAATAAATAAAACTTTCACTCATATATAACTTTTTTTTATCTACTAAATAAAATGAGTTTTTGTTGTTATTTTATTCACAAGTGTGTTGAAAAACGTCGTATGATACACGTGTGTATTGATGATTACCGTCCTCGGCTCTCTTAAGACCCTCGCCTACGGCTCGAGTCTCAATGGCGCCTCGGCGGTAATACCATAATGTACTATTTCAACACACTTGCTCATAAAGTGGCTCTATGGTCACCGCAATTAGGCACAGAATGACACCCATTATCAAACTGTGAGTATAAAACATTATAACTCACTAGTGAGTTATAGATTTTTTTTTAAATTTTATTGGTTGAGTTGCTTTGTTCTTAAAAAAGTTTTTATTCAAAAAAAAAAAGATCGTGTTCTATAGAACAAAATGTTCCTATTGCTTGCTCATTTCATGCAACTTCTTATTTAAATAGATAATTTTAACTCGTACGTGTTTAATAAATAAAACTTTCACTCATATATAACTTTTTTTATCTACTAAATAAAATGAGTTTTTGTTGTTATTTTATTCACAAGTGTGTTGAAAAACGTCGTATGACACACGTGTGTATTGATGATTACCGTCCTCGGCTCTCTTAAGACCCTCGCCTACGGCTCGAGTCTCAATGGCGCCTCGGCGGTAATCACAATGTACTAATAAGTGATGTGATATTATTGGGCGACATATGCATCGTCCCGGTCACCTTCCAGCTCCTTCATGGGCTCGGGCTTCTTCCAGACGCTCTCCTGCTTGCTGGCGTTGTAGTAGTAGGGGCGGCCGTCGGGCGCGCGGTGCGCCGTCCACTGCGCCGCCAGCGCCACCAGCTCCGGCGGGATCACCTGCGGACGGGGCGCGCGTCAGATGGACGTTCAGTTCGGTTGGAGTACCTACGATTGGTCCTCGACAGCCGATGGGGCTTTTCGGCAATTGGCCCCCAAACTCAAGAGGGCTTACCCACTATCGGGGGGCCCGAAGCCCAGTGCCGAAAACTCTTCGAGGGCATCGAGGACCTCAGTTAGGTCTGACGGCCAAAAGTCTGAGGGGCAAAAGGCCACCCGGTACAAATACTCAATTTTCGAAGTGAAACTTCTTTAGCACCGTTGTGATTCGAAAATCGATGAAACGAAAAAGTGACCAGCGCATAAAATTCGTCGTTATCAACTTCGAAATAAAACACAGGTAAAGACAAATTCTTTACCTGTTAGTATTAATTGTTAATTTAAATAAAATTTCAAAAATTGAATTTTATCTCTATTTGTATATACTATTGCCAGGTGGTAGGGCATTTGCCCGACTGGATGGCTACCACCCCTGGTCTAGAGCATGTCGCCATAACAACCTTGAGTTGTGTTCCGGCATTAGTGACCAGGTTCCTGTCTCCCTTAAGAGAGCAGCAGCGCATTTGTAGCAACTTTGATGTTGCAAATGTCCATGGGCGATAGTAACCGCTTTCCATCAAGTGGGCCGTCTGCCTGTCTGCTGAACTCATGCAATAAAAAAAAACTTAAGGCAGATATCCTTTTATGCGTAGATCAAAGGAATTTGTGCGCAACAGTGCATTGAATGTTGAACTTTATGTTAGTTCTTTACATTCCCAACAGATACCGTTAGTAGTAACAGTCCAGTTGATATTACACATGTCTTATCCATTTTATAATTTTCAACAGATGGCGTTAGGAATACAATCAAATCTAATTTTTTTTTAAGCATACAAAATAGATAAAACACATCTAGAAATAAATTGAAATCACTATGTCAAAGTCCAAATCTGAAAGTGTGATGGTTTCTCGGTAAAGTGTACCACACAAAAAGGTATTGTGGGATAATGTGGGATGATAACTAGAAGCAATATGTTAATAAATAATCAATAATGGTAACTTGGTTCTTATCCGTGCAGAAACGGAGAAAGAATACAATTTCCTGCGTTGGGGTGGCCTGTCGTAAGAGGCGACAAAACAACCCACAGCCAGGTGGTAGGGCATTTGCCCGACTGGATGGCTACCACCCCTGGTCAAGAGCATGCCGCCATAATAACCTTGAGTTGTGTTCCGGCATTAGTGACCAGGTTCCAGTCTCCCTTAAGAGAGCAGTAGCGCATTTGTGACACCTTTGATGTTGCATATGTCCATAAGCGATGTTAACTGATTTCCATCTAGTGGGCCGTCTGCCTGTCTGCTGAACTCCTGCAATAAAAATAAAAAAAAAAGAATGGAGTGTTGACTGCCACCTTGAAAGGCTCTCGCTTGGTATCTGGGTGAAGGGTTGGATGCAGAAGGCAGCCTCGCTTGAACACGCCCCGTATCGTGAAGAGGTTCCTGTCTCTAGAGCCTTAACTTTTTTTTTTTTTATTGCAGGAGATCAGCTGACAGGCAGACGGCCCACTTGATGGAAAGCGGTTACCATCGCCTATGGACATTTGCAACACCAAAGGTGCTACAGATGCGCTGCTGCTCTCTTAAGGGAGACTGGAACCTGGTCACTAATGCCGGAACACAACACAAGGTTGTTATGGCGACATACTTTAGACCAGGGGTGGTAGCCGTCCAGTCGGGCAAATGCTCTACCACCTGGCTGTGGGTTGTTAAGTCGCCTCTTACGACAGGTCGCCCCAACGCAGGAAATTGTATTCTTTCTCCGTTCCTGCACGGATGAGAATTAACTACCGGTAGCTTGGACCCTAGGGCAAATAAATATCTGCAAAAATAATCAATAAGTGCTCACCGTCTCCTCCTTGGGCGTGGCCTGCGAGGGCGAGTCCAGGTGGATGGTGGCGACGATGGAGGGCGGCGGCTGCGACGCCGCCGCGCCCCCGACACCCATCTGCGACAGCGCCGCCGCGCCGCCTGCGCCGCGGACAACAGAATCAAATTTCAAAAATATTCAGGCATAATGGTGTTCCTCTAGTAGCTCACGACGCCCAAAATAGTCCGCCAGCCGTTCCACGTGGCGATCACGATAGTCACGGTCGTAGGGAAAATGACCCCTGTCAAGAGGTGGGTGACTTTTTTTTTTGCATTTTATGACTTGGCAGCTAGGCCTTTAAGCCAGATCTTAGTTTACAATATAGGTTCTTCAAAGCCTATGTGTAGCACAGCTGAACTGTAGGTTATCAACTGAAGCCATTCAACGGAGTTCTTGTGACAACTCAAAAGGCCACATTTGTCTATACAGTTCACATTTCTCACAAAACACATAATTACTACTCAAAAACTATCAATATTCCACAACTACTGTTCATTTTAGAGTAATTTTACACATTTTTAGAAAACAAAACTGCACAGCACGACGTCCCTTTTCAGTTCCCGCCAGAAACTCCAGAAGTGGGTGAAGTGGGCGTTGACCACAGAACATTATGCCGAACGTCCACCGCCAGCTAAAATAATTAGGAACTAAGCTCAGTGAACTAAGCTAGGCTAAATTAGGAAATAGTTGTTCGTCCACTGAAAAATAATACTATAACCACGTTAGTGATGATCAGTTTGTGCTGGAGTGTCGAGTTAATCAGACGTGATGGATGTGTGCATACGAATACGTGTTTCAGTGCCTGCAAAACATCACTGGCGAAAGGCGCCAGGGGGGTAGCGCAAGGGGGTGAGAGGAGCTCGGCTTAGTTCGCGTAGCTTCGGATCGGCCGGTTTCCTTCTTCTGCGAATCCGTCATGTCGCAGAAGGTGGCCGCTAAAAGAGCGAGGGAGGAGGACGCGTACGCGGAATCTCCTCCCATAATTACCGTCACAGGGGGCCGCTGTCACGGGGGTGACAGTGGACCCCCCCCCCCCCCTGCTGTACAAGGTGGGTCACTCTGCACCCCGGGGTGGCCCAGTTACAGAGCGTAGGGGCGTCATGGTGCAGTTACTCTGTACGAGATCCCATGACGCCCCGTAAAAGCGCTATAAATGGGGCGCAGGTTTAGGTTTAGTGGGTAGTTTGGCGGCCGTTTCTCGCGACAGCTTCGTTTTAGAAGCCAGCGTGGAGGACCGGTCGCTGAGAGTCCCACACACCCTCGATGCAGGCCTTATGCCTGCATTTTGGCCCTTCGCCCGAAGGACGCGTCGATGGTGTCCAAAGACATTCCCCCTGCGTTATCAAAAAAAATTAAAAATGTTCGAATCGGCCTACACAACTAAGTTAGTTTGACCTAGTTGGGATATTTTAGTTAGCTTAGCTGGCATATAATATTTTCTTAAGTTTTCGCGACTTGTATACATAATAAAACTACGTTTTAACGATTTTAAGCGCGGTAATTTTATTTGATTTTGGTTTTTCTGACTTTTCGGCCACTTTTCAGAGTATTGTTAAAGTTTTATTTAGCCTACCGCCAACTAAAGAAGTTGGCGGTAGGCTAAATAAAACTCCGTGATCAAAAGAAGTAGTTTTATTATTATATTCTAATTTTCGTCAAAATCGGCCTCGAGCCTTCTTTAATCATTTTCCGCTATTTCATATATTGTATAGGATTTGGCTTTGAAAGCCCACATGAAAAATTCACACTGTATAAAACTAGAAAAAAGAAAAATACATTTAAAAAAAAAACAAAAATTTATCGCCAGGTGGTAGGGCATTTGCCTCCGACTGGATAGCTACCACCCCTAGTCTAAACCATGTCACCATAACAACCTTGAGTTGTGTTCCGGCATTAGTGACCAGGTTCCAGTCTCCCTTAAGGGAGTAGCAGCGCATTTGTAGCACCTTTGGTGTTGCAAATATCCACAGGCGATGGTAACCGCTTTCCATCAAGTGGGCCGTCTGCCTGTCTGCTGAACTCCAGCAATAAAAAAAAAGCAACACAACATTAATAGTCAGAAAGTATTAGGCTTCAGTGATAAATAATTTAAATACGTCGAAAAGTACCCTCACCAGCGTCAGGCACGTTGGCGGCGGCCATGTTCGGCGGAGGTTGTCCCACTAGTGGAGGTGGCCATCCGCCCCACGCGCCGCCCCAGCCCGGCGGACCTCCGGGTCCACCGGGGCCCGGGCCTCCGGGCCCGCCCGGACCTGCGGGGCCGGGACCCCCGGGTCCACCCGCCACCCCGGGCGGATATCCTAGCGCGAAGTTGGGTGGACCGCCATTACTCGATGGTGGGTAACCCATCATATTATCTAAAATCAATTTAATAAAAATTATAAAGCGTAAGAACAGACGAGCTTGCATGACAAGAGTTATGAATGTCAAAGAAGCAAGTGAGGTATGTAAGAATAAGCCTAAATGGCGCTCTGTTGTTCTTGCCTACCCCGCAAGGGAACTGGCGTGAAGTTATGTATGTATGTATGTATGTATAAGGCGTAAGAGTTAGCTATACTAGTTCCAAGCATTTTACTTCCGACGTTTGCACGTCTATCAAGTGAGGTATTTCTCGACAGTGAACTTCCACATTAAACAAATGACATAATTATTTATTTAGGTTTATGGCTTGGCAGCTAGGCCTTTGAGCCATATCTTAGTTTACAATATAGTTTCTTCGAAGCCTATGTGTAGCACAGCTGAACTGTAGGTAATCAGCTGGTGCCATTCAACGGAGTCCTTGTGACAACTCGAAAGGCCACATTTGACTATACAGTTCACATTTCTCACAAAACACATAATTACTGCTCAAAAACTATCAATATCCTACAACTACTGTTCATTTTAGAGTAATTTCACACATTTTTAGAAAATAAAGCTGCACAGCACACCATCTCCTTTCAGTTCCCGCCAAAAACTCCCAGTGATGTTCTGTGAGTTATGTAACGCACAGACTATTAAACCATCGACACTATACGTAGATAAATCGAAAGTAATCCATTTGAAAATAATAACTTCTACTTTATTACGCTTTTTTACTTTATTAAAAAATTTAATATATGTAAAGTATGTTGAATAAAATGTGGGTTATTATTAAAAAAAAAAAGAAATTACATGTATACATATAATAAAACTGTACAGATCCAATTTATGTACAATGAATCTAATATATAAAATTCTCGTGTCACAGTTTTCGTTGCCATTCTCCTCCGAAACGGCTTGACCGATTTTGATGAAATTTTTTGTGCTTATCCGGTATCTATGAGAATCGGCCAACATCTATTTTTCATCCCCCTAAATGTTAGGGGTAGTCCACCCCTAAATTTTTTATTTTATTTTTTAGACAAAATTTTTATTTCTATTTTTTTATGATACAACATACAAAAATACATACAACCCTAAATTTTCACCCCTCTACGATCAACCCCTATTTTTTATTTGTTAATTATAAACTTTAATTTTTTGGCAAGATTTTTAATCTTATTTTGTCATGACTTAGAATAAAAAAAAATATATTACTCTTTTAGATTCACAATTAGAACCGGTAGGTGGCGCTGAGATCGGGTTCTGGAATCCTCCTAACCACCGGGAGCGATTTTGGTGAATTTGTTTTTGTGTGTTTGAGTGGGAACCCGGATGGTTTAGATTCGCAATTAGAACCGGTAGGTGGCTCTGGGATCGGGTTCTAGAATTTTATTTTTTAAAGGCAGGACAACGTCTGCCGGGGCCGCTACTATAATATAATAATATTAGCCCATAAATGTCCCACTGCTGGGCTCGGGCCTCCCATTATAGGGGAACGGACGTATACCCGCCACTCTTGTCCAAGGCGGCTTGGCAGGTTTGACACATCGGTCATCTCGATGTGCAGGTGGCATCACGATGTTTTCCTCCACCGTTATTAGCACGTGGTAATTGTAACAATATGCACATTAGATCAGAAAACTGACTAAGTGCAGAATCGAACCCGCGCCCTTTGGGTCTGGGACGCGTGCGCTAGCCATTACGCTACCACGACTTGTACAATGAAAAAAAATGCTAAAAACCGAGTCAGGGCGATGTAAGAAATGAAATAGAACTAATTTAGTTTTTTTTTTTTCAAAATTTTTGGTTCTCTGTTTGTACCGGCTAATCTCCGAAACGACTGGACCGATTTAAATGAAATTTTGTATGGTAGCAGCTTATATCCCTGGTCAACATATAGGACACTTTTGATCCTGAAAAATTAACGAGTTCCCGTGGGATAGTAAAAAAAAACCGCACCATGCGGACGAACTCACCGGCATTAGCTAGTATATACATAAGTTAAATTGATTAAAACTTATTTATAAATAAAATTGACTCTTATAACAACTCGAATCAACAAGTAATATATTAGGACATTACTATAATTGATCTGTCGTTAAGCTGTATAGAGTAAAATAAATGCTTGGAGAGGGTCTATAGTGCTGTAAATTGGTTTTTACAAATGAGTAGATGAAGTCGAGGGCTGACCATAGTCACAGGTTTACAAAAACCATTTTTTATCCGTGCAGGAACGGAGAAAGAATACAATTTCCTGCAGTCTGGTCGCCTGTCGTAAGAGGCGACTTAACAACCCACAGCCAGGTGGTAGGGTATTTGCCCGACTGGATGGCTATCACCCCTGGTCTAAAGTATGCCACTATAACAACCTTGAGTTGTGTTCCGGCATTAGTGACCAGGTTCCAGTCTCCCTTAAGAGAGCAGCAGCGCGTTTGTAGCATCGTTGGTGTTGCAAATGTCCATAGGCGATGGTAACCGCTTTCCATCAAGTGAGCCGTCTGCCTGTCTGCTGATCTCCTGCAATAAAAAAAAAACCAACAACCGCACGTGTGTCGTCCAACGTTTTTCAACACATTTGCGAGAAAATAGTACAATAGGTAATGAAACAAACATAAATATCAGCCTGAAAGCCGCAACATTCTTTGACGTTTCTAATGTGAAAATGGCGCGCATGATGAAAATTAGAACTACATCTTTCGTCTCATTTTCTCTTTAGTATTAAAGTGAGACAAATGTATCGATCAAAAGTGCTTACAAGGAGGTTCCATTATTCAGCTTATTTATTTTCGTAATGTGAAATTTCTTGGTGGAGTTATTATATAGTTCTTTTCATCTAAGTACCTATTTTACTGCACATTCTGTTTGTGTGGTGCGTAGTTTTTAATTTTCAAACAATGTATATATAATATCAGCCCATAAATGTCCCACTGCTGGGCTCGGGCCTCCCATTATAGGGGAACGGACGTATACCCGCCACTGTTGTCCAAGGCGGCTTGGCAGGTTTGACACATCAGTCATCTCGATGTGCAGGTTGCATCTCAATGTTTTTCTTCACCGCTGTTAGCACATACTGATTGTGACAATACACCGAGTGCTGTATGCATTCCGGCCAGGATGGAACCTGCGCCCTCTTGATCTTAGGACGCGTGCGCCAGCTAATACGCTACCACGACTTTGTAACAACGTATACGGGCTCCTTAAATGCATTTTTTTATGGATGATGATGATGATCCCACTTGATGGATAGCAGTTACCATCGCTTATGGACATTTGCAACATCAAAGGTGCTACAAATGCTCTGCTGTCCTCTTAAGGGAGACTGGAACCTGGTCACTAATGCCGAAACACAACTCAAGGTTGTTATGGCAGCATACTTTAGACCAGGGATGGTAGCCATCCAGTTGGGCAAATACCCTACCACCTGGCTGTGGGTTGTTTTGTCGCCTGGCCGCCCCAACGCAGGAAATTGTATTCTTCCTCCGTTCCTGCACGGATAACAATATACATAGAATATAGACTATACACACTGTTGGGCTGCGAGACGGGCGTCGTCTCTCCCGGTGGCATTTCATCGTTGTCCATCTGGTCATCCTCCATCTTGTCCTTCATGCCTGCAAACAGACACAATCAATGTTTTAAAACTATAAAGAGTAATTTTAAAAAGCGCTAAATAACTTTTTCTTGAGGTAATCGTCTGAACAGAATCGAAAAACATTGTGTGGATATTAGGGATGGGCCGAATGTGGTTTGAACCGAATACCAACTCCGACCGAAGAAGTTCGGCCGAACTTCGATTCGGTTTCGCCACACTTTCTCAAGAGCAACACACACCGTGACCCGTTGACAACGTCAACTTGATAACACCGAATTTTTGGCTTTATTTAAACCATAACCTGCCTCTAGTAAATTTTAAGTGTGAGTAGGTGGATAAAAGGATAAATTTTTAGACCTCTGATTGAAAAAAAATCACCATTTCATAATTCTACATTCATAATGTTTAATTCGTAAAAAGTGATAACTTAGATGCGGTCGAGCGGACATATTGCATTTGTACAGTATAAAGCAAGGCCTCAATGGAGGGATGAGTCCGTCGAGCGATAACCACAAGCGGAGCAAGACTTGTGTACATTCGGAAAACTATTTAGTGACGGACTTGGCGCGTGTTATTGAAACGTGCTTTACGTTTGGACTGGTTGTGTTCAGTTATATTTGTACCTGTATTATACGTATTTGTATAGTTCTAACAAATTCTATAGTAATTCCAACGGCATTTTAATTCGAGTCCCATAACTCGTAACAATATCTATGTATCTATTGCCTTTTTCAGATCAGCTACCAAATTCCTTTAATTCAGGTTGCCTGGAAGAGATCATTTTGAGTGATAAGGCAGCTTATTGTATTGCTTAGAAAATACTGTAAATATGGTTTGTTTTTGTGATCTTATCTTATACTAATATATAAAGCGGAAGAGTTTGTTTGTTTGTTTGAACGCGCTAAGCTCAGGAACTGCTGGTCTGATTTGAAAATTTCTTTCAGTGTTAGATAGCCCATTTATCGAGAAAGGCTATAGGCTATATATCATCACGCTAACACCAATAGGAGTGGAGCACCAATGAAGAATGTTTCAAAATCGGGGATTTGGAAAACAAATTCCACGCCGACCACGTCGCGGGCACAGCTAGTTGTATAATAATAATCGGCAGACAATCACACGTATTGTATATCTCCAAATTAAGCTTGTGTTACGGGTAATATACAACGAATTACTCTGGGGCCGATCCCAGACACCCAGACCATAAGTAAATAACTGAGAGAATTTGTTTTCCGAAATTTACCATACCAGGACTCGAACCCGGAGCCTCTGTGTTACAGTGAGGTAGGCTGGCTAATAGTATATTTTGGTGTACAATATATAATATCTCTCTCCCCCCCCCCCTCTCTCAAACTAAAAAAACAATACTTTTTAACTGAATCAATAGAAAGTCATGCGTAGATATATTAATAACTCACCATCTTTATGCCAGGGTGGTGGTTGATTCATAAAGGGGGGAACGTTTGTCATCGGGTGAGGCTGGCCCATGGGGGGCACCATGCCGGGCATCATGCCCATCGGGGGCCCACCCATCGGGGGCCCACCCATCGGGGGACCTCCCATCGGGGGCCCACCCATCGGCGGTCCGCCCATTGGACCCCCCATAGGCATGGTCTGCCCGCCCATACCAGGGACTTGACCTGCAATGAATGAGGTGATCAATACAAGAAGAAAGTGCTAAAAAAAATCATACTAATTACGTTTTAACGGTTTTAAGCGTGGCATTTTATTTCGACGTTTCGTCCATTTTTCGGTAGTAAGTAATTAAAACAAAAAAATAACGGCCTTACTTATAATAATCGTTAAGAAACGATTAGGCATCTCTTAACTAAGAGTATCAGAATCAGACCCTAATCAATTAATATCTTTTTTCACTTATAAACGTGTATTACCTGTTGAAATTGAAATTGAAATTGGCAGACAAACACACATATTGTATATTCCCAAATTAAGCAAGTTATGCTTGAGTTATGGATAATATACAACAGACTACTCTGGGGCCGATCCCAGACACCCAGACCATAGTAAATAATGGAGAAAATACGTTTCCGAAATTTACTATACTAAGAATCGAACCCGGAACCTCTGCGTTGCAGTGAGGTAGGCCGGCAAAGGCTTAGCCCGCTCAACCACAGAGGTCGTCAAACAACAAACAAACAACCTCAGAGGCCGTCAAACAACAAACAAACAACCACAGAGGCCGTGTTGTTTACCTAAGATTTTTTTTTTATTGCAGGAGATCAGCAGACAGGAATATGGCCCACTTGATGGAAAGCGGTTACCATCGCCTATGGACATTTACAACACCAAAGTTGCTGCTCTCTTAAGGGAGACTGGAACCTGGTCACTAATGCCGGAACACAACTTAAGGTTGTTATGGCGACATACTTTAGACCAGCGGTGGTAGCCATCCAGTCGGGCAAATGCCCTACCACCTGGCGATGGATGGGCACAGATAAACAAAATTTGAATGATTAACATAGGTTGTAACCAAAATATTCGACTAAAGAGGAGTTTATGGGTAAGATTTTCACT
Organism: Dendrolimus kikuchii; assembly: GCA_019925095.2. NCBI lineage: Eukaryota > Metazoa > Arthropoda > Insecta > Lepidoptera > Lasiocampidae > Dendrolimus > Dendrolimus kikuchii. The sequence goes on along the minus strand of CM034415.1, from coordinate 502,397 downwards.
AATCAGTTGCTGAGCAGTTTCTTTGAATTTAAGAAACGATTATAAGTAAGGCCCTATAGGTATATTCTGATAATATAATTCAATTTATTTTTTTATGGCAGGAGTTCAGCAGACATGCAGACGACCCACTTGATGGAAAGAGGTTACCATCAAGCGGTTACAAATGTGCTGCTGCTCTCTTAAGGGAGACTGGAACCTGGTCACTAATGCCGGAACACAACTCAAGGTTGTTATGGCGACATACTTTAGACCAGGGGTGGTCGCCATCCAGTCGAGCAAATACCCTACCACCTGGCTGTGGGCTGTTTTGTCGCCTTTTGCAACAGGCCGCCAGGTCGCAGGAAATTGTATTCTTTCTCCGTTCCTGCACTGATAATATTAAGTTAGTTGTTTTACGGACACAAACTCATTTAAAACAGTAGTAAACACACTAAAGGTCATGAATATATTACTTCAAGCATACTCTTATCTATGCTAATCGCGTCGAGGCCATTATATGAAATTATTTCAAACTAGAGTTTGAACCGCGTTATTTAACTTTTTTTTTTTTTGATGCGAGGGAACATGTTTAACCGATTTACGTACAAACTGGGCCGTTGCTAGGGGAACGACACGCGTCGGTCGGGGGCGATAACACTGCAGCAATAGTATGCTCTTGGCAGTGCTCCGTCCGCGATCGACGTCGCAGAATAGTGTGGAAGACTCCGAGCGTTGCTGCACGAGCGAGCAACCCCAATACCCACTAAAAACCCCCTCCTCCCTGTCGACCCTGCGCTCTTGTTTGTGTTGGAAAGGCTGAGATTTAGAACATAGTTATGCCCAGCCGATCCAGCGCAATAAAGCGCCTGGAGTGTGCCCTGGGAGAACACACCCCACTTCGTTGTGCGGGGGTAGAAGGTCCTTTGCTCTCCTAGCAAGCTAAAGGCCCACGCGTTATTTTACTTGCGTCATCGTCAGCCATTCCCAGTCCACTGCTGGACGTGGGCCTCCCCAAGACGGCACCACTTATTCCTGTCCTCTGACTTCCTCATCAAGCGACCTTGCACAGGTCGTCGGTGTCCATCGGGCTGGAGGGCGTCCGACCCTACGTTTACCGAGACTCGGTTTCCACTCCAGGACTCGTCTGCTCCAAGCGTATTGCCACTTCAACGTGCTAATTATGCGAGCTACGTCGGTCACCTTGGTTCTCTTACTGATATCCTCATTTCTAATTCTTCACTTCACTTTCTGGTCGCAGACGGAAGAACAGCGCTAGTCCTTGTTGGCTAGCATTATGCTGAGACTGGGTCCAATTTAGGACTTATTTTGCTTTTTATTTTTCTGTTTATATTAACTTAGTGTTTACATATATACATACATAACTTCACGCCAGTTCCCTTGCGGGGTAGGCACGAACAACAGAGCGCCATTTATGCCCATTCTTACACACCTCACTTGCTTCTTTGACATTCATAACTCTTGTCATGCCCGCTCGTCTGTTCTTAAGACTCCTGATATCACCCTCCGCTAGTACACGATCAATTTGATCATGGAAGGTGTGTCGTGGCCTTCCACGACTTCTGCATCCATCCACTTTTGCATTGTATATCTGTTTAGTCATTCTTTCATCATGCATTCCTTTCCTTACCTTCACCCCGACACTCTCTTTCAGACCAACTCTCTTTCTTACTTCGGTATTACGAACGCGGTCCGCGAGCGTCACTCCACAGATTTTGCGCAGTGCTCGCATCTCAACCGCGTTAGTTTTTGTCCTAAATAAAATATTTTCTTTCTTTCTTTCTCTCTAATTCTATCCATAAGAGAAACATATCATAGCCCGTTGAGCGACTTGGAACTTGTGGACCAATCCTGCCGTCAGTGTCCATGTCTCGGCCCCGTAGGTCAGAACATTTTACTTGCATTTTTTTTTATTGCAGGAGTTCGGCAGACAGGTAGACGGCCCACTTGATAGAAAGCGGTTACCATCGCCTATGGACATTTGCAACACCAAAGGTGCTACAAATGCGCTGTTGCTGTCTTAAGGGAGACTGGACCCTGGTCACTAATGCCGGAACACAACGCAAGGTTGTTATGGCGACATACTCTAGACCAGGGGTGGTAGCCGTCCAGTCGGGCAAATGCCCTACCACCTGGCTGTGGGGAGTTTTCTTTCTCCGTTCCTGCACGGATAAAATACGGCCTGAATACGGTTTGTTACATATCAAAATAACGACGAAATTAAGTCCATATAGCTTACACAACTGCTCAGCAAAACAGAGACGAATCAAAGTCCACCTGATTTGAAGTAATACAATCAATGACATGTTTCCTATGACAACGTAAGTGTTTGTTAGGGAATTGAGAAAGACGCGATTGCAGCGCCATCTATGTTGCTAATCTGTTTATTCCACGGAAACGACGCCGTTTATCGTGATGAAAATATCCTATGTTACAATCCCGGGATATATGCTAGCTGTGTCGAGTTGCATTTAAATAAACTAAACTCTATATAACGACACCGAAAGGGCCTGTGCATTTTAATGGCGTTATAGAGAGTTTTCGTTAAATGGAGGGAAGTGTAATTTCGGTCTTACGTCTTTCACTGCACCAGTAATTTTGTTGTATTTTATACTTATTTTATTCATACCTTGCGATATTAAGTCATCTTTATGATAAAGGAAGTACCTAGAAATTTCGGTATGCATGATGCCGACAGTCGAGTTTATTACGGGCTAGGATAATAAAGCGATAAAAGAACATTAAACTTAAAAGGTACTTTTTATTACTTAATTGTTCTCGTTATTGAGAGTGGGCGTAATGCTACATAGAGTGTATCATTGTTCGGAAGACAAGGTAAACCAACCAATCCCAGGTGATTTCGACGCTTAAGGGAGTTTGTCATTAAATCGAGTGACGTTACATGGAGTTTACACTGTATGTGCAATAATTTTCACGTGATGCACTAACAGACACGACAGATAAAAAATTCACTTTCGGAACCTACTGGTCCGAATTAGCCCCCCCCCCCCCTCCCCCACCGATTTTGATCAAATTTTAAACGCATTGTACAAACTCGAACCATTTACAGATTTGTAATAATTATATTAAAGATACTCACCAGTTGCAGCCATGACCTCCATATCGGCCTGCGTGATGACCTTGCAGGTGGGGCCCTCTTGGGGCCTCGTCCACGTGGTCTCGCGGCTCCGAGCGTGGTAGTAGTAAGACTTCCCGTCCTCGGACTTCGTCTCCACCCAAAGCTCCGGCGTTGGCTACAAGGGGAACACCTCATTACTACTGGAACTCAGCGGACATGCCGACAGACCACCTGATGGAAAGTGGTTACCGTCACCTATGGACATTAGCAACACCAAAGGCGTTACAAATGCGGTAATGCTCTCTAAAGCGGGATTGGAACCTGGCTACTAATGTCGGCATACAACTCAAGGTTGTTATGGTGGCATTCTCTAGAGGGGTGATAGCCTTCCAGACGGGCAGTAACCCTAACAGCAGCCCTGGCAGTAGGAAATTGTATTCTTTCTCTGTTCCTGCAGGAACAAAACATTGCTCAATTGAAAACTTTGTAATTCAACAGTAACTAAAAAGCATAAAGTAAATATTTTCTACAACATCTTAAAATCGGTGCATTTTGGAAATTTATTTTGGCTTTTTAGTTAATACTGAAATCAGTTTCTTTCAGTTTCAAAAACCAACTGCCAGACCTCAAGACACTATGAGCTCTTTCTGCGTGCACCGGAACACAAACCAACTTGATTGACAACTTCTTTTTATTTTTACCTCCCACCCATTGTAATATTATATAAAATTATTAGATCTAGACATATTTGCTGAAGAGTTTCTTGCGCCGCTTCTTCTCTTCAAGCCATAACATGTTGCGAAGCGGTGGTAAATTAGACTAGGCTCCCATAGAGTAAATAATAACCATAAACAAAATTAAAATGAACAAGTTGGCAGTAGGCTAAATGACACTTAACAGCTTTGTCTTCCTTGATCACAGCCACTGCAAAGTGGCCGAAACATCGGAATACTCAAAATCAAATAAATTACTGCGCTTAAAACCGTTAAAACGTAGTTTTATTAAGTTTCTTTTTTGTCAGATTTTTAAAATTAATTTCCACTATTTAATAAACAAAGAAAACAAAATACAACTCACCATGCTGGGTGGAGGCATGTTTGGTGGTCCACCATATGGCGGCGGCTGGCCCATCATGTTCGGTGGCGGCCCCATAGGTCCTCCGGGGGGCATCATCCCCGGCGGAGGCCCAAACGGGGGCGGACCCCCCATCATCCCGGGCGGCGGGGGCCCCATCGGACCCCAGTTTCCGTCGAACCCGGGGCCGCCGTTGGGCCCGAAGCCCCGCGGGCCGGGGCCTCCGCGGCCGCGGAAGAAACCCCTGCCGCGCATCGGAGGTCCGCCAGGCCCGTACCCGCGGCCCCGGAACCGCATCGGGGGCCCGTTCATCCAGCCCGGGGGCGGACCGCGGCCTCGAGCTCTGCTCAATTCAAAAATTATATACATTTATTCAATAATACTGTAACGTCAAATACATAGAATAATTTATTGCTACTTATAAGCAAGGTTATCAGCAGACAGGCAGACGGCCCACTTAATGGAAAGCGGTTACCATCGCCTATGGACATTTGCAACACCAAAGTTGCTACAAATGCGCTGCTGCTCTCTTAAGGGAGACTGGAACCTGATCACTAATGCCGGAACACAACTCAAGGTTGTCATGGCGGCATCCTCTAGACCAGGGGTGGTAGCCATCCAGTCGGGCAAATGCCCTACCACCTGGCTGTGGGTTGTTAAGTCTCCACTTACGAGAGGCCGTCCCAACGCAGGAAATTGTATTCTTTCTCCGTTCCTGCACAGATAAAGGCAGGTTAACACTGAGTAGTCGATATACGTACCAGTATCTGCCTATACAGAAAACTTTTGGAGATGTATCTACGAACATGTTTAGGGTTTTACTTATCTTCATGTAGCAGTTAAGATTTCTCTATATATAGTCTTAAGTTTAATGTTAAATTAATAAAGTAATAACTATATCTAGAGTACAATACTCATCATATTATTTTGTACTCCTCTCTCAAGCTGTTGAGCCTAACTCCCGTCCCGCATGGCGATTGAGCCATGGGCTCTCGCTGGTGCGTCTATGTTACCCCCTTGGATAGGCTTCCAATAGGGTAACATCATAGACCCTGAATAATACTGCTTCGGGGGGCCTTTAGCTATCAAGGGAGCAAAGGATTCACTACCCCCGCTGACGAAGTGAATGTGTTCTGATTCCCGGGGCACATTCAGGCACTTTTTGCGCTGGATCGGACTGGGCGTAACTACGTTCTAAGTCTCAGCCTTTCCTACATAAAAAGCGCGGGGCACATGGGAGGAGGGTGGTTTTAGTGGGTAGTGGTTGTGGCCCGTGCAACTTCTCTGAGTCTCCACACAAGCTGGCTTGATTATTGTTCGGATTGCCCCTTATCAAAGCGGAAAGCCTTCGTGATCAACTATGGTCTAATCCCTTGCAAAGCACCCAGTATTGTGCGTAAATAGCATTTCCCCCGTTTAAAAAAAAAATGGTAACGTCATAGACGCACGACACAGCTTAACCCCCACAAATACAATCCAAGTTTTGAACCGGTTTTAAAGTAACTGCTTTTAATTGAGTACCTGTGCGCAGAAGGTTTGCCAATAGCCTCATGATGTCACGCGTCGATGGTCAATAGGGTTGACAAAAAAGGAAATAGTCATTGCAATTTTTTTTTATTATTGCCTGAAGCAGAAGGCAAACAGTCACTCATTGTGTGAATGTGGTCTAGACGAAGGAACAGTGGAGCATATATTCTTTCATTGCCCCAAAATTAGCACTCATATTTATGATATTTTACCTTCAAATTGTGATCGTCCTGTGAATGTCCCTTACCTGTTAACTCTTGTCCATTCTAAATTCATATATACTTTATGTAAATTTTTATATACTAATAATATTTATTTATAACGTAGTTAGTCTAATACAATTAAATGTTTTGTGTTGTCCTCAGGTCATCAGAAAACGTTCTCCACCGTTCAAACGTCAATATAAATTAATTTCTGATTACCAAGCACTTGTCATTTTTATATAGTCACTCCCAAAGTCACTCCGACATTGGCAAAATCAACGCACATTAAAGCGTTGGAGCCATCGCCGAACAAAAATAGAAATAGAAATAGAAATAGAAGGCAAACAGGCAGACGGCCCACCTGATGGAAAGTGGTTACCGTCGCCTATGGACGCTTGCAACACCAGGGGTGTCGCCAACGCGTTGCAGACCTGTAAGAAATTTTATAACACCCTTCTTAAAGAACCCCATGTCATAGCGCAAAGGGAAAACTGGGGCAGGTGCAATAAATGTATTATTTTAATTTATTACTGTATATACTTTACATAAGTGATAAGTATATACAACTAGTGGTCACCCATGGTCGAAATTCGACAATAATAATTAATGTCAAAGACTACTTCTATAATCACAGATTTCGCCAAGGCTACACTGTTAATTTAACTTTAATAATAAACAAAACAGTATACATGTGTGAGTGTATCAAATCATAGTGTGTGTAATGTTTTTCTTTTGTTGATTTAATGCATTTTTTATGCATAATAAAAATTTTTTTTTAGCATTTGTCGCTTCTTCTCTATATAAACTATAAATGTGCGAAATTTCATACTCCCACCTACGTCCATGCAATTTTTGTAAAAAGGGAGTTAGGCAATCGCTGGACATGCGCTTGCCTACAAACCTGCTGACCACGCAGCGGCCAGTCATCGCTTTATAAGAATTAGTGCTAATTTAAGTTTTTAGAGTTAATATAATTTAATTGTATTTTAATTAGTCTTGTAAGAACTGTCTTCGAATAAACTTGTCTTAATAAATTGTTTTTTTTAAACAATTTCCGTGCCGCCCTACTTATCTAGGGTTACAAGTTTTTGCTTCACCTATTAATATATATAGAGATAAGTAGTCATCGCAATCCTTCTGAGGATGACTTATACAAACAAACTCACAAACTTTACCTCTATTATTATAAGAATCTATTGTATACTTGTTCACATTTATTTGTCTTACATATATACATAACTTCACGCCAGTTCCCTTGCGGGGTAGGCACGAGCAACAGAGCACCACTTAGGCTTATTCTTACACACCTCACTTGCTTCTTTGACATTCATAGCTCTTGCCATGCACGCTGGTCTGTTCTTAAGGCTCCTGACATCACCTTCTGCTAGTACACGATCAATTTGATCATGGAAGGTGTGTCGTGGCCTTCCATGACTTCTGTATCCATCCACTTTTGCATTGTATATCTGTTTAGTCATTCTTCATCATGCATTCTTTCCACATGCCCGAACCACCGGAGCATTCCTTTCCTTACCTTCACCCCGACACTCTCTTTCAGACCAACTCTCTTTATTTGTCTTGATATACAAATTTAAAGTAACACAACATAGCAAGATTCTCTCATAAATTATTAATACAAAACTATTGGCGTCATGAATTTTAAAATATAGCAAATAAATTAGCATTATTTTGTACTTGTTTCAGCCAAATAGGTTATTATATAGATTGTATCTTTTGGAAGCATGATTGATATATGTATGCATTTTTATCTTATATTTAAGTAACTATTAAGTAGTGATGTGCCGATTATGACTTTGGCTGACTAGCGACTAGTCCGTTGTAAAAAGGATGACTAGTCGGCCAAGCCGATCACGATTTTGGGTATTTCCGTGACGCTTCCTTTATAGCTGATCCGCACGCAAGTCGCAACCATCGCATGGGTTTCTTGATTTTTGCTTTTGTACAAGTCAGGGCGGTGTTTTTGTGTAAAAATATAAAAAATATTTTATTTTGAAGACAGTACTGTTATTGTTCATTAGTGAAAGAGCTCAGTTAAAATTTAATCATGTCAAAAAAAAAGTCTTGTGTATGGATTAGGATTACAAAATATTAGTAAAGTATAGATTACAAATTACAAAGTAAGAAGCGGGATAGTCAGCGCTCTTTGCCGAATAGTGACGACTAGGATAGTATAGTGGCCGAATAGTCAATAGTCGGCTTAACAGACTAGTCGCCGACTAATCGGCACATCTCTACTATTAAGCTATTATATGTTTCCAAAATAAATTAAATAAATAAAAAACAAAGATAATTTCAAAAAGAACAATGGTGATGAAAGAATCATGTGATTTTTTCTGTAAACAATACAATTAATATTATAATTAATTCCAGATATTATTTATTTTAATGAAAATGTTTAATTGTAATCTTGGTCATAGAAATATACAGCCTTACTTATAATAATCTCGTTAAGAAACGATTAGCCATCTCTTAAGTAAGAGAATCAGAATCAGACCCTAATCAATGAATATCTTTTTTTTTTTCTATAAACGTGTATTACCTGTTGTTTACCTAAGAGGAGCACAGATAAACGAAATTTGAATGATTAACATAGGTTGTTTTCAAAATATTCGACTAAAGAGGAGTTTATGGGTAAGATTTTCACTAATCAATTGCTGAGCAGTTTCTTTAAATTTAAGAAACGATTATAAGTAAGGCCCATAATTAGGGCCTGATTTGGTGGTGTAGCAGCAGTGTGCAACTATTATGCTCTGTAGATGCAATACTGAAAGCTTACCAAGCCTCTGTATTTCTATGAGGGTTTCCTGATTCACCTGGTATAGGTGCGAGAGCTGCACACAACAAACAAACCAGTAAGAGCTCATAAACACCACTGCGACACTGACAATTCAGATAAAGTATGCTATTATTTACAGCATAAAATTTAGCGCGTTATGAATGTTAAAGAGGCAAGTGAGGTGTGTAAGAATAAGCCTAAATGGCACTGTTGTTCGTGCCTACCCCACAAGCGAACTGGTGTGAAGTTATGTATGTATGTATAAACTTTAGCAAACATATTAATTAATTACGGTCTAAGTAATTATGGTAGAACAAATAAAACATATCTAATGGATGATATATCCAAACTTCAGTTATGTTTATTAAAAATAATAGTACCCAAGAATATTAAATCGAAACATAAATAATTATGCAAAAGTGGACAGATGCAGAAGGTGTGTCCTGGCCTTCCATGATCAAATTGATTGTGTACTAGGAGAAGGTGATGTCAGGAGCCCTAAGAACAGACGAGCGTGCATGACAAGGGCTATGAATGTCAAAGAAGCAAGTGAGGTGTGTAAGAATAAGCCTAAATAGCGCTCTGTTGTTCGTGCCTACCCCGCAAGGGAACTGGTGTGAAGTTATGTATGTATGTATGTATAAATAATTATTCAAATATGTTAAAGTTATGAGTATATTTGACAAGGCTAAATTTTCAATACTAACTGAATGTAGCAAACCAGAACTCTTAGTTACGAAGACTAGACCTAATTACATGCGACCGAGATCTGACTCATGTAACGATATTATTCCGAAATATAATAATGTGTATGGGAGAAGGCACGAGGAATATATGATACCAAACATTATAAATGATCTCCCTGAAGACCTGCAATCTACTGATTACTACTGATTCCCAAAGTGGACCATCATGCTCACATGTGCAGACCTGGGACTAAAATGAGAATCATATAATAGAATGATGATAACCCCGCTTTATTATCAAATCAGAACTAAGCACTAGAATGATGATAACAATTACTCGCCTCTGCTCCTATTTTTACATACATACATACATAACTTTTCGCCAGTTCCCTTGCGGGGTAGGCACGAACAACAGAGTGCCATTTAGGCTTATTCTTACACACCTCACTTGCCTCTTTGACATTCATAACTCTTGTCATGCACACTCGTCTGTTCTTAAGGCTCCTGACATCACCTTCTGCTAGTACACGATCAATTTGATCATGGAAGGTGTGTCGTGGCCTTCCACGACTTCTGCATCCATCCACTTTTGCATTGTATATCTGTTTAGTCATTCTTTCATCATGCATTCTTTCCACATGCCCGAACCACCGGAGCATTCCTTTCCTTACCTTCACCCCGACACTCTCTTTCAGACCAACTCTCTTTCTTACTTCGGTATTATGAACGCGGTCCGCGAGCGTCACTCCGCAGATTTTGCGCAGTGCTCGCATCTCGACCGCGTTTACTCTACTTTCATGCTCTCTCTTCCATACCCAATTCTCGCATCCATACGTGAGCGTAGGTACCAGCACCGCGTTGTGTACGGCGAGCTGGGCCTTCTGGCTGAGGTTCTTAGCGCCTAGAAGTTTATCTAACGCTCCATTCACACTATTCCCCAAATTCACTCTTCTTTGTATATCAGCGGTGTACCTTCCATCCCTGCTAAAAGCACATCCAAGATATGCACATCCTCCTATTTTTGATATAACAATATTGTGTACAGACTCCCTGCTGCACGAATAAACGCATGAGGTTTCTGTGCCACAGGCAAATGTGTTTCTAATGTATATGAATGTAAGCATATTATTGGATAATAAAATTTAAAAAAAATATTCTTATTAAAGAAAGAGATGTTGTTTTCTTGTTTATTCGTACAAGATAAAATTTGGATTAAATTATTACTTTAGATGATCAATATCAACCACTAGCTGTGCTCTGCGGTCTCACCTGCATTGTGATGGAAAATCGTCATATTATGATAATTCACACTATATCTTTATAAATTATAGCCTTGTGTAAGCTATATTATTTTAAAGTTTCATCAAAATCCGTTCAGCAGTTTTTGCGTGAAAGAGTAACAAACTTACATACATCCATACATTCTTACAAACGTTCACGTTTATAATATTAGTAGGATTTTCTACTAATTACAGTAGAAAATGTTTTATATCAATCATAGTACTGTGCGATCCAAATAAGAATAGGAATGTCAATAACCTCTATCTGTCAAATGTCACTTGAACAGTATGGTTTGCAAAAAACTTATTTGCATATCAATAATAAATAGTCTTACATCAAATTTAAATAAAAAGGTTAAATTAGTAGTATTGTCTTAATATAATATTTAATTATTTAAAGTTATTTAAAGTCACAATATGGCGCAAAGTCGATCCTATTCTCATTTGAATCGCATTATAAGTATAGATATGATGAGGCTTTTTTCAATTTTGAGTGGTTATAAAAAAATAATCTATATTTTTTTTTATTGCAAGAGTTCAGCAGACAGGCAGGCGGCCCACTTGATGAAAAGTGGTTACCGTCGCCTATGGACATTTGCAACACCAAAAGTGCCAGAAATGCACCGCTGCTCTCTTACAGGAGACTGCAAGCTGGTCACTAATGCCGGAACACAACTCAAGGTTGTTATGATAACATACTTTAGACCAGGGGTGATAGCCAGTTGGGCAAATGCCCTACCACCTGGCTGTTGGTTGTTTTGTCGCCTCTAATGACAAGCCGCCCAGGTGCAGGAAAATTGTATTATTTCTCCGTTCCTGCATGGATAGATAGATATTAACTACCATTTTAACTAATTTATCACGAATTTGTGTTTTCATGCCTTCAGTTGTCACTGTTGGTTCATGGTTCACTGTGATATAGCACGAATTCATACTCAAATTTAAAACAAAACAATTTATTGTTGTTGTCTTACTCTTTTTATATAGGATTTGTATAAAAGAAAAAATTCTGTTTGTTTTGATAAATGATAAGCATTATAATGTAGTGATTTTAGGTTTGAAGCTGAACCTGATACCAGGTCTTCAATAAGAGACAAAGAATATGAGCTTGAGGAATTTGATGGGTTACAAAATTCTGATCTGCTCTGATAGAAATCACCATTAAATTCATAATAACAAAAGGGCCTCATATCTACCCCACTTTTATTTATTATGAACTTTTTTAATATTGGTTAGAAAGCTAACCTATATTAAAAAGGTTAAGCTTAACCTAAGGCAGAAGTGAAGCGGAGCAGAGCAATTTAGATATCAAATAATAAATAAATGTGTCCTATAACTGCCACACCCTAAATAAATGCGCCCTATAACTATACCCCACCCCTCATATAACTATGTTAAATATGGTTTAAGCTTACGTATTTCTACATCTAGTGATTAATGAATGATTTTCAAAAATAAGCAAAATATAACAAGTATGGAGTACAATCAGCGCCAAACTTTATGAACCGCCCTTAGCAGATATTGCACAATCTAATGCAGCTAATCTGGAGAGGGCGTCATAACGTTTGGCGCAAAATACAACAACGATGCAAGAAACAGAAATAACGCAAGCGTATACATTCTAAAGCCATAAAACAATTTCAAATTTACAGTTCATTGTGCAAGTGGTATACATATATCCAAATAAATATGAACAACGCATCTTATGTAAATTAAACAAGTTCTACGGTAAATAATACACATTATTGAAATATTTCATGAGTGTAATTTGAAGATTTCTTACCTGAAATTGCCACGGCCACGATTCCCACGGAAGCCGTTGCTTCCATCATCTTCTTCGTAGACCTCCTCGTACTGTCCTTCAAGTCCAAAATCCTTAATCGAGCCATCACCATCCACTCTATTCACTTCCATAGGTCCGTCCGGTATCTCAATATACTCATCTTCCATTTTAACAAAATACTTTTAAACTCACAAAACACTTAAGTCCTCATGCCTGTACTTATTTAATTTGATATTAACGTTTTACACAGCACATTATATTCATGAAAAACGAGGAAATCAAAGCAACAAATGGCGCCGATAATGGCTGTCAAGATGGCGACCGTCGGCTTGCTTGGCTACAGATGTCCAGGTTAGACGATTAATCGATACATTTTTGGCGATTTGTTTTTTTTTTGTGTAAATAGTAAAATGACTACTCTTGACCTAAATTTTGAACCGATGCAGAGGGAATGAACTGTAAAACGTGACACGTCGTTCCATTCGATTCGACCTAATAAATTAAACGTGGAATAAACAAACGACGAAAGGCGCTATAGAAATAAGTCCTCAGAATGCCAGTCTATCAATGCTCGCATCACATTACTGCTTCATTTACCATAATGTTAAAGTTATTAGCTATTTCACTTAGTTATAGCGATAGGTTTAATATGTACGTTATATGTGATATGATTATTTTATATGTCTTTTAAGACCACGGGCCATAAAAATGGCCCGGACATTTGGAAGGCTTGCGTGGGGCCATGGGAAGGCCAACACGTAGAGGCCCTTTGACAAATTTAATGTAAATGTGGCGTGAACTGACCGGCGATTATCCCTGTTTATATCATATAGTAATGCACCCAAGGACAAGCCAAAACTTGTGGCAAATGAGGACAAAAAGTAACGGGCTATTGGGGTGAACTGCTAGTAGTACAAGGGGTCTGGGAATATGGGGACTATGGCGTCTGCCCGTCGCAATGTTCGGGGAACATGGAAAAATGGGCAGACGGTGACTCGCCACTCCCTGCATGGGCCCCAAAAAATGCCCTAAAGACAGGGGCAACATGGGTGTGAGTGGCTAACGGGTGTAGAGAAGTGGGCTGCAGGTTTACCGTAGCTACTATGACGTGATGCCATTTATCACTTCCACCCCCTGGAGCTTGAGTCTTAGCTCTAGCGATCTCCACTCCGTGCCGGCTGGTTAAGGCAAGCACGGAGGTGGAGGCCTTGCCTAGGCCCCCGGAGTCAAGTACGAGGTGTCGCTAATCACCTAAGGCTTCGCCACAAAGCCCCCCTGCGGGCGGTTATTGGTAATGATGTTATTATTATACTGTTACGTTCGAGAGCGGGATGCGTGCAAAGTAAAAGCCAGTTATTAGCACACTGAAGTGAGACGTTTATTACACAATATATACATTAATGTAGGTATTCTTTAATAGCGTTATTTTTATGCCATAAGACGCATTTATCCAGTCAATAATCATAACACATACATACACAACATAATACAGGATTAACTTTGGATAAATACATAATTAAATTGAGCAGCTTTATATTTTCATAGTATACCTAGTATACGTTTCCATTAGATCTAAACTCTAGATTATAAACTAAATTTCATAAAAATCCATTCGTACTAATTCGTTAAAAAATTCTTTCTCACGTTAATATTAATCAATATGAATAAACGCAAAAGTTTTATAGTTATTTAATAAATATTAAAACACTGCTATACCTCAACAATTAACAACAAATAATATTGTGATGTTTATTAAACGTTTTAGAGCAAATTTTATGTTCTGTTCCAAGTCGTATAATAATTTAGCACCTTTTTCCTCTGGCGTATAAAATTCTTTTCGGTGGCCAAGCGCGCTGATTGGACACTCCCGTTCTTCTATCAATACTTGGACAAGCTTGCGGTGAAGGATTTTTGTAATTCGGCGTATTAGAGTAACAGAAACAATTAGGAGGAATGTATGGCTGATCTCTTTGTTCTCTTGTTGGTATGCGTTTAGGATTACGAAGTGGAGGAGCTTCATCGTCATACAACAGCATCATGTTAGGATTAGGATTGCAAAGTAAACACCAATTGTATCCAGGCTTGTTGTAATAACCAATACTTGTAGAGCCAGTGATTGGCTCCAGTTATGTGCTATCAATGCACGGTCTTTTCAAACCTAATGGTGTAGTTTTGCAAAAAGGGTCATTTGAACTGAACGAGCAGTTTGATAAAATTGTGGTCTCAAAACCATCTTCGAGATTAGTCTTGGTATTTTCTCTCTGGTAACATACAGAAAGAGTGTTTTGGGATAGAAGCGTTTGTAGAGAAGAAATACGCGAATACATTGTTCGTTACAGGCATTGTACGCTTATATAGTATAGGTTTGGGTTTGTTAAATGGATAATTTCTAATTAAATTAGGGTTAATAGTGTGCGTTTGACTTAAGCGAGAAAGTGTGGTACTAGGTAACGGTCTGGGTGTTACATTTTCAGGACATTCTGGAATATTTTCCAACGGGACGGCTTTTGCTGTGCTACATATTGGACAACGGCGGGTTGGTTTGAAATTATGTTGAACTACACTGATATCAGGCACGAGACAACTTTTGGTACAGAATTCATTGGGTCCCTCGGACGCCACAGGACCATTAGCCCCTACAGATATTGGACCCTTTACTGGAAAGGATGTTATTGAACAATTGATACAAGAACCGAACCATGGAGCAATGCCACAAGTAACGCATCCACATGGACCACAAGGGCTACAGCAGCATGGTCCACTAGGGCCATGTGGCTTACTGGGTGTGGGCGGAGTACATGGACCACAACTCCAGGGCAGCCAGCAAGCACATGGACCATAAGTTCGGTTCGGGATACAAGGCCGACAAGGTCCCCAAGGTCCACATGGGCCACAGACTCCAAAAGGCTTACGTGGCCTACAAGGACTACATAAACTACGTGGGAAGTAAGAACCGTAGCAAGGTTTGTAACAGGGTCCAGAAAATACAAATGGGTTAGATGTACTGCAAGGTCCGCAAGACTTGAAAGGTCTAGTTAATGAATTCTTTGTTTTATTTCTGGGTAGTTCTGGGATAAAGCAACATGCAGTACACATACATGGTTTGCAAGTAGTACATGAAATAGGTGGGCTTGTACCGCATGGACCACATGAACTGGGAGGTTTTGGACTACAAGAACTAGCTGGCTGCCATGGTCCTCCCGGCATACAAGCTCCCTTTACGTGATAAGGATCGCAAAACCAGTTTCCATAGGGATAATAATAATAACCAGGCATATATTGAAGACATTTTGGGGGCTGGTTGCAAGGTTGTGGTAATGAACATTTGCGGGGTATAGGACACCCGCAAACATTACAAATCTGTCGCATTGCTGTCGCGGCGTTTTGAGCAGTACTAAAATCTTCTTTAGTAGATGTCTGAATATCGGTTTCGTATGAAATCATGCGCATTGGAAAGAAATAGGAACAGAATTGTGGTGTCATGAAGGCTTGGAGCTGAGATATCTCATTTTGATAAAATTTAGGTGTCTGCTGGTGTTGTGACGGAAAGACAGCTGAGTGAGATTGTGTAAGTGGCGGGATCATATCTGATTCTTCAACGGCGTTAGGTATCATAGCAGGACACGAAGCACTTTTGTATAATAAGCCACTGTTCTTCGGCTCATCCACATTTGGGTGTAGATTCTTCGTTGACGTCATAGGTATTTCAAGACAAATTTTGTTAAGTTTCTGTCTCAAGCTCCGCCTCCTGGTGGCATTTGCTGAAAGGATGATTTAGCAGCTGTAATCACAGTCCTCTTACAGTCTATATCTAAGGAGGATATATAAATGAAACAATGTAATTAGCCTTACTATTTGTATTGTTATAAGTTAATTGAACATTATAATCTTATATTTTCATCATGGTTGTTATTAAGTGTTCATTTGTCAAATATTAGATTTGCGATATTTTTTTAAAGTCATGACTCATATGCTTTGAAATTCAAATCTTGAAATGGCTGGGGATACGGGCTTTTATAATTCGGCACAGAGGAATAATCAAAGGCATCAGGGTATATTTTAGGTTTGTCACGCTGTTCGCGAGTCTGAATGACTTTCGGTCGTTGCAAAGAAGGGCAGCCTTCGTAGAACGGACTATTGGATCTTTTGTCGCATACGGGACTTTTATTTTTCATGTATTCTTCGTAATTTGTCAGAGACCTTGGAAATGCGCGAGGAGGAATTTTACTAATTGGTTTTGGGGAACTGCACCTACTGGATATCGTTTGATAATGTTTTAGACTAGTGTTTAACTCATTACTCTTGGGCACCGGTTCTTTATCGGGATTGTGTACAGAAGTTTGGGTACTGTAAGCACAAGACGACATTGACGGTGGTGTTTTTGTACTCCCCGGTGTGACGGTGACGTTAATTTTTGCAATACCAGTACGTGGAGGAGTAGATTCGCGTCGTGGTACGCCCGGAGGTTGCATTTGATTACTGGAGATAATGTTCGACTTGCAAGTCGATTTTGAGCTGAAGGGTGCGTCAACACCCATCACTGCTGAAGCTGCAGGGCAAATGCAGCAAGGAGGAGGTGGTGGAGGTGGAGTAGGACATTTAAGAGGTGGAGTAGGACATTTGGGAGGTGGGCAAGGACCACATGGTCCAACGGGAACGCAAGTGCCACTTACACGATAAGGTCCACAAAACCAATAATCGTACGGGTAATAATAATAACCGGTCATGTATTGAATACATTTCGGGGGCTGGTTGCAGAGTGGTGGAAGGCACCCACAGCCACACTTGCAGCCGCGCGGGCCGCATGGAGGCGGATATGGGCTGTCCGACGGCTTCGAATAATTTCGTTTCGTCGTAACCAGGTTTCTTTGCAGTAAAGTAGGTGGTAAAATAGAGCTAGGTGACAGAGGAGTAGCAGATAACTTTAAATAGGGACAATTTAAATAGACTGTGTCATAAACTACTGGCTTAGTTTTAAGAGGACTAAAATGTCTCGGAGGCAGGTGGGGCTTCATCCTTGACTCAGGTATAATGTTTGGGCATGACACGCAGTATCGCAGTGTAGTGGAGCGGTTGGTTTTGAGACTCCGGTGAACCGAGGGCAGCATCTTCCCCTGATCAAGGGTTACAGACCCGAGTGGCTGCGCCTTTTTTCCGTCGTTCACGCTCCGGCTTGGAACCGCCGCGGCTGTAAAGGTATGGTTATGTTGTTCACCTCAATTGACGCTGTGCTTTAAATGTCAAGGAGTGACAAACAAAAAGATAATTTGTTGTAATGACGTATTTATTGAAAAAAATCAGGTCAAAAACAGTAAATAATAATAAAAATTAGAAATATATAATGTGACACTGTGCTAAACTCGATCATTCTAAACGCCCATTTTCCGAAAATTGTCATGGTGTCACCTTGACGGCACCGGCAGCTGTGATACGAGAAGGTATTTTTTTGTCATCCCTCTTTGTCTCTTCATGTTTTAGTGGTGCCATGGTCAGCGGCGTTAGACTAGAGCAGGTTGGGCACGTTTCAAATTCACACTTCTTTGGCTTAGGGGGGCATGGAGCGGGGCATGGACACGGGCATGGGGGTGGACACGGGGGTGGACATGGGCATGGGCATGGGCATGGACAGCAAGGACCACATGGGCCGCAGGGCCCGGGACACGGGCAGCGGCAGGGTCCGCAAGGCCCGCACGGTCCACAGGGGCACGGGCATGGGCAAGGGCATCGGCAAGGACCGCAAGGACCACAGGGCCCACACGGACCACATGGGCCACATGGGCCACAAGGTCCACAAGGCCCACAAGGCCCACAAGGCCCACAAGGACCACAGGGTCCACAAGGCCCGCATGGAGGGCAACAGGGCCCACATGGTGGACAGGCACACACTGGACAGCCGTACAGTGGAGAGCTGCATGCTGGACAACCGCACTTCTTGTCATCTTTTTTCTCCTCCGCGTAAGAGCGTACTGAGCCCCGTTGGTCTCCACAACAAAGCAGCCGAGTGCGGCCGAGGCACCAAGGGCCTAACGCAGGAACACCGTTACGGCAAGCCCCTGAAAAGACATCCACGCTTTTAACACAAGGCGAGAAAGCCGCTGGCTGGTCGATAGTGCTATTTAGAGGCGCAGTCTCGCCGAGTATTAATCAAGCCTGGAGGTCTTTTAACGGCGACCACTCAACTCAAAATAACATTCAACCTCACCAGCGGCATAGATTTAAAAACAAGGACAGATTTAAAACTTACTAAGCATTAAAAAAGCTTCCATAAAGTTTAAAACTTTGGGAAATCAATAAACGAATAAAAAGTTTTATAGTATCTCGAACATTGACAAAGATAATTATAATGAACACTTGATAAAAAATAGATTCACCTTGCTTTTTAACAACAAAACTATGAAATGAAATCGATATGATATTGCAGTACATCACTACAGAAGGATGCGTTCAAATTAAAAAAGAACTAAATGATAGGTTATTTAAAATGGAAAAGTTTTTGGCGGGAACTGAAAGGGGACGTTGTGCTGTGCAGTTTTATTTTCTAAAAATATATAAAATTACTCTAAAATGAACAATAGATGTTGGATATTGCTAGTTTTCGAGTAGTAATAATGTGTTTTGTGAGAAATGTGAACTGTATAGTCAAATCTGGCATTTCCAGTTTTAACAAGAATTCCGTTGTATGTTATCAGGTAGCATCATACAATTCAACTGCCATAAACGCGGAACCTGAAAATTACGCATTTTTTTGTATTCAAAGACTTTACATATGGTTTGCTATGGTTTAATAACGACACTAAAATCATCGGTAAGCCATCATTTAGACAAAAAATTAATACACATTACAATTAATTACGAAATACGTGCATTATATCGATAGAAATAATGTTCAATTTTAGCGTGACGACTTACCTACTAATTATAATAAAAACACAATTACTTTAATTTTGGGATTAATCTGCAAATGTAACATGTATGACATGATCAAAATAATTAATAATTATAAAATCAAATATTACGGCATTGCTAAAAAATCACGACATTTTGTAATATGTAAGTAAAACCTCAGATTAATAATATTGAGAGACAAAGTTTTTACCTCACTTTGCTAAATGTCAGGCAAAGGAACTAAATCCGTACAGCATGAATATCAATATTATTCAATCAAACTGAACATCTTTGAATGACATAAAAATACGGAATTTTAGATTTTTCACATTATTGTGATTAAGATCATTATTATATTTTTGTAGTTTGTATATATAATTAACGACAACATGCAATACTAATGTTAGACAAACAATATATAGGTGTGAGGGGTGTTCGAAGGTTATGGCAAGGACAGTGGGTTAGGTTAGGTTATCTTTAGACCAAAGCCCACGAGCCGAGCGAGCGAAGCGAGCGTGCCGCGGCAGCGGCCGGCGAGTGGCAGAACCGACTTTAACTTTAATCGAAATTATCAACGAATAAATGAAAACCAGTTGGTTCTGCCAATCGCCGGCCGCTACCGCGACACGCTCGCTTCGCTCGCTCGGCTCGTGGGTTTTGGTCTAAAAATAACCTAACCTAACCCAATGTCCTTGTCACTGGTTATACCTTCGACCACCCCTTACACCTATACTTTGTGCTGCTTACATTGGTATTGCATGTAGTCGGTATTTATATATACAAACTAGAAAAATATATTAATTATCTTAGTTACAATAATGTGAAAAATCTAAAATTCCATACTTTCATGTCATTCAATGATCTTCAGATTGATTGAATAATATTGATATTCATGCTGTATGGATTTAGTGTCTTTGCCTAACAAGTAGCAAAGTGAAGTAAAAACTTTGTCTCTTAATATTATTAATCTGAGGTTTCACCTACCAATTACAAAATATGGTGGTTTTTTAGCAATGCCGTAATAGTTGATTTTATAATGATTAATTATTTTGGTCATGTCATATATGTTACATTTGCAGATTAATCCCGAAATTAAATAAGTGATTGTGTTTTTATCACAACTAGGTGAGTCGTGACGCTAAAATTGAACATTATTTTTATTTATATGATGCAGGTTTTTAACGTAATTAATTGTATTCTTTTTTAATTTTTTACCTAAATGACGGGTTTCCGATAATTTTAGTGTCCTTATTACACCATAGCAAACCATATTTATAGTCTTTAAATACAAAAAACGCATAATTTTCAGGTTAATGTCAAAGAAGCAAGTGAGGTGTGTAAGAATAAGCCTGAATGGCGCTCTGTTGTTCGTGCCTACCCCGCAAGGGAACTGGCGTGAAGTATGTATGTATGTATGTAAAATAGATATAAAGGACAATGTATTAGAGTATTAAAGTTAAAGTAAGAATTACTAAAGAGGTAATGAACATCCTCTTTCTTAAATTATGAAAGGGGCGAAGGTGAAATAAATAAAAAAAAATACGTTACGAGAAATTAGTCTGATAATCGAATGAGTACGGTTGAAGGTAGTAGTAGTAAGGTAGTTTCCAGTAACCGCACCAGCGGCACCCTGACCTTCAGGACGACGCAGATACTTACCGGACACGGATGTTTCGATAAGTATCTGTATCGCATTGTGGGCTGCTTGCCTTCCCCGGACTGCCGCCAGTGCGGAGCGCCCGAAACGGCGTTACACACGCTAGTCGAGTGCGCCGCATGGGCGCCGCAGCGATTCGAACTTGAGACGCACGTAGGTCCGGTCGACTCGCTCTGCGACTTGGTCAAGGCCATGCTGCAGAGCAGCAACAATTGGGGGGCTGCGGTTACTTTTTGCGAGACAGTAATGTCACTCAAGGAGGCCCCAGAACGCAATAGGGAGAGGAGTCCTGCAGCGCGTGCTAATGCGTCTTCTCGAGGTCACCGGCCTTCAGCTGGCACCCGGAGAGGCAGGTACGCGCATTACTTCCCTCCCTGAGTTAGGTTCCGTTTACCGCGGGGGGCCTTTAGCTTGCTAGGAGAGCAAAGGACCTTCTACCCCCGCACAACGAAGTGGGGTGTGTTCTCCCAGGGCACACTCCAGGCACTTTATTGCGCCGGATCGGCTGGGCGTAACTATGTTCTAAATCTCAGCCTTTCCAACACAAACAAAGCGCAGGGTCGTCAGGGAGGAGGGGGTTTATAGTGGGTATTGGGGTTGCTCGCTCGTGCAGCAACGCTCGGAGTCTTCCACACTATTCTGTGACGTCTATCGCGGACGGAGCACTGCCAAGAGCATACTATTGCTGCAGTGTTATCGCCCCCGACCGATACGTGTCGCTCCCCTAGCAACGGCCCAGTTTGTGCGTAAATCGGTTAAGCATTTTCCCTCGCCTCAAAAAAAAAAGGCAGTTTCCAGATCTAAATAGTGCAAGCACTGCTTCGTGACGGTGCCAAAAGAATTGATTATTTTTATTTCTGATGATGAAATGATTCATTAGACGAAATACCGTTAATACTGATCGAATAGACGCTTGGCAAAAAACCATTGTTTATCTCTCGTCGATTTTGATTTTGTTTAAACATGAATGCATATCTTTGTTGTTTTTAAACGACTTCAAAAAAAAGACGAGGCTCTCAATTCGTCGGGTTCTTTTTTTTATGTATGTTCCCCGATTACTCCGAGATTTATGATCCGATTTGCGTGATTCTTGTTTAGTTTGATGCGGAATAGTTGCCATTTGGTCCCCTAAAAATTTGACATAGTTTGGCCCAGTAGTTTTCATTTTACGAACATTATTTTGTTCCCGTTTCTTGGGACCTATATTTTTTAAGGAACGCGGCACCTTTCCTAAGTACCCATACATAGCTAGACACTAAAAAGTAACAAAAAAATAAAAAAAACTTCGTTTAAAAAAACCGACTTCAAAAACTAAAAAGTATAAAATAACTTATTTCTAAAGCTATTATTATTAATATATATTATCTAAAACATCTTGAAGTCGGTGCAAAGTAAAACATAAAAATTACTATATTTTTTTGACTTCAAGATGTTTTAGATAATATATATTAATAATAATAGCTTTAGAAATAAGTTATTTTATACTTTTTAGTTTTTGAAGTTAGTTTTTTTAAACGAAGTTTTTTTTTCTTGACATCTCATCCTACTAATATTATAAACGCGAAAGTTTGTAAGAATTTATGGATGTATGTATGTTTGTTACTCTATCACGCAAAAAACTATTGAATAGATTTTGATAATACTTTACAATAGTATAGCTTACACATCAGAATAACACATAGGCTATAATTTATAAGGATATAGTGTGAATTATCCAAAATATAACGATTTTCCATCACAGCGCGAGTGAAACCGCGGGGCGCAGCTAATATACAAAAGTCTAGTGTCACGGTGTTTGTGGTCGCACTCTTCCGAAACGGCTTAACCGATTTTAATGATTTTTTTGTATATTTGGTAGGCATGAGAATAGATCGTAAAGTATTTGTCACCCGCCTATAATGTTTCTTCTTTATTTTTATGATCAGCCAATAACTATACCTTTGTGGGGCGCTGTAGCCCGTGGATAAAATGTTGGTTCACTTTGTAATGGACTGTATGAGAGAGGTATGACCTAGATCCTTGCACTAGAAAAGTAGAAGCTCCACCAACCTTGAGATCGGCCTTCTCCTGGCTCGGTTCAGGTTGCACACGAGAACAGCACACGGCACTAAACTCCACCAGCTAACACTTTTGACAAACTGACTTTTTGACTTTATCCGTGCAGGAACGGAGAAAGAATACAATTTCCTGCGGCCGGGCGGCCTGTCGTAAGAGGCGACAAAACAACCCACAGCCAGGTGGTAGGGCATTTGCCCGACTGGATGGCTACCACCCCTGGTCTAAAGTATGTCGCCATAACAACCTTGAGTTGTGTTCCGGCATTAGTGACCAGGTTCCAGTTTCCCTTAAGAGAGCAGCAGCGCATTTGTAGCACCTTTGGTGTTGCAAATGTCCATAGGCGATGGTAACCGCTTTCTATCGAGTGGGCCGTCTGCCTGTCTGCTGAACTCCAGCAATAAAAAAATAAAAAAAAAAGTCTAAGCACATATAGTCAGTTCTTAGCACTGCCAGTAATCACAATAAATACTAGTATAATGAATGTCATTCTAAAAGTGATGAGCGCACGGCGCGTTGTGCTCTCGTGAAACGGCGACAGTAAGTCGTCAAAAATGGCTGCTCCTACCCTGCTGTGCATTGGCCGTCGCCTCACACATAAAGAGGGTAGACTGCAAAATTGATGGAGCGATATTCTACCTACCTTATACTAGGCAAGGATCGAACAACGTTCTATGTGTGCGCGGATCCGAAATTAAAAAACCCCGGAGAAAGAATACAATTTCCTGCGGCCGGGCGGCCTGTCGTAAGAGGCGACTAAACAACCCACAGCCAGGTGATAGGGTATTTGCCCGACTGGATGGCGACCACCTCTGGTCTAGAGTATGCCGCCATAACAACCTTGTGTTGTGTTCCGGCATTAGTGACCAGGTTCCAGTCTCCTTTAAGAGAGCAGCAGCGCATTTGTAGCACCTTTGGTGTTGCAAATGTCCATAGGCGATGGTAACCGCTTTCCATCAAGTGGGCCGTCTGCCTGTCTGCTGAACTCCTGCAATAAAGTCTTCGACAGTGATACATTTTCATATCGTTCTAATTTTCAGATGGTTGGTTGCCATCGCCTATGGACATTTGCAACACCAAAGGTGCTACAAATGCGCTGCTGCTCTCTTAAAGGAGACTGGAACCTGGTCACTAATGCCGGAACACAACACAAGTTGTTATGGCGGCATACTCTAGACCAGGGGTGGTCACCATCCAGTCGAGCAAATACCCTGCCACCTGGCT
The DNA here is from genome assembly GCA_019925095.2 of Dendrolimus kikuchii. NCBI lineage: Eukaryota > Metazoa > Arthropoda > Insecta > Lepidoptera > Lasiocampidae > Dendrolimus > Dendrolimus kikuchii. The sequence goes on along the minus strand of CM034415.1, from coordinate 478,150 downwards.
GTGGGTTGTTTAGTCGCCTCTTACGACAGGCCGCCAGGCCGCAGGAAATTGTATTCTTTCTCCGTTCCTGCACGGATAAAATGTTGCCTTCAGTTGTTGTGTAAGTAGAAAGTAGATAGGTTCACCCAAAACTCATGTCCAGATACTATGTCCGCCTTTGGCTTCTGAAGTATATCTTGAAACCAGGTCAATCAATCACTTTCACCAAATTCAGTCATTTTTAGCACGGAACACTAAAAAAAGTTGCCAGTGAAAGTCTCGTCAAAATCGGTCCCGCCGCTCCAGAGATTAGTCGTAACATCCAGATAGACAAAATTCTAAAAAAAAAATCGGCACTTTGTCAAGTGGTAGGGTATTTGCCCGACTGGATGGCTACCACCCCTGGTCTAGGGTATGCCGCCATAACAACCTTGAGTTGTATTCCGGCATTAGTGACCAGGTTCCAGTGTACCTTAATTTAGCAGCAGCGCATTTGTATCACCTTTGGTGTTGCAAATGTCCATAGGCGATGGTGACCGCGTTCCATCAAGTGGGCTGTCTGCTTGTCTGCGGAACTCCTGCAATAACAAAATAAAAATAAAAAAAAACTTTCGAAATCTCCTGGTCCAAATTATCTCCCACGATTTTTCATAATTTTATTTGGACAGTATAGTAGTGTTATGGAGCCTGATATTTATTCTAGTGCAGAAACTAGGGCCAACAGAATTGCCGTAATATTTCTGCAGGCGTTTATTTAATTGTTTTACGTGACGACCTCTGTGGTGGAGCTAAGCCTTTGCCGGCCTACCTCACTGCAACGCAGAGGCTGCGGGTTCGATTCGTGGTATAATAAATTTCGGAAACGTATTTTCTCCGTTATTTACTATGGTCTGGGCAGGGTTGGGCAGTATTTGAAATACTTGTAATTGAAATACGTAATTGAAATACAAATACGTATTTTGTATTTGTATTTCAATTACTTCTTAAAAATGTAATTTGTAATTAGTATTTCAAATACCTGACGCTGAAGTATTTTGTAATTAGTATTTCAAATACTTATGGTTACAAAATACATTTCACAAAATACATTTAGCTACCTTATTAATGGGTGTGTTCTTTAGAAAATAGCGCTCGATAGCTTCCATAAGCAAAATGGTGACCGCTAAATACTAGGTACATTCTGCAGTACTGGCCATTTAAAATAAATATTTTTGTTTGGCTAAGATATATAATTTCAAATTAATTTTACTTTGAAAACACGAAATTCTTTTTTAAAAATTAGTCATTTATTTATTGATAAGTGTTATGTTTTCTTCGCATTTGAATCTTTTTCGTCATCATGGATAGTTAAAAATTCGAGTAATTATGGAATAAAAGTACCGTCGTGGCAGCAACAAGCAACATCAACGACCTTTATGAGCGAATACTACAACGAGCGCACCACTTGTTATTGGTTTTCCCGCTTCCATTCTGGAAATTTCGATCTTTTTTTTATAGCTGGAGTACAGCAGACAGACTGACGGCCCACCTGATGGAAAGCGGTTACTGTCGCTTATGGACATTTGCAACACCAGAGATTTCATCAACCCGCTGCCAGCCTCAAAGAAATTTTATGACACCCTTTTTGAAAAAGGTTCTACAGAACCGTTACGTACATGAGCGAAGCGGCTTAAAGAAGTGGGGGTGAAATCCCAACACATGGCGAGCGGTTCGATGGTAGAAAGAGGACGAATACACCATTCTACACAGTTCTTCCGAATACTCCCCGTTATACAGTCAGTAGAATACATAGAGAGAAGCGAAGTCTCTCATAAGGCCAAGCCTATCTAGACTATCTGTGATTGTAGGATCACCAACAACGTGTATGGCTCGACGTTGAATACAGTCTAGGGAATCGAGTTGGTAGGCAGGTGCTCCAGCCCAAAAGTGTGAGCAGTACTCCATATGCGGGCTCACCTGGATTTTAAAAAGCACAAATCGTTGCCGCGGTGTGAAATACTGCTTGGACCGGTTTAACATTCCCAGCTTCTTAGAGGCATGTTTTGCGTTGCCTTGAAGATGGCCCCTGAACATCGTTCGCGATGTCAACACTGAGGATCCCAATACTCTTGGTGGTGGTAAGGGGAGTTCCTTGGAACTGAAGCGATTGCTCGAATGAAGTTTTTTTTGGCAGAGAATACGTAGACCTATGTCTTCCTGGTGTTGAAATGGACAAGGTTTTGTCTCCCCCATTCAGAGACTCACTCTAAGGAATACTCTACTTCAGATACAAATCTAACCCAACTTTCCTCCATAAATGATCGAGGGAAGTTTGCACGACCAGAGTACTGCGCATCGCTTGTGCTGTCATCCGCATTGGAATGAATATTGCGAATAGACAACATATCATTGATATGTAAGATGAACAACGTTGGCGATAGCACAGAACCCTGGGGCACACCAGCGTTGATGGGCTTGAAACTTGAGCAACAACCGGCGACAACGACTTGAATGCTGCGCTCATCAAAAAAGCTGGATATCCAGGTGCAAGGCCCTTCGGGTATCCCAAACGACGGCCGCTTCGATAGAAGAGCCCTATGCCAGACCCAGTCGAAGGCCTTAGCAATATCTAGAATTCTAGACTAACTGCCAGTGCTTCCCCTTTGCTCTCAATGGCTTCAGCCCAACAGTGGGTTAGGTAAACCAAGAGATCCCGAACTGAGCGACCGTGGCGGAAGCCGTATTGCCGATCGTTTAGCAGCTGGGAATCTTCGAGATAACACAAGAGCTACGCCTTGATAATACGCTCCATCACCATTGAGAGCAAAAAGGTTATTGCTATAGGCCTATTCGACGTGTCTGTTACGTCCTCTTTTTTGGGGACAAAGTGCACATGGGCAATCTTACACGAAGTGAGGACACACAACCCTTGTAGTAAGAGAGAGTGAAAAGTCGGGCAAAGACTGGCTGGGGACAACTCAGCTAAACACGTCTGCAGCACAATGGCAGGATTGCCATCAGGGCTAGAAGACTTTTTGACGTCGAGGGAGAGGAGAGCACATCGGACTGCTTTTTGAGTAAAGCGCACCTCCGACATTCTAGAGTCACCCTCAGGGATTGTAGGTGGAGTTTCTCCTATGTCCCAAGAGTTGAATTGGCCGCAAAGATTTCATCCAGAAGATTGACTTTATCTTTGGCGGCGTGTACCAGACGGTTGTCCACTGTGCGCAGAGGTGGAAGAGAAGCCCGACAAAAGTTTCCTTGGTGAGCTTTGGTGAGGGCTCAAAAAGCTCTAGTCCCAGAAGAGTAGGTAGAGAGGCGCTCACCAATTCTGCCGATGTGATAGAATTTTGCTCTTGCGAGCTGTTTTTTGTGGGACCTGGGGGCGGCATTGTATCACTTTTTCAGGTCAGAGGAACTTGGAGCCTGACGAGCCCGCGCTGCAGTCCAGGCTGGATAAACCTGTTTCTTTAGCTTTACAGCTTCACTGCTGTACTTAATGAACCATTGTGGTTTACTCGTATCACCGTACCTATGTACAGTTGAGTTTGGAATTAAACATGCTATTCGCTGCAGTACATCGGCGATCCAGTTTGTGCTCGGATCAGAAGCTTCCGACGAGAAACATAACTGCCTCCATGTGTAGGATGCATAGAATTCACGGAGTCCATCCTAATCTGCTGACCTGTATCACCACACCTTCCGTCGTCCAGCGGGACGAGCCCGATCGGGAATAGGAAGGGGCACCACCAAAGATACCAGACAATGATCAGAGGTTCCCAGTGGAGCACTGATGGAGATCTAGTAGTTCTCCGGGTGTGTGGTCAGCAGAAGATCCAGCAAAGAAGACTCATGATCCACTCTATCCGGTATTCGGGTAAACTCCGTAATCACCTGAGTGAATCCATTGGCGAGAGCAAATTCGTAGGCAGTAGTCCCTGACAGATCAGTTCTCGGGGAACCCAACCACTCAGCGTAATGAGCATTAAAATTCTCGAGTATGACTACCTCTGCAAAAGGATACTGCCCAAAAACTTTGTCTGTCACCTCATGAACGCGTCCAAAAAAGCGAGCTGTTTCAGTCCTTGTGCATTCCCTGCCATGGGACCGATATAAGCACGCATAGATCCCTGTGGAACCACCAAAATCTACGCGTACCTACAAGATGGAAATGACGACGAATTGTGAAGCTTGCCACCACCCCTGTCATGAGGACCACGACCACTCTGCCAAGAGTGTGACGACGGAGAAGAAGAAGAACAAGATGGAAATATCCCTATCTTCAAGGCCGTGGAGATTAGAATTAAAAAAAATATAATAAAATTAGGTTAACTTATTTCAGAAAAAACGGCAGTTACATAGGCAAGGACCTAATAATAATTATTATTTGATTTTTTTGTTTACATAAACTAACACCTGATGGTATTTTGTAATTTGTATTTTGTATTTGTATTTTAAATACATATAGTTTAAACGCTGTATTTTGTATTTTATATTTCAAATACCCGACTTAAAAGTATTTTGTATTTCGTATTTTAAATACATGCGAGACAGTATTTTGTAATTTGTATTTCAATTAAAGGAAACCATGTATTTTGCCCAGCCCTGGGTCTGGGTGTCTGGAACGGCCCCAGACTGCTCCGTTGTATATTACCCATAACACAAGCGTAACTTGCTTAATTTGGGGATATACAATACTAGCTTTTGCCCGCGACTTCGTCCGCGTGGAATAGTTTAAAAAAGTAAATAAAAAACACCCCCGATTTTGAAACATTCGTCATTTGTGCTCCGCTCCTATTGGTCCTAGCGTGATGATATATAGCCTATAGCCTTCCTCGATAAATGGGCTATTTAACAATGAAAGAGTTTTTTTAAATCAGACCAGTAGTTCTTGAGATTAGCGCGTTCAAACAAACAAACTCTTCATCTTTATATATTAGTATAAGATGTGTGTTTGTCTGCCGATTATTATTATTATTATTTTAAGTAAGTACGTATTTTTTATAGTGAAACTTAGATCTAATTTCTCAAACATCAGATAAAAGTTATCAGTCAAATAAATTATAACCCGACTACATTTAAAAATATAAAAATTCAATTGTTTTATTCATGCAAACTTTATTTTTAATTTTTACATGTTGTTTTATTCTATAAAATAACTTTTTTATTTTATTGCAGGAGTTCAGCAGACAGGCAGACGGCCCACTTGATGGAAAGCGGTTAACATCGCCTATGGACATTTGCAACACCAAAGGTGCTACAAATGCGCTGCTATTCTCTTAAGGGAGACTGGAACCTGGTCACTAATGCCGGAACACAACTCAAGCGACATACTTTAGACCAGGGGTGGTAGCCATCCAGTGACTGTGGGTTGTTTTGTCGCCTCTTACGACAGATCGCCCCAACGCAGGAAACTGTATTCTTTCTCCGTTCCCACACGGATAACTTTTATCAGATGATTGAAGAATTGTTTATTGATTGCACATCTTTAATCGGTGGCGGAATATCATTCCAGCAATGTGTGGCAGCTTACTTAAAACAGCCTCTAAAGGAAAGAAAGAAAGAAAATAATATTTATTGGCGAGAATGAATGTACATCAAACTGAAAAAAAGTTAAACTAACAGGATTCACACGTAAAACATACATACATACATACATAACTTCACGCCAGTTCCCTTGCGGGGTAGGCACGAACAACAGAGTGCCATTTAGGCTTATTCTTACACACCTCACTTGCCTCTTTGACATTCATAACTCTTGTCATGCACACTCGTCTGTTCTTAAGGCTCCTGACATCACCTTCTGCTAGTACACGTAAAACATAAATACTTTTTTTAATATTTATGGCTTGGCAACTAGGCCTTTAAGCCAGGCGTAGTTGTATTGTAGGCTACAATGCACACCAATCAACAGAGTTCTCGTGACAACTCGAAAGGCCACATTTGACTATACAGTTCACATTTCTCAGAATAACACATAATTACTACTCAAAAACTCATTTTAAAGTAATTTTACACATTTTTAGAAAATAAAACTGCACAGCACAACGTCCCTTTTCAGTTCCCGCCAAAAACTCCCATAAAGACTTATTATAAAGAAATATAGATATAAAACATAAAATATTTTGAAAAAAAAAGATGTACAGAACATTCACGGCAATGAGGCCGGCAACTCAGCATTATGCTGGGTCAAAAAGAGCTGACACAGCGCTGCTTTTGAGTTGCAGCCACTAAATTATAATTTTTTTTGTTGTATTTCATGGCTTGGCAGCTAGGCCTTTAAGCCAGATCTTAGATTCAATGTAGTTTCTTCATTTTCTTAAACCTATGTGTAGCACAGCTGAACTGTAGGTTATCAGCTGGTGCCATTCAACGAAGTTCTTGTGACAACTCAAAAGGCCACATTTGACTTTACAGTTCACATTTCTCACAAAACACATAATCACTACTCAAAAACTATCAATATCCTACAACTATTGTTCATTTTAGAGTAATTTTGCACATTTTTAGAAAATAAAACTGCACAGCACAACGTCTCCTTTCAGTTCCCGCCAAAAACTCCCACTAAATTATAAGTGACCCAAACAAGTAAGTTCTCATTGATAAGGCGGTGGTTATTGAAATAAACAACCAAAGCTGCAATAGCCAATATAATATAAAAAATAAAAAGTTACAGTAATAATATTGAAACTAGCGACATTGTCCACAGAAAAAACATTTACAAGATTAAAAACTAAAATACACGATGGCAATAATAACAATAAGAAAAAACTAGGATATAAGATTTTCACATAATGTAGAAAAATTCCAAAAATTCCCAGTGAAGCGAAATTAAACAAACGTGGCAGATGCTCAAAAATATGTGTATTCACTACTGGTATCGAATCAGGACCTACAATACATTTGTGATTGGTAATGACAATCGTCGATAACGGCCAAGAAGCTTACACGCTTCTTGATAACGGCAATATTGTTTTGATTTTAGTAGCATTATAATAATTTGATATAAACTAGACATAATAGATGTCTCTGTTTTAACGCTCGATTGATCGTGTACTAGCGGAGGGTGATGTCAGGAGCCTTAAGAACAGACGAGTGTGCATGACAAGAGTTATGAATGTCAAAGAAGCAAGTGAGGTGTGTAAGAATGGGCCTAAATGGCGCTCTGTCGTTCGTGCCTACCCCGCAAGGGAACTGGCGTGAAGTTATGTATGTATGTTTTAACGCTCTTTGCGGAAACCATAAAAAATTAAAAATCTGTTACCTGGACATAAACTCTGATCAAAAGAAACATAATTTAGGAAAGACATATTCATTAATCTGTGTAATTTAGAAAAAAATAAAATATGCAAATTTTTCTGCTTTTCTGCTAATTTCGGCTATTTACGTTTGTTGACATTTAATATTACACACATGCAAGTAATTTTTAGTTCGGATTGTAGTTATTATACTTATAGTTTCAGCTTTGGTGAAACATTCACTGTATATAAGTAAAATGAAAGTATTTTGTAAGGTTATATGATGGTGACATTAAAACAGTGTGATGACAATGATATTTAGTAATTAAAAGCCATACAACATTTTTGTAAATATGTAAAATAAATGTAATTATTTTGTATGTTTTTTTCATTTGGACAGCCTATTAAATATAACATTCAATTATTAAGCTTGAAAAGTCTATTTTGAATACTGGTAAAAATAGTTACTAACTAGAAGAACTAGAGGGCGCTGTTACACATTACCCCTTTTGAGGCCCGAGATTGGTATCTATTGCCAGTATATATAAGTACTCTGTGAATCGAATCGAAACTTAATAATATAAATAACATAACACTTGTATTATACAACTCTTTAAAACATAGTGCGTTCTAAAACAGTACAGCGCCATCTAGTTTTGGCTCATTAAATTAAATAGAATATTCGGAAATAATACCATATTAGTTTTCACATATTTTAATCCCGAATGACAACTTATATGACAACTTCTAAAAATACATTAAAGTAATAAAACCTTTACAGACAAACATTACATTCCTTCCAACTAAATTAGGAACCACTTGTAATACATCTATTGATAACTGAATAATCAATATTTATAAATCGGAGGTCTATTTACACGACATAGTCTGACGGGTCGTATAGGACCCAACGAGTTGGCTGACGGATCAGACGGCTGTTGAGAATTTGAAGAAGTCTGTTCATGGACTTGGGCCAAACCACTTGGTCCTGGTTGTGGCTCACTTGGATTGTTTATTGGAGTAGGGTCATCGCTCGATTCGACCAGATCCCTATCATAGTGTCTAGGCTGAGGGAGGTCATAAGGAATTCGGCTTCTACTTTCTTCTGCCATATCACTAGAAGGGGCAAGGCTACCGCTCGGGCGTTTCCTTAGTTGATCGATATGCCTATGAATCAATGTGCCTTCTCGCGTTAACACCTTGAAATCCCTAGCTCCTAAACGATCTGTAATCTTTCCTGGTGCCCATTTTTCTCTGTTTTGGAATTGCCTATACCACACATTTTCCCCCCTGGACACTTGTCTTGTTAACCCGCCTGCTGCCTCGCATTGGCGTTGTTGTGCCCTAAATACTCTACCTTCTCGATCGGGCCTAATAATATCTAAACGTGTACGAGTTCTTCTACCTATTAATAATAACGCCGGGCATTCCCCGGTTGTAGCGTGTTCAACATTTCTATAATGCAATAAGAATGCCCACAAAGATCTATCAATATCCTGCTTCGATTGTATAGCTTTTTTAATTACTCTTTTCATCGTACGTACTGCGTTTTCCGCGAGTCCATTTGAGGCAGGGTGGTAGGGTGCCGTGAAGATATGCTCAATACCGTTACTTTTTGTGAAATCTTTAAATTCTTTGCACGCGAATTGTGGACCATTGTCGCTGACAATCTGCTTTGGTAACCCCCATCGACTAAAGAGCTCACATAGTTTATCGATCGTATACCTAGCGGATGTCGAGTGAACATTAAAGATTTCTATCCATTTGGACGTAGCGTCTACTATAACTAAATAAGTTTTCCCCCCTAATGGACCCATGAAATCTAAATGCAATCTAGCCCATGGACGGTTAGGCCAAGGCCACATGCTTGGCGCGTTATGAGGTGGATTATCTGCCTGTGATGCACATACTTCACAATTACGACACATTCGCTCAACGTCCTCGTCTACTCCTGGCCACCAAACGTAACTACGCGCAATAGACTTTGATTTGACGATTCCCATATGAGGTTCATGAACCATATTTAAAACTCTCCCTATACATGTTTGAGGTACTACTAAGCGACGACCCCACATAACACAACCTAACTCTTCATATAATTCATTTATTCTATTGTAAAAGGGTTTTAAATTCATAATTTCACATTGTGTAGGCCAACCAGTTCTGATATAATCAAGAACCTTCGATAACAAGGGGTCGCGAGCAGTTTCTCGTTTAATCTCATTATAGTCCAAAAGAAGCGCATCCTGAACAAAATGAAGATATGTTTGCTCTGGTAGCGTTTTATTGTTTAAATTACAAATTGGTAAACGAGATAGACCGTCTGCTCCATTTTCATTAGTGCGAATGTACTCTATCTGGAAATTATATGCTGATAAAATAATGGCCCACCTCTGCATTCGACTAGCTACCATAGTTGGTATTCCCGTATTTGGACCAAAAATGGACACTAGCGGTTTATGATCAGTTCGCAAAACGAACTGTCGCCCGTATAAATACTGGTGAAATTTATTTACGCTATAAATAATAGCCAAAGCTTCCCGATGAATTTGGGAGTAATTCTTTTCTGCCTCATTCAACGTACGCGAAGCATACGCTATCGGACGTTCACCTTTACCATCATCACTTGGTTGTGAAAGTACACTTCCAATTCCCTGAGCGCTTGCGTCACATGTCAAAATCAAGATTTTTTTAGGATCATAATGTGCTAAAATTTCAGTACTTGAGAGCATTTTTTTTATTTTATCAAATGATGCTTCACACTCTTGAGACCAAGACCAATGCTTGTTCTTTTTCAATAAATCGTACAATGGCGCTAGCTTATCACTCATTTTCCTAATAAATTTCCCGTAAAAATTAATCATTCCAAGAAAAGATCTAAGTTCGGTAACATTTGTCGGTCTCGGCATTTTTTTTATAGCTTCTACTTTATCGGGATCAGTTTTAATACCGTCTTTACTTAAAATGTATCCTAAATACCTTACTTGGTCGACCAAAAACACACACTTACTTTTTTTTAACTTTAAACCATACTCCTGTAATCTGCTGAATACAGCCTCTAACGCCAATAAATGCTCTTGTTGTGTTTGCCCCCCAATAATTACGTCATCCAGAAAAATTTGTACATTTGGTATATTTTTTAATACTGTGCACATAATACGTTGGAAAATACCCGGGCTTGAAGATAAACCAAACACTAGTCTATTATATCTGAATAAACCTCGGTGAGTGTTAATAACCGTATATTTTTTTGTCTCATCTAATTCAATTTGATTGTAAGCTTGTGATAAGTCAATTTTAGAATAAAATTGAGTCTTTCCTAAACTAACCATTAAATCCTCGATTTTTGGTAAAGGATATCGATCCACTAACAAAACTGGATTTAATGTTGCTTTATAATCGGCGCAAATCCGCAAGGAACCATCAGCCTTGTTGACCGGCACCAGAGGTGAAGCCCAATCTGAACAGTCCACTGGTTCAATAATACCATCACGCAGCATAGCGTCTAGTTCCGCGTCAACTCGATCTCGCAGCGCGAAAGGCAAAGGTCGAGCGCGTTGGAACACGGGTTGTGCTCCTACACGAACTCGTAGCGTTGCCTTGCCGCCCGTAAACCGTCCAAGCCCGCCGCTGAAGAGCTCCTTAAACCTACATAATAAATTATTTACATCTCGAGGAATTTGTTTAGGTACTATTACATTATGACAATTACTAAAACTAGGTATTTTTATGTTCAATTCTGTCAACCATTGCCTGCCAAGCAGAGAAGTTGTTCCTCCTTCAATTATAAACAACTCTAAACGCTTTGTCAGGCCTCGATAAGTCACCGCTGGTCTTATCACTCCAACTGGTTTAATCTTGGAACCATCATAAAAGTTTAGAATTATTTTGTTTTTTTCTAAAGGATTATTCCGGAAATATCTTTCGTAAATTTCTGTACTTATACAGGAGACGGCTGTGCCCGTATCAACCTCCATCAAAATAACACGGTCATCTATAATTATTGGCAAACTTACCGCTCTATAATCATTTAAACAAAGTTGATGAAGGTTTTCATTGTTAACTTCATCTTCTGAAACGGCCTCTTCTGTATGACCGTAATAGACGTCGGATCTTTTTGAATACCCTTGCCTTCTATCTGCCTTCCTTGGACAAACTCGCTGAATGTGACCTCTTTTTTTACAATAATTACACAGAGACTTCTTAAAACGACAATTGTTATAAATGTGGTAATTCGAACCACATCCTCCACATTTTTGATTTTCTGAAGAGTCTTCAAGATTGTGTTCCCTTTTTATATGAAACTCCCTTCTTTTACTATTGTAATTGCTATTTTGCGCAATTGCATGCAAATTATTTTGCATTGGACTCTCCACACATGTTTTTGAAGTAGATGCCTCCACTATGGATGCATTCCGTTCAGCCGTTTCCAGATTAGTTGCAATCCTAACTGCAGCTGTAAAAGTCAACGAATCTTCCTCCAAGAATAGTCGCTGCCTTAAAACATCACTTTTTAGGCCACAAACAAACTGATCGCGAAGATTTTCACATAAGTTTCCTTCAAATTTACAATTTCGTGCAAGTTTCTTTAGTTCTGATACGTAATTAGCTATATCTTCCCCTTCGCTTTGCCTTCGCTGTCTAAATATATATCTCTCAGCTAGTATGGAAGGTGCTGGTTGCAGATGTTTAGCTAAAATTTGAATTGCCTCTTCATATTTAAGATCAGCCGGCTTTTTGGGGCAGGCTAAATTTGATAGCAATTCATATGCTTCTTCCCCGACAACAGTGATCAGGGTTGGTAAACGTAAATCATCTTTTATATTATTGACTAGAAAATACATGTCTAGCCTTTCGACGTACATAGACCAGTTACCCATTTTTAATGAAAATTCCCCAATCTTACCATGCAATGCCATTATGTTGTATTTAGTTAAATTTACTTATATCAAAGTCCACAATGCAAACCAAATTTATTAAACTCGTCGCCAGTATAATATTCGGAAATAATACCATATTAGTTTTCACATATTTTAATCCCGAATGACAACTTATATGACAACTTCTAAAAATACATTAAAGTAATAAAACCTTTACAGACAAACATTACTCATGCTACGCGTGAGAAAGTGCTGAGTGCAGGCTTTCCTGGGAAGCTTTGGAACCAACCTGATGACCGATCGACGACACAGACCGGCTCCAATCGCGGTAGCATGCTGTCGTAACTGATCATCGTAATAATTAATTATAAGTTATTATTGTAAATATTAATTTAATTAAAGTTTAACAATTATTATTTAGTTTTTTAAAACTTCCTCTGACGGCCATCTCGCATAACTATATAGTACAAAAACAAAATATATACATACACGTATATACATATGACAATACAAATATACATATACTTATATAATAGCACTAGCTGTGCCCGCGACGTCGTCCGCGTGGAATTTGCTTTCAAAACCCTCCGATTTTGAAACATTCTTCATTGGTGCTCCGCGCCTATTGATCTTAGCGTGATGATATATAGCCTATAGCCTTCCTCGATAAATGGACTATCCAACACTGAAATAATTTTTCAAATCAGAGCAGTACTTCCTGAGATTAGCGCGTTCAATCAAACAATATTAGTATATTTGGCTACAACACTAATACATACATTTAAAATATCGCGATATCTTTTGAATTAAACGTCCGAATTGAATAATTCAAAAAGTTCTAGAAAGATATTGAATTCGTCTGAATATGGAGTAATTTATTTTGATAAGGATTAATACCAAGGTACAAAATAAAGAGTTTATGAAGCGACGGCATTTAAATTATTTAAAAAAATAAAAGAAAACACTTATTGTGAGATAACTACAATAGTTAGACATATGGTTACGGGATATTTTTTGTAGACAATTATATGTTCTGCAAAGTGGTCGTACATTGTTTTGTTCTATAATCAATAGTTTTCGCAGCGCACGCCGTGTAAGGATTTTTCGGGTCATTTTTTTACACCTTAACTTTTAGTAAAGATCCCTAATGTTTTTGAAAATATAATATAGCCTATAGCCTTCCTCGATAAATATACTATTCAACACTGAAAGAATTTTTCAAATCGGACCAGCGGTTCCTGAGATTAGCGCGTTTAAACAAACAAACTCTTCAGCTTTATGATATTAGTATAGATTAGGAATTATTTCACACAATAGAAAAGTAATGCTTCTGAACTTGATTTTTAAGCACGGTAAGGATTTGGCTTGTCTTATAGCAATAGGTAACATTCCAGAGACGCACAGCCTGGACCGTGATAGAGTTATTACAAAAACAGGACGTGTGGTGCTGGTGTATTTATTCTGTTTCTTGAGGTAACGAGGAGTAGTGGGTTGAAACAATATACCATAAAGAAGAGAGAAGAAGATTCCGAAGAAGATTGATGGGTCACCACACTTTTTTTACGGAATTCAGAGACGTGGTAGTTCTAGCACGGCTCTACCACGTTGAAAATAAATACAATTATTTTAAGAAAAGGGTACGTACCTGGCGGTTCTGGTGGCCCAAGACACGCGAGGGGAAGACAGGACATCAGGCAGGCCGCTAATGACCCCACCAGTGACCCGCAGCAAGCTGCTTTGCCCACATTCGGGGCTGTCAATAATGAAAAACAATAAAGCAATATATGTATACCTCTATCAACTATCTGACTTTTTTTTTATTTTTATTGCAGGAGTTTAGTAGACAGGCAGACGGCCCACTTGATGGAAAGCGGTTACTATCGCCTATGGACATTTGCACCACCAAAGATGCTGCAAATGCGCTGCTGCTCTCTTAAGGGAGACTGGAACCTGGTCACTAATGCCGGAACACAACTCAAGGTTGTTATGGCGGCATACATTAGACCAGGGGTTATAGCCATCCAGTCGGGCCAATGCCCTACCACCTGGCACCTGGATTTTTGGAGCAACTGCTATTTTTCTTACTTCTCTACATAAAAATTCTGCAACATACAATATAAAAATCTTCTGTATATGACCCAAGAGTAAGAAAATGAATTAAATTAATGAACTAAAGAAAATGAAAAGCACATTAAAATTACTTTGAGCACGCTGTTGCTGAGGCGGCGGATAGCCTTGAGGCGGATAACCTTGAGGCGGGTAGCCTTGTGGCGGATAGCCCTGAGGCGGATAGCCCTGAGGCGGGTAGCCCTGAGGTGGATATTGTTGGGGTGCTCCATAATTTTGCGGCGGTGGATAGCCCTGGGGTGGATATCCCTGCTGTGGATAACCTTGCTGAGGAGGAGAGCCACCTGGAGGTTGATCCTTAAAATGAACATATTCTGATTAACCTGACTGATTGTAATTAGTATAAATGCGAAAATGTTTGTTTGTTTGTGCGATCAGATCATCATGAAATTTTGCTTACACGTTCCCAAGAATTTAGAATATCCAGAAAAAAATACTGTTCCCTAGGGTGAGGAGGAGAGAGAAGCAAAAAGATGGCGCTCCGGTCGCGTTTATTGGCGTCATCGTTGCAAGTCATTAACAAACAAATTTTAATATTTTGCTCTCGCGGTTAGTGCCACCTTCTCTAGATGGCGTTATGGATATTACCAATAAATATATTGAATTATCCACTTTTATAGCAATACATTTAGGGCCCGGGGCAGATTACCGGAGGGCGTGTGGGAGTCCCAGCGGCCGGTCCTCCATTCTGTCTACAAAATGTTAACGCTAACGAAGTCGCGGGCAAAATTCAGTAATAATTTCGCCTGCGTGGATTGTTTTTTTGCTAATTCCTAAAAATAATAAAAAAGTAGCCTAAGTTACGCCTTATAACATCAGCTATATGCCAGTGAAATTTCCGTCAAAATCGGTCCAGCAAATTGCATTTTCGGATTCTCCTGGTCCAAATTATCCCCCCAGATGTTATCACATTTCTATTTTTACATTACAAACAGACACTTCAATTTTATTTGTCTGTATAGATTTATATCTATATTAATTTATTATTTTGTTGTTTCTTCTTTAATTATTTTTTTTATTTTTATTGCAGGAGATCAGCAGACAGGCAGCTGGCCCACTTGATGGAAAGCGGTTACCATCGCCTGTAGACATTTGCAACACCAAAGTTGCTATAAATGCGCTGCTGCTCTCTTAAGGGAGACTGGAACCTGGTCACTAATGCCGGAACACAATTCAAGGTTGTTATGGCGACATACTTTAGACCAGGGGTGGTAGCCATCCAGTCGAGCAAAAGCCCTACCACCTGGCTGTGGGTTGTTAAGTCGCCTCTTACGACAGGCCGCCCCGACGCAGGAAATTATATTCTTTCTCCGTTCCTGCACGGATACTGATGATGATCCTGGACGGATATGTAACAGAGTTGCAACATCTTTTTTATAAACTACTAAACGTATATGAATGAAACTCGATACAGAGCTAACTTGCAACTTGAGTCAAAACTTAGGAAGCTTTTTGTCTCAATAAATGACGTCATCTCCATGTAATAGACGGATTATTAAAATAGATGGCGCTGCAATTGCAATGTAAACGACCATCGTTGTAATTTAATAACAAATACGTTGTCATGATGTCTACATGTCATTCATGATGTATTAGGTACTTCAAACCAGGTTGGCTGCGGCTTTTGACTTAGTTTCTTTGTGATTGTAGTGAATTGAAGAAGAAATTAAAGTATTGAAGGTTTACATACATACATACATAACTTCACGCCATTTCCCTTGCGGGGTAGGCACGAACAACAGAGCGCCATTCAGGCTTATTCTTACACACCTCACTCACGCTTCTTTTTCTTCACTATTGCAGGAGTTCAGCAGACAGACAGACGGCCCACTTGACGGAAAGCGGTTACCATCGCCTATAGACATTTGCAACACCAAAGGTGCTACAAATGCGCTGCTGCTCTCTTAAGGGAGACTGGAACCTGGTCACTAATGCCGGAACACAACTCAAGGTTGTTATGGCGGCATACTCTAGACCAGGGGTGGTAGCCATCCAGTCGGGCAAATGCCCTACCACCGCCCGGCCGCGGCGGCGCGGGTGGGGCCCCTTGGGGTATAGGGGTTCTCACTCACCTGCACATGCCGTTGAGATGAGAGCGCGAGTGTTCCCCGCGCGCGCTCACCTCTCCTCCCGTGGGGCGAGTTACAAACCGCCCCACGCACATAGAGCTTGAGGATGTCGGGGGATTAAAGGAAGTCCCCCTGCAGTGGAAGTGGCCTTGCGAGGCCCACGCCTGCCAGGGCTGCGGAGAGGCTAGGTCATATACCCGTAGCCCTGGTATAAGGCGAAGGACGGAACACCCAGGGGTTTTAGTGGGTATCCCTAACTAGGGAGTGGCAATAGCATGGCACCAGTTCTGACTGGGCATGCTAGTGCTACCCCCAATCTGGCGAATCCCACACTAGGTCGCGAATTAGCCCCCCAAGGTTCTGCCCTTGTCGCGGCTTAGTCCTCAATCGGATTTCCCCTGGACAAAAAAAAGGCCACCCGGCCGCAGGAAATTGTATTCTTTTTCCGTTACTGCACGGATAAATCTGTTTTACACTGTTTACAAATTTAGATAGTGACCTTTGAGGAGTTTATTAAAAGATGTAGGTGACTCGTTTTTTACCTACCTTTTTTTTAAACGGAACGTCAACTACAATTTGAAGTCCGAAGTTATTTGTCTTAGACTTGGCTGACCGATTTGTTGCCTTCGCGGCTATTCACAGGAATAAGGAGAAATGTATGAAGTGCCCCCACTGACAGACTTCCCCACTTTGACAATAATATTAAAAAATCTTTATTCACTCAATGCATTATCATCGCAAGATAAGCTATGATGGATGTTTATGCATACATACATACATACATAACTTCACGCCAGTTCCCTTGCGGGGTAGGCACGAACAACAGAGCGCCACTCAGGCTTATTCTTACACACCTCACTAGCTTCTTTGACATTCATAGCTCCTGACCACACCTTCTGCTAGTACACGATCGATTTGATCATGGAAGGTGTGTCGTGGCCTTCCACGACTTCTGCATCCATCCACTTTTGCATTGTATATCTGTTTGGTCATTCTTTCGTCATGCATTCTTTCCACATGCCCGAACCACCATTCCTTTCCTTACCTTCACCCCGACACTCTCTTTCAGACCAACTCTCTTTCTTACTTCGGTATTAGGAACGCGGTCCGCGAGCGTCACTCCGCAGATTTTGCGCAGTGCTCGCATCTCGACCGCGTTTACTCTACTTTCATGCTCTCAAGAACAGACGAGCGTGCATGACAAGGGCTTCATTATTTAACTAAATGAACTTTATTTTTAGACTTAAAATCAGTTTTAGTTATTATTTAATGGTTAAAAGCAGATCCAGTAGTGTTATACAATACGTGAGGATATTTCTAAAGTTAAATCACACTTTATTGTTGTTAAAAGTACCAGATCATTGTCGTGAAATTTAATTTCCATAATTGATTGAAAACGTTTTTTCTCCACTCAAAATCAGTTTTAGTTGTTATAAATAAGTCTTAAATATATTCCTAAACACATTCACCATTAAAATCATCCGGGCTTATATCTATACCCAACCTAAAAGAAATCTTAACTAAAGGTGGAAAAGTGGGGAGCCGAAACTAAACAAAAAAACTCCTGTCATTATAGCACTCCTAACCCATTACCTCCGATTTAAAATATAAAGTAACCGACACTAATGTATATGAAATATGCGAGTAGTTTAAGTCATTTATGAATTATATATAAATTAAAGACAATAGGAGAATAGAATTAATAGGAGAAGTTAAGACATGAAAGCTTCACAAACTCCCATTCGTATTTATGATATTGGTTACGACAATGATAGAATTATTATTAAAAAAAATAAAAACTTACGGAATTCATGTCGACATATTTTACAAGTCTAAGTAAATTCTTTTAGTAGCCATTGTTTTTAAATATATTAACTAATAAATAAAAGTTTTTAAAGTCCACTTGATAATTTGACAACTCTATGACGTTTGAGTGAAATTATGACATAAAGAAAATTAAGAGTCCGCGCCACGAAAGAAGTACGGCAGACGCGGCGCTACAATCGCTGCATATTAATCCGCAGGGGGGCTTTGTGGCGAAGCCTTAGGTGAGTAGCGACACCTCGGACCTGACTCTGGAGGCCAAGGCAAGACCCCGCCTCCGTGCTTGCTTTAGCCAGCTGACCCGAAGTGGAGATCACTAGAGATAAGATTGAAGCTCCAGGGATGGTTGTTGTTAATGGCATAACGTCGGAAGTAGCTTCGGTGAACCTGCAGCTCACCTCTCTACACCCATGTTGCCCCTGTCTTCTATTACATTTTTTGGGGCCTATGCAGGGTGTGGCGGGTCATCGTCTGCCCACTTTTTCATGTTCCCCGAATATTGCGACGGGCAGACACCATAGTCCCCATAGTGCCAGATCCCTAGTTCCATTAGCAGTTCATCCCAAGAGCCCGGTACCTTTTGTTCTCATTCCTTTTTTTTATTGCAGGAAATCAGCAGACAGGCAGACGGCCCACTTGATGGAAAGCGGTTACCATCGCCTATGGACATTTGCAACACCAAAGTTGCTGCTGCTCTCGTAAGGGAAACTGGAACCTGGTCACTAATGCCGGAACACAACTCAAGGTTGTTATGGCGACATACTTTAGACCAGGGGTGGTAGCCATCCAGTCGAGCAAATGCCCTACCACCTGGCTGTGGGTTGTTAATTCGCCTCTTACGACAGGCCGCTCCGACGCAGGAAATTGTATTCTTTCTCCGTTCCTGCACGGAAAATTGGTTGTGGTATTATTGCAAAACTTGCTACTTTTGCTGTAAAGGCAGCTTGTTTTATTTGTGTTGTGACGTATGTTTTGCGTGATGTTTGTTGTTATTGTAATGATGGGTAAACGGATAGATTAATAACTGGATGGAATGTCACGAAATCACGTCGGGGTCACCAATTTCGCGGCGGTGCGTACTCGTCCCCGCGATTGAGGTTTGGAGTAATTTAAAAGTCGATTGTTAGAATTTAAATTTATTACCCCAAAAGCGACAACTTTACTCACGCACGGGTCGGCTCGCAGTGGCCGCCCGCCTTTCATTTTTTTTTTATTGCAGGAGATCAACAGACAGGCAGACGGCCCACTTGATGGAAAGCGGTTACCATCGCCCATGGACATTTGCAACAGCAAAGTTGCATTTGAGCACTGCTGCTCTCTTAAGGGAGACTGGAACCTGGTCACTAATGCCGGAACACAACTCAAGGTTGTTATGGCGACATGCTTTAGACCAGGGGTGGTAGCCATCCAGTCGGACAAATGCCCTACCACCTGGCTGTGGGTTGTTAAGTCGCCTCTTACGACAGGCCACCCGACCGCAGGAAATTGTATTCTTTCTCCGTTCCTGCACGGATATAATTATATATTATATATTTCATACTTCTCGCACGATGCATTCTGCTTACCTAGCATTCCGCCTTACACGCTTACATGTTCCCTACAGATGGTTATTTAGATGTGGATGGGTGGGTGAAAAACAAGATGATTGGATGGAAGTTTGGTGATGAATGGATGGACAGACAAGTGGATGGATAATGTGTGGGGAACTGGATGATTGTTTACATGGATGTCTTTGAGTTTTATTGAATGGTGTAGTTGTGTGTGTTTGTACATATTGTGGCGACCGAGGGTAGAACTTTCTGGCAGCGTAAGCCGGTCGTAAGACTTTTAGAAAAAGGTAGAAGATTCTGGGAGGAAAAGACAAGGACGGATACATTTTAAGAAGGGATAGACGATGAACGAAAGTTCTAGAATAGAAAGTTCAGGAAGGAAATGACAGACAGAGATAAATGTTTAGAAAGGGATAGATAGTGAATAAAAGAATAGAAGATCGAAATTATGGGTTCTAGAAGTTTCTTCCGGGTATATAAGCAGCGTAAGGCGCGCCTACTGAGGAGTTGAGTTCAGTTTAAGCGACAAGTGCGATACGAAAGAGTTGGAAGAGAAGTTTAATAGAAGACAGTGACGAGTTGAGTGGTGAATTTAGTGAAAAGTTAATGGGCAGTTCAGTGAAGGAGCAGTGTAGCGTAGTTTGAGAGAAGATCCAAAAGCGAGCTGAACGCGGTGCATGCGTTGCGGCCAGGATCGAACCCGCGCCCTTTGAGTTTGTGTCACTTGCACTAGCCATTACGCTACCACGACTTATTACAATTTTATACTTACAAGTATTTATTGTTGTGTGGCGGAAACAGCCGAATCACTCAAGCGACGCAAATATGCAACCCTCATTGAGAGTTATATGTTTGTGCCGTTTGCTGTCGAGACGCTTGGAGCATGGATCCTGAGGCCATGAGCCTCTACCAACATTTATTAAAACGACTCATTGACTCTTCAGGTGATCAGAGGGCTGGTGCTTACTTCGGGGAGCGGATCAGTATGACGATCCAGCGAGAAAACGTAGCCAGCCTTCTGGGCACCTTACCCATAGAAGACGGTGATCTAGGCTCAGTATTCTACTTATACTCTTGAGAGACTATGAGTAGAACACAACACAAATAAGCTAAGTTTTCTTGCATTGTATTTGATTATATTTATTGTTATGACTAAATTAAATAATAGTACTTTTATTCGGGCTCAAAATAATAAGTGTCTACTAAGATTTTTTTTTAATGTTTATGGCTTGGTAACTAGGCCTTTAAGCCAGACGCCGTTATATTGTAGGCTACAATCCACACCATTCAACGGAGTTCTTGTGAAAACTCGAAAGGCCACATTTGACTATACAGTTCACATTTCTCACAAAAACACATAATAACTACTCAAAAACTATCAATATCCTACAACTATTGTTCATTTTAGAGTAATTTTACACATTTTTAGAAAATAAAACTGCACAGCACAACGTCCCCTTTCAGTTCCCGCCAAAAAACTCCGTGTCTACTAAGAGGTGGGTGCTACAACTCAGTGCTGTGGCAAAGTATCTTTCGACACAGCTATACACTGAGTGCCAACCTCATTTGTCGAATAATACATACATACATACATAACTTCACGCCAGTTCCCTTGCGGGGTAAGCACGAACAACAGAGCGCCATTTAGGCCCATTCTTACACACCTCACTTGCTTCTTTGACATTCATAACTCTTGTCATGTCTCTTGTCGAATAATATAATTTATATTCGTAATATTCCTTCCATGATCAAATTGATCGTGTACTAGCAGAAGGTGATGTCAGGAGCCTTAAGAACAGACGAGCTTGCATGACAAGAGTTATGAATGTCAAAGAGGCAAGTGAGGTGTGTAAGGATGTACACAATTTCAACACCAGCCATTGTAATAGACTGATATTGCCATCTTTTAGATCACAAAAAGTACTGTCCTCTTTCCTGGGGGTTGGTATACGCTTCTTCAATAAGATTCCGAGTGAAATGTTAGATCTGCCTTTCACTAAATTTAAAACTAAATTAAAAAGCATCTTGCTAAAAAAGGGATACTACACTATTGAAGAATACTTAAATGACAAAAATTTATTTACATAGCACCTCGCTCCAACCTGTTATACTAAATTTAGTATAACTTTTTTTTTGTCTTGCCATGCTTGTAAGGAATTTGTGGAGACATATTGCAGCATAACATTTTAGCACGTCATGTCATTGTTATAACTATAATATTATTTTTATTTCCTTTTATTGTCTTGGTCTTATTGAGTATGCATTGTTTGCTACAACTCCATTAATTCTTCAAAAAGTGATTCTGTAACATACTTCTGTACAAAACTTATTAAAAAAAGAATTTGAGATATAAATAGAATATGAAATATAAAGAAAAACAATATTTAGCTAGACGTGTTGCTGGGGAGTTTCTTGCCGCTTCTTCTCCTTTACAGCATCAACACGTTGCGAAGCGGTGTACATAGAATAGGAAGTAAAAAATTAAATTTTAACTTACATGTATGACCTTCAATAAGTGTTCTCCAGTGGAACTTATTTCGAATAAAACTTTTGAATTTGAATTTGAATCATGGCCTACAATTCCAAAAATGCATTTTTTAAATTATTTTTTATTGCCTGAAGCAGGCAAACAGGCGGACGGCCCACTTGATAGAAGGTGGTTACCATCGCCTAGAAGCCATTGCCGTCCTACTACTTTTAATTATATGTTCTTCGTGTCGCATTTGGTAAACTTTCTTTCTTTCTACATAAATAGAAATAACTGTTATAAATAATACATAGATACATACATAACTTCACGCCAGTTCCCTTGCGGTGTAGGCACGAACAACAGAGCGCCATTCAGGCTAACTCTTGTCATGCACGCTCGTCTGTTCTTAAGGCTCCTGACATCACCTTCTGCTAGTACACGATCAATTTGATCATGGAAGGTGTGTCGTGGCCTTCCACGACTTCTGCATCCATCCACTTTTGCATTGTATGTCTGTTTATTATAAATAATAATAAAAGAAATCTTGGCCACCCCTTAGCCACTCACACCCATGTTGCCCCTACCTTCTATGGCATTTTTTGGGGCCCATGCAGCGAGTGGCGAGTCACCGTCTACCCATTTTTCCATGATCCCCGAACATTGCGACGGGCAGACGCCATAGTCCCCATATTACCAGACCCCTAGTATAACTAGCAGTTCACCCCAATAGCCCGGTACTTTTTGTCCTCATTTCCCACAATAGTCCTACACTGGCCGGGGCTTGTCCTTGGGTGCATTACTATATGGTGTAGACAGGGATAATCGCCGGTCAGTGTCACGCCACATTTACATTAAATTTGTCAAAGGGCCTTCTACGTGTTGGCCTTCCCATGGCCTCATACAAGCCCTCCAAAAGTCCGGACCATTTTTATGGCCCGTGGTCTACAAAGACATACATTAAACAGAAATGGATAGCAAATCCAACAGACCACGTAATATCTTAATCTCGCTTTCTTCACCTCGACTTCGTGACACCATCCTTTCTTTATCTAGACGCTTTAATAAATCGAAATCTGGCAAATCGGATGAAACGCTTAATAGCTTGCACTTAGGCATAACTACGGAGAAAGTTAAAATTTATATAACTGAACATATCTCTCCCGAGTGCAAACAACTTTATGCTGAAAGTAGAAAAGCAGCAAAGCTTAAACAATATAAATATATTTGGGTGAAATATGGTAAAATATATATCCGTAAAGACGACGAATCTAATGCTATTATTATTAAAAATTCAGATTGCTTAAAAAAATTGTAATGATAATTCTACATCCCATTTTTTTTTTCTTCTCTCCTTTAAGCTACTTTAATGCTGTTATTATTTTCTTTTTATATTGATTTAATTATGATTTTGTTTTATCAAAATGTTAACCGAATTAGAAGTAAGTTAAAAGATCTTTATCTAAATATTCTCAACAGTAACTATGAAATTATCTGCTTAACTGAGACAAATTTGAATAATACTGTATTTGATGCGGAATTTTTGGACGCTAGGTACCAGATTTTCCGCAGGGATCGTTGTACTTCAAGTATAAAAAAGAATGAAGGGGGTGGCGTTGCCATAGCGCTTCGCAATTGCATCACCGCTCACCGCTTAGTTTCATGGGAAAGTAGTGTTGAGGATATTTGGATATGCATTGAAGTATCTCCTAGTTTAAACTTATTTATCTGTTTATGTTATTTACCACCTGATCTAGAATTAGAAAAATTAAACGAATTTTATGCAAACTGCCAAAATAAGGTATTGACGTCAAATAAAGGCTCTGAATTTATTTTTATTGGTGACTTCAATTCACCCAATATTCACTGGACAAAGTCTGATAATTCTTTTACGATGATTCCAACACCTGCTTACGATACAAAATCTACTTTTCTGCTAGAAACCATATCTATATGTGGTCTCAGTCAATTTAATAACATACCTAACCTTAACAACCGGTTTTTAGACCTTGTTCTGTCGACTGTAGCCAATATTTGTGTCTATGGATCTGCAGGGCTAAGTCGCATTGATCAACACCACCCTCCTTTGATTGCCGATATTTCATGTTTGACTCCTGTAATAAAGTCCATTGAATCTAAGCCTGTTGAAAGGCCAAATTATTATAAATGCAACTATCAGGAAATCCGCAAGGATCTTAGCTGCATACAGTGGAAACACATTTTAACCAGTACAGACATAAACAGTGACGTACGCATTTTTTATAATATACTAAATAAGATAATAAACGAACACACACCGATGATAAAAAAGAAATCTGCAAGGTACCCTGCTTGGTTCAGTCCTGGGCTAATACGTTGCTTAAAAGAAAAATTAAAATACCTCAGACGATATAAAAAATTTGGCAACCCTCTGGATTATGATGTTTTCAGCATGTTACGGACTCGATGTAAAAGACTACTCGATAAGTGTTATAACTCCTACATAGACACTACTGAAATGAACATTAAAAATGACATAAAACAGTTTTGGAGGTTTATAAAAGACAAAAAACAATCTCACGCGATACCTACCACCATGAAACATAACAATATAGTAGTATCTAACACTAATGAAGTTTGTGAACTGTTTTCGGACTATTTTGGATCCGTATTCGAAGATTTTTATCAACCATCCGCACATCATTCAAATATCACATATCATACAAACACTTTACATCACACTTACATAGACTTAGATAGTATAAAAAATAAAATTAAATCACTTAAATCTGAAAAAGGAGCTGGACCTGACGGTATTCCACCATTTTTTATAAAAAACTGCTATTTAGAACTGAGCCACCCTCTGCAAATAATATTTAATAAATCAATTGAAACTGGTGTCTTCCCATCTGTTTGGAAAACTGCTCACGTTATCCCAATCTTTAAGTCTGGTAGTAGAGACGAATGTAAAAACTATAGACCCATCAGTATTTTGTCCGCATTTGCTAAATTATTCGAATCGCTACTCTATAACACATTTTACACTCATTTTAAATCTATACTTTCACCTTCTCAACATGGTTTTGTTTCTAAGAAGTCGACTGTCAGCAACCTTTTAGTCTACAAAAATTATCTCTGTTCTGCATTTGCTAAAAGATGTCAAGTAGACTCGATATATACTGACTTCGCGAAAGCTTTTGATAAAGTCAATCATTGGATACTATGTTTTAAGCTTGAAGAATATGGTATTCACGGTAATTTATTGCGTTGGACTCAATCATATTTAAATAATAGAAGCCAATTGGTTAGCATTAAAGGTCATTTATCAAATCCACATAAAATAACTTCTGGAATCCCTCAAGGATCGCATTTAGGACCCTTGTTTTTTGTAATATTTATAAATGACTTGATCAAGCAGTTATCATCTCCGTGCCTTTTATATGCGGATGATCTTAAGATATATCGTACGATTTCAAATGACAAAGACTGCCAAGATCTTCAAAACGACCTCACTCGTGTTGAAAAATGGTGTTCTGCTAACCGGATGTATCTCAATATAGAAAAGTGCTCTGTCATTTCTTTCTCGACTAAAACTCATAAAGTATATTATTCATACACACTCAGTGGTCTAACTTTAGAAAGAAAAACTGTTATTAGGGATTTAGGTGTATATTTTGACGAAAAATTAACTTTTCACTCGCACTATGATTACGTTATTACAAAATGTAACCAGCTTGTTGGATTCATTTCGCGTTCAACTAAGGATTTCAAAGACCAACATACAATTGTTTACCTCTTCTGTTCTCTCGCTCGAACAATAATGGAATATGCCTCAATAATTTGGTCTCCATTTTACGCTGTGCATAGCGAGAGAATAGAAAGAGTGCAGAAAAAAATGTTAAATATTCTTTTTTACAGATTCCATCTTGGCCGCGAATACAGATCTTACACAAAAAGATTAGTGAAATTTAAAATTGACTCACTCAAATCACGACGTGAATGTAATGAACTACTCTGTTTATTTAAACTCCTAAATGGCTCGATACAAAACTCGTAATCCTTCACCTAGACTCTTTTCCCTTCAAGTATTTGGAAATAACACATCGTATTATAATCCGGTCACAAGAATGTGCAGGCTATATAATGAGATTGCAAGTAAAAATATATCCATTGATATTTTTAATTCCTCCTTTTTTAAATTTAAACGTGAAATTCGGGCTATTATTTGCACCAATATTTCTGGCATAGTTGCATAATAATTTTGTTACCTAACCACTGTAAAACTCACTTTATAATAAGTCATACTAACCCCTAAACATCTTGTCAATGTATGGTACATTATGTGCTCACATGTTTAGAGTTACAGCTTAGACCTAATAATTTATACATAATATGAAATATGTAACTTTAGCTGTTTCTTGTTTTGTGTGCCACATAAGTAGAATACTGAGTCCAGATCACCGTCTTCTATGGGTAAGGTGCCCAGAAGGCTGGCTACGTTTCTTCACTGGATCGTTTCCCAAGGTGAGCACCAGCGTTATGATGACTTTTTGATAAATTTTGATAGAGGCTTATGGCCTCAGGAGCCCACGGTCCAAGCGTCTTGATAACAAACGGCACAAACATAATAACTCTCTCTGAGGGTTGCAGATTTACCTCGTCGTCGTCAGCCATTTGCAGTCCACTGCTGAACGTAGGCCTCCCCAAGACGGCGCCACTCATCCCTGTCCTCCGATTTCCTCAGCCAGCGCCTGCCGGCGACCTTGCATAGATCGTCGGCCCATCGGGCTGGAGGGCGTCCGACACTACGTTTACCGAGACGCGGTCTCCACTCCAGGACTCGTTTGCTCCGTCGGCCATCGGTCCTGCGGCAGATGTGACCGGCCCACTGCCACTTCAACTTGCTAATTTTGCGAGCTATGTCGGTTACCTTGGTTCTCTTATGGATATCCTCATTTCTAATTTTATCCATAAGAGAAACACCCAACATAGCTCGCTCCATAGCCCGTTGAGCGACTTGGAAATTGTGGACCAATCCTGCCGTAAGTGTCTATGTCTCGGCCCCGTAGGTCAGGACGGGGAGGACGCACTGCTCGAAGACTATTGTCTTCAAGCATTCCGGAATGGTCGACGAGAAGACTTAACGAAGTTTACCGAATGCTGCCCAGCCCAACTGAATCCTCCTATTGGCTTCCCCCTCGAAGTTGTGCCTGCCGACCTGTATGTTCTGTCCAGGGTAGACATATTCCTGCACAGCTTCCAGAGGGACGCCATCGACGTTTACCGGTCTCGGCATGACGTGTTCATTGAACATGACTTTCGTCTTGTCCAAATTCATGCCGAGACGGAATGAGGAAGATTCATTTAAACTGCCCAGCATTTCGGCAAGTTCCTCCAAAGTCTCTGCAAAGACCACGATATCGTCGGCGAAACGGAGGTGAGAGATGCGCTCGCCGTTGATGTTAATGCCCCGTCCAGATTTACCTATTCAATCCTAAAATAGGTAAACGGCGTCATAAATCCACTCAGCACAAACATTATTATCTTTATCGTTTCGATATACTGTGTACATCGTCGCTTATGATGTAATCTTGATGACTTACGCCACAAAATTTCCTACAGTACGTCCCAAGGCCGGCCTATAAATTTTCCACAGCGCGGGCGCATGCCGCGTGTGTTTCAGACATATCAAAAACAAGCAATTGTCAATAGAAGCTAATATAGCAGTATCAATACTAATATTATAAAGCTGAAGAGTTGTGTTTTTTTTTCTCCTCTCTCCGGGCTTATGAGATTGCCAGGATTTATTATCTTTTGGGGTTGTATTTTACTTCTTTATTTTTATTTCTTTCGATCTGTATCTTTTGATCTTTATCTTTTTTGCTCTTTTATTTTATTATCTTTTCCTTTATTGTCAAAATAATTCGCAGTGCTCTTAATTATGAATTAAATTATGCATAGATATAATAATTAATTTGATGAAATTATAAATATATGTGAATGGAATTGCTTTAAAGGACTGACCGACCGACTGACTGACTGATGGACATTTTTTGTTAATTTTATTATTGTTATTTTGAAGGTTTTTTTAAAAATTTAATTTAATTTAATTTTATAATAATAAGTTGTAAAAGTGTGTTGAAATTATGGATCTTTGTGTCTGAAATAAATTATTATTATTATTATTATTATTAATTATATTACAATTTACTATATCTAATATTTTGCAATTTTGTTCGTGCTAATCTAACTTGTTTTATACATAAATGGTTTTTTCTAAATTTTTGTTACATATCTACTCAGTATCTAAACATATTTTTTTTTTTTTACTACGTGTTCTGTCTTTCTAATGACAGGCACAATCTAGAATTTTGCGCTACGGCAAGCTTCTTACATTTATTCTATATTATATGAGTACTGTTCTACAGCTTTCTTATTATCTAATTTATATATCTATGGTTATTTACTACGTATTTTGTGTTTTTTGTCTTTTTTGGTTTGGCTTACAGTCTATTGTTGCTAACTAAAGGTTATTCGCGTTTTGTGTTTGTTTGTTTAAACGCGCTAATCTCAGGAACCGCTGGTCCGATTTGAATTCTTTCAGTCTTGAATAGTACATTTATCGAGGAAGGCTATAGGCTATATTATATTTTCAAAAAAATTAGGGAGCCTTACTAAAAGTCCAATAATGTAAGCCAAGGTGTAAAAAAGTGACCCGAAAAAATCCTTACACGGCGGGCGCTGTGAAAACTATTGATTATAGAACAAAACAATGTACTACCACTTTGCAGAACATATAATTGTCTACAAAAAATATCCCGTAACCATATGTCTAACTATTGTAGTTATCTCACAATAAGTGTTTAGCCTATATATATACGGCCTCTGTGGTCGAGCGGGATAAGCCTTTGCCGGCCTACCTCACTGCGACGCAGAGGCTCCGGGTTCGATTCCTGGTATAGTAAATTTCGGAAACGTATTTTCTCCGTTATTTACTATGGTCTGGGTGTCTGGGATCGGCCCCAGAGTAATCCGTTGTATATTACCCATAACACAAGCGTAACTTGCTTAATTTGGGGATATACAGTGTGTGTGTTTGTTTGCCGATTATTTATTATTTATTTAATACACTGACTTTAATACACTATAGCCTTCCTCGATAAATGTACTATTCAACACTGAAAGAATTATTCAAATCGGACCAGCGGTTCCTGAGATTAGCGCGTTTAAACAAACAAACAAACTCTTCAGCTTTATAATATTAGTATAGATAAGTGTGCGAAATTTCATTCTGCTCCGTCTGCGTAATTTTCGTAAAAAGGGGTATAAAGTTTTTACTTCACGTATTAATGTAATAATGATGTAGAGATTTAAAATATATCCGTGCAGGAACGGAGAAAGAATACAATTTCCTGCGGCCGGGCGGCCTGTCGTAAGAGGCGACTCAACACCCCACAGCCAGGTGGTAGGGCACTTGCCCGACTGGATGGCTACCAACCCTGGTCTAGAGTATGCCGCCATAACAACCTTGAGTTGTGTTCCGGCATTAGTGACCAGGTTCCAGTCTCCCTTAAGAGAGCAGTAGAGCATTTGTAGCAACTTTGATGTTGCAAATGTCCATAGGCGATGGTAACCGCTTTCCATCAAATGGGCCGTCTGCCTGTCTGCTGATCTCCTGCAATAAAAGAAAAATGGTTTCATGACATTGATTTGGAGGTGATTTCGTAAATTTGTTTCTCAACTTGATATAATAATATCAACCCATTAATGTCCCACTGCTGAGCTCGGGTCTCCTATTATAGGGGGAACAGACAGTATACCCGCCACGCTTGTCTAAGGCGGCTTGGCAGGTTTGACACATCGGTTATCTCGATGTGCAGGTTGCATCACGATGTTTTCCTTCACCGTTGTTAGCACATGGTAATTGTAACAATATGCACATTAGATCAGAAAACTGACTAAGAGGTGCATGCGTTCCGGCCAGTATCGAACCCGCGCCCTCTGAGCCTGGGACGCGTGCGCTAGCCATTACGCTACCACGACTTCCCTACCTACCTCCCTACCAACTTGATATAAACCATAGAGAAAATACGAAAAACCCATGTCACGGATTATATCGTGAGGCCTCCCTTGACCAATATCAGCCGAAGAATCTTTCCGGCAGCTTCGCTTAGAAGACTTAAAAATGTCCTCCCTACTGCTACTAAAGTAATGCTTGCTTAATTTCTGTTACTACCCATACTTAATTATGCTAATGCCAGTTTTATTGACTTAACACAAGAACAACTGAACAAACTCCACGCGGACGCCGGCGGTTGGCTGGCATCCGGAGACGCAGGTATGCGCATGACTTCCCACCCTGAATAATACCGCTTCGGGCGGCCTTTAGCTATCAAGGGAGCATAGGATTCATCACCCCCGCTGACGAAGTGGATGTGTTCTGATTCCCGGGGCACATTCAGGCACTTTTTGCGCTGGATCGGACTGGGCGTAACTACGTTCTAAGTCTCAGCCTTTCCTACATAAAAAGCGCGGGGCACATGGGAGGATGGTGGTTTTAGTGGGTAGTGGTTGTTGCCCGTGCAACTTCTCGGAGTCTCCACACAAGCTGGTTGGTAACTGTTTGGATTGCCCCTTAAATTAAGGGAAAAGACTTTATGATCAACTATAATCGACAGACAAACATACACATTGTATATCCCCAAATTAAGCAAGTTACGCTTGTGTTATGGGTAATATACAACGGACTACTCTGGGGCCGATCCCAGACACCCAGACCATAGTAAATAACGGAGAAAATACGTTTCCGAAATTTACTATACCAGGAATCGAACCCGGAACCTCTGCGTTGCAGTGAGGTACGCCAGCAAAGGCTTAGCCCGCTCAACCACAGAGGCCGTCATGGTCTAATCCCTTGCAAAGGACCCGGTATTGTGGCGTAAATAGCATTTCCCCCGCTTTAAAAAAAATTGTAAATAGGTTTGCGTTTGACCACGATCACGTCCAGAGGCGGACGATGATGCGGTCGAAGATGGAGTACGCTTCCCTAGATAGTACCTATTCACACGAGACTTGAAGATTCCCGGATTGTACCTTTCCGGAAACACGGACTCTGGTAGTGCATTCCACAATTCTGCCGTACGCAGAAGGAACGTGGAGGCGAAACGTTTAGTACGCACTGGTAGCGTTTCCACTGTGAAACGATGGCGTAAACCAGAGCGTCTTGTGGTCCGAAGATGGAATGGTGTAGGGGGAATCAGGTCAAACAGTTCAACCGCACACTCTCCGAAATGAATCCTATAAAAAACCGACAGACTAGCAACCCGGCGTAGATGCTCTAAGCTTTAAAGCCTTGTATTGACAAGCTGGTCGCTACCAATCAACCTCTTGGCTCTTCTCTCAATTGACTCTAGCGCTTCAAGCTGGTATTTGGCTGAGCCGTCCCAAAGGTGAGAGCAGTACTCCATGCAAGATCTTAAGTATCGTAAGAAGAATGGTTACCAATTCGCCTTCGCCGGAATGTTCACTTACTCTCTCTTTTGTACAATGTCCTTTTTGATCCTCGTAACCCTCCGTATTTAAAGGAGCGTTTTGATTTCCAACATCTTCTTCATTCAAGTTTTGCGCTCTAGTTATAATCTCTCCTTAATGGCATCTGTACACACTTCTTCCTTCGCTGATAACTCTTTCACGGTACAGGCTGTCTGTTTATGGAACTCACTGCCACTGTACATCAAACAATTTATCCATGCAGGAACGGAGAAAAAATACAATCCTCCTGCAGCCGGGCGGCCTGTCGTAAGAGGCGACAAAACAACCCACAGCCAGGTGGTAGGGCATTTGCCCGACTGGATGGCTACCACCCCTGGTCTAGAGTATGCCGCCATAACAACCTTTAGTTGCGTTCCGGCATTAGTGACCAGGTTCCAGTCTCCTTTACGAGAGCAGCAGCGCATTTGTAGCACCTTTGGTGTTTTAAATGTCAATAGGCGATGATAACCGCTTTCTATCGAGTGGGCCGTCTGCCTGTCAGCTGAACTCCTGCAATAAAAAAAAGGACAAGCTAAATTCATATCGCTTTTTAAACTGATGGTCTAGAACATGCTGCTGATTCTATATATAGTGTGCATAGCTGGGCATTAACTCGTTAATCCGTTAATCGTTAATTAACGAAGTTAACATTTCGAGTGACGGATTAACTTTTAAGTTAACGTAAAAATATGTTAACGGACAAGTTAACTTCCGTTAAATTTCCCAAAGTCCGTTAATCGTTAATCCAGCACAATCACAATCTGTTTATTAAATATAATACTGCTATACCCTCAAGCGCTGCAGCTGAACGTCTTATCTCCACGGGCAAGGATATAGACGAAACGAGCCTCGCTTTCAGACGAGAACTTTAACATATTAATGTTCATGAAGGGGAATATTCATATTATGCCAGATGACTAAATTGACACGACACACCTTCCATGATCAAATTGATTGTGTACTAGCAGAAGGTGATGTCAGGAGCCTTAAGAACAGACGAGCTTGCATGACAAGAGTTATGAATGTCAAAGAGGCAAGTGAGGTGTGTAAGAATAAGCCTAAATGGCACTCTGTTGTTCGTGCCTACCCCGCAAGGGAACTGGCGTGAAGTTATGTATGTATGTACTAAATTGACAGGTAAATTGGACGAGTTAGTATCGTTTCGTCTAAGATGTAAGTTGTCTAAGTAGCAATTCGTCTAAATAGCAATCGGTCATTATATTACTATCAAATCGTCTTAAAATTGTTCATCTAATTAGTGTTTCGTCCAGAACGCAACTAGTCTATCTTAATAAAGTAAATTCTAAACCTTAATCCAAATGAATGAAAAAACATTGTTTGTCAACATGCCTATATTAAACACTCTAATAATTATAGCCGTCTTTTTTTTATTTCTAACCTGCTAACTTCCAGAACCAACAGTTTTTAAAAGAAGATGCAATTTTTATCACGTGTTAACGGATTAACGATTAACGTTAACTTGCGTTAAATTTTCTGAAATGTAACGCTTTAACTTTTAACGAAGTTAACTTTTTCAGTAACGGATTAGCTATTAACGAAGTTAACTATTTGATTGACGGTGCCCAGCTATGATAGCGTGATATATTTTATGTTTGTATTGTTACGTGCGAGCGGGGGTACGCACTTACGATTGGAAGAAAACACCAGTTCTCGTAACTAAACGATTTTATTGATTTACACAGCCGTACGTGATTCTTCTCTGCAGGGTTGCCCACACTGTCCCGACGATAAGATGTCTCACTCACAATACCGTCGCTGATATTGTGTAGACCACCTCCTGCTGCTGCGAAGTTCATCTCCGTGTTTACCACGCGTAGCTCGCTTCTGGACCTCCTTTTAAACTACGCTACACTCCTCCTTCACTGAACTGCCCATTATCTTGAACTGACCTCAACTCTAAACAGCCCGGTAGTTTTTTTTTTGGAGCTGGACCCAGCTGAATAGCCGCAGATGGCTGTTTCAGCGATACCGGACTTTGGGGGCTTCCCGACTCCGTGGGAGCGGAGGCGTTCAGCCCGGAAGCAGCGCGCTCGAGGAGGCACCTCCTGTGAGGTTCGACCTCGGCTCGACCGCTGCGGGGGATTGACTCTATATTGAGATTTAGCCGTAAAAGGCTGAATGAGCTAAGCCAACAGGCTGAAGTGATTATTTGGGGACTAATTATCGACTCCGTCGGCGGAGCCGATCCTAGTCTATCATTACTACCTCTTCGCAACGTGTTATAGCTGGAGGAGAAGAAGCGGCGGAAGAAACTCCGCGCCTTACGCTGCCTATATACACGGAAGAATCTTCTGGAACCCATAATTTCGATCTTCTTTTCGTTATTCTTTTATTTACTATCTGTCCCTTTCTAAACATCTATCTATCTCTGTCTTTTCCTTCTCGAACTTTCTATTCCAGATCTTTCGTTCATCATCTATCCCTTTCTAACATCTACCTGTCCTTGTCTTTTCTTGCCA
Organism: Dendrolimus kikuchii; assembly: GCA_019925095.2. Lineage (NCBI taxonomy): Eukaryota > Metazoa > Arthropoda > Insecta > Lepidoptera > Lasiocampidae > Dendrolimus > Dendrolimus kikuchii. The sequence continues at coordinate 444,047 of CM034415.1, read as the reverse complement.
GAATCTTCTATCTTTTTCTAAAAGTTCTTAAACCAACTTCATTGTTCCACCATCACTCGCCACAGTATAATATATAAAGTATATTTTTTTTTTTACTTATTCTTGAAATCTTTAATATTATTTATTGTCTTCCGCCATTGTTGTTTTGATATTTAAGAGATAGCTTAAAGCGATAAGGCTTCGCTTTGTTCAACTTTTATTGTACCTACCTAGTGTATAAGAACGTATTTTGAATTTTTGATGAGCATTAAAGTGTTTTCTTGTGATATGCGGAGCGACGCTCGCGGACCGCATTCGTAATACCGAAGTAAGAAAGAGAGTTGGTCTGAAAGAGAGTGTCGGGGTGAAGGTAAGCAAAGGAATGCTCCGGTGGTTCGGGCATGTGGAAAGAATGACCAAACAGATATACAATGCAAAAGTGGATGGATGCAGAAGTCGTGGAAGGCCACGACACACCTTTCACGATCAAATCGATCGTGTACTAGCAGAAGGTGATGTCAGGAGCCTTAAGAACAGACGAGCGTGCATGTTAAGAGCTATGAATGTCAAAGAAGCAAGTGAGGTGTGTAAGAATAAGCCTGAATGGCGCTCTGTTGTTCGTGTCTACCCCGCAAGGGAACTGGCGTGAAGTTATACATACATACATACAATCATGAAGATTTATGGCAACATTTTTTGCTATATTATTGAATAGTAATTAGCAACGAAAAGTCGTTTTGTTTGCGCTCAATTCTCGACCTTTGCTGGGAACGGGCCTTAAGCAGTAACAAGGCAAAAGAACTAGTATAGGAGTGGAGATGGCATAGAAAGAACTCTCACTCATTATATTACAGCCTTATCTATCCTAATATTATAAAGAGGTAGAGTTTGTGATGTTGTAGGGGATAATCTCTGGATTTACTAAACCGATTTTAAAAATTCTTTTAGTATTGGAAAGCTACGTTAACACGGAGTGTCATAGGCTATAAAACATGACGCTAATACCACAGGTTCGGGACAGAGTGCAGGTAAAACCGCGCCGGGCCGCTAGTTTATTATATGACTAGCCGTGCCCGCGACGTCGTCCACGTGGAATTTGTTTTCAATACTCCCCGATTTTGAAACATTTTTCACTGGTGCTCCGCTCCTATTGGTCTTAGCGTGATGACATATAGCCTTTCTCAATAAATGGGCTATCTAACACTGTAAGAATTTTTCAAATCAGACCAGTAGTTCCTGAGATTAGCGCGTTCAAACAAACAAACTCTTTAGCTTTATATATTAGTATAAGATTTGTATAAAGGTAATACAAATGCGCTGTTGCTCTCTTAAAGGTGACTGGAACCTGGTTACTGATGCTGGAACACAACTCAAGGTTGTTATGGCGGCATACTTTAGACCAGGGGTGGTAGCCATACAGTCGGGTAAATGCCCTACCACCTGTCAAGTGGCGTTCTGGAAATTCTCGTCGCTGTACTTTACTTTTACAATTCATAGGTCGCAAAAGGTCAGCATGACAATTTTTGACTCATATGACGTCACACATCAAGTAGTAACTTTTCTTAGTACACATTTTATTTTCTCATTTTTTAGTCTCGAAACAAACTAAAGGTCATTATAGTAGGGGAGCCCAAGCGGGGATCAGCAGACAGGCAGACGGCCCACTTGATGGAAGGCGTTTACCATCGCCTATGGACATTTGCAACACCAAAGTTGCTACAAATGCGCTGCTGCTCTCTTAAGGGAGACTGGAACCTGATCACTAATGCCGGAACACAACACAAGGTTGTTATGGCGACATGCTTTAGATCATACCGAGAAATAGTAAGATAATTACAAATATTCATATTCAGGAAATACACATAGATTTCAAGTTCTAAATGATATATCAAAATATAGATTTGACTGGAAAACCAACAAAGATCATAATATACATACATACATACATAACTTCACGCCAGTTCCCTTGCGGGGTAGGCACGAACAACAGAGCGCCATTTAGGCTTATTCTTACACACCTCACTTGCTTCTTTGACATTCATTACACTTGTCATGCACGCTCGTCTGTTCTTAAGGCTCCCGACATCACCTTCTGCTAGTACACAATCAATTTGATCATGGAAGGTGTGTCGTGGCCTTCCACGACTTCTTCATCCATCCACTTTTGCATTGTATATCATAATATATCCTACTGTAAAAGTATAGATGACTGTCAGGCGAGAGGCTTACATTTGAATGCGAAGAAAACAAAGGTTATGGTATTTGAAAGAGAAGAAACCAGAACGAATGCAAGGATAATGGTCGATGATGTTAAGCTGGAGCAAGTGAGTGAGTTTGTATATCTTGGATGTGCTTTTAGCAGGGATGGAAGGTACACCGCTGATATAGAAAGAAGAGTGAATTTGGGGAATAGTGTGAATGGAGCGTTAGGTAAACTTCTAGGCGCTAAGAACCTCAGTCAGAAGGCCCAGCTTGCCATACACAACGCGGTGCTGGTACCTACGCTCACGTATGGAAGCGAGAGTTGGGTATGGAAGAGAGAGCATGAAAGTAGAGTAAACGCGGTCGAGATGCGAGCACTGCGCAAAATCTGCGGAGTGACGCTCGCGGACCGCGTTCGTAATACCGAAGTAAGAAAGAGACTTAGTCTGAAAGAGAGTGTCGGGGTGAAGGTAAGGAAAGGAATGCTCCGGTGGTTCGGGCATGTGGAAAGAATGCATGATGAAAGAATGACTAAACAGATATACAATGCAAAAGTGGATGGATGCAGAAGTCGTGGAAGGCCACGACACACCTTCCATGATCAAATTGATCGTGTACTAGCAGAAGGTGATGTCAGGAGCCTTAAGAACAGACGAGCGTGCATGACAAGAGTTATGAATGTCAAAGAAGCAAGTGAGGTGTGTAAGAATAAGCCTAAATGGCGCTCTGTTGTTCGTGCCTACCCCGCAAGGGAACTGGCGTGAAGTTATGTATGTATGTAGAAATATATGGTTTTAAAATCATTAATGAAATATCCGAAATTCCGAAACCAATGTATGGTTTCAATTAGCCGTGTGTCGTTCACGAATGAATCCTTCAAATGAAATACTTCAGTTAGTTTCTGTCCTTCATTCTTTACTTCAGTTACAATTGAACCATTTCTTTAGTTCAGTTTAGTTCACCGGCCGCGAACTAAAATCGGCACTGCTCGTGTCAAGTTCGTGTTTCACGAACGAGGCTTGTGCAGTGCTGATTGATAATTTGCTGTCCCGCTCTGTTGTACGTACCATAATGATGTTCTATTTCTTTCACTCAAACTTTCGCTCGGTACGTAGCCAGTTTTTAAGCGGTCGGATCCTCTAACAACTTGCACTTGCAGTGTACATTGCTTGTCATACAAAAAAACTAATTTAGAACTGTCAAACAAAATGGCAATGTACAGCACTCTACAGTAACTACAGTTTACAATACGTTTGTCCGAGTTTCATATTTTAAATGTGAAAAGAAGTGCATTGTTTTCATTCGTAAGTATAGAAATAGTTATTGAACTGTGTAAAGTTTTAGTGCTATTTTGAGCTTTATGTCATTAAGTTACGGATCAGTGATATATTATTAAAATTTTACTCGTCCTTCTCTCTTATTGGCAATAATAACAATAATAATGGTTCCTGTCTCTGGAGCCCTAACCACCGGTAGTTTGGACCCTAGGCCCCGCTGGCGGCGATGTGCAAGATAATGTTTTTTTTTTTTTTTAAATGTCTACTATTTACATATTAAAAAAAATGTAAATTTTTGAAAATAAATATATACATGAAATAATAATGTAAACATTTTATACTATTCCTATACTCATTTGACTATTCGATACGAGCTCATGTCTCAACTCGTCGAACTAATTTAAGTTTGCGATAAGATGACTCATTGAACTCTTCTTTTAACAATCTATTTCATATCTCTTGATAATAATAAAAGATAATTTCATATCTTTAAAATAATTAAAAAACACTTAATGGACAAAACAGGAGACCGGAAGGCTGGAGCTTACCTCGCTCAAAGGATTAGCCTTTGTATCCAGCGAGTTAATGCTGACAGCCTTCTAGGTACGATGCCCAGCGACAGTGGTCTGGTGGGGCTGGACGGGCTTTAATATAGGTTTTATTTTAATTTTAGTTTTTTTACTATTGTATATATATTTTTAAGTTAGGTTTATTTATAGGATATTTTAGATTTTTAATTAATATTAATTTTTATAGGCTATAAAATAATACATCTCTTGATAAACTAGTGAAAGAAAACAATTTTTGTTGAACAACTGAACTATAGTGAACTACTGAACTAACAGAAGTATATAGTTCAACGTAATGAAAAGACATTATTCGCAAGGCTAGTTTACAATTGACAAAGCTCCCTCCCACTCTCAACAGTGGTGGAAGCCTCTACAAAAATAATACAGTTTCTACTAAACAGCAGACAGGCAACTGTATATTGACGGCGATAGGTGATTAGAAAAACTCGCACCAATCAAATCGATTGAAGCAAATTATGGCGAGTTTCATTTTTAAACAGCGCCATCTATCGAAATCAATGGCGTTTCAAAACACTGAGAGATATAAATACATTACAAAAACAGTTTTAGAGTTATAATTTAGAAATTAGAATTAATTATAAAAATAAGGAGTCATAATCGGTACATGTCGTGGTAGCGTAGTGGCTAGCGCACGCGTCCCAAGCTCAGAGGGCGCAGGTTCGATCTCGGGGTGGTCGCCATCCACCTGGCTGTGGGTTGTTAAGTCGCCTGTTTTTTTTTTGAGGTGAGGGAAAATGCTTAGCCTATTTACGCACAGTCTGGGCCGTTGCTAGGGGAACGACACGCGTCGGTCGGGGGCGATAACACTGCAGCAATAGTATGCTCTTGGCAGTGCTCCGTCCGCGATCGACGTCGCAGAATAGCGTGGAAGATTCCGAGCGTTGCTGCACGGGCGAGCAACCCCAATACCCACTAAAAACCCCCTCCCTGTCGAACCTGCGCTTTTGTTTGTGTTGGAAAGGCTGAGATTTAGAACATAGTTACGCCCAGCCAATCCAGCGCAATAAAGTGCCTGGAGTGTGCCCTGGGAGAAGACACCCCACTTCGTTGTGTGGGGGTAGAAGGTCCTTTGCTCTCCTAGCAAGCTAAAGGCCCCCCGCGGTAAACGGAACCTAACTCAGGGGGGGAAGTAATGCGCGTATCTGCCTCTCCGGGTGCCAGCTGAAGGCCGGTGACCTCGAGAAGCCGCATTAGCACGCGCTGCAGGACTTCTCTCCCTATCGCGTTCTGCGGCCTCCTTGAGTGACATTACTGTCTCACAAAAAGTAACCGCAGCCCCCCAATTGTCGCCGCTCTGCAGCATGGCCTTGACCAAGTCGCAGAGCGAATCGACCGGACCTACATGCGTCTCAAGTTCGATTGTTAAGTCGCCTCTTACGACAGGCCGCCCCAACGCAGGAAATTGTATTCTTTCTCCGTTCCTGCACGGATAAATAACACATTTACATAAGGGGGGAAACCTTGCACTCCTTTATGTACCCCTATCATACATGAACTCTTCGTATAGGGTCGTGCGTTTAGGGCAGACGATCCGAATAGTAAAAATCTTACTAAAAATCTTAATACTTAACATATCTTCTGAATATCTGACAAGCTTTTTTACCATTTTCAACCCCTTCGTACGGCCACCCCCACCATGCAAACCGGCAGATTAATATTTGTCCGTTATCAGAAACAAATGGGGCGCATACATTATTAATATCTGACGCGTTTAAGTATTTCTGTTGACTCTTTTTTTTTTAATTTTTAACCGACTTTGAAAAAAGGAGGTTCTCAATTTGTCGGAATGTTTTTTTTTTTTTTTTTGTATGTTCACCGATTACTCCGAGATTTATGATCCGATTTACGTGATTCTTATTTAGTTTGATGCGGAATAGTTGCCATTTGGTTCCCTAAAAATTTTACATAGTTTGGCTCAGTAGTTTTCATTTTACGAACATTTTTTTGCTCCCGTTTCTTGGGACCTATATTTTTTAAGGAGCGCGGCACCTTTCGTAGGTCTACCCATACATAGCTAGACACTAAAAAGTAACAAAAAAATTAAAAAACTCCGATTAAAAAAACTGACTTCAAAAACTAAAAAGTAATAATAATAGCTTTAGAAATAAGTTATTTTATGCTTTTTAGTTTTTGAAGTCAGCTTTTTTAATCGGTGTTTTTTAATTTTTGAAAACTTGTACACCCTCCCCCCACCAGTGGAAGGGGGGGGGGGAGCGTGGGAAACATCATACAACCTTTTTTTTCTTTTTAGCATGTAATCTTCACAATTCAAAAGGTCCCCGCGACGCTCGAGTAACTCGACATTTAGCCTCTTGGGCTCCCCTACTATTATGTATATTTTGTATTTCGTGAATCAAGTTTGTTGTGAATATATTGTCTGTAAGCTTACGATGGTAACTGACTGAGAATAACACAATAATAATACAGAAATATCAGAGCGACTCCAAGAGTTCGCTTTTTTTACAATAAAATAATTATTTTGTACACTATTTTTAATTCAAATTTATTATTTAGTTGGATTTGCTTTCTATAAAAGCGTATTTTTTTTAAGCTATTGTTTATTTATTATACTAGCTGTCTCGGCAGACGTTGTCCTACCCTGAAGAAATAAAATTTAGAACCCGATTCTAGCGCCACCTACCGGTCCAAATGTAAGCTATCCTATCTTTCAAGTCGGATCAAACTGCACCCGGTGTGCAAGTTTCATTAATCAAGTAGTTTAGGAGTCCATCGCGGAGAAACAACGTGACACGTAATTTATATAAATTAAGATAAACCCTATAAAGTTATGAATGTCAAAGAAGCAAGTGAGGTGTGTAAGAATGAGCCTAAATGGCGCTCTGTTGTTCGTGCCTACCCCGCAAGGGAACTGGCGTGAAGTTATGTATGTATGTATGTAAGATAAACCCTTCTGTGTTGTTGCAAGTATTACATATGCGCAGCACTCCATCTCTCGGCAGCTTCGTCGCGGGACATTACTGCCTCGCAAAAGGAAGGAACCGCCGACCAATGATCGTCGCCGTTGACTACGGCCTCCAAGGCTACTGTATTTAGATAATAATATATAGAAACGGGCACGGATGATGTCGCGCAAACCGCTAGCGAATTCAAGACGATTATTATATTTTTGTGGCTTTTAAGGTGATATCACACGACACGCTTTTTATTTATAACTATATTTCATTCTATAACTTGGTAAGTAAAAGTGAAACATCTGCTTTTTTCATACATACATACATAACTTCGGGCCAGTTCCCTTGCGGGGTAGGCACGAACAACAGAGCGCCATTTAGGCCCATTCTTACACACCTCACTTGCTTCTTTGAAATTCATAACTCTTGTCATGCACGCTCGTCTGTTCTTAAGGGTCCTGACATCACCCTCCGCTAGTACACGATCAATTTGATCATGGAAGGTGTGTCGTGGCCTTCCACGACTTCTGCATCCATCCACTTTTGCATTGTATATCTGTTTAGTCATTCTTTCATCATGCATTCTTTTCACATGCCCGAACGGAGTATTCCTTTCCTTACCTTCACCCCGACACTTTCTTTCAGACCAACTCTCTTTCTTACTTCGGTATTACGAACGCGAGCCTTTTTCATATTTTATATTATTGCAGGAATTCAGCAGACAGGCAGACGATTCACCTGTTGGAAATCGGTTGCCATCGCTTTAGGATATTTGCAACATCAAAGGTACTACAAATGCTCTGCTGCCCTCTTAAGGCAGACCGGAACTTAGTCACTAGTGCCGGAATACAACTCAAGGTTGTTATGGCGGCATACTCTAGACCAGAGGTGGTAGCCATCTAATCGAGCAAATACCCTACCATCTGACTGAGCGTTGTTTTGTCGCCTCTTACGACAGGCCGTTCGGCCGCAGGAAATTCTATTCTTCCTCCGGTCCTGCACGGATTCGTGTGATAAAAAGAATGTTAAACTGGATTGGTTACAAGTGTAAACGTGCGAAAAAGAAATGTATGGATTGTGTGAAAGGTGACATGATGATTTGTGGTGTGACAGAGGACATGCCAGAGTAGAGGAGTATGGACGGAAAAGACATTATATAGACTCCAAATGATTGGCAAAAGGTTAAAGAAAAGGGAGAGGTAAGGAGGAAGAATGGTCACCGAACTAGGAAGAGTTCCATAGAGATGATAAACGGCTCATGTTTTCGTTATTTGAACAAAAACAATTTTCAGGAGTAGTATTTTTGAAGATCTACAAGACCGGCTTTTTCTAATTTTTCTACATTATAGTTTAAAAGTTAGAGAGAGAGAGGGATTCAATTGTCACGACTCGCCGTCCATTAACTCTGAAATTCATTTCGAAAAAACGTTATGTTTAGCAGAATCTAACTAACGATACGTTAGCGGCTTCCCATGTTCCAAATACAGCCGTCACTGCCGGAGGAGCTGCCAAACTTCAAGAAACTCTGAAACGTCGCAACTACGCATCCTTTGGTGACGGATACATATTTGTGGCTTTCGGGGTTCAGACGTGAGGCTTATCAACTTTTTCAAGACCTTGCAAAGCGATAATATAAAGTATTGTAGGAGATCAGCAGACAGGCAGACGGCCCACTTGATGGAAAGCGGTTACCATCGCCTATGGACATCTGCAACAACAAAGTTGCTACAAATGCGCTGCTGCTCTCTTAAGGGAGACTGGAACCTGGTCACTAATGCTGGAACACAACTCAAGGTTGTTATGGCGACATACTTTAAACCAGGCTTGGTAGCCATCCAGTCGGGCAAATGCCCTACCACCTGGCTATGGGTTGTTAAGTCGCCTCTTGTGACAGGCCGCCCGGCCGCATAAAATTGTATTCTTTCTCCGTTCCTGCACGGATAAAACGACGGCCGCTTCACGCGGCCTTCGGCATCCCTTGTATTGAGACCATTGATACGCATGTTCATCCTTCACAAACTAAAATTCGCTCGAGTATGCCGTCAAATAGCACCTTAATCAAATGAGCTTATATTTAAAACCAATGTTCCTTCCGCGACCGCTCAGTATGACTTTTGTAACCGTCGCGTGTGGATGTAAAAAATAGAAAATTAATAACCGATATGTCTGTACCAGTTCCTGTGATTTTCAACAATGGGCACACTTGCCCCGTCCTTGGATTGGGCACATGGAAGGTAATTCTAAAACATACTTAAAAGAGAATTTCTTAATGCTCATCAAAACACACAACGCGATTTTAGGCATGACACAAGTGCTATTTGACTTTAGGTATTTATTTATTATAATGTAGTTAATTAATAAGACATATGTTATTTGTTTCGTTGTGTGTTTCTTGTTACAATTATATTACGTATGTATTATTTAAATTATTACATACATACATACATACATAACTTTACGCCAGTTCCCTTGCGGGGTAGGCACGAACAAGAGAGCGCCATTTAGGCCCATGCTTACACACCTCACTTGCTTCTTTGACATTCATAACTCTTGTCATGCACACTCGTCTGTTCTTAAGGCTCCTATTTAAATTATTCCGAACGGCCTGTGCCGCGACGATGGCAAGAGACCCGATGGTATGTCATTGGTGCCCTGGAAGATGGGTCGCCCCTTAGTATGGGACGCGTCTTGCGTCGATACTTTGGCAGCGTCCCATCTTCCATCTACTAGCATGTCTGCCGGTACAGCTGCTGCACAACAGGAGGCCCTAAAACGCCGCAAATACTCAGCCATCGGAAATGGCTACATATTTGCGGCTTTTGGGGTCGAGACCCTGGTACCATGGGGGCCTGAGGCGCACAAGCTTTATCGGGACATAGTCAAACGTCTGGTGGATGTCTCACGTGACCAAAAGACTGGTTTATACCTCGCACAGCGCATCAGCATTGCCATTCAGAGAGGCAATGTGGCCAGTCTTTTGGACACGTTTCCGACTGAGAGCGGTCTAGAACTAGATTTTATACTTTAATTTTAGTTTATATATATAGTTTATTTTTAGTTTAATTTATTGTATAGTTCAATTTATTTATAATTTAGTTTATTTACAATTAGATACATTTATGTTCAATAGAGTAAATATGGAATAGCTATATTATATTGTGTGTGAAAAATTATTCCTTTATTATATTGTTTTTAGTCTGCAATTCATTTACCTACCATTATCTAACTGCATTTTTTTTAAGTTTAAGGCTTGGCTACTAGTCCTTTAAGCCAGACGCCGTTGTATTGTAGGCTACAATCGACGTCATTCAATGGAGTTCTTGTGAAGACTTGAAAGGCCACATTTGGCTATATAGTACACATTTCTCGCAAAAACACGTAATTACTACTCAAAACCTATCATTATCCTACAACTATTGTTCATTTTAGAGTAATTTTACACATTTTTAGAAAATAAAACTGCACAGCACGACGTCTCCTTTCAGTTCCCGCCAAAAACTCCCATCAAACTGCATTATAATGTATACTTATATATAGTGCTGTGGTTATGTGTGTTGTATTATCAACCGTGACTACTTTATGGTCCCAGACGGAAGAAGAGGGCTAGTCTTTGTTGGCTAGCATTATGCTGAGACTGGGTCCAGTTTTCATCCGTGCAGGAACGGAGAAAGAGTACAATTTCCTGCGTTGGGGCGGCCTGTCGTAAGAGGCGACTTAACAACCCACAGCCAGGTGGTAGGGTATTTACTCAACTGGATGGCTACCACCTCTGGTCTAGAGCATGCCGCCATAACAACCTTGTGTTGTGTTCCGGCATTAGTGACCAGGTTCCAGTCTCCTTTAAGAGAGCAGCAGCGCATTTGTAGCACCTTTGGAGTTGCAAATGTCCATAGGCGATGGTAGCCGCTTTCCATCACGTGGGCCGTCTGCCTGTCTGCTGTACTCCTGCAATAAAAAAAAACCTGCGTTGGGGCGGCCTGTCGTAAGAGGCGACAAAACAACCCACAGCCAGGTGGTAGGGTATTTACTCAACTGGATGGCTACCACCCCTGGTCTAGAGTATGCCGCCATAACAACCTTGAGTTGTGTTCCGGCATTAGTGACCAGGTTACAGTCTCCTTTAAGAGAGCAGCAGCGCATCTGTAGCACCTTTGGAGTTGCAAAAGTCCATAGGCGATGGTAACCGCTTTCCATCACGTGGGCCGTCTGCCTGTCTGCTGTACTGCTGCAATAAAAAATAAAGAAGTTTAGGACTTATTTTATTTCTATTGTCTTTTTATTTCTATTTGTATTAACTTAGTTTTTCTTTCAAAACCTTGTTTATTTCTGCGATATCACTTTAAAACATTTTTTATTTTACAATCTAGCTGTAAATGGTATTTTCTTCAGTTTTTGCAACTAGTGTACATAGTAAAACTACGTTTTAACGGTTTTAAGCGCGGTAAATTATTTAATTTTTATCATACCGACGTTTCGGCCTCTTCAGCAGCCCTGATCATGGAAGACATAGATTTTCTTGAGCGGCTTCTTCTCTTCTAACTACATGTTGCGAAGCGGTGGTCAATTATAAGGCTCCCATAGGAAAAATAATGGGTGGGTATAGATATCGAGCCTTTACCGCCATTTTATCGTAAGCGACCTTTGGACCCAAGTATATTTTTTGTTGCAAAAGGTGTTTTTGACTATTATTTTGCTTTAAGACTTTCAGTTTGAGTTAGATTAGAGCCGGCAGAATGATTAAAAAAACCGACTTCAAAAACTAAAAAGTATAAAATAACTTATTGCTAAAGCTATTATTATTAATATATATTATCTAAAACATCTTAAAGTCGGTGCTTAGTAATTTTCAAAAAAATATAGTAATTTTTATGTTTTACTTTATTAGGCTACCGCGGTAGCCTAATATGATTTACTACCGCTTCGCAACATGTTATGGCTTGAAGATTAGATTAGGCTCCCATAGAGTAAATAATAACCATACACAAAATTCAAACTAAATAATTAAAATTAACAAGTTGGCGGTAGGCTAAATAAAACTTTAACAATACTCGTTGACACTTGACATCTTTGTCTTCCGTGATCACGGCCACTGAAAAGTGGCCGAAACGTCGGAAAAACCAAAATCAAATAAAATTACCGCGCATAAAACCGTTAAAACGTAGTTTTATTATTTAAATATTATTAAATTATGTAATTGAGTACAGAGAGCGTGGTGTACGATGTACCAAAACAATTTTGTGATGTTCGGGCTCTATCTGAAATAATGTTAAAGATATTAACTGTGCCCACATCCGTCTTAATTATAGCATTATAATATCGTTCATAATACCGAAGTAAGAAAGAGAGATGGTCTGAAAGAGAGTGTTGGGGTGAAGGTAAAGAAAGGAATGCTGCGGTGGTACGGGCATGTGGAAAGAATGACTAAACAGATATACAATGCAAAAGTGGATGGATGCAGAAGTCGTGGAAGGCCACGACACACCTTCCATGATCAAATTGATCGTGTACTAGCAGAAGGTGATGTCAGGAGCCTTAAGAACAGACGAGTGTGCATGACAAGAGTTATGAATGTCAAAGAAGCAAGGTGTGTAAGAATAAGCCTAAATGGCGCTCTGTTGTTCGTGCCTACCCAGCAAGGGAACTATCGTGAAGTTATGTATGTATGTATGTATGTTATAATAACGCTGTTAAGGAATCTTTACATTAGTGCATATAATATAATATCAGCCCATAAATGCCCCACTGCTGGGCATTTTTTCTTGGACTTGACTTTATGTTGTTGGTCCGAAGACCTCACAACTTTAACGGGATTTTCGGGGCGAGCCCGGGGGACAACTAGCTCGAGGGAGCTCCCTAGGGGGCTTTACCTAGGCTGGACTGTTGCCATGAGAGGTGTGTCTGATGATGCCCACCATGGGGCGACACAATGAACTAATGAAGGATCCCGGCGGACCGAGATCGGCGGTTCGCGGCGGCCTACGCTGTCTTACTGCCGTTTCGCAACGTGTTATGGCTGGGAGAGAAGAAACGGCGGAAGCAACTTCCCAGCAACACGCCTGGTTTATCCTGTGGGGGACTGTCTCCTGGCGTCCTAACCGCGGGCGGGCTGATCCGGGCTACCCGTTTTGTGATAACGTCAAAGCCGTAAAACAAAACGTAAGAGCCTTTCGTCTAGGCTTTTGTAGTATATGTACTATGTATTAAAAGGAATAAAATCCCGACACTGAATTGAACGAACTATTCCTTCTCCGTTTTAGGACATCAGTCATTTAGTACTTCGTCGTTTGTGATCGTATAGAATAGTCCGAATTCGCGATATATTCTTTGTCCCTTGTACTATACTACGAACTGTCGCAAAACAAACAAGGAACGCGGCTGACCCTTTTTTTTTTTGATAACGCAGGGGGAATGTCTTTGGACACCGTCCTCGGGCTTTTCGGGGGAAGAGCCAAATGCAGCGCAGAAGCATGCATCGAGGGTGTGTGGGACTCTCGGCGGCCGGTTCTCCACGCTAGCTTCAAACAGAAGCAGTCGCGAGAAACCGATCGCCAAACTACCCACTAAACCTAAACCTGCGCCCCTGTATCAACGGTTTTACGGGGCCTCACGGGATCTAGAACAGAGTTACTGCACCGTGACGCCCCCACGCTCGGTAATACTGGGCCACCCCGGTGGCAGAGTGACCTACTTCATCAATCAAGGGGGGGAAGTCCCCGAAGGGAGGCGACCCCCTGTGACGGTAATTATGGGAGGAGATTCGCGTAGCGGCGCCTTCTACCGCCGGTCCGCCTCCTGCGGATGGGGTCCGCGTTCGCGTCCTCCTCCCTAACTCTTTCTGCGGCCTCCTTCTGCGCCAGGACGGACTCGCAGAAGGAGGAAACCGCAAGCCAAGATTGCTTGCCCTGGAGCATCGCCTCGACCATGCTACGAAGCGAGCTCACAGGGCCAACGACGTTTTCTAAGAGGGCCCTCTGGGGCCCCCAGGCGGCACACTCCACGAGCGTGTGAAACGCCGTATCTTGGAGCACGCCGCACTCGTGACATTGCGGGGAGGGCTCCCGTCCCGCGATTTGATGCAGATACTTACCAAAGCAGCCGTGCCCGGTAAGTATCTGCACCACCTTAAACGTCAGGGTGCCGCGTTTCCGCGCGACCCAACGAGCTAGGCTGACCCTGACTGAACAAGCGGCAACGATATGGCTACATTCTGATTCTAAAATAACCGGACAAATACCTATAAATTTTTTATATCTTATATAATGCATTAAGGAAAAAATATCACAGATATTTTAATATCTAAATAACTTATGTAAAACATAAACGGGTATTGATTAGAATGACAGTCCTAAGCCTGCAAAGTACGAAGGAAAATCAAAATATAATTCTTATTCGTTCAGTGTACTAAACTGTACTAAATGCACTAAAAGAACGAATTAGGACATTTGACAAATTATACTAGTACGGATCGCTCCGTTCGGTGACCGAGCATGAACAAGCCTACTGTCCTCGAGGCTTATAGTCGGACGCGGACACGACGAGCGGATTTCGATGATGCGGCGCGAGATCTAAATACTTACGCGAGAGCGACGTGATGTAGTTCCATTCCCACTGCTGAGCTTGGGCTAGCGGTGTGTAACTCCTGAGTGATTAACTCAAAAGATATATATCCGACGCGAAGTGATTCGATCTGTATATCCCTTGCGTTCAAAATGTGTCTTTATGTCTTTAACTGTTTAGTTCATTCCTGTTCCACGCGATGACTTTAGATCCGAATGAGAAGAAACTAGACTAGAAAGAAAAAAGAAAGAATGGTTAGCCCGCGCACTGCGCATGCGTAGTAAGTCAACGAGGAAACATTATAGTTTTATGGTGTAATTTTGTTTTAATGTAATTAATTTTATTATATTTTTGCACTCTTATTTATTTATATTTTTTTCATATCAGTTTATCAGTATTCAGTATATCAATCATAGATAATAACTCATCTTGTCTGCAATTGACACTAACACTATGCACTGTACAGATAAAGAGTTAAAGATATAAAAGAGTGATATATATCTTTGTATCAAAAAGATATATCACTCTATATCTTCTTGGTGAGTGATTTTTCCCAGAACTACCTCCCAGTCCCATTATAGGGTTACGGACAGTATACAGGAAACAATACCATATATAATTATTGGTCAGCGCCATCTAGTTCTACATTTATTAACTAGTGCCATCTGCGACAGTGAGCTTTAAGCGAATCATGTTTCGGCTATGAGTGAGAATTATGGTCGCCCAGTTACCTTCCCTCTATTCGGTCTTTTAGTCCCGAGCACTTATATGTTTAAAAAAAAAACACTTTTGGCTATTAGGACCCTTTTTATTTCGCTATTATGAATAATAAGTGACTTGGCGTCTCAATATACGGGACCTCAAAGGTCTACCGGACCGATATGGTTAAGGTTGGTTAGTTTAAGCAGCGGCGCGGGTGGGGCCCCTAGGGGTATAGGGGTTCTCACTCACCTGCACATGCCGTCGAGATGAGAGCGCGAGTGTTCCGCGCGCGCTCATCTCTCTTCCCGTGGGGCGCGTTACAGACGCCTGGAATAGACCAAGAAGTAGCCGGAGGATACGTCCCCTGGCATAGGAAGAGGCCCAGTGAGGGGGGCCCACGCCTGCCAGGGCACTGCGGAGTCGGGCAGCCCATTTCCCGTAGCCCTGGCATAAGGCGCAGGACGGAACACCCAGGGGTTTTAGTGGGTATCCCTAACTGGGGAGTGGCAATAGCGTGGCACCGGTTCTGACCGGGCACGCTAGTGCCACCCCCGATCAGGCGAATCCCACACACTTACGCAGGTCGCGAACATCCCCCCAGGCTTCTGTGCGTGTCGCGGCTTAGTCCTCAAACGGATTTCCCCTGGCCAAAAAAAAATAAATGGTTAGTTTAAGCAATCCAGCCGGCAGGCATAAACCAGGTCCGTAGCTGTAAAGCTGTGGCGGCTAATAACCAAGAGAACTCTACGAATTTGGAAAAAGATTTGGTATTTATAGGCAATTATTGCTGATCGACATTTTGGAAACCGATGTTAATGAACTGTTCGATTCAGCAATAAGTGCTTACCGAATAGGGTTGTAACAGGTCCCGTCCTCATTCTATCTTTACTGTCCCTTTCCCCACACTCCTCTATTCTGACATACAGCCTCTGTCACACCACAAATCATCATATCATCCTTCACACATTCCACCCATCTGTTTTTTGGTCTACCTTCACCTTTGCACCCTTCAATCTTGTAGTTTAACATTCTTTTTGTCACGTGACATCCATCCGCGCAGGAACGGAGAAAGAATACAATTTCCTGCGCTGGGGTGGCCTATCGTAAGAGGCGACAAAACAACCCACAGCCAGGTGGTAGGGCATTTGCCCGACTGGATGGCTACCAACCCTGGTCTAAAGTATATCGCCATAACAACCTTGAGTTGTGTTCCGGCATTAGTGACCAGGTTCCAGTCTCCCTTAAGAGAGCAGCAGCGCATTTGTAGCACCTTTGGTGTTCCATTCCGTCTGCCTGTCTATTGATCTCCTACAATAAAAAAAATACCTTCTCATTACATGCCTATACCATAATCTTCTTCCTCTCAATAATTCTGCCACGGATGCAACTTTCAAAGATCCCCTTATGTAATCATTTCTCACCTTTATCCTGTCCCCATTTATTCCATCCTAAAAGTTGTCAACGCGTTGCTGTTGCAAATGTTTATACGATAACCACTTTCCATGAGCTAGGACGTCTGACTGATTGCATACTGCGCAATAATAAAACAATCTAATTTTGGTGTTTCTAACATTAACACTTGGTTGGTGTTAATTGAATTATTGTTTCCGTCAGATGTGATAATTGCATTACATTCACGTAACTGATATGGGAATAATTAGATTGCATTAAAAATCTTTTCAACACACTTGCTCATAAAGTGGCTCTATGGTCACCGCAATTAGGCACAGAATGACACCCATAACCAAACTGTGAGTAAAAAACATTATAACTCACTAGTGAGTTATAGATTTTTTTTTAAATTTTATTGGTTGAGTTGCTTTGTTCTTAAAAAAGTTTTTATTAAAAAAAAAGATCGTGTTCTATAGAACAAATAAATTAATGTTCCTATTGCTTGCTCATTTCATGCAACTTCTTATTTAAATAGATAATTTTAACTCGTACGTGTTTAATAAATAAAACTTTCACTCATATATAACTTTTTTTTATCTACTAAATAAAATGAGTTTTCGTTGTTATTTTATTCACAAGTGTGTTGAAAAACGTCGTATGATACACGTGTGTATTGATGATTACCGTCCTCGGCTCTCTTAAGACCCTCGCCTACGACTCGAGTCTCAATGGCGCCTCGGCGGTAATCACCAATGTTACACACTAGTACCATAATGTACTATTATATCTTCTTTTTTTTATTATATTTCGGTAGACGGCCCGCTGATGGAAAGCGGGTTACCTGGACATTTGCAACACCAAAGGTGCTACAGTTGCGCTACTGCTCTCTAAAGGCAGATTGGAATCTGGCTACTAATTCCGGAACACAACTCAAGGTTGTTGTATACCAAAATAAGTTCCCCTGGAGAACACTGTCTGAAGGTCATATATATAAGTTAAAATTTAATTTTACTTCCTATTCTATGTACACCGCTTCGCAACGTGTTATTGCTGTTAAGGAGAAGAAGCGGCAAGAAACTCCCCAGCAACACGTCTAGCTACAAATTGTTTTTCTTTATATTTCTTATTCTATTTATATAGTCGTGGAAGGCTACGACACACCGTTCATGATCAAATTGATCGTGTACTAGCCGAAGGTGATGTCAGAAGCCTTAAGAACAGACGAGCGTGCATGACAAGAGCTATGAATGTCAAAGAAGCAAGTGAGGTGTGTAAGAATAAGCCTCAATGGCGCTCTGTTGTTCGTGCCTACCCCGCAAGGGAATTAGCGTGAAGTTATGTATGTATGTATTTATATCTCAAGTTCCTTTTTTTATAAGTTTTATACAGAAGTACTAGCTGTCCCGGCAGAGTTGTTCTGCCCTGAAGAAATAAAATTTAGAACCCGATTGCAGCGCCACCTAGCGGATCCAATTGTGAATCTAAACCTTCCTCGAATCCACTTGAACAGACACAAAAAAATTCGTTCGTATCGGTCCAGCCGTTTAGGAGGTCACTGTCAACACACGTAAAGAAGAATTACAGAATGAGTTTTGAAGAATTACACAGAAGTATGTTACAGAATGAGTTTTGAAGAATTAATGGAGTTGTAGCAAACATTGCATAGTCAATAACACCAAGTCAAAATAAAACATACATACATACATAACTTCACGCCAGTTCCCTTGCGGGGTAGGCACGAACAACAGAGCGCCATTTAGGCCCATTCTTACACACCTCACTTGCTTCTTTGACATTCATAACTCTTGTCATGCACACTCGTCTGTTCTTAAGGCTCCTGACATCACCCTCCGCTAGTACACGATCAATTTGATCATGGAAGGTGTGTCGTGGCCTTCCACGACTTCTGCATCCATCCACTTTTGCATTGTATATCTGTTTAGTCATTCTTTCATCATGCATTCTTTCCACATGCCCGAACCACCGGAGCATTCCTTTCCTTACCTTCACCCCGACACTCTCTTTCAGACCAACTCTCTTTCTTACTTCGGTTTTACGAACGCGGTCCGCGAGCGTCACTCCGCAGATTTTGCGCAGCCACGCTTCACTGCCATATAAAAGAACAGGTCTAATAATGGATTTGTAGACCTGTCCTTTTAACTTAACCGGCATTTTGGGGTCGCAAATGACACCTGTCACGTCACGCCACTTGGCCCAAGCTGCTGATATTCGGGCCTTGACGTCATGGTCGATGTCCCCGATACAAAATCTATATATACTATATAAAAATCAATGCCACTTTTCGTTGTAATTTTATGACTTGAGAACGACTTTACCGGTTTTGATTAAATTTTGTGTTTGTGTTTGAGTGGGTCCCGGGATGGTTTAGATTCGTAATTGAAACCGGTAGGTGGCGCTGAGATCGGGTTCTACAATTCTCCTTATCACCTGGACCGATTATGATGATTTTGTTTTTGTGTGTTTGAGTGGGTTCCCGGTTGGTTTAGATTCGCAAATAGAACCGGTAGGTGGCGCTGGGATCGGGTCCTAAAGTTTTATTTTTTCAGAGCAGGACAACGTCTGCCGGGGCCGCTAGTATAGTATAAGAGGTTGGAGCGAGCTGCTATGTAAATGATGTTTTGTTTGTTCAAAATACTTTAGACCAAGGATGTCAGGCATCCAGACGGGCCAGTGCCCTACCACTTGGCTGTGGGTTGTTTTGTCGCTTCTTCCGACAGGCCGCCCGGCCCCAGCAATTTGACGCGGCTCGACGTTGAATACAGTCCAGAGGAATGAGCTGGTAGACAGGTGGTCCATGCTCCAATTATTCCTCAATTCTCATCCAGCCTTGCGCAGGTGGTCAATCCTTCAGTCACGCAGCTCCAGCCTAAATCGCCCAGCGCTGAACCATGGCCGCTTCTTCTGCCAGCTCATTATTAAGCCGGCACAGGGGCCAGCGAGGGAGCTGACCTTGGCTGCGTGGGGACTCCACCGCCGTTGGGGGAGAGGAGAACTCAAACCTGATATAGAGATGGTATGACAGGGTTTTCACCCCCTTTTCTACTCGCCAGCCGCGTACACTGCGTGCTAGCGCAAGCGTAACAATTGAGGGGTCTACCACGGATCCCCCTTACGCCCGCACACAGGTGTGAGCTGTCCCTGTATTTAGGAGGGACAGGCCGCAGTGGAGCATCCATGCTGCCACTGCTCTCCCTCTCGCGATGATGACAATGCTGCCCCAGGGCATAGGAATTTGCATTACAGTCGCCGCGGATCAGCGTCTGCCTCGGCTATTGTCTGCACGTGGCGGCGCTGAGAGAATCTAGGAACGTCTAGAACTCTGGTAGGGGACGTCATACACTCTAGGAGTTAGTCAGACGAGTCCGAATAAGTCTTGTTTGTGTGGTCTTACAGTCAGAGCCTGGGCAAGTGACCCAAGCGGTGAAGGATGCCATCGACATCGGGTACAGGCACATCGACTGCGCGCACATTTACCTCAACGAGCCTGAAGTTGGGGAGGCCCTCACGACCAAGTTCAAGCAGGGCGTCGTCAAAAGGTAACAAACTATTATTATTATTATTTAAGTGAACTTCTTTAGAATTGTAATTTGAAACTCGATGAAACGAAAAAGCGACACTAAAAAGATATGAACACATAAAATTCAACATTATTTCTATCTGATAAGAACTTTTTTTTCTGGACATTGACTCCCCACCTGTACAGCCCGCACCCCAGTGACGCCTACATCGCATAAGCTGTTGCCTAGCTAGCCGATTAGGGTGCGCGGCGACCACGCAACTTTTTTCTAATACTTACATTTTTAAACTCGTGATATCTTTCGAATGGAATGTCCGAATTGAATAATTCAAAATGTTATATAAATGTATTGAAGCAGTCTTGAATATGCAGTAATTTATTTTGACAAGGATGAATACCAAGATACAAATAAAGAGCCTTTTCTAGCGGCGGCATTTTAATTATTTTTTAAAAATAAAAGAATACTTATTGTGGCATAACTATAATAGTTAGACATATGCTGTCGCGACACTTTATGTAAATAATGATGTGTTCTGCAAAGTCGTAGTACATTATTTTATTCTGTCATCAATAGTTTTCGCAGCGCACGCGATTTTAGGTAATTTTTTTACACCTTGGATTTCAATATTGGATTTTTAGTAAGGATCCCTAATTTTTTGTAAATATAATATAGCCTATGTCACCCGGAGATAGTGTAGCTTCCCAGCAGTGATAGAATTTTTCAAATCGGTTCTGTAGTTTCGGAGCCTATCCAATGCAAACAAACAAACAATCAAATCTTTCCTCTTTATAATATTACTATAGATTTAACCACTTATCATCATATTATTTCAGGGAAGATATATTTATTACGTCAAAGCTGTGGTGCACCTTCCATCGGCCTGACCTCGTGGAAGGAGCCATCAACGTGAGCCTCAAAAACCTCGGCTTGGACTACTTGGACTTATACCTCATCCATTGGCCGCAAGCTTACAGGGTATGTCCGGTATACGGGTGAATTCATAAGTTCCAGTACTGCTTGGACCGGTTTAGCGCACCAAGCTTTTCGGAGGCAAGTTTAGCCTTGCCCTCCAGATGACCCTGAAACTCCACGTCGTTCGTTATATCGACGCCAGGGATCCCGATTTCGAGGTTATTGTTAGGATTTTAGGACTTAGGACCCCTTGTCAAACAACGTCACACTTCGTCAACCCTCCCCCTTAACGTGTTGTTTCCGTTAGGAAGGTGAGGAGCTGTTCCCCAAGGACGAGCTAGGCAGGGCGGCCCCGTCGCCGGTGGACTTCGTGGACACCTGGAAGGCCCTTGAGGCCTTAGTGGAGAAGGGCCTCGTCCGCAGCATCGGCCTCTCCAACTTCAATAGGAAGCAGATCCAGAAAGTGCTGAAAGTTGCCAAGATCAAGCCACAAGTGCTGCAGGTAGGCCGCTAACATTTTTTTATTATTTTCAAATATAGTTATTTTTTCGGGGTTTACAAGAGTGAACTCGCAGAGATCGTTGCTTAGGGAAAAAGAGTTATCTAGGTGACCTTTAACTTGAAAAAGCAAAGTTTAATGCAATAAAAATAATAATAAAAATAATAATCCCGCAGGGGGGCTTTGTGTCGAAGCCTTAGGTGAGTAGCGACACCTTGTACCTGACTCCGGGGGCAAGACAAGGCCCCCACCTCCGTGTTTGCCTTAGCCAGCCGGCACGGAGTGGAGGTCGCTACAACTAAAACTCAAGCTCCAGGGGTGGAAGTGATAAATGGCATCACGACAGAAGTAGCTGAGGTGAACCTGCAGACCACCTCTCGACACCCCTTAGCCACTCACACCCATGTTGCCCCTGCCTTCTATGGCATTTTTTGGGGCCCATGCAGGGAGTGGCGAGTCTCCGTCTGCCCATTTTTCCATGTTCCCCGAACATTGCGACGGGCAGACGCCATAGTCCCCATATCCCCAGACCTCTAGTACTACTAGCAGTTCACCCCAATAGCCCGGTACTTTTTGTCCTCATTTCCCACAATAGTCCTACACTGGCCGGGGCTTGTCCTTGGGTGCATTACTATATGGTGTGGACAGGGATAATCGCCGGTCAGTGTCACGCCACGTTTACATTAAATTTGT
Source organism: Dendrolimus kikuchii (assembly GCA_019925095.2). NCBI lineage: Eukaryota > Metazoa > Arthropoda > Insecta > Lepidoptera > Lasiocampidae > Dendrolimus > Dendrolimus kikuchii. The sequence goes on along the minus strand of CM034415.1, from coordinate 421,793 downwards.
CAAGGGGCCTCTACGTTTTGGCCTTCCCATGGCCCCACGCAAGCCCTCCAAAAGTCCGGGCCATTTTTATGGCCCGTGGTCTACAAAGACATACATAATAATAATAATAAAAACCAACGAAAGTATTGTTACGTGCGAGCGGGAGTACGCACTTGGGATTGGAAGGAAACACCAGTTCTTTTAAGTAACGCCTTTATAGACCTACACAGCCGCACGTAATACCTTTTATCCGTGCAGGAACGGAGAAAGAATACAATTTCGTAAGTTGGATCGGCCTGTCGTTAGAGGTGACAAAACAACCCACAGCCAGGTGGTAGGGCATTTGCCCGACTGGATGGCTACCACCCCTGGTCTAAAGTATGTCGCCATAACAACCTTGAGTGGTGTCCGGCATTAGTGACCAGGTTCCAGTCTCCCTTAAGAGAGCAGCAGCGCATTTGTAGCACCTTTGGTGTTGCAAATGTCTATAGGCTGCTGAACTCCTGCAATAAAAAACATACCTCTCCGCAGGGTTGCCCCTATACGCACGACTAACGATGCACTATCCCGATGATAAGGTGTCTCACTCACAATACCGTCGCCGATACTGTGTAGACCACCTCCTGCTACTGCAGTGCTCACCTCCGATAGTAACGCGTGTAGCTTGCATCTGGTTCGTCTCTCGAACTACTCTACACTCCTCCTTCACTTAACTGTCCACTAAACTTGTCACTAAATTCACCACTTAACTCGTCACTGTCTTGTATTAAACTTCTCTTCCAACTCCTCCGTATCACAATTGTCGCTTCGCTGTAAACTGCCCGGTAGGCGCGCCTTACGCTGCTTATATACCCGGAAGAATCTTCTGGAACCCATAATGTCGACCTTCTTTTCGTTATTCTTTAATTTGCTATCCGTCCCTCTCTATACATCCATCTAACTCTGTCTTTTCCTTCCCGAACCTTCTAACCTAGAACTTTCGTTCATCATATATCTCTTTCTAACATCTATCTATCTCTGTCTTTACCTTCTCGAACTTTCTATTCTAGAACTTTCTGTCCTTGTCTTTTCTTTCCAGAATTTTCTAGCTTTTTCAAAAAATTCTCTAACTAGATGGTTCCACCATCATTCGCCACAGTATATATACATCGAGATATGTTATCGTTAGATAAAGGACTGACCCCGCTCACAGAAGAGAATTGGCTCAGGCCTCTGGTATTGAGTACCTCCGAGCGACAAGTGCATTAACAAACTGCCCGTAAAACTTCAAGTTAAAATTTTGTTGCGATTCTTTTTCCCCTTTGTCCGTTGAGATTCGTTTTCCCACTTGTCCGTTGCAATTTGTTTTCCCACTTGTCCGTTGCAATTGGTTTTCCCACGTGTCCGGTGCGATTTGTTATCCCACTTGTCCGGTGCGATTTGTTATCCCATTTGTCCGTTGCGATTAGTTTTCCCACTTGCCCGTTGCGATTAGTTTTCCCACTTGTCCGTTGAGATTCGTTTTCCCACTTATCCGTTGAGATTAGTTTTCCCACTTGTCCGTTGAGATTCGTTTTCCCACTTATCCGTTGAGATACGTTTTCCCACTTGTCCGTTGAGATTCGTTTTGCCACTTGTCCGTTGAAGTTTCACTTCTATTATGTGTCCCAGCACACATTTCGACTTTTCGCAGGTTTACTGCAAATTATGATTTGGTTAGGTTAGGTACATTTTAATGAATGCATTTTTTATTTAAACATATTTTATTTTATCAAACAAAAAAACTGAATTCGATCCGGAACCAAAAAACGCATCCATAGTCTACTCTAAAATTATGCCGCCCCTCCACGCGGTCGTAACGCTTTTTCATGACAGAAAAAATCCTAATACCCCCCCGTCTATGTAGAAGTTTCACTTCAATTATTACCAGGTAGAAGCGCGAGCCCTTCTAAAGTATCTCTTTTGCTGATCTCATCTCATCTCACTTTCCAGATCGAAGTGCACCCGTACCTGAACCAACAGAAGCTGATAGACTTCTGCCGGCTGAACGACATCGCCGTGACCGCGTACTCGCCCCTCGGCTCCCCGGACAGACCCTGGGCCAAGCCCGGAGAGCCCCAGCTCATGGACGACATCCGGCTGAAGACCATCGCTGATCAATACAAAAAGAGCGTGCCGCAAGTCCTTATCAGGTAATTTAGCTGCAAACAACGCCATCTAGTAGTGATCAGTATTAACACTTTGTGTATTATTAAACGACGAGATGTATGCTACTAAATACTAGATGGCGCTACTAAAAATACGTATCATTTCTTGACAACTTCGGCTTCGGACACATATTGCAATGAATGCTGATGCTTTTACATATAAAATAATAGGTGTTAAAATGATATTTTATGATCTAACTTTTGAAATATCATAAAAAATAATTTTAATAGCTTTTCAAATAATAATTTGACTCGTTTTACTTGTATTTACCGATGACGTCATAAGTCTAACAAAATCTGAGCACGCGATGTTCTGTAAGTTTATAAAAAAATAGTTTCTGGACTAATCTTTGATACTGTGAAGCCACTGTTAAAATATTTATTTTCTAAACGTATCTCGCAAGGAATTTCGTGCTCCCATGTTGTAAATTGAGCGGACAGCACGCTTATGCAGGAAAAAAGTGGAAATTAAATGCCGGGTAAAGATCGTTTTTAAAATTTATTTCTCAATAAAATAATATATTATAAAAACTAGTTACTGGCCACAATGCATTATTTTTAAATATGGAACATTGATGTTCTTTCGATATATTTAATCTGTAAATAATACAAGTAATAAAAAAAACATAAATAAATTAATTTGTCAGCAATACAATGCCCTATTTACTTCTATTGATCCTTTCATAGGTAACTTATGTCAATTTAAGACCCAAATTAAAAAATGTTGTAATTTAGAATGATCCAATGACTTGAGTAATGACAAACTTTTTTTTAATACTTATTTTTTTTATCTCTATTTTGTTAGTAATTATTGTGAGATTTTTTTTCAATTTTATTCAATATTGACCTAGTGTAAATTAAATTGACATGTTATTTATGTATTTTTCGTATAATTGTGTATCAATTTTTTTGTTAAGAACAGACGAGTGTGCATGACGAGAGCTATGAATGTCAAAGAAGCAAGTGAGGTGTGTAAGAATGGGCTTAAATGGCGCTCTGTTGTTCGTGCCTACCCCGCAAGGGAACCGGCGTGAAGTTATGTATGTATGTATATTTTTACAATCGCTTAACGAAATTTGTTTATTAATATTTAATTATTTTCAATATTATTATATATCAATCAGCTAAATCTACATGTCATATCAATACGTATAAATTGTAAATTAAATTAATATTATTAAATAAAAGACAATTATATCACATTTGTGCTCAGGTACTTGGTTATGAATGTCAAAGAAGCAAGCGAGGTGTGTAAGAATGGGCCTAAATGGCGCTCTGTTGTTCGTGCCTACCCCGCAAGGGAACTGGCGTGAAGTTATGTATGTATGTATGTATGTATGTAATTTTTTTGTAATTAACTATTTGAGCCAATTTTTATTTTTATTATATAAATTATTTTTTAGTGCAAACTTGATTGATACATGTATTAATTATGTGTTTTATATTTAATAATATTAATTTAAAGTATGTTTCCCAAACAAATTAAATAAATAAATAAATGAATTTGAATTTGAAAATACATAGCGAGTTTTTTCAACAGCGGTGTAATCGACGCTTGCATTATACGACATGTTTTCTCAACCGGCTTACCCTAGCCGAATATCCACCCCGCGCCACTGCTGGCTACAGGCAAACTGGCCTGATAGAAAGTGGTATTGTGTAAAATTAAAAAAAAAAATTAATCGTGTAAAATTAAAAAATAAATAAATCTAGAAATTAAGTTGTAAAAAAGGGCACGGATTCCGAGTCCGTAGAGATGTCAATAATTAAAAAAAAAAAAAAAAAAAAAAAGAGTGGTATTGTATGTTGTAGACATTTAATCAATACTGTATTCGCAGATATGCCATCGACCGCGGTCTGATCGTGATCCCCAAGTCGGTGACGCGCAGCCGCATCCAGCAGAACTTCGACGTGTTCGACTTCCAGCTGAGCATGGTGGACCTGCAGGCGATCCAGACCCTCGAGTGCAACGGACGCTTCTGCAGCATGGGCGAGTTAGTATTCTCGATTCTTCATAATAAACTTTTTTTTATATTATTGGCTTCATACATATGTTTTTTTTTATTAGTAACAACTCTACGGACTCGAGTTCCGTACCCTTTTTTACAAATTAATTTCTAGATTTCATATTTCATACGTATGTTAGTAACGGAATCTTTCAAGTTAAATTTGATCGACTTCCCGGTTTCGGATTGAGCTGAAATTTTGCACGCATATGTATATCGCGTGACAATGCAATAATATGGTACGATGGAGCTGATCTGATGATGGAGTCGGAAGGTGGCCATAGGAACTCCTGTACTAAACAAGATAGACCCGTCGTGTTTGGGCTCGTTTCACTTGTCTTGGCTAGCACTCTGCTGCTACATGATATCCAAGATCTCAAAAGCTTGTATTTAAAAAAGCTTATTTTTACATAACGTTCCATTTTATCATAAGAGTGTATTTAATTCTTTTTTCAACGTTTCCACGGAGAAGGGAATTAAATCACTAAATAATCACTAAAAAATGAAAAATAAAAAGTTTTAAAAAAAATTAAAAAAATATATATTGATACCATGCACCCCACGCTTTCTTTTTACAATAAAATCGTTTTTTCTTACATTATTTTCTAGTTTTTAGTTGGATTTTCTATAAAAGCGTATTTTTTTAGTTTTTTTCTAACTATTATTTATTTTTTTATGATGGCCTGGCAGCCAGGCCTTTAAGCTAGTATTTTCTAATAATAATAATAGCTTATGAGCGTCACACTGATGGGCTTACACTGACTTTTGCAACACCAAAGGTGCTAATTGCGCTGCTGCTCTATGAAGGGAGACTGGAACCTGGTCACTAATGCCGAAACACAACTCGAGGTTGTTATGGCGGCATACCCTAGACCAGGGGTGGTAGCCAAATCGGGCAAATACCCTACCACCTGGCGATCTACCGAACCTACACTATTTCTCCTGAATAAAATGATTTTCTTACTTTCTACCCTCCGTACTTAAAGAGTTGAAATATGTACCCATTTTGTTTCAGCACCCACCATCCGGACTACCCATTCCACGAGGAATATTAATAATGGCGGCATAACGTTCGAGAAGTTTCCATGCCCTCTATTAAAAGTATTAATTGTTACATAACCTGTAAGATGTGTTAATAAATATTTTCGTAAACTAATGTAGACTTTCATTTCATTTATGTAATACTTGCAACAACTCAGAAGGGTTTATGGTGATTATAATCAGCGAACCTTACGACTCACATACATGTCATCCACTGACTCTTCACCAATTTCTCTGCACTATAATGGCGGTCACTGGAGGACGGTGGCGTTAAAATAACATATTGAGGCCAAACGTCAAAAGGCTAAACGTCAAACTATGAAATTGACATAAAATGGATGGCAGGTGAAGCGGGAGGGAATGGAAATTAATCTTCGTTGTAATATTTCAAAGCGAAACAGACTTATACGATATGTGTTTGAATGAAAGAGAAACAAACTTAACAAAAAATTGTATTAAATGAAACGGCTGTGCTCTTCACACTCGACAAGCTTCTTTAGAACACGTCGCCATCCCTCCAACAATTTTACAGTATAGGAAACTTAGCAAATTGGCACAACCGATAGCGGATTGAAGTCATTGATAAACTATTATAATTAAAGGCTAATGAATGACAAGAATTTAATACATTATTGTTTGGAAATTTTAGATAATATATTAAACAAAATATTATACTTGAAGTTTTACATGTAATAAAATAAACCGAAAGGCCGAAACAGAAAGAGAGTTGGTCTGAAAGAGAGTGTCGGGGTGAAGGTAAGGAAAGGAATGCTCCGGTGGTTCGGGCATGTGGAAAGAATGCAGCTGTGCAATTTCAAAACCTAGTAAGTGTTTGTGAGGAAATTTTACAACACAGCACAAAAAACTAAATGCCATTTCACAATTAATTATTAAGTTTATTGGGAGCAATAATATTATGTTTTGATACATTTAATTTTTTAACATGTTTTGGGAATCATGTGGCGTCCCACAAGGAAGCATATTGGGTCCTTTATTATTTCTGTTATATGTAAACGACTTGCCTCTCGCCACAAAACATAACAGTATTTTATTTGCAGACGATACAACAATAGTTATAAAATGTTCTACTATCTATGACTACGAAAATGATGTTATGACATGTTTATCTGATATTATTAATTGGCTCAACTCTAATAAACTAATTATTAATTTATCCAAAACAAAAATTATTCAACTTAGAACAAAACAAAGTAAATTAAATCATCTAAATATTAACCATAATAATATAAACATAGAACAGGTAAATTGCACAAAATTCCTCGGAATTCAAATTGACGCTCATTTGTCATGGAAACAACATATTGACATGATTTGTAGTAAAATTAATAGGTTTGTTTTCGCTATTAAAAAAAATTAGAGCGTGTACATCCTTACGAACTGTGCTAATGGTCTATCACGCTCATGTTTGCTCATTAATTCATTACGGAATCATAATATGGGGAAATTCCCCTGATATTGCAAGGGTTTTTATAGCCCAAAAGAAATGCCATATTTGGAATGAAATGGTCAGAATCGTGCAAACCGGTTTTTAAGTCTCACAATCTCCTTACTGTGGCTAGTATCTATATACTTGAAATCGTTAAGTTTATCCAATTCAATGGGTCCTTGTTTGAAGAATTTAACAATGTTAACGCGAGACTTGTGACGCAAGTAACATTAAAGATGCCTGTGCCTTCTTTGGATCTCTTCAGAAGGAACTGTATTTATATGGCTCCTCTTATTTATAACTCTTTGCCAGCTAATATTATAAATGTACCCTCAAGAGAATTCACTGTAGTCTTAAAAAAGTGTCTGATTAAGGAGTGTTTCTATACTGCAGATGAATTTCTTAAAAAAAGTGCTTGTCGTTATTATCTATATGGAAAATCGTAATGATCTATTTGTTAATTTTTCACTTGACATTAATTGCTTACATATTACCAAAAATTGACATTTTTTTTTATAAATTAGAATATTTATGTAAATTATAATCTTAATTTTATTGTAATATTTAATTCCTTTTGTACACCACTATGTGGTAGAATGTACTGTGCTTCTACATCTGTATAACACCTGTATAAACTACATTCTTGCAAATAAAGATATTGATTGATTGATTGATCACAATAAGCAAATGCCTTATAGTAAGACAATTGTGCACGAAAATTTAATGAATGCATGATGAAAAAATTTGAAAGAATGACTAAACAGATATACAATGCAAAAGTGGATGGATGCAGAAGTCGTGGCAGGCCACGACGCACCTTCCATGATCAAATCGATCGTGTACTAGCGGAGGGTGATGTCAGAAGCCTTAAGAACAGACGAGCGTGCATGACAAGAGCTATGAATGTCAAAGAGGCAAGTGAGGTGTGTAAGAATGGGCCTAAATGGCGCTCTGTTGTTCGTGCCTACCCCGCAAGGGAACTGGCGTGAAGTTATGTATGTATGTATGTATGTAAAATAAACGGAACACTGCACAAATCTATCACATCTGCCAACATGACAATAAAATGTAGTGAATACCGTCTATTGAGAGATTTTTAATTATAATCTACACAATTACCTCATCATATTAGAGATAATACTGTTGTTAACGATAGAATGCAGTATTTTATTTAGGTTTATGGCTTGGCAGCTAGGCCTTTAAGCCAGTTCTTAGTTTACAATATAGTTTCTTCATTTTCCTAAGCCTATGTGTAGCACAGCTGAACTGTAGGTAATCAGCTGGTGACATTCAACGGAGTTCTTGTGACAACTCGAAAGGCCACATTCGACTATACAGTTCACATTTCTCACAAAACACATAATTGCTGCTCAAAAACTATCAATATCCTACAAATATTGTTCATTTTAGAGTAATTTTACACATTTTTAGAAAATAAACTGCACAGCACAACATCTCGTTTCAGTTCCCGCCAAAAACTCCAACGACAGAATGCGTTGTATGAACGGACCGCTCGGTGTTGCCTGTAAAATGAAATAAACTAAATACAAATAATAAATAATATATTATTTAAATATACGTATAAAATGTAAAAATATTTCTGTATTTACCTGTGGGTCTTTTTTAATAAATAATAGCCAATCGATCACCTACAGGGAGTGCACGACCCTCAGATGCAGTTGCTTGCGACCACCGACCGTGCTTTACGTGCTCTGCATTCGTTTCTTTCAAAGCAATCAACGGCTAACTTTTCAAACCCTTAAAACCCTGTTTTAACATTCTCCTTTGCATTGGACGTTATATCCGTAACATTGGACGTTATATCCGCAACATTGGACGTTATATCCGTAACATTGGACGTTATATCCGTAACATTGGACGTTATATCCGTAACATTGGACGTTATATCCGTAACATTGGAAGTTATATCCGTAACCTTGGACATTATATCCGTAACATTGGACGTTATATGCGTAACATGGGACGTTATATCCGTAACATTCGACGTTATATCCGTAACATTGGACGTTATATCCGTAACATTGGACGTTATATCCGTAACAACTGTTATATGAAATTATGGTGAATTATACACAACTAACTACTCTATTTTATCCGTGCAGGAACGGAGAAAGAATACAATTTCCTGCGTTGGGGCGGCCTGTCGTAAGAGGCAACTAAACAACAGGTGGTAGGGCATTTGCCCGGCTGGATGGCTACCACCCCTGGTCTAGAGCATATCGCCATAACAACCTTGAGTTGTGTTCCGGCATTAGTGACCAGGTTCCAGTCTCCCTTAAGAGAGCAGCAGCGCATTTGTAGCACCTTTGGTGTTGCAAATGTCCATAGGCGATGGTAACCGCTTTATATCCAGTGGGCCGTCTGCTTGTCTGCTTAACTCTTGCAATAAAAAAAAAATCTACACAAAACAGACGCTAATCACAAAATAAATAAAAATATAACATTATTATTCAATTAAGATAATGGCCGATCGTATCGTTTAGAAATAAAGAGGGTACATAGCAAAATAAATTAGAACTTTAAGCGGAAACATGACAAGAACAACTATGCTATTAAATAATTGTAACACTTAATCAAAAGCTACAGGAGGCCTAGTGCGGCTGCTTTTGCAGATTAGTATTACCAATATGTCAAGTATCATAATAAAGGGGAACTCATTGTCGTAGTCATTTAGTTGTATTTACGATTTATCCTTCATTGCCCAGATTCTATAAGACATAAAAACGAATTTATTTAGAATTTAAGTAATATTATATGGAGATGTTAATAAATACATACACAAAATATAACTTCTTTATTCTTAAGAATACAATAAAGGCCTAAAGGCCTAGCTGCCAAGCTGTAAACCTAAATAAATAAATAACATGAAAGAGGCCATATTTTCTTAAGTTTTCGCGACTTGTATACATAATAAAACTACGTTTTAACGGTTTTAAGCGCGATAATTTATTTGATTTTGGTTATTCCGACGTTTCGGCCACTTTTCAGTGGCCGTGATCACGAAAGACAAAGACGTCAAGTGTCAACGAGTATTGTTTAGTTTTATTTAGCCTACCGCCAACTTGTTCATTTTAATTTTATGGTTATTATTTACTCTATGGACATCTTTGTCTTCCGTGATCACGGCCACTGAAAAGTGCCCGAAACGTCGGAAAAACCAAAATCAAATAAAATCACCGCGCTTAAAACCGTTAAAACGTAGTTTTATTATGAAATAGGTCAATCGCAGCTGTCATTTTAGTCCAGGTAATTAAAAATCATAGTTTAATTCGAAAATAAAACTACAAATTAAAATATTTATTAGTAATTTATTAATATCATTATACTAAAATAACTTAGTACTAGCGTAAATAGGCTGAAGCGTTGCAAATGCAGAGCCGGTGATGATCGGTGATGAGATGAACTTCAAGTCTTCACCGAGACTGGTGACGAGCACGAAAATGCAATTACAACGTAATAAACATAAGATCATCTCATCACCTATTGGCAGATGACGAGTTTTCCGGTGATGACACGACACACAGACCAACGGTAAATTTAAATCATCGCCGGTGATGAAAAATTTTCATCACAATTCTATCGCTGGATGTCGAGTTCAGTGATGAGTGGGGTGGTGATGGGCCTACCCCATCCGGGGCCTGCCCATGCCCCTCCCACCAGCCGTCGGCATCTGATCCTGGCCCTTGACGTTCTTTATCGTCTCATCTATCGACAGGATCTGGAACAAAAAACACCCCCAGCTCCTGAGGATCTACCGGTAAATATACATAGACTACTTGCGCCCCGCGGTCTCGCCCGCGTGGTGATGGAAAGTCGTTACGTTGTGGATAATTCACACTATATCTTTACAAATTATAGCCTTTTTTTTATTGCTGGAGTTCAGCAGACAGGCAGACGGCCCACTTGATGGAAAACCGTTACCATCGCCTATGGACATTTGCAACACCAAAGTTGCTGCTGCTCTCGTGAGGGAGACTGGAACCTGGCCACTAATGCCGGAACACAACTCAAGGTTGTTATGGCGGCATGCTCTAGACCAGGGGTGGTAGCCATCCAGTCGGGCAAATGCCCTACAGGAAATTCTATTTCATCTCCGTTCCTGCACGGAGAACTCTCTAGTCATTTCAACGGCATTTTAATTCGTAACATTATTTTATTCTTAATAGTCTTTAGTATCTTAAGGGACGTTTTAAATTCCTTCGACTATCCACTGCCATGATAATTCTTTCACGGTGCAGGCTGGCCAACTTCGGAATACGCTGCCTCTTACTGTCAGAGAGGCCAAATGTTTACCAACATTTAGAAAATTGCTCAGAAAACACAATTTGTCCACAAGTAGCCATGTCTGATTAACACAATATAATCATGCTAATACTTCTTTATATATATATATCTAATATATAAAATTCTCGTGTCACAGTTTTCGTTGCCATACTCCTCCGAAACGGCTTGACCGATTTTGATGAAATTTTTTGTGCTTATCCGGTATCTATGAGAATCGGCCAACATCTATTTTTCATCCCCCTAAATGTTAGGGGTAGTCCACCCCTAAATTTTTATTTTTATTTTTTGGACAAAATTTTTAATTTCTATTTTTTTATGATACAACATACAAAAATACATACAACCCTAAATTTGCACCCCTCTACAATCAACCCCTATTTTTCATTTCTTAATTATAAACTTTAATTTATTGGCAAGATTTTTAATCTTATTTTGTCATGACTTAGAATTTTAAAAAAATATATTACTCTTTTAGATTCACAATTAGAACCGGTAGGTGGCGCTGAGATCGGGTTCTGGAATTCTCCTAATCACCTGGAGCGATTTTAGTGATTTTGTTTTTGTGTGTTTGAGTGGGTACCCGGATGGTTTAGATTCGCAATTAGAACCGGTAGGTGGCTCTCGGATCGGGTTCTAGAATTTAATTTTTTAAAGGCAGGACAACGTCTGCCGGGGCCACTAGTATATATATATAATTCTTCTGTACGTGCGTTGACAGTGAACTCCTCCTAAACGGCTGGACCGATTTGAATGAATTTTGTTTGTGTCTGTTCAAGTGGATTCGAGGATGGTTTAGATTCACAATTGGACACGGTAGGTGGCGCTGCAATCGGGTTCCGAGTTTTATTTCTTCAGGGCAGAACAACGTCTGCCGGGACAGCTAGTATTGTATATATATACAACTATGTATATATGTATGTATTTGTATACTGATTTCATAAATTAGTTTCGAGTATTTATGTATCTCTTGCTTATTTTTCAGATCAGCTACCAAACTCCTTTAATTCAGGTTGCCTGGAAGAGATCATTTTGAGCGATAAGGCCGCCTATTCTATTGCCTAGAAAATATTGTAGTTATGGTCTGTTTTTGTAATTGTATATTTTGATGTGCAATCAAGTGCTCTCCATCTCCCCCCTCCTCCTCTCTCCCTCTCCCTAACTCTCCCTCCCTCTCTATCGCTCCCCCCTCTCTCTCTCTCTCCCCCTCTCCCCCCTCTCTCTCTATATATCTCTCTCCCCCCCATCTCTCTCTCCCCCCGCCTCCCCCCCCCTTTCTCTCTCTCTCCCAGTCGGTGTACCTGCGCGACCGCCTCGCACGCGGCGGTGATGGCGTTGGTCTTGACGACGGCCGGCTCCCACACGCACGACGCGAAGTTGTCGGCGATGTCCTCCTTCTGGATGTCCACGCCGTACCACACGCCGCCTGCACGACAGCTACATTTGTACTGACACGGCTCAACATTTCAATTTGTACTAGTTCAAAAATTTTGTCCCGCTTCTACTCACGCGTCAAATATAAGAGGAAGGACGGAACGAGGACAACAGTACAATAACATGACATGTGCGCTTCTGCTAGTAAAACGAGGTGACCGAGGCCGAGCGCATCCGATTCCTCACGAACATTTCCGAACTAGAAGTCTTGTACGGAACAAATGAGGGAATGACGCTCATCGCTTCAAATGTACTGCCGCGGTACTAACCGTCGTAACCGTACAAATGTCCTCGCCTCACTTGAACCGGTACACTACGATATAAATCGATATTACATAAAATATCGATATATCGCTTCCGCCCGATATTATCGAATAAACTAGTATCGATATGTAAAATCGATATATTTCATCCGATACACCAAATATCGTTAGAAATTAAAGAACATACTTGTCAGCGACGCATTATAACATTTGTATAATATTTAATTTTTATGGCAAATAAATGGCGAAGACGGGCGGCAGAGGGCGTGCGTAGGACACTAGAGGGGGTTGGGCAGGATGCGGGGGTGAGTGGCGTCGATTGTCGCCCGCGCATCTCATAGTAGTCTGCGTTCCGCGTGGCGCTGTGATATATGTGTTTTTTAATTGCCTACGTACGTCTACGTGCCGCTTTTTTCGGTTAAAATATTCTCCTTTTTTATTTGTTCGAGCTACAATACTTTTACTTTTTTATACTGATTTATAGTTGGCAACTTGAGTAAAAATAAAATATAAAACCAAGAATTATTTAATAACTAACTTTCGCAGCAACGAAAGTTTCGTTGTTAACAAAATACTCTAAACTACTTCAAATCAAATTCCACTATACACCTAACCTACAACGTATAGTCGTCTCAACATCTAAAGAGCGACTCCCAAGTCTGTCAAATAAGCTCTCGATTTTGATGATGAAATCATTTGATTATGAAAATAAGTAAGCTACTGATCGATTTTCAATATTAGTATTCGAAAAAAAGAGATTATGACATTAGTTACGAAAAATATATTTTTTTACGACATATCCAAGATATCGATATATTTCTACGACATATCGCAAAATATCGATAGAACACTACGATATATTATATCGAACAAATATCGACATTTGTTTTTGTATGGACATCCCTAATCATATCCTACCCAACTCTCACACTTGTTATGAAACGTGTATCGCCACCGCCGCGGCCACAAAAAGCGTACCAGTTTCACGAAGAGTATCCTAAGCCCAAGGAGGCGGGGTCAGCAAACCAATGTACGCATCGAAAACGAACAACGCCATCTAGTGACGCGCTTCGCAAAACACAGACCACACTCCACATCTCCCCCTACACCACAGACGGCGCCACTGGTCGACATACCTTTCACCCTTTCATGTTTTATATTTTAAATTGACTGGAAATCAGAATTGCGTGGGAAATATATTTCCGGTTGAGTGCAAACCTTGTTTGCCGAAAATACGGCGTACAAATGCTAAAAATATTAATGTATATAATAATGTATAAGGAATACAATTAAGATGCTTTTACTTCAAATTAAATCTCTTTTTCTTTCTTATTTAAATTTTTTAACCTACGTGTATGAACTTCAAAAACTGTTCCTATCTATCTAATCCAACTATATAAATAAAAATGAGTCGTGGAAATGTATGTACGCGCATAACTTGAGAATGATTTAACCGATTTTCATGAATTTTTTTGTGTGCTTGAGTAGGTCTCTGGATGGAGATTAGATTTTAGGTTTGAACAATTGGAACCGGTAAGTGGCGCTGGGATCATCGGGTCCTAGTTTTTTTTTTCATAGGCAGGACAACCTCTGCCGGGACCTCTAGGTTTGAATTTGAAAGGGAGAGAGTAGACGGAGAGAAGAAGGGGAAAGAGAGAGAGGGGGAGGGGGGGAACGGAGGGAAGGACGGAGGATGGGTAGAGGGAGAGGGAGGGGGGGAACGGAGGGAAGGACGGAGGATGGGTAGAGGGAGAGGGAGGGGAGAGAGAAGATGGGTAGAGACAGAGAGATAGGGAGGGGAAACGGAGGGAAGGACAGAGGATGGGTAGAGGGAGAGAGGAAGGGGAGACAGAGGATGCGTAAAGGGAGAGGGAGGGGAGAATGAAGAGGGAGAGGACTAGGGGAATAAGAGAGGGAGGGAAAGGAAACGGAGGGAAGGAGAGGGGGGAGAGACAGAAGGGAGACGGAAGGAGGGAGAGAGGGGGGAGGGAGAGTGGGCGAAGGGAGGCGGGCTCACCCTGGTGGTGCTTCTGGCGCAGCTTGTTGAGCAGGTTGGTGGCGTCGAGGCCGGCGTTGTCGCACAGCTGCCGCGGCACGGCCTCGAGCGCGCGCGCCGCCGCCGCCAGCAGCAGCTGCTCCTTGCCCGCCACCGTCTTCGAGTGCTCGCGCAGGTGCCGCGACAGCTCCATGTCGATGGCGCCGCCGCCTGCGCACGCGCACGTGCACGCCACACTTTGTACACGGCCGACTCGATTTCAACTCAAGTAATAGCATCAATGACATGTTGTTTATGGCAACGTAGAACAAAACGCGTTTGCAGCGCCATCTATTCTTTTTTTTTATTGCAGGAGATCAGTAGACAGGCAGACGGCCCACTTGATGGAAAGCGGTTACCATCGCCTATGGACATTTGCAACACCAAAGGTGCTACTAATGCGCTGCTGCTCTCTTAAGGGAGACTGGAACCTTTTCAATAATGCCGGAACACAACTCAAGGTTGTTATGGCAGCATACTCTAGACCAGGGGTGGTAGCCATCCAGTCGGGCAAATGCCTTACCACCTGGCGATCTACCTACACTATCCAATGTAATTTGTCCTGAATAAAATGATTTTCTTACTTTCTGCCCTCCATACTTAAATAGTTGAAATATGTACTCATTTTGTTTCAGCACCCACCATCCGGACTACCCATTCCACGAGGAATATTAACAATGGCGGCATAACGTTCGAGAAGTTTCCATGCCCTCTAATAAAATTATTAATTGTTACATAACCTGTAAGATGTGTTAATAAATATTTTCGTAAATTAATGTAGACTTTAATTTCATTTATGTAATACTTGCAACAACTCGGAAGGGTTTATGGTAATAAAAGAACAGCAACTGGTCACAACACTTATAATCAGCGAACCTTACGGCTTACATACATGTCATCCACTTTTTTTTTTTTTTAAGGCGGGGGAAATGCTATTTACGCACAATACCGGGTCCTTTGCAAGGGATTAGACCATAGTTGATCGTGAGGGCTTTCCCCTTTGACAAGGGGCAATCCGAACACTAATCAAGCCAGCTTGTATGGAGACCCAGAGAAGTTGCACGGGCAACACCCACTACCTACTAAAACCACCCTCCTCCCATGTGCCCCGCGCTTTTTATGAAGGAAAGGCTGAGACTTAGAACGTAACGCCCAGTCCGGTCCAGCGCAAAAAGTGCCTGAATGTGCCCCGGGAACCAGAACACATCCACTTCGTCAGCGGGGCTGATGAGTCCTTTGCTCCCTTGATAGCTAAAGGCCCCCCGAAGCAGTATTGTTCAGGGTGGGAAGTCAACCGCCGGCGTCCGCGCAGAGTCGCATTAGTACGCGCAATAATACTCCTCTCCCTATCTCGTTCGGCGGCCTCTTTGAGAGACATTACCGTCTCAGAAAAAGTAACCGCAGCCCCCCAGGTATCGTTGCTATGCAGCATGGTATTCGCCAGACTGCAGAGCGAGTCGATCGCTCCTACTTGTTTTTTTTGGATTTTATGGCTTGGCAGCTAGGCCTTTAAGCCAGATCTTAGATTCAATGTAGTTTCTTCATTTTCATAAACCTATGTGTAGCACAGCTGAACTGTAGGTTATCAGCTGGTGCCATTCAACGGAGTTCTTGTGACAACTCGAAAGGCCACATTTGACTATACAGTTCACATTTCTGACAAAACACATAATTGCTGCTCAAAAACTGGCAATATCCTACAAATATTGTTCATTTTAAAGTAATTTTACACATTTTTAGAAAATAAAACTGCACAGCACAACATCTCGTTTCAGTTCCCGCCAAAAACTCCAACGACAGAATGCGTTGTATGAACGGCCCGCTCGGTGTTGCCTGTAAAATGAAATAAACTAAATACAAATAATAAATAATATATAATTTAAATATACGTATAAAATGTAAAAATATTTCTGTATTTACCTGTGGGTCTTTTTTAATAAATAATAGCCAATCGATCACCTAGAGGGAGTGCACGACCTTCAGATGCAGTTGCTTGCGACCACCGACCGTGCTATAGGTGCTCTGCATTCTTCTTTCAAAGCAATCAACGGCTAACTTTTCAAACCCTTAAAACCTTGTTTTAACATTCTCCTTTGCATTGGACGTTATATCCGTAACATTGGACGTTATATCCGTAACATTGGACGTTATATCCGTAACATTGGACGTTATATCCGTAACATTGGACGTTATATCCGTAACATTGGACGTAATATCCGTAATATTGGACGTTATATCCGTAACATTGGACGTTATATCCGTAACATTGGACGTTATATCCGTAACATTGGACGTAATATCCGTAATATTGGACGTTATATCCGTAACATTGGACGTTATATCCGTAACATTGGACGTTATATCCGTAACATTGGACGTTATATCCGTAACATTGGGACGTTATATGCGGAACATGGGACGTTATATCCGTGACATTGGACGTTATATCCGTGATATTGGACGTTATATCCGTAACATTCGACGTTATATCCGTAACATTCGACGTTATATCCGTAACATTGGACGTTATATCCGTAACATTGGACGTTATATCCGTAACATTCGACGTTATATCCGTAACATTGGACGTTATATCCGTAACATTCGACGTTATATCCGTAACATTCGACGTTATATCCGTAACATTGGACGTTATATCCGTAACAACTGTTATATGAAATTATGGTGAATTATACACAACTAACTACTCTATTTTATCCGTGCAGGAACGGAGAAAGAATACAATTTCCTGCGTTGGGGCGGCCTGTCGTAAGAGGCAACTAAACAACAGGTGGTAGGGCATTTGCCCGACTGGATGGCTACCACCCCTGGTCTAGAGCATATCGCCATAACAACCTTGAGTTGTGTTCCGGCATTAGTGACCAGGTTCCAGTCTCCCTTAAGAGAGCAGCAGCGCATTTGTAGCACCTTTGGTGTTGCAAATGTCCATAGGCGATGGTAACCGCTTTATATCCAGTGGGCCGTCTGCTTGTCTGCTTAACTCTTGCAATAAAAAAATAATCTATACAAAACAGACGCTAATCACAAAATAAATAAAAATATAACATTATTATTCAATTAAGGAAATGGCCGATCGTATCGTTTAGAAATAAATACATAACAAAATTAATTATTAACTTTAAGCGAAAACATGACAAGAACAACTATGCTACTAAATAATTGTAACACTTAATCAAAAGCTACAGGAGGCCTAATGCGGCTGCTTTTGCAGATTAGTATTAACAATATGCCAAGTATCATAATAAAGGGGAACTCATTGTCGTAGTCATTTAGTTGTATTTACGATTTATCCTTCATTGCCCAGATTCTATATAAGACATAAAAACGAATTTATTTAGAATTTAAGTAATATTATATGGAGATGTTAATAAATACATACACAAAATATAACTTCTTTATTCTTAAGAATACAATAAAGGCCCAAAGGCCTAGCTGCCAAGCTATAAACCTAAATAAATAAATGACATGAAATAGGCCATATTTTCTTAAGTTTTCGCGACTTGTTTACATAATCAAATTACGTTTTAACGGTTTTAAGCGCGGTATTTTATTTTATATAATTGATCGTGTACTAGCGGAGGGTGATGTCAAGAGCCTTAAGAACAGACGAGTGTGCATGACAAGAGTTATGAATGTCAAAGAAGCAAGTGAGGTGTGTAAGAATGGGCCTAAATGGCGCTCTGTTGTTCGTGCCTACCCCGCAAGGGAACTGGTGTGAAGTTATGTATGTATGTATTTTATTTGATTTAGGTTATTCCGACGTTTCGGCCACTTTTCTGTAGCCATGATCACAGAAGACAAAGATGTCAAGTGTCAACGAGTATTGTTAAAGTTTTATTTAGCCTACCGCCAACTTGTTCATTTTAATTTTGTTTATGGTTATTATTTACTCTATGGACACCTTTGTCTTCCGTGATCACGGCTACTGAAAAGTGGCTGAAACGTCGGAAAAAGCAAAATCAAATAAAATTACCGCGCTTAAACCCGTTAAAACGTAGTTTTATTATGAAATAGGTCAACCGCAGCTGTCATTTTAGTCCAGGTAATTATAAATCATAGTTTAATTCGAAAATAAAACTACAAATTAAAATATTTATTAGTAATTTATTAATATCATTATACTAAAATAACTTAGTACTAGCGTAAATAGGCTGAAGCGTTGCAAATGCAGAGCCGGTGATGATCGGTGATGAGATGAACTTCAAGTCTTCACCGAGACTGGTGACGAGCACGAAAATGCAATTACAACGTAATAAACATAAGATCATCTCATCACCTATTGGCAGATGACGAGTTTTCCGGTGATGACACGACACACAGACCAACGGTAAATTTAAATCATCGCCGGTGATGAAAAATTTTCATCACAATTCTATCGCTGGATGTCGAGTTCAGTGATGAGTGGGGTGGTGATGGGCCTACCCCATCCGGGGCCTGCCCATGCCCCTCCCACCAGCCGTCGGCATCTGATCCTGGCCCTTGACGTTCTTTATCGTCTCATCTATCGACAGGATCTGGAACAAAAAACACCCCCAGCTCCTGAGGATCTACCGGTAAATATACATAGACTACTTGCGCCCCGCGGTCTCGCCCGCGTGGTGATGGAAAGTCGTTACGTTGTGGATAATTCACACTATATCTTTACAAATTATAGCCTTTTTTTTATTGCTGGAGTTCAGCAGACAGGCAGACGGCCCACTTGATGGAAAACCGTTACCATCGCCTATGGACATTTGCAACACCAAAGTTGCTGCTGCTCTCGTGAGGGAGACTGGAACCTGGCCACTAATGCCGGAACACAACTCAAGGTTGTTATGGCGGCATGCTCTAGACCAGGGGTGGTAGCCATCCAGTCGGGCAAATGCCCTACAGGAAATTCTATTTCATCTCCGTTCCTGCACGGAGAACTCTCTAGTCATTTCAACGGCATTTTAATTCGTAACATTATTTTATTCTTAAT
The DNA here is from genome assembly GCA_019925095.2 of Dendrolimus kikuchii. NCBI lineage: Eukaryota > Metazoa > Arthropoda > Insecta > Lepidoptera > Lasiocampidae > Dendrolimus > Dendrolimus kikuchii. Next base: position 402,119 of record CM034415.1, on the reverse strand, counting down.
AGTCTTTAGTATCTTAAGGGACGTTTTAAATTCCTTCGACTATCCACTGCCATGATAATTCTTTCACGGTGCAGGCTGGCCAACTTCGGAATACGCTGCCTCTTACTGTCAGAGAGGCCAAATGTTTACCAACATTTAGAAAATTGCTCAGAAAACACAATTTGTCCACAAGTAGCCATGTCTGATTAACACAATATAATCATGCTAATACTTCTTTATATATATATATCTAATATATAAAATTCTCGTGTCACAGTTTTCGTTGCCATACTCCTCCGAAACGGCTTGACCGATTTTGATGAAATTTTTTGTGCTTATCCGGTATCTATGAGAATCGGCCAACATCTATTTTTCATCCCCCTAAATGTTAGGGGTAGTCCACCCCTAAATTTTTATTTTTATTTTTTGGACAAAATTTTTAATTTCTATTTTTTTATGATACAACATACAAAAATACATACAACCCTAAATTTGCACCCCTCTACAATCAACCCCTATTTTTCATTTCTTAATTATAAACTTTAATTTATTGGCAAGATTTTTAATCTTATTTTGTCATGACTTAGAATTTTAAAAAAATATATTACTCTTTTAGATTCACAATTAGAACCGGTAGGTGGCGCTGAGATCGGGTTCTGGAATTCTCCTAATCACCTGGAGCGATTTTAGTGATTTTGTTTTTGTGTGTTTGAGTGGGTACCCGGATGGTTTAGATTCGCAATTAGAACCGGTAGGTGGCTCTCGGATCGGGTTCTAGAATTTAATTTTTTAAAGGCAGGACAACGTCTGCCGGGGCCACTAGTATATATATATAATTCTTCTGTACGTGCGTTGACAGTGAACTCCTCCTAAACGGCTGGACCGATTTGAATGAATTTTGTTTGTGTCTGTTCAAGTGGATTCGAGGATGGTTTAGATTCACAATTGGACACGGTAGGTGGCGCTGCAATCGGGTTCCGAGTTTTATTTCTTCAGGGCAGAACAACGTCTGCCGGGACAGCTAGTATTGTATATATATACAACTATGTATATATGTATGTATTTGTATACTGATTTCATAAATTAGTTTCGAGTATTTATGTATCTCTTGCTTATTTTTCAGATCAGCTACCAAACTCCTTTAATTCAGGTTGCCTGGAAGAGATCATTTTGAGCGATAAGGCCGCCTATTCTATTGCCTAGAAAATATTGTAGTTATGGTCTGTTTTTGTAATTGTATATTTTGATGTGCAATCAAGTGCTCTCCATCTCCCCCCTCCTCCTCTCTCCCTCTCCCTAACTCTCCCTCCCTCTCTATCGCTCCCCCCTCTCTCTCTCTCTCCCCCTCTCCCCCCTCTCTCTCTATATATCTCTCTCCCCCCCATCTCTCTCTCCCCCCGCCTCCCCCCCCCCTTTCTCTCTCTCTCCCAGTCGGTGTACCTGCGCGACCGCCTCGCACGCGGCGGTGATGGCGTTGGTCTTGACGACGGCCGGCTCCCACACGCACGACGCGAAGTTGTCGGCGATGTCCTCCTTCTGGATGTCCACGCCGTACCACACGCCGCCTGCACGACAGCTACATTTGTACTGACACGGCTCAACATTTCAATTTGTACTAGTTCAAAAATTTTGTCCCGCTTCTACTCACGCGTCAAATATAAGAGGAAGGACGGAACGAGGACAACAGTACAATAACATGACATGTGCGCTTCTGCTAGTAAAACGAGGTGACCGAGGCCGAGCGCATCCGATTCCTCACGAACATTTCCGAACTAGAAGTCTTGTACGGAACAAATGAGGGAATGACGCTCATCGCTTCAAATGTACTGCCGCGGTACTAACCGTCGTAACCGTACAAATGTCCTCGCCTCACTTGAACCGGTACACTACGATATAAATCGATATTACATAAAATATCGATATATCGCTTCCGCCCGATATTATCGAATAAACTAGTATCGATATGTAAAATCGATATATTTCATCCGATACACCAAATATCGTTAGAAATTAAAGAACATACTTGTCAGCGACGCATTATAACATTTGTATAATATTTAATTTTTATGGCAAATAAATGGCGAAGACGGGCGGCAGAGGGCGTGCGTAGGACACTAGAGGGGGTTGGGCAGGATGCGGGGGTGAGTGGCGTCGATTGTCGCCCGCGCATCTCATAGTAGTCTGCGTTCCGCGTGGCGCTGTGATATATGTGTTTTTTAATTGCCTACGTACGTCTACGTGCCGCTTTTTTCGGTTAAAATATTCTCCTTTTTTATTTGTTCGAGCTACAATACTTTTACTTTTTTATACTGATTTATAGTTGGCAACTTGAGTAAAAATAAAATATAAAACCAAGAATTATTTAATAACTAACTTTCGCAGCAACGAAAGTTTCGTTGTTAACAAAATACTCTAAACTACTTCAGTCTGAATCGACCCGTCGTAAAGACATTCACGCATCGCGCGCGCATTTGAGATATCCACCCAATTGCAATACTAATCGGGTTCCAAGAGCTTGGTGATAAGTGGCAAGTGAATCTAGTTGTGAAGCGGGAGATATATAACAAGAGAACACGCACTGCTGCTCCTGTATCGCAGACGCTCCGGTTACTCAGCTCATATTATTACGGGTGAGTCCATTTATCTCCATTCCCTCTTACCCTTGCACCCTTGAAATCTGGCAATCGGCCAGATCATATGGTCTTTCGAACCGAATATTCCAACTGGCGACCTATTTATACAGTCTGCAACAACCGTATTTTGCCATTTTATGGTTAATTCAAACCAAATTGTAAATTTTCACATACCTAAAGCGCACACGACAGTTTGATATATATTTTTTTTCCTAATCATTTTTATTTATTTCGTATTTCTTACGTTTCTCTGGCTGCTTTCTTGCGTGTTCTTTATTAGCATTAGTAAAAAAAAAAAAAAAAAGAAAAAAAAAAAAAATTTTTTTTTTTTTTTTCGTTTGCTTTTCCTTTTCTTATTGTGCACTTCTCATCGTCATGCCTACCAAATCGCAATCTGCCATCTTTATGCAAACCCATAAGTACATAACTTTCCTATTAGAGATAGCTAACCTTATATTAAAAGGAGACAAAAAGTATAGTGTAAACGATTTCATAGGGCGCTTTACAAAATTGGACGATATAAAGGGCAAGTTGGATACAGTATATTATGAGATCTTGGACTCTAAAGACCTTGACGACAAAGTGGAAAAATGGTACTTTGACTACTACACCTCGGCTATAGAAGCATATGAAAAAATTTTGGTGGCAAACATCACCATCAGCTCAAGCATCAAACCAAGCTCGCCCACATTCTCCACGTCTACTGTTCTGCCCAAAATAGATCTACCCAAATTTTCTTCCAAGCTTGAGGATTGGCCATCTTTCATAACTATTTTCAAAAGCCTTACGGACACTGCCGGTAATTTGTCAGGTGCAGTTAAATTACACTATTTATTTTCTTGCCTCTCCGGAGAAGCTCTCAGTATGGTATCACACCTCAAGGTTACCGATGAGAACTACGATGTAGCGATGACAACACTTGCCAATCGCTACGAAAATCGCCGAGTTCTCATTGATAGGTTTATAGATATGATACTAGAGTTACCCCACATCACCACCCGCTCACAAATCAGACAGTTATTTTTAGCCCCTCTTATTTCAACCCAATCGGCGCTTAAAAACCTAAACTTACCACTACATGACTCAGACTACGTCCTAGTGTCAATAGTAGTGCGGAAGTTAAAGGGCGAGCTTCGCACATTATTTGAACGAACGCATGGGTCTTCAGACACTCTGCCCACCTTAAAGGATGTAATCACATTCTTAGAAGACCATGCACGTTGCACAGAAACTGAGACATATAACCCACCCCCCCCTCCCCTCAGCCCGACATACAGACAAACTGAACGTGCTTCTCCCTCAGCACGGTACCAACCACGCGCTTCTGCACCCAGACCAGAAATTCGGCACGTTCGTTTTCAGCCCACTACTTCCGTCCGCCCACCTTTAACGCGCCCTGCATATCCTCTACAAAGTCAAGCGTACCCTGTACAGTACGCTCAAGGATACCCACAGTCTACACAATATTTCGAGCCCATAGCACAAGATTCCGCCCACCCACCAGCACCGACCAATAATTATTACTGCCCTTGGTGTCACGTTAGAGGACACAGGTTGCTGAACTGCGGTGAATACCTAAGACAGCCTACGCAAGGGCGCTGGGATTTTATCCAAGCTCATGAACGGTGCCGTAAGTGTCTAGGACCCCATTACTCTGACGAGTGCAGATCCACAGGACGGTGTAGAGAATGTGATAGCGAGAAACACCATACCACCTTACATCGCAGTGGCTTTGAATCACCCACATATGACAATTCTCACCTCTTGCCCCCACAACTAAGAGGACAAGAACACACCCGCCCAACCACGGAATCAAGAAACTCTTCTCGTCGTAATTCACCTATTAATTCACAACAATGACTACCTGCTACTCACTTACACAATACTACACTACACCCACCCATACCATCGCTACAATATACACCATCCACTACATCACGTAAACAAAATAAATCCCAGTTTCATACTCAGCACTATGATAATAAAGTTTATCATAATAATCACTTGCCCGGCAGCCCTGTTACTTCCTCTGATAAAGCTAACCAAAATGACAGTCATATTTCAGCACATACTCAGCACATTACAGTACACGATCCACCAGTTTTATTACCCACTGTGTCCCTAGAACTAGCAGACAACGCTGGAGAATTTCATAAGGCAAGAGCATTATTAGACAGCGGTTCCATGCTAACCTTGTTAACTAAAACTATGACACAAAAATTACGTTTGCCTGTCGAGCACACAGAACTAAAAATTACAGGAGTCGGTAATCAGCAGACTCAAAACTCTAGTTCTTCAACTACCATCACATTCCGCCCTATTCACACCGAAGTCCCAGTAATTAGCGCAAAGGCATACATTCTACCAGATTTGACAGGTCTTTTACCATTAACAATGTTACCTGACGTTGTTCCACTCCTCGACTCGACACAGCTTCCCCTAGCAGACTCGTCTTATCGTTTTCCAGCCGCTATTGACTTGATTATGGGTTCTGATGTCTTGGGCCAAATTTTGGATGGTAACAAAATTTTTTTGGGCCCCGGCAGGCCAATAGCCTTCGGCACGATCTTCAATTTCGCTCTTTTAGGTCCTATCAATCCAAACTACACAAAGCCTGAGCCTCAAGTTAATTCAGCACTAGTAAATATTGACTGTTTACAACCCCAACACTCAAATAAAGAAATACACTCCGCTCTGGAGAGATTCTGGGAAGTCGAAGAAGTGCAATCAAAGGACAACTCAACCTCTGACGAGTGTGAGGAGAACTTTCGTTCTACCACCACACGTGATCCCACAGGGCGATACATAGTATCCCTTCCCTTTCTTACAAAGGCACCTAAGCTCGGTGCAACCCACGCTATTGCACTACGACGATTCCTTAATTTGGAGCGCAAACTCCAAAGAGATCCTACCCTCCGCTCAAAATATATCGACTTCATGAAGGAATACATTGACATGGGCCACATGGCTCTTTGTCACCCCAGCACATTTAAAGGAAAAGACCATTTTTACGTCCCGCATCATGGCATCTTCAAAGCCAACTCTGAAAAACTTCGCACGGTTTTTGATGGCAGCTGTAAGAGCTCTAATGGTGTCAGTCTTAATGACTGTCTGCACACTGGCCCACCGCTCCAACGTGATATTACTGACATCATTCTAAATTTTCGTACTCACAAAGTGGTCTTTAGTACAGACATCCAGATGATGTTTAGAAATATACTAGTTCACCCAGACCACAGACGGTTCCAACTCATTCTATGGCGCTCTTCTCCAGATCAACCTCTGCTCACTTACGCCCTGTCCACTGTCACGTATGGCCTACGACCCAGCCCCTTCCTCGCCAATCGATCTATTATACAGCTGGTCACTGATGAAGGTCACCGTTTTCCCCAGGCTGCACAGGTTCTTACGCACTCCATATTCGTGGATGACATTCTGACTGGGCATGATTCAGTTGACAAGGCAATAGCTCTGCAGACTGAACTCATTGAGTTACTAGCCCTAGGGGGATTTCATTTGCGAAAGTGGACCTCAAACTCTCGTCAGCTTTTAGAACGCTTCCCGGATGATCAATGTGACATACCCAAGGATTTTGATGTTGTACCCGACTCCAATGCAATCAAGGTACTTGGTATGCAATGGATACCCCAAACGGACGAATTTACATATCACATTTCGGTACCTACACTGGAAAAATTTACCAAAAGGTCAATACTCAGTACCATCGCTCGTTTATACGATCCTAGTGGATGGATCAGCCCAGTTATTTTCCGCGCAAAACTGCTCATTCAGCACCTATGGACTCTAAAGTTAGACTGGGATGAATCGGCTCCCAATGATGTCACATTTCAATTTCAGCACATTTTTGAAGACTTACCTCTACTCTCTGCTCTTCGACTCCCCAGAACAATTTGCACCAGCAAAGATTCCACCTACACCCTACACGGTTTTGCCGATGCATCCGAATCCGGATATGCAGCCGCAGTCTATCTTCATGAAACGAATATCACGGGTCAGGTACACGTCAGACTACTTGTTTCTAAATCCAAGGTAGCCCCCATTAAAACCCGACAGACTATACCAAAGCTGGAACTTTCAGCTGCACACCTCACTTCGCTGCTCATTTCTCGCGTCTCTGTTCAACTTTCTGCTCACATTACCATTCAGCAACACTTTTGTTGGTCAGACAGTACTATCGTACTCGCCTGGCTTAAAACTCCTTCTCAATCCCTACAGGTCTTTGAGGCCAATCGAGTCTCTGCCATTGCAGCCAATCCATGTAACCCTACTTGGAGACATGTACCCTCAGCTCTTAACCCTGCCGACTGTGCTAGCAGGGGAATATCAGCACAGGAACTCTTAGCCTATGACCTATGGTGGTCGCCTACTTGGCTCAAGGCCCCACCTGATACCTGGCCCACGATGCCCCCTGCTTTGGGTCATCACGTACTGCCTGGTCTAAAACCCAGAAAAATGGTAGCTCACATCGCGGTTCCTGATCTAGACACGGATTTACTCACGAGATTCAGCTCCTTAGACACACTTGTAGGCGTAACCGCATGTATTAAACGTTTTGCACACAATTGCTTGGTATCTTCTCACTCTCGCATCGTTGGTCCCATTACCGTAGACGAACGTAAGAAAGCGCTCTTACACTGGGTACGCTCAGTCCAACAAAATATGTTCGCTGAAGACATCCACCGACTGCAAACTAACAAATTATGTACAGTGCGAATACAACGCCTCTCGCCCTTTCTCAAGGATGGTCTTCTTAGAGTAGGAGGGCGCTTGTCCAACTCAGCCCTTAGATATGACACACAACATCCCCTCATCTTACCCAGTTCAAGCCCCCTTGTGGACCTAATTATAGATCATTTCCACACTATACACTGCCACCCGGGCGCAGATACACTACACGCACTACTCCGTCAACAATACTGGATTTTATCTGGAAGGCGAGTCATTCGTCACCGTGTCTTTAAATGTGTACGCTGTTTTAGGCATCGAGCTCAGCCGAATCCCCCTTTTATGGCCGACCTACCGGCTGATCGAGTCAGCCCACAACCGGTGTTTAGTCAAGTGTCCACGGATTTTGCCGGACCATTCCTAATTAAATCAAGTACTCTACGCAATGCCAAACTTCTCAAAGGCTACTTTTGTGTTTTCGTTTGTCTCGCCACCAAGGCAGTGCACTTAGAGGCTGTCTCGGAACTTTCTACGGACGCCTTTTTTGCGGCACTGCAAAGGTTCGTTAGTCGGCGCGGAATCCCTACCCTAATTCGCTCTGATTGCGGTACAAACTATGTCGGCGCAAGAAATCAGCTCATAGAAGTACAAAACTTCTTAAAGGCCAATGATGATAGAATTACGCACAAGCTAGCCACACAGCAGATCACATGGTTGCTCAATCCGCCCTCAGCTCCTTCTTTTGGCGGTCTGCACGAGGCAGCCGTGAAATCTACTAAGCAATTACTCTATCGCGTATTAGGTGAGCAGCATCTGACCTTTGAAGAATTTTCTACACTCTTAGCCCGTATTGAGGCCGTTCTCAACTCTCGACCACTCTGCCCTCTGTCTTCAGACCCTACAGACTTCGAAGTCCTAACCGCTAGAAGATTCTGCCCGGAAGGGATGACGTCGTCCGAGTCGTAGAACTCAGCACCAAGGATGGCAGCTTAACGAGACCAGTCACAAAGATTGCTCGTCTTCCCCTCGACGACAACATCGGCCAGATCAGATTATGACATTAGTTACGAAAAATATATTTTTTTACGACATATCCAAGATATCGATATATTTCTACGACATATCGCAAAATATCGATAGAACACTACGATATATTATATCGAACAAATATCGACATTTGTTTTTGTATGGACATCCCTAATCATATCCTACCCAACTCTCACACTTGTTATGAAACGTGTATCGCCACCGCCGCGGCCACAAAAAGCGTACCAGTTTCACGAAGAGTATCCTAAGCCCAAGGAGGCGGGGTCAGCAAACCAATGTACGCATCGAAAACGAACAACGCCATCTAGTGACGCGCTTCGCAAAACACAGACCACACTCCACATCTCCCCCTACACCACAGACGGCGCCACTGGTCGACATACCTTTCACCCTTTCATGTTTTATATTTTAAATTGACTGGAAATCAGAATTGCGTGGGAAATATATTTCCGGTTGAGTGCAAACCTTGTTTGCCGAAAATACGGCGTACAAATGCTAAAAATATTAATGTATATAATAATGTATAAGGAATACAATTAAGATGCTTTTACTTCAAATTAAATCTCTTTTTCTTTCTTATTTAAATTTTTTAACCTACGTGTATGAACTTCAAAAACTGTTCCTATCTATCTAATCCAACTATATAAATAAAAATGAGTCGTGGAAATGTATGTACGCGCATAACTTGAGAATGATTTAACCGATTTTCATGAATTTTTTTGTGTGCTTGAGTAGGTCTCTGGATGGAGATTAGATTTTAGGTTTGAACAATTGGAACCGGTAAGTGGCGCTGGGATCATCGGGTCCTAGTTTTTTTTTTCATAGGCAGGACAACCTCTGCCGGGACCTCTAGGTTTGAATTTGAAAGGGAGAGAGTAGACGGAGAGAAGAAGGGGAAAGAGAGAGAGGGGGAGGGGGGGAACGGAGGGAAGGAGGGAGGATGGGTAGAGGGAGAGGGAGGGGGGGAACGGAGGGAAGGACGGAGGATGGGTAGAGGGAGAGGGAGGGGAGAGAGAAGATGGGTAGAGACAGAGAGATAGGGAGGGGAAACGGAGGGAAGGACAGAGGATGGGTAGAGGGAGAGAGGAAGGGGAGACAGAGGATGCGTAAAGGGAGAGGGAGGGGAGAATGAAGAGGGAGAGGACTAGGGGAATAAGAGAGGGAGGGAAAGGAAACGGAGGGAAGGAGAGGGGGGAGAGACAGAAGGGAGACGGAAGGAGGGAGAGAGGGGGGAGGGAGAGTGGGCGAAGGGAGGCGGGCTCACCCTGGTGGTGCTTCTGGCGCAGCTTGTTGAGCAGGTTGGTGGCGTCGAGGCCGGCGTTGTCGCACAGCTGCCGCGGCACGGCCTCGAGCGCGCGCGCCGCCGCCGCCAGCAGCAGCTGCTCCTTGCCCGCCACCGTCTTCGAGTGCTCGCGCAGGTGCCGCGACAGCTCCATGTCGATGGCGCCGCCGCCTGCGCACGCGCACGTGCACGCCACACTTTGTACACGGCCGACTCGATTTCAACTCAAGTAATAGCATCAATGACATGTTGTTTATGGCAACGTAGAACAAAACGCGTTTGCAGCGCCATCTATTCTTTTTTTTTATTGCAGGAGATCAGTAGACAGGCAGACGGCCCACTTGATGGAAAGCGGTTACCATCGCCTATGGACATTTGCAACACCAAAGGTGCTACTAATGCGCTGCTGCTCTCTTAAGGGAGACTGGAACCTTTTCAATAATGCCGGAACACAACTCAAGGTTGTTATGGCAGCATACTCTAGACCAGGGGTGGTAGCCATCCAGTCGGGCAAATGCCTTACCACCTGGCGATCTACCTACACTATCCAATGTAATTTGTCCTGAATAAAATGATTTTCTTACTTTCTGCCCTCCATACTTAAATAGTTGAAATATGTACTCATTTTGTTTCAGCACCCACCATCCGGACTACCCATTCCACGAGGAATATTAACAATGGCGGCATAACGTTCGAGAAGTTTCCATGCCCTCTAATAAAATTATTAATTGTTACATAACCTGTAAGATGTGTTAATAAATATTTTCGTAAATTAATGTAGACTTTAATTTCATTTATGTAATACTTGCAACAACTCGGAAGGGTTTATGGTAATAAAAGAACAGCAACTGGTCACAACACTTATAATCAGCGAACCTTACGGCTTACATACATGTCATCCACTTTTTTTTTTTTTTAAGGCGGGGGAAATGCTATTTACGCACAATACCGGGTCCTTTGCAAGGGATTAGACCATAGTTGATCGTGAGGGCTTTCCCCTTTGAGAAGGGGCAATCCGAACATTAATCAAGCCAGCTTGTGTGGAGACTCAAAGAAGTTGCACGGGCAACAACCACTACCCACTAAAATCACCCTCCTCCCATGTGCCACGCGCTTTTTATGTAGGAAAGGCTGAGACTTAGAACGTAGTTACGCCCAGTCCGATCCAGGGCAAAAAGTGCCTGAATGTGCCCCGGGAACCAGAACACATCCACTTCGTCAGCGGGGCTGATGAGTCCTTTGCTCCCTTGATAGCTAAAGGCCCCCCGAAGCAGTATTGTTCAGGGTGGGAAGTCAACCGCCGGCGTCCGCGCAGAGTCGCATTAGTACGCGCAATAATACTCCTCTCCCTATCTCGTTCGGCGGCCTCTTTGAGAGACATTACCGTCTCAGAAAAAGTAACCGCAGCCCCCCAGGTATCGTTGCTATGCAGCATGGTATTCGCCAGACTGCAGAGCGAGTCGATCGCTCCTACTTGTTTTTTTTGGATTTTATGGCTTGGCAGCTAGGCCTTTAAGCCAGATCTTAGATTCAATGTAGTTTCTTCATTTTCATAAACCTATGTGTAGCACAGCTGAACTGTAGGTTATCAGCTGGTGCCATTCAACGGAGTTCTTGTGACAACTCGAAAGGCCACATTTGACTATACAGTTCACATTTCTGACAAAACACATAATTGCTGCTCAAAAACTGGCAATATCCTACAAATATTGTTCATTTTAAAGTAATTTTACACATTTTTAGAAAATAAAACTGCACAGCACAACATCTCGTTTCAGTTCCCGCCAAAAACTCCAACGACAGAATGCGTTGTATGAACGGCCCGCTCGGTGTTGCCTGTAAAATGAAATAAACTAAATACAAATAATAAATAATATATAATTTAAATATACGTATAAAATGTAAAAATATTTCTGTATTTACCTGTGGGTCTTTTTTAATAAATAATAGCCAATCGATCACCTAGAGGGAGTGCACGACCTTCAGATGCAGTTGCTTGCGACCACCGACCGTGCTATAGGTGCTCTGCATTCTTCTTTCAAAGCAATCAACGGCTAACTTTTCAAACCCTTAAAACCTTGTTTTAACATTCTCCTTTGCATTGGACGTTATATCCGTAACATTGGACGTTATATCCGTAACATTGGACGTTATATCCGTAACATTGGACGTTATATCCGTAACATTGGACGTTATATCCGTAACATTGGACGTAATATCCGTAATATTGGACGTTATATCCGTAACATTGGACGTTATATCCGTAACATTGGACGTTATATCCGTAACATTGGACGTAATATCCGTAATATTGGACGTTATATCCGTAACATTGGACGTTATATCCGTAACATTGGACGTTATATCCGTAACATTGGACGTTATATCCGTAACATTGGGACGTTATATGCGGAACATGGGACGTTATATCCGTGACATTGGACGTTATATCCGTGATATTGGACGTTATATCCGTAACATTCGACGTTATATCCGTAACATTCGACGTTATATCCGTAACATTGGACGTTATATCCGTAACATTGGACGTTATATCCGTAACATTCGACGTTATATCCGTAACATTGGACGTTATATCCGTAACATTCGACGTTATATCCGTAACATTCGACGTTATATCCGTAACATTGGACGTTATATCCGTAACAACTGTTATATGAAATTATGGTGAATTATACACAACTAACTACTCTATTTTATCCGTGCAGGAACGGAGAAAGAATACAATTTCCTGCGTTGGGGCGGCCTGTCGTAAGAGGCAACTAAACAACAGGTGGTAGGGCATTTGCCCGACTGGATGGCTACCACCCCTGGTCTAGAGCATATCGCCATAACAACCTTGAGTTGTGTTCCGGCATTAGTGACCAGGTTCCAGTCTCCCTTAAGAGAGCAGCAGCGCATTTGTAGCACCTTTGGTGTTGCAAATGTCCATAGGCGATGGTAACCGCTTTATATCCAGTGGGCCGTCTGCTTGTCTGCTTAACTCTTGCAATAAAAAAATAATCTATACAAAACAGACGCTAATCACAAAATAAATAAAAATATAACATTATTATTCAATTAAGGAAATGGCCGATCGTATCGTTTAGAAATAAATACATAACAAAATTAATTATTAACTTTAAGCGAAAACATGACAAGAACAACTATGCTACTAAATAATTGTAACACTTAATCAAAAGCTACAGGAGGCCTAATGCGGCTGCTTTTGCAGATTAGTATTAACAATATGCCAAGTATCATAATAAAGGGGAACTCATTGTCGTAGTCATTTAGTTGTATTTACGATTTATCCTTCATTGCCCAGATTCTATATAAGACATAAAAACGAATTTATTTAGAATTTAAGTAATATTATATGGAGATGTTAATAAATACATACACAAAATATAACTTCTTTATTCTTAAGAATACAATAAAGGCCCAAAGGCCTAGCTGCCAAGCTATAAACCTAAATAAATAAATGACATGAAATAGGCCATATTTTCTTAAGTTTTCGCGACTTGTTTACATAATCAAATTACGTTTTAACGGTTTTAAGCGCGGTATTTTATTTTATATAATTGATCGTGTACTAGCGGAGGGTGATGTCAAGAGCCTTAAGAACAGACGAGTGTGCATGACAAGAGTTATGAATGTCAAAGAAGCAAGTGAGGTGTGTAAGAATGGGCCTAAATGGCGCTCTGTTGTTCGTGCCTACCCCGCAAGGGAACTGGCGTGAAGTTATGTATGTATGTATTTTATTTGATTTAGGTTATTCCGACGTTTCGGCCACTTTTCTGTAGCCATGATCACAGAAGACAAAGATGTCAAGTGTCAACGAGTATTGTTAAAGTTTTATTTAGCCTACCGCCAACTTGTTCATTTTAATTTTGTTTATGGTTATTATTTACTCTATGGACACCTTTGTCTTCCGTGATCACGGCTACTGAAAAGTGGCTGAAACGTCGGAAAAAGCAAAATCAAATAAAATTACCGCGCTTAAACCCGTTAAAACGTAGTTTTATTATGAAATAGGTCAACCGCAGCTGTCATTTTAGTCCAGGTAATTATAAATCATAGTTTAATTCGAAAATAAAACTACAAATTAAAATATTTATTAGTAATTTATTAATATCATTATACTAAAATAACTTAGTACTAGCGTAAATAGGCTGAAGCGTTGCAAATGCAGAGCCGGTGATGATCGGTGATGAGATGAACTTCAAGTCTTCACCGAGACTGGTGACGAGCACGAAAATGCAATTACAACGTAATAAACATAAGATCATCTCATCACCTATTGGCAGATGACGAGTTTTCCGGTGATGACACGACACACAGACCAACGGTAAATTTAAATCATCGCCGGTGATGAAAAATTTTCATCACAATTCTATCGCTGGATGTCGAGTTCAGTGATGAGTGGGGTGGTGATGGGCCTACCCCATCCGGGGCCTGCCCATGCCCCTCCCACCAGCCGTCGGCATCTGATCCTGGCCCTTGACGTTCTTTATCGTCTCATCTATCGACAGGATCTGGAACAAAAAACACCCCCAGCTCCTGAGGATCTACCGGTAAATATACATAGACTACTTGCGCCCCGCGGTCTCGCCCGCGTGGTGATGGAAAGTCGTTACGTTGTGGATAATTCACACTATATCTTTACAAATTATAGCCTTTTTTTTATTGCTGGAGTTCAGCAGACAGGCAGACGGCCCACTTGATGGAAAACCGTTACCATCGCCTATGGACATTTGCAACACCAAAGTTGCTGCTGCTCTCGTGAGGGAGACTGGAACCTGGCCACTAATGCCGGAACACAACTCAAGGTTGTTATGGCGGCATGCTCTAGACCAGGGGTGGTAGCCATCCAGTCGGGCAAATGCCCTACAGGAAATTCTATTTCATCTCCGTTCCTGCACGGAGAACTCTCTAGTAATTGCAACGGCATTTGAATTCGTAACATTATTTTATTCTTAATACTCTTTAGTATCTTAAGGGACGTTTTAAATGCCTTCGACTATCCACTGCCATGATAATTCTTTCACGGTGCAGGCTGGCCAACTTCGGAATACGCTGCCTCTTACTGTCAGAGAGGCCAAATGTTTACCAACATTTAGAAAATTGCTCAGAAAACACTATTTGTCCACAAACAGCTATGTCTGATTAACACAATATAATCATGCTAATACTTCTTTATATATATATCTAATTAATATATATATATATCGTATCATAGTATACGTAGCCATACTCCGGCGAGACGGCTTGTCCTGCCTTTAATGAAATTTTTTGTGCTAGTACCGGTATCCCAGAGCCACCTACCAACATCTAATTGCGAATCCCCTAAAAGTTAGGGGTAATCCACCCCTATTTTTTTAATTTTAAGTCATGGACAAAATTTTTAAGATCTAAAAATCTATGATACAACATACAAAAATACATACAGTTGTTAATTTGTAATTAACTACAATAAACCCCTAGGGGTTGATTTCGTAGAGGGGTGAAAATTTAATTTATTGGCATGTATTTTTAATCTTACTTTAAAAAAACTTAGAAATTAAAAAAATATATTACTCTAAAAAATTCACAATAAAAACCGGTAGGTGGCGCTGAGATCGGGTACTGGAATTCTCCTAATCATTTAGGGGGATGAAAGTGATTTTGATGTTGGCCGATTCTCAGTAGATACCCGGATGGTTTAGATTCACAATTAGAACCGGTAGGTGGCTCTCGGATCGGGTTCTAGCCGTTTCGGAGGAGTATGGCAACGAAAACTGTGACACGAGAATTTTATATATTAGATATATAATTCTTCTGTAGGTGCGTTGACAGTGAACTCCTCCTAAACGGCTGGACCGATTTGAATGAATTTTGTTTGTGTCTGTTCAAGTGGATTCGAGGATGGTTTAGATTCACAATTGGACACGGTAGGTGGCGCTGCAATCGGGTTCTGAGTTTTATTTCTTCAGGGCAGAACAACGTCTGCCGGGACAGCTAGTATTGTATATATATACAACTATGTATATATGTATGTATTTGTATACTGATTTCATAAATTAGTTTCGAGTATTTATGTATCTCTTGCTTATGTTTCAGATCAGCTACCAAACTCCTTTAATTCAGGTTGCCTGGAAGAGATCATTTTGAGCGATAAGGCCGCCTATTCTATTGCCTAGAAAATATTGTAGTTATGGTCTGTTTTTGTAATTGTATATTTTGTTGTGCAATAAAGTGCTATTTCTCTCCTCTCTCCCCCCCCTCACTCTCCCTCCCCCTCTCTCCCCCCCTCACTCTCTCTCTCCCCCTCTCCCCTCTCTCTCTCTATATATCTCTCTCCCCCCCATCTCTCTCTCCCTCCCTCTCTCCCCCTCCGCCCCTCTCCCCCAGTCGGTGTACCTGCGCGACCGCCTCGCACGCGGCGGTGATGGCGTTGGTCTTGACGACGGCCGGCTCCCACACGCACGACGCGAAGTTGTCGGCGATGTCCTCCTTCTGGATGTCCACGCCGTACCACACGCCGCCTGCACCACAAGTACATTTGTACTGACACGGCTCAACGTTTCAATTTGTGCTAGTTCAAAAATTTTGTCCCGCTCCTACTCACGCGTCAAATGTAAGAGGAAGAACGGCGTGAGGACAACAGTACAATAACATGACATGTGCTCTTCTGCTAGTAAAACGAGGTGACCGAGGCCGAGCGCATCCGATTCCTCACGAACATTTCCGAACTAGAAGTCTTGTACGGAACAAATGAGGGAATGACGTTCATCGCTTCAAATGTACTGCCGCGGTACTAACCGTCGTAACCGTACAAATGTCCTCGCCTCATTTGAACCGGTACACTACACAAAACGTCACGTTATTCTTACAAACTAATACAAACTCATTTTAAAATCATATCTAGGAGTGTACGATATAAATCGATATTACATAACATATCGATATATCGCTTCCGCCCGATATTATCGAATAAACTAGTATCGATATGTACAATCGATATATTTCATCCGATACACCGAATATCGTTAGAAATTAAAGAACATACTTGTTAACGACGCATTATAACATTTATATAATATTTAATTTTTATGGCAAATAAATGGCGAAGACGGGCGGCAGAGGGCGTGCGTAGGACACTAGAGGGGGTTGGGCAGGATGCGGGGGTGAGTGGCGTCGATTGTCGCCCGCGCATCTCATAGTAGTCTGCGTTCCGCGTGGCGCTGTGATATATGTGTTTTTTAATTGCCTACGTACGTCTACGTGCCGCTTTTTTCGGTTAAAATATTCTCCTTTTTTATTTGTTCGAGCTACAATACTTTTACTTTTTTATACCGATTTATAGTTGGCAACTTGAGTAAAAATAAAACATAAAACCATGAATTATTTAATAACTAACTTTCGCAGCAACGAAAGTTTCGTTGTTAACAAAATACTCTAAACTACTTCAAATCAAATTCCACTATACACCTAACCTACAACGTATAGTCGTCTCAACATCTAAAGAGCGACTCCCAAGTCTGTCAAATAAGCTCTCGATTTTGATGATGAAATCATTTGATTATGAAAATAAGTAAGCTACTGATCGATTTTCAATATTAGTATTCGAAAAAAAAAAACGATTATGACATTAGTTACGAAAAATATATTTTTTTACGATATATCGAAGATATCGATATATTTCTACGATATATCGCAAAATATCGATAGAACACTACGATATATTATGTCGAAAAAATATCGACATTTGTTTTTATATGGACATCCCTAATCATATCCTACCCAACTCTCACACTTGTTATGAAACGTGCATCGCCACCGCCGCGGCCACAAAAAGCGTACCAGTTTCACGAAGAGTATCCTAAGCCCAAAGAGGCGGGGTCAGCAAACCAATGTACGCATCGAAAACGAACAACGCCATCTAGTGACGCGCTTCGCAAAACTCAAACCACACTCCACATCTCCCCCTACACCACAGATGGCGCCACTGGTCGACATACCTTTCACCTTTTCATGTTTTATATTTCAAATTGACTGAAAATCAGAATCGCGTGGGAAATATATTTCCGGTTGAGTGCAAACCTCGTTTGCCGAAAATACGGCGTACAAATGCTAAAAATATTAATGTATATAATAATGCATAAAGAATGCAATTAAGATGCTTTTACTTCAAATTAAATCTCTTTTTCTTTCTTATTTAAATTTTTTAACCTATGTGTATGAACTTCAAAAACTGTTCCTATCTATCTAATCCAACTATATAAATAAAAACGAATCGTGGAAATGTATGTACGCGCATAACTTGAGAACGATTTAACCGATTTTCATGATTTTTTTTGCGTGCTTGAGTAGGTCTCTGGATGGTTTAGATTTTAGGTTTGAACGGTAAGTGGCGCTGGGATCATCGGGTCCTAGTTTTTTTTTTCATAGGCAGGACAACCTCTGCCGGGACCTCTAGGTTTGAATTTGAAAGGGAGAGAGTAGACGGAGAGAAGAAGAGGAAAGAGAGAGAGGGGGGGGGGGGTAACGGAGGGAAGGACGGAGAATGGGTAGAAGGAGAGGGAGGGGAGAGAGAAAATGGGTAGACAGAAAGATAGGGAGGGGAAACGGAGGGAAGGACAGAGGATGGGTAGAGGGAGAGAGGAAGGGGAGACAGAGGACGCGTAAAGGGAGAGGGAGGGGAGAATGAAGAGGGAGAGGACTAGGGGAGAAAGAGAGGGAGGGAAAGGAAACGGAGGGAAGGAGAGGGGGAAGAGACAGAAGGAAGACGAAAGGAGGGAGAGAGGGGGAGAGTAGGCGAAGGGAGGCGGCCTCACCCTGGTGGTGCTTCTGGCGCAGCTTGTTGAGCAGGTTGGTGGCGTCGAGGCCGGCGTTGTCGCACAGCTGCCGCGGCACGGCCTCGAGCGCGCGCGCCGCCGCCGCCAGCAGCAGCTGCTCCTTGCCCGCCACCGTCTTCGAGTGCTCGCGCAGGTGCCGCGACAGCTCCATGTCGATGGCGCCTCCGCCTGCGCACGCGCACGCGCATGTTTGACACGGCCAACTCAATTTCAAGTAATACCATCAATGACATGTTGTTTATGGCAACGTAGAAAAAACGCGTTTGCAGCGCCATCTATTCTAAGGAAATCACGTTATTATCGGGATAAAAAGTATCCTAAGTGTTGACTCGGGTTCAAGTCAGCTGTGTCGAGTCACATTTCAATCCATCCAGTAGTTTTCATGTGATAGTCTAAAAGACGACGAACGACGAACCCGCGCCCTCCGAGTTAGGGACGCGTTCGCTAGCCATTACACTATCCACGATTTAAATAAAATAACGCCGTTGATGATTAGTTACATTAGTGTATATACATACATTATCTGTCAATGTTTAACGTCATTAATAATTAATATTATGGCAGCTGCATACGTCTAGTCATGGCAGCGGACAACGATCCACTGACTAGCGCAGCGCGGGAAAGTACATATAAATAGTTGTTCTATCTCGCTCGCACATCATCCGTCCCGCTCACACACTGTGCTCGCTGTAATAGCTGTACGACTTGTTAATATTTGTACTTAAAGTTACCTTTTCTAAAATAAATTAATTCACTTCACTTTAATGAAATGATTGTTAACTCGTGTGTATTATTTTCTTGTATGCAATAAATAAAATATAATCTATTCTGAACTGATTTTCAATAATTTCTGTTGTACGAAACAAAGCTGACCGGCAACGACGGCGTCGTTCTTGATGGTCCGCCGCACGATCATGATGGCGTCGTGCAGGGAGCGCTCCGTCTCCTCCAGGAACTGCTCGGCGCCGCCGCGCAGCACCAGCGTGCAGGTCTTCGCGGCCGGACATCCTGAAGCCAGCGGACAAACAGTGTCACCATATAAAAATACATTAAATGTCAAGTCACTATGTCACAATTTTCAATGTCAATGTGACAGTGTCGTATCGATGCTGTATGAGGCTAAAACCCTACTCTGGAACACCCTTTATTTTTTTATTTACTGCGGGGAGTTCAGCAGACAGGCAGACTGCTCATTTGATGGAAAGCAGTTACCATGGCCTATGGACATTTGCGTCACCAAAGCTGCTACAAATACGCTACTGCTCTCTCAAGGGAGATTGAAACCTGGCTATCAATGCAGGAACACAACTCAAGGTTGTTATGGCTGCACACTCTAGACCAGGAGTGGTAGCCATCCAGCCGGGCAAATACCCTACCAACTGGCTGTGGATTCTTTTGGCGCCTTTTGCGACAGGCCGTCCTAAAACAGGAAATTATCTTCGTCAACCTCAACCTTCTATAAGTGCCAAATTTAATATCATTTCTTTCCACAAGCTGCCATCAAAATGGCCGCGCCAAAACCAAGAGAATTATATCGTCTCTTTTACTCTAATACAAATTCTATGTCGTTAGAGGGAGAAAGCATCAGCTCAACGTTCGTTTCAAATTATTTTTTTTTTTTTTTTATTGCAGGAGTTCAGCAGACAGGCAGACGGCCCACTTGATGTAAAGCGGTTACCATCGCCTATAGACATTTGCAACACCAAAGGTGCTACAAAGGCGCTGCTGTTCTCTTAAGGGAGACTGGAACCTGGTCACTAATGCCGGAACACAACTCAAAGTTGTTATGGCGACATACTTTAGACCAGGGGTGGTAGCCATCCAGTCGGGCAAATGCCCTACCACCTGGCTGTGGGTTGTTAAGTCGCCTCTTACGACAGGCCGCCCGGCCACAGAAAATTGTATTCTTTCTCCGTTCCTGCACAGATAAAATCTGTATTTGACCACAAAGTGGTGGGTGGGATTTCGGCAACCAATTTGTGGTGATTCCGTCTTACAAGTTAATAGTAAAATTTAAAAAAAACACGCTAAATAAAATAAAGTGAAATGATTCTAACCGTTCGGTGCAATTTCTTTGTCGTAACCTGGGCAAGGAGATAAAGAAAAGGTTAGGATAGGGAAACAGAATTAGGGAACGTAACCATACTACGTGTAATACTTGTATTACTATAACTCGGAAGGCTTTATGGTATTAAAAGAACAGCAGCTGGTGTTACGAAGTCGGATATTTTTGGCAAAGGTACACGGGCCAACAAAGTTGTCATAATGTTTGTGCAGGCGTTCATTATTTGTATTAAGTGAACATCGTTTAAAATGCAGCAATCGTATCTGTATTCACTCCATTACGTGTAACTTTTAAGACATTATAGATCAAGGTTAACCACGTATCCCGAATTTTAATTTTTCTTCCCTAAGTTCTCTTACAGCTGGTCACAACACTAATCAGGGAACTTTACGGCTTACATACATGTCATCCGCTCACTCTTCACACTTGACAAACATTCTCTGAACACCTCATCATTCCTCTAGAAATTTTACAGTATTGGAAACTTAGCAAATTGGCACAACTGATAGTGGACTGAAGTCATTGATAAACTACATACATACATACATACATAACTTCACGCCAGTTCCCTTGCGGGGTAGGCACGAACAACAGAGTGCCATTTAGGCTTATTCTTATACACCTCACTTGTCTCTTTGACATTCATAACTCTCGTCATGCACGCTCGTCTGTTCTTAAGGCTCCTGACATCACCTTCTGCTAGTACACGATCAATTTGATCATGGAAGGTGTGTCGTGGCCTTCCACGACTTCTGCATCCATCCACTTTTGCATTGTATATCTGTTTAGTCATTCTTTCATCATGCATTCCTTTCCTTACCTTCACCCCGACACTCTCTTTCAGACCTCTCTCTCTTACTTCGGTATTAGGAACGCGGTCCGCGAGCGTCACTCCGCAGATTTTACGCAGTGCTCGCATCTACTCTACTTCCATGCTCTCTCTTCCATACCCAACTCTCGCTTCCATACGTGAGCGTAGGTACCAGCACCGCGTTGTGTACGGCGAGCTGGGCCTTCTGGCTGAGGTTCTTAGCGCCTAGAAGTTTACCTAACGCTCCATTCACACTATTCCACTATTGATAAACTATTATAATTAAAGGCTTATGAATGACAAGAATTTAATACGTTATTGCTTGGAAATTTTATATAGAAAATATATTTAAAGTTGAGTATAGAACACAGAGGAAATAAACAGTAATAAACCGCCGAGCCAACTCACCCGTGAATATGTTGTACCTGTCGCCGCCGACCTGCCTCTCGGTGAAGTGCGCGCACTTGCCGAGCGCGGCAGCGGCGAGGTCGCGCACCGACGACAGCACGGCGCCGCCGCACGCGCGCTGCGTGCGCCGCAGGTCCTCCTCGGGCACGCGGCCCGCGCAGAACATGTCCCTGCCCACGAACAACCGCCGCATCAGTTACACGTCTAAGTGTTACACTCGAATAGACAACAGATGGCGCTGAATAAGAACCTACAAGGCGCAAAACATGTCTCTAAATAAAACCACATGACCGTCACATTAGTCAAACGCGTAGTGGAGGAACACTCGAATAGACAACAGATGGCGCTGAATAAGAACCTACAAGGCGCAAAACATGTCTCTAAATAAAACCACATGACCGTCACATTAGTCAAACGCGTAGTGGAGGAACACTCGAATAGACAACAGATGGCGCTGAATAAGAACCTACAAGGCGCAAAACATGTCTCTAAATAAAACCACATGACCGTCACATTAGTCAAACGCGTAGTGGAGGAACACTCGAATAGACAACAGATGGCGCTGAATAGGAACCTACAAGGCGCAAAACATGTCTCTAAATAAAACCACATGACCGTCACATTAGTCAAACGCGTAGTGGAGGAACACTCGAATAGACAACAGATGGCGCTGAATAAGAACCTACAAGGCGCAAAACATGTCTCTAAATAAAACCACATGACCGTCACATTAGTCAAACGCGTAGTGGAGGAACACTCGAATAGACAACAGATGGCGCTGAATAAGAACCTACAAGGCGCAAAACATGTCTCTAAATAAAACCACATGACCGTCACATTAGTCAAACACGTAGTGGAGGAACACTCGAATAGACAACAGATGGCGCTGAATAGGAACCTACAAGGCGCAAAACATGTCTCTAAATAAAACCACATGACCGTCACATTAGTCAAACGCGTAGTGGAGGAACACTCGAATAGACAACAGATGGCGCTGAATAAGAACCTACAAGGCGCAAAACATGTCTCTAAATAAAACCACATGACCGTCACATTAGTCAAACACGTAGTGGAGGAACACTCGAATAGACAACAGATGGCGCTGAATAAGAACCTACAAGGCGCAAAACATGTCTCTAAATAAAACCACATGACCGTCACATTAGTCAAACACGTAGTGGAGGAACACTCGAATAGACAACAGATGGCGCTGAACAAGAACCTACAAGGTGTAAAGACACGGCACAAAACATGTTAAGTATAACCACAAGACCACGACATTAGCCGACATGTAGCCGAATATTTAAACAGATGAGAAATGGCACTTTAAAACAACAGCACAAGAACGATCCAGCAAAGACTGCATAAATCATGTCCCTGAGTAAAAACAACCACCACACGTGACAGACGTGCAGTACACTCGAATAGATAACAGATGGCGCTGTACCAGCATGTATATTGCGCAGAGACTGAGTTCAAAACATTTCCCCATTTTTTTAGCCAGGTGAAATCCGTTTGAGGACCTAAGCTGCAACAAGGGCAGAACCTTGAGGAGATAATTCGCGGCCCGTGTGAGATTCGCCAGATCGGGGGTGACACTAGCATGCCCAGTCAGAACTGGTGCTAGGCTGTTGACACTCCCCAGTTAGGGATATCCACTAAAACCCCTGGGTGTTCTGCGCCTTAAGTCAGGACTACGGATATATGAGTTAGCCTCTTTGTAGCCTTGACAGACGTGGGCCTCGCAAGGCCACTTCCACTGCCTTGACTTTCTTTTGTCCCCTGGCATCATCTTGGTTTAGTCCGGGCGTGGGGTGGTTTGTAACGCGCCCCCATCTCGACGGCATGTGCGAGTGAGTGAGAACCCCTACACCCCAGGGGCCCCACCCGCGCCGCCCGCTACGGTGGTCGAAAGACCATATTAGCCCTCTGGCGCCTGCGCGTCCTCCTTTGGCGGGAGCGGAGAAAACATGTCCCCAAGTACAACCACATGATCATGACATCAACCTAATATGTACCGACATTCAATAGAACACTCATATAGACAAGAGATGGCGCTGTATATATGTACCTAAATGGAACAAAGAACAAGAAAGATGCGGACACATGTACATTAGAATAAATTTTAATCTCTGACATAGTAGAGCTATGCTGGAATAATTATCTTGATTACAAGTTCTTCGGACTGGCTCTATTCTTATGATATATCACATTCTCTCAAAACATTAGCATAAAACAGTCGGTCAGATATATATTGTCTGATCAAATATTCTTTTTGCAGAATGTACTGTAACAAGTCTCATGTCTACTATCAAAGATCCACACAACCATTTCAGAAATTGGATCCGCTGAGTTATAATCATTGACTCGCTATCCCAGTACGCAACAGACCTCAGGTCCCACCCCACTCACCTTTAGTCGAAAGATGTTTCAAAGTAATCAGACAATGTTTGTTTACATACAATACCTATCAAATATCACGTATTTGTAAATATTAAAAATTTTTGATACCAAGCTATAAACTCCTTAAATAAGAAAATACTGGTTAGTGAAGCAATTTAACCAGACTTGATTCAAAGGAGTTTCATACCAGGCCATAAGTTTATTAAAAAAAAATATAAAGCACTCACCGATCGGCAAAGTACTGAGTGGCAACGTCCCCGATGGGCAGCTTGCTGAGCACCACGTTGGCGCCGCTCTTGTGCAGCGCCTCCAGCTTCTCGTACAGTATCTGCCACTCGGCGTCCACGACCTTCTGGTACTCGCGGACGTTGTCCACGCGCACCTGCAGACAAGTAGACAAATAATTCGCGAGAGGTCAACATGGCAATTTTGTAGTGATGCAACACACCACCACACACACACCAGGTGTCGATATCGATGATTTTGGTATGCAACAATGAGTAGTGTAAAATTATTACCACCTGTTTATTTTAAGTAATATATATCCAGTGTATGATTGACAGAATATTTATAACACTTATTTTCCGTTTAATGTCACAATCTCTCAATACTTTTTTGGCTAGTACTTGTCCTTGAGAATTTTTTTTTTTACTTTCACTCACAATGAAATGGCAACCGAACTCAGTTTCATTACATAACTGTTATATGAGCAACAACACGTAAGCAAGATCGATAGATATGGTCGATGTAGACTCGTGGACAACTAAGACTAAAATGACAGGGGCGCTCAGCAAGGATGCGGAGCATCCCCCCTCCACAACCCATCTCATATCCCGATTGCCATTTCGACTTTATTTGCAAATTAAGTGTCCAAAATCCAATAACATATTAAGAATGTAAATAAAACAGAAAAAGCATGGCTAAACATGTTGCTAGTTTTCTAAACTGTTTTACCGACGATTTTGCAATGCCATCTATGTATCAAGACTCAGACACTTTTCGACCCACATTCAACAAAGGGATCACCCATTAATCACGTGATGCTCGAAAGGGAGAGAGTATTTGAAAACACATGAAATATCACAAGCATCTTGAGGTATCACGTGTATTTATTTTTAAACTAAATTATACCTGTATTTAATGATAATATTATGAACATATTTAAGGTAATTTGTACCAAAAAAATACGTGATTTTGGATGTATGTACCACCAGAATGGGGAGGGAGTCAAAAATTTGTTAAAACAAGATTGTGATTAATGTAGAACCCTTATATTGAGAAATGCGATATTTAATGAATTTCGGTTTCTTTGCTGCTTCCAGCTGTAGCCTTCGCAAATAACTTGCTGTCTGCAGTTTTATAAAACTGGAGTTCAGTTTGTGACAAAAATAAATAATAATAATTACTACAAATTTGTTTTTACAATATCAAACTTTCACCACTCTGAATTCGTCAAAATTAGTTTAGGCACTGTTTTACCGACAATTTTGAGTGTCTAACGCCCTCTTTATATCAACAATCAGGCGCTGTTCGACTGGCCGACAGAAAAAAGACACCACACCATTGAGCCTCATCAGGTACCTAATTTCTTGATACATGTTCTTGGAAAATAAAACTACATAACAACACATCACCCTTCAATTCTTAGGAGCTAATTTTTTAAGGCATACCTCAGCATTGTCCCTCTCTGCCTTCAGTTCCAGCTCGATGTTGAGTAGAGCTATGGTGCAGTTCTCGTAGCTCTTCGGCTGCATTTCGAAGCCAGCATATGAGAAGGTTTTCTTGAACGCTACCCCGGACACCAGGAACGAGTCTTCCAAGGCACCACCCGACACCTTCTTTATACCTGATAACAAATATATTAATTCCACAATTATTTTTATTGCACGAGTTCAACAGACAGGCAGATCTGATGGAAAGCGGTTGCCATCACCTATGGACATTTCTCCTATATCCTACCATGTGCCGCCGCTGTCTAATGGGAGATTGGAACATAACACTCGAGGTTATGACGTCATACTCTAGACCAGGGGTAGCCATCCAAACTACCAAATATCCCTTCGACCTGGCCGTGGGTTGTTTTGTCACTTCAGGCCATCCCAACGCAGGAAATGGGATTCTTTCTCTGTTCCTGCACGAGTCACCATTATTAGACCTGTCCTGTTGTATGGCAGTGAAGCTTGCCCTGTACTTGAGCGACACAAACAAGAGCTGCGTGTTACAGAGATAGAATATGCTGCGCTGTCACATCATCTGCAGTAGTCTTCATATATACACACATAGTAGACAAACAGCAGTCTCTCACGCTGGTAAGGCTATGTTTTATGGAGATTGACTAGTTATGCGATTAATAAATGATTAGACATGCCAGAAGGGGTAGACTTAAGAAATGATTATGCAGAATGACATGTGTTCCAATGATCTCAAAACAAGGAATGCATATCGCATCAAGTGGAGAAAAAAAAGTTGGAAAGCGGACCCTAGGCTTTGAAGTGATGAATGCTTTGAATACAGCTGGGATTTTCTAGGATGATGCTGATAAACCAACTCACCGATCATGTCCAAAGGTAGCAGCGGTGCGTCCAAGGATAGCACGGCATCGACCACCATATTGGAGAAGTGGTCCTTTTGCTGGTGGATCAGCTTCGAGGACATCGCGGTGGCGGCGCACTTGCGGAGCAGTTCCCTGGATGGACGACATGTCGCGTTGTCAGTCACTATATTAGCCCACAAGTATCACACTGTTGGGCTCGAAGCCCCCCGCCCTCCCCCATTTTTAAACGAATAGACAGTAGTCTTTATCCAAAGGAGATAATATGCAGCTGCACGTTTTTTTATCTGTTAAGCGATTACGCAGTCAATTGTAGACTGATTTTCAATTTTTATTTTATTTAATCCAGTGTACTTCTGAGGTGGCCCCGTTAAAATATAATCTGGATCTGATGAGTGGATCGCAGCAAAATCGAGTACAACATTTGCCTACACCGTTCAAAAGGCAAAACTTGTACGTGTACCAGTAGTTAACCGACTTCAGTCGAATTAAGAACCTTGCAAAAGTCAGTTAACAAATTTTGGGAGTTCTTTTTCTGGCCACCGAGCAGATGATTTTTAACGTTTCCATAGCTGTTGTGGCATTTCTGTCATGTCAGTCGGTCTGTCACACCCACCTCTGCTCCTCGGGCGACTTGCTCTCGACCTTGACGGCCAGCTCCTTGACCTTCTCCACGGCCAGCCTGCCGGCGGTGCGCACGGCGCGCACTATTATGCGAGGGTGGACACCTGGAGGACAAATAACAACAAGACTCGTTACTGTGACCTACCAAACTTTAGTGAGTGGCTCGCTTGGCATACTACATAGTTATTAGTATAATATAACGGATTTACATTAGCAACACCTCAGCACCCCAAGTCTGTAACTTACCCAAAAAAAACTATACCAGTGTGAGTCAAGACCCATTCGACTGATGGATTGTTGGTTATGGTCCGGGAAATAATATGGCACATATTATAAATATATTTTTTTGCTTATTGCAGGCGTTCAGCAGACAGGCAGACGGCCCACTTGATGGAAAGCGGTTACCATTGCCTATGGACATTTGCAACACCAAAGGTGCTACAAATGCGCTGCTACTCTCTTAAGGGAGACTGGAACCTGGTCACTAATGCCGGAACACAACTCAAGGTTGTTATGGCGGCATACTCTAGACCAGGGGTGGTAGCCATCCAGTCGGGCAAATGCCCTACCACCTGGCAAAAGTACTTGGAAACTTAATAACAATAGACGCAAAGACATACTATAGAAGACCCTACAAAAAGGTTCTTCTTGAAATGAGAGGATGGATGGTGAAATATCCATAGTTCACATTAAATCAATCTTTTACTCAGTGCAAGAACCGAGAAAGAATACAATTTCCTGCGTTGGGGCGGCCTGTTGTAAGAGGCGACAAAACAACCCACAGCCAGGTGGTAGGGTATCTACCCGACTGAATAGCTACTACCACTGGTCTAGAGTATGCCACCAGGTTCCAGTTTCTCCTTCAAGGACGGCAGCACCTCTGGTATTGTTAATGTCTAAAGGCGACGGTATCCATTTTGCATCATCAGTGTCAACCTGTCTCAGTGCTTCAGCAATAAAAAGAAGTTATTGAATCAAGATTGATTTAATACTGAGCCGCAGTAGTTTACACACTACCAAACCCGTCAAAAATTATGATTCCAACTCAGTCTGTAAAGTGTAAACTATCGCAGCTCGATATTAATTTGACTGAAACTGGTATTTATTAGAACTTTTAGACTATAGATATTTGATCATTGTCAGTCGAGTGGACTTCTTGACCGGCACTGGCATAATTGTTTTGTCAGTTACTCGTTCGGGGTCCAGGTGATCCATCCACCTATAATCGCTTCAAAAGTCCATTTAATTACTGAACGAGGGCTTAGTTTCACGAGTTCGCGTCGCCCAAGCCATTTGTATTAAGTAAACCTCATTTCTACTATCAAGATCCACACCACCATTTCAGAAATTGGATCCGTACGTTTATAATCATCGGTTTACTCATACAACGTATCTTGCCGACATCTACGCATTGTGTCATGTGTATATATTGCAGCAAATTAATGTTCCACTGCTAATGACAATAATATTACTATATAATAAATAAATAAAAATAAAATAAAAAAAAGCCTTTTTATTTGGTCCATAATAACATTACACTATATGAATATGATGGAGATACTCTTAAGGTAATATTGGAATAAAAAACTTGAAAATAGCTAACTACGTGTATTACGTCTAACACTGAGATTTTGAAGACGGGGAAGAAGTGCGTTCCGTTTCGTCTAGTAAATTTTGCGGTGTACTTAACGTCGCCAACACTATACAATAATTTTAAAATGTCACATTATTTTTCGTCACTTTATTATTATTATTTTTATTTATTATTATTATTTTATTCGTCAATTTATTATTGTTATTGTTCTATTTTTTTTTAAAAATCTGTCTATCAAAGAGCAATGGAATGAAGCTCACTACATACATACATACATAACTTCACGCCAGTTCCCTTGCGGGGTAGGCACGAACAACAGAGCGCCATTTAGGCTTATTCTTACACACCTCACTTGCTTCTTTGACATTCATAACTCTTGTCATGCACGCTCGTCTGTTCTTAAGGCTCCTGACATCACCTTCTGCTAGTACACGATCGATTTGATCATGGAAGGTGTGTCGTGGCCTTCCACGACTTCTGCATCCATCCACTTTTGCATTGTATATCTGTTTAGTCATTCTTTCATCATGCATTCTTTCCAATGAAGCTCATTTATCTTTTCTTTAATCTTTTGATAGACAAAACAATTTAGATATAAGAAAGAAAACTAAATTCAAAGATGCCATACATCATGTAAGAAAGCTCAAGTGGAAGTGGGCTGGACATGTGGTACGATACTCGGACCAGAGATGGACAAAATTAGTGACGGAATGGCGCGGCCCCACGTATGGCAAACGTCGTGTGGGACGACATCCGCGCCGTCGCGGGCCCAAGGTGGCTCGCAGTGGCCGCGGGCAGAAATCACTGGGCGCAACTGGAGGAGGCCTTTACCCGGACAGGGGGGTCTAAAAGTAGAACTATTACTATATAAAGAACATACATACATTTAAATTCAGAGAGGTCGACATGACAATGTTCTAGTGATGTACCGTCACATACATATCTTGCCGATATCTACGCAATGTGTCAAAATATACAATTTTGCAGCAAGTTAATGTTCCACTGCCAAGGCTGTTTTCTTCTGTTATTTACTTTGTTTATCAAATAATTTGTTATAAAGATTTGTTAATTTATTGAACTATTTGTCTTTATTACCACAATAATATAATTATTTATTAATAATATAATATTTTCTTAAGTTTTCGCGACTTGTATACATAATAAAAATACGTTTTAACTGTTTTAAACGCGGTAATTTATTTGATTATTTTTATTCTAGGCTAAACAATACTCGTTGACACTTGACATCTTTGTTTTCCGTGATCACGGCCACTTAAGTGGCCGAAACGTCGGAATAATAAAAATCAAATAAATTACCGAGCTTAAAACCGTTAAAACGTAGTTTTATTAAATATAATGTACAGTTTGCCGTGATGTCGCCTTAGGTTCAAGCGGAAGATCAGTGTTGGTCTAACAGATCAACATTTGTTCAGCTTGATCCAATTTTTAAGACTTAATATGTATATTTTCTCTTGTCCTTTATTTATTACTTTAAATGTTAGTTTCACTTGTAAATGTCCTAAACATAAACCTGTTCTCTTTCTTTCTTCTTTCAATAAATAAATATAAAAATAATATCAGCCCATTAATGTCCCACTGCTGAGCTCGGGCCTCCTATTATAGGGGGAACAGACAGTATACCCGCCACGCTTGTCCAAGGCGGCTTGGCAGGTTTCACACATCGATTATCTCGATGTGCAGGTTGCATCACGATGTTTTCCTTCACCGTTGTTAGCACATGGTAATTGTAACAATATGCACATTAGATCAGAAAACTGACTAAGAGGTGCATGCGTTCCGGCCAGGATCGAACCCGCGCCCTCCGAGTCTGGGACGCGTGCGCTAGCCATTACGCTATCACGACTTCTTTCAATAACAATATTATTATTATATAAAGAACATACATACATTTAATTCCAGACAGGTCGACATGACAATTTACGTTATTATATAAACCACATACGTATAGTTCACTACGGGTCAACATGGCAATGTTCTAGTGATGTGCCGTCACATACCAGGTAGTCGATATCGATAATTTTGTAGTACACAAAAAAAATAATAATAATAATAATCGGCAGACAAACACACACATTGTATATCCCCAAATTAAGCAAGTCACGCTTGTGTTATGGGTAATATACAACGGACCACTCTGGGGCCGATCCCAGACACCCAGACCATAGTAAATAACGGAGAAAATACGTTTCCGAAATTTACTATACCAGGAATCGAACCCGGAGCCTCTGCGTTGCAGTGAGGTACGCCCGCAAAGGCTTAGCCCGCTCAACCACAGAGGCCGTCAAAATGAAAGTAAAATGATTGCCAACTCTTTTTTTTTAAGCACACATTAATCTTTTTTTAAAGTAATATAAATTACTCCTTATAACATCAGCTTTCTGCAAGTGAAATTCCCATCCCAAATCGATCCAGCTGTTTCAGAGATTAGCCGGAAAATCAAGACAGACACACAGACAAATTTTTAAAATTGTATTTTGGATATAAGTACCTAATATTCTCTCATACAAAAATTCCACCCTGACACAAAAATAAATAAAAAACAACAAAATGTATTAGAATAAGCTATTTTTAAGACTACTTGTAATGTACATTTTAAGGAAAAAAACACAAAAAAAAAATTAAAAAAAAATATATATATATATATATACATATCCTAAGAATAGCATAATAATATTAGCACCTAAGACTCCACACACGCCAAACACCACACCCACTTTATAACAGCAACACTACACAAGTTAGAATAAGTAATATAATAAGTCCAATACATCTATAAACCAATACACAAATAGCAAACAATAATAAAAAAAAATGTCATATAACATAAAATACTTAGAGATTAAGAAATCAATCAATAAGCACCACCCGTGTCTATGTCGTCAACTTTAATACAATAATAAAAAAAAGAACAATGTTATCAGCGCAATAAAAAGACACAAACCAATACAACTAATAAACTTCAAATTAAAAAAGGTACGGAACTTTAGAGTCCGTAGAATTGTTTCATTTAAAAAAAAAAAAAAAAAAAATATTCTCTCATATGCATTTAGTAAAATACTGTTATATTGACATCACTAAAAAACACTTGAATTTTATTTATCTGTACAGATGTGTCTGCGCGTCCCAATGAAACTTTAATTATCACGATATGGGCATATATAAACAAATATATACATTACCCTCTTCAACAAACGGTTTCAGCCTTTTCAACAGTTCTCCAGCGAGGATCACCACCGAAGTGGTTCCATCACCCACCTGAAACAATTACATACAGACAAATGTACAGAATGAAATATTTCACGCTTGTGGGGTACTTTTATTTCTATACTACCCTCATATCTACTATCAATGATCCACACGACCATTTCAGAAATTGGATCCGTTAGTCTTAATCATTGGATAATAAAGACATCCCTACTAATAATAATTTAATATTTTCGTGTACTAGCAGGTGATGTCAGGAGCCTTAAGAACAGACGAGCTTGCATGATAAGAGTTATGAATGTAAAAGAGGCAAGTGAGGTGTGTAAGAATGAGTCTGAATGGCGCTCTGTTGTTCGTGCCTACCCCGCAAGGGAACTGGCGTGAAGTTATGTATGTATGTATGTAATATTTTCTTTTCACGACTTGTATACGTAATAAAACTACGTTTTAACGGTTTTAAACGCGATAATTTATTTGATTTTTATTATTTCGACGTTTCGGCCACTTTTCAGTGGCCGTGATCACGGAAGACAAAAATGTCAAGTGTCAATAAGTATTGTCAAAGTTTTGTTCAGCCTACCGCCAACTTGTTCACTTAATTTAACGTCGCAATTATAAAAATCAAATAAATTACAACATCGTTCATATAAAACGTCGATGTTAGGATATCGATGTTTTCAAAAGTGAAACATCGATGTTAAAAATATCGATATTTATGAACGATATATCGATGTTTATGAACGATGTTTTTTATCACCATTTACATAAAC
Organism: Dendrolimus kikuchii; assembly: GCA_019925095.2. NCBI lineage: Eukaryota > Metazoa > Arthropoda > Insecta > Lepidoptera > Lasiocampidae > Dendrolimus > Dendrolimus kikuchii. The sequence goes on along the minus strand of CM034415.1, from coordinate 369,201 downwards.
TTTTGACGGTTCTTCCTGCGATGCAAATGAAATATCGTTTTTTTTAACGTCGATGTATCGCCCAAACCACTCTAGCAAACCTTTCTTAATTCTTGCTTTCACTAACATCATCCTTTTACACCACTGTCACTCCATCTTTCAAAGAAATACCACACACACTTCTCAATGCTCTCATTGCTACTAAATACTATGTTTATTCTATTTATATGTCTTTTCCCTAACCGAACATTTACTACTTTACTTACAATTCAACAGCGTGGGCACACACTAACACATCCCTATCACCATTTTAAATAAATGTACATCTAAGAAAATTTTGAATTTTTAAAAGAAATTAAAGAGATAGGTATAATAATCAATGTTTACATTATAAATTATTATTGGCAATAAAAAAAAAATATGAAAAAAATAATATAATGGATATCTGTATAGAGATAGAGCGCAAGATGGCACGTTATGTCTATGTAAGATAAAATATCGTTCACAAAACATCGTTCTTGAACAACGATGTATCGTCGATGTTTCGGTTTCAACATCGATGTTAAAACATCGATTTTTATGAACGATACATCGATGTTTGGAAACATCGATGTTTTTTTTGCATCCCTAGTCGTAAGAGCGCATTTGTAGCAACTTTGGTGTTGCAAATGTCCATAGGCGATGGTAACCGCTTTCCATCAAGTCTGCCTGTCTGCTGAACTCCTGCAATAAAAAAAAAAAATTAAAAAAAAAGGTATTTGTAATTTTTTCTCTTTAATATTGTGCAACAAAACCCTGCTCTAACCTTTGTACCGTTTTCTCTCTCCATCCTAAGGTTGTCCGAAAGAGATCGCTACCAGCGATAAGGCCGCCATTTTTACTTAATAGAATTAATTCTCTCTATCTGTATATTGTTTCATAGATTTTATTGTACAAAAATCGGAATGTGTGCTGGGACACATAGTAGAAGTGAAATTTCAATGGACAAGTGGCAAAACGAATCGCAACAAAATTTCAACTTGGAAGTTTTACGGGCAGATTGTTAATGTACTTGTCCAATTTGAAAACCTACCCGTAAAACTGCAAGTTAAAATTTTGTTGCGATTCATTTTAATAATAATAATAATAATCGGCAGACAAACACACACATTGTATATCCCCAAATTAAGCAAGTTACGCTTGTGTTATGGGTAATATACAACGGACTACTCTGGGGCCGATCCCAGACACCCAGACCATAGTAAATAACGGAGAAAATACGTTTCCGAAATTTACTATACCAGGAATCGAACCTGGAACCTCTGCGTTGCAGTGAGGTACGCCGGCAAAGGCTTAGCCCGCTCAACCACAGAGGCCGTCAATTTTGCCACTTGTCCGTTGAAATTTCACTTCTACTATGTGTCCCAGCACACATTTCGATCTTTCGCAGGTTTACTGCAAATTATGATTTGCTTAGGTTAGGTACATTTCAATGAATGCATTTTTTATTTAAACTATTTTATTTTATCAAACAAAAAAGCTAAATTCGATCTCCGGATCGTAAAAATGCATCCACAGTATACTCTAAAATTATGCCGCCTCTCACCATGTCTAGTCTAAACTTATGCCGCACCTCCACGCGGCCGTAACGCTTTTTCGTGACAGAAAAATCCTAAGACCCCCCCCCGTTTATATAGAAGTTTCACTTCAATAAAGTATATTCTATACTACCCACTTTATTTGTATTTTTGTTCGTTCCTTCTTCATGGCGTTTGTAATTAGCCAGGTATTATAAAATTTGATATATTAGAAATGTACTAGGAATTAGGTTGGCAACTGAGGCCCAGTTACTAATCTTACTAACAGTTCATTTGCCTCACTTCAAATTCGACATAAGCGTAAATAATGTCGGAATTTATTGCAACATGACATGACGCGTGCGAACTTCAGAGACGCATTTTAGTTCTGCGACTAATATACTACTGAAAATGAAAATTAATGTATTTATTTCAAAATGGAATCTTACAGATTACTTATTGAAAGGCCTGTATTGTAGACTTACTTCGGCGTCCTGCGACTTGGCGATGTCCACCAGGGTCTTGGCGGCCGGGTGCACTATGTCCAACAACTGAAAGCATACAGAACACAACCACTCTCAACATCGTCACACTTTGGATGTATCCCAGTTGCGTCTTCAAAAACAAACGGAAAACGACTGATGAAAATGTATTATTTATTCGGCTTTATTTCTACATTGACGGCCTCTGTGGTTGAGCAGGCTAAGCCTTTGCCGGCCTACCTCACTGCAACGCAGAGGCTCCGGATTCGATTCCTGGTATAGTAAATTTCAGAAACGTATTTTCTCCATTATTTACTATGGTCTGGGTGTCTGCAATCGGCCCCAGAGTAGTCCGTTGTATATTACCCATAACACAAGCGTAACTTGCTTAATTTGGGGATATACAATATGTGTGTTTGTCTGCCGATTATTTATTTAATTATTCATTACTGCCATTTAATAGATATCTATAGACAAACCACCTTTATCTTACGAAGGTTTTTTTTTTTTTTTTTAATGCCGGAGTTCAGCAGACAGGCAGACAGCCCACTTGATGGAAAGCGGTTACCATCGCCTATGGACATTTACAACACCAAAGGTGCTACAAATGCGCTGCTGCTCTCTCAAGGGACACTGGAACCTGGTCACTAATGCCGGAATACAACTCAAGGTTGTTATGGCGACATACTTTAGACCATGGGTGGTAGCCATCCAGTCGAGCAAATACCCTACCACTTGGCTGTGGGTTGTTTAATCGCCTCTTATGACAGGCCGCCCCAATGCAGGATTTTGTATTCTTTCTCTGTCCCTGCAAGGATAAAAATGGTCGGTAAGCCTTCCTAAAATGAAAGTATCTTGACCAACATGCAGCATTAGTCCAACTCCAGCGTGAACAAATTCATGGGCACTGCTAGTTTCAAACATAAGCCTCATTTATATTGACAAAATCCTCATAACCATTTCAGAAATTGGATCCGTGTATATAATCATTGGCTTATACAATAACTAGGGCCCATCCATGAATTCAAAATGTCACACTTTAGGAGGGAAGGGAGGGGAGTCTATGACGTGTGACAAGGAGTGGGAGAAGGTACTACTACAACACCAAAGATGCTACCAATATGTTGCTACTCTATAAAGGGAGACTGGAGCTTGACCACTAATGCTGGAACACAAGGTTGCTATGGCGGCATATTCTAGACCAGGGGTGGTAGCCATCCAGTCGGGCAAATACCCTACCACTTGGCTGTGGGTTGTTTAATCGCCTCTTACGACAGGCCGCCCCAACGCAGGACTTTGTACTCTTTCTCTGTTCCTGCACGGATAAACAAAGTAGGGTCTTATGCGAATTTTGGATAATAGAGCACTCACCTTCATGATGGTGGCGCCGTCGTTGGAGATGACAGCTTTGCCCGCATGGTCCACGATCAGCTTGTCCATGCCCCTCGGGCCCAATGTCGTGCGAACCTGGAAACACCACTTTCATAACATTCTGATACTTCTCTTAAAGTATTGACTAAATAATTAAAATTGATTGTAAACTACTAAAACTCGGAGAGATTTGACTTCCATTCATAATTAGATACATAGTAGTCTGTACTTTCTTTCTCAACCCACAATCCTTCCTTTGATATTGTTGGAGAAATAAATAAATAACTGGCAGACATCATACATATATTGTAAATCCCCAAGCTAAGCAAGTTACACTTGTATAATGGGGAATATACAACAAACAAGTCTGGACTAGACACGAGCGCCACCTCTGAATTGATTGAATTGTAAACAATTCTAAATCATCTATTTCTACTCCATAAGTAGCAGAAACTTATACCACTAAGCATCCCAATCCAGGATCCCAACAAATTTGAAGAACCAATAGTTAAACTACTACTTACATATTCACAGAGGTCTGGCAATCAACAAATAGTGACCAGAGCAAGCATAAGCCTCATATACTAATATCGTCATGATTTCAGACAATCTGTAATTGGAACGATTTTGTATAATCATTGGCTTACATAAGCTATGTTCCAACAGTGTATACAACCAGTTAAAACAAACATATCCAACAAAATGTTGAATAAAACTTTCAGTAAACCAGTTTAAATTAATAAAGCAGTCTTTGTGTGAGAAGACTTTACTACACAGTGAAACCTGTATAACTGGGATCAAATTCAATTTCAGTTAATGACGTCAACACTAGCCATTATCTATTCCACTTGAGTTTGCTCTCCATAATCCATTCCACTAGAGTTTGCTCTCCATAATCCATAACACTAGAGTTTATGCTTGTAACATTTGCAAGCAAGTGGACTAGGATAAATAGCAGTCGTGGATGTGGTCATCGTGAGTCTCTTGTGGAACGTAGCCAAAGAGTATTGTTGTTGTTGTAAGATTCCATTTTGAAATAAATAAAAATATTTTAGCTATCAATATGATCCACATTATGTACATTCAACGTACATCATTTTGCTGACTCTGCGGCCTACTGCAGGCTAGTTTAATATTAGTACAAACAATGCTCACAAATACTTTGTGATCAAGTTACTATAAAAGATACGACTGCAACTACCACTAAGATGAACCCAGGGATCAGCATCCAAGCTCAATTCGTACGAGAATAAATCCCTGAAAGCAACAAGGTGTATTTTCTTTACTGTGCTATAAGCACCAGCACTCCATCAACCACTGGCAGCATCCACCACTACAAGCAAGAGCAAGTGTACAAACTACACCTTATTTCAATTAAAGTATAAAAGAAATTTACCGCATCCACAACCAGCTGGCAGGCATTTATGTTGGAGATGAGCTGCGGCTTGCCCTGGGACTGGTCCGTACCCTCCCTTAGCAACAGGATCTGTGGTTGCTGAAAAAGAATAATAGGTTGAAATTCACAGACATTCTCATGGAATCTGGACAAAGTATGTTATGCTCTAGTCCCCGTACACTCAACAACCCATCGAGATTTGTAATTGGCTCCTATGGGATACTACAGAATAATATTTTAACAAATAAGTTAGTGGTGCATAACCAACAGAAAATGAGAAATGCAGGCCAAGCCAAATTGGCAATACCCTATGCTATATTGTGGTTTTCCAGGGTGATTCTAAAGCTTAGTTGATGCAGGCTGAGACTAGTTGTAAGTGCAGCCATTGGATATGGCAATTTTAACAGGTATCTTCTCAAACATAGGTATCACTGACAGGCTCCTATGCAGAGCTTGAGTGGAGGCAAAAACGCTGCTGCTTAGATGTCCGGTGCATGAATTTTATATTGCGGGTGGGTGGAGCGAGATGGGGGGAGAAATACTTACCCCTTCTGCAACCCCTATGGTGCAGAGTGTTTGGGATATAACAATTTTATACCTTTTTGCAAATCAAGTATAAATTGTGAGTGGCAGTGAAAGGTTGCGAGATCAGAATAGTGAGTTAGGTTAGGTTCAGACCAAAGAGTATGAGCCGATCAAGCAAAGCAAGCTTGCTGCTGCAGCGGTCGGTGAGTGCCAGAACCAACTGGTAACCATTTACTATTTATTTTATACACACAATTTATATCTTCGTCTTTATTGACCACTATTATGAATATTTTCATAGTCACTCTTGTAGTGTATGCAAATGTGGTCTGTTGTGTTTTTTCTTCATTTTTGACGATATACAATGAAGCTAACCTAACCTAAATCACTATAAATGTTCTGTTCACTGGTCACAACCTTTCACCACCCATCACAATAATGTTAGTGAAAAAATAGGTGAGGTTATGTTTACCAAAAATATTTATTTCAAGAACTCCACACCCTAGGAGTTGCAGAAAGGGTAAGTATACCTTTCCTCCTACCCACTACCTAAATTCGTGCACCGGATAGCTGAGTCGCAGCCATAACTAACTAGCAATAACGAAATGACTTATTAAATTGCATGAGTTCAGCAGACATGCAGACGGCCCACCTAATGGTTAGCAGTTATTTTTCTGGTCTATTTTATTTTTCTTATTATTTTATTTCAATATACATGATACTGTGCGTCTTACATATATCAAAACTAAAAGCTAAAGTTTTGTAAAGTTTGTATAAATGTACAAACGGGAGAATTAATTTTCGTATTTTTTTATTTATATAATTATTTTTTCGCGCTAAATCAAGCCTTCGTCGTAATTTTACGACCTTCGTAAGGTATTTCATACGTTAGAAAATAATTGAAACCAATTTTTAACTTAAAAATCTCGTATCACATGAGCAGTTGGTTGTTCAGAGACAAAATACAGTCGGTTTTTGATTGGGTCAAATATTGAAACACACATAATAATATAACATTTTAAACATCGATAATAACTAAACAGAACAAAAATCTAAGATTTCATACCCATTTTGCTCTTATTATATTGAATTTCAACACAAAAACTGATAAAATACATATACCAGAAATTTAACCTAAGTCAAAATACAATTTTCTATGAAAATACACATAAACCACACAAAATAATACATTTAAGGATTTATTTAAATGCCGCAGTTTAGATTCATCACATTAAGAAAGGTGAAAACACAAGGATTACAAAGAAAAATTCAAATTAAATTACCATTTTGTATAAATTTTCCCTAATTTTCACAAACAAAAATAAATGAACTGAAGTGATTAGCGAATAAAATATGACAATGACAACTTTCAGGATGACAGCTGACTCACATAGATGATAGAGCACTGCTTCAAAAAAATTTGGTGTTGAGGACTAAATATCAAATACATTCTAAAATCGTTATAATCTAATTCGACTACATAGTTATTGCCAAAAATGTTGAATAAGTAAACAAAGTATCTTGTTCTTTTTACATACATACATACATAACTTCACGCCAGTTCCCTTGCGGGGTAGGCACGACCAACAGAGCGCCATTCAGGCTTATTCTCACATACCTCATTTGCTTCTTTGACATTCCTAGCTCTTGTCATGCACGCTCGTCTGTTCTTAAGGCTCCTGAGATCATCTTCTGCTAGTACACTTGTTCTTTATAATTACAAATATCTGTGGGTGACGGACACCACTTCTCATCAGGTTACCAGTTTCTTCACCAGCAAACATAAAGTAACACTAAAAGGCATTGGATTTCAATTTTAAAAATTTTACGCATATTCTACGAGAAATATTCGATTTTATTATGAAAAATATCGTGTATTAATATCCGATATTGAAATTATGTACATGACAGATTTTATAAATAATCTGTTAATATTCAAAGTCTAGAAAAATAATCAAATAAATAGATAAGTCTTATAGAAATTTATATACTAATGGTCTTACTCATATTGTTTGAAGGTTTTTTTTAAGAACCATAAAGAAGCCTTCAAACTTACTCTAACTCAATGTGAATAGGACCATATAATTTTACACATGGCTACGCTAACATTAACTATGTATACACATCTTATGAAAGAACAGTTGATCATAGGTCGGTAATGTAATTATCAATAACCATTTTAAATTCAAACTCATTAATATTGGATATCAAATTAATATATAAAACTATGCATATTTAAAACAGCGAACATTAACATGCCTTACTGACACCATACTTTCAAAGTATTATGATAGTAATCATTTTAATAAGTAATTAAAGACTATTAATGCCTTATTCTACTCGTTTAAGGTATAAAGGTATAAGGTTCCAGTCTCCCTTAAGAAAGCAGCAGCGCATTTGTAGCACCTTTGGTGTTGCAAATGTCCATAGGCGATGGTAACCGCTTTCCATCAAGTGGGACGTCTGCCTGTCTGTTGCACTCCTGAAATAAAATAATAATAATAATAATGTTATGATTTATGACGCGCGTGGTAAATCTAGATCGCTTCGATGATTTATAGGATGATAAATAGTATATCAGTTGACTTTCAACTAATCAATTGGTATCGATCCTATACCACCAGTATCAGTGCACTTCACTAGTAATGTCAAATCTGACATCTGTTTCGAATTTCGATTCGTTCGTACTTCGTATCGTTTTGTAGCTAACTTTAAGTTTAAGTTATAACCAATTCTTACTTGAATACTAACAAATAGGGCAAAAATAGAAAAGATAATATTAGAATATCATTCATAATGAGCCGGCAAGTAGATATAAAGGCTTTAGTATCCCATTTAGTGAAAGGTGATGGCAAAGATCGATGTAGGATCTGCATGGGAGATACATCCGAAGGGCAAGTGTTTCTCGGAGACACGGTGATGATGGATGGAGACAAGCCTGTAACACTCGCCGAGTTACTCGAAGTCATTACTGGAGTTGAAGTAAGAATTTTATCTTGTCCAGAAACTTAGAAGTCAAAGGATTTGTTTATTTTCTGTGAATAAAGGAACGGCATATCAGCGCTTGACGGAAAGCAATATGGCGGCGATCCAGTCTAAAAAGAAATTTACATATTGTTTGATTTCTAAGTTCCATAGCTTTATGCAATACTCTAACTTATATTTTAAGAATACGATATTTTTATATAATTATAACTCAGTTATGTTTACGGAGATAGGAAATTACATTTGAAAAAAAATCAAATTTAGTTTTTTGAAGGTTACCTAATCTTTTTTGTTCCTAACAAACTTCATAAATATTCATAGGTTTAAAATTAAATTAACCAAAATAAATTAATATAATAATAAAAGAAATAGTTTCAAGATAGGAAATAATAGGAGCTACTTCTACTAAGCTTTTATTTAATAGACATTGACTCTCCTTTCCTGCAAAGAGTTAAAATAAACATAACTAAGCCACAGTTAAAAAAAAAAATGAAGAAGTTTTAATATCTACATTTCGTTTACTAAGGATAAAAGTGGCGGCTTGACTATACTGGGTGGTTACAGGTGACCCAGGACAGAGAGCTACCAGACAGCCTTTGCTCACTTTGCTACATGTCGGCACACTCATTCGCGGAATTCAGGATGCTCTGCTGCCAATCTACCAACCAATGGGACTCCATCCTGGACTTTTTATCCCACATACCACATTACCAATATTCTGCAAACACATATAAGATTACTGCAATATTAAATGATGACTCCTTTACCATCCATGAAGAAAAAGTCCCGACAATAAAGGAGAAAAAGTTCATGAAACATATAAAAGAAAAGTTCCGAGACAAGTATGCTAAGAGCATCCAATGCCAGTGTCCGAACTGTGGTAAGCCATTTATATATGCCCAACATTTGGCTAAACATTTGAAAGAGTCGACAGATTACCAACGAGCATGTCATTTATGTGCCGAAATTATGAGCAAAGAGGATTTGGTCAAACATTTGATTCAAACACATGGCAAAAAGCCTTACGATTGCAAGAAATGCTTAGCAATCTTTCGTTCCAAGAAGCAATATGCAGAGCATCTATCGAAAGCACATACTCCGGGTTCCTGTACCTGCGGTGACTGTGGACGAAGCTTCCAGTCATCGCAAGCGTTCCATGCTCACATGTCAGTCCATGCGTCAAAAAACTGTCCTAATTGTAACAAGTTGTTTCGGAACCAAACCTGTTACTTATACCACGTTAAGCGGTGTTGTAACTTGGATAAAAATCGTGAAGATACACACATCACTAAGCACAAAGTGACGGTACTAGTAGACGGGCCAAAGAAGACTGTCAAAGTAGGAATGCGGGGTAGTGCGGACTCAGAGTGCATCTGTGACTACTGCCACAAGAAGTTTGCTGGACGGAAATTTGTGGCAGCTCATATACAAATAGTTCATCTTAAGAACACACATAGACCTTGCAGTTACTGTGGGAAGCTTCTTGCAGCTGCCCACATGCCAACCCATCTTAAGAAACATGAGCAGGTCTATGTCTATAAATGTGACCAGTGCGGTATGGTCTTGAAATCAAAGTTGGGATACCAACAGCATCTACGGCTGCATAGCGGAGAGAAGCCGTACTCATGTCAGTATTGCTATGAGACATTCTCAGCGTCATCTAGGAGATCGGAGCATATACGTAAAGTTCATAAGAAGGAGGAAGACCTAAGACACACATGTGAGATATGTCCAGCGAAGTTTAGGATACCGTGTAAACTGAAGAAGCACATGGAAACCGCACATAGCAAGGTGGCAAAATATTCATGCAACATGTGCAACAACAAGTTTCTAAGCTGCAGAGCTTTGTTGATCCATAGTAGGAATGACCATAGGAGCTAAACACTAGATCATGTTACTGGAGTTTCATGGGTATTTATGTTAAATGTTATAAGCAGTCTCAATTATTATAAGCAATCTCATCCAAATGCATCTTGTCGAAATTGGTACTAATATTTAATTTACCAAGCCAAAACTAGATGGCATTGTACCGTTTTAGAACACACTATGGTTTAACAAATTGTATAATGCAAGTTGTTACTTGTATTAGTAAAGTTTGATTCGATTCCATTAGTGAATACAAATGTTTTTTAGCATCTGTTACGTTTATTTAATTTCGCTTCATGGGGAGTTTTTGGGACTTTTCTACACATTCATATTGTAAAAATCGTAAGTTTATAATAAAACTAGTCAGATTACAGGCAGTTCACTGATGAAGAGACTGCTGGACTAGTTTATTTTAGTTATTTTCATAGTGTCATGTCCTATGGTATTTTACTTTGGGGCAACACTATTGACTTAGAGACCATATTTGTTTTACAAAAAAGAGCCGTAAGGTCAATCTACAACCTTGGCCCTCAGGAGTATCTTAGAGAACGCTTTAAGGAAATCGGTATTCTGACGGTCGCCTGCCAATATATTTTTAATAATATAATTTATATTCATAATAATTTGAGTGCCTACAAGCGGTATAAGGATGTACACAATTTCAACACCAGGCATTGTAATAAACTAATATTGCCATCCTTTAGATTACAAAAAGTACTGTCCTCTTTCTTGGGGGTTGGTATACGCTTCTTCAATAAGATTCCGAGTAAAATGTTAGATCTGCCTTTTACTAAATTTAAAATTAATTTAAAAAGCATCTTGCTAAAAAAGGGATACTACACTATTGAAGAATATTTAAATGACAAAAATTCATTTACATAGCACCTAGCTCCAACCTCTTATACTAAATTTTGTATAACGTTTTTATTTTTTTATGTTTTTTTAATCTTGCCATGCTTGTAAGGAATTTGTGGAGACATATTGCAGCATAAGATTTTAGCACATCATGTCATTATTATAACTATAATATTATTTTTCTTTCCTTTTATTGTCTTGGTCTTATTGAGTATGCATTGTTTGCTACTACTCCATTAATTCTTCAAATAGTGATTCTGTAACACACTTCTGTACAAAACTTATTAAAAAAAAGAATTTGAGATATAAATAGAATATGAAATATAAATAAAAACAATTTTTAGCTAGACGTGTTGCTGGGGAGTTTCTTGCCGCTTCTTCTCCTCAACAGCACCAACACATTGCGAAGCGGTGTACATAGAATAGGAAGTAAAAATTAAATTATAACTCACAATGTATGACCTTCAAAAAGTGTTCTCCAGTGGAACTTATTTTGAACAAAAACTTTTGAATTTGAATTTGAAATACATACACTTCTGTTAAATCATAAAATTCACAATTTCACTTATTTATATTTATTTATTTATGTTGCTTATAAATATATATTTATTTAATTTATAAGCTACAGCATAAGCGGTAATGTTTTTGGAACAAAGTTTCTTATTGCACATTACTCAGCGATGGGGAGCAAGATGAAAAAAGTGTAATCGAACAGAAAAATGCTGGCCACTGTATATTATTATATTATGTAATTTCGAACTTTAAACAAATAAAATCTGAAATAGCATACTATCCACCAGTGTAATATATGGTGTTTTGCAATTAGAGAGGTTTGTAATTGCCCTTATTACTATACAATTTCTTGAATTTTCTTCAGAACTTCGTCCCAACCAGGAGTCCCAAAGACACCTCATTATTTTTGACTGTAAAATTATAGATAGGAATAAATGATCAGACAAAGATTTCTACTTTAGAGAAGAAGAATAGTTTGCGATGAATGGTCAAAGATCATGAGTCTGCTTTGAACTATTCCAAAAAAAAAATTATAAGGGGCCGTTACCAAATACTTCACATGAATATGAACGCGATGTCACACTTCGGCTATGTTCCATTACAGACTCATGACGACCGCGATTTTTCCCGTTTCACTTACTTGCCGGCGTCACAATCGTAAATTCAGTGGAACGGCTATTTGACCCACCTCTTGGCATGGCTCGTTGCGAGCGCTGCGTGAGCGAAAATCATAACGTCATTAATGACGTTTTCGCTACAACCATAACGACCGCGGTCGCCTAGTGGAGCGGAAGACTGAGCATTTTGAGCGTTGTCAGATTGTAAAGGAAATAGCCCCTAACCATCAGCTAATATTGTTTGATTTGAAACCAACCTGGTACACTGGTTTTTTTGACCTATTCTTTGTCTTTCAAGTAAAATTCTGATTCATTATAGATTCGAAATATCCAATATATGGTGTACAAATTCCCAAAATATACTGGTTTTTTTATTGTATTATATTTTATAGTATAGAACACAATTGTGTTGACCAAAATTTTGTAAGCTTTTGTTAGGAGGCAACATTTAAAATTGTATGGACAGATACCTGATTGTAACCACTTGTTTTAGGTGGAGAAAACAATGGTGTTGCCAAACTCAATATGCCGTGATTGTATGAGTAATATAAACGGTTTCATACCTTTCATACAACTATGTAAGGAATCTGTAAACCAATGGAATAGGATAACAGACTTTTTTACTCGAATACAATTAAGCAGCAAAGTGAAAAGTCTATACATAACCATAGCCAATACCATAGATATCTATAAAGATAAAAACCCAGCACTTTATGAAAGTAATGCAGATATATTGAGGCAATTTAAAACAAAAATTAACAGACAAAAATATTACACCAAAAGATTAGTAAAATACAAGGATACTGTGGAAAAATCGAAATTTAAATGCCCCGAATGCAATACACTATTCAAAAATGTTGCCATGTTCAATCAACATTTAGAAAACTTGAAGCTGACGTGTTGCCAACATTGCTATAAAATGTACAGCATAGAAAGTTATAAAGCTCATCTAGAAAGACACAATATATCAACATTTTCTTGTAAATATTGTAAATTTGTTTTTGAGAAATTTAATTTGCTTAAAAAGCATGTAAAAAAAATTCATAAAGGACATATTATTTGTCCAGATTGTGACAGGAGCTTTCTTAGTCCAAAAAACTTATCAGCTCACTGTGTTAAACATAAACCTCATATATGCTCGAAATGCAATCAAAGATTTTCAAACAAAATATGTTTTTTGAGCCACAGAAAAAACTGCAAAACATACAATACCTTTGCATTGTACATTTGTGATTTTTGCAAAAAAGAATATAAAAGTAGAGGTACATTGGTGAATCATATAACATACAATCATATGACAGGAAAAAGATTTCAGTGTGACCAGTGTGGAAAAACTTTTAACAGCAAAGCTCATTTGGAAGAACACGGCAATACTCATGAACAAGTGCCGGATAGATATGTGTGCTTTTGTAACGCTAAGTTTAGTTCTAGAAGGGGATATGTTAGGCATTTGAAAAAACATGACATTGGTGAACAATAAAATAGTAATTGAGTTTCCACTACTAGAATCTGATCTTCAGTAGTAGTGAGGGAGTAAGAATATATTAAAAGAGAAGATAGAAACTCTTCTATAACTCGACCTTTGCCTATTTTAGAGACCACAATTGTTGATTTTTAAAGTCATTGTCTATGGCCAGAATAAAATGTTTCAAGTGCCTTATAATTATGAGAAAATTGCTTATTTATTATTTTACTTTAATATACCCGCATCACTAAAGTTGCCAGATGCCCGGTTTTCGACCGGACAGTCGGATTTTCTTTATGTTTGTCCGGTCAAGAAAATATTGGTAAACCGGACAAAAGATTGCGAGCTTCCATGTCTCGCCGTAAATACTATAGAAAGTGAATTTTGCGTTTTCTTTAATATAACTGCTAGTTGCACTGAATTCAAAGATGCCATCTCAGGCAATAAAACTATATTAAAAGCAGTGGCATCGAGTACTAATATGAAAATTTAGACTGGCTCTGCATTAAATGTAAATTTAATAACTAAAAAGTTAGTTTTTAATCAATATAAAAGTTATTAAATAAAACTTTTCTGGATTTTTTTCGAACACATGTGGCAACCCACACAGATGTCACATGACATAATTTTACGTCTTAATTTTAGTTTTCGTTTACTTGATAATTTTGAAACAAGAAGGCGTATAATAAAAAGAATGATAATTTTAACAGGAGAACAAGCAGTCAAAATTGAGATACTTGTTATCATCTTACGAGATCGTAGCCTCATAGATTTTGTAAGAGCCTACCAATTTATTACGTCATAAGTTTCTAGAAGTAAAAGGAATCGATTTGCGCGTTAATTATTGTTTAAACAGTATTTAAAATAATTATTTACGTGATAATTTAAAAGTAAAATGTCATTATGTTTACTCTCTTATATGTAAATGATAATACATTCGTCAAAATCGGTATTAATGACGCTTGGATATCACAGACCTGTCATTTTCGTAAGAAATATGCCCATGGGAATATAATAATATAATAATAATTTATTTATTTAAAGACAATACAGTCCAATACAAATATACATACACGAATAAACAGTCTAATACACAAAAATACACACTACAATGTTATGCATGTAATTCTAGTATAGGGTAATTTGTTATTCTGTACCTTATATAGTAGACAAAACAATTTTTTTGTTTACATTTTAGTTCTTTATCTAAATCTCTATATATCTATCCGTGCAGGAACGGAGAAAGAATACAATTTCCTGCGGCCTGGCGGCCTGTCGTAAGAGGCGACTAAACAACCCACAGCCAGGTAGGTAGGGCATTTGCTCGACTGGATGGCGACCACCCCTGGTCTAGAGTATGTCGTCATAACAACCTTGTGTTGTGTTCCGGCATTAGTGACCAGGTTCCAGTCTCCTTTAAGAGAGCAGCAGCGCATTTGTAGCACCTTTGGTGTTGCAAATGTTCATAGGCGATGGTAACCGTTTTCCATCAAGTGGGCCGTCTACCTGTCCGCTGAACTCCTGCAATTAAAAAAAAATTATAGAATTTAAATCAAGTAACAAAATTATTTGCAGACGTCATAATACATGTTCGGAATGTCAACAAAGGCGCATCTTGACGTTAAGTCGCCAATAATGGCTATGTTCCACTTGTAGCTCACAACGCCCAAAATGCTCCGTTAGCCGTTCCATAAGGCGACCGTGGTCGTTGTGGTCGTGGCGAGAACGTCACTAATGACGTCATCATTTTCGATCACACAGCGACCCATGTCAAGAGGTTGGTCGAATAACCATTCCACTTGGGTTTACGATTGTAACGCCGGCAAGCAAGTGGAACGGCGAAAATCGCGGTCGTGAACGTGGTCGTTGTGAGCCCTCGATGGAACGAAGCCAATGTAGCTATATAGAGTCGAGCGTAAAATGACGACGGTTAAATCTCCCGAATCTGATTGCAGTTTTAAAATTAATATAAATTAAAATTTTGACGCTTTTTGTAAAATAAATATTTTTAAAGCAACTTAATAATGTTTACAATTTATTAGAATGTGAAAAAATATATGCATATTCCCTGTTTTTAACCGACTTCAAAAAAAGGAGGAGGTTCTCAATTCGTCGGGATCTTCTTTTTTGTTTTTTTTTTATGTATGTTCACCGATTACTCCGAGATTTATGATCCGATTTACGTGATTCTTTTTTTGTTCGAGGCGGAATAGCTGCCTTTTGGTCCCCTAAAAAGTTGACATAGTTTGGCCCAGTAGTTTTCATTTTATGAACATTTTTTATGAAACATTTTCCATTCCGTTCCATATGTACACCGATTACGCTGAGATTTATGATCCGATTTACGTGATTCTTATTTAGTTTGATGCGGAATAGTTGCCATTTGGTCTCCTAAAATTTTTACATAGTTTGGCCCAGTAGTTTTCCTTTTACGAACATTTTTTTGTTCCCGTTTCTTGGGACCTATATTTTTTAAGGAGCGCGGCGCCTTTCGTAGGTCTACCTATACATAGCTAGACACTAATAAGTAACAAATAAAATAAAAAAACTTCGTTTAAAAAAACCGACTTCAAAAACTAAAAAGTATAAAATAACTTATTTCTAAAGCTATTATTATTAATATATATTATCTAAAACATCTTGAAGTCGGTGCAATGTAAAACATAAAAATTACTATATTTTTTTTTAAATTACTAAGCACCGACTTTAAGATGTTTTAGACAATATATATTAATAATGATAGCTTTAGAAACAAGTTATTTTATACTTTTTAGTTTTTGATGTCGGTTTTTTTTAAAATGTAATCACTAACAAAACTATACATTATAACTTAACGATTGTCTTTATGATAAAATCGCAACGATATGCCTAATTCAAGAGTATCTATTGATTAGAATGTATTAACTTTAAGAAGATGTTCCAATCTCGCAATGAGAAATTTGAAAACCAAGAAGAATGGAACGGACTGATGCCTGGCGTGGTTTCAGGTCACCGGCGACGGCACATTGCCCGATTGCCTCTGCCGCGACTGCTACCAAGACACCGTCAATGCCGTGCGCTTCAAACAGCTCTGCGCCGTCTCCCAAGACAAGTGGCACGAGGCCACCGACCACTTGGCCCAAGTCCAAAACCTCGCTGCAGACGACAAGACATACTTTATCCTCTATGACACTAAGACAATCGTAAAAGATCAGAAAAGCAGAACTGGCGACATAACCCGCGCCTTAAATAAGTTGAACGCTTTAATCCAACACCCGCAAATCAGACCGGTACGCAAGCACTCCAGGATAAGGGCAGCTACAGTACCTTGCAAGTGTTTGGATTGCGGAAAGAAATTCACGTCCCCAGTATACTTGAACATTCATTTAAAGGCTTCATTGAAATCAGCTTGCACTGTTTGCGGGGGAGTAGTGTCAAAGAGGAGTCTGCGTCAACACCTAGCTGATAGACACGGCGTGTTTATTATAGAGTGTTTGCTCTGTAGTGCGACTTTTACTGAAGAAGTTGAATATAAACGCCATTGTAAGGAGAAGCACGGACCAGGGAGACTCAACTGCTCGTACTGTGGCTGCAGCTTCGCAAATGAGAGGGCTCTTTCGGCGCATATGTTTGCGCACACCCTATTTCATTGCCCGTCCTGTGGAGCCACCTTCGAAAACCGCAAATGCTATATATACCATCAGAAACAGTGTAACGTTTCTGAGGATATTAAGCCAGAACTGTTCAAATGCGATCATTGCGGCGTCGAGTATGATAAAAAGCCTTCGCTCCGAATTCACATACAGCATAAACATCTGAACATCCAGCCGTACGTTTGCCAGACTTGTGGCAAGCGTACGTCTACGCGAGCTCATCTGGAGTCGCACCAAAAGGTTCATAAGGATGAAAGGGTGACCTTTGTGTGTAATTGTGGGTCGACATTCCGCACCGATGTGGGTTATAAGATGCACCTGCGGATACACACTGGGGAGAAACCTTACAAGTGTTCGACTTGCGGAGATAGATTCCTGTCGGCGTCCAGACGCCGTGACCACATCAAGAGGCGGCATAAGACTGAGTCGGATTTGCAGCACGCGTGTGATAAGTGCCCGGCCACCTTTATTCGACCTTGGGAACTAAGAAAACATTATTTAATAGTTCATTATATTGTGAAAGATCGCATCGAACGGAAGCAGGAGACAATGAGGCGTTTTAGGACGAATTGTTAGATCTTACATTGTCAGTTTACCGGAAATTGCTTCTGTAAAGCTTTTAAATAAACGCTATTAGCCTCTACAAGTTTCACCATACATACATACATACATACATAACTTCACGCCAGTTCCCTTGCGGGGTAGGCACGAACAACAGAGTGCCATTTAGGCTTATTCTTACACACCAAGTTTCACCATTACCTTCTTTGTCATAAATTTACTAAGCATCAATTTTTTTAATGCAAGTGTAAATGTTTTTATTTATGGCAGGAGCTCAGCAGACAGGCAAACGGCTCATTTGATGGAAAGCGGTTACCATCGCCTATGGACATTTGTAACACCAAAGGTGCTACAAAGGCGCTGCTGCTCTCTTAAGAATCACTGGAACCTGGTCTCTAATGCCGGAACACAACACAAGGTTGTTATGGCGGCATACTCTGGACCAGGGGTGATCGCCATCTAGTTGAGCAAATACCCTACCACCTGGCAAAAACCGACCGACTTTAAAAAAGGATGACTTTCTAAATTCGTCTTGTAATAACTTTTTTTTTTATGTATGTTCAGTCATAACTTTTTTGTTTCTAAACCGTTTTTATGATTCTTTTTGCATTCGGTTCAGTAGTTTCGAAATGGTCCCGTACAAAATTTCTTGCTATCAGACTGAGTTACGAAGATATAGCAAAAATGTGAAATGTTTGCGGCTTTTCAGTCATATTTTTTTTGTTTCTGAACTGATTTGCTCTTCAAAGTGATCTGACATAAATTTAATTACTATCGGACCTCGCGTTTCCGAAAATATTTCGGTATAGCTTCAGAATGGCGCCGAGTTTTGAAGAGATAACAGAAAATTTTTCAAATTCAAAAACGTATTGAAATATTGTTAGGTTTATAACGCTCGTAAAATGAGTCTTGACCTTAATTATGACCAATAACGTGTTGTACTAAAGTTCGGCCATTTTTATAAAGCCACATTTCGCATTTATCAAACTCATTTTAGTAGTTACGTAAGCTATCGACGATGATACAATTACAAAATGGATTCGATATAGAAACTCACACATTACCGAATCGATGAAATTAAACCGATTTTTTATTTAAAATAATATATTAATTTACGTTTGGTTACTTTTTATCTTTAAATGTAGAACATTAGTTACGATTTATGTTTAAACTTTTCGAATATACATCAATCTCCAAGTCACATCACTAATGTGTAAGAAGAAAAAATAGTGTTGACGAATGGAGTTTTTGGCGGGAACTGAAAGGAGATGTTGTGCTGTGCAGTTTTAATTTCTAAAAATGTGTAAAATTACTCTAAAATGGACAATAGTTGTAGGATATTGATAGTTTTTGAGTAGTAATTATATGTTTTGTGAGAAATGTGTTAACCGTAAAGTCAAATTTGGCCTTTTGAGTTATCACAAGAACTCCGTTGAATGGCACTAGCTGATTACCTACAGTTCAGCTGTGCTACACATAGGTTTGAACAAAATGAAGAAACCACATTAAATCTAAGATCTGGCTTAAAGGCCTAGCTGCCAAGCCATATAATAAAAAAAAGTGTTGACGAATATAACGTTGTCATGGGTTACGTTTCTAAAGAAATAAGCTAGTTTGGGATTTTAACTTGATATAAACTATTTTGATACTGTTTGTTGAAACTTCCAATAGGGCATCTTATGTAGAACGGCTCAAAAAACTGATTTTATAGGTCGATTGTCGATTAAAATGCCATCTAGTGGATTATATAGGAATATAATACCGATTTAAATGCTATCTATAGTACGGTTTTAGTATGTTTCGGTATTTGAAGCTAGAGTTGCTCATCTATTTTATATATATAGTATTATCTATGGGCTCACTTATAGATTCGACTAGGATTGAGTTATTGAGTTTCATTGTATTTAGAAAACATCGACGATCGGATTTGAGAATGCTTCCTGTTGAAACCAGACGACGAGTGTCATAATTATATTAAACAATTTTCATAAAATCACACACGCTCAAAAACGAGGCGAGGCGCCGTTTTGTAAACCAGAATGTAAGAGCCGCTCCTAGAGCCAAGACCGACTGATATACATTTATTCACTGGCCAGCATGTGCTAGCGAAACTTCGTTTGCATTACCAGGACAACGTTTCTGTTAGTGAAACTTAACAGCACTTATTTGAGATCCATAAGTACGTATACTTATTAGCTTTAAGTTGCACTGCACAATGTTTTCGGGTTAAATTATATTTAAAAAATTGTGTGATAGCCTCTGTTCCGAGTTCAACCACGTTTTCTAAATACGCTTTCATTACATATATGCTTTTTCATTTGGGGGTTAAATGCCATAGTTACCACGCTTGGCATGCGGGTTGGTAACCGCAGTGCCGGTCTATTTGCATCGGAGACGCTGCTGCCCGTCTCCGACCAGGGGATTTCTATAGGCCGGCTTTCTTGCGATGGTTATACGCAAGAAAGCTGTGGCTGGCGCTGGCTGAGGAAATCGGAGGACAGGGATGAGTGGCGCCGTCTTGGGGAGGCCTACGTCCAGCAGTGGGCTGCAAATGGCTGACGACGACATATATGCAGCTGTCGTTTTCGCATTCGAGAAGCTACCTTATTAAGTATTCTATTTTGTTCAGCGACGGCTCCAACGCTTTATTGTGCGTTGATTTTGCCAAGTATCTATAGTGACTATATAAAAATGACTGTTTGGTGATCAGAAATTAATTTATAATGAAACCTTATTAAGTATAATAAGTATAGAATATATGCAACTTTAAAGTCTAAAATAAACATTTTGTAACAAAAAAGACACTGACTTGAAGAGTAACTAAAATGCAAAAATAAATGTTTCTAGAACTATTTATTTTTTTGCTTTTTAGTTACTTTTGAACTCGGTTTCTTTTTTGTGTTTTTTTTTTTAATTTAATGTATATAGGTTGAATAAGGTAACAAAGTTCCCTAATGACTTTAAAGTCAATAGGTGAAAGTTATTAGCTCCTAAATTCTCAGAAATTGTGATAAAAATTGAAATGGTAAAGCTTAAAATTACTTTCAATAAAAATTATTTTGGACAATAATTTATGATAAGAGTATTTTAGATTGCATCCTTTTTTTTATGGTTCCGAAACCACAACAAAAAAATGGGACATTTATTGTCTCTGGAGTCTTTCGATGTACGCGAACTCCGAAGCACTAGTTCTAATTTTGTTATAATAAACGCTCTGACATCGGTTCTAATCGTTATTTTTATCACCACCATTTACAGATCAGAGAAGAAACCTTATGTCCGAATAGCGCGTGTGCAACATGCGCATGCGCCGCACTAGCCGCGCAGGAGTTCAGGCTCTCTGTCAGAAATTCCCACAAGATGTGGTTGAGAACCCTAAACTGCATATCGGAAATTCCCAGCAACAATTCGTCTTGCAAATCTATTTGCGCGTTCCTCAACGTCGAAGAAATGACAATACAGACGCTAAAGGACTACATCGGAGGCGAGCCCAAAGCGATATTGGACCGGCTGCAGAGATCAAAAACTAAACGCAAACCTAGATCGGATAGATCCGGGCCACCTTGTGATTGCCCTGATTGCGGCAAACGATTCCTGACACCTTACTACCTGAACATGCATCTAATAAACAGCGGTCAGAAAGAAGCCTGTCTCATATGCGGTGCTGTAGTACTACGCGGCGAAGCAATGCGAGACCACATGGTCTCAGTCCATAAAGAAACAGCCGAACTCTGCACCCAATGTCCTGTCGTGTGCAAAGACCAGAATGAATTACAAACGCACATCACCAAAGCGCATAAAGGCCATTCGTTGACGTGCACCGACTGCGGTAGGACGTTTTCGAGGCAAAAAACCTTCGAGTTCCACAACCAGATGCACGCGGTTAGGACTTGTCGCGCCTGTGGGATCCAATTTACTAACAGAGGATGTTACAGGGTGCATAGGTCTAACTGCGAACCGGACGCCATGCCAGATACGAAACGGGTTCCTCTCAACCGACGCTCGAATATTCGCGATCCGGCAATATTCCATTGCGCTGACTGCGATAAAACTTATTCGTCCAAACCACAGTTGAAGAACCACATACTCTGGATTCATATGAATATAAGACCTCATCAGTGTCAATGGTGCGAGAAGCGGTTCTATACGCCATCAAGACTCGCCGAACATACTGTAGTTCATACTCGAGCTAGGAATTTCGAATGTGATCTCTGTGGTGCGAAATTGGTCTCCAAAATGGCCGCGGTGTACCACAGGAGAAGGCACACTGGGGAGAAACCGTACGAATGTCCGGATTGTGGGGAAAGTTTCATATCTGCTTCAAGGAGGTCTGAGCATGCCAAGAGGAGACATAATAAGGGCATAAAGATCCAGTGCATGTATTGCCCTTCGACCTTTGTTAGGAAGCACGAGATGAAGAGGCATGTAGCGAAGGCTCATAGTCTAGAAGTGTCCATTTGTTCAAATAGGATAGTCTTACAACAGTGATCAGTTATTTGGTGTTAATGGAATTGATTAGTTAACCATGGGAGTTCAATAGCCAATGTTCTCGCTTCTCCAGACGATTTGGATTTGGATTCTGAGTGAGAAGGATACAGCAGTTAGGTAGTTTTCTGACCTAATAGTGCATTTTGTTACAATTACCACGCGAAGGAAGGAAAATATCTTGATGAAACGTACTCATCGAGATAACTGAAATATCAAACTAACCAAACCATCTTGGACAAGCATGGCGGGTATAATGTAATAATCAAGAGGCCCGAGCCCAACATTGGCACGTTGATGGGCTGGTATTATTTGTATGGAAGTACAATGTTGTGATGGGACTTTGTACAAGCAAGCGGAGTCAAATGGTGCATTAATGATTGTTTAAGTAATTATTGTATAATTATAGGCCTAGGTTATGGAGGGTAGAGGTAAGGAAAATCATCTCATATAGGAAAATAGTTGAAGAAGTGTCCAGTTGTAAGCTGTAAATAACAGTTCAAAAACCATCCACAGTGGCGCTGATGTAGACAAAGGGTATGGTATGAATGTAGCTGTTGTAGACGAATCGAAGTATGTCGAGTTAAAAAAATTATATCTTTGTCAACTAGAGTAATTGGTGACAGTGCACTGTTATAAAACGTCAACTATTTACGTAGTTACAAAGTAATTTACTAAATATAACCTCAAAGAATTGTTATGTGAAAACATGAATAGTGATTTTATTTCGTGAATTTTGAATAATACGCTTAGTAACTTTGTAATATCTAATTTCATAAAACTAAAACATTATAATATTACTCTAATATCTTTTGGCGCTTTCTTTAAAATACACCCTGATGCCAAAGTGGCGCCACCCTAATTTAATGCATTTCGATGGACACTTCGTCATATACAGAGATGATTCTCCTTACCTCTAACCTCCATAGCTTGGTGTTAATATTTTTGATTGTTGGTAACCCTGTGCGTCAAGTCATCATGAACGGAGAATATACACATTCTCAGATCAGTTAATATAACACATTTGTCGTCTATGGAACCCTTTGTTGTACGTGAACTGGTACGTACTTGACCTTTTTTTAGATCTTAATAAATCCAGTATTAAGTAAGTTTTTTTTAAACGTAAGAATTGAATTGAAACTAAGTTTTAGTTGTAAATTCATAATTCATGTTTAATATTATTTCAAACCATCAGAATATATTTCCGTTAGTATCTTTTCTGATATAAATTGTTTTTTTTTTAATATGCCGACCAAGAATGAATTATTTTTAAGGTATTATATTTAAATAAATTAATGTTGTTTTTTCGTGTTCTGTTTTAATTGGTATAGGCGTCCTTTAAAATTCCATGTTGATAAAAAGTTAGTAGGTATTATTTAGAATGGAAAGATAGCTAATTTAAATGCATTTTAATCTGCAATAATTGCCTTTCAAAGCTTTTATTTTATAATTTACTATGCTTCAAGAAAGGAGGTGAACAGTGTCGTTCACATAGCAACACGGTAAGTTTTTATCTATATTATAGTAACTCTGATCGAGAACGATCTTGATATTTTTATTTTTCTTGATTTTTTTGACGGCCTTTGTGGTTAAGCGGGCTAAGCCTTTGCCGGCCTACCTCACTGCAACGCAGAGGCTCCGGGTTCGATTCCTGGTATAGTAAATTTCGGAAACGTATTTTCTCCGTTATTAACTATGGTCTGGGTGTCTGGGATCGGCCCCAGAGTAGTCCGTTGTATATTACCCATAACACGAGCGTAACTTGCTTAATTTGGGGATATACAATATGTGTGTTTGTCCGCCGATTATTATTACTGTTTTACCTCTTTTTTTTTTAATTTCTATTATACCATTAACTTCCCGAGTGCGATTTCGTCTGCGTCATTCGAATTTTCTAGATATAAACTGACTAACCCACAAGTTTAATGAGATTTGTCAATAAAAAGAAACAATATGGTATGCAGGCTTACTGCAATAAATAAGGAATAGTTTGAAATAGTAAGAGCTTTATTGTGATACAATATAAATGAATCTGAGATGAAAGCTTAAAGTGTAACAAAATGGGTTTCAGAAAACTTTTATTCTCAATATAACAGAACCTGCAATATACATACATACATAACCTCACGCCAGTTCCCTTGCGGGGTAGGCACGGACATTCAGGCACATCATTCAGCGCCATTCAGGCTTATTCTTCTCACCTCACTTGCTTCTTTGACATTCATAACTCTTGTCATGCACGCTCGTCTGTTCTTAAGGCTCCTGACATCACCTTCTGCTAGTACACGATCGATTTGATGATAGAAGGTGTGTCGTGGCCTTCCACGACTTCTCCATCCATCCACAACCTGCAATATTGTAATAGATAATGCACCATATCAATCTCTGCTAATAAAACTTCAATATCAATAAGTAATCTTGATGAAATTAAGTCATTATCAATTATTATGTTAACGCCGACCAGTTCCGTTGGGTAGAGAGGGGAGCGCCGCGAGCGGCGCAGTCCGCCTTACACCGTCCGGCGACGCTTACGCATACTAATTAATACAGCGAATAAATTCATATATAATCCAAATAGTCCACTAATTACTACATGAACCCATACCATCCAGGGAGGAGCCTAGACAATTATGTTTCTTTACTTGCTCAAATAGAGGTTTTTTTTTTACTATGATTTATATTCATTAATCTTAGTCAAATTATATTCATTACACACAATATCCATTTTTCTTTATATATATCTAGCTAGACTTCGAAAACATTAGTAGATTGCCAACATTTCGTTTGTAGGACTCGTGTATGTAGCTCTCTTCCTACGGAATAATATTTTTAGAGCACGTAAAGAAATTCTCTATTCTCAAGGATCTGCTGTAAATAATCCTCATATTTTGAAGTAACTGCTGATTTTTCTGTGATTGTCAGTCTTTTTGTAGTCTGTGGAAATTAAAATTTGCTTCAAAGTTCATGACTGTCATCAAAACATTAATCTTTCATCACAACCGACAATAGCTTTCTTAGAGTGTGGAGTTTTTGGCGGGAACTGAAAGTAGACGTTGTGCTATGCAGTTTTATTTTGTGTAAAATTACTCTAAAATGAACAATAGTTGTAGGATATTGATAGTTTTTGAGTAGTAATTACGTGTTTTAGTGAGAAATGTGAACTATATAGCCAAATGTGGCCTTTCGAGTTTTCACAAGAATTCCGTTGAATGACGTCGATTGTAGCCTACAATACAACGGCGCCTGGCTTAAAGGCCTAGTTGCCTTAAACATAAAAAAAATAATCTTAGAGTGTGTACTTCTATTCGCATTTTGTAAAAATGAACTTTCTGACAACTGACATAGCGGTTGAAATCATCTTATTTGTTTCTTGGGCCAACTTTTCGTTTATTTTCCGGCTGTTACAAATTTATTCCCATTCTTCATACCTTCTTCCACAATGCGCCGCACATTACTTCGAGAATACCTCAACTTAACTTTGCTGTTCCACGTTAAAAATCGAAAAAATAATAAAGCTACTTTATTGCTTTAAATTCAGTCATATAACCCATAAACATATTGAACATGAGTTTTTTCGAACCACTTTTAGAATTTATAAATATTCTATTCTATACTACATACACTGTTGCTAGCTTTTATATCCACAGACTACTATAGGATACTATTAAATCTACGTATTAAACATGCACAATATATAAAATAGACCCATGGACCTCTATAATATATATATAATAGGTTTCCTACTTCAGTGAATAGACCATATAGCCAAAGCAAGCCAAAGGGACGAGATGACAGCTGGATTATGGCTCCAACGCAGTTTGCATTGATTTGGCCAATGTCACAGTAGGTGGTAAAATGTCAGGTGCATATAAGAGTATAAATGCGAAAAGAAAAATTTGGTCGGTGATCTTCCAAATCACTTTCTGAGATCCTGAGGACAACACAAAACATAGAGTGTTAGACTAACTACATTAGAGATAGATGTTATTTATTGTTAAAAACTTTGATAATATATGTACATGTCTACTATCAGCTACGGTAAGAAGAAAGTCCACATTGACCGGTCGGGGAAAATCTTTGAGTAATATACTGTAGAGGGGAGAAACTATTTTGGGACATTCGAAAAAAATGTGATGGACAGAGCCGTCAGCTAAGCCGCACTCACAGAGAGAATTATCGCGAATTCTTAATTTTGCAAGAAATACAGGACAGCAACAGTGGCCAAGACGCAGGCGAATTATAGTTGATATAACTTTTTTGGGTAGTTTTCTATAGTTGAAGAACCAAGGTTTGGGACGTAATGTTGGTTGCAAACTACCGTAGTATCTGCCAACAGTCAGACGGGACTGTTGCCAGATACCATTCCAAGTCTCAAACATCTGGGGCCGCGCGAGAGAACGTAAATCGCGGGGAAAGCATTTATTATATTTGTTACTACCCGAACAGACAGCTTCCTTGGCGCAACAGTCGGCAATCTCATTTCCACCAATTCCACAGTGACCTGGGATCCAGGCAAGTACTATATCTAAACCAGACGAGTGACAACGAAAGAGGGCTTCCTTTATTTTTAGGGAGATGACAAAGTTATGTTTAGCATGCAAAGGTAATTTTGAGATATCCTGTAGGGAGCTTAAGGAATCAGTAAAAATGATAGATTTACTTATGTTATGGGATTCAATATAAAGGACGGCTTCTAGAATAGCGATTGATTCGCCAGTGAACACAGAACTAGGAGGAGGAATTTTGAAATTTAAAATAATTTTGTATTTGGGAATCCAAATAGCTGAACCAACAGGGCCATTTTGAGATAGCCGTGATGCATCGGTGAAAAACTGAAGGTGGTCTGGCCAACGATCCTGCGTAATTTTACAAAATAATTGATTAGCATCTGGAGAATTTTTGTGAATATCTAGATTTAGAATAACATTAGGTTTATAAATAAGGCTTTCAAAACTTGACTCAAAAACAGGATTTTTATAATTCTGGAAAATGCCAAGAGGGAGATCTACTAGTTTCTTATACGAATTTATAAGAAGTGGAAGACATTTGTGAGTCCAATAACTAGATGTGAACGATATTTGAAGGAGTTGATCTAAGATACCTAGAAGGGGATGATCTGAGAGCTCTATCACTTTATAAAAGAATCTGTCCGATAGAAGCTGCCTGCGAAGAGCAAGAGGAGGGTCTACACACTCAACCTGAAGGGCATTTATTGGAGAAGATTTCATTGCGCCTGTGATGATTCTGAGGCATTTGGCTTGTATGCGTTCCAGTTTCATGAGAGCGGATTTACTGCAGGGTTCCAATATGAAGCAGGCATAGTCAAAATGGCTGCGGATGATGGCATTATAAAGCAGCTTCTGACAATAGGGGTGAGATCCCCACCTAACACCTGACAGGGCTCGAATTACGTTAGTGTTTTTTTCTGTTTTTGCGCAAATATAATTGAGATGGGGGAGGCCTGAAAGTTTGGCATCGAGGAAGACACCTAGGAATTTAACAGAGTTAGCAATTTGGATTGGATGATTGTTAATGTGAATGTCTAGGGCAGGAATATCTCTTTTGCGGGAGAATATTACAGCCGAACTTTTTGAAGCAGAAAGTGACAAACCGTGCTCTGAAAGCCATGAGTTAAGATAAAAAAGAGCAGAATTGATACGGTTTGAAGCATCACTGAAAGAGTCAGAAGTGGCATATAGAGCAATGTCATCGGCATACTGAAGGGCTTTGCAAAAGCAGCTTACAGAAGATTCTAAATCAGCCGTATAAATGTTATAGAGGATCGGGCTGAGGACAGAGCCTTGGGGTAAACCTTTCCATACAAGACGCGGGGGGGAGTCGATTCCCGAAACGCGGACGGAGATTGATCTCTCCATGAACATATTGGAAACAATGTTGACAATCCTCGGGGGGATACTCAGATTGTGCAGCTTCTGCCTGAGTATTTGAAGGTTGACGTTGTCGTATGCAGACGTTATGTCTAAAAAGACTCCTACGACATGTTCATTTCGGGAAAAAGCTAATCTGATGTCTGAGGTAATAAGGCTGAGACTGTCCATTGTACCTAAACCTCGTCTAAAACCAAACTGGCTGTTGGCTAATATGCCTTTGCTTTCTACGATCCACTCGAGTCGATTTTTAATTAAATGCTCCATAATTTTAGCAAGGACTGAAGATAGGGCTATAGGTCTATAAGCATCAGGGTCTGAAGCATCCTTGCCAGGTTTTAATATTGGAACAATTATTTGCTTTTTCCAAGACTCTGGGATAGATCCGGAGAGAAAAATCTGATTCAGAAGGTTCAGTAGAAAATGCTTAGAAGATTCACAGGACTGAATTACAAAGGAATAAGTAATGCCGTCTACTCCAGGAGAAGAGTCTCGGAGATGATCTAGGGCAGCGCATAGTTCTCCAAAGGAAAATTTAGAATTCATGGGATTCAACTCATCTGAAGGGGAACAACTGATGGGGGGACAAGGTTCAAGGGGAACAAAAGGAGGTGCAAGCTTGTGCATGAAATTGGGAAGCCAGGAAGATGGATTATTGGAATTAATATTATCGTCACTTTGGGACTTTCTAAAGGCTTTTATTTTCTTCCATATCATAGAAGCTGGAGTCCTGGGAGAAAGGGATTCGCAGAAGGCTTGCCAACCTTTTTTTTTTTTTGAACGCAACAGTCTTTTAGAGGAAGCAGAGACTTTCTGAAATTCTAGGTAATTATCATATGTGAGGCTCCTGGTAAATTTAATCTCCGCTTCTTTGCGCTTTTTTACTATAGCGGAACATTCAGAATCCCACCAAGCAGGGGAGGGAATTTTATTTTTTACAGAGTTTTTTAAGGGGATTGATTGCTCAGCAGCAGATGTCAATGCAGATACATACTCATCATATAGGGAAGTAAAATTCAGAGAAGAAACATCAGGAAGAGAGTTTAATTTACTTTGTACCAAGGAAGAGAACTTATGCCAGTCAGCTAGTGCGAGTCTAAATCTCAAGAGAGGGATTGGAGTGACAGGAGGGGGTGAAGAATCAGGCAAGGAACAAAGAATAGGGAGATGGTCACTTCCATAACAGTTAGAAAGAACAGACCATGAAAGAGAGTAGGCTATGGAGGGAGAGGATAAAGTAAGGTCAGGGGCACTCGGATTTTGAAGGGGAGAGACTCTACGCGTAGGGGTTCCATCATTAATGATGCATAAGTTTAGATCATTTAAGATATCAAGAAATGCTGGAGCAATAGGATCACAGGAAGCTGAACCCCACAAAGTATGGCGGATATTTAGGTCTCCTAGAATGAGGAGAGGGACAGGAAGATGGCATAAGAGGGAGAAAAGTTCTTGTATGAGGAGAGCATTGGGGTAAGGGATGTAGACAGACACAAATGTTATATTAAGACAACGGACAGCTACAATATTAATATCTGGGGAGTGAGGGGGGAGGGTGAAACGGGAGAATGTAATATTTCTTCTAACAAGAATAGCACAACCAGCCCAACCATCCGATCTATCATCTCGGATACATGAAAACCCAGGCACTCGAAATAAAGAACCAGGGTTCAACCATGTTTCAGAGAGGGCAAAAAGGTAAGGATTAAACTGATTAATTAAAAAAGATACTTCATGTTTTTTATTATTAACACTACGACAGTTCCATTGAAGGACCTTCGCCATTTTGGATAGAAGAGTTTATAAGTGACGTAATAATTTTTTGAAGCATATCTATGACATTGTACGGTTGTATATCACCACATTTAGAAAATATATTAATTAAAGCTGTTGACAAAATTTGTACTAAATTATCATTAGCGGTAGAGATATTAGGGGAGTTATCGCCAAGAGCACAACCATTTGGTAAAGAGGAAGGTGGTGAGGAGACAATATTAGCATGGGCTAGATGATCATATGTTGTACCTAGCTCCTGTCTAGGTTTTCTATGTATATAGATGGTTTTCCTATATGAAGAATTTGGTGCAGATTGAATAGTATTGGGAGAAGGTTCAGGGCACATAGGCGAGGGAACAGAATTAGGGGAGGGATAGGGTATGTAGGCAGATTTGTTTGGAACTGTTGAGGAAATGTCAGCATATGAAGTCCGAACAGGTTTAAATCTACGGGCTGCCTCAACATATCCAATATTTTCAGTGGACATTATGACTTTAATGTTTCTTTGGCGTGCATGTTCGGGGCATCTAGAGTCAGTGGCTGCATGGTTACCAGAACAAAACAAACAAGTAATTTTATCCTCAGGTACCTGACAAGTGGCATTTTCATGCGGGCCAGCACAGCGAGAACAGCGTGAGTTAGATCGGCATTTGTCACGGATGTGTCCGAAACGACAGCATTTTAGGCACTGTATAGTGGGAAGGGTATATGTTCCAACAGGTTGAGAGAGGTTGCAACAATAAACATGGCTTGGGAGGGATTGGCCTAAAAAGGTGAGAACTACAGTACCAGTGGGTTCCCAGCAGGTTGTATCTTCAACACGTTTTTTTTTATTTAGTCTTCTCGCTTTAATTACTATAGAAGACTCTGGACGGCACTCAGTCCATGAAACCAAGTCCTCCAAAGACCAATCTAGAGGGATTGAATGAATTACCCCCATACGGGTAAGTTGGAAACGGGGAATTATTGCTGTAAGATTATTTAACTCTAGGAGAGGGTGGGATAAGAATGAGTTAGCTTCAGAGAATGTTTTAAAGTAAATAGAAATTTTGTTTCTTCCTATGTTTTTTATTTCGTCAACCCCTGAGACTTTGCTGTTGTAAATAACTTGGGCTATTTTGAGGGCGCGCATATTGTTGGAAGATTTGGGCAGGTCCACATCGGGACCCGTAACGTAAACAATAAAAGGGCCTGAGTCAGACTCAGAATACCTGAGATCCGAGTTTGCCTCAAATCCAGGTCTGGTGTATGTGTGTTGGATAGAGACTGAAGGGGGCAAAATTCTTTTCTCGGGGGTATTTGAAGGAGCCTCTAAAGAACGTTTAGCCCGTAATTTCTCCTTAGTTTGGCCAATAGCATGAGATTCGCCCACTTCCATTCCTAAAGAATGTCTCCCCCTATCAGGAGGGACTTTCTCTCCCACCGACTGCGACATTTATGAAGTAAAGTACTTACCACTAATAATAAACTTAAAAATAGCCAACACCAACAGATAAATGACAACACAAAGCCAGGAAAACAGAAAAACACGAAAGAAAACCAGGAGAAATTCGCCAAAACGTGTTTCCGCGGGAATGTCACCTGTCACTTTCTCAACTGTATAGTCAAATGTGGCCTTTTGAGTTTTCACAAGAACTCCGTTGAATGGCGTTAGTTGTAGCCTACAATACAACTGCGCGACTGTTATACAAAGACTTAAATATCAGAATTGGCTGTATGGACTGGATTCCTTTGCCTGCCTTTGTGGCGAATACAACTACTACTACTACTTTATGTCAAAATAATTTATATAATGGTAAAAAATTTGTTCAAAACACTTTTACGGTCGAAATATTAATTAATTATAACTGAAATGAGACGTGAATTCATATTAGTTTTTCTAGGCATCATTTGTATATCGACATTGTCTTCGTTATTGTCTGGTTATGTGCAAATTGAGATTGATAAAGTGCTTTTAGACACCGTAGTAGGTGCAGTGGGTGCTGGGAACTTCTCATACTGGCAATTAGGCCACACGGGACCCTTGTTGGTTGAATTGACTTCCTTGACCGGCGACGCCGACCTCTACGTGTCTGATAGTCTAAGGTAAGCGATATTAATTGTAAATTTTGGTCGAAACAGACGACCTTTTCTCGTTGGGTTCATGGTTGACACTCTGCATTTTCGTTTAAACATTGCATTCTAAATAATATTTTATATTTTTACGTTACAAATAACAAAAACAGTAAATGCTTGTCGCATTTATGAAATCATTCACTATGTATAGCTATAGAAGCAGAAGGTGATTTGTCTGTTGTTCAGTTCACCACAGTGGCAGGCGCAGAAAGCTCATAAAGCCTAACTGCCTGATGATCAATGAATCGATATCAGCTCAAACAAATTATTGGTCTTTGACTGACAGTGGACAGTGGAGTTCTTGTAGCAACTTAAAAACTTACAAACACACAGTTTAATTTAAAATCAATTAATATTGTACAAATTTTTTTATACCTACCTAAAATACCTTTCAAGTTCTCAGTTATTTTTATTGGCATTCATTTATACTGCACGTTAATTAGAAGTGTGTTGGAATATAATTCTACTATCTGGTCTCCTCATTATTCATTACACATCGATCGCATTGATCATGTACAAAAGAAAGCATTGCGAATAGTTTCATATAGATATAATTTAATTCGAACTCTGACGGCCTCTGTGGTTGAGCGGGCTAAACCTTTGCCGGCCTACCTCACTTTAACGCAGAGGCTCCGGGTTCGATTCCTGGTATAGTAAATTTCGGAAACGTATTTTCTCCGTTATTTACTATGGTTTGGGTGTCTGGGATAGAGAGTAGTCCGTTGTATATTACCCATAACACAAGCGTAACTTGCTTAATTTGGGGATATACAATGTGTGTGTTTGTCTGCCGATTATTATTATATTATTATAACTCTTAAAACATATCATGACCGACTGAAATATTACTCACTGACATCCTTAGTAAATCGTAGAAGCATTTCAGACCTTGTTTCTCTTCACAAAATTTTACATGGATGTATTGATTCACCCTATTTAATAATAAATAATAATAATCGGCAGACAAACACACATATTGTATATCCCCAAATTAAGCAAGTTACCCTTGTGTTATGGGTAATATACAACGGACCACTCTGGGGCCGATCCCAGACACCCAGACCATAGTAAATAACAGAGAAAATACATTTCCAAAATTTACTATACCAGGAATCGAACTCGGAGCCTCTGTGTTGCAGTGAGGTAGGCTGGCAAAGCCTTAGTCCGCTCAACCACAGAGGCCGTCATAATGTCTTTACTTAACATCAATACCAATTATCGATGTAGAAAACCAGCAGTTTTTTCCCTTCAAGTATATCGTAATAATACTTCTTATTTCAATCCATTGGTTCGCATGTGTCGCCTTTATAATGAACTCACCAAATTAAATGCGTACATTGATATTTTTAATGCTAGTCAATTTAAGTTTATGAATAAATGCAAAAAGTTCTCTCACACAATGGCTATTAATATCTATTGTTGATTTTTCACTCATATTATTTGCAAAATAAATATGAACAACTTTCAAAAGAATATCTACTTTGTTCGTTTAATTAGCACATAGTTTGGATTATGATCTAGCCCTATATATTACATTATTATTGATTAATTTTTAATGTTTGTAATCTGTTCTGTGCTTAAATAAATAAATAATTATTGGCATTGACTCTAATACCTTTGACTTTGATGGTATCTCTTGTTTAAAGAACAGGCGTTAATACAGATTACATTGTATAAATTTTTATGTTAATGCTCTTTGCCCTTGGAAGATTCACTACATTTCAATTGTAAAGTATCCCATCTCACGGCCTGAAAAGTATTTATGTCGATTTTTGGTTTAAAACCTACATCTAAACAGAATTACAGAAAAAGCGATACAGTACTTCTTGTAGTTTCTCTGTGAAACCTTAACAGACAGACAAATTGAGTTACTATCACATCTCTTTAGAGATTGTAAATTTTTATATCTATAAACTCGAGAAATGATTGGTCTGCCATACAAACTGTCATCCACTATTTCAACCCGTTCTAGTTTTATTTATCTATCCCCCATCTATCTATCAGTAAACTACATGACCGAAATGGCTGAAATGATAAAAACAGCAAGTGACAGAAAAAAAACAAAACCTACCCTACTTTCTGGGATAACCGTTACATAAAGTTATCCCATTATCCAGGGTGTAAAGTATCAAATTCAAATTTTTTCCATAAAATCATAACAAACAGAGAGACAAATATATTTTTATCCCGGACACTATCCCATTTTTCAAGATAAAAAGTATTTCCTATGTTCATTTTCATTATTTCAGTTCATTATTTGAGTTTCAGCCAAATCGGTTCAGGAGTTTTTCTGTAAAAGCATAAAAGACAGACAGACTTTTGCATTTATAATATTAATAAGGATTTATTTCAAGAATACATGTAAGTGTTTGAAATTGATTTTAATATGCCCATTTTTGGGCAATTTCAGGCCGAGTTATGAAGTGGACAGGAATAACTTCAGCTCAGTGACGTGTGGCCATGACATGGTGCACATACCAGCTGATTTCCCAAGGCCTATCGGTAAACACCTGTGTTATATATTAATGAGACACACATGGCACTAGATAGGACAATATATATAAGTATAGGTATAAGGCCCACACTGCACATGCACTTCCTCACAACACCAGCATGTAACAGATACACTCTACATTAGTATAAGTTTAGTATTAAAACTAGAATAAATTAATATAATAAGTCATTCTTAAGATACATACACCTCAACACAAAAATCAATAAATTAATGTCACACACAAGAACCAAAATAACTAATGAGCGTGTTAAATTCAAAAAATTTAATCTAGAAATTAAGTTTTTTTTTATTTATTTTTTTTATTGCAGGAGTTCAGCAGGCAGACAGACGGCCCACTTGATGGAAAGAGGTTACCGTCGCCTATGGACATTTGCAACACCGAAGGTGCTACAAACGCGCTGCTTCTCTCTTAAGGGAGGCTGGAACCTGGCCATTAATGCCGGAACACAACTCAATGCTGTTATGGCGACATACTCTAGACCAGGGGTGGTAGCCATCCAGTCGGGCAAATACCCTACCACCTGGCATGTTATAAGGAACTCGAACTAAGTTATAAGGAGCTCGAACTCGAGTACCTAGAGTTGTGAATAATAATACTCTAGACTAGCCTTAATTGAACAGTCCTATAATTTTAACCAACTTTAAAAAAAGAAGGAGCTTCTCAGTTCATTGTGTAATTTTTTTTATATTATTATAATAATACATACACATACGAACATAACTTCACGCCAGTTCCCTTGCAGGGTAGGCACGAAGATCAGAGTGCCATTTAGGCTTATTCTTACACACCTCACTTGCCTCCTTGACATTCATAACTCTTGTCATGCAAGCTCGTCTGTTCTTAAGGCTCCTAACATCACCTTCTGCTAGTACACGATCAATTTGATCATGGAAGGTGTGTCGTGGCCTTCCACAACTTCTGCATCCATCCACTTTTGCATTGTATATCTGTTTCGTCATTATTTCTACATGCCCGAACCAGCATTCCTTTCCTTACTTTTACCCCGACACTCTCTTTCAGACCAACTCTCTTTCTTACTTCGGTATTACGAATGCGGTCCACGAGCGTACAAAAGCTGTTACAATGATAACTTGATGTCCTATACATTCTACCATTTTCATGGTGTGCAAAATAATGTATGTTCAAGGTGGCCTCTGTTGTTGAGCGGTCTAAGTCTTAGCTGGCCGAACTTGCTAGACGCAGAGGCTCCGGCTTCGATTCCTGGCATGAATTTCGTGAAAGAACTTTCTGTGAATTACTGCGGGGTCTGGATGTCTAGGATCGGCCCCAGAGTGGTCCCCTGTATATCACCCATCACACATCACACAAGCTTAACTTGGGGATATGCAATATGTTTGTGTGAACATTATTATTATTATTGAAAATATAAATGTTCAACCACCATTTTATTGTTTCTGGACCCATTTCAATAATTCTTTTTGTGTTGGATTCAGTTCAGATTTCAGATGTTGTCGAAAATGTTTATTTTATGCTTTTTATTACTAAATCTCTCTTACAAATTCCTTATTAAGTATATATATGTGTGGTGGAACACTTACAAGCCAATAGATGGCGCTGTACAATAATTGAAGTCGCAAATGATTCCCGACACGTACAAAGAATATATACAAATTTCCAACAATAATTGATGGGCCTCGGCCTGCGAGGCACAACAATACAAAGATACACACAGACTCATTCTTATTTTTCTTTTATTAATTATTATTATAAAATAATTAAGTATGGTAACTATTTCTCTAATAATTCAATGTAATAATAAAATAATAAATAAATAAATAATCGGCAGACAAACACACCTATTGTATATCCCCAAATTAAGCAAGTTACACTTGTGTTATGGGTAATATACAACGGACTACTCTGGAGCCGATCCCAGACACCCAGACCATAGTAAATAACGGAGAAAACACGTTTCCGAAATTTACTATACCAGGAATCGAACCCAGAACCTCTGGGTAGCAGTGAGCTACGCCGGCAAAGGCTTAGCCCGCTCAACCACAGAGGCCGTCAATAATGTAATTGTGATGGCCACGACACACCTTCCATGATCAGATTGATCGTGTACTAGCAGAAGGTGATGTCAGGAGCCTTAAGAACAGACGAGCGTGCATGACAAGAGTTATGAATGTCAAAGAAGCGAGTGAGTTATGTAAGAATAAGCCTGAATGGCGCTCTGTTGTTCGTGCCTACCCCGCAAGGGAACTGGCGTGAAGTTATGTATGTATGTATGTATGTACTAAATACCATATCATGTTTCAGGCATTGGTGTGTTCGGCCATTGGTCGCATAGCCTCTCCTCGTACAGCATCCAAGTGTTCCTGGATACTTCCACTGTGCTCAGCGAGGAGCAGCTGCAGGCCATCGAGAGGGCGCAAAGGAGTAGCGGCGAGAAGACAGGTCGTGACAAATATTGATCATAATGTATAATTTATCCGCACAGGAACGGAGAAAGAATACAATTTCCTGCGTTAATCAGGTGGTAGGGTGTTTTTAATATTGGAATGCATGGCTGTCTTAAGTTGTTTCTGCCACCGTTGAAGTTACGCTTGAAAATATATCACGTAATTACGTAGACCTCTCGTATATTTAATAATCACGTCTTGTTAGTCCCCAACAAGGGCGGCCTGTAAGAGGCGACCAAACTCCCCACAGCCAGGTGGTAAGGCATTTGTCCGACTGGATGGCCACCACCCCTGGTCTAAAGTATGTTGCCATAACAACCTCAGTCAGTGACCAGGTTCCAGTCTCCCTTGAGAGAGCAGCAGCGCATTTGTAACAACTTTGGTGTTGCAAATGTCCATAGGCAATGGTAACTGCTTTCCATCAAGTGGGTCGTCTGCCTGTCTGCTGAACTCCTGCAACTAAAAGAAAACAATTGATAGAATAGAGTAGAGTAGAAAATACCTTGTTGTTCGCCAAATAAATAATGACAGAATGTTTTTGTGTCGGAAGATATAATAGACAGCGTCTTTTAGGTATTTACTTAGTAGTAATTGAAAAGCTATTATGTCTGTTTGTTCGACAAACAGTAGAATAAATAATATTTTTTTTTTTATTTTTTTTTTATTGCAGGAGATCAGCAGACAGCCCACTTCATGAAAAGCGGTTACCATCGCCTATGGACATTTGCAACACCAGAGGTGCTACAAATGCGCCGCTGCTCTCTTAAGGGAGACTGGAATCTGGTCGCTAATGCCGGAACACAACTGAAAGTTGTTATAGCGACATACTTTAGACCAGGGGTGGTAGCCATCCATTCGGGCAAATACTCTACCACCTGGCAATATTTGTTTATAATTTTATTATGTCGTATAGAAAATTCCCCCCTCAGGACTGATTATACAATTTTGGTCCTTCGAGCCGGATATGTTAGAAATAAATTAATTGAATAATTTATAAATTCTTAAGCTGCCAGGTATTCTCAATATATCATCGCGTAGGTCGAACACAATGAATAATTACAATAATTTAATAACAGAACAAAAGGCCTCCTCTAGGCAACCTGACTGAGAGGATATTCAAATTCAGCCTTCCGTAGTTGTAGTCTTTCTGAAAAGTGGCCGAAACGTCGGAATAATAAAAATCAAATAAACTACCGCGCTTAAAACCGTTTAAACGTAGTTTTATTATATCTTTTTTCATTTGAATTTCAGATATGGACAAGAAGTCTGAAAAGCAAGCGTACAAGAAACAAGAGGAAGCACCGAAGCCTCGGTTCCTGAGGTTCTTGGATTTGGTTGACATGATATTCGAAATGATCATGCTGTGACGTTCTCGCGTTTCTCATTCTTATGTACCTGCTCCATCTGGGATAATTCTATAGTTAATTGAAGATATGAGTCGATAATGCAGTTATGTGACATAAATAAAATACATTAAAGGACAATGTAATGTGTAAAATATGTAATGTAAACAGGCAAGGAGACCATATTAGAACTTAAAACAACGCTTTTTGAATTTGATTTTGAAAATAGCAAGTAATGAAGGAGTTATATGTGTAGCAAAGTGATAGTGAAAGAGCTTTGTAGGCCAATTTATCAATATTTACCAATTGTAACATACATACATACATACATACATAACTTCACGCCAGTTCCCTTGCGGGGTAGGCACGACCAACAGAGCGCCATTTAGGCCCATTCTTACACGCCTCACTTGCTTCTTTGACATTCATAGCTCTCGTCATGCTCGCTCGTCTATTCTTAAGGCTCCTGACATCACCTTCAGCTAGTACACGATCGATTTGATCATAGAAGGCCATCACAATTACATTATTGACGGCCTCTGTGGTTGAGCGGGCTAAGCCTTTGCCGGCGTGGCTCACTGCTACCCAGAGGTTCTGGGTTCGATTCCTGGTATAGTAAATTTCGTTCTTTCTCGTAAATTTCTCCGTTATTTACTATGGTCTGGGTGTCTGGGATCGGCCCCAGAGTAGTCCGTTGTATATTACCCATAACAGATGTGCATGTTGCATCACGGTGTTTTCTTTCACCGTTGTTAGCACGTGGGGTAAGAAAACTGCCTAAGCGCTGCACGCGTTCCGGCCAGGATCGAACCTGCGCCCTTTGAGTTTGGGTCACTTAATCGCTATGGCTATATACATTTTATTTATGACGTTAAAAATAACGCCGTTAATGATTAACTATATAAATATATATACATACATTATCTGTCAATGTTTAACATCATTAACCTTCTAAGATGGAACCACCACAAAGTGGATAATTGAAACGAACGTTGAACTGATGCTTTCTCCCTCTAACTACATAGAATTTATATTAGAATAAAAGAGACGATATAATTCTCTTGGTTTTGGTGCGGCCATTTTGATGGCAGCTTGTGGACAAAAATAATATTAAATTTGGCCCCTGGAAGGGGGTTAGTAATTAATACTATGGGAGCTGCATACGTCTTGTCACCGCAGCGGACATCGCACTACTGGCTAACGCAACACGGGTGCGCGCATATTAATAGTTGCTCCATCTCGCTCGCACATCATCCGTCACGCTCACACACTATACTATATAATATACTAGCTGTACGACTTGTTAATGTTTGTACTTAAGGTTACCGTTTCCAAAGTAAATCAGTCCATTTTTTTATGTTTAAGGCTTGGCAACTAGGCCTTTAAGCCAGCCGCCGTTGTATTGTAGGCTACAATCGACGTCATTCAACGGAGTTCTTGTGAAAACTCGAAAGGCCACATTTGGCTATATACTTCACATTTCACACAAAAACCTATAATTGCTACTCAAAAACTATCAATATCCTACAACTATTGTTCATTTTAGAGTAATTTTACACATTTTTAGAAAATAAAACTGCACAGCACAACGTCCCCTTTCAGTTCCCGCCAAAAACTCCATCAGTCCACTTCAGTTCACATCAGCACTGGGGGTGTCTGTAACAAGTAAAATAGGAGACCTGTTCCAGTGAAAGAACAGTTCCAGTAACCTGTTCCAAAATAACAGACTATTGTGTTGCAACAGGTTTAAGGAGTAATATTTAACTGCGACTAATACTTAACAAAGAAACAAAACACAAAAATCGGAATGAATCACAGACTAACTACATACTACAGACAGACTTGCAGAGTCACAGACTCAGAGAGGATATGAGGTTCAGAATAGTTCGGATTCATGCTAGGCCTTTCATCTCAGTTAAATATTTTTACCACCATATTGCCACCTGTCTAATAAATAATAATAATTTTAAAAGCATGTTATCTTAATGATAGATAATTTCATATTTTAAATGATATATAACAGTACATTTATTATTATACACCATAATTTATGCGTGTATCCGAACGTATTGACAATTATTACCAAAATAGAATTGGAATAGGGTTAAGGCATATTATTGCTATCTTTTTCTATTACTGTATGTGAAAAGAGAAAAGAGTTTGTTTCGTTTCGGACTGTTTGCTGTAGAACGGAACGTAATGGAACAGGCGGAACAGTTAGAAACAGTTCTTTTGGTCTTTAGATAACAGGGCAAAGTATTATCATAGAGAAACCTGTTCCGATATATACGCCTCACTCCTAATCAGCACTCGACAGTGAATAAATACTACTCTCTGCCATCTGAAGTATCATTTAACCTCTACCCCTCGCTACTACAATAACACATTAACCCCATAGCTATATCTGCGTGAAACGTTAATTAATTATAACATGATAAAACTACGTTTTAACGGGTTTTTAGCGCGGTAATTTTATTTGATTTTGGTTTTTCCGACGTTTCGGCCACTTTTCAGTGGCCGTGATCACGGAAGATAAAGATGTCAAGTGTCAACGAGTATTGTTAAAGTTTCAATTTTGTTTATAGGTTATTATTTACTCTATGGGAGCCTAATCTAATTTACTACCGCTTCGCAACATGTTATGGCTTGAAGAGAAGAGAATTAGATTAGATTAGGCTCCCATAGAGTAAATAATAACCATAAACATAAATTAAAATGAACAAGTTGGCGGTAGGCTAAATAAAACTTTAACAATACTCGTTGACACTTGACATCTTTGTCTTCCGTGATCACGGAAACGTCGGAATAACAATAATCAAATAAATTACCGCGCTTAAAACCGTTAAAACGTAGTTTTATTATGTATACAAGTCGCGAAAACTTAAGAAAATATAATTATAACATTATCCCAAATGAAGTAGTAGAGTAAGTCTTTGTCAGACGAGCTCACTACAACTTAGAGGCTTTTGGTTCGATACCTGACATGGTACATAAACACAATTTTCTATTATTTACTATGGTCTGGGTGTTTGGGATCGGCCTCACAATGGTCCGTTGTATTTTTTTTTTTAATCGGCAGGCAAACTCATATCACCCATAACACAAGCGTAAATTGCTTAGCTTGTGGATCTACAATGTATGCTTGTCTGACGATTATTATTATTCTTCCATAATTTTTACCCTTTGATATTTGCACCTTAAAAATTAATATTGCCTTCAAATTATTTATTTTTGAACAGCAATGGAAGTTGTTTTGAATGGTGGTAATTTTTGAGTATGAATAGATATTTGAATTTTTCATTAAATTCATTTGACAAATGACAAAATTAAACTTTAAATTAAAACATGCATAAATGATAAACATTTTACATAATATTAAGTAGGGGAAGGGGGGGCATAGTGGGGTCGTTAAGGTTTAAAGGCTTGGAAATTCGGGCATAGAACATTTATATATGCATTATGAACTTAAATTTACTAGTTGGTATCTGATGCGCGATATAGCATAAAAACTTTTAATAAAATATTTTAAATTGTGGCCATATACGCCATAATATAAAAAGAGTCGTTTGCCTCACTTTGCCCCGCGTGCCGGGGCAAAGTGGGGCAATGAAGGGGGTATTGTGGGGTATACACTTAATAATTAAATAAAACAATATATTTTATAAATTTAAGCGTATATTAATCTAATTTACGAGTTGCAACAATTATGAAATGAAAAACAAAATCTAGTATTTAATCGTCAACACACAAAGCACATATATGAGTTGCTTCGTCTTCCTCATCTTCTCCTGCGCAAGAGTAATGTGCCCATAGACAACATCTAATGCATTTAATCCATCCCTCCGCTGACTGAGACTAGAGATAGCCACAGTAAATGCATTTAGCATCTTCATCACCTGAAATATCTGGAGTCGTATTTTCTTTATTAGACTTTCCTTTTTTCTTCTGTATTCCTTTAGACTCATTAACACATTTGGTATTCTTTCTTTTGGGTTCTTTTGGTTTTTTAGTGGTTCTTTCCTGTACTGTAGAAACAAGATCAATTTTTGTAACTTTTCTTCTACATTGATTCTGTCCTTTCTTTTCTTTAGCCTCTTTTAAAGCAATAAGCTCATTTTTGTAGGGTGACTCTGTAATTACTGCTGTCTTTCCTCTTCGCTTAGTGGCCTTTAGCTTTGTTCTGTTTTCTTTTGGTAGCGGCATTATTTGTTCTGGCGTTGTGACGAATGCTGATGTATTTAATGTATCAGTCATCCA
Source organism: Dendrolimus kikuchii (assembly GCA_019925095.2). Lineage (NCBI taxonomy): Eukaryota > Metazoa > Arthropoda > Insecta > Lepidoptera > Lasiocampidae > Dendrolimus > Dendrolimus kikuchii. Next base: position 326,598 of record CM034415.1, on the reverse strand, counting down.
AGAACATCCAGGTTGGGGAGAACTTACTCTAAGAAGTCCTGGGATAGTTCTCATCTGTTCTGAATTTGATGGATTGGTTGAGATTAATACTGATGATGGTGTTTGGAAACCAGTAGATGTGGCAGTACACTGTTTTTCGTAGACATTGATGCCTGTCAGCTGATGTTCTGCGTCGGCAATATTCAGAATTTGTGGGGCATGAGGAGCAACTTCTGAAATGTTCGGGTTATCTGTAGTTGCAGCTGGAGCAAAATCCGCATCAGTAAATATATTTTTGTTCACAGGCCAAATACCTGTTGCTCTGAAGGAGTTTATTGCTGTTGTCATTGTAGCTGCAGCTACAAATGCCTTTCCAAATAGTCCAGCTGTCTGATATTGGCTTACTACTCTACCTGGGTGGCTTCGTAGCCAATTCTTTAGTTCATTGCCATAATAGGTATTTAGGGGTTTCATAAATCCAACGTCTAGAGGCTGCAGACGATGCGTGCAGTGGGGTGGAAAACACAACAGAACTACTCCATTTTCGCGGGCTATATCAATAACCTCAATTGTTTTTACATGGGTTGCATGTCCATCTAACAGTAAAAGCACTGGCTCATCCTTGCTGGCTTGTGACCATTCTATGAACCTTTTGAGCCAAAGAACGAACAAGTGGCTTTGAATCCAGCCAGATTCGTGGCATTCTCCCCATGATCCTGCTGGTGCTCCATCAAGCAGTTCCGGCTTCATTCGTTTTCTTGGGAAAATAAACATCGGTGGCATGTAGTTACCGACTGCACTGAAGCAAATTATGGTGGTCATTAATTTTCCCCTTTCTGCAGATGTTAAAGTTCCCACCTGCCTTTTCCCAGTGGAAGCCAAAATCTTGGAGTAGCATTTGGGCACTGTAGAAACACCTGTTTCATCTACGTTAAAAATACGCTGTGGTGTAATTTTATGTTTATCGTAAACTGTCTCCAAAAGCTCATAAAATTTTCCAACAGCTACTCTGTTGAAACCCATAGCTCTGGCTGCAGATGTAGGTTCTGGTTTTCTGTAGGTAATATCGGGGTGCCTTTTCAAAAAACCTTTTAGCCAGTCTACTCCGGCTACACACTTGTCTGCATTAAATTTATGTGCCATTTTATTTCTTTCTGCGATCTCATATGCGAGTCTCCTAAGTTCAAGAGAAGTCAGACCATGAAACCTTGCTTCCATAGTCTTTATATATTGAACCAATTCTTCTTCTTGTTCTTGAGAAAATATGGTTCTATAATGGCCTAGCTTCTTTGTAATTTCAATATTACTCAGATTGTTTCGATGCCGGTGAACATATCGTTCAAGGGTTGTTTGTGGAACTCCAAGGGCTTTAGATGCTTTTTTATATCCCATTTCTCCTGACACCACCTTCTGTACTGCTTTTTTCATTGCCTCTGAAGACCAAGCATGTTGATTTGTAGTTTTCTTATAATTACGAACCATTTAGTCTGTAACAAACATAATAATTAACATAATAACTTACAAAGTGGGTTACCCCACAATGCCCCGTGCATGGTTACCCCACTTTGCCCCAATCGCCTTGTTTAACAAAACATGAATAGTGATATCTTACCGTTTTTTAACAGCAACTGTAGTATTGAAATAAGACATCCGGTAGATTTGATTCAAATAACTAGCAATATTTCACTCCGATTGCAGCACTATACCCCGAAACAATTTAAATGTGAATTTTGGTAATTTTTTTAATAAAAAAGCAATTTTACAATAAATCAGTGTTAAAGAAAGTTAACGACTCGCGGCAGCGTGCGACTGCTGTCAAGGACGTGCGCCGACTGAGGACCAATCGCCATACGGTATTTGAATTGAGAACTCGCGGCAGCGTGCGACTGCTGTCAAGGACGTGCGCCGACTGAGGACCAATCGCCATACGGTATTTGAATTGAGATGCGGCCGTTCTATCGTAATGTAACAGCGGGTCCCCGCTTTGCCCCGCGACCCCGCTATACCCCCCTCTCCCCTATATTATGCATCACTTAGGTACATTTTTTACTCAGTTGTTCATATTGTTACGATTTCTAAGTACAGGTGAAAAAAAAACATCCATGATGAAATCTACACATTGAGTTACCAATGTGTCAAATGCGACGCTGAAACCTTTGAAAATTTAAATTTATATGTTATTTCATTTTTTTGTTTGTTTTTTATGTCACTTGTAAGAAAATTTTCAAAAGGCAAGTGAATATATTATCAAGAAGCGAATTCGCCAAGTGGTAGGGCATTTGCCCGACTGGATGGCTACCACCCCTGGTCTAGAGTATGCCGCCATAACAACCTTGAGTTGTGTTCCGGCATTAGTGACCAGGTTCCAGTCTCCCTTAAGAGAGCAGCAGCGCATTTGTAGCACCTTTGCTGTTGCAAATGTCCATAGGCGATGGTAACCGCTTTCCATCAAGTGGGCCGTCTGCCTGTCTGCTGATCTCCTGCAATAAAAAATAAAAAAATATTATATTATTTTAGTTAGATTTCGCTATATAACATTAAAACCTGTAACACACGAGTTATGGTTCCTATGTCTTACCGACCGTCCATTTGCGCTACTATCGGTTAAAATTTGTCATAAGCTCCATACAAGCAATGTCAAAATTCAACCAATAGGGGTTTTTTGGCGGGAACTGAAAGGAAACGTCGTGCTGTGCAGTTTTATTTTCTAAAAATGTGTAAAATTACTCAAAAATAAACAATAGTTGTAGGATATTTATAGTTTTTGAGCAGTAATTATGTGTTTTGTGAGAAATGTGAACTGTATAGTCAAATGTGGCCTTTTGAGTTGTCACAAGAACTCCGTTGAATGGCGTTAGTTGTAGCCTACAATACAACTGCGCGACTATTATACGAAGACTTAAACATCAGAATTGGCTGTATGGACTAGATTCCTTTGCCTGCCTTTGTGGCGAATACAACTACTACTACTACTCAAACTATAGTAAGGCAGGTGAATGGTTAGTAAGATATAGGAACTGGCCATTAGGTAAACATGGCGATTATACTGTCCGCCCAAGCCCAGCTGTGGGGTATTGTATCGGACCAACAACAGCAAGGTTTAATCATTTATTATAGCTAGTCAATAAATAAATTATTCCAACAATAATTTAGTTTTATTTGTAACTAGCTGTGCCCGCGACGTCGTCCGCGTGGAATTTGCTTTCAAAACCCTCCGATTTTGAAACATTCTTCATTGGTGCTCCGCTCCTATTGGTCTTAGCGTGATGATGTATAGCCTATAGCCTTCCTCGATAAATGGGCTATCCAACACTGATAGAATTTTTCAAATCAGACCAGTACTTCCCGAGATTAGCGCGTTCAATCAAACAAAATTAGTATATTTGGCTACAACACTAATACTTACATTTTAAATATCGCGATATCTTTTGAATAAAACGTCCGAATTTAATAATTCAAAAAGTTCTAGAAAGGTATTGAATTCGTCTTGAATATGGAGTAATTTATTTTGATAAGGATTAATACCAAGGTACAAAATAAAGAGTTTATGAAGCGACGATATTTTAATCATTTAAAAAAATAAAAGAAAACGCGAGATAACTACAATAGTTAGACATATGGTTACGCGATATTTTTTGTAGACAATTATATGTTCTGCAAAGTGGTAGTACATTGTTTTGTTCTATAATCAATAGTTTTCGCAGCGCACGCCGTGTAAGGATTTTTTCGGGTCATTTTTTTACACCTTGGCTTACATTATTGGACTTTTAGTAAGGATCCCTAATTTTTTTTTAAATATAATATAGCCTATAGTCTTCCTCGATAAATGTACTATTCAACACTGAATTTTTCAAATCGGACCAGCGGTTCCTGAGATTAGCGCGTTTAAACAAACAAACTCTTCAGCTTTATAATATTAGTATAGATTCATACAAGAATTAAATTAAGATGTCATTACTACTTACTACAGCATTTAAGCAATCGTTTTAGTGCAAACTGTGCTGGAATAACCTAATGTTTATTCAGCCGAGCAACTAAAAACAGCTCCCGGGAAAATACTCGCGGGTTTCCCAGAAACAATCAGCGCTGATTTTAAGTGTTAAAAATTTGCTGTCGATCATAGAGAAGCACATCGAAATCGGCCCAATAGTTTTTACGTGACTTTCGAACAAACACAAAAAAAAATTAAAAAACAAAAGACTGCACTTTTTTAATATTATATATTGGTAAAATAAAACAATATTGATAAAAAAAAAAACAATTTAATAATTACAAACATAACTTTCCATAGTTAACTATGGCCACTGTATCACAGTAGTTAAAACTTAAAGCACATTCAGATATGTTAAAGAATGGAAATGGGAATTCGACTCGCACAAGGCCACTAAATAATTAAAACCACTTTGATACAATAGCTACAGTATTTAAACAAACATACAACATAAAATACTAAGAAACATTTAATTCTAAGTTCTACCTACAAATAGTTGCATTTAATAAATATATCAGATCTTTGAAATTAATACTGGCATGAATTCTAAAAATCAATAGAAAACACTGTATTTCATTGTTAAACAAATAATCAGGGATGTTACGGAGCTCCTTAACCGAAACTATCGGATATCCGAAATAAAATTCTATTCGTAACCGAAATTGTCGGATATCTGAAATAAAGTTCTATCCGTAACCGAAACTATCGGATATCTGAAATATAGTTCTATCTGTAACCGAAACTATTGGATATCCGAAATAAAATTCTATCCGTAACCGAAACTATCGGATATCTGAAATAAAGTTCTATCTGTAACCGAAACTATAGGATATCCGAAATAAAATTCTATTCGTAACCGAAATTGTCGGATATCTGAAATAAAGTTCTATCCGTAACCGAAACTATCGGATATCTGAAATAAAATTCTATCCGTAACCGAAGCTATAGGGTATCCAAAATAAAATTCTATTCGTAACCGAAATTGTCGGATATCTGAAATAAAGTTCTATCCGTAACCGAAATATCATATATCCGGAATAAAATTCTATCCATAACCGAAGCTATAGGGTATCCGAAATAAAATTCTATTCGTAACCGAAATTGTCGGATATCTGAAATAAAGTTCTATCCGTAACCGAAACTATCAGATATCCGAAATAAAATTCTATCCATAACCGAAGCTATAGGGTATCCGAAATAAAATTCTATTCGTAACCGAAATTGTCGGATATCTGAAATAAATTTCTATCCGTAACCAAAACTATCGGATATCTGGAATAAAGTTCTATCCGTAACCGAAACTATCGGATATCTGAAATAAAGTTCTATCCGTAACCGAAACTATCAGATATCCGAAATAAAATTCTATCCGTAACCGAAGCTATAGGGTATCCGAAATAAAATTCTATTCGTAACCAAAATTGTCGGATATCTGAAATAAAGTTCTATCCGTAACCAAAACTATCGGATATCTGAAATAAAGTTCTATCCGTAACCGAAACTATCAGATATCCGAAATAAAATTCTATCCGTAACCGAAGCTATAGGGTATCCGAAATAAAATTCTATTCGTAACCGAAATTGTCGGATATCTGAAATAAAGTTCTATCCGTAACCAAAACTATCGGATATCTGAAATAAAGTTCTATCCGTAACCGAAACTATCAGATATCCGAAATAAAATTCTATCCGTAACCGAAGCTATAGGGTATCCGAAATAAAATTCTATTCGTAACCGAAATTGTCGGATATCTGAAATAAAGTTCTATCCGTAACCAAAACTATCGGATATCTGAAATAAAGTTCTATCCGTAACCGAAACTATCAGATATCCGAAATAAAATTCTATCCGTAACCGAAGCTATAGGGTATCCGAAATAAAATTCTATTAGTAGCCGAAACTATCGGATAAACCGTTCATCATTCTTCAAGCATCAACATACAGTCCACCATATTACAACCGGAATCTCAACAGGGCTAGGCCTTTACAAATTTTACTTTTGCAGTCGATAGACAACGCCTAACCTTTTAAGACGGAACCACCACAAAGTTGCCCGAACTGTCACACACGGCTAATTGGGAAGCACCACAAATTTGTGCTCAAATACAAATAATTGAAACGAACGTTGAACTGATGCTTTCTCCCTCTATCTACATACAATTTGTATTAGAGTAAAAGAGACGATATAATTCTATTCGTTTTGGCGCCGCAATTTTGATGGCAGCTGGCCGATTATGGACAAAAATAATATTAAATTTGGCCTCTTTTAAGGGTTAAAATGAGTAGCTATAATAATTACTTGTATGACTGATTGGAGTACCAAATGATAACCTTCATATAAATCGTATTTTTATTTTACTTTTTTCTTCAAAATATAATATCCGTAACTCAAAATATCCGAAACTAACGGATATGAAATAATTTCATATCCGTAACACCCCTGCCTTTCGGCACGGATTATAATTTACTTTATTTTTAGTATTTAATAGGTTTTTTTTTAGTTATAAATATTTTGTTAATAAATAATAAAAAATCAAAGACATTGAAACTAAACTACATTATGTAGCAGATCACTGCCAACGGGGAGCGTGCCCAGAAGGCTGGCCGCATTGCCACGCTTTATGGCAATACTTATTTGTTGTGCAAAATATGAGCCAGCCTTCTGATCACGGGTAGTGTCAAAGAGTTTCTTACATATGTAAAAAATTTCTTATATATTTTTTAGTTAATTTAGTTCTTATTTAAATAAAAATGTAAATGTGTGAAAATCAATCAACAATGTCTTGTCGATATAGTCGCAGCAGAATGGAAGTAGAAAACAAAATTGGTATAACCATAACTAGGCACCGTTAGTCAAATAGTTAACTTTGTTAATCGCCAATCCGTTACTGAAAAAGTTACCTTCGTTAAAAGTGAATGCGTTACATTTCAGAAAATTTAACGCAAGTTAACGTTAATCGTTAATCCGTTAACACGTGATAAAAATTGCGTCTTCTTATACCTACTAACTGTTGGTTTTGGAAGTTAGTAGGTTATAAACAAAAAAAACATGTATAATTATTACATAAATACATACATAACTTCACGCCAGTTCCCTTGCGGGGTAGGCACGAACAACAGAGCGCCATTCAGGCCTATTCTTACACACCTCACTTGCTTCTTTGACATTCATCTCTTGTAATGCACGCTCGACTGTTCTTAAGGCTCCTGACATCGCCTTCTGCTAGTACACGATCAATTTGATCATGGAAGGTGTGTCGTGGCCTTCCACGACTTCTGCATCCATCCACTTTTGCATTGTATATCTGTTTAGTCATTCTTTCAGACCAACTCTTTTTCTTACTTCGGTATTACGAACGCGGTCCGCGAGCGTCACTCCGCAGATTGTGCGCAGTGCTCGCACCTCGACCGCGTTTACTCTACTTTCATGCTCTCTCTTCCATAATTATTAGAGTGTTTAATATGCCTATATTGTTGACAAACAATGTTTTTTTCATTCATTTGGATTAAAGTTTAGAATTTACTTTATTGAGATAGACTAGTTGCGTTCTGGACGAAACACTAATTAGACGAACTAATTTTAAGACGATTTGATAGTAATATAATGACCAATTGCTATTTAGACCACTTACATCTTAGACGAAACGATATTAACCCGTCCAATTTATCTGTCAATTTAGTCATCTGGCATAATATGAATATTCCCCTCCATGAACATTAATATGTTGAAGTTCTCGTCTGAAAGCGAGGCTCGTTTCGGCTGTAGTATATCCTTGTCCGTGGAGAAAATACGTTCAACTGCAGCCCTTAAGGGTACAGCAGTATTATATTTAATAAACAGATTGTGATTGTGCTGGATTCACGATTAACGGACTTTGGGAAATTTAACGGAAGTTAACGAGTCCGTTAACATATTTTTAAGTTAACTTAAAAATTAATCCGTTACGCGAAATGTTAACTTCGTTAATTAACGATTAACGGGTTAACGAGTTAATACCCAGCTATGGGTATTACCATTAGCAGAAATGACGTAAGCCGTAATAAATAAGTTATGCACCCAGACTGGAGTAAAATTAATTATTCTTAACATTACTTATAATTATTACACGGCTAAATATGGTTGTGCAAAAGCTTTTGGTCTACTCGGTCTTCTCAGTCTTCTTCATGAGTTTGATTGCGGCTAACTTCGCTGTACACTCCTCATACAATCCGTCCAGATCGAACGCCGCCTTCACGTTGTCTTTTGAAAACAGAAATCTGTGAATAAATACCATTCATTAAAATGTATTCCTTTCAAGTCGAAAAATAAAAAAAACTTCGTTTAAAAAAAACCGACTTCAAAAACTAAAAAACTAAAAAGTATAAAATAACTTATTTCTAAAGCTATTATTATTAATATATATTATCTAAAACATCTGGAAGTCGGTGCAAAGTAAAACATAAAAATGACTATATTTTGAAAATGACTAAGCACCGACTTTAAGATGTTTTAGATAATATATATTAATAATAATAGCTTTAGAAATAAGTTATTTTATACTTTTTAGTTTTTGAAGTCGGTTTTTTTAAACGAAGTTTTTTTATTTTTTTGTTACTTTTTAGTATCTAGCTATGTATGGGTAGACCTACGAAAGGTGCCGCGCTCCTTAAAAAATATAGGTCCCAAGAAACGGGAACAAAAAAATGTTCGTAAAATGAAAACTACTGGGCCAAACTATGTCAAATTTTTAGGGGACCAAATGGCAACTATTCCGCATCAAACAAATAAAGAATCACGTAAATCGGATCATAAATCTCGGAGTAATCGGTGAACATACATTAAAAAAAAGCAAAAAAAAAAGATCCCAACGAATTGAGAACCTCCTCCTTTTTTTGAAGTCGGTTAAAAATGTTTTTAAGCTCCACAAAAATAGAAGTCTAATAGTGTCCCACTTAAAGCATAGTTCCAATTGTAAAGAATGTTAATAAAGTCATGATGTTATACTGACTTCTGGAGTTTGCCGTTATGGTCTGGGTGCGGCCTACGCATCCTCTCCTGTCCCTCTGCAAACAGTATCAGAGTGGGCAGCTGCCTGCTGGTGGGGCCGTCCTGCACTCTATATTTGGCAGCCGCCTCTGGGTATCTGCAGATATTTTATTTAATTACACTGCTATATCTGAAAATCTTGGGCCCAACAATAAAAGAAGATGGCAGCTGGAGGGTCCGAACCAACTCCGAAATAGAAGACCTCATGGCCGAGCCCAACATAATTGGGGAGATAAAATCTCACCGTCTCCGCTGGCTCGGTCGTGTAGAGCGGATGGAGGGGGATCGAGGAGTGAAGAAAGCCTACTTGGGGCGACCGGTTGGTCGTCCCAAGTATCGATGGAAGGATAGAGTGGAAGCTGACCTGACAGCATTACAAGCCCACAAGTGACAAGACACTGGCAGGACAGAGGAAAGTAGCGTGCTCTCGTTTCGGAGGCCAAGACTGACTTTGGGTCGCTGAGCCAACGGAGTTAGTTAGTTAGCTATATTTGAAGATGTTCAATCATCAGATGAACAAAAATCTGCAAATACATGTATACAAGATCAAGCACATAGCAACCACCTCAGTAAGGCTCTTCCTTACATGTGTATATGTAACAATTATTTATATACTAGCGGCCCCCGCAGACGTTGTCCTGCCTTTGAAAAATAAAATCCTAGAACCCGATCCCAGAGCCACCTACCGGTTCTGATTGTGAATCTAAACCATCCGGGTACCCACTCAAACACATAAACACAAAATCACCAAAATCGCTCCAGATGATTAGAAGGATTCCAGAACCCAATCTCAGCGTCACCTACCAGTTCTAATTGTGAATCTAAACCATCCGGGAACCCACTCATCCCTACTTTGTGGTGTTTGCTGGATGAGAGGTGACACCGGTAGACGCCTAGGGGGGATAACTTACCAAGTGATAATTGATCAGTGCAGACCCTACCGGTTGGAGGAGCGAGATGGAATGCTCCTCCGCCTTAAAGGAAGATCTTCCAGCGAGGCTAATGTTGTGCCTCGCAGGCCTAGGCCCATCTGTTATAGTTGAAATTTTGTATATATTCTTTGTATGTTTCGGGAAACGTTTGTGACATCAATTATTGCACAGCGCCATCTATTGGCTTGTAAGTGTTCCACTACAGAACTATTAAAAAATAGGGGTTGGTGATAGAAGGGTGAAAATTTAGGGTTGTATGTATTTTTTTTTTGCTGTATCCTAAAAAAATAAAAAATAAATGTTAGGGGTGGACTACCCTTAACATTTAGGATGATGAAAAATAGATGTTGTCCGATTCTCAGACCTACCCAATATGCACACAAAATTTCATGAGAATCGGTCAAGCCGTTTCGGAGGAGTATGGTAACTAACACTGTGGCACGAGAATTTTATATATAAGATAACATACCGCCGCCGATAAGGAACCTGCAGTCTGCCTTTGGGTTCTGAACTAACTTAAAAAATTATTATTTGACCATCAAATTCGCCAGAGAAACCTTAACCCTTAAGACAATTATCGATATACCAAAAAGCCGCAAGACTAACACTATCACCATCTCGTAATATACCAAGAAAATATACCCATTTCTTACAACTCCTATATAAACAGAGTGAGACAACAACACGATTAACAATCACATGCACAAACGCGATCTGCACTCTCATCGTGGACACATATGTGCTAATAGTGAGCTAAAGGGTTAAATAGGACACTTGTTCCTCACTTCTGTCTGTTGTTATTTTGTTCATTTTCTTTTATTTGTAATTATAACAATGTTCATATATACTACTTAATTTGCTTTGTGGAGCTAAGCCGTGGCATCACTTAGAGGTAGTCGCGGAAGATCAGCGCTGGGCGTGAAACTAGCATTATGCTGAGCAAGAACAGGACATCACAATTAATTGTTTGATATATCATCATGTAAGACTTTTTGTGTCTTGTCCTAAATAAATATTTTTTCTTACTTTCTTACTTTCTATATAGGTACTTGCGAAAGCACCTGCAGGGCTGCTCTTTTTAAAAAATAAACTGCATCTCAGGCAGTCGTAAATTGTCTTTTAAAATATGACTGTTCGGTCCTTGGCTAGTATGAGCTAGGTAGAAAATCGCTGCATAAATTTTGCTGTATACCCACTTTCTGTGTCAGGTGACGGCCAATGCACAGGAGGGTAGATACAGCCATTTAAAACACTTACATCTGTCCAACGTTGTGACGAGATATCGTGCTGTGCGTTTATTCTTCTAAATATATCTAATTCCAATTGTAATCACTGGCCATGCCAAGAACATATTGTGTGATACTAGTGAACAGAAGTAACCACTCCAAAGTGAATTTGGTGCCGTGCGCTGTTCCTCTGTGTGCTGCAACCAGAACCAAGCCTGGAGAGGTCGGATCTCAAGGTTGGTGGAGCTTCTACTACTTTTCTAGTGCAAGAATCTAAGCCAGATATCTATATTTCCCATACAGTTCATTATTATAAAACCAGCGTTATTCAACCAAGGGCCACCACACCACATTACCCTTGAGCTACAGCACCCCACAATGACTTACCTTCCAACATCCAGTTTAGCAAACTTCAGATTTTGAAGACCATAACTAGCCGACAGCTCCGAATATACTGGTGCAAAGTTAACGCAGGCCGGGTGCCATGCAGCATACAGACAGACCAGCCAAGTTATATTCTTGTGATTCTTCAACTCTTCATCCAAGGAATGGAGGCCACGGAAGTAGGTGATATGCTCCGGGCCAATGTATGATGGCTCAGGGAGGAGTAGAGCTGTGAAGATTATTAGAGCTCCGTAGGGTAGACCGTACCTGGAAAATAAATATGTTAAAAATATCATTAATACTACTTTACATACCCAACTTTACTAGAAACCGGTTATAATTGGTTATAACTGGTTTTAGTGAACTACAGTGTAAGCTCCATGTAACGTCACTCGATTTAACAACAAACTCCCTTAAGTGTCAAAATAACTTGGCTTTGGTTAATTTAGCTTGTCTTCCATACAATAATACACTCTATATACGCTTTGGTCTGCACATAACCTAACCTAACCAACATTTTGTGTATAAAATAAATAGTAAATGGCTACCAGTCAGTTCTGGCCTAAAGCTAACCTAACCTAAATCACTGTTGACCTTTAACCACCTATCACAATAATATTTGGTGAAAAAATAGGTGAGGTTATGTTTACCAAAAATTAATATTTCAAGAACGGACCATAGGGGTTACAGAAAGGGTAAAGGGTAAATTCGTGTACCGGATATCTGAGTAGCAGCCAGTTCTTTTGACAAAAATTGAATTTTCATGGTTATAAAAAAAAATAACCATGAAAGCTAAGGCAGGAGCAATACAAAGCAGAGCTTCCGCCTTAGCCTTCTAACCTATGTTGAAAAATCTAAGAAAAAAAATGTTTATGACAATTACACCTCTATGTTTATGACAGTGACATCTCCACAGAAAGTTATTGAAGCACAAAGGGAAAAAAACAACTGTATTTCATTGTTGTGTTTTTAAAGTAAAAGTTAAACTTTTTTTCTAGACTTAAATCAGTTTTAGTGATTATTTAGTGCTTAAAAACAGTTTAATAATGTTATACAATACGTGAGTATATTTCTAAAGTTAAAGTTAAAGCCGGAACTCTACAGACTCGAGTTCCGTACCCTTTTTTACAACTTAATTTCTAGATTTAATTTTTTTAATTTAACACACTTATTATTTATTTTAGTTCTTGTGTGTGACATTAATTTATTGATTTTAGTGTTGCGGTGTATGTATTTTACCAATAACTTATTATATTAATTTATTCTAGTTTTAATACTAAACTTACACTAATGTAGAGTGTATCTGTTACATGCTGGTGTTGTGAGGAAGTGTATGTGCAGTGTGGGCCTTATATCTATAATCTATAATTGCCATAATTAATTAAGAACCTTTTTTCTCCACTCAAAACCAGTTTAGTTTAATTCATCCGGGCTTATAACTATACCCAATCCTTTCAAACGGTTAATCTAGAGCAGATTATGATCAATCAGTAACCTAATTAGAACGTTCTTGAAAGTAATTACTTACTGTTTACTAATTTTAACACTATTCGGAATATGAGTTTGAGACTTACCTTACATCGGCATATAACCACAAAATTAAGTTCGCAATCTTCGTATAAACGAATGAGGAAGACAAGTAATTGACCATCGTCACGCTTCCTGCTTTTCTCGTCCTCAGCATCACCACAATTACTAAGAAAAATAATATTTCCGTTTCACGGCTATCCAGTTCGCAGTCGACATCGGGAAACAAAGAGTTGCAAATTACAGCCGTGCGCTTGCATGTAACGTATGATATACTCAATAATATATTAAACCAGTAGTATGGCTTTAACAATTGGCGTAAATCAGATTTGAACGACATGCTTTTAATTTATAAATTAAAATTTTAACCAATTTTAGCGTAATTTACTCCGAACCTCAAAGTAGAATTTTTGACACTGACACTAACGTTACACTTCTAATGCCGTTAGCTGAATGTTATTGTCATTAATACTATCAATGATATTTTTTTTATGTCTAAGGTTTGGCAACTAGGCTTTTAAGAAAGGCGCCGTTGTATTGTAGGCTACAATCGACGTCATTCAACGGAGCTCTTGTGAATACTCGAAAGGCCACATTTAGCTATATATAGTTCACATTTCTCGCAAAAACACATAATCACTACTCAAAAACTATCAATATCCTACAACTATTGTTAATTTTAGAGTAATTTTAAACATTTTTAGAAAATAAAACTGCACAGCACAACATCTCCTTTCAGTTCCCGCCAAAAACTCTACTATCAATGAAGCCGTCATGCAATGCAGATAACATTTTTTATTTACGAAATATAGATGATATTCTCGTTTAAATAGTAACTTGTATTGTTTTGGCGGGAACTTAGAAATTGATATCTTCGCACCAATATTTCTCGATCAAGAATGTCTATCTTTCTTGTTGAAAACAAAAACACGAAGTCATGTACTAAATTTCATTATTAATAAATTAGACGAGACCCAGTAATGCGATTTAGCTACGAAATGTAGAAAACATACATGAAACTTCTGAGTGAGCCTATTTAGGGTGGTCATCTAGAAAAATCTTCCATGAAATAAAACCATTTTGTACAAACGTCTCTTCACTACGTCTATATTATGCCAGTCTTAATTTAGGAACGCATGCTACACTTGATATTGAATCATTTTTCATTCTTCCTAATGGTACATACATACATACATACATAACTTCACGCCAGTTCCCTTGCGGGGTAGGTACGAACAACAGAGTGCCATTTAGGCTTATTCTTACACACCTCACTTGCCTCTTTGACATTCATAGTGTCTTCTTCATGGTGTCTGATATATAATAAACCGATTATACCGAACTAAAAATTAACTACAAATAGTTTTTAAATAAAACACTAGAAATAGACTTAAGTATATATACATACAAAAATTAATCAAAAAAATAAAATTACGAAAACCCACCCTCAGTGAGAGTTACATGTTTGTGCCGTTTGCTGTCGAGACGCTTGGACCGTGGGGTCCTGAGGCCTTTACCAGAATTTATCAAAACGACTCATTGACTCTTCAGACTTACCTCGGCCAACGGATTAATATGGCGATCCAGCGAGGAAACGTAGCCAGCCTTCTGGGCACCTTACCCATAGAAGACGGTGATCTAGGCTCAGTATTCTACTTATAGTCTTGAGAGACTATTAGTAGAATACAATACAAATAAGTTTTCTTGCATTGTTTTCGATTATATCTAATTTTAATATAATATTACGAAAATTACATGTAATATATGGGTGCGAAATCGCTGTTAGTTAAGAACATTCACAAAACGCTGGCCACATTTCCTCCTTGTATTGTAGGGCAGCGCTAATATCCAAGCGCAAACCTTTTTATCAGATATCATGATGGAAAGTCCCAACCATCAATTAAATGTGCAAAAAAACCCATATTTCTAATAAAGATAATTATCATCATGATTTGCGATTACTTTGTTTTTAGTTGCAATTGTTTGATATTACTTTTATCAAACGATAAAACAACGCGTCATTGATATTATCTATGACTGCAATGGCCGATAGTGAAAAAAAAATTGAATCATTGAAAAATATTTTTAATCTATATTTTAGTTTTATCTTTTGGATAAGAAATACAATTTCCTGTTTTTTACGATAAAATGTATAAGAATGAACTCTTCAGTATTTTTCCATTTACAGAATACTATATAAACCTCCCACTGTTGGGCCTTCCATTTATAGGGAAAATTCACTAGTTACTCTTTTTTTTTCTTGCAGGAGTTCAGCAGCAGGCAGACGGCCCACTGGATGGAAAGCGGTTGCCATCGCCTATGGACATTTGCAACACCGAAGGTGCTACAAATGCGCTGCTGCTCTCTTAAGTCAGTCTGGAACCTGGTCACTAATGCCGGAACTGACGTGAAGCTATGTATGTATGCTATATAAACCTTCCACTATTGGGCCTACCATTTATAGGTAAAATTCACTACCACCTGGCTGTGGGTTGTTTTCGCCTCTTACGACAGGCCGTTCTAACGCAGCAAATTGCAGACTTTCTCCGTTCCTGGATGGATAAGACGGTTGCCATCGCCTATGGACATTAATGCATACACCGTTAAGAAAACGGTACAAATGACGCTGCTGCTCTCTATTTACATGACTCGCTTTGGCTGCTTCAAACTAATTGAAAGAAATTAGAAAGAAAGAAAGAAAGAATTATTTTATGTAGGACAAATAAACATGTTAACAATACTGAGTAAAATAATAGATAACTGCATCAATATAAGTCCTACAATTGGACCCAGACTCAGCGTAATGCTAGCTGCTAAGGCCAGCGCTGTTCTTCCGCCTGGAACCAGCAGGTAGAGTCACGGAGGACAATACAACACAAATAATATATCAAATCGGTACAGTTAATAATTATAAAAATGAAACGGGTTATTAGACATACTTACATCGAAATGATAATAATAAACATATATACTAAGTAAGTACTATACTAAGTAACTAAGTAAGTACTTAGATCTTGCTCACGAGGTTACCGCCATGTGGCGTTTGGAGTCAACGAGCATTGAGCCGATAGTTGTCACTGTCAACGGTCTTATAGCGAAAAGCCTCGACTGTCATCTAGAGAGGCTTTCTCTGGGAGGCTGGGTGAAGGGCCAGATACAGAAGGCAGCACTCTTGGACACGGCACGGATTGTGAGAAGGTTCCTGTCTCTGGAGCCCTAACCACCGGTAGTTTGGACCCTAGGCCCCGCTGGCGGTGATCTCCAAGATTTTATATTTTTTTTTATTGAATATATATTTTATTTTTGATGTATTTTTATAAAAGAATAATGTTATTTATTTTTTTATAAAAAAATTTCTACTTTTTATATATTTAAAAAAAAGTGTAAATTTTTTGAAAATAAATGGATATATAAATATAGTGAGATACGTGAACAAAAAACAAGTATGTAAATGAAATAAACAGATTATTGTTAATGTTATCATAGGTATTAGTAAAAATGGCCATAAAGCACTTGTATCATGCCTTAAGTTACTTTGTGCCTTTTGGTGTTCGCGAAGGAATTTCTTTAGTGTGACCCTAGAGTGACACTGATTAACTGAATTAATCTACATAATTTGGGTAATCCATACAAATTTAAAAAAAACATAAACTTTAATCATTCAATGTCATTGAATATCATCGTATCTTTTTTTTTTAGTTCTGTACGTTTCAACCAAATTTATTTAATTTGGTTCATTCGTATAATATCAGCATAAGATATTATAGGTATGAGGTTTTATTCGGTCGCCGACGCGTCGCGTGCGGCGTTCCACAGGGGTCGGTCCTCGGGCCGATTCTTTGGAACGTAGGTTATGACTGGATCCTTCGGGTTCCGGTCCTACCCGGGGTAGGGCTGATCTGCTTTGCGGACGACACCCTACTCACGGCACGCGCTGCGTCATTTGCGGAATCCGTGGACGTCGCTAACGCCGGGTTGGCGATTGTCGTAGATCGAATAGCTAGGCTGGGCTTGAGGGTCTCCCCCGCGAAAACGGAGGCCATCATGTTCCATAGGAAATTTCGCAATCCCCCCGCGGACTTGACCGTTTCGGTCCAAGGGGTGGCCATTAGAGTAGGGCCCCAGATGAAATATCTGGGGCTAGTTCTCGATGGGAAATGGCTGTTCAAAGCGCACTTTGAGCAGCTAGTTCCCAAACTCGTCAAATCCGCGGGCGCACTCTCGAGGCTGCTTCCCAACGTAGGGGGCCCGGGAGGTGCGACGCGGAAACTTTACTCTGGCATCCTGAGGAGTATGGCACTGTACGGTGCACCCGTCTGGTCCATTGCACTTTACCGCCACAACAGAACCCTGCTGCAACGGGCGCAGCAGGTTCTGGCCGTGAGGACCATACGGGGGTATCGCACAGTGTCGCGGACGGCGGCCACCCTCCTGGCAGGCGATCCGCCCTGGCATCTCCAGGCGGACGTCCTGACAGTGGTGCGCCGCACCCGGCAGGATGCCCTAGCTAGAGGCCTGACCTTCTGTCAGGTTGAAATCGAGGCGATCAGGAAGCGGGAAACCGCCTCCATGATCGCCGTCTGGTCTCAAGAGCTCGACAACCCTGCGGCCTATGGCGGCTACACGGTGGATGCAATCAGGCCCCAGCTGACGGAATGGGTCAACCGTACCAGCGGCACCCTGACCTTCAGGACGACACAGATACTTACCGGACACGGATGTTTCGATAAGTATCTGTGTCGCATTGTGGGCTGCTTGCCTTCCCCGGACTGCCGCCAGTGCGGCGCGCTCGACACGGCGTTACACACGCTAGTCGAGTGCGCCGCATGGGCGCCGCAGCGTTTCGAACTTGAGACGCACGTAGGTCCAGTCGACTCGCTCTGCGACTTGGTCAAGGCCATGCTGCAGAGCAGCGACAATTGGGGGGCTGCGGTTACTTTTTGCGAGACAGTAATGTCACTCAAGGAGGCCGCAGAACGAGACAGGGAGAGAAGTCCTGCAGCGCGTGCTAATGCGTCTTCTCGAGATCGCCGGCCTTCAGCTGGCACCCGGAGAGGCAGGTACGCGCATTACTTCCCTCCCTGAGTTAGGTTCCGTTTACCGCGGGGGGCCTTTAGCTTGCTAGGAAGAGCAAAGGACCTTCTACCCCCGCACAACGAAGTGGGGTGTGTTCTGCCAGGGCACACTCCAGGCACTTTATTGCGCTGGATCGGCTGGGCGTAACTATGTTCTAAATCTCAGCCTTTCCAACACATTCAAAGCGCAGGGTCGTCAGGGAGGAGGGGGTTTTTAGTGGGTATTGGGGTTGCTCGCCCGTGCAGCAACGCTCGGAGTCTTCCACACTATTCTGTGACGTCGATCGCGGACGGAGCGCTGCCAAGAGCATACTATTGCTGCAGTGTTATCGCCCCCGACCGACGCGTGTCGTTCCCCTAGCAACGACCCAGTTTGTGCGTAAATCGGTTAAGCATTTTCCCTCGCCTCAAAACCAAAAAAAAAAGGTATGAGGTTTTATTCGTGCAGGAACGGAGAAAGAATACAATTTCCTGCGGCCGAGCCGCCGAGCCGTAACAGGGAACAAAACAACCCACAGCCAGGTAATAGGATATTTGCCCGTCTGGATGGCTAGCAGCCCTGGTATAGAGTATGCCGCCAGAAAGACCTTGAGTTGCGTTTCGGCATTAGTGGCCAGGTTCCAGTCTCACTTAAGTGAGCAGCAGCGTATGTATTTGTAGCACCTTTGGTATTGCGAATGTCCATTGGTGATGATAACCGCTTTCCATCAGGTGGGCCGTTTGCCTAATATTGAAATCGACCATGAATCTATAGAGATAAAAATTAATAGAAGTATGTAACCGTAACAACCGTAACCCATTGGCTTGGTGCGTGAAGATGATAAGAGACCGCACGGAATGTCACTTGTCCCTTGGAAGATGGTTTGCGCTAGTGTGGGTGTGATGTGTGTTGACTCATGGCCCCGTCAGATCTTCCAATGACCGAGTCGGGGGCTGGCAACACCACCGCTTCAGCTGAATACGTCAAACGGCGCAAACATGTAGGCTTAGGAAAAGGTTATATATTTGTGCCGTTTGGGGTGAAACATTAGGCCCGTGGTGTTCATCGGCAAAGACTTTCTTTAAAGACATCTGTGAGAAACTCTTTGACAATATCCATGATCAAAACGCTGGTTTATGCTTCGCGCAACAAATAAGCATTGCCATACAGCGTGATAATGCAGCCAGCCTTCTGGGCACGTTCCTCGTTGCATACAATACAAACTTAAAAATAAATTACAAACTATAATACATTAAAAACTAATACTAAATAAAAAAAGGTCCCAAACCACTGTCACTTACCGGAAACGTTTCCAAAAGGCTGGCGACGTTGCCACGTTGTACAGCAACGCTTGATCTTTGAGCAAAATAGACGCCAGCCTTCTCTGGTCGCGTGTGACGTCTATCTAAGCATGTTATATATATTATTATAATAAGATTCAATGTATATATCAATATAACTTTATTTAGATTATATTTTAACGTTTAATCCATATTTGTTATACAATACACAATGACGAGCGTGCATGACAAGAGTTATGAATGTCAAAGAGGCAAGTGAGGTGTGTAAGAATAAGCCTAAATGGCGCTCTGTTGTTCGTGCCTACCCCGCAAGGGAACTGGCGTGAAGTTATGTATGTATGTTATACAATTAAATCTATATATATAAAAGAAAGTCGTGTTAGTTACACTATTTATAACTCAAGAACGGCTGTACCGATTTAGTTGAAAATTGGTTGGGAGATAGCTTAGAACTAGGAGACGGATATAGGATAACTTTTATCCCGTTGGAACCGGTAGGTGGCGCTGGGATCGGATCCTAGAATCCTCCTAATCACCTGGAGCGATTTTGGTGATTTTGTTTTTGTGTGTTTGAGTGGGTTCCCGGATGGCTTAGATTCGCAATTAGAACCGGTAGGTGGCGCTGGGATCGGGTTCTAGAATCCTCCTAATCACCTGGAGCGATTTTGGTGATTTTGTTTTTGTGTGTTTGAGTGGGTTCCCGGATGGCTTAGATTCGCAATTGGAACCGGTAGGTGGCGCTGAAATCTGGTTCTAGAATCCTCATAATCACCTGGAGTGATTTTGGTGATTTTGTTTTTGTGAGTTTGAGTGGGTCCCCGGATGGTTTAAATCCACAATTGGAACCGGTAGGTGGCGCTGAGATTGGGTTCTAGAATCCTCCTAATCACCTGGAGCGATTTTGGTGATTTTGTTTTTGTGTGTTTGAGTGAGTCCCCGGATAGTTTAAATCCACAATTGGAACCGGTAAGTGGCGCTGGGATCGGGTCCTAGAATCCTCCTAATCACCTGGAGCGATTTTGGTGATTTTGTTTTTGTCTGTTTGAGTGGGTTCCCGGATGGCTTAGATTCGCAATTAGAACCGGTAGGTGGCGCTGAACTCGGGTTCTAGAATCCTCATAATCACCTGGAACGAATTTGGTGATTTGGTTTTTGTGTGTTTGAGTGGGTCCCCGGATGGTTTAAATCCACAATTGGAACCGGTAGGCGGCGCTGGGATCGGGTCTTAGATTTTTATTTTTTCAGAGCAGGACATCGTCTGCTGGGGCCGCTAGTATGTAATAAATTAATAATGTATCTAGGTATCATCCACCTATATGCCGTAACCAGAGCTTACATATGGCACACATTGCGGTGTAATGAAGTTTAAAAAATGTCTTCAGTGATATTCTCATCTGGAGTAGTACCTAGTTAGTAGAAATTATTTATCTAAATTAAAATTTATATAAGTTATTATTTTTAAACATCAAGACCAGAGTTAATAATAGATATTAGAAGAATTAACCAAAATTAATTTTATTGAATGGCACAACTGAAAGGATACAACGGTATTCAATTACATTGAATGATTCAAGATTATAATTATAATGTTTCTCTTTGGTTGATTCATCGAAACTGAAACACAGAATAAATGAACTATTGCCTAAAAAACTACAACTTTTATCCTTAGGCCAAGTGAAAACATTGAAATAACCCGAAAAACCTAGAAAGCATGATTAAATGTCAATAATAGAACTCTGCTTTCCCTTCCACGACTATAAACCGTAAAAACACCTTCTGTTGCTCCTCAAAACATTCCATGACCCATTTTTTGTAGGGTTGTCCGCTCCCACGCGGTTTCCCTCGGACCTCTCTTTCACTCTACACGTAATTAACGAGTAAGACAAAGATAGAGCGTGTCTAAAAAAGTAAAAAGGGCATCAGCTGTTCGAAAACAGAGTAATAATAATTATTTAGGCTTGAGCAGGTTTGTGTATATTACCAGCTGTTTTCTGTTGTCAATTTACGAAAACTATTCCTTTGTTCCCAATTGGAAAGTCTATTCTATTGGGAATTTATTCAAATATCATCTGTTTTTAACCAGTGATGTAAATAGCCATTTATGCGCCCTATGCGAGCTTCTATAACTGTGCCCTTGTTTTTTTTTAATATTATAGGTACCCTAGCTAGAGCAATGCTATGTATAGGCCTACTTTATTTCATTCAGGGTGATAAAATAACGCATAAAGAGCTTGGTGTTGATGGACCAATTATCAAAGAAAAAAAATATGAGCGCTATGTTTTGTCTAATTTAATAGACGTTTTTGATGATACTGGCATGTAGGTACGTATGTGTTGAAATCGAGCAGCGGGAACTCATCAGGAGCAAAACGGAAAAAATAATAGTCCTGCCTGGTCTGGCCTTTCTTGCGCCCCCCAGAGTCTATGCCCTGTGCCTGGGCACCGGTGGCACCGCCCTACTTACGGCACTGATTTTAACTTGTTTGTATGTTTATTACGCGGTCGATTTTCAAAATGTTTTTTATTCGAAAAAGTATACTTCTGAAGTAGCCCTTTATCACCATGTCAGGATCTGATAAGTGGATCCCAGAGAAATCGAGAGCCACCCTCGAATATTGTAAGAGCGTACAATGTGTCATATATTTTAATTCTAAGCTATTCAAATATTTGCGTAACTTAAAAGTAGAAAAGAAAACTTTTGTCGGTTGGTGTCTAGGTGGTTTGCCTGGCAGGAATTAGGAGGCACTTGCCCAAAGCGCCCAATGGGGAATATTCTGGGCAATACTTCTAATGTTTTAGTTCAGAAGCATTATTTTTTTATTGTGGGTAATAATTACTAATAATACTGTTATCTTTATCACATGAACACATGAAGCAAAAACTTTGTACTCCTTTCTACGAAAATTGCGCGGACGGATGAGTATGAAATTTCACACACTTAGGGCCGCTTGCATAAGGTTGCTTAAATTTATTTAAGAAACACAAAACGTATTTAACACCCTTAAATCAATCAATCAATATCTTTATTTGCAAGAACGTAGTTTATACAGGTGTTATACAAATATAGAAGCACAGTACATTCTGCCACAAAGTGGTGTACAAAATTAATTAAATATTACAATAAAATTAAAATTATAATTTACATAAATATTCTAATTTATAAAAATAATATGTCAATTTTTGGTAATATGTAAGCTGAAAAATTAACAAATAGATCACTAAGATTTTCCATATAGATAATAACGAGAAGCACTTTGTTTAAGAAATTCATCTACAGTATAGAAATACTCCTTAATCAGCCACTTTTTTAAGACTACAGGGAATTTTAAATACAAGTTTGAATTTAAATACAATTAGCATCTTGCAGAACGCAAAATTTGCCGCTAAATATGCTTAAAGAATTGTCAATACGTTTTGTGTAAAATGTATTTTACTAATTTTATTTAAAGTTATATATATATTATAGTTTAATAGAGAAGAAGCGACGAATAGTAATCTTTTTTAAAAATTATGCATAAAAATACATAAAATCAATAAAAAAAAAACACTACACACACGCATATATACTCTTTTGTTTATTGTTAAAGTCATTAATAGCCTTGGCTAAATCTGTGGTTATAGAAGTATAGTCTCTGACAACAAATGAATTTCGATTACAGGCGACCACAAGTATTATAATTTATAATGCTATAGGTACTATGTTATGTTTATATTGGCATATATATACAGGTGAACTTTTGGGCTTTCAGGGCGATATCCTAAACTATACGAAATAGGGTCTCAAAGGAGTCTCGAGGCCAACTTTAACGAAAACTAAAGTGGTATCATTAGGTTTTTGAAAGACAGTTACCCTAGTCAGGAATCAAATAGGCTGATCTTGAAAAAATAAATACATACGTACATAACTTCACGCCAGTTCTCGTGCGGGATTGGCACGAACAACAGAGCGCCATTCAGGCTTATTCTTACACATCTCACTTGCTTCTTTGACATTCATAACTCTTGTCATGCACGCTCGTCTGTAAATACACATAGAACAAATAAATACACATGTATTATTATACCAAATCATAGTGTAGCTTGTAAGAATGAATTTCTGTAAAGGGATATCAAACGGCCAGCTAAGAGGAAAGGTCGATTTTGACCAAAATATTAAATATTCTATTATTTTCCTTACATTCAATTCAGGGGCGTAGCTACCGCCGTATCAGCTGTATCAATGATACGGGGCCCCCCAGCTACAGGGGCCCCGAAAGTGTGTAACCAACTGTTCCCAAAATGTTATCCACAATCTTCTATGGATTAATAACATATTTGAGAATAACTGCTGGGCCAACAACGGCTATTAGATTTGTTTTTATTGTCTATACAGGCAGAAAATCTAGAAAAACCGGAGTTTTTGGCAGGAACTGAAAGGGGACGTTGTGCTGTGCAGTTTTATTTTCTAAAAATGTGTAAAATTACTCTAAAATGAACAAAAGTTGTAAGATATTTATAGTTTTTGAGTAGTCATCTGTTTTTGCGAGAAATGTGAACTATATAGCCTAATGTGGCCTTTCGAGTTTTCACAAGAACTCCGTTAAATGACGTCGATGGTAGCCTACATTACAACGGCGTCTGGCTTAAAGGCCTAGTTAAACCTTAAACCTTAAACTAAAAAAAAAAACTTGCCGAAATTGATGGATTTAAATTGTTTGTCTAACTTATCTCCTAGGAGTATTAAGTATAAGTAATAACTTATAACCAATATACAATTATTTGAATTCAACTGGAGCATTTTTTGTTTCTTTTATAGAATTCAAGTGGAGCATTTTTTGTTTCTTTTATAATAAAACTACCCTTTTTTGGGCCCCTCAACACATTTTGATACAGGGCCCGTCTAAGGCAAGCTACGCCACAGATTAAATTCACCTATAAACATAGGTAGTATCCATAGTAGTTTGTGCTATAAACTTCAAAAGTAAGAGGCTTTTTGCAGTTTAACATTCTTTTGTCACGTAACTCTCATTCCTTCTACTACACAACCTTAGTCTTCTTCCTCTTAATTTTTGAGTCACAGATGCAACTTTTAAAGTTCTTATGTACTCATTGCTCACCTTATCCATTCTTGTAACACCACACATCCATCTCAACATTCCGCAGACTAAAAATGGATTGAACTTTTGCAGGACTTGCGTGTGGCCATGAGAAGGCAAACATGTAGAGGCCCCTTAACAAATTTAATGGGAATGTGGCGTGACACTGATCGGCGATTATCCTTGTCTACGCCATATAATAATGCACCCAAGGACAAGCTCCGGTCAGTGTAGGACTATTGTAGTAAATGAGAACAAAAGGTACTAGGCTATTTCGATTAATTGCTAATGGAACTAGGGATCTAGGACTATGGGGATTATGGCGTATACCCGTTGCAATGTTCGAGGCAGGTGGTTAAAGTGGGCAGACAGTGACTCCCCACTACCTGTATGGACCTCAAAAAATGCCGTACAAGATCAGCGAAGGGCAACATGGGTATGAAGAGGTGAGCTGCAGTTTCACCAAGGCTACTTCCGACTTTAGGCCTTCTATTACTTCCGTCCTGGAGCTTGAGTCTTAGCTCTAGCGATTCACGGAGGCGAGGCCATACCTTAGTCCGCCGGAGTCTCGTACGAGGTGATGCTGCTGTTATTTTTTATTATATAATTTAAAAACATTATTTAATTAATTGCTAATTATTAAATGTGTCCCCAATAAAGTTGTTTGCGGCGATACGTGCCTTCTGTCACGTACTTATTGCGTCGTTTTATAATTATTGTTAACTATATAAACTGTTTACTATTAGGTATTTAACAACGTTCTAAAAAGAACTAAACTACTTATATTTCGTTCTTTTTCTATAAGTTCCCTAGCTTGTTTGGCGAGTCAAGATCCATTCGATTGACTATGGTCCGTAGTTCGCAAAATTCATATTAAAATTCAGTCCAGTTTAAATCAAGATTGATTATAATTGCTCCGAGATGGTATACAGACTACCATAACTATCATGTTACGATTCCAATTCGATCCGATTGCCAATTTGAGTTACAAATTCGGACTCTAACGGCCTTACTCTTCTTCTAATCGAGTAGTTTCTGGATGATTCTCCCGCGTCCAACCGCGCGCGTCATTGGCGGTAACCAGATTTAAATTTAAAAAAATATTATAGCTTTTTAAGATATTTTTTATTGCATGTGTTCAGCAGATAGGCATACGACCCAGTGGTAGGAAGTGGTTACCATCACCTATGGACATTTGCAACACCAAAGGTGCTACAAATGCGCTGCTGCTCTCTTAAGGGAGACTGGAACCTGTTCACTAATGCCGGAACACAACTCAAGGTTATTTTATGGCCGCATACTCCAGACGGGCAAATGCTCTACCACCTGACTGTAGGTTATTTTGTCGCCTCTTACAACAGGCCCGGCCACAGGAAATTGTATTCATTCTCCGTTGCTCCACGGATAAAAATCTTTCCGATTTAAATACTTTGTTAATAACAATAATTAGCGCTAATAAGTTAACTGCAGTCAAACATAATGATCTAGCACTAATTTTCAAAACACGGCTAATGACGCTCGTTAGACAGTCACCCGCTATAAAAGAATTGCCCTTCTGACATATGAGCCCTCAGTTGTGACAATCATTTATGTACATTTTACTAATTCCTGCGTTGGGGCGGCCTGTCGTAAGAGGCGACAAAACAACCCACAGCCAGGTGGTAGGGCATTTGCCCGACTGGATGGCTACCACCCCTGGTCTAAAGTATGTCGCCCTGTGACCCTGAAGAGAGCAGCAGCGCATTTGTAGCACCTTTGGTGTTGCAAATGTCCATAGGCGATGGTAACCGCTTTCCATCAAGTGGGCCGTTTGCCTGTCTGCTGAACGCTGAAATCCTGTGAGCATAAAGGTATAACACGTTGTGAGCTTCTATTTATGAGGATGTATCTCATAAAAAAACCTAGAGGCTTGTAGCATGAAGATCCTTGAAAATATAAATGCAGTATGGTAGGTATAAAAAACTTGTTTACGAAATAATATCTGTAGATAAGTATATACATTATGAAACGATATATCTAAATTTGTGTCAACTAATATTATTTAATAGTTACTAAAGATAAAACACTACATTAATTTACAACGAAAACAAACAAAGAGTTTATCGTTTTATGTAGGTATATGTACTTAGTAGGCATGTATACAGCAAGCCATGCGAAAATAACAAGCTGCCATGTTGAATAAGATAACCCGTTCAAATTGAAACAGTAGGCTATTTATTTGTTTAGTCTCACGTGAAACTTAAAATCAAATAATTTGCAGCAAAAATTCTATAATATTGGGGTGCGGATGAGTGATCTAGTTGTAAGCACCGTGCTTTATGCGGATGATGCCGTGCTTTTAGCCGAATCGCCATCAGAACTGCAAACACTAGTCACAATGATGAAAGATGACTGTCAGGCGAGAGGCTTACCTTTGAATCCGAAGAAAACAAAGGTTATGGTGTTTGAAAGAGAAGAAACCAGAACGAATGCAAGGATAATGGTCCATGATGTTATGCTGGAGCAAGTGAATGAGTTTGTATATCTTGGATGTGCTTTTAGCAGGGATGGAAGGTACACCGCTGATATAGAAAGAAGAGTGAATTTGGGGAATAGTGTGAATGGAGCGTTAGGTCAACTTCTAGGCGCAAAGAACCCCAGCCAGAAGGCTCAGCTCTGCTAGTACATGATCAAATTGATCGTGTACTAGCAGAAGGTGATGTCAGGGGCCTTAAGTACAGACGAGCGTGCATGACAAGAGTTATGAATGTCAAAGAAGCAAGTGAGGTGTGTAAGAATAAGCCTAAATGTCGCTCTGTTGTTCGTGCTTACCCTGCAAGGGAACTGGCGTGAAGTTATGTATGTATGTATGTAAAATTTCTATAATAATAAATGAACTCGGAAGTGTCTGCGATTACAGAATTTATGCAAAAACTACTATTTATAAGATGCGTAATTCATAAATGTTCAATTTAAAAAAAATCTGTCTGCCTGAGAATTTGTCTCAAATCGACTCTGAAACAGCTGATGGATTTCCGTGAAAATTTTAGAGGTTAAACTCAAAAGAATAAAATGAGCAGATCGACCTTGAGCTCTCAGAGTGAAGTAAATTTAGGAATAGGAAGCTGATCGTCCCTCAATACGTTTACGAAAACTTAGTATTAAATAATCTAATTAGTACGGTTAAAAATAGAATAGTTTACAGTGGATATATTACTTTTACAAATACAGACGCAAACCACGTGTATGTTACATAAGTTTACATACACGTTTGAAAAAACCCCTTCACTTTATTGACGTTTTTGGTCATGTCGGCTCCATCTATACGTTCATTCGTTCTTCTGAGAGGTTAAAACAGCATTTTTTTTAATCTGTTTTCATTTCGATCTTTTCCAGGGCGTACAAGATATGAATGTAGATATGTAAATATTCGTATCACGGGTGAACAAAGTCGCGGGCAGGGCTAGTTTTACATATTAAGTATACTTAAGTGAAAATCTTATGAATCGTCATTGTCGTCTGTCTTTGCAGGTTAATTAATATTATTTTCTCTAAAGCTGTTACATTAATTTCTTTCAATTTGGGTGAATCAACAAAAATAATCCACATATCACCGGATTCTATATTTTATGACTTCTTTAATTTTATTAACTTACCACATTTTGTTAAATAAACAAAATTAGTGACTTACCTTATCATCGTTGGTAGAAATTCGACATTATATGTATAATATATTGGCAAATGGACGGTTAGTAAATATAGGAACCAGCTATAAATCTTTCTATTTATGAATTAATAGTAGTAATCTAATTACACTGGCAACATAACATAGTTTGTTAAGCAATAGATATGCATTATGTACCCCAAAGGTGGCCCAAAGTTGCCATAGACGTCTTTTCATACAAAATCAGTAGTACATTATTTTTCAGCTATTCATAGACCATGAAGGTTTACAGGTCCTATATTAAAAAAGAAACTGGTAATTTAATAAGTATTAGGTAAGTGTTAAGATTTTTTCTTTGTCTAGCTAGTTGCCTTACTTAGCTTTGTTTAGCGCCGAGGAAGTCTTCCTTTCTTCTTCTTCTTTGTTCAATAACGGCATGGCACGGTTAAGTCTTGCTTTCAGAAGTTTAGTTGCAAAAACGTCTAAATGGAAATGTATATTATAGGGTTACCAGATCCATACAATAAAATTCCGGGAACATTGCCGACTTTTTTTCCAGAACTAACACAATGATGAATACTTAATTCGTTTACTTAATTACATAGATTAGCTAAATTGTTTTCTACTATAATCCCTAAAAACTATAATCTTTTAAGTTATATAATCTCGTTATTATTGAATTTTATCTCCATAGAAAGAAAGAATAAGGCTATATTTGAAAAAATAATGATGCGCTTACATTGCCCACATATTTTACGATGTAAAAAATATACCAAGTTTTAAGAATTTTTACGCTGCATTTGCAGCAAACAAGTTTTGCACTCAGCTTATTGTTGTGCCGGAATGGTTTCCGACACAACGCTGATTTAATGGAATTTATCTGCTACTGGACCACATAGATATGTTAAAACACTGAATGTTATGTCTAAAAATTACAAGCGTCTTTACTGTTCTATTTTTTAACTAAAATAATTAATTTATTATATTAATTTTAGAAATTTGGTACTGGTTGAAATTTCACGCCTTTCAAAGAAACTTCTAGATTACAGAACATGTTCAGAAATGGTCGGACGTATAGCAACCCTAGATACAAAATCTCGCTCTAATATGTAAAATAACCTAACGGTGTTTGGCTTCCGATGCTTTGGTTTTGATGTTTATAAAACGTAACCTGATCAAGAATGTCTATTACAACATATTTTTTTTATTTTTCGAATTGAGTTCTGTCTTTTTATACATGATATAATCAAAGTATAAGGAGGTTATTACACTACGCTGGTTCTTGTACCTTTTTTTACATCAGGATTGTGTAATTTAAAAAGTTATTATAAAAGTTATAAATAGTGCATTGATTTAGGGACTCGGTTCAGGGTGTGAGAGTGGCCTAGCTATATATTCCGGGTCTAGTTCTTAAATCACCCTAGTTTAGATAATCATATCATTGTGTTCACCCTAATTAAGTCTCAGAATTAGGCTAGTGCCTAAGTGCGATAAACGCTAACGTGTTGGAATCTTTATTTAGGCCAAGTATAATATCTGTAGATGATGTATGATAAAGAATTGAGTTATATGAATAAAAAATAGTTTAATTTCTCAAAACACCTGCCTTTTTTTTATCATATTCTCATTCATATAAAAGTTGTCTAGAAATAACTATAATGAACTATAATGCATTGTTGACTGTAATTTCTGTTAATTGTATTTTTTAACATATTAAATAAATCATATTCATTCTTTCATCCTTAAAGTATTTAGAGACATGCCCAGAAAATTCTGATCGTATGATAAACCTTAATTAAGTAGATATTATAATTTCAGAGACAGACACAAATATTTCTTTCAATTTTCACATTGACATCATCCCACTGCGTGTCTAAATAGATGCAAATTAGATTCTTGCAGATTAAATTATTATTTTAAACGTATAAATTAAATTTCATTAATTCATCTGCATTAAGTTCATTCAAGATTGTGTTTAATTGCTATTTTTAAGAGGTGATTCTTTGAATATTTCATGAATTTTGTTATAAATTCAAGTTTAAAACATTCTTTGTCTAGTTGACTACGCAATTCGGCCGGGTTATATTCTCAACCTCCATGTTTTGGTTCGATGTTTTTTATTCTATGCGACGTTGCCATCGCGCTGTTGCCAGCCCGTTATCTTAATGTAAAGCGCTGTACACACGTATTACTTCGCTGATCAGGTATCGTTAGCTCAGGAGAACAAGATATTTATTTATTAATGGAAAACCTACAGCTGAATACATTTGAATAGATAATTACAATTAACAACAGCAATGCAAGGACAGATTTTTATGAGTATCCTATTGATTACAAGTAACATACAGACGTAAGAAATTCACCGAGATACTTAGCCACTGGTGAAAAATTTGAGGCTTAGACATCTCTTGGCTTCTGAAGTACTGATTATAAACGGTTCTATATCATCATATTTACTTACATTATTTAAGTATTTAATAAATATTTAGATTTAATTTTTTTATGAGAAATAATGTATATATATAATTTATGTAGCTAAGGTGCAAAATTTATATTTATTATTTTAATATTGACAATAATTAACGTTAATCAAGTTAAAATAAAAACTAAAATATCCTATAAATAAAACTAACTTAAAAATATATATACAATAGTAAGAAACTAAAATAAAAATAAAAACCTATATTAAAACCCGTCCAGCCCCATCAGACCACTGTCGCTGGGCATTGTACCTAGAAGGCTGGCAGCATTACCTCGCTGGATACAGAGGCTAATCCCTTGAGTGAGGTAAGCTTCAGCCTTCCCGTCTCCTGTTGTGTCGACCAGGCGTTTTTTTTAATATTTTGAAATAATTTGTGGACACTTGGCCCCCATGGGCCCAAAGTCTCCACCCCAAACGGCTCAAATATGTAACCTGTTCCAAGGGTGTTTGAGCAGTTTGAGGTTTTCGGCAGAAGTAGCAGTGCGATCGGCTCCTACTTTGGACTCCTGGAGATGAGAAGGCGCCAGTGTGTCGACACAGGTAACGTCCCACACAAGCGGCCTTACCAAGCTCCAGGGAATCAAAGTCATACCATCTGGCTTCTTGCCATCGTCGCGGACCAGGCCGTTCGGTTCGAGAACGGCTGGAACGCTGGCGCTGACAAGAGCCCGACGTATTATATCGTTAAGGCCGGCATGTCGCGGAATTCTGCCTGCGCTTCTGCCACACGATAGGCCATGGTGGCCAATGCCAAGATTTTAATGTAATACGATATCTATTTTTATCCTAAAAACATATCTTAGTCTAGTCTTAGTGAAATTTATATTATAATTTCAAGTAAATGCATGTACTATCTGTCTGAAATATGTAGTAAATGGTCAATATAAGTTTCCATTTTAATTAGCACTTTGAAATTATTGCTTATTTTTATTTGTGTACAGTTTATACATAAAAATTGTTTCAGAGTCTATTGAGTCGTAATTAATTGTTAATAGTCATTGTATTATATAAAGTGAGGAAGAAACAACGATTACACTTTAAACACAGTATGCGGACATGTATATTAGTGCGTATGTGTATATATGAGTGTGTGTGTAGGTGTGAGTAATAAGGTAAAAATTCGCTTTTTTGACGATTATGTGATAATTTTTAATTTATAACAAGTTTCATTCATTGCCTTGTAGTTACAATCTACCTTGCACAAGTAGTATACTATTTATTTTGTAGAATGGAAGACATTGACCTCAACAGTGGGATATTCATCACCTGATGTTATTATTATCTTCGTTTGTGACAAAATAATAAGTTTAAAATAATATATCAATGAAATATCTTCTTAAATTAAATATACTAACATATTCAACATTTGAGTTCTATAAATTAATTTATTTTTATTTCAAAAATAAATTAAATGGAATATTATACAACATTGACAAATATTATACAATATTGACACTGAACCTTAATCGCATTGTAAACTATTATATTCAAATATCTAAAGTCTCAGACGTAAAGTATTAACAATTAGAAGATGCAAACAATCGTATCGTATCTGTAGGACTTTATTAGTTGTTCTACTTTTTTATCATAATCTACTTATCACTTAAATTTATAAAAACAATTAATAGTTTGAAAGCTACGTGCGATGTCTTTGAATCTTATTCAAAAAAGAATTATTTTCCAGCTGATCAGGCAAAATAATATGTCCAATGTGAATGTCCCTTTACGTCCCCACTGCGCAATTGTAGTGCGCAGCCGCCATTACAGTATAAAACCCCCGAGAACCGTCGACGTCACGTAGTCGAAATCGAGAGGTGAAGGAGTGAATAATGGAGAGGTGGCGTTTATATCGTGTTACTAAAATCGATTATCACCGGAGCTAGCAGCGCGACCGCCGACATATTGTCGTGAAAGTGAAGCAGTGCAGTGTTTCGACGTGTCATCCGTGTAGATCGACAGCGATTCGAGGCCTAAACGGCGGATCGCGGGGATACGACAAGCGAAATCCCCGAGTCTTCGGAGCGCGTCCGACATTTTAGTTTAGAGCGCTAAGCGAGCACCTGGAGGGGGCGCCGTACCCGTGCTACCGATACCAGTCGAGTGGGAAACATCACGTCCCAGCAGAGCGAAAAGTGAGTGCATAGTCAATAAATAGTGTACCAACCGCGCGGCGAGGGGTCCTATCGCGGCCGACCAAATGAACACGCAAGGCCAACAGGGCAGCGGCGGAGGCAGGCGTCGGCGCGTGCGGACGCCGATGGCGGCGCTCAGCGGCCGCAGGGACCACCGTGCCACCACACGCGAGGAGCGCTACGCTGGCAGTAAGTGGGGTGCGGCGCCCTCGGCCGCCGCGTTGCCGCCGCCGCCCACTCACTGGCGGCGCGATGGCCGCTGCCGTCCGGAGCCCGACCGCGCGCTGCCGCTCAAGCTGCTCCTCAACGTCACCGCGTAGAGGACTCTTAAGTTAGTGTTAGTGTCCGCGGCTGTGGCGGCGTCGCCGCAGCGCGCGCGCCGCCGCCGCGTCCGCCGTCTCTCGTGCTAAGTTTTTTATTTTGTAACGCGCTAAGCGTCCGCCAGCGCGCGGGGCGCCGCCCCCGCCCAAGGCGAGGCGCTTCGCCCCGCCCGCCGACTAAATTCCGGCGTTAGGTATTATTTTGTGAAAATTTTAGTAGGTAAGAGAAGCACCGGAGGCGCAGAGGGCACGCCTGCTGCGGCCCCGTCTCCGTTCAAAATACAAGAGAAAAACACAAAAAAATATAACGGAGCGCGGCCGCGGCGGGCGCGCCGTCCGCGCCGCGGGAGCCCCGGCGCCGCGCCCCTCGCCGGCACCCTCCGGACGCGGGCGGCCAAGGCGGCGCCGCTAAATGTTGCTGGGCGCCCGCGCCGGCCGAGCGGCCCCGGGCCCTCGCGTCAACGAGAAGCCAAAGTCGCTCAGTATCGCCAGTGAGTGGCGAGGGCCGGGCCCGCGACGCCGGCGCGGCCCCACGCGCCGCCCCGACATTATTTTTGCAGCGGGACAGTGGCCAGATGCCCGCGGCAGCCGGGTGCGCCCCCACCCGCTCCGGCCCCTGCACGTTTATTCCTGATGATCGACAGACTGCTGGTATCGCACACGATCGATTATGATTTGTTTCACAGTTGAATTGAACTTCTAACTCTGTGATGGGAGTGTCTTGTTTTGAATTAGCCTTTTCAGTTTGCACTGTGAGTCGTGTGGTGGCATTGGCAGAGGCCGGAGCGCGTGACTTCTTGACTTTGCATTTGTGTGAGAGGTGTTTGAAAGAGAGGTGAGGCTCTCGGTGCCGGGCTGGAGTTCACTCCACTAGTCGTATCGTTTTATTTATCTTGAGACCAATGTATTTTTTATTTGAAGATGTTGGGCCTTGCTTGGGCGGGAGGCGTTCCACATTTACACAACATCCTTCTAGTCACTACAGGACAAGTTAAACATATTGACTATGTAAGCTATTGCAGCAGCTGTGAGATGTTTTGAGTTTAACAAACATTGATTTTTCAAATTTCTTCAAGTACATAATTCAGTCTTTTCAAACACAATTTGAAACCAAATAAAACAGTGTATGCACAATAACAACAGCATGGTTTTGTTCATTTGAAAAACTTTGCAAGTATTTTGTTGTCAATGGCCTCAAATTGAGTTTGGAAATGGCTGACTGTATTCAAATTGTTTAAATCAAATCATATTTAAAATCAATTTATTTGTTTTAAATTGTAAAATTCCATCTAATTTAAAAAAAAAAGTAGTTAGCTGCCAGTATTAATTGTTAAATTGTCAAGAATGCCATCTCTTATTTCACCAAGTGATATAATGTAATTTTTTAAAATTTTAGTGAATAATGGAGGGAAGGCAAAGATATTTTAAATCTGTATCACTAGATTTGAGGCTATGTCTGAATCAACAAGCCAAATTTGCTTGAAATATCTTTAATTTTTCTTCATGGCTTGCACAGAACAACTTTTAGTCCACATTTTCTTGTTTATTTTTTCATTGACCAGTGTCGCTTTAGCCATCATATTGGTATTTGTATTTGACCAAGCAGCACTGGATCTTTGGATTCTTTATGACATTTTTCTATTGTCTTGACTGATGTAACGTTATGGGTGGATGAGAGTTGGTTTGTGTGCTACAAGTTAGGGCTCTAGGAGGTTGTTGTTGAACGAGTGCCCTGCCACAACAGAGCTTTAACCTAAACCAGTGAGCGTGGCCCCACATTTGCACTAGTTGTAGAAATTAACGATACGTGAAACAGACTGTTGATTATATATATGTACAGATAGTATATTGATCTCAGCCGGCGCTGCGGTTGTCGTCTAGGAGCTTCTGTGATGTACAAAAAAAGGTATATTTGGAGTTTACAAGTTTTTTATAATTAGTTGTAAAGTATTTTTTAAGTGAAAGATGTCGCACGACCGGCCGCAGCGTCCATTCCTTTCCCACCCTTTCCCGTCCTTTCTTCCCGTCTTGTCCCAGGGCTCTTCGGAGCCCGCCAAATGGTTCTACGTTTCTCGCAGGGTTCGGTCATATACACACACAAGGTTTTTTGAGCTTGTTACTCTTGATGAGTGCAGCTCTCTTTTCAGCGCAAGATTTAATAAGAAAGAAAAACAGAAGAGGGAAAAATTGTTATCTGGGCTTGTTATAAGTGCAGCTCTCTTTATAGCTGAAGACAGCAAGAAAGAAGAACACAGAAGAGAGAAAACTAGTTTTTTCAAGAAAGGAATGATTGTTGCTTCAAAGAAGAAGCATTTAGATATCTCAATTAGCAAACCAGTTAATGCCTACGTGATTTTAGAGGACAAAACAGTTGGTAATTGTATAACATACTTAAGTATTTATAAAAAACAGTCTAATAGATAAATTAAAGTAAAATAATTTTTGAAAATGTGGAGGAGAATGGATAAAAGTAGAATTACAAAACAGGTGTATGACGGTATTGTGAGTGTTAGAGTTGCTGTCTATGGACCGAGACGAACACACCATGACTAAATATCAGTAGTGTTAGAGGTCAGTTAAAAAGCATCTCAAATAAATGTGCATGTATGGAGAGGTTTATGAAAGTAGATGGAGCGAAAGTCGTTTGTCAGGATCGTTGCAAGTGGAGATTTATTAGTCTGCCTGCCCCCATGGGAAACAGGCGTGATATTATGTATGTAAGAATTTTTTAGCTAAATGTGTTGGTGGAAAGTGTAACATGTTGCAAAGTAATGATAGAACAAGTAGTAGTAGTAGTTGTATTCACCATAAAGGCAGGCAAAGGAATCTTTAGTCCATACAGCCAATTCTGATGTATGTCTTCGTATAGTAGCGCAGTTGTATTGTAGGTTACAACTAACGCCATTCAACGGAGTTCTTGTGAAAACTCGAAAGGCCACATTTGACTATACATTTCACATTTCTCACAAAGACACATAATTACTACTCAAAAACTATCAATATCCTACAACTATTGTTCATTTTAGAGTAATTTTACACATTTTTAGAAAATCAAACTGCACAGCACGACATCTCCTTTCAGTTCCCGCCAAAAACTCCTCTACGTCCAGCTAAAACTAGTAGACCAGTTTGAATTGAATTTTATAAATACAAAAATCCCTAAATTATTTACCAAAAAGGTATACACTATGGTTAATATATCAGAAATAAGAGTACAATGTCTGATCTTATGTTTTAAACAAATAAATTAAAATGAATTCACATTAAAATTTAAAATTACTATATCCTACAGCTTAAAAGAAATTACAAGTAACAAAATGTGTTGCCCAAAATACAGGCTAGCATTTAATTCGTGTGAGACTTGTATCGGCCATCTTGATAAAGGCGGTTGATTCTACATTTTTTCATATAGTTATGTTACATATCAAGTGTTTTCTTTGAATAATTATTTAAATTAAGTAGTTGGTTTGCTGTTTTTAGGTATCTAGAGGACTGCAAGTATATTCAAAATTTTACATATGATTAACCTAAATTTGAAAGTGTTGTGGGATTTAGAAGCAAACTCGTGTTTATTTTTGTATTTACAATTTAATTTATTTATAGGGATGCCGGCACATCCCTAATAATTAATTAATACTATAAATGCGAAAGTAACTCTGTTACGCTTTCACGCAAAAACTACTGGACCGATTTGGCTGAAACTGAGTATATATAGGTATGTATATATTCGATGCCGAGGATGAATATAGGATATTCCCGAAAATGGGATAGTTTCCGGGATAAAGATATATTTGTCTCTCTGTTATGCTTTTAACGGGAAAACTATTGAATCGATTTAGCTGAAATTCGTTATATATGTAATTTTAATACCGAGGGTGGATAAGGGATACTTTTCATCCCGGATAATGGGATAGATTTATGTAAAGGGTATTCTTAGGTTTTTTTGTGATGTCATTTTGGTTATTTTGGTCATATCGGTTATGCAGTAATTTCATTATGTAGTTTTAATACCGGAAATGGGCCTAGATACTTTTCATCTGTATTACGTTGCTCTTTAAACAAGAGGCGGAGTTTTTGGCGGGAACTGAAAGGAGATGTTGTGCTGTGCATTTTCTAAAAATGTGTAAAATTACTCTAAAATGAACAATAGCTGTAGGATATTGATAGTTTTTGAGTAGTAATTATGTGTTTTTGTGAGAAATGTGAACTGTATAGTCAAATGTGGCCTTTCGAGTTTTCACAAGAAATCCGTTGAATGGTGTGGATTGTAGCCTACAATATAATAATAATAATAATAATCGGCAGACAAACACACATATTGTATATCCCCAAATTAAGCAAGTTACGCTTGTGTTATGGGTAATATACAACGTACTACTCTGGGGCCGAACCCAGACACCCAGACCATAGTAAATAACGGAGAAAATACGTTTACGAAATTTACTATACCAGGAATCGAACCCGGACTCTCTGCGCCGCAGTGAGGTAGGCCGGCAAAGGCTTAGCTCGCTCAACCACATAGGCCGTCAATATATAAAAGTATGACGGCGTCTGGCTTAAAGGCCTAATTACCAAACCTTAAACATTAAAAAAAAATGAGGCACGAACTAGGGGCCGCGAGGAAAACTAGTGTTACAATATATTCTAAAAAATTTAGATACAAAACAGGCGTTCAAATAACATCTTGTTAAGTGACATTTAAACTTAATAATAATTAATGCAGTATTTGACTCATTTTACTTCTAACGTCATAAGTAGGTATGCTAGAACGAAATCTAAAGCTGATTGATTTGACTTCTTTGCTCCCCTATGCAATATGGGAATTTGAAATGATCTCTCAGCTCTAAAATACATTGCTTTTCGACTAAACTCTTTGTCCTTTCTAATGCCCACTTGATAACCTAGCAACGCTCAGACTAGATTACACATTGAGTTTAGTCTCAAAATACAGCTTCGCATGAATAATATAGTTGAAATCATTATCATTGGCAAGTCATCCCCGAATCGGGGTCATGTCGGTTTTTGGCCACGTGGTTTCGCAACGCACATTCACTATGCCAGAGGCAACCATGTGGTTGGCAACAATAATATTGAACTTAAAATATTAAGTTTCATACTCTAGAGATTTACACGTTTATATTTGACTAAACGAAGGATCGTCATGGCAAAATTATATATATATACAACATTTTGAATTTTGTGTTTAAATAAATGGCGATAATTTTTGAATCGTAAATATTTTTTATATGTTGTCATGTGAAAGTTATAATTACTTATTTTTAACTAGGATATACGCGCTACTTCGCATATAAAAACAAATGTTTTAGTGAAAACTATCTGAAAAAGCCAATTTTTAAGCACCCGAAAAACTTCCATCCGCTCCCAGGAAAATTCCCGGGATAAAAAGTAGCTTAGATTTTAAGTTTCAAGAATTTGCTGTCGTTCCGTATCGATATCGACCCAATAGTTTTTACGTGAATCATACATACATACATACATAACTTCACGCCGGTTCCCTTGCGGGGTAGGCACGAACAACAGAGCGCCATTCAGGCTTATTCTTACACACCTCACTTGCTTCTTTGACATTCATTGCTCTTGTCATGCACGCTCGTCTGTTCTTAAGGCTCTTGACATCACCTTCTGCTAGTACACGATCAATTTGATCATGGAAGCTGTGTCGTGGCCATCCACGACTTCTGCATCCATCCACTTTTGCATTGTATATCTGTTTAGTCATTCTTTCATCATGCATTCATTCCTTTCCTTACCTTCACCCCGACACTCTCTTTCAGTCCAACTCTCTTTCTTACTTCGGTATTACGAACGCGGGCCGCGAGCGTCACTCCGCAGATTTTGCGCAGTGCTCGCATCTCGACCGCGTTTACTCTACTTTCATGCTCTCTCTTCCATACCCAACTCTCGCTTCCATACGTGAGCGTAGGTACCAGCACCGCGTTGTGTATGGAAAGCTGGGCCTTCTGGCTGAGGTTTTTAATATTAGTATATAAGAAGACAAACAGACAGAAGCCTACAAACTTCTTTAACTCAATATGAATGACCATTAGGCTGTGGCCGAATGCGTCTCATTTAAAGCGATAAATGTTAACGCATAACACCATTAGTGTAAATGCATATTGTTATCTGTCAATATTTAACGTCATTAAGAATGTCGCATCTCAAAGAACGGATTACGCTCATCGCCATACATGCGTGAAACGGGTCTAAATCTTGACCACTAACGCAGATGAAGAAATGAAATAAAACTGCTTTTATGATAAACTAATCGTTGTATAAACCAGAAAGATAGGTAACAATTTATGGCCTTATTCATATTGAGTAAGCTCGAAGGCATCTTTAAGAACCATAGACAAGCCTTCAACCTTTTTTTTACCATAGGCCGCGACAAGTGCAGAAGCTTGGGGGGATAATTCGCGGCTCGTGTGTGGGATTCGCCAGATCGAGGATAGCACTAGCACCTCTAGGTAGAAGAACTAAATATTGCCACTCCACAGATAAGGATACCC
The DNA here is from genome assembly GCA_019925095.2 of Dendrolimus kikuchii. Lineage (NCBI taxonomy): Eukaryota > Metazoa > Arthropoda > Insecta > Lepidoptera > Lasiocampidae > Dendrolimus > Dendrolimus kikuchii. The sequence continues at coordinate 286,997 of CM034415.1, read as the reverse complement.
ACTAAAACCGCTGGGTGTGCCGTATTGCGCCTTATGCCAGGGCTACGGGAGAGCGGAAACGATCTCAACTCCATATGCCCTGGCAGAAGGGGGCCTCAAAGGCCACATCCACTGCCGAGGGACTATTATCCTCCAGCATCTTCTCTGGTCTCTGCGTAGAGCGATTTGTAACTCTCCCCACGGGAGGTAACGCGCGCGGAGCACGTCCCCCCCCCCTCGACGGTATAACGGTGGGTGAGTACTCTACGGGAGCGGAGCAATGTCATCTGCTTACGCCCCCGCTCCGCCTCCTCCTTTGCAAGCATAATGTGCTCGCAGAAGGAGGAGAAGGCGCCCCATCCGGGTTTGTTGCCGACCATGGTGCGAACCACAGCCGGATGCGAGGTGTCTAATCCGGTAAGGACGACGAGCTTCCGGCGCCGTATCCTCTTCGTTCGCTTCACAATGGTGGCACCCTGACGTAGGCTTACGGCCTTTAGCTATCAAGGGAGCAAAGGATTCATCACCCCCGCTGACGAAGTGAATGTGTTCTGATTCCCGGGGCACATTCAGGCACTTTTTGCGCTGGATCGGACTGGGCGTAACTACGTTCTAAGTCTCAGCCTTTCCTTCATAAAAAGCGCGGGGCACATGGGAGGAGGGTGGTTTTAGTGGGTAGTGGGTTGTTGCCCGTGCAACTTCTCTGGGTCTCCACACAAGCTGGCTTGATTATTGTTCAGATTGCCCCTTGTCATAGGGGAAGCCTTCATGATCAACTATGGTCTAATCCCTTGTAAAGGACCCAGTATTGTGCGTAAATAGCAGTTCCCCCGCCTTAAAAAAAAGGCTTACTGCCGAAGCAGCCGTGCCCCGAGAGAAGCTTTGTCAGCGGAACGTCAGGGCGTCGTGACGTCGTCTGAGTCATTCGTGCAGGGCGAGCCTCACCGCCTCTATTGTGGCGAGGCCCGCGCTGGGACGTCTAAGGCAATCAATTTTCTCTTCCTGTTCGATCTCCTCTCTCCTCGCCAGGACCTCTCTAACTCAATATGAATAAGACCGTTAAACTAAACACAATGCAATAAAGTAAATTTCGCAAAATGTATTTTATTTAAATTTAGCAATACGGTAATGATGCATTCAAGAATACGAACCATTATTTATTATTTGTAGAACTTCCTTGTATGAGCTTGTCCTTATCGGCGTTCAATTAATTTTTGTGCGACACGACTATGATGTGAAATAGGTGTTTGTAACACAAATGACACGTTTTTCCTTCATTGCCGAGGTAACAACCTCACTTCATGAGTCAGTCAGGAATATAATAAATTAATAATATGTTGTCCTTTATCGCTGACTAATGTTTGTACAATTATAATGAAATAGTGCGCAATAATTCGGAAATGACAACTCTAATACTAGATTTCGTACGCGGCTTCGCTAGCTTTAGCGTTATCCCACGGGAACCATATATTTTGACCGGGATAAAAGTAGCCTATATGCTATTCCAGGCTAGTCTATCTCTGTACCATAACATCTGTGTTCTGGCGTGATTGAGCAACAAACACCAATCCAAACTTTTGAATATTAGTCTTCTTTATGTTTAAGACTTGGCAACGAGGCCTTTAAGCCAGGCGCCGTTGTATTGTAGGCTACAATCGACGCCATTCAACGGAGTTCTTGTGAAAACTCGAAAGGTCACATTTGGCTATATAGTTCACATTTCTCGCAAAAAACACATAATTACTACTCAAAAACTATCAATATCCTACAACTATTGTTCATTTTAGAGTAATTTTACACGTTTTTAGAAAATAAAACTGCACAGCACATTTACTTTCAGTTCGCGCCAAAAACTCCTTTGAATATTAGAATATGTTCGGAATACAGATTATCGAACGCCGGTTTTGGATTGTTACGCGATCCATAAGAAGGCACTTTTTTATCGCGTCGTAAAGCAGGATGTCGCGAATGTCGCGGATTTGCCTTGAAGACGCACGGTGTAATTGCTCTCGCGTAATATTATTTAAAATTTGACTTTTTTATTAAGATTTTGATATTTGCGAGTGAGTGGAAACACTATAATAGTGATAATAAGTTATAATCTCAAGTGAGCAAGTGAAAAGGACGAGGCGAGGGTGTATTTGGACAGACATTTATCCAACCCCCATAGTGTGTCCCTTGTAGTATTAGTTCACTAGGATATTTTATATATTTCCTTTCAAGGGGCGCCCTTCCCTTAAATTACTGACGGATTAGTGTTCCCCCTTGTTCCTATTCCCACCACTGCCGGCTGGAATACCTAGTACCAAGGTACCATTTTTTCTTTTTTAGTAGGAAACCTATGGAAATGAAACGTCAATAAAAAATGCGTGCCACTGTGACGTCATTTGGCCACTAAACATGGCGGTTTTAGTGCTGTCCAGAAGATTTTAATGTTATTAGGTTTTATCGATAAACGTCCTTGGCTCATTTTATTTTCAATATTATTGAGTATTAATTATTTGTAGAATTTATACTTTAATAGGAAGTAAGTATATTGTTATGTGCAAAGATACTTTGATTTAGATGTGTGAAATCTAAGACAAGTTCGTGTTTCAAATTTATCAAGTAAACGATATGACGATTTTTAAAAGTTGCTACACTGATTTGATAAAGTTGTCGTTTGACAACACAGTGACCACAAAACATAAACATATGGCGTAGTACAGTGCCATCTGCCCATCTCTAGCATGCTAAATTTTATCGTCGTTTCATATGTTGCCGTCTCGCTCGCACTTGCGTATATGCCGGAAAGGGATGGAAGCTTTATGTCGGCGATAAAACGTTAGCATGCTAGCTAGCTATGCTGTTTTGGATATCAAAATAAGAGTACGTGTTTTTCCTATGAAAAACACGTACTCTTATTTTGATATCCAAAACAGATTAATTAGATTGTAATAGAGAGGTAAGTAGTCTAAACTACTTACCTCTCTATTACAATCTATTTTAATTGTGTTGCTGACTCTAAAGTCCGTAACACATTACCGCAACGCACCTCAAGATAGGTGCGCTGCACCATAAGTGAGAGTGATTCAAATTTTAAACTTATTAAGGGCCGCGTGATAAAAAAAAACAAAACACCTTCAGAACATTTATTTAATAAAAAACGTCATTCCTTATGACTTACGCTCTAAAATCACTTAATTATTAAAAATTTAACGAATTTACAATAGTTTTTATTAAAGTAAAACTAATAAAGGCATAAGTTTATAATATGAGTTTTATTTGTACCTTAGATGTTTTACATGGAATACAAAATTCAAAGAAGTGACACCATCAGTTTTGGTTTATTCCTCTAAAGATGTCAAAGCATATTACTTTTATCTAAGTAGGTTCAATAGCTTCACTATAAAGAGTCTGTATATACAAAATCTAACATCTTCTCTTGAAGCTAAAGAACAGCAGAATCCTTAAATGTGCAGCATTTACCAAGGTAGAGGTGTCAGGACCGGCCAAAACAGGAATTGTTTCCAACTGATTTTCTTTTAATATGCCAGTTTTATGTTGGCTGGCATGTCGCTGCAAAATATTGAAATATTAGTTTAGAATAATTGTGTCCACAGTATTTTTTTCATAAAATTTGCTTAAATTATGACATTATCATTCAAATTGGGCAAATACATTTCTTGGATGGAATCACAGCCACAAAACCCATAAGTTTTTCTAAAATGGTTATATAGAATGAGAATGACATAGACTACAACTAGTAACTAGCATATCAGTAATAAGGTAGCAGCAACAAGTATATCAAAGGCTAAAAGTGAAAGTACAAATTTCAATTATACGAGCAGTCTCCATGAGTGTGAGAGGCACGAGAAGACATATTAAGGCCTTCGACTGCGAAGACGGAGCAGGAATTATATAATAAGCCGACAGTCCAACGACTATCCTGCTGATCATCGTCCCACCATACAAAACTTGTATATTAATTTTGATCCTTTTATAGCACGTTTTGTTATAAAATAATATGTATGTATTAAAATATGTATATAATTTAAAAAAAGTATATCAATACTAACTATAAAAGTATATACAGTATTAACTTACTCTTACAAATTTGAAGGGCACGGCATCATCTCGTAGTCGAGTCACATCCAGAGTTTTGTTGAAACATTTATCATCAAAATGTAGCGAGCAAATATAAATATATTTTGCATTTGGCTTTATATTTTCCATTCCAATGGCTTCCAGCCACTTTTTCTTTATACGCTCATTTCTTGGGATCCTATAAAATATGTTTTAATTATTATTTTTGTATGTTTTAAGCGGGGTAGCATGATAAAATAAGAAATTTTATATAAGCAATCATATTATATCGATATCAAAGTCGATAAATAATGTACAACCCCAGCTAATAAATTAACATTATTTAAGCGTAAAAATATAGTTAAATAAGTTAAATCCATTCATGACCTATAACTGCACATAAGAACCTTGCTAATTATAATGAAAATCTTCCTTTATTTTCCCGGAAACATTAACAATAAGCAATATTTTTAATGTTATTTACAGCGTACCTGTGTATGGTTAAAGATGACTGATTTGGTGTTTTTCTTATGCCGCACCCTATTACACTGCACACGGACATATCTGCGACGTAATTATTTATATTTGGCTTCAATTATTTTAAATCACAAGCAAAATATTGAAAGATAATTAGTTATTTTCATTTATACCACGACTTTTTGACAAGACAAGTACCGGGTGCACTGACTGATAATGACATTTGGTGCACTAAACATGGCGGATTTTCGGCCTCATTAGGTATTTACGTATATTCATGTTCCACTTTATGTACGCACTGAAATACTGTTATATTGTTTTCCTGCGAGTTACAGTGCTGAGTAAGAACGAGATAGATATATGTTTATGTGTGTGCCTTCAAAATGGATGCTATTTGTATAAGCAATTGTACGTATAGAACAATATGTCGCGTCCCTATTATAATTTGGTTGACAGTCAGATTTGCTAATTAAATATCTTAATTGAATTTAATAATCTGATTGTCCGTCCACACGTACAAACGTAGAACGCTTATTTTCATTTTATTCTGTTGCCTCTGCTGAACGGACTTGTATCAAGCGATTTTGGCTCTAATTACAAATGTATATGTATCTCTTTTGTCTATTCTTTGTTTGATGTTTTTCTAATTATAAATAATATTAAATGTGCATTAGTTATTTTTTGTTCTGTGAACGTGTGTTACTGCCTGGCACCAACGGAAGACCAGCGTTGGTTGTTGTCAACTAGCATTTACTGAGTTAGGGCCTGTTCAGAGTTAGTTAACCTATGGCTTTTGTTTAACTGCCTATGTATAATTTCTATATTAAATAACTCTAAATAACACGAATTGTGGCATAGACCCAGCAACATATATATATATATATGTCGGGTTCACGCCAGGAGCGAACGCATGACGCTCCGAGAATAACACAATAATAATCTCAAATATTATAATCAAAGTTTATTACACTAGAATTACCACAACTACAATATTAAATATTGCACAATAATACACAGAAATATTAGGACAACTCCAAGAGTCGCATCCACGCTTGTCAGGTGTCGAGCAGCAATTTGCCCTCCAAGAATACTGCGATTATCTAGCAGTAATTATCGACCACAATATATTATGTGCTCCTCGTCCAAGACTGTCAATGCAGACTGTCGGTCGTAGACTTCGTTGTAGACTCACAGACTGTCGGTTTAAGATTGCCGGTTGAAGACTGCTTCCGTCATATGGTTATTTTATAATAACAAATACGATTCCTATATATATATATATTATAATACATATACATGGACTGACTTTAAAATATTCATTTAAGCTTTGTGGCACTGTAGTGACTTCAAATCTCCACCCTTCCATCATCGGACAACCAGACGCACCGGTACCTATGAGGTCCCGGTATATGGTGGATAGTACACCTATAAGAACGAACCGCTTTATCATGCGCACCGCAAAGGAGTGGAATTTATTGCCGGAGTACTGTCTTTCCCGATACCTACAACCTGGGTGTCTTCAAGTCCCGTGTGAATGGAGCATGCTTACCTTCCAGGTAAGCATGCTCCATCGTAGACCATATCTTCCCTCCACATAGGCGAAATCGTGGTCCAAAGCAAACCTATACTATTATAAAAAAAAAAAAAATTGAGTAGCTGGATCAATCAGCGAGTTCCACTAGTAGCTCACAACGCCCAAAATGCTCCGTTAGCCATTCCACAAGGCGACCGCGGTCGTTGTGGTCGTGACGAAAACGTCACAAGACGTCATCATTTTCGATCACACAACGCTCACAACGACCCATGTCAAGAGGTGGGTCGAATAAACGTTCCACTTGGGTTTACGATTGTAACGCCGGCAAGCAAGTGGAACGGGAAAAATGACGGTCGTGAACGTGGTCGTTGTAAGTCCCTAATGAAACGTAACCAATGTTAATACGTTTTAATAAACGCTCCACATTCTTGTGAAAAACAAAAATGTGGAGCGTTCTGAATGTGGAGAACCAACGGAAATGTAATTTTTTTAAATATAGGTTATTAGTAATCTGTTTTTCTGGGTTATCTGAAATTTTAAGCTGGTCTCCTGACATACTTTCATAATTGTTGCTAGAAAAAATATCTTACCGCTTTGTTTTTTATTATTAAAAATCCACAATGATTAAATCATTCTTTATGTTTTTTCTCAGCATTACTGTCATGACTATATATTTACTGAATTATTTTTGAATACATAAATAGCTGAGGTTTTCAATACGTGCATTTTATTCATTTTATGAACCTTCAACAATTTTTATTTCTTATTTATCTTAATTTTTCGTACGCCAACGCTATTATGGTAGGTATTTGAACCTCTAGTTCAAGCATGTTGCTGGACACTTTCTTCTCCATATAAGGCGGTACTTCTTACCTCTATCCTCTATGGTTGCGCGCCATTTTTATCATTTCATAGGAGTTTTTGGCGGGAACTGAAAGGGGACGTTGTGCTGTACAGTTGTATTTTCTAAAAATGTGTAAAATTACTCTAAAATGAACAATAATTGTAGGATGTTGATAGTTTTTGAGTAGTAATTATGTGTTTTTGTGAGAAATGTGAACTATATAGCCAAATGTGGCCTTTCGAGTATTCACTAGAACTCCGTTGAATGACGTCGATTGTAGCCTACAATACAACGGTGTCTGGCTTAAAGGCCTAGTTGCCAAGCTTAAAATTAAAAAAAAAATATTATTTCATAGAAGAATATCACATCAAAAACGTCTTTCATCATAACGGAACTGATTAATTTGTGTTTCTGTACGTACTTGAATGTTCTTATATAATATTCTGAATTGATGAACAGCCTCATTGCGCCACGAGGAATAGAAATGAGTGGTCGGGGCTATGAGGCCATGACCACTTGCTTCGTTGGCTACGCATTTTTATCGAAAAGGGGGCCGACGCCAAGCATACTAATGGGTGGATGAAACGTGTTACAATAAGTTGTAAAAAAATCACATATAAAAGGGCAAGCGTTAAAGTACCATTTTAAGTAATTTCATATGTAAAGTTAAACGGTCGGTAATGTTAGGGTTACCAGATCAATAACTTAAAATTCAGACTGGGTTTTAAAATTAATATTGACATGTGTATGAAGCAAGTGCGTATATTTCCACGCACGTGCGATGATTGGTCTTAACAATAGTACGAACGTCGCTCATCAAGGTATGCTGTCGCATGTGATCACCGGCGTGATGCGCATCAAAGCATGTCCATCCATGTCAAGGCATGAAATAAACCAAGTATCAAGATAAAGTGTGTAGTTTCAATAAAGGATTTTACAATTTGTAAGAAAACTAGGCTAAGCCTATAATCTGATTTTTAATTACCTGGAGTAAAATGACAGCTGCAATCGTTTTTTTTTTTTTGATTCAGTGAACTGTGTAAGTTGACTCACTACTGTGAGCACTGTTGTCTTAGACTGGCCCTGTATCAAAATGTGTAGCGAGGCTTCCAAAACAGACTTGGCTTAAAGGTCTAGAAACCAAGCTATAAAATCCAAAAAAAAAATGTAGCGAGGCCTAAAAGGAAGGGTAGTCTTTTTAATAAAAGAAACAAAAAAATGCTCGTTATTGAATTAAAATGATTATATATTAATTTATATTATTGCTTATGCTTAATGCTTCTAGAAGCTAAGTTAGGCAAACAATTCAAATCAAAGATACACGTTCGCCGTTTTTTCGGCAAACTTATTTATCAAATAATCCATAGCTGAAGACGATTTCAGGTTTTTCTAGATTTTCTGACTCTATAGACAATAATGACAAGTCTGTTAGCCATTTTTGTTGGCCTAGTAATTATTTTCGAAAATGTTATTAATGTATAAAAGACTGTGGATTAATGTATAACATTTTAGAAATTTTTGGTTATTCATTATTGGGACCCCTACAGCTTGGGGGGCCCGTATCATTGATACGACTTATATGGCGGTAGCTACGCTCCTGATTGTGACTTCAATCCTATTGAACTTCCATACAAATTGTATAGGATTCAAATCACGGTGGTGAGCTGCTCCTCCAAGTTTGCTATATAAAAAAGGCCGATCATATTGTGGCGATATTAATGCCAACATTATAAGCAAGCACGTATTCCCCGTTCACGATAACTTGACGCGCAGAGTTACCAACAAACAAAAATATTAACACCTTAAGCTTAATTACTAGAAAATTCCAACAAAAATTAAGAATTACGTTTTGTATTTTTTTTTAATTTATAACCTATGACCAACATGATATTAAGTAATGTTATTTTTTAGAATTTGGTAACCCTGCGGGTCGAGTTATCGTAAACGAGGTATAAGCGCGAAGCTAATATTAATCTGTGTAGCATTCAAAATAGCCCGCCGTTATATGACAGCGCGCGCTCAACGTTCCCGCCGTATTCTCTTGGCGCGAAAACACCATCTCTCAAAAACCGAACGACAGTTCGACACACGCCTTCAACGCGGGCACACGAAATTCGTGGTCGTGTAAAACTCGGTTCTCGCGCGTGCTGCTTTCCCTCATCTAAACAAAAATCCTAGATTGTAAGTGACATGTGTAGTGTGTGATTAAAAGTGTACGATAGAAGTTACACCACTCGACGAACACAACGTAACCAACGACCATCACCGGAGTTTTTGGCGGGAACCGAAAGGGGACGTTGTGCTGTGCAGTTTTATTTTCTAAAAATGTGTAAAAATACTTTAAAATGAATAATAGTTGTAGGATATTGATAGTTTTCGAGTAGTAATTATGTGTTTTTGTGAGAAATGTGAACTGTATAGTCAAATGTGGCCTTTTTAGTTTTCACAAGAACTCCGATAAATGGTGTGGATTGTAGCCTACAATACAACTGCGCCTGGCTTAAAGGCCTAGTTGCCAAACCATAAACTTAAAAAAAAACGACCATCACTACCCTCAATAACATTCATCATTATGACGTCATATTACACGAATATCATTTAAGTGGCGGCCAAAAAGCTGGGTATACTCGCAAAGGTGAGACAGTACATCACATCGAAACAACTGCTGAACTTATACCAAGCACAAGTTCGGTCCTGCATGGAGTACTGTTCTCATCTTTGGGACGGTTCAGCCAAATACCAGCTGGAGGCGTTGGAATCAATTGAGAAAAGAGCCAGGAAGCTGGTCGGCAATGATCGTCTTTTTTATGCTCGACTTCAGAGTCTAGAGCATAGACGTAAAGTCGCGCAACTGACTGTCTTCTACCGGATACATTTCGGGGAGTGTTCCTTAGAATTGCACGAGCCGATTCCTCCATCCCCATTCTACCATCGGACAACCAGACGCACCGGTTTGCGCCACCGATACATGGTGGAAATACCACCAGTCAGAACGAAGCGTTTCGCTTCATCTTTTCTGACAACTACAATCTTGAAGTCTTCAAGTCACGAGTGAATAGGTATTTTCTAGGTAAGCGTGCTCCATCCTAGACTGCGTCATCACTCACCATCAGGTGAGACATTGGTCAAACGCAAACCTATACTTACATAAAAAAAAAGAATATCAGTCGACAAAAATATGAAAATTACGAACATTATTCTCAGTTAAATACAGGCTAGTGGAATCAGATCCATGAAACTCATCCGTGCAGGAACGGAGAAAGAATTCAATCCTGCGGCCGGGCAGCCTGTCGAAAGGGGCAGCGAAACAACCCACAGCCAGGTGGTAGAGTATTTGCTAGCCTGGATGGCTTAGAGTGTGTCGCCATAACAACCTTGTCTTCGGGCGTTAGTGGCCAGGTTTCAGTCTCCCTTTATAGATCAGCAGCACATTTGTAATGCTTTTGGTGCTCAAATATCTATAGGCGATGGTAACCGCTTTCCATCAGCTGGGCCGTGTGCCTTTCTGCTGAACACATTAAGTTAAAAAAAGGTAGGTAATAATACATTTTAGTCCAAAAATAATGTCTATTTATTTACAAAGCTTAATTACTAGTCTGCTTACATAATACTCTTAATCTAGAAGAAGAATCAAATAAAGAAGAAATTCGCTTAAATCTATAAAACAATTAGCGCGCCCAACTTATCTGTGAAATGGCAAAATGTTGAAATTTCATACGAATTAGTGTTGCCAGAACTAAGAAAAAGTGGTTTATTCGTCATTGGCGTTATTTTTAACCCTATAATGGTGCAACTTCATCTATGATAACGTTAAAGGTATATGCCGTTACACGCAGATATGGTGATGGGTTTGACGCGTAATTTGAGATGCCACATTGTTAATGGTGTTAAATATTGAGAGAAAACCTATGTATACTTTGCTTTTCCTTACAAGATTATTTTTTGTTAAATTGTGTCTTGACATGATTAATATAGAACATTTTCTACGGTAATATCTAACTTTAGGTGTGGCTTAAGTGGTCTAAGAAATTGTATGTAATGTATGGAAATCACCTTTTGAGGAAATAAAATAACCCCGATAAATAAGATGCATTCTGCCACTTTCTAAATCTTTAACATTATCCCAGATGGAGCCCAAGCATTAGAATATATGGTTATCTTAGACTAACGAATGTTTATGGAGGGTAGAAGTAAGAAGTATCGTCACATATCTGTGGAAAGTTGAAAGTGTCCAGCTATAAACAGTAAATAATAATTCAAAAACGCTCCAAAATGGCGCTAGCGTAGGCAAATGGTGTGATATGAATGTAGCAGTTGTTAATGGATTGAAGTATGCCGAGTTAGAAAACTTGATATCTTAGTGGTACACTATTAAAAACGTCAACTATTTATTGTAGTACAAAATAATTTATAAATATTAAATAACCTCAAAGAATTATTTTTATGTGAAAACTTGAAGAATGGTTTAATTTTGTGAACTTTGAATAATACGCTTAGTGATTTTTCAATATTTAATTTTTTATAAAATTAAATATTGAAAAATCATTAAAATATTTTTACTCTAATAACTTTAGGCGCTTTCTTTAAAATTCACCCTGATGCCAAAGTGGCGCCACCCTAATTTAATACATTTTGATGGACACTTCTTTATACACAGAGATAGTTCTCTCTACCTCTACCCTCCGTAGATATATTCAAACGTCTTTGATGAAAATTCATAGATTGGCAACACCGGAGCGAACAAAGCGACGCTGTTCATTTCAATGATAAGTCGGGAGCACTCTATTATACACAGGTCATAATGTTTATCACAGTAACGCCTATACCAGACGGTTTATTTGTCATTCAGTTTGTATGAATCAATCTAAGTGATCCATATAAACTTTAGTTATTCACTGTTATTCAAAACCGCCGTGTCCTTTCAGTTTCATGCTTTTCAACCAAATTGATTCAATTTGGTTCATTCAAGCGAAACTTTTGAAATCTTTAATATAGAGTTGCGTACACACAGGCCCGAGAAGGCCATTAGTTGGACGCCAAGAATCATTCGTTGGCGCCCAACGGCAATCTTCTGCGTGGTAACAATATCAAACTACAATATTTTAGTATATCTTCGACTAAAACCTGGTTACGGCTAACGACAAGCGCGGGAGAATCACTAATTTTCAGATTTATCTCTAACTTCACTTGAAGCGCAATTTAAGTTTTGCGCATAGTATAAACTATTCAGCAATGTTTAAATCGTCCTTCAGCCGTTTTCTATATATCACTAATCATTCACTCATCACTCATGACAAAATTGAACCGATGGAAAGGCACCACTTTTTACCGCTTATAAGTCTTGTGTATTTCTCATTGGATATAGTAAGATGGCCGCATCATGGGGCACTCTTGAAAACCGCACTGGTCCTATTCCATCTGCGTTAGCATTGACGTCCCATCCGTGTTGATATTTATGTTATATTTGCGCTCCGGCGCCGAATGGCTCGTCGTGGCCATCATGGCCTCGCTGTTCAATTTGGCCGCCATTATCACGTTGATAATCTCCATTTGGGTCTTGCTGCTGACGTCATCCGGCAGCTGCTTCATCAGACAGTGAATGTAGTTGATGAAGGTGCTCAACTGGTTGTGAGGCTCAGGCTCCCTTTCAACTGTCGCAGGGAGGGTCTCTCGTCGTCTCTTGATGGCCTTAACAGGTTTTCTGTTGGCCTTCTCTTCTTCGTCCAAATATACAATCTCCGTGTAGACGTTGTCGTTGGTGATATGGTCTTCTTGGTTGTTGGCGAAAGAGTCATTGCCGTTCAAATGGTCTTCTGTGTCGGAGTTTTGTGACGGGGAGAGGCAAATTGTGTCGTCGGCGTTGTTCGAGTCCTGGTGAAGAAACGTGAAGTATTGGAAAGACCCTCATGGATCTAAAGACTAAGTTAATACATACATACATACATAACTTCACGCCAGTTCCCTTGCGGGGTAGGCACGAACAACAGAGCGCCATTTAGGCCCATTCTTACACATCTCACTTGCTTCTTTGACATTCATAACTCTTGTCATGCACGCTCGTCTGTTCTTAAGGCTCCTCCTAAGTTAATACGGAACACATTTTCTCTTTCTTTCGAAAGAGATTTTATTTATTGCAAAGCTGGCATACAGGCGGACGGCCCAGCTCATGGAAATTGATTACCGTTGCCTATAGATGTTGACAACACCAAAGGGTGAAGCCAACGCGTTATCAAGCTCTAGAATGAGATAGAGGAGTAAGATAGACGGATCAGAGAGGAGAAATGGCATATAAAGGGGATGGATTGGATAGGCGGAGGAGGAGGAAGTGGGCTATTAGATATCACACTTATCGTACGAAATACTAGTTAGCTGAAGGCTAACCGTTTCACTTGGGTATTATATGTTCGCGTGGTATCACAACGATCGAGCCCAACCTAAGAACTGTAATCAAGTAATGTCTCTACCACGTCAGAATTAATATAATAGATATTAGTCACCACTATGGAATCCTTCTAAGAGCACAGACTCCTGTTGAACGTGAGTTCTGATGACCCATTCCTACTGGCCCGCTCCTATGCCCTCTATCCCACCTCTCCTATTCCATCCCTATCTCATCCTCACTCTCTTTTCTCTCTCCCAATTATCTGTTGCCGGCACAATGTCTTTTTCTTCCATAATCTGACATACATCCTCTGTCACAACATAAATCATCATTATCATACTTTACTCAATTCGTCCATTTGTTTTTTTTTTGGGCTATCTTTATCTTTGTACCTCTCCCCCCCCCTCCCCATCTCATTTTAAAGGTCGGTAAAACGTTGACCTTGACCCTGGTTATCTAAATGTCGATAAGCAACGGTAACCACTTTCCATGAGCTAGGCCGTCTGCCTCTTTGCCAGCTTCGCAATAAAAAAAGTTTATAGAACTATAAACAAGTAATAACTTCAAAATGGCATCCTCTGGTTGCTTTGGATCATCCCCAGCTGTGAGCGGCAGTGTGACAGCAGTGAATGAATGAATACAAACTCTTTATTCTTCACCAACATAAACATAGACAATTAATATGGATTTTGCATTGGAACAACGGGCAGCCTTATCGCTCGTAGCGAGCTCTTTCAGGCAACACGATGTCCAAGGGTGTGTAAGAGATAAATTAAACATGGCAGTGGGTACAGACCTGCGTCTTCCGGGCCCAGACGTCCTCGTGGTGTGTCCTGAGATGCAGATGCATGCGCTCCCTGGTGGGCGGCGTGGTGCGGCGACACAGCGCGCATCGCGCGGCGCCGCCCGTCGTCCGGGAGAAGTGCTGCCACGCGTCGCTCCACTCGCTCACCGCCGCCTCCGGTGCCTCGGACGAGCGCGTCGAACGCCGCACTCTCTTCTCCTTCACCTTCGGCTCCTCTACACCTACACCGCACGATCATCCACCGGGCATGAGCTATACCTTCACCGCATTGTCTCACTCAGTTCCTATTTCATATGTATATGGCGTTATAAATAAACCCTTGGCTAATTCTTTTTCTTTAAACCAGTATCAGCCGCAGAATACTCTTGTAAAAACAACAAAACAAAACGTATTTATCTTTCTAAAATCTTGTCCTTAAATTAGCCAAAGGAATAATTGTAATCATATAAAAGCCTGTTAAAACCTTGATAACTTTCTTTATAATAACCTCTTTTCCATTTTTTAATAATCACACGGACTAGAAATACTACGTGTGAGTAAGCGCACGTATACACAACGCCGACGACGCATCATGCCGCACTATTTCTGTGAAGCGGGCTTCAGCAGTACGGCGCTAAAATGTATAAACATAGAAATTCACAAAATAGCAGAGCAGTTTCGGCGTTGTGGTGGCATGTCTACACGAGAGCTTGTAATTTAATTATTAATGTTTGTAATCTGTCATGTGCTTAAATAAATACATAAAATTTTAATACTTAATAAAATTACGTTTTAACGGTTTTAAGTGCGGTAATTTTATTTGATTTTGGTTTTTCCGACGTTTCGGCCACTTTTCAATAGCCGTGATCACGGAAGACAAAGATGTCAAGTGTCAACGAGTATTGTTAAAGTTTTATTTAGCCTACCACCAACTTGTTCATTTTAATTATTTAGTTTTAATTTTGTTTTTGGTTATTATTTACGTTACGTATTACCGAAGAACCAAAATCAAATAAAATTATCTCGCTTAAAACCGTTAAAACGTAGTTTTATTATGTATACAAGTCGCGAAAACTTAAGAAAATTATACTTTAATACTTGTTACAAATATGAAAAACTACAGCACATGTCTGCATGGACATAGAGCCAAGGAAGAAGTTTCGTTCGCTCTTTAGCATGTTTCGTTGAACGGTCGAATGTTTAGATTCCTTTGAATTTACCATCACGCGATGGTTTTACTATGACGGCCGGCGGGCCTGCGTGTATGCGGCGCGCGGCCTTCACCGCACCGACACGACCCAAGTGCATTCATATTTATACTCGCGACTTCGCCTACTTTTAAAAGTAGTCCAAGTTACTCTTTATAACATCAGCTATCTGCCAGTGAAAGTCTCGTCAAAATCAATCCAGCCGTTTCAGATTAAATTGAATTTTACACAAGTTACAAGAAGTTTCACACTCCTTTTTAATTATTTGCTTAACTTATTTAATTATTAATTTCTTTTTTTTTCTAAATTACTATGTACTCAATGTCTTCATATAATGCATGCTGTGTTCGCACCAAGAAGGCCAGTCAGCAACTATATTATCTGTACTCTAGTTTTGTTTAAGTTGTTTAAATAAATGTAAGCTGAATTGGCCAGTTTGCGAACCAAACTAAAAAAAAAAATTAAAAAATTATTTTTTGATACAAGCGCCGTATATACTTCCATATTCATTTAGTAAAAAGCTGTTATTTTGACAATACAAAGAGACACTTCAATTTTATTCGTTTGTGTAGATGGAATAACTTCATACTCTGACTACTTTACGCTCGTATAAGCTTCATATCAATGTTATTTTCAAATAGATGCATTTGTTCTAATTTGTACATTTTCAATTAATGCCATTCTATTTATTAAAAGTCATGACTCTCGCAACAAACTCCCCAGCAATATATTTTCATTACTTTAAATATTTTAAAGTATTTATCTCCAGTAATAAACTTAAGTACAATATAGCAAGTAGAGCTTAGCGAACAATAATTTTGTTTCTAAAAATATATCGGAATAGAATCGTGTTAAATACGACTCGAGCACGGTCCAAATATACTCAAATCGGACCGACTTGTCCGAGTGGACTGGGTCCAAACGTACTTGAATCATGTCAACAATTAGTTTATGTTTTATATATATACTACTATATCAATATTTTTATCCGTGCAGGAACGGAGAAAGAATACAATTTCCTGCGTTGGTGGTAGGGCATTTGCCCGACTGGATGGCTACCACCCCTGGTCTAAAGTATGTCGCCATAACAACCTTGAGTTGTGTTCCGGCATTAGTGACCAGGTTCCAGTCTCCCTTAAGAGAGCAGCACCTTTAGTGTTGCAAATGTCGTCTGCCTGTCTGCTGAGCTCCTGCAATAAAAATAATAAAAAAAAAACAAGTGAAATAAAAATAGTTGGGCAAGTGGTGAAATATACAAACCTTTTGATTCCACACACAAAAAAAAAATATCAAACGTCAAATAAAACTAGTTCCATTTTTAAATCAGTCTTTATTGTATACCTAATACCCTATTCACTGCTACTGCGGCGGGTGTTAGTAACAGTTGCCGGTCTCCTGCTGGTTCTCGCTTCGTTTATTTGCATTATGAAGTCCAACTGCAGCTTCCTCGAGACGTCTTTGGGCAACTCGCGCAGGAGACTGACCATGTACTTGCCGAAGTGATGCAATGACTCGTCCCTAGTGGACGCTTCTTTGATATTCTTGTATATATTCAAGTTATCTTCTGAGGTGTCGGTATCGCTGCGATTCTGGGTATTGCTTCTTTTGCGTTTGCGCGCTTTTTTGCCCAACACTTTGGAACCGGGTCGCGGTTCTTTGTACTCTTCTAGAAAGATCGCATTTTCGTCCTGAAATTATACTTGAAATGCTTGATCCACATCAAAACTCTCTTATTTTCAAGAGGGTTAACAACAACAATAATCGGCAGGCAAACGCGTAAATTGTGCATTTCCTAACTAGGCAACTGACAATTTTGGGGCCGATCCCAAACACCCAGACCATAGTACACAATATAATTTTTTGCAAATAAAAGCTACAAAAAAATTTGTCTTTATTAATAACTAGCTGATGCCCGCGACTTCGTCCGTGTGGTGAGTTTTTTTAACTCACCCACGGGAACTCTAATTTTTCGGGATCAAACGTATCCTACATGTTGACCAGGGATATAAGCTACCACCATACAAAATTTCATTTAAATCGGTCCAGTCGTTTCGGAGATTAGCCGGTACAAACAGACAAACAGGGAAGCAATAAATTTGAAAAAAATCTAAATTAGTTCTATGTCACTTCTTACATCCACCTGACTCGGTTTTTAGCAATTTTTTTTCATTGTACAGAAATTCGACCTCTACAATTTTATTATATGTATAGATTACGGTGTTTGTGCAAACGTGTATACCTACTATGCATACATGTATACAAGGGGAAAAAATTACAGACGTCACAGAAGATCTGGTGATCAGTTAATCATAAGCCGATTGAAAAGCTCTAAAAAAGAGTTCCCTAGAGGATATTGATTACGTGACGAAAACTTAACCCTTAACTAACTAAGCGTGGTATTTTGAATTTTGAAGACCTCCCTTCTCCCCCTCGAACGGGTCACGTAGTATGGGTATTTATTTAACGTATTTCTCTTAAGGAAATAAGGAGGTTTCTCTATATACAGTGTAAACTCCATGTAACGTCACTCGATTTAACGACAAACTCCCTTAAGCGTCGACATCACTTGGCTTTGGTTGGTTTCGCTTGTCTCCACACAATGATACACTCTATATAGCATTACATCTACTCTGAATAACGACAACAATTAAGTAATAAAAAATATCTTTTAGGATGTCAAAATTAGTAAAAACTGCGCAGCTGTGTACGTTCTTAAATCGCTTTATTATCTTAGCCCGTAATAACCTCGACTATCGGCATCATGCATGCCAAAATTTCTAAGTACTTCCTTTATCACCAAGACGCCTCAATATCGCAAGATATGAATAAAATTAGTAAAAAATACAACAAAATTACTGGTGCAACAAAAGACGTCAAAAAAATAACAGACTTCTCTGCATTTAACGACAACTCTCTATAACGCCAAAACATGGACAGTCCCTTCAGTGTCGTTATATAGAGTTTACACTGTATTTCTTTTTCCTTTCTCACTTCACTTAATGTCTTACATTTTCCCGTACCTGCACGGAGTCGTCGTAGTTGTCTTCTTGTTCGAGCTCATACAACGCCCCGGAAGCGGAAACCAAAAACTTCTTCGAATCCTACAAATAGGGGAGCGGACACTCAAATCAAATGCGATACTTCTTATCGTCTTACAAAACGACGCAGCCGCATGCATAATACACCTTGTACGAACATACCAACTTATGACGTCATAACTCTGTACAGTAAAACCTCTGCAAATCGAACTTGAAGGGAGGATTTCGACATTTTATAGGCAAATTTTGTAAGGAAACATTCGACTTGTAGAGGATAAGATTTATTCTGTTAACTTGGGTAAGTTAAAATTGTTGATCTTGGCTGTATAGCTACAGGGTCGTTATCTGTTGTTTTTTCATTTTCTTTGTATAGATGGCAGTACTGTCTCTCAGTGGCTATGTTTTTTTTTTGTTACTTTTAAATAAAACAAATTAATAGATTTCTGAGTTTTATTTGATGAAGAAGCCTAATATTATTCCAACTGATTTTGAGTTAGGGAGGTGTAATAAATAAATATCCTACTAATTATACAGGTCTAAAACCCTTCTTCAAATATTGCTATGGTCGAGATACACAGGTCCAATTTCATTTTCGAGTTATAGAAGGAAGATAAGTGCCGAATTTGCTTATAGGGCCTCACTAATTAATAATATACCGAAGTAAGAAAGAGAGTTGCTTTGAAAGAGAGTGTCGGGGTGAAGGTAAGGAAAGGAATGCATGATGAAAGAATGACTAAACAGATATACAATGCAAAAGTGGACGGATGCAGAAGTCGTGGAAGGCCACGACACACCTTCCATGATCAAATTGATCATGTACTAGAGGAGGGTGATGTCAGGAGCCTCAAGAACAGACGAGCCTGCATGACGAGAGCTATGAATGTCAAAGAAGCAAGTGAGGTGTGTAAGAATAAGCCTGAATGGCGCTCTGTTGTTCGTGCCTACCCCGCAAGGGAACTGGCGTGAAGTTATGTATGTATGTATGTACTAATTATTTTGATTTATAGAAGACTAGATTTTTTTGTAAAATTTTTATTGCAGGAATTCAACAGACAGGCAGACGGCCCACTTGATGGAAAGCGGTTAGTTTAGGCATGTACCTCTTGTTTAAAGAGCAGGAGTTAATACAGGTTACATTGTACTTAATTTTTTTGTTAGTGCTATTTGCGCTCGGAAGTTTAATTTCATTTTATATCACAGACTATCCCGTCTCCGCGCATGAAAAGTATTTAAGTCCATTTTCGGTACTAAAATGACAGCAAAACCGATCCAATATGTCTAGTAGTTTTCCATGACAGCTTAACGGAAAGACATATCGAGACATAATACTATCGCATTTTTTATAGACGATGAATGTTTATTGATTGTTTTCATCCAAACTTTCATCCTTTATTTGAAACCGTCCTAGCCATATTTATTTATCCCCCGTCTATGAAAACTACATAAATAACAAAAAGAACAAAAGGGACAACTCTGACAAATCCAACAAATCGGACAAAAAGGGCAACTCGGACAAAAAGGACCAATCGGACAAATGGGACAAATCGAATAAAAAGGACAAATCAGACAACGGCGATAAATCGGACCAATCGGACAACTCGGACAAATCGAACAAAATGGATTAATCGGACAAATCGGACAACTCGGACAAAAAGAACAAAGATGATCAATCGGACAACTGAACAAACAAAAATTTCATCAAAATCAGGCCCACCGTTTAGGAGTATCGCAGCGCCACCTACTGGGTCCAATCGTTAATTTGAACCACTCCGGGACAAACTTGAACACATATAACAACAAAAAACACCTAAATTCTGGTATTCGATTGCAGCGCCATCTACCTGGTTCAAGTTTGAATGTAAATCATCCCAGTATAAAATTATTAAAATACTAATAACGCTATTAAAGAATAGTGGTTAGTGGTAGAAGGGTGAAAATTTAGGGTTGATTTGTTGGGTGAAAAAAAAATTATAAAAAAATATTTAGGGGTGGGTCACCACTATCTTTTAGGGGTATGAAAAATAGTTGTTGGCCGATTCTCAGACCTACCCGATATGCATACAAATCGGTTTAGCCGTTGCGGAGGAGTTTGCTAACAAACACCGCGACACGAGAATTTTATATATTAGATTAGAAAGTATCTATATACTTTGGCAAAAAGCCTATGCTTTTTTTTTTCCTGGACTTGACTTTATGTTGTTGGTCCGAAGACCTCACAACTTTAGCGGGGGGCTTTACCTCGGCTGGACGGTTGCCATGAGAGGTGAATCTGATGATGCCCACCATTGGGCGCCAAAATGAACTAATTGAGACGGCCTACGCTGTCTTACTGCCGTTTCGCAACGTGTTATGGCTGGGAAAGAAGAAACGGCGGAAGAAACTTCCCAGCAACACGCCTGGTCTATCCTATGGGGGGGGGGGGGGGTGTCTCCTGGCTGGAGAGATCGCGATTAGAGTATATAGGTGTTAGTGTACATAGAAATGATATAAGTGATTGAGATGTCAATCAAAAATCCAAATAACAAGTGATAAATACTAACTACAAACTTACGTCAGCATCAGAGGTAGACCTTTTCCGGGAGTGGTTTTGCTTTAAATGATCTAACATGTTGTCCTCGTCCTCGTAAGAGACCTCCATTTTGCAGAGTTTGCACTCCGCCATCTTGTTGACGCTTGATGTCTTTTTAAAATGGCGCCACGCCCTCAACACTTTCGGTAAAGGTTTTGTTCTGAAAGATGTTCATTGCTTGTAATATATACAACTCGTTTGGGCTAAAATATCTTATATTATTGGAAAAACAAACAGCTACATTATTAAAATTAAATTACAACTTAAAATATTAAGTAATAATGCAGCCCACAAGTTAAATAGCGCCCACGGTCCTTAAAAAAGTACTTCAATGAAATATTGATTATAGCCCAGCACCGAATCTAATTTCATGAAATAAACTCCCAAGGTACTATATTAAGTATTCAAACTTGAGGCATTTGCTGCTAGTTTCAATTCATCGCGTTTCTATAAAGTAGTGTATCCAAACAGATGTTCGAAGTTTTTATTTATGTGTGTCCAAGCAATAGTACCAACAAAAACAAAAGAAATTTGTCTTTCTTGACTTATTAACATGGAACAAGATCGTCGAGTGTGAAAATTAATCTTAAGTTATTAATGAAATCTTTACGATTTGTGTTCATATACTTTAGGTGCTTATATACTATATTTGCTGTTGACATCAAAACTTTATATAAGTAAACTTAAACTAACTTGAATCAATGTCATTAGATACCTCTCAGTTATGTGATTTTTAACCAAGTTGATTCAACTTCATCCTTAGACCATTCAACCATGTTGAATGGTCTAAGACTTCATTGAAAAACACAAAACTGAAACGGGATTCAATAACAGTGAATGGTTGAAATGTCACTTTGGTTGCTTTATGACTGAAATGAATATTTTAATATCGACTTAAGAAAAAAGTTTCACAAAAAAAATGATAATTTGAAAATCATTGATGATTATTGTTTTCTTTTTTTAATTTAAACTTCGGAGATGAGGACGCGGCCGTATTTTTTAACGTCTTAATTATAACCCACAAAATCTTATATCTTATACTAATATATATAGCTGAAGAGTTTGTTTGTTTGAACGCGCTAATCTCAGGAACTACTGATTTGATTTGAAAAATTCTTTTAGTGTTAGATAGCTCATTTATCGAGGAAGGCTATAGGCTATATAGCATCACGCTAAGACCAATAGAAGCGGAGCACCAATGAAGACTGTTTCAAAATCGGGGTATTTTGAAAACAAATTTCACGCGGACGACGTCGCGGGCACAGACAGCTAGTGAGTAATATTTCGAAATGTGCTAGATAATAGACTTTCCATATTCACGATTAGAAATTCATTACATTTATTCACATTTATTTTTTACTTTAATTATCAATAATTGTCTTTTTGTAGTTACGTCATACATTATTATAATAATTATTTAGACATTGATATTATCACAGAGTATTATTATCTGACTTATTTATCTTCATTATTTGAATTAATATTACGATGTAATAGGTTGGGGAAAAAGTCTTTTCGCATATAGTATGTATGAACTTGTAATAAGATCTCTTTGGCTATACCATTTGTATCTGGCTGGTTTTGGTATCATTAAAAAGTTTTAATTTTAAAGAAGACAATTCCAAATTCAAATTAGGAAAATGTGTGATTTTCATTTGTTTTTCTTATTGTTAAAATGAGTGAATCTAATGACGAAATTCGATACATTTTAAAATTTTACTACAAAAAATTTTTGATGTTTATGGACCTAATGCAGTATCTGTGAGAGTAGCGCAAATTTGGTTTAAGCGTTTTCAATCCGGACATTTTGATATCAAAGATGCACGTCGCTCTGGTCGCCCTGTTACGGGCAAAATTGATGCCATTTTTGAAAAAGTGGAGCAAGATCGGCATATTAGTAGTTACGATGTAGCTGGAGAACTGGGAATTGACCACAAAACGGTTTTGGCGCATTTGAAAAAAGCTGGGTACACAAAAAAGCTCGATATTTGGGTGCCTCATGAGCTGAAACTGAAAAAAAAAACTAATCAACCGTGTACTCATTTGAGATTTTTTATTGCGACGTAATGAAACCGAACCATTTTTGAAGAAGCTGATAACTGGTGATGAAAAGTGGATCACGTACGACAAGAACGTGCGAAAAAGATCGTGGTCAAAGACCGGTCAGGCTTCACAGACTGTGGCGAAACCCTTTTTTTTTTTTTTTTTTGGCCAGGGGAAATCCGTTTGAGGACTAAGCCGCGACAGGCACAGAAGCCTGGGGGGATGTTCGCGACCTGTGTGAGTGTGTGGGATTCGCCAGATCGGGGGTGGCACTAGCGTGCCCAGTCAGAACTGGTGCCACGCTATTGCCACTCCCCAGTTAGGGATACCCACTAAAACCCCTGGGTGTTCCGTCCTGCGCCTTATGCCAGGGCTACGGGGAATTGGGCTTCCCGTCTCCGCATGCCCTGGCAGGCGTGGGCCCCCCTCACTGGGCCTCTTCAAATGCCGGGGGACTACCCCCCCGGCGACGTCATGGTCAAATCCGGCGTGGGGCGGTTTGTAACGCGCCCCACGGGAGGAGAGATAAGCGCGCGCGGAACACTCGCGCTCTCATCTCGACGGCATGTGCGGGTGAGTGAGAACCCCTATACCCCAAGGGGCCCCACCCGCGCCGCCCGCTTACGGTGGCCGAAGATCAAAGTCCGCCCTCCGGCGTCGGCGCGTCCTCCTTTGGCGGGAGCGGAGCAAGGACGTACGCTCACGCTCCCGCTCCGCCTCCTCCTTCGCCAACATAACGTGCTCGCAGAAGGAGGAGAGACTGTGGCGAAACCCGGGTTAACTCGCAACAAGGTGATGCTGTGTGTATGGTGGGATTGGAAGGGCATTATTCATTATGAGCTGTTACCGCCAGGCAGGACCATCGATTCTGAACTGTACTGCGAACAACTGATGAGATTAAAGCAATACGTTGAGAGAAAGCGGCCGGAATACATCAACACAAGGGGTGTGGTTTTTCACCATGATAACGCTAGACCTCACACATCTTTAGCCACTCAGCAAAAATTACGAGAGTTTGGCTGGGAGGTGTTAATGCATCCGCCGTATAGTCCTGACCTTGCACCTTCAGATTTTCACCTGTTTCGGTCTCTGCAGAATTCCTTAGGCAGTGTCAGGTTAACATCACGAAAGGACTGCCAAAACCACTTGCCGCAGTTTTTTGATCAGAAGCCCCAAAATTTTTATAGCAATGAGATCACGTCCCTACCTACAAGATGGCAAAAAGTTATCCAACAAAATGGCACCTACATACTTTAGACAAATGTAAATAAACTTTACAAAAAAACCATTTGACATTTTATATAAAACGCGAAGGAACTTTTTCCCCGACCTAATATTTTATTTTCTTGAATTTAATAATTTGACATACGTAAACTAGGTTTAGTATTCTTTGAGATTTAAATGTAAAGTATGCGACGCCTTTTATCTTAATAAAATTCTTAATAACTCGTAATACAACACAAAGCTTGGAACCGGTTTTAATTGATTATAACCGGTTTTAGACATCTATTGCATTCGGAGCGTAAACTTAAAAGAGTTTTATATAAACCTGAACCAACCGGTTGATTCTGCGAGAGGAGGAAGTCTCATTCTATCTCTCTCTCGACATGCGCTTGTGTTTGCTGTACGGTGTACCACATGACTACGTTTGAGCAGTGTGAGACAGCAACACCGCTCGAAATTGGTTTATTCAAAAAAACCTAATTGACGAAATATTAAATTATAATATACTACTACTATACGGCCTGTGCCGCGACGATGGCAGGAGACCCGATGGTATGTCATTGGTGCCCTGGAAGATGGGTCGCCCCTTAGTATGGGACGCGTCTTGCGTCGATACTTTGGCAGCGTCCCATCTTCCAGCTACTAGCATGTCTGCCGGTACAGCTGCTGCACAACAGGAGGCCCTAAAACGCCGCAAATACTCGGCCATCGGAAATGGCTACATATTTGCGGCTTTTGGGGTCGAGACCCTGGGACCATGGGGGCCTGAGGCGCACAAGCTTTATCGGGACATAGTCAAACGGCTGGTGGATGTCTCACGTGACCAAAAGACTGGTTTATACCTCGCACAGTGGATCAGCATTGCCATTCAGAGAGGCAATGTGGCCAGTCTTTTGGGCACGTTTCCGACTGACAGCGGTCTAGAACTAGATTTTATACTTTAATTTTAGTTTGTATATATAGTTTATTTTTAGTTTAATTTCTTGTATAGTTTAATTTATAAGTTAATTTATTTTTAGTATTTAATTATATGTTTTAAGTTAGTTTTAGTTTGATATTAATTGTCATTTTAATTTAATTATACACCGCAGAATTGATATACTAGTTGATGCCCGCGATTTCGTCCGCATAGTAAATTTTTTTAACTCTCCCACGGGAACTCTTTAATTTTTCGGGATCAAAAGTATCCTATATGTTGACCAGGGATATAAGCTACCACCATACAAAATTTCATTCCGTCGTTTCGGAGATTAGCCCGTACAAACAGAGAAGCAAAAAAATTTAAAAACATCTAATTTAGTTCTATTTCACTTCTTACATCCCCCTGACTCGATTTTTAGCATATTTTTTCATTGTACAGAAATTCGACCTTTACAGTTTTATTACATGTATAGATTATATATATTTATATATATTAAGTTAAATAAAAAAATAAATTTTTAATTGATGATATTTAAACGTATGTACATATACATTTAACTATAAACATTTATATATTTTTGTTGATATGCATTTGTATGTTACGTATATTAAGTATATGTCTATTTAATATATAAAACATCTGTATATACTGCATACATACATACATAACTTCACGCCAGTTCCCTTGCGGGGTATATACACACCTCACTTGCTTCTTTGACATTCATAACTCTCGTCATGCACGCTCGTTTGTTCTTAAGGTTCCTGACATCACCTTCTGCTAGTACACGATCGATTTAATTATGGAAGGTGTGTCGTGGCCTTCCGCGACTTCTGCATCTGTATATACTGCATTTATTATATATATTTAGTCGTGGAAGGCCACGCCACACCTTCCATGATCAAATCGATCGTGTACTAGCAGAAGGTGATGTCAGGAGCCTTAAGAACAGACGAGCGTGCATCACAAGAGCTATGAATGTCAAAGAAGCGAGTGAGGTGTGTAAGAAAAAGCTTGAATGGCGCAATGTTGTTCGTGCCTACCCCGCAAGGGAACTGGCGTGAGTTATGTACGTATGTATGTATATATTTAGTACTAGAATGTAAGGAATTATACTATTTATTGCGTATACCACCATCCACCATCATCATTATAATCTCAATTTATTCTTGGGGTTGCCTGGAAGAGATCGCTTTTTAGCAATAAGACCTCCCTCTGTGCATAAACAAATGCTACTTTAGTCTAAGTTTATTTTTGTATTGGTGTACAATAAAAAGGTATTGTTTTTTTTCCTAAAAACCGTTTCATTGAGCTTAATGTGAGAACAAAACCGAAGGAAAGTTCCTATGTTCTTACGACTGTAACTTTTTTACAGGTTTCCAAGCTTTGTTTGATCATCACCTAAACTCTAAACCATATGTCTCCAAAGTGGACCATATGGACCCCTGGGGGCCCATGATCGAACTTCACGGGGTCCAAGTCAGCGAAAAGATAATCTGGGAATCCAAGAGCTACAAATAGGGCTCTAAATTTTTAACTTACAAATAGAATAATAAAATATGATGATACGCGTTTATACTTACAAGCTATAAAATGTACACGGAACCAAGTAGAAACTATACTGAATCTAATGCAACATGCAACAACAAATGAATTTAATAAGTTAAGTAACTTGGAAGATATAGACTTAGACCTATTTACTAGTAGTGTAGCATTGTTTAGCGCAAAGTTGGTCAAGTTCTATTCAAACTCGGAATTTTCAGTTTAAATACCCTATCTATGCATATTTTTTTTTATTGTTTCTTTGTATAATTTTCATTTTTTTCTGTTTTTTTTTTACTGTTATCTGTGGAGGCTTATTAATAGCTTATCTAAATCTGTCTTATTTTTAGTTATTATTAATGATAGCTATTAGCGCCCAAAAAAAAAAAATGCAAAAAGAATTGTCAAAATCAGTTAAGAAATAAAAAACTATATATTTATACAACGAATTGAGAACTTCCGTCCTTTTTAAGTCAGTTCAAAAGGTAGGGTCCACCGAATGCAGTAAAAATGGGTAAGGGGTCTATGAGACAAAATACTTTGGGGACCACTGCTCTGAACTGACAACCTAAAAAATGACAGACTCACTCGACATCACTGTGATCGGATTCGGCGTCAGTCTCCTGCTCGAGGATCTCTATGTCCGCGTGTTTCGCTTTCATGTGCTCCACCAGGCTCTGCTCGTTCTCATACAGGAGTATCTCATTGCACAGATTGCACTTCACAGTGTCATCGTCCAACGATTTCGTGAAGTACTCCCAAATCGAACAGTATTTAGGAGAATCCTGCCTAAAAATTATGTTTACAATACAATCGTTCTGTTGGGGGTTTGTGTATTGTCAGTTTAAAAATGAAAACAATATCGAGTGAACTAAAACGGCTTTTTTTATCTGTCTGTCTGTTAGATCACGTGAAAACTATTGAACAGATTTCAATAGTTACAAAGTATACTAAATCAAAAAACACACACAGAGGGTTGACCATTTGTTCATTTGGATGGCCATCGCCTCTGGTCTAGAGCAGGCGGCCATAACAGCCTTGAGTTCCAGTATTAGTCCATAGGCGACGGTCAGTACCTGTTCGAGCCAACAACGCGACGTTAATCCGCACAACACTACTGGACAATGTCACATCCCTACAGCCCGAATCGCGCCCCAGTCAGTGTCAAAAATTCCGCGATGAATCGCGTAAACACCGGTTCACGTGAGAAACAAATATATCAAGTGCAGTGTTAAATATCAGCTGTCACCAATCATCAAAAGTCGTCACCGTCACCAACAACCAAGTAAGTTCCCTTTATTTCGATCCATAACGTGTCGGCGACACCATTCTGTGGTCCTTCGAGCCGGATTCCGCCGCGATTCGGGCTGTAGGGATGTGTTGGCGCGAACACCACCTTTCGTCAAGTGGGTATAATTATGAAGAATCCTGCTCTATGTAGCAATGTGGTGGAAATCGTGTCAAAGATCTCACTCACGAGAGTCGTCCTTGCGCCGGGTCCAGGTGGTGCTTGTTGAGCAGGTGCTTCTTGAGGTTGGAGATGGTCCCGAAGTAGGAGAGCTTGGCCGAGCAGAGCGAGCAGCGCGCGATGCTGCGCCGCTTGTCCACGATGCTGAAGTACTTCCACGACATGCTGCGCAGCCGATTGCGACTGCGTCGTGCAACGATAGTACTCATCTTAATCGATAATGGCCGGTTCCTATCCATATCTTACCCACTGTTCATTTGCCTTACTATCGATTAAAATGTATACATCTCTATATATATTGATAAATAAAATTGAAGTGTCTGTCTGTTATGTCAAAATAGCTGCTTTTCACTAAATGCATATGAAAGTATGTAGGGTACTTGTATCAAAAAATCAACTTTGTCTGTATTTCTGTCTGTTAGTTCCGGCTAATCTCTGAAACGGCTGGACCTATTTTGACGAAACTTTCACTGGCTACTTTTTTAGGGTTCCGCGAAAAAAAACCACACAGACGAAGTCGCGGGCACAGCTAGTTTGACACATGCTACATAAAAGTAATGTCAAGTCAACCGATGGTAGGACAAGTGATTGAATGGTGACTTAGAACCGGCAATAGTTATAATCGCTTCTTCGCTGTACTCTGTCCAGCGATTTATTTTCTTCAAACGCTTACACGCCTGTCAAGATGCTCATTTTTGACAGTAATTTCACATGTTACAAGTGTCACAATTGTCTTAATTGATTGTTACAGGCTACGTAATACTGTAGTTCTATGAGTTTTGGAATAAACCACTGTTTCTCAAAGAAATTTATGAAGCGACCCACAAAAGAACCAAAAAGTTAAGTCTTACGATTCCTTTACTACGGTATTATGATATTTTTTTTAAATACTAGTTTATTTGTACGCTTGATTTGTATATAGGTAGTATTTTCCTAACTTTGGACTAAAAAACAAATAAAATCAGGTCAGTGTATGTGCGCCCCGCGGGGCTCGTGTTCAGCCGAATTTCGGCAGCTTGAGCCGAACTTCGACGCAAGAAATAATTACAATACCTAGTTGCACTATTTTGTCTGAAATTAATAGAAAACATCTTATTATAACTGTATAATATACTTAAGCACGTCAACATGTCTAACGACGTGTCACTTGCGAGAAAGGGTGGCGAAATTCAACCGAAGCTCGGCCGAATTATTTGTTTTGACCGAATATTCGGCCCATCCCTACTTTTTTCCCCATTTAATTGATTTTCACAAATAAAATTGCATATGGAATCAAAATTAAATTTATGCAAAACATCCCTGACTTCATTGGTAACATTTGTGTAAAACGAATTTATCGTAAGTGAATTCTGGTAAAATATCTTCAAAAACGTGGTCATGTACGAGATAGCAAATTTCATTTAGTTAGGTCCTTTATATTAGACTAGCGGCCCGCCCCGGCTTCGCACGGATATTTAAAAAGAACATTTTTGTTGAGTTTAATTACCTACTAAGCGAATTCAAAATATTTTAAGGTAAAATTATTCGATCACACACGACCGTTGCGTAGGGAGCCGACCGCGCGAGTGAGCCGCGCGGCACTTCATTTCTTGACATTGACTTCCCCCTCCCGTACGGCCCGCACCCCAGTGACGCCTACGTCGCATAAGGTGCTGCCTAGCTAGCCGAGCAGGGTGAGCGGCGACCACGCAACTGTTTTCTAATACTAACATTTTTAAACTCGTGATATCTTTCGAATGGGATGTCCGAATTGAATAATTCAAAAAGTTATATAAAGGTATTGAAGCA
This sequence comes from Dendrolimus kikuchii, assembly GCA_019925095.2. Lineage (NCBI taxonomy): Eukaryota > Metazoa > Arthropoda > Insecta > Lepidoptera > Lasiocampidae > Dendrolimus > Dendrolimus kikuchii. The sequence continues at coordinate 257,130 of CM034415.1, read as the reverse complement.
GTCTTGAATATGAAATAATTTATTTTGATAAGGATGAATACAAAGATACAAATAAAGAGCCTTTTCTAGCTGCGGCGTTTCAATAAAACATTTAAAATAGAAGAACACTTATTGTGCCATAATTATAATAGTCAGACATATGCTGTCGCGACACTTTTTGTAAACAATGATGTGTCGTGCAAAGTCGCAGTACATTATTTTATTCTATTATCAAAAGTTTTCGCGGTGCACGCGATTTTAGGTAGCTTTTACACTTTGGGTTACACTATTGGAGTTTTAGTAAGGATCCCTAATTTTTTTGTAAATATAATATAGCTTATGTCAACCGGGGACAGTGTAGCTTGCGACCAACAGTGAAATAATTTTTTCGGAACCTAATCAATGCAAGAAAACTAATCTTTCCTCTTTATAATATTAGTATAGAATTTGAAACGTGACGTCACGTCATTTAGGTCCTCTCCTATCTTTTGTCACAGTTCATAGATCCCCCCGCCCCCCTCTAAAGTAGAAAGGAAGAGAATATTAGATCAATTGGTATGAATTGGAGGGTCGACATACCCGTTGCGAGTACGGTAGTTCTCAGCGTCGTCCTCGGCCTCCGCGGCCTCGGTCCTGTGGTGGTCGTGCAAGTGCTGCAGGAGGCTCACCTTCCTGCCATCCTCGATCGGCTGCTCGCAGAGGCTGCAACTCACCGATCCGTCCTCGGGGGACCTCGCGAAGTACTTGTCGAGCGGGTTTGAAGCACTAAACGTGCGACAGACACATTGCACATTAGGTAGACTCCAGATATTAGGGGAAAGAGTTGCATAAGTAGTAACATTTTGTGGGCATTTCTAGTCTAACCTGGGAAATTTCCAACTTTTCCCCGATCCCTAGAAATTCCGCGCGGATTGAACAAATGTATAACACTTGTTCTTCTTTCACTTCTGTCGCAGGGCTGACGGCCTATGGAGCAAACGAGTGCTGGAGTGGAGACCATGTCTTGGCAAATGTAGCGTAGGACGCCCACCAGCCCGGTGGACTGACGCCCTGCGTAAGGTCGAAGACGGCAGACCGGGATATGTAGCGCGTACTTGGGGAGGCCTACGTCCAGCAGTGGACCGAGATTGGCTAAAGAAGAAGATAACACTTCCAATATGATTCGTCTTCTATATGAAATCCCCTGAGACCCCCACTAATGATGCAACGGTTCCTAGGAGAAACGACGCGACTTACTTGTTGTCAGCATTGTCGAACTTGAGGTGATGTATGTTGATGAGGTGCTTCTTGAGGTTGCTGACGCTGGTCATGAACGAGAATGTGTTCGAGCAGAAGGAGCAGCGCGCCTGCATCCTGGTGCGGTCCACCACCTTGAAGTAGTGCCACACCACGCTCCCGCGGGAGCGCTTCCCGGGAATGTTCCTATCGACAACACACAATTGTAGATTCTCGCGGAAGCGCCAACCGCGAACAACCTATCTAAAGTCTCGAACAATGACGATTCTAAGATCTTTTTTGTAATACCGCCACGAGGCTTTGGTAGATTATATGAAAATATTCAATCATCATCAATCATCAACATCGTGACGATGAACTGAAGGTAATTTTGTGTTTTTACAAACATTTATTTAACTTGCTATGGATGTACCTATGTATGTAAGTTCGGGTGGAATCTTGCAAGTTAAATTTGACCAACTTCCCGGTTTCCGATTGAGCTGAAATTTTGCACGCATATGTATTTTTTTATTTTTTATTGCAGGAGTTCAGCAGACAGGCAGACGGCCCACTTGATGGAAAGCGGTTACCATCGCCTATGGACATTTGCAACACCAAAGGTACTACAAATGCGCTTCTGCTCTCTTAAGGGAGACTGGAACCTGGTCACTAATGCCGGAACACAACTCGAGGTTGTTATGGCGACATACTTTAGACCAGGGGTGGTAGGCATCCAGTGGCTGTGGGTTGTTTAGTCGCCTCTGACGACAGGCCGCCAGGCCGCAGGAAATTGTATTCTTTCTCCGTTCCTGCACGGACAATGCAATAATATGGTACCATGGAGCTGATCGGTCCGGGAGCGCTGCAGTTGAACGTCTTTCCTCCACGGACAAGGATATACTAAAGCCGAAACGAGCCTCGCTTTCAGACGAGAACTTCAACATATTGATGTTCATGGAGGGGAATATTCATATTATGCCGGATGACGAGATAAATTGGACGGGTTAGTATCGTTTCGTCTAAGATGTAAGTGGTCTGTCTAAGTAGCAATTCGTCTAAATAGCAATTGATCATTATATTACTATCAAATCGTCTTAAAATTACTTCGTCTAATTAGTGTTTTGTCCAGAACGCAACTAGTCTATCTTAATACATAAATTCTAAACCTTAATCCAAATAAATGAAAAAACATTGTTTGTCAACATGCCTATATTAAACACTCTAATAATAATACCCATCTTTTTTTGGTTCTAACCTGTTAACTTCCAGAACCAACCGTTTTTATAAAAAATAATCTTATAAGATGCAATTTTTATCACGTGTTAACAACGCATTAACGATTGACTTGCGTTAATTTTTTTGAAATGTAACGCTTTAACTTTTAACGAAGTTAACTTTTTCAGTAATTGATTAAAGAAGTTAACTATTTGATTAACGGTGCCCAGCTATGTCTATATATATATAAAAATCAATTGCTGTTCGTCAGTCTCGCTCAACCTCGAGAACGGCTGGAGTGGTTTGGCTAATTTTGGTTTTTTTATGGTGAGTAAATATTAAAAAAATGCTTGGAATATAGTAAAAACAGCAATTTCGCTCTCCCTTAGAAACTATTCCTACCTGTCAAACATCTGATGTTAGTTCCGTCGTTCAGAAATCAAATTAAACTTAAAAGTGAAGCTTTTTTAATTTTTTTGGTTTTGAATGTCAAACGTTTGAAGTTCGTCCCGTCGTTCAGAAATCAACGTTTTTTATTTATTGATTTTGAGGCCGTACGAAGTTTGCCGGGTCAGCTAGTAAAATATATTATATTACTTATTAAATATGTGTGTATATTTATGTATACTAACCCAATCAAAAATTTTCAAACGTGCAAGTTTTTTGAAGTTTAACTTCTATATAGACGGGGGTAGTAGGAGTTTTTCTATCACGAAAAAGCGTTACGGCTGCGTGCAGGGGGTATAAGTGAGTGGACTATGGGGGCCTTACTTATTGTCGCTTCTTAAATTTAAAGAAAGTTCTCAGCAACTGATTAGTTAAAATCTTACCCATAAACTCTTCTTAAAGATAAGAGGTGGTAAAGTAACTGTCAAAAATAATAATAAAATAAGTGAAAAAAAAAGATATTCATTGATTAATCTTAAGATTCTTTTACTTTTTTTTATTACAGGAGTTCAGCAGACAGGCAGATGGCCCACTTGATGGAAAGCGGTTACCATCGCCTATGGACATTTGCAACACCAGAGGTGCTACAAATGCGCTGCTGCTTTCTCTTAAGGGAGACTGGAACCGGGTCACTAATGCCGACGAGCGTGCATGACAAGAGTTATGAATGTCAAGGAAGCAAGTGAGGTGTGTAAGAATAAGCCTAAATAGCGCTCTGTTGTTCGTGCCTACCCCGCAAGGGAACTGGCGTGAAGTTATGTATGTATGTATGTAAAAGCGTGTTAAAAGTGAATTCATCTACCTTTCGGTGAGGAAATCTCTGTGTTCAGATGCAGGTTCCTTCTCCAGGTCCTTGTGTCTCTCCGCCAGGTGGCGGGACATGTCCGCCTCGTCGTCGCCCGAGAGGGACTCGGAACAGAGCGTGCACTTCAGCGACTCGTCGTCCTTATGCTTAGTGAAATAGTCCGAATGTGTCCCCACCTTCGATTTATTGCTAAAATAAAACACGCGACTATTCACGGCACTTGTAGTATATTTGTTTCTGAATATCGTATCAAATAAAAAAATATCGTTTAAAAAAACCGACTTCAAAAACTGAAGAGTATAAAATAACTTATTTCTAAAGCTATTATTATTAACATATATTATCTAAAGATGTTTTAGATAATATATGTTGGCGACGTTAAGTACACCGCAAAATTTACTAGACGAAACGGAACGCACAGTTTAAATTTTGACAGTTTCAACGGTTAAAAGGCTTCTTCCCCGTCTTCAAATCTCAGTGTTAGACGTAATACACGTAGTTAGCTATTTTCAAGTTTTTTATTCCAATATTACCTTAAGAGTATCTCCATCATATTCAATATATATACATAATAATAGCTTTAGAAATAAGTTATTTTATACTTTTTAGTTTTTGAAGTCGGTTTTTTTTATTTTTTTGTTACTTTTTAGTGTCTAGCTATGTATGGGTAGACCTACGAAAGGTGCCGCGCACCTTAAAAAATATAGGTCCCAAGAAACGGGAACAAAAAAATGTTCGTAAAATGAAAACTACTGGGCCAAACTATGTTAAATTTTTAGAGGACCAAATGGCAACTATTCCGCATCAAACTAAACAAGAATCACGTAAATCGGATCATAAATCTCAGCGTAATCGGTGTACATATTAAAAAATGTTCATAAAATAAAAACTACTGGGCCAAACTATGTCAAATTTTTAGGGGACCAAATGGAAGCTATTCCGCGTCGAACAAAAAAAGAATCACGTAAATCGCATCATAAATCTCGGAGTAATCGGTGAACATACATAAAAAAAAACAAAAAAAAAAAGATCCCGAGGAATTGAGAACCGCATCCTTTTTTTGAAGTTGGTTAAAAAGACTCAAGTGGCTTCCTATTCATTTTCGACGTAATGATCACATTCTCACTCTCCTTGGTAACATATTGTTTACTCCTAATAATCCCCAGTACCTTAAGGAACGTTTTAAATCCCTTCGCCTATCCACTGCACACAATTTACGCCATGATACGTATCAAAAGCTTATGACGCCTGCAGACACTTCATCCTATTATGAAAATTTTTTTACAGTGCAGGCTGTCAAACTTTGGAATATGGCTGCCTCTTACTGTCAGAGAGGCCAAATTCTTGCTAACATTCAGAAATTTACTCAGAAAAATCTTTTACAATACAGGCTGTCAAACTTTGGAATATGCTGCCTCTTACTGTCAGAGAGGCTAAATCCTTGCTAACATTCAGAAATTTACTCAGAAAATTCTTTTACAATACAGGCTGTCAAACTTTGGAATATGCTGCCTCTTACTGTCAGAGAGGCTAAATTCTTGCTAACATTCAGAAATTTACTCAGAAAAATCTTTTACAATACAGGCTGTCAAACTTTAGAATATGCTGCCTCTTACTGTCAGAGAGGCCAAATTCTTGCTAACGTTCAGAAACTTACTCAGAAAACACTATTTGTCCACAAATAGCTATGTCTGATTAACACAATATAATCATGCTAATACATTTAGTCTAATAACATGTATTTTGAAATATATGATTGTATATGTATGTATGTTTTTGTATATTTATTTCTTAAATTAGTTTGAGTGTTTAAAAGTACCTATTGCCTTTTTTCTGCCCCACCTTACATCGCCTGATTCAAATCTCTTTGATTTAAGGTTGCCTGGAAAAGATCGCTTTGAACGATAAGACCGCCTATTGTATTCCCTAGAAAATATTGTAAATATGGTCTGTTTTTGTAATTACATATTTTGGTGTGCAATAAAGTGTTATCTCTTTATCTGGTAAAACAACAGGCGGCCTTATTGCTAATAGCGATCTCTTCCAGGCAACCTAGCTTAAAAGAAATTCTTAACTAATCTGGCGATTTTTTTTTATTGCAGGAGTTCAGCAGACAGGCAGATGGCCCACTTGATGGAAAGCGGTTACCATCGCCTATGGACATTTCCAACACCGAAGGTGCTACAAATGCGCTGCTGCTCTTTTAAGGGAGACTGGAACCTGGCCATCAATGCCGGAACACAACACAAGGTTGTTATGGCGGCATAGTCTAGACCAGGGGTGGTCGCCATCCAGTCGAGCAAATACCCTACCACCTGGCATGATGTAGATGAAGCAAGAAAAAGATAGGACTGTACAATTTAATTTTGAAAGATTTCAGTTTTTAAAACGTGACGGGGCTAAATAGGCCTCGTGTCGCTACAATGGTAGTCTTAGTACAAGGTCTAAAACGCCCCGTACCGCAAGAATGGAAAGTACATATAAATCAGCGCCGCTGTGAACGGGTTAAAACTATCAACTGCTTACCCCTTGTTAGCTCGTACTGTATCCTCGTCGGTTTCGGTCTCCAGGATCTGGATATCCTTGTGCCTGCCCTTCAAGTGTTCGAAGAGGCTGGTCTCGCCCTCGAACGCGACCCTCTCAAGGCATATATTGCACTTGGCAAAGTCATCCTCGCAGTCTCTGGTGAAGTACTCCCACACCGAACAGGTCTTCATCTCCCTCCTAAAACATCGCTCGTATATTTAGGAATTTACTTAGGCTGCAGAAGTCGTGGAAGGCCACGACACACCTTCCATGATCAAATTGATCGTGTACTAGCGGAGGGTGATGTCAGGAGCCTTAAGAACAGACGAGCGTGCATGACGAGAGCTATGAATGTCAAAGAAGCAAGTGAGGTGTGTAAGAATGGGCCTAAATGGCGCTCTGTTGTTCGTGCCTACCCCGCAAAGGAACTGGCGTGAAGTTATGTATGTATGTATGTACTTAGGCTCATTTTTAACTTATCACCAGTTAAAATATAATATAACAAAACTTTATACCACCAAAAATAGTAAATGATCACCAAAATTACGAGAAAATCTCTCATTAATTTGCTCGTAAGATTTGATGATCATTTCCTATATTTGGTCTTTAAATACAATTTTGAAGTGCAATCAAGACTAACTTGACTAACTTTGACTTTCTTTTTTACAAGCTTTTATTTAACTTGCAATGGATATAAGTTCGGGTGGAATCTTGCAAGTTAAATTTGACCAACTTCCCGGTTTTCGATTGAGCTGAAATTTTGCACGCATATGTATATCGCGTGACAATGCAATGATATGGTGCCATGCAGCTGATCTGATGATGGAGTCGGAAAGCGGCCATAGGAACTCATGTACTAAACAAGATAGACCCGTCGTGTTTGGGCTCGTTTCACTTGTCTTGGCTAGCACTCTGCGGCTACATGATATCCAGGATCTCAAAAGCTTGTATTTAAAAACCTTTTTTTGGATATGTTCCGTTTTCATAGGGCCTTACTTATAATCGTTTGCTAAATTTTAAGAAACTGCTCAGCAACTGATTATTGAAAATCTTACCCATAAACTCCTCTAACGGATAAGAGATGGTAAAGTAACTCATAAATAACTCTCAAAAATAACCAACATCGAGAGGTGGTTTAAGTGACTGCTAAGAGGCAAGATGGCGTTTTTTATTTGTAACAGCTGTTAGTGTTTAGTATATTTTTTTAGTTGCGAGTTTAGTCTTATTTCAGAATATATTATGTTGATTTTATTGAATAAGGTGCTACTTAAATTGAATTCGCTGTCTCGCTCGCACATTAAACTATTTCTGATAATATGAATTTTCAAAAAATTAGTTTACAACATAAAATTCCCCTTAAGGTTTGCACTCCGAACGAAATAGTCGACTAAACCGGTTATAACAGATTTGAACAGGTTATAAGAGAATTTAAACCGGTTATAACAGATTTAAATTAATTTTAACGGCGTCTGTGGTTGAGCGGGCTAAGCCTTTGCCGGCCTAACTCACCGCAACGCAGAGGCTCCGGGTTCGATTCCTGGTATAGTAAATTTCGGAAACGTATTTTTTCCGTTATTTACTATGGTCTGGGTGCCTGGGATCGGCGCCAGCGTAGTCCGTTGTATATTACCCATAACACAAGCGTAACCTGCTTAATTTGGGGATATACAATACGTGTGTTTGTCTGCCGATTATTATTATTAAACCGGTCAAACATATTTAAAGTGGTCATACATACATACATACATACATAACTTCACGCCAGTTCCCTTGCGGGGTAGGCACGAACAACAGAGCACCATTTAGGCCCATTCTTACACACCTCACTTGCTTCTTTGACATTCATAACTCTTGTCATGCACACTCGTCTGTTCTTAAGGCTCCTGACATCACCCTCCGCTAGTACACGATCAATTTGATCATGGAAGGTGTGTCGTGGCCTTCCACGACTTCTGCATCCATCCACTTTTGCATTGTATATCTGTTTAGTCATTCTTTCATCATGCATTCTTTCCACATGCCCGAACCACCGGAGCATTCCTTTCCTTACCTAACATATTTAAACCGGTTCCAAGCCTTAAAACACTGCACACTTACGATTCGCCGTCGTCACCGGCGTCCTGCTCCACTTGCAGCCCGAAGCCGTGCCTTTTCAAGTGCTTCGTGAGTCGGTTCGTCGAGAAGCTGTACGACAATATCTTCGAGCAGAGAGAACACTTCGCCAACTTCTTCGCCTCGTCTACTTTGTGGAACAGTTCCCAATCGGGGCTCTTCGGCGGGCGTCTATGACCACAGTTAAATTGACAATACCAATAGGAACAGTTCCCGACTAAATTACACCTAGCCGCTAGCCGGACAGCTGTACTCTAGCAAAAAATAAATATTTTATGCAACATCGTAACACCGGTGCCGAATAACATAAAAAACCAACAACAAAGGACTTGGAAGAGACTTCGCGTCTTTCTGCGTGTTCTACCGACTCTATGACAGGAGAATTTATTGGATTACCCAACATTCGCAATATTTAGTTTACTTGCAACACTGATTGTGCACAAGCAACACCAAAAATCCCATTCAATGTTGCATCCCTTTTGTCTCCCACCCCCTTCCTTCTGCCTCCAACCGTTGAGAGCAATACACGCAATTTACAGTTCGCTCCGTGCCTTTTTTTATTTATAATCAGCCCTTAATTTAAGTGAAATTAAATTAAAATACAGTCACATCTAACAGTATTCGAAAGAACTCTTCAGAATGGGGCCTTCGTCTTTATTTTACCAGCGCACTGCTGGGCATTCATCCGCATTTCCTTGAGCCACTTCGATCATATACGCAACGTTACTCAAGCACACGGTGAGGCTTTAAGGAATGAGCTCTCGGCTGAATTATTCTCACAGCGCTGCGATATAGAGTTTTTTAAAAAGTGAAAAGCTTATCATAAAACATTTCAGAGGCCGGCAGCACGTTCGTTACATTCCTGGTGTTGGCCCCTTTTGGGGCCACCCAGAAACCGGATGAAACTTAACCAATTTTTTTTTTGTTATTATACTAAATTTATAGATTTTTTTGTAACTCAGAAATAACAATTACATAAACATTTATTTTTGTTTTCCGCCAGCAACATAGCTGTGAACTCTTCTCGACCAACTATATTGGATTAATAAACATGCACCTGCGGGCTACTAGCTGAGTAAGCTTTCTCCAGCGGAAGGCCCAACACGCATGTCAGCATTTATTAACTTTAAACATATTTGTAGGCAAAACAATTATGACTTTACAAATTTTTTGTAAGACGCATAGTTTCCGAGATATAGCGAAAAAAGTGTTTTCACCCCTTTTTCCAAGATGGCGGTCGGGGGACAAGAGTGGCGACCCCACAAACTTGAGGTTAAGCTTCTATTGACCCCCCACACATGTCCCAAAAATAAAATTGCGTCCTATAAAAAATGCAAAGCTCATGTAACATTTCAGTGGACTATCATAGATTATTCATTATTAAACGAGAGACCTGCATTTCGGTCGTACATATATTTAGTGTTTTTTTTTTAAAGAAGACCAAGACTTGACTACATCGATGGTTTATATGTTGACTTATATATTTTTATTTACTGACTGAAATCTTTCGTTTCGATATCTTGTTGACTGTTTAACTCACTTATGCATTATATACTTTAACAAATAAAATACATACGATTGTACTGAGACCTATAATGCCGCCATGTAGCCACAAAATGGCAAATCTTTTATAAGCAAAGTAGCTGGTATCAGAAGGCTGGTGCTCACCTCGGGCAACGGCTCAGTATGGTGATCCAGCGAGGAAACGTAGCCAGCCTTCTGGGCACCTTACCCATAGATGACGGTGATCTAGGCTCGTGTTCTATTTATAGTCTCGAGGGACTATGGGTAGAATACAATACAAATAAGTTAAGATTTCTTTTATTGTATTAGAAAATAATTTATGTATGTTTATTATAGTTTACTAGCTGACCCGGAGAACTTCGTACCGCCATATTTTCTGAATTCCTAAAAGAATTTGTTTCATGACACAAAAACAAAATCACCAAAATCGGTCCAGGTGATTAGGAGGATTCTAGAACCCGATCTCAGCGCCACCTACCGGTTCTAATTGCGAATCTAAACCATCCCGGGACCCACTCAAACACACACACAAAATTTCATCAAAATCCGTAAAGTCGTTCTCAAGTTATAAAATTACAACGAAAAGTGGCATTGATTTTTACATATATAGATTATTACCAGTGTAATAATTACATATTTGAATAAATACAACAAAAATTGCTTAAATTCAAATTCAAGTTTTTATTCAAAACAAATTCCATTGGAGGACCCTTTTTGAAGGTCATACATGTAAGTTAAAATTTAAATATACTTCCTAATCTATGTACATTGCTTCGCAATATGTTATCTATATATATAACACGACTAGCTAAAAAAGATTTTTTCATCATAATTATTTATATATTATCTCAGGCTCTTTTTTGTCGTGGCCGTTATTGACCCCCTGGGGTCGACATAAACCAAAACTGATTGTGGGGGTGGACGAGGTCTAAAATTCAACCCCTATTAATTAAAACAAGTTCTCATTTGAAACTGTCAGGATACTATATAAGTTGTGTTACGTGTATATATATGTATTTTTCAAAAAATAATTACCTACTTAAGTATTTTTACGTAATTTGTATTATTAATTAAAGTCTAGTTATTTTGTTAAATTTTGATGAGAAAATGATGTCAAGTTTACTCACTTAACAAACCGCAAAGATTTTTAAAGCAATTTGACTATGGGGGCTGAGGTATCAATTAATTTTGGAACCGGGGAGGTCGTTTGCCCAAAATAGTTTGAGAATTGCTGCCCTACAGTATGGGAGTCAAAATTAGCGTTATCACAATCCTCTATAAAGGACATATGAAAATTTATTTCAGTCCGCCATATTAGCGACATCCTTGGTGTTTGTGAAGACTAGTTTCCGTACTTCGAGCATAATAATAACAGCCCATAAACAACCCACTGCTGGGCTCGGGCCTCCCGTTCATAGGAGAACAGACAATATACTCGCCCGCTTGTCCAAAGCGAGTTTGGACACATTGGTTATCTCGATGTGCAGGTTTCATCATGTATATTCCCTTCACCGCTAGCAGTTAGCACGTGGTGATTATAAAATACGCAAAACACGTCAGAAAACTGCATGGTGCATAATTTCCAAGCAGGAATCAAACCCGCGCCCTTTGAGTTTCGGACGCGTGCGCTAACCACAAATGGTGTAGTGCTACTGCTGCACTATATTATAGCATTACGAAAAAATAAATACCTATAATAATAGTGCACGAAATTATGTATCAACTCCAAAGCTTAGATTCGAAAATTAGAAGAACTTAAAGCAAATAGAATTAATCATATCCTACAGATAGGTACGTAGATACATCGTCCTTGTTCGTTCAATTATTATTATTATTATTTGGATTTTATGGCTTGGCAGCTAGGCCTTTCAGCCAGATCTTAGATTCAATGTAGTTTCTTCATTTTCTTAAACCTATGTGTAGCACAGCTGAACTGTAGGCTATCAGCTAGTGCCATTCAACGGAGTTCTTGTGACAACTCAAAAGGCCACATTTGACTTTACAGTTCACATTTCTCACAAAACACATAATCACTACTCAAAAACTATCAATATCCTACAACTATTGTTCATTTTAGAGTAATTTTACACATTTTTAGAAAATAAAACTGCACAGCACGACATCTTTCAGTTCCCGCCAAAAACTCCTGTTTGTTCAATTACATAAACACTGATAGATTACGTTGCGTAAATACTGAAAGATTCAATATATAATATACATATTGTATTGGTTACAGATATCTACAACTTTGAAATCCACAATTAAACCAAGTTAAAAATCCCTATTAAGCAAGGTCTGTGAGTAAATCTTTCATGTAAATTAATATAATTGAAGAGTATTGCTCAGTGACATTGTTTTACATACAATACTATTATCTATGTATACCGAAACTAATATGTAAATACAGCATTATCAAATAATCACTAGGTATTAGTTAAATGAATGAACCACATGTAACTGTACTTAAAATTATAAGTATCGTAAGTCATTACTATGATATACTTGTTAAACAATCAAATATTAATATTTCACGTTGAAGCAGAATGTGAGGTTAGAAGCCGCGTATCTGGTATAAAGATTAATATCTGGAAAACGTATTTAATATAATTAAAGTGATAAATAACAGGCTATTCAATTGAATATGTTTGTCGTTTACCTTTTATCCATGTATCGGGTCACAGATCCAACGGTTCCAAGAACTATTATTAGCGTGTTCAATATCGTTTATCAGAGTATCGGCCATCACTGCACTGCGCAGTGCGCAAAATGGCGGCGTCACTAGTGTTAGTGTTGCCAGGGTGTGTTCCAAAATTGTGCTAATTATTCATACGGATTAATGATTTTTCAATTATTCGCCGTAGTAAGCAAACGTTGATTGATGTTGTCGGTTTTAAAGTTTACGATCTTAGAGCATATAAAAGAGCAATAGACTTTTTTCAAAGAAAACGAATTTATATTGCGCATGTATGTAATTATATTATGAGATTTAGGACATTTTACTAACTTAAGTATTAACCTTTTCTGTTTATGATTGTTATATGTTTTGTAAATATTTTTATTTCTTATTTTTGGTCATTTAACTTGTTCCTTAAAAGTAAAACTTTGTTTTTCAATGGTTAAATTGCGCTTGTTATTTAGCATATTTTTAAATAAGTAATAATAGTAAATTTTCAGAGAACAACTATTAACGATTAAAGATTAATTGTTCAGACAAATAAAAAAAAACTACAGAGGAATTAGTAAAGTAGGAATAATATATTCTCTATTACATTTAATCAGGTCATAATTTAGGTAATGGGCGACTTTTATTTTATGGTTAAGACTAGCATTAGACGCGAAATTGTTGAAAAACTTGTTTTATTGACTAATTGCCGTGTTATGTAAGACGTAGTATGTAAGAAAATAGCTTAACAAAGTCTACTAAATTCATGTAATTTTCATATTAGCGGCAACACTGACCAACAAGAGCAGCACATTCGTCGTAATAATAAAGGGGCTATAGACCTTTCGGAAGGGCGGCACATTCACGCCACGCGTAACGAACGATGATTCCCCGAAAAAGTAATTTACCCCGCACTTCCGCGTCTCAACGATCAGTCTGAATCGACCCGTCGTAAAGACATTCACGCATCGCGCGCGCATTTGAGATATCCACCCAATTGCAATACTAATCGGGTTCCAAGAGCTTGGTGATAAGTGGCAAGTGAATCTAGTTGTGAAGCGGGAGATATATAACAAGAGAACACGCACTGCTGCTCCTGTATCGCAGACGCTCCGGTTACTCAGCTCATATTATTACGGGTGAGTCCATTTATCTCCATTCCCTCTTACCCTTGCACCCTTGAAATCTGGCAATCGGCCAGATCATATGGTCCTTCGAGCCGGATATTCCAACTGGCGACCTATTTATACAGTCTGCAACAACCGTATTTTGCCATTTTATGGTTAATTCAAACCAAATTGTAAATTTTCGCATACCTAAAAAGTTAAATAAACAATCATTATCAATCTGCCCATTTACCCGTTTTCTGCCCTTGTTTTTTCTTTTTTGTTTTCTTATAAACATATTACTTCTGCCCTTATATATTTGAATACCCATTCCACATTCCTCAGATAATTACGCAAATTGCTACACGATAACTATTTTTTGGTACGTAGGTAGGTTAATATAACCTCGAGTACGTATTCTGTACTTTATTCAGCACACCTATTCTCGAATACTTGCACTAAACGTGATATCGGATCGATATAATAATATTGAATATTATATTCGTTTCACTCGGTGTGGTTAGCTTGCCGTGCAACTTTTATAGCTTATATATAGCTTCGTGTTTATTAAGACTCAGCGCACACGACAGTTTGATATATATTTTTTTTTCCTAATCATTTTTATTTATTTCGTATTTCTTACGTTTCTCTGGCTGCTTTCTTGCGTGTTCTTTATTAGCATTAGTAAAAAAAAAAAAAGAAAAAAAAAAAAAAAAAAAAAATAAAAAAAAAAAAAAAAAAAAAAGAAAAAAAAAAAAAAAAATAATTTTTTTTTTTTTTTTTTTTTTTTCGTTTGCTTTTCCTTTTCTTATTGTGCACTTCTCATCGTCATGCCTACCAAATCGCAATCTGCCATCTTTATGCAAACCCATAAGTACATAACTTTCCTATTAGAGATAGCTAACCTTATATTAAAAGGAGACAAAAAGTATAGTGTAAACGATTTCATAGGGCGCTTTACAAAATTGGACGATATAAAGGGCAAGTTGGATACAGTATATTATGAGATCTTGGACTCTAAAGACCTTGACGACAAAGTGGAAAAATGGTACTTTGACTACTACACCTCGGCTATAGAAGCATATGAAAAAATTTTGGTGGCAAACATCACCATCAGCTCAAGCATCAAACCAAGCTCGCCCACATTCTCCACGTCTACTGTTCTGCCCAAAATAGATCTACCCAAATTTTCTTCCAAGCTTGAGGATTGGCCATCTTTCATAACTATTTTCAAAAGCCTTACGGACACTGCCGGTAATTTGTCAGGTGCAGTTAAATTACACTATTTATTTTCTTGCCTCTCCGGAGAAGCTCTCAGTATGGTATCACACCTCAAGGTTACCGATGAGAACTACGATGTAGCGATGACAACACTTGCCAATCGCTACGAAAATCGCCGAGTTCTCATTGATAGGTTTATAGATATGATACTAGAGTTACCCCACATCACCACCCGCTCACAAATCAGACAGTTATTTTTAGCCCCTCTTATTTCAACCCAATCGGCGCTTAAAAACCTAAACTTACCACTACATGACTCAGACTACGTCCTAGTGTCAATAGTAGTGCGGAAGTTAAAGGGCGAGCTTCGCACATTATTTGAACGAACGCATGGGTCTTCAGACACTCTGCCCACCTTAAAGGATGTAATCACATTCTTAGAAGACCATGCACGTTGCACAGAAACTGAGACATATAACCCACCCCCCCCTCCCCTCAGCCCGACATACAGACAAACTGAACGTGCTTCTCCCTCAGCACGGTACCAACCACGCGCTTCTGCACCCAGACCAGAAATTCGGCACGTTCGTTTTCAGCCCACTACTTCCGTCCGCCCACCTTTAACGCGCCCTGCATATCCTCTACAAAGTCAAGCGTACCCTGTACAGTACGCTCAAGGATACCCACAGTCTACACAATATTTCGAGCCCATAGCACAAGATTCCGCCCACCCACCAGCACCGACCAATAATTATTACTGCCCTTGGTGTCACGTTAGAGGACACAGGTTGCTGAACTGCGGTGAATACCTAAGACAGCCTACGCAAGGGCGCTGGGATTTTATCCAAGCTCATGAACGGTGCCGTAAGTGTCTAGGACCCCATTACTCTGACGAGTGCAGATCCACAGGACGGTGTAGAGAATGTGATAGCGAGAAACACCATACCACCTTACATCGCAGTGGCTTTGAATCACCCACATATGACAATTCTCACCTCTTGCCCCCACAACTAAGAGGACAAGAACACACCCGCCCAACCACGGAATCAAGAAACTCTTCTCGTCGTAATTCACCTATTAATTCACAACAATGACTACCTGCTACTCACTTACACAATACTACACTACACCCACCCATACCATCGCTACAATATACACCATCCACTACATCACGTAAACAAAATAAATCCCAGTTTCATACTCAGCACTATGATAATAAAGTTTATCATAATAATCACTTGCCCGGCAGCCCTGTTACTTCCTCTGATAAAGCTAACCAAAATGACAGTCATATTTCAGCACATACTCAGCACATTACAGTACACGATCCACCAGTTTTATTACCCACTGTGTCCCTAGAACTAGCAGACAACGCTGGAGAATTTCATAAGGCAAGAGCATTATTAGACAGCGGTTCCATGCTAACCTTGTTAACTAAAACTATGACACAAAAATTACGTTTGCCTGTCGAGCACACAGAACTAAAAATTACAGGAGTCGGTAATCAGCAGACTCAAAACTCTAGTTCTTCAACTACCATCACATTCCGCCCTATTCACACCGAAGTCCCAGTAATTAGCGCAAAGGCATACATTCTACCAGATTTGACAGGTCTTTTACCATTAACAATGTTACCTGACGTTGTTCCACTCCTCGACTCGACACAGCTTCCCCTAGCAGACTCGTCTTATCGTTTTCCAGCCGCTATTGACTTAATTTTAGGTTCTGATGTCTTGGGCCAAATTTTGGATGGTAACAAAATTTTTTTGGGCCCCGGCAGACCAATAGCCTTCGGCACGATCTTCAATTTCGCTCTTTTAGGTCCTATCAATCCAAACTACACAAAGCCTGAGCCTCAAGTTAATTCAGCACTAGTAAATATTGACTGTTTACAACCCCAACACTCAAATAAAGAAATACACTCCGCTCTGGAGAGATTCTGGGAAGTCGAAGAAGTGCAATCAAAGGACAACTCAACCTCTGACGAGTGTGAGGAGAACTTTCGTTCTACCACCACACGTGATCCCACAGGGCGATACATAGTATCCCTTCCCTTTCTTACAAAGGCACCTAAGCTCGGTGCAACCCACGCTATTGCACTACGACGATTCCTTAATTTGGAGCGCAAACTCCAAAGAGATCCTACCCTCCGCTCAAAATATATCGACTTCATGAAGGAATACATTGACATGGGCCACATGGCTCTTTGTCACCCCAGCACATTCAAAGGAAAAGACCATTTTTACGTCCCGCATCATGGCATCTTCAAAGCCAACTCTGAAAAACTTCGCACGGTTTTTGATGGCAGCTGTAAGAGCTCTAATGGTGTCAGTCTTAATGACTGTCTGCACACTGGCCCACCGCTCCAACGTGATATTACTGACATCATTCTAAATTTTCGTACTCACAAAGTGGTCTTTAGTACAGACATCCAGATGATGTTTAGAAATATACTAGTTCACCCAGACCACAGACGGTTCCAACTCATTCTATGGCGCTCTTCTCCAGATCAACCTCTGCTCACTTACGCCCTGTCCACTGTCACGTATGGCCTACGACCCAGCCCCTTCCTCGCCAATCGATCTATTATACAGCTGGTCACTGATGAAGGTCACCGTTTTCCCCAGGCTGCACAGGTTCTTACGCACTCCATATTCGTGGATGACATTCTGACTGGGCATGATTCAGTTGACAAGGCAATAGCTCTGCAGACTGAACTCATTGAGTTACTAGCCCTAGGGGGATTTCATTTGCGAAAGTGGACCTCAAACTCTCGTCAGCTGTTAGAACGCTTCCCGGATGATCAATGTGACATACCCAAGGATTTTGATGTTGTACCCGACTCCAATGCAATCAAGGTACTTGGTATGCAATGGATACCCCAAACGGACGAATTTACATATCACATTTCGGTACCTACACTGGAAAAATTTACCAAAAGGTCAATACTCAGTACCATCGCTCGTTTATACGATCCTAGTGGATGGATCAGCCCAGTTATTTTCCGCGCAAAACTGCTCATTCAGCACCTATGGACTCTAAAGTTAGACTGGGATGAATCGGCTCCCAATGATGTCACATTTCAATTTCAGCACATTTTTGAAGACTTACCTCTACTCTCTGCTCTTCGACTCCCCAGAACAATTTGCACCAGCAAAGATTCCACCTACACCCTACACGGTTTTGCCGATGCATCCGAATCCGGATATGCAGCCGCAGTCTATCTTCATGAAACGAATATCACGGGTCAGGTACACGTCAGACTACTTGTTTCTAAATCCAAGGTAGCCCCCATTAAAACCCGACAGACTATACCAAAGCTGGAACTTTCAGCTGCACACCTCACTTCGCTGCTCATTTCTCGCGTCTCTGTTCAACTTTCTGCCCACATTACCATTCAGCAACACTTTTGTTGGTCAGACAGTACTATCGTACTCGCCTGGCTTAAAACTCCTTCTCAATCCCTACAGGTCTTTGAGGCCAATCGAGTCTCTGCCATTGCAGCCAATCCATGTAACCCTACTTGGAGACATGTACCCTCAGCTCTTAACCCTGCCGACTGTGCTAGCAGGGGAATATCAGCACAGGAACTCTTAGCCTATGACCTATGGTGGTCGCCTACTTGGCTCAAGGCCCCACCTGATACCTGGCCCACGATGCCCCCTGCTTTGGGTCATCACGTACTGCCTGGTCTAAAACCAAGAAAAATGGTAGCTCACATCGCGGTTCCTGATCTAGACACGGATTTACTCACGAGATTCAGCTCCTTAGACACACTTGTAGGCGTAACCGCATGTATTAAACGTTTTGCACACAATTGCTTGGTATCTTCTCACTCTCGCATCGTTGGTCCCATTACCGTAGACGAACGTAAGAAAGCGCTCTTACACTGGGTACGCTCAGTCCAACAAAATATGTTCGCTGAAGACATCCACCGACTGCAAACTAACAAATTATGTACAGTGCGAATACAACGCCTCTCGCCCTTTCTCAAGGATGATCTTCTTAGAGTAGGAGGGCGCTTGTCCAACTCAGCCCTTAGATATGACACACAACATCCCCTCATCTTACCCAGTTCAAGCCCCCTTGTGGACCTAATTATAGATCATTTCCACACTATACACTGCCACCCGGGCGCAGATACACTACACACACTACTCCGTCAACAATACTGGATTTTATCTGGAAGGCGAGTCATTCGTCACCGTGTCTTTAAATGTGTACGCTGTTTTAGGCATCGAGCTCAGCCGAATCCCCCTTTTATGGCCGACCTACCGGCTGATCGAGTCAGCCCACAACCGGTGTTTAGTCAAGTGTCCACGGATTTTGCCGGACCATTCCTAATTAAATCAAGTACTCTACGCAATGCCAAACTTCTCAAAGGCTACTTTTGTGTTTTCGTTTGTCTCGCCACCAAGGCAGTGCACTTAGAGGCTGTCTCGGAACTTTCTACGGACGCCTTTTTTGCGGCATTGCAAAGGTTCGTTAGTCGGCGCGGAATCCCTACCCTAATTCGCTCTGATTGCGGTACAAACTATGTCGGCGCAAGAAATCAGCTCATAGAAGTACAAAACTTCTTAAAGGCCAATGATGATAGAATTACGCACAAGCTAGCCACACAGCAGATCACATGGTTGCTCAATCCGCCCTCAGCTCCTTCTTTTGGCGGTCTGCACGAGGCAGCCGTGAAATCTACTAAGCAATTACTCTATCGCGTATTAGGTGAGCAGCATCTGACCTTTGAAGAATTTTCTACACTCTTAGCCCGTATTGAGGCCGTTCTCAACTCTCGACCACTCTGCCCTCTGTCTTCAGACCCTACAGACTTCGAAGTCCTAACCGCTGGTCATTTCCTTATAGGTCGCCCACTTACCGCATTACCCGAACATTCCCATGAATCCTCTCCTCCATCAACCCTACGACGTTTTCGCTTAGTGCAAGCGTTGGCTCAGCGATTTTGGACCTTGTGGTCGAAATCCTACCTGCACACTCTCCAATCCCGATCTAAATGGACTACGGAAACCAGTCGACCCAAGATTGGTGAGCTGGTACTCATAAAGGAGGATAATCTTCCCAGACTCCAGTGGAAGATGGGAAGAATAAAGAAGATTCTGCCCGGAAAGGATGACGTCGTCCGAGTCGTAGAACTCAGCACCAAGGATGGCAGCTTAACGAGACCAGTCACAAAGATTGCTCGTCTTCCCCTCGACGACAGCTTACAGCACTTAGTCAGCACTATAAATGGGAGCCGTCACCTTTTCCCCGGGCCCCAGGATGTTCACGCCACGCGTAACGAAAGGCACGAACAACAGAGCGCCATTTAGGCCCATTCTTACACACCTCGCTTGCTTCTTTGTCATTCATAACTCTTGTCATGCACACTCGTCTGTTCTTAAGGCTCCTGACATCACCCTCTGCTAGTACACGATCAATTTGATCATGGAAGGTGTGTCGTGGCCTTCCATGACTTCTGCATCCATGCACTTTTACATTGTATATCTGTTTAGTCATTCTTTCATCATGCATTCTTTCCACATGCCCTTCCCATTATTATAGTATAGATGTATATAAAAATAAATGACTAAACAGATATACAATGCAAAAGTGGATGGACGCAGAAGTCGTGGAAGGCCACGACACACCTTCCATGATCAAATCGATCGTGTACTAGCAGAAGGTGATGGCAGGAGCCTTAAGAACAGACGAGCGTGCATGACGAGAGCTATGAATGGCGCTCTGTTGCTCGTGCCTACCCCGCAAGGGAACTGGCGTGAAGTTAGGTATGTATGTATGTATAAAAATTAAAGTACAGTACAGTCTGAATAAATACATTTAATAAAGGAGGAAGGAAGGTCATTTGTCGTACAGAGAGCAAACAACCTCAACGGGGCCAAGGGCGAATCTCACGCATGTAAACAATCCCGCTTTGTCCAATGTGGCTTCACATTATTCACAGATTTCGTCAGTGACGAATAAGTTCCAAATTGTCGAAATTACATTATACAGTTTTAATTTCGATAAATGTGGAACACTGATTCAAAATTGACAATAATTGTACAATATTAAATATTCTCAAATCCAAATTATACTTTTGTGTTGACAATGTAAACTGTTTAGTTAAATACGTATTTTTAAGCAGCCACAAGTACTCTATTGTTTGGCGTCAGTCACAGGCCTACAATGTGGTTGTACTGAGCTCATTTGACAGGGTTGTACGAATTCAGTTCCTTTGCCCTCTTAATGTGATGTTTTTTTTTTCAGAGATCAGCAGACCGGCAGACGGCCCTCTTGATGGAAAGCGGTTACCATAGCCTATGGACATTTGCAACAGCAAAGGTGCTACAAATGCGCTGCTGCTCTCTTAAGTGAAACTGGAACCTGGTCACTAATGTCGGAACACAATTCAAGGTTGTTATGGCGACATACTTTAGACCAGGGGTGGTAGCCATCCAGTCGGCCAAATGCCCTACCACCTGGCTGTGGGTTGTTAAGTCGTCTCTTACGACAGGCCGCCCCAACGCAGGAAATTCTATTCTTTCTCCGTTCCTGCACGGATAAAGATAATGTTCAAAGAAAAAATCGATAAAGTTGAAGCGGTTATAAGAGTGTGTGCAATAAATATACGCATGGGAGTTATTTTAAAAACCATTTTTAACTTAAATTAAAATTAATAATTACATACATACATACATAACTTCACGCTAGTTCCCTTGCGGGGTAGGCACGAACAACAGAGTGCCATTTAGGCTTATTCTTACACACCTCACTTGCCTCTTTGACATTCATAACTCTTGTCATGCACACTCGTCTGTTCTTAAGGCTCCTGACATCACCTTCTGCTAGTACACGATCAATTTGATCATGGAAGGTGTGTCGTGGCCTTCCACGACTTCTGCATCCATCCACTTTTGCATTGTATATCTGTTTAGTCATTCTTTCCACATGCCCGAACCACCGGAGCATAATAAATTAATAATTGAACCCATTATAAACTTAAGTATTATAGTTTTAATAACGGATGGCTTGACGACAATACAAGGGATGAATTTGTACCATAATGGGTACATACCACAGATGCAAGCACAGTGTACTCATGTATTTCTTTCCATTTTGAGATCCAGCCGATGATACGATTTCCAAAATGTTTGGTTTAATATTGGTCTCCTAAAAGTTCAATAAATCCAATTTAGATTACAATTTCCTGCGTTGGGGCGGCCTGTCGTAAGAGGCGACCAAACAACCCACAGCCAGGTGGTAGGGCATTTGCCCGACTGGATGGCTACCACCCTTGGTCTAAAGTATGTCGCCATAACAACCTTGAGTTGTGTTCCGGCATTAGTGACCAGGTTCCAGTCTCCCTTAAGAGAGCAGCGGCGCATTTGTAGCACCTTTGGTGTTGCAAATGTCCATAGGCGATGGTAACCGCTTTCCATCGAGTGGGCCGTCTGCCTGTCTGCTGAAATCTTGCAATAAAAATAAAATAATAATAATAATAGAAAGAGAGAGAAATAGTCATTGTCGCGAATGAATCCACATAAAACTAAAAAATATACAAAATTAACAGAATATAGCTACTCATAAAACATAAAGCCATTAGAAGTTTATATAATACTAGCTGTGTCCGCGACGTCGTCCGCGTGGAATTTGTTTTCAAAACCCCCCGATTTTGAAATATTCTTCATTGGTGCTCCGCTCCTATTGGTCTTAGCGTGATGATATATAGCCTATAGCCTTCCTCGATAAATGGGCTATCAAACACTGAAAGAATTTTTCAAATCAGACCAGTAGTTCCTGAGATTAGCGCGTCCAAACAAACTCTTCAGCTTTATATATTAGTATAAGATACAAATGTTTAAAAAATAAATGTACATAACACTCACAGCAATGCTGCTGGTAACTCAGCATTATGCTGTGTTAAGACTGATTTTGCAGAAGTCGTGGAAGGCCACGACACACTTTCCATGATCAAATTGATCGTGTACTAGCAGAAGGTGATGTTAGGAGCCTTAAGAACAGACGAGCTTGCATGACAAGAGTTATGAATGTCAAAGAAGCAAGTGAGGTGTGTAAGAATAAGCCTAAATGGCGCTCTGTTGTTCGTGCCTACCCCGCAAGGGAACTGGCGTGAAGTTATGTATGTATGTATGTAAGACTGATTTTCTGTATCAGCCTCCATTAAATCACAAATGATCCAAACAAATAACCTATCATTGGCCTTCATAAAGCAAATTTAAGACAATTTTATTTTCTTAAGTTTTCGCGACTAGTGTACACAATAAAATTACGTTGTAACGGTTTTAAGCGCGGTAATTTATTTGATTTTTATTACTTACACTTTGCAGTAGCCGTGATCATAGAAGACAAAGATGTCAAGTGTCACTGAGTACTGTCAGTTTTATTTAGCTTACCGCCAACTTGTTCATTTTAATTATACATACATACATACATAACTTCACGCCAGTTCCCTTGCGGGGTAGGCACGAACAACAGAGCGCCATTTAGGCCCATTCTTACACACCTCACTTGCTTCTTTGACATTCATAACTCTTGTCATGCACACTCGTCTGTTCTTAAGGCTCCTGACATCACCCTCCGCTAGTACACGATCAATTTGATCATGGAAGGTGTGTCGTGGCCTTCCTCGTCATTCTTTCATCATGCATTCTTTCCACATGCCCGAACCACCGGAGCATTCCTTTCCTTACCTTCACCCCGACACTCTCTTTCAGACCAACTCTCTTTCATACTTCAACATTTTAATTATGTTTATTATTTACTTTATGGAGGCCTGATCTAATTTACCACCGTTCTTCAACTCTTCGAACTCTTCAGCAAACATGGCTAGCTCTAATAATTTTATATAATATTAAAATGGGTGGGAGGAAAAATAAAAGAAATTATCAGTCAAGTTGGTTTCTGTTGTGTTGCATGTAGAAGAAGCTCACAGTGGCTTGATGTCTGGCAGTTGGTTTTTGCTGGGTTTGGGTCTTAATAGTTTTGATGATCGGATCCCAAACAGGTGGTACTTGCCAACCATCTTCTCTATTGAAACTTAATTACCGCGCATAAAACCGCTAACACGTAGTTTTACTATAAGACAATTTTACTACAATACTAATAACAAACAAACCAATATATTATATACTATGATATGCCCGTGAATTGTTTGATTTAAAATTCCCGCGGGATTGCTAGGACACTAAGTACCACAGCATTTAAAGGCGACTGTAAGCTATTGTTTCAGTGAAATCTGCGGGAATCCGCTAGTTTTTACGCACCCGAACAACTATAAACCGCTCCCGGGAAAATTCCCGCGGGATTCTCGGGATAAAAACTACCACACATATACATTAAATTTGCTGTCGATCGGGAAAAAATCACATTGGATTTTTTTTATCGGGTAATTTTATATAATTCCTAGAAAAATTCCCGGGATAAAAAGTAGTGCAGAGTTCAAGTAGCTGTCGATCAGCGAAAACCGCGTCGAAATCGGCCCAGTAGTTTTTACGTGAATCCCGAACAAACATACAAGAAATCTAAAAAAAAAATTCATCGACTTCTCCATCGTTTATATATAACAAAACTACGTTTTAACTTTTCAATGGATGTAATAACAGCCACTGAAAAGTGGCCGAAACGTCGGAAAAACCAAAATCAAATAAAATTACCGCGCTTAAAACCGTTAAAACGTAGTTTTATTATGTATACAAGTTGCGAAAACTTAAGAAAATATTATCCTTTATATAGTCTATTCCAGTTTTTTTTTTTTTTAAATAGCTATAATGTACAGACACGGCATGTATATAATGTTATAATAATATAGATATAGGTATAAACAAATAGCTAACTATATTAAGACTACATACTTGAGCAAATATACAATGTATGAATCAGAACGATGAATCCGAGAAAGAAGGCGGCTCGCGCGCGTTCGAGGCGTTCCGATGCGCCGAGGCGCTGTCTCCACGAGCGGGAGAATCGCGACGAGTCCGCGCTTCCGTCGTCGGCTAATCTCCACGTACGAGCGATTATTCCGCCAGCGTATCGTCGCGACTCGTGACGGAATCGCCGCATTTCCTTGACGATGTGTTGTGCTTTTATTTGATGAGAGTTCAGTAAATTGCCAGACGAGACCGAAATAGTGTCTCAGTTAATAAAAAAATACTTTATTATGGATGTAGTGATTCGAGGTCTTTGAGAACGTCAGAGATGTTGCGACTTAGGACACCAGCGCATACTACGGAGATTTACGCAAGATCGTTCTCTGTCCAGGCTGTGCATCTCTGGAATGCTCTGCCGGCAAATGTCCCGTCTGCTAAATCTATCCATTCTTTTAACAGACTTGTGAAGGAGCACCATTTAAGTGTATAACGTGTTTATTGTTTGTTTTGTATGTCTATGTACATACATACATACATACATAAATTCACGCCAGTTCCCTTGCGGGGTAGGCACTAACAACAGAGCGCCATTTAGGCCCATTCTTACACACCTCACTTGCTTCTTTGACATTCATAACTCTTGTCATGCACACTCGTCTGTTCTTATGTCTATGTACGTATATATTTTTATAACTATAATATATGTATTATAATTATTTTATTATAATCTATTTCAACTACACGCCAACGCTATCTATGTATTTAGTTCTTGTCCATCCAAAGGTTGCCTGGAAGAGATTGCTTTTAGCAATAAGGCCGCCCATTGTACTACCTTTTAGTAAGTAAGTTTTTTGTATATTTTTCTTTGTAACGTTGGTGTATAATATAGTGTATTGTATTGTAGTGTTGGCGAGAGGCAACGCTGAAATGACGCTGCGTTTGACAGCGAGCTCGCCACTAGTAGCGACGATACCGCAGCGACACGACAACGTTACACTCGTCGCATCGCCGCGATAACATCGCCATGTGGAGACGCGTTCATAGAGAGTATATAAAAATACGTGGCACGACGATAATATCGCCGCGATTCTCTCGCTCGTGGAGACAGCGCCTGAGTCATTCTTGGGAGGAATTTTGGACGCACGCTGTGTGACGCGCCGCGCGTCGCGTGACGTCACGCGATCCGCGCCTGGCGCGTCACAATTACGACATAATAAACGCCCTCATCACAGCAGACTCTTTTAATAGGGGCGCATGTTGAAATAATTTCGAATGCAGTCGACTCAATAATTTGACACTCGTTCAAATTAATCTCTCGGTAATGTGAATTCTTTACCCAGTCTTATGAAAAATATAATTGATTAAAAGTCTGGCAGTTGGTTTTTGCTGATCTCAAGACACTGTGAGCTCTTTCTGCGTGCACCGGAACACAGACCAACTTGACTGATAATTTCTTTTATTTTTCCTTCCACCCATTTTAATATTATATAAAATTATTAGAGCTACGCATGTTTGCTGAAGAGTTTCTTCCGCCGCTTCGTCTCTTCAAGCCATAACATGTTGCGAAGCAGTGGTAAATTAAATTAGGCTCCCATAGAACAAATAATAACCATAAACAAAAAACTAAATAATTGTTACGAGTTGCGGGACTCGAATTAAAGTGCCGTTGGAATTATTATAGAATTTATTAGAACTATACAAACACGTATAACACAGGTACAAATATAACCGAGCACAACAAATCCAAACGTAATGCAGAAGGTCGTAATTCAATAAAACGCGCAAATTCCGTCAGTATTAGATTCCCGATTGTACACACGTCACGCCTTGATCGTGGTTCTCGCTCAATTGCCCCTTCCCTCAATCAGACCATCGTTTTATACTGCACAAATGCAATGTGCCCGCCCGGCAACGTGGACCGAATTTCATAGAATCAGCTTGTACCTTATAACCCATGACACTTGGCTAATGAGGCAACCTCACGTGGCCGTAAATGAGTACAATAGAACAATAGACTGTTCTCTAGAAACGTATGCCAATAAATAAATAAACAAAAGAAGACGATCATAAAAGAATTACAATTAGTTCAATTGCCGACAAGCAACATAATTAAAATAGACACGTTGGCGGTAAGCTAAATAAAACTTTAACAACACTCGTTGACACTTGACATCTTTGTCTTCCGTGATCACGGAAACGTCGGAATAACAATAATCAAATAAATTACCGCGTTTACAACCGTTAAAACGTAGTTTTATTATGTATGCAAGTCGCGAAAACTTAAGAAAATAATAAACTTAAGTTCAACAAAATTCGGATTTATTTTGAAAAGAGTTTTATCTTTCAAAAATATTTAGAAGATAAGTATTTTGTATATACCATTTTTTTTATTGCAGGAGATCAGCAGACAGGCAGACGGCCCACTTAATGGAAAGCGGTTACCATCGCCTATGGACATTTGCAACAGCAAAGTTGCTACAAATGCGCTGCTGCTCTCTTAAGTGAGTCTGGAACCAGGTCACTAATGCCGGAACACAACTCAAGGTTGTTATGGCGACATTCTTTAGACCAGGGGTGGTAGCTATCCAGTCGGGCAAATGCCCTACCACCTGGCTGTGGGTTGTTAAGTCGCCTCTTACGACAGGCCGCCCCAACGCAGGAAATTGTATTCTTTCTCCGTTCCTGCACGGATAATACTTTTTTTAATAGTATCTTGTATTTTGTATTCAGATACTTTGTATAGGGTACCTGTAAGTGACGATTTCTTCTCAGCTCCCACCCCTGTCGAAAATTCATTCCACAATGGTGTAGACTGAATTCGCACACTCAATAGAAAATTCGACTTCGTCAGCGTTGTTTGTTTTTTCACGTAATCCTAAAAAAACATAGTAGCCCAAGCCTAACTCCCTATAACATCAGCTATCTGCCAGTGATAGTCCCATCAAAATCGGTCCAGCCGTTTCAGAGATTAGTCGGGACCTCCAGACAGATAGACAAAAATTCTAAAAATTGCATTTCCGGAATCAATTGGTCTGAATTATCACCCCTGATTTTTTTCACATTTTAATATTGACGTTACAATTTTTTTTTATGTTTATGGCTTGGCAACTAGGCCTTTAGGCCAGGCTCAATTGTATTGTAAGCTACAATTGAGGCGGTATAACGGAGTTCTTGTGAAAACTCGAAAGGCCACATTTGACTATACAGTTCACATTTCTCACAAAAACACATAATTACTACTCAAAAACTATCAATATCCTACAACTATTGTTAATTTTAGAGTGATTTTACACATTTTTAGAAAGTAAAACTGCACAGCACGACATCCCCTTTCAGTTCCCGCCAAAAACTCCCCGTTACAATTTTATTTATCTGTATAGAATAAATTAGGCAAATCCGTTACACGCTATCGTTTATAATTACGTAGCCAAATAAAAAAAAAAGAAAAGAAGTTTATCCATTTTACTTTACCGTACGTATAAATTATAATCCTACATGTGTTTGGTCAGTTTTCGAAATACTTGTTCCGTCACAAATCACTACTCTACATGGTATCGTGTCGAAATACGTTCATACACGCAGCCGCTTTCTAAAAACCACACGGCGGCCATCTTGCGACGTCAGAGCGGCGTCACCACGCAAGATGGCCACCCCCGCTGACGTTATTGTGACGTGCGAGTTTCATAATATGTAAATTATCAGTTTTATGTTCCGACTTTTTGGGATTTCGTAGCAATGTGATCGTCATGTAATCTGTTATGCAAATACTACAGTCATCCTTTTCAAAAACTATTGCTTCCTTAGAGTAATAGTATTATAGAGATAATTTCCAGAAAGACGCAAGTGAGGTGTGTAAGAATAGGCCTAAATGGCGCTCTGTTGTTCGTGCCTACCTCGCAAGGGAACTGGCGTCAAGGCATTGTAATAGACTGATGTTGCCATCTTTTAGATTACAAAAAGTACTGTCCTCTTTCTTGGGGGTTGGTATACGCTTCTTCAATAGGATTCCGAGTGAAATGTTAGATCTGCCTTTCACTAAATTTAAAACCAAATTAAAAAGCATCTTGCTAAAAAAGCGATACTACACTATTGAGGAATACTTAAATGACAAAACTTAATTTACATAGCAGCTCGCTCCAATTCTTATACTATATTTTGTATAACGTTCTTATCTTGCCAAGCTGGTAAGGAATTTATGAAGATATAAATAGAATAAGAAATGAAGACATGAGTGAATGAAAGGGATATGTTACAATAGGTAAATATTGATAAATTGGCCTAGAAAGCTCTTTTACTATCACTTTGCTACACGTATAACTCCTTCATTACTTACTATTTTCAAAATCAAATTCAAAAAGCGTCGTTTTAAGTTCTAATATGGTTTCCTTGCCTGTTTACATTACATATTTTACACATTACATTTTCCTTTATCGAATTTTTTTTAATGTCACATAACTCCTTCATCTACTCATGTCTTCAAATATAAAGAAAAACAATTTGTAGCTAGACGTGTTGCTGGGGAGTTTCTTGCTTCTTCTCCTTAACAGCAATAACACGTTGCGAAGCGGTGTACATAGAATAGGAAGTAAAATTAAATTTAAACTTATATGTATGACCTTCAAAGTGTTCTCCAGTGGAATTTATTTTGAATTTGAATTTGAAGCACAAAACCAACCGAAGTGTGCGTGAGTGTCATGTTATTATTTTCGCTGACACGCACACAAAGGCACCAATAATGTTGCAAATCAATAGTACATACATACATAACTTGACGCCAGTTCCCTTGCAAGGTAGGCACGAACAACAGAGCGCCATTCAGGCTTATTCTTACACACCTCACTCGCTTCTTTGACATTCATAACTCTTGTCATGCAAGCTCGTCTGTTCTTAAGGCTCCTGACATCACCTTCTGCTAGTACGCGATCTATTTGATCATGGAAGGTGTGTGAAGTAAATAGTATTTCTAAAAAGTAAGGAATTGGTACTATCGGAGCTCGTCTGTGTAGTTAAATGACTTCACTTTACCCGCACCTACTCGGATTCTGAGCGTAATACTTCTATGATTGCTTACATATCATTATGCATATTTGACAAGTGGATGTAAAACAAAAATATCACAGATTGAAAGTGACTAAAATGTGCTGGTCTATACCATTTTGTTCTATATATAGTTTATTTTTAGTATTTCATTAAAAGTTTTTATTTTTAGGCATGTACGAAGTGTTTTAAATAATATTTAAAAAATATATAAAAATATGTGTGTGCATACACGCAGTAGAAGTAAAACTTCAGAGAATAAGAGTTTTCGCATTTCTATTCTGTTATAGACGACTTTATTCTTAGGTATTTTGAACCCTTATTCGTAATAATTCAATCTAAATTACACTTTAAATCACAAGCATAAAGTTCAAAATTCAATGCACTGTTGTTACGAACAATTTCCTTCGATCTACGCGTAAAAGAATATCGGATAGAGCTAAAATTCATTTGAAATCTTTTAAGTTTTACTTAAACTAGAGGTCGCTCGTGGTCAAAATTCAACCATAATCATTTGTGGTCAAAGACTATACTTCTATAATCACAGATTTCGCCAAGGCTACACTGGTCATTTGACTTTAACAATAAACAAAAGAGTATATATGCGAGTTTGTGTCAAATACATAGTAGATCGTGTAATGTTCTTTTTCATTGATTTAGGGCCGCTTCCATAAGATTGCCTAAATTTATTTAAGAAACACAAAACGTATTTAACACCCTTAAATACAATTAGCGTCTTGCACAACGCAAAATATGCCGCTAAATACGTTTAAAGAACTGTCAATACGTTTTGTGTAAAACGTATTTTGGCAGTTTAATATGATTAACTAATTTTATTTAAAGGCGATCGTTATGCAAGCGGCCCTTAATGTCTTTTTATGCATAATTAAAAAAAATTATTAGCATTCTGCTCTCCTTCTCTATATAAACTACAAGTGTGCGAAATTTCATACTCCCCCGTCGGCGCAATTTTAGTAAAAAAGGGTACAAAGTTTTTGCTTCACGTATTAATATATTTTATTATTTAAATTGGAAATTAATATTAACGGCTAAAGAGAAATATGTTTTATTTCGAGTTAAATAAGGTTGAATTATATATTTATCTATTTTTAGTGTCGCTTTATCGTTTCATCGAGTTTCAAATCACAACGATTATTAAGAAGTTTTCACTTCGATAAATAATAATCAGTTTGATCAAGAAGTTATTTTCAACGCATCAGTTAAGCACATATCAATAAGTTTCACACTCTTTGTTAATTATTTATTGTAACTTCGATGTTTGTTCATTATTTATTTCTTTCTTTTTTTGTCTAAATTATTATGCACACGATGTTTAGAATGACTAAACAGATATACGATGCAAAAGTGGACGGATGCAGAAGTCGTGGAAGGCCACGACACACCTTCCGTGATCAAATCAATCGTGTACTAGCAGAAGGTGATGTCAGGAGCCTTAAGAACAGACGAGCGTGCATGACAGAGCTATGAATGTCAAAGAAGCGAGTGAGGTGTGTGAGAATAAGCCTGAATGACGCTCTGTTGTTCGTGCCTACTCCGCAAGGGAACTGGCGTGAAGTTATGTATGTACGATGTTTATTTACAATGCATGCTGTGTTCGCATCAAGAAGGCCATTCAGCAACCATATTCTCTGTGTTCTAGTTTTGTTAAAAAGTACGTAAGCTGAGTTGGCCAGTTTGCGAACCAAACTAAAAAAAATAAAAAGTTTGTTTTAATAATAAACAAAGTGGGAATGTACACCCGACGCAAAAGGCATACAAATGTGCTACAAAACGACCCGAGTGATACGGAAATACCTGTTGCTGGCTCCAAATGAGAAACGACACAAAAACTGGTAGTTGTTTTTACCTTATGGCGTAGTAATAACAACGTGCTTTTAAATCGGGAATTACCTACGACAACATAAATCCCCTGTTTTGGAGTTTTTGACTCAATTTCAAATTATATTTTTAACCGACTTTGTCGCGGCACGATTTACTACGGGAAGGTACACACCGGTCCAGCCGAGTATGAGATCAGTACGCTCGCGCCGGTGTGTACACGCAATATCAAAATTGCCTATGACAGACGCTCATTGTCTACGGCCAACCGCCAATATTCGAATTTCAAGAACGGAACAAAGACGAAATATAGTACGCGCAACAACTATTTTATAAAATTATTGTAAAATCGCAAATTATTAAAAAATATACGCATTTCAAGCCAAAGGGTGCTTCATTGAAGACTTCCTACGCTACAGACTTCAAAAAAAAAAGAGGAAGTTCTCAATTCGTCGGGATCTTTTTTTTTTAACACAGTCGTGGCAGCGTAATGGCTAGCGCACGCGTCCCAGAACCAAAGGGCGCGGGTTCGATCCTGACCGGAACGCATGCACCATTTAGGCAGTTTACTGACCTAATGTGCATATTGTTACAATTACCACGTGCTAACAGCGGTGAAGGAAAACATCGTGATGAAACCTGCACATCGAAGTAACCGCTGTATCAAACCTGCCAAGCTGCCTTGGACAAGCGTGGCCCCAGTAATGGGAGGCCCTAGCCCAGCAGTGGGACATTCATGGGCTGTTATTACATTTTTTTTTATGTATGTTCACCGATTACTCGGAGATTTATGATCCGATTTACGTGATTCTTTTTTTGTTCGACGCGGAATAGCTGCCATTTGGTCCCCTAAAAATTTTACATAGTTTGGCCCAGTAGTTTTCATTTTATGAACATTTTTTTGTTCCCGTTTCTTGGGACCTATGTTTTTTAAGGAGCGCGGCAGCACCTTTCGTAGATCTACCCATACATAGCTAGACACTAAAAAGTAACAAAAAAAATAAAAAAAATCGTTTAAAAAACCGACTTCAAAAACTAAAAAGTATAAAATAACTTATTTCTAAAGCTATTATTATTAATATATATTATCTAAAACATCTTGAAGTCGGTGCAAAGTAAAACAAAAGTAACTATATTTTGAAAATTACTAAGCATGAGGTATTGTGTGTGACGACCTCTGTGGTTGAGCGGGCTAAGCCTTTGCCGGCCTACCTCACTGCAACGCAGAGGCTTCGGGTTCCATTCCTGTCATAGTGAACTTCGGACACGAATTTTCTCCGTTATTTACTACGGTCTGGGTGCCTGGGATCGGCCCCAGAGTGGTCCGTTGCATATTACCCATAACACAAGCGTAACGTTCGTAATACCGAAGTAAGAAAGAGAGTTGGTCTGAAAGAGAGTCTCGGGGTGAA
The DNA here is from genome assembly GCA_019925095.2 of Dendrolimus kikuchii. Classification (NCBI taxonomy): domain Eukaryota; kingdom Metazoa; phylum Arthropoda; class Insecta; order Lepidoptera; family Lasiocampidae; genus Dendrolimus; species Dendrolimus kikuchii. The sequence goes on along the minus strand of CM034415.1, from coordinate 224,149 downwards.
GGTAAGGAAAGGAATGCTCCGGTGGTTCGGGCATGTGGAAAGAATGCATGATGAAAGAATGACTAAACAGATATACAATGCAAAAGTGGATGGATGCAGAAGTCGTGGAAGGCCACGACAACCTTCCATGATCAAATTGATCGTGTACTAGCGGAGGGTGATGTCAGGAGCCTTAGGAACAGACGAGCGTGCATGACAAGAGCTATGAATGTCAAAGAAGCAAGTGAGGTGTGTAAGAATAAGCCTGAGTGGCGCTCTGTTGTACGTGCTTACCCCGCAAGGAAACTGGCGTGAAGTTATGTATGTATGTATGTATGTACAAGCGTAACTTGCTTAATTTGGGGATATACACTGTGTGTGTTTGTCTGCCGATTTATTTATTATTATTTATTTATTGTCCCTTTCGAATAAAGAGACAAAAGCACAATATTATCGACTAGCTGATGCCCGCGACTTCGTCCGCGTGGTGCAGTAATTTAACTATCCCACGGAAACTCTTTAGTTTTTCGGAATCAAATGTATCCTATATGTTGACCGGGGATATAAGCTACCACCACACAAAATTTCATTTAAATCGGTCCAGTCGTTTCGGAGATTAGCCTGTACAAACAGACAAATAAATGGAGAAACAAAAAACCTAAATTAGTTCTATTTCACTTGTTAGGGGGATCCTGACTCGGTTATTAGCATTTTTTTTTCATTGTACAGAAATTCCTCTAGTTTTATAATATGTATAGATAAATCGCATTACTGTGCGATCCAAATAATAATAGCAACGTCAATAACCTCTATCTGTCAAATGTCACTTGAAAAGTATGGTTTGCAAAACACTTATTTGCATAATAATAATAATTATACATACATACATACATAACTTCACACCAGTTCCCTTGCGGGGTAGGCACGAACAACAGAGCGCCATTTAGGCCCATTCTTACACACCTCACTTGCTTCTTTGACATTCATAACTCTTGTCATGTACGCTCGTCTGTTCTTAAGGCTCCTGACATCACCTTCTGCTAGTACACGATCGATTTGATCATGGAAGGTGTGTCGTGGCCTTCCACGACTTCTGCATCCATCCACTTTTGCATTGTATATCTGTTTAGTCATTCTTTCATCATGCATTCTTTCCACATGCCCGAACCACCTGAATAATAATAATAATTGTCTTACATTAAATTTAAATAAAAAGGTTAAATTAGTAGTAAATTGTCTTAATATAATATTTAATTTTTTAAAGTTATTTAAATTCACAATATGGCGCAAAGTCGATCCTATTATCATTTGAATCGCATTTATACATTGGTTACGGTTAATGCGCAAAGCGATCCCTACTATTCCATCGCTCAAGATTCGTGCCGGGAACTATACAAGCCTTAAGAGTAAATATTACACATTTTTAGAAAATAGCACTGCTTGTAACCATTATGTAACAACGCGGTGCTGGTACCTACGCTTACGTATGGAAGCGAGAGTTGGGTGTGGAAGAGAGAGCAAGAAAGTAGAGTAACCGCGGTCGAGATGCGAGCACTGCGCAAAATCTGCGGAGTGACGCTCGCGGACCGCATTCGTAATACCGAAGTAAGAAAGAGACTTGGTCTGAAAGAGAGTGTCGGGGTGAAGGCAAGGAAAGGAATGCTCCGGTGGTTCGGGCATGTGGAAAGAATGCATGATGAAAGAATGACTAAACAGATATACAAGGCAAAAGTGGATGGATGCAGAAGTCGCGGAAAGCCACGACACACCTTCCATGATCAAATTGATCGTGTACTAGCAGGTGATGTCAGGAGCCTTAAGAACAGACGAGCGTGCATGACAAGAGCTATGAATGTCAAAGGAGCAAGTGAGTGTGTAAGAATAAGCCTGATTGGCGCTCTGTTGTTCGTGCCTACCCCCGCAAGGGAACTGGCGTGAAGTTATGTATATACGTAACCATTATCCCTGCGGTTCCTGCCAAAATCCCGGAACCGTAATAATTCATAAGATAATTTTAAAGTGTAAATGGAGCAGTGAACATGAAGATCTTTCCAGAAATATAATTGCAAACCAACATAATAGTGTGGAATGTGGAGTGCGGACGCCATCTTCCAGAAATAGACGACGGGCAGGTCTTTACGTCACACTACGAACAAACAGACAGAGACTGAGCTAAAATCGAGTCTTGTTGATGATTCATAGTGAAAGGGCAACCGTCAACGACGTGCGCCCGCCTTGCGGTCGCGCAGCCGACGTTGACGCGCGTTATTCGCCTGCACTGCGTGTCGCATATAACATGTTTTATAATGGCGGCATTTCCACTTTGTTTCTATTATGCCCACTTTGAAAAAAACATGTAAAATGTGCCTAACTGATATGCAATTCTAATGGCTACGCAAACGAAGTTTCGACATCAAATGCCATTCTATAATATTACAATATTCTAAATATGATGTGTCTGTACATTTAAGCTATTTAAAAAAAAAACAAGTGGAATCCTACTAATATTATAAACGCGAAAGTTTGTAAGAATGTATGTTTGTTACTCTTTCACGCAAAAACTACTGAATGGATTTTGATGAAAACTTACCGGGCACGGGTACTTTGGCAAGTATCTGTACCGTATTGCGGGGCGGGAGCGCATGCCTGGGTGCCACGAGTGTGGCGCACCCTTGAATACGGTCCTCCAGACCCTGGTGGAGTGCGACACCTGGGAACCACAGAGGTCCCAAATGGAAAAAGTCGGTGAGGTCGCTGGAGGGCATGGTGAAAGCCTTGCTCTTCAGCAAAAGGTGTTGGTCTGAGGTTGCCTCCTTCTGTGAATCGGTGATGAAGCCCAGAAGGGCTTCGGAGAGGCGAAGGGAGGAGAGTGCGTATGCGGACCCCTTCCGCAGAAGGCGGCTAGGTGCCGCTATGCACAGTCTCCTTCCACCATGATTCCAGCACAGGGGGCCGGGTGGACAAGTGGGGGATCCCGCGGATTCCCCCCCCCCCCTCTGTTGTTGAAGAGGGTGTCCTACCCCGCAGGACACCCTGAGCTCGTCGACAAGCGTTGGGGCGTCACAGATGCAGTATCTATTGGTCTAGTCCTGTGGCGCCCTGTAAAAGCGTGTGAGCTAGCATATTCTTGCACACCTCACTCGCTTCTTTGACATTCATAGCTCTTGTCATGCACGCTCGTCTGTTCTTAAGGCTCCTGACATCACCCTCTGCTAGTACACAATCAATTTAATCATGGAAGGTGTGTCGTGGCCTTCCACGACTTCTGCATCCATCCACTTGTATAATAATAATAATAACTAGAATTAAGCTAGATCAAGAGAAGCTATTAATAAGCCTCCACATTACACAAATACACCCACAGAAATTTTATATAATTGCTTCTGGTTAGTAATGAATGTACACGTGTGTCGGCGTTTTTGGAAATTCAACTCCTAAAGAGTAAAAGGGATGACAGTTTGCTCAAAACAATCACTATTTTTAATCTACGCGGGTGAAGACGCGAGCAACAGCTAGTAGTAGCATATAATTAAATTTTAATCAAACAGGTATATAATATTTTCTTAAGTTTTCGCGACTTGTATACATAATAAAACACGAGTAAAAGAACACATTGCTGACATGAAACACACAAGGTCTACGAAGTCTGCGATCAGTGAACACACGCTGGATAAACCCAACCACTACATCAGATTCGATAACCCACAAATCCTCGCGAAAGAGAATCGTTTCATACCTAGAATGATGCGTGAGGCTATTGCAATCAAAAAACACCCAAATTTCAATAGAGAAGATGGTTGGCAAGTACCACCTGTTTGGGATCCAATTATCAAAACTATTAAGACCCAAACCCAGCAAAAACCAGCTGCCAGACCTCAAGACACTGTGAGCTCTTTCTGCGTACAACGGAACACAAACCAACTTGACTGATAATTACTTTTATTTTTCCTTCCACCCATTTTAATATTATATAAAATTATTAGAGCTAGGCATGTTTGCTGAAGAGTTTCTTGCGCCGGTTCTTCTCTTCAAGCCATAACATGTTGCGAAGCGGTAGTAAATTAGATTAGGCTCCCATAGATTAAATAATAACCATAAACAAAATTAAAATTAATAAGTTGGCGGTAGGCTAAATAAAACTTTAACAATACTCGTTGACACTTGACATCTTTGTCTTCCGTGATCACGGCCACTGAAAAGTGGCCGAAACGTCGGAAAAACCAAAATCAAATAAAATTACCGCGCTTAAAACCGTTAAAACGTAGTTTTATTACAAACAGGTATAATTAGGGTTTAACCCCTTCCCGGGGCCAAATTCAATAATATTTTTGTCCAGAAGCTAACAGCTGCCATCAAAATGGCCGCGCCAAAACCAAGAGAATTATATCGTCTCTTTTACTCTAATACAAATTCTATGTAGTTAGAGGGAGAAAGCATCAGTTCAACGTTCGTTTCAATTATCTGTATTTGACCACAGTGATGCTTCCCAATTAGCCGCTATTACAGTTCGAGAACAAATTTGTGGTTTTAAACTACTTGCGATTTATTTATCTACGTAATAAGCCTCCGGTTGAACGCTTATTTCTGCAATGAACGTAGAACGTTCTGGAAACTCGATTGACCTTCTGGAGCGTTCCTCGGACGCACATAAAATTATATAAACTTATCAAAGTAGGTATAAACAGACAACGAGCGGTGCTGCCAGACCGGTTTAAGGCGGGGCTTTTAGTATTCGATCAAAACAAAACTATTATTGCTTGAAAAAGACACGATTTTTTGACGAGAAGTAACTTTTACGTTTTATTTTCAACTATGCTAAATATAATAAATTAAAAAGTAATGTTACGTATTTGCGGGATACGAATTAAAATGTCGTTTGAATGTTTGTCCACTGCTGGACGTAGGCGTCCCCAAGACGGCGCCACTCATCCCTGTCCTCTGACTTCCTCATCCATCGCCTACCGGCGACCTTGCACAGGTCTTCGGGCTGGAGGGCGTCCGACACTACGTTCACCGAGACGCGGTCTCCACTCCAGGACTCGTCTGCTCCAAGCGTATTGCCACTTCAACGTGCTAATTTTGCGAGCTACGTCGGTTACTTTGGTTCTCTTACGGATATCCTTATTTCTAATTTTATCCATAAGAGAAACACCCAATATAGCTCGCTCCATAGCCCGTAGAGCGACTTGGAACTCCTGCTGTCAGTGTCTATGTCTCGGACCTATAGGTCAGGACAGGGAGGGAGGACGCATTGCTCGAAGACTTTTGTCTTCAAGCATTGCGGAATGGTCTACGAGAAGACTTGACGAAGCTTACCAAAAAGTTTGAATGTACACAAAGTTTATTAGAAGTACACGGTTCTTACAAATACAACCGGTTACACAAGTCCAAACCTTAAAGCAGTAAATTTAATTAAATAAATCGCGCAAAGTCCGTCGTTGTAAGATACTCGTTCCGAAAGTGCACTAACGTCTCGATTGCAGTTGAAACTTAATTAACTCAGTCCCGACGGACCGACCTTACATATTTGCCGAATAGACATGGTTACCAATATGCCCAATATTATTTAAAATCCTCGAAGTCGTACGCTTAATGGCCTCTATGAATGTGCAACGAAATTCAAACAAAAGAAGGAAGGATTTATGACATTGATGAAGGATGAGTTTAAAGAAAAAATATCTGGGCGATAATGATGCATTTTAGCGAAGAATTTTGGTCTTATTGAACATCTCAACTGTTTAGTGAAATCTACCTTTTGGAGCTGTCACAAGAAATCTTAGTTTGAGTAATGTGCTTATAGTTACAATTGCCGCGTGCAGGTGAAAAAAACGTCGGGATGAATGAAACTTACGCGTCATAATAACCGATGTGTGAAATCCACTTATCTTTGAACAAGCAACAATGGATCGTTTATAAGCTGAAATTATCACTTGTTAGATATTTTATACTATTGATAATAGAGGGTAGTTTGTATCCATTACCCCCACTACTCGACTCGTTCCGTCATCGCGCGAATATAAACACGTGCGGACAGAACCGCGAGACAGTCTGACTCCGACTTTGGTCGGGTGCATTCTCACTTCGGCTTTGACACGATGCACATGTCGTAGTATGCTAATTATTGAACGGGAATTGTCCTAATTAAATTAATTATTAAACTTTTGTAATGTAATACCTCTCCTTAAGACTAAGAAATAGTGTTCAAAAATAATTTTGGAAATGTGCCATTATTGTACTAATTGGAAGTAAACAAGTTTGAGAACGAAAATAAATTAAACTATTTTTAACTTTTAACACATTTTTGGAATGGTCTCGATGACTAAACGACTCCTGTAGTCAAAAATAGGGTAGATGACATTAAAGTTAATTGAAACACTTTTTATTATTTTAAGCTAGACGTTCATTTCCCTCTATCAATTTTAGATGAATCAACCAAAGTGATCCACATAAAGATAAACTTGAATAATGCTGACATTAGACTGATCAAATTGATTAAAAGCCAAAAAATTGAAAGGAATCACGTATATATAATACACTATATATAAAATAGATAGGCCTCTCTGGAATCAAATATCATTTACCCTGTCCGATAGACGGCGCTACAATTGGTATTATGTTCCTATATTTACCACTAGATGGTGCTAATAAGTTATAACTTGTTCTAAATTGGAACAAAGCGTAAGACAGAATAAAAATAGATTAAAAAAATTATATATAACCCTATAATTTATGCCAAAAGTAAAAAATTGTTCACATAAAACCGCGTGTAAAAGTGTGCGAGATTCACCAAATATGACCATAACTTGTGATTTAATTTATGCTCTTAAGATCTCGTCAGCGCGATGTATTTATTCAACGATATATCACAGCGCCGTCTTAAGTGAAGTTAGATAGATAGATAATACTTTATTGTACACCATTACAGAAAAACTTACGAACTAGTATTAATTAGTCTAGTTGGGTACAAAGGGCGGTGTTATCGCTAAAAAGCGATCTCTTCCAGACAACCCGTGGCAAGAGTATCCTGATTAGGAGTGGCGACGGTGGTATACATAATTATTGTACGATTACTTACATTTTAATAATAAATATATAACCATACTATATATACATATATACACATAAGTTATATACATATACAAGATATGATGATAATATGCAACTATTTAAACATAATAAACATATAACTATATGCAATATAGTTATATGTTTATTATGTTCCGGTGGTTCGGGCATGTGAAAAGAATGCATGATGAAAGAATGACTAAACAGATATACAATGCAAAAGTGGATGGATGCAGAAGTCGTGGAAGGCCACGACACACCTTCCATGATCAAATTGATCGTGTATGCAGAAGGTGATAATATGCAACTATTTAAACATAATAAACATATAACTATATGCAATATAATATCTACAATTAGTAGATATAAAATTACATATCATTATATTGCAGATAGAATTTCCTGACTAAGTTGATAAGTGGACTAAATGGAAACTAATTGTAATTTTTGATGTTCCTGGACCACTTGATGGCGCTAGTTTCAATACGTTATTTTATTTTTCGATTATGTAGCAGAGATCTACTGGGATGCAATCGAGGGTCAATGATGAATGCATGCAAGTTTATGTTTGTCTGGATCACTTTGATTCATCCACATTGAAAGACGGAATATCAATGAATGCCGTATCCTTTCACTTCAGGGCCTTTCAACCAAATTGAATCAATATGATTGATCTGTTGACTTGCAATAAGTGATCTGTAAGATTCCAATTTAAAAAATATAATCGTTACAAAGTCTTTAAAGAGCAGATTTCACTTATTTTTGGTTAAACTGGTATACCTACCTGCAATAAAGAAATGCCAGTCGCCTTATTGAAAACATAAAAACAACTAAATACTGCAAGACTAGATGGCAGCACAAGGCAATTCTGTCTCGCTTTTTAATGTTACGCAGTCAAAATTGGAAGAAGACTTACAATTTCAGCCAAAGATAAATAAAAATATTAAACTAGAGTTGCAACGAGTCAAGCCCTAGTGAGTAGCTTTATTTTATCTACTCGTACATACGAACTCAAGTAGATTTTCTTTTTATTGCAGGAGCTCAGCAGACAGGCAGACGGCCCACTTGATGGAAAGCGGTTACCATCGCCTATAGACATTTGCAACACCAAAGGTGCTACAAATGCGCTGCTGCTCTCTTAAGGGAGACTGGAACCTGGTCACTAATGCCGGAACACAACTCAAGGTTGTTATGGCGACATACTTTAGACCAGGGGTGGTAGCCATCCAGTGGCTGTGGGTTGTTTTGTCGCCTCTTACGACAGGCCGCCCCAAGGCAGGAAATTGTATTTAAACTGTAAACTTCCTTGAAAAATCACCTAACTGATGGTGAAAACCGTTTAAAAATCCATTATACAGACAGACAGACAGACGCGGAAAAACTGATTTGGTTTTATATTAAATAAACTTTCAAAATTATAAAATACCTGTAGCGACATCTAGTTATGTACGTTTTTCGCAGTTTGTTTCTTTCCTTGTATGGCTGTTCCATTTCAGTATGGGAGTAACTCATATCTTACTTGATTATTTAATAATAATATTAATTATACGTACATAAGATTAAACATAAATATATAAAAATACTCATAACTTACTTTTATAATAAGATTTTTTTGTCCATCCATAATTTTATCCTCACTTTGATCCATGATAAAATAGTCCGCAACGAACACGTGCGCGCTTGAGCGTGGTTGATCCGCGACTGATGTAAGTAACATATCAGTTCATTCACGGCGCGTAATTCAACTTATATAATGCGGGTATTTTTATATTTTACGTGTTGGTTCAAAGTTTGCACTACTTCAAATTGAAGATGTGTAAATAATAAACCGTCCACATTAGGCCAACAGAGGCCAACGTATGTAACATCAAAGGAATCACACATGCGACTGTTCGACGAAAGGTCTGTACATCATCATACATTGAGCCAACGAATCCCTTTCTTTGGTTCAATGTGTACGCAGTAGCAGATGAGTAAGGGCGGAAACATATCATTAAAACGCGGCGCGAAGTGACGCTTTATGACGCGTGTTAAATTAAATCAATATGTTATTATTTTCTATGATCTGAAACACATCTTAAACACCGATATCAATTATGAAATCCCTTACTCCAATTCAGCATGTTAATGATATGATAGTGCGGGTAAATAACGCGTTACGCAAAGTGTTTCTGGCCCCGTAGACAAGTGGCATTAGCGCTAAATAAATAGAATGACATATTACTTAAAATAACTATACGTCATTTACATACATTATCTATTCTATTCGTTTAGCGTTAATGCCACTTGTCGACGGGGCATCGACAACACTCGATGCCACGTGTACTTTCTAGGGTTTTCAGCTATTTTTCTTCACAAAAAATTATACATGAACATTGTCAAGCGATATGATGGCACTTTCCACAGATAACTAGAAGCTGTCTAACGTCAGAAAGGTGCATCATATAATTGTGTTTTGTTTCGTTCACAAGTATATAGCAAACCTCACTGTACGATAGTACCGATCAAAATTTTTTCGAAGCTTAATTTACTATACTAGTTCACTTGTCATTTTTCTTACCTAAAGCGATATTGTCAAAATCAAAGCCAAAGGTGAGAAAATAGAATGGCGACGTGGCATCGGGTGTTGTCAATGTGCACGCTATTTGTCGTGTGTCGAAAAGTCGCCTCGGGTGGCGTGTTAATAATATGTTTCCATCTCAAATGGATGTTGTGCGTACACACTGACGGCATTCTCAGACAGCAGGGTTTGAAAACCGGTAAAAATAGACAAACCGGTTAAAGCTTCTTAAATACACAGCGAGCTTTACTTATCGGTTTTGTTCTTACTTAAACATCAATTAAACGGTTTTTAGAAACAAAAGTTCGTTAAATAGGTTTTTGATAAATGAACTGGTTTGAAACGGTTCTTGGCGCACAACGTCAAAGCGCAGCCATGTAATACAACAGCAACTTTTCAGTCGCAAACAGCAAATAGTTGACTAAAACCGGTTAATTCTGAAATGGTTGTAAGCCTCGGGTGTGAGTGCACTCACCTGTCGTCCGCTTGTCTCTGTCGATGAGCGCGTGCTGGCGGGGGTGCGAGGCGCGCAGGTGCAGCCACAGGTTGCCGGTGGTGCTCTTGTACGAGATGCTGTGGCCGCAGTGGCGGCAGAGCGCTCGCCGCCCGTCGCCCGCGTCGAAGTGCTCCCACAGCACGCTGCGCTTGCCGCGTCGCCTCACTGACGCAGAGGACATTTTTAATTGAGATCTAACCGGAACACCATTACATGTCTCTGTTCCACCATTCGATACTATGCCAGTCTTTAAGATAATATCTTCAATTCTTTTACAATTTTCATTAGTCAATCTTTACAACAGACCACAGTCATTTTTTTTTTAACTATTTTAATACAACAATGGCTAATAAGGCGTCTGTAAAAGCCATCGCGGTACAAATCGAATAACTGCGCAGTTTTGTTGTAGCGTGTGTAGGAAGGCAGATAATAGAATTAAATCACACAGTTAAAATCGATTATTGTATAACTTTAAAACCTTTCTAAATACGATTTTATTGTAAATTTTTTATTTTATATAAAAATAGATTTAACAAAAACTATTAAGAAATGAAACTATTTTTTTTCTTAAATACAATTGAGTACAGCAATTAAACGTAATTACGCGGGATTGAGTACAATAATGCGGTTTATGAAGTATCAAAAACATCTTCTAAAGAAAAAAATAGGTAGGAGCGGCGGCGTCGCGGTATGTGTTGTTTACACGCTCGCTTTTGCACTATCGGATGCCAAACACCACTCCGTAATGCAAGTCGTTGCGAAAGCGGAGTTAACACATTATAAGACCAACAATCAACACAGCTCCTACGTTGGCCCGTCATTGAACCTGTCTGTACGCGGCTTACAACAACTTCCTAGTAAACATAAACTGTAAACCTAGGAAGTCGTGACAAAGAAACCTATTAAGCGTGTTGCAAATACAATCAGACAGTCCATATCGGTCCACGTACAATCAAACCTAAATGTGTATCAATTGAAAATATTCAATATTCCAAAAATTTTTGTTCCACCATCTTGTTTTGAAGACAGGACGTAATACAAAGGACCGCGTAAGATGAAATACCTAATGCAGAACATAGAAATTAAGTATTTAAATACATATTTACCTTCCATAGAAGCGTTTGCTTCGAGGCTAGAGTATTTTAATTGGAAATGGGTGCAAGTTAGGCATTGGTAGCCCTGGTTCGCTTTGACCAGCCGTCAACCCGGGCGCGTCGCGTGAGCGCACGGAGCGGCAACAGCGCGCGCCACACTCGTTTCAACGCCTTTCTCTTAAACCCGCGACTTCGTATGCCTCCTACGAGAATAACAAGTCTGTCCCGTTTCCAAATACATACATACATAACTTCACGCCAGTTCCCTTGCGGGGTAGGCACGAACAACAAAGTGCCATTTAGGCTTATTCTTACACACCTCACTTGCCTCTTTGACATTCATAACTCTTGTCATGCAAGCTCGTCTGTTCTTAAGGCTCCTGACATCAATTTGATCATGGAAGGTGCGTCGTGGCCTTCCACGACTTCTGCATCCGTCCACTGTTGCATTGTATATCTGTTTAGTCATTCTTTCCACATGCCCGAACCACCGGAGCATTCCTTTCCTTACCTTCACCCCGACACTCGCTTTCAGACCAACTCTCTTTCTTACTACTTTTCTTTCTTCCAAATACAGTGGATTTCAATTATAAATACGATAGAGGAACCACTATAATGCCGTCGTTATATCCGCAAGTCGCTATATACAGGTGATTGTTTCAATTGGGCCTTCAGGGCGAAATTCTAAACTATACGAAAAATAGTCAAAGGATTCTTGGGAGCGATTTTGATGATAACTAAAGTGGGACAATTAGATTTTTTGAAAAATCAATCACCTACCCTTTTTCAGGAATCGAATCGGGTGATTTTGAAAAAAACTGTATTATTATGCTATATTATGATAGTGGAGCTTGTAGGGATCAAGTTCTGTGTAGGAATGTCAAACGGCAACCGATAAAAAACGTTATTTTTTAACAAAATGTAGGAATTTTTTTGATAAAATACAGCGTTAACTCTATATAACGACATGGAAGGGACTGTGCATGTGTGGCGTTATATAGAGTTGTCGTTAAATGGAGAGAAGTCTGTTATTTTTTTCTGACGTCTTTTGTTACACCAGTAATTTTGTTGTATTTTTTACTCATTTTATTCATATCTTGCGATATTGAGGCATCTTGGTGATAAAGGAAGTACTTAGAAATTTGGGTATGCATGATGCCGACAGTCGAGTTTATTACGGGTTAAGATAATAAAGCGATTAAAGCACGTACACAAGCTGCGCAGTTTTTACTAATTTTGGCAACTTAAGGTACTTTTCATAACTTAATTGTTGTCGTTATTAAGAGTGAGTGTAATGCTATAGAGAGTGTATCATTGTATGGATGACAAAGAAAACCAACCAAAGCCAAATGATTTCGACGCTTAAGGGAGTTTGTCGTTAAATCGAGTGACGTTACATAGAGTTTACACTGTAATTGACTTTAATTTCAAAATACAACAGTGCCACGAATAATCCACACGTTACAAGTATTGCTGAATTACATACATACATTCATACATAACTTCACGTTGGGTACTGAGCGCCATTCAGGCTTATTCTTACACACCTCACTCGCTTCTTTGACATTCATAGGTCTGTCATTCACGCTCGTCTGTTCTTAAGACTCCTGACATCACCTTCCGCTAGTACACGATCAATTTGATCATGGAAGGTGTGTTACAACTATCGCATAACCGTCATATCCACTATGGGTCTTATTCTTTAAGGTTCTCGAAGAAGCCCACAAGCTCACTCCAATTCAATATGAATAAGACCATATAAGTAAAGGTACTTTTCACATATTTTTATGCAGTAGTTTCTGTGTTAATCAGCTTAAGTGGACAAACAGACGTCCCATTCAGACCGTGAGAATTGCTTTTTACTTTAAAGTATAGAATCCATAGAAATGTAGGGACTTCTACCTCACAAAGGAAGAAACCGAATCACGGCGCCACGGGAGCAATCACGTGATTAATAACGAGACTTTATATAAGCTTAGAACAACAATAACAACGCAAGTGGGACGCGGTCCAGTGTTGCCATATTCATAAATAATTTATCTATAATATTATAAAAGTGTAAGTCCTTTGTTTCTTAATTTTTTTTTATTTGTCTGTTTGTTCGGGATTGACGTAAAGACTATTGAGCCGATTTCGATGCGATTTTCGCTGGTCTATTAGTAAATTGCCGGATTTAAAATCTACGATACTTCATATCCCAAGAATTTTACAGTAATTTTCTTGGGAGAGGTTTAAAGTGGCCAGTACGAGAATAAAATTGATCCCGTTGCGAAATTTTCACTTATCGATCTTTATTTAAGTTTAGTTACATTACTTATCCCGAGATTTTCCGGGAATTTCCGAGATTCATATATTACCATACTAAAAAACCTTTCTGAAAATAATCTTTGATTTTACCTATATTTAGCAAAATAACTAATATTTGTTACCTATCCAAAGTGGAGAAAGTCGCGGGCAAATGCTAATTATTTTTTATAAATTGATTGAAGAGTCATTTTTTGAGTTATGTACAGAAAAAGGAAACGAAATGTTCAATATTCTTCTATAATTTTTTAGTAACAATAACTATTTCATCCGTGCAGGAACGGAGAAAGAATACAATTTCCTGCGTTGGGGCGGCCTGTCGTAAGAGGCGACTGGATGGCTACCACCCCTGCTCTAAAGTATGTGTTCCGGCATTAGAGACCAGGTTCCAGTCTCCCTTAAGAGAGCAGCAGCGCATTTGTAGCAACTTTGCTGTTGCAAATGTCCATAGGCGATGGTAATCGCTTTCCATCAAGTGCTGATCTCCTGTAATACAAAAAAAAGAAAGGATTATGAAGCCTAACAACTGATAATGATCGAAATAATTTCTTATAGTCCCCGGCACGATTCGTGAGCGGTCACTTAGTCCCACGAACAGTGAAATTTCAGGCAACTATACACTACCTCATAAATACTGTGAGCCGTCAAAATTATCATCCTAGGTTTAATAGTGCACAGACTTCTGTAGGGTTATTGACAAACGTCATCAACTTACAATCTGACGGAGCGTGAAACGAGCACATTTAAGAATGTGTTTGCGACAGGATTTGTGAATAACCCTACTGGTTGGACATCGTTAACTCACCCCTCTGGGCGCGCTCCCTGTTCCGCTGCGACTGCTCGTCGTCGCTTTGCGACATGTCGAGGCGGCGCTCCATGTAGGTCTCGAAGTGGTCGGGGTGCGCGCGCGACAAATGGATCGCCAGCTCGGCGTTACCGTTCGCGAACGAGCCGCGCTCCTCGCAGTAGTTGCATCTACATACGTACGACATGTCTTAAGTTTTTTCGAATGAAGGTTCTTTTAGTCGACTTAGAAAAGTAAACGGGCAGAGATCGTCATGTAAGGTAAAAAGCGATATGTTCCCCCCTCCAGGCGGGTTTTAACGTAATTTTAATTTCAAAGTTTATCTCTGCGGACTCGAGTTCCGTACCCTTTTTTACTACTTAATTTCTATGAAAAATTTTAGACTCCATACACTCTTATTGTTTATTTTTGTTACTGTGTGTGACATTAATTTAGTAATTTTTATGTTGTGGTATACGTTAAGAATAACTTATTATATTAATTTATTCTAATTTTAATACTAAACTTATACTAATGTAGAGTGTATCTGTTACATGCTGGTGTTGTGAGGAAGTGCATGTGCAGTGTTGGCCTTATATCTATACTTATATATATATAGTCCTATCTAGAAGTGTCTGTTTGTAACGTCAAAATAGGAGCTTTTTACTTAATTCATATGAAAGTATATACGGTACTTATATAAAAAAATCCATTAAAAGAATTTTTGCATGTTTTTTAAGTTTGCTTATAGGCAAACTGGCAGACGGGTCCACTTAATGGAGAGTGGCTACCATCGCCCATGGACATCTGCAACACTAATGGAGCCGATGCGTTGCCTACCTCGATGTCTGTCTGTATGTTCCGGCTAATCTCTGAAACGGTTGGACCGATTTTGACTTGACTTTTACTGGCAGATAGTTTATATTATAAGGAGTAACTTAAGCTACTTATTATTTTTAGGATTCCGCGAAAAGAAAATCATAAAATAAAATAATATCCATCAGTGTAACATACGGTGTTTTGATATTAGAACTTTTTGTAATTCGTCTCTGCGCAATTATATCTTGCACATGTTTTTATATAATTTACTGTGTTTACGTCATGAACTTCGGGAGTTCCCCGACTGCAGTTTTAGTGTTACATTTACGTGTAATGTCATCAAGGCTGAACAACCATGGAACATTGAAAATTCGTAAGCTTATAAGAATTGACCCAAATAAAGTAATAAGCATTGCAACTTGGTGTACTGGGACTAAGGATTCTGTTTGACACTCACTTGGCGGTCTGCTCGATGCAGCTAATCACCACGAAGAAATCCCAGATGGCGTCCGCGCTGGGTCTGGAGCGGTTACGCGAGCGGCGCACCTCCACCTGCTCCGAGTGCTCCGCGAACAGGTGGCCCACAAGCGTCGTCTCGCTCTCCTCGCTGAAAGACTTCTTGCACAGGATGCACGTCACCGACTTGTCTTCTTCGTCCTCGTACTTCTCGAAGTATTCACTCAGGTCGATCGTCCGCTGGGGACGCTTCTCCGTATCTGGACGGGGAGAGTTCACTTATATTGTCAGCTCTAAATCCAATAAACGATTTTGTTGTTTATATCATGGAAAAGTCAATAAGTAGAGATCTTTTTAACCATTTAACCTAGATGTGGTGTGACACTAGCTGGCGTTTAGAATATACCCAAAAAATAAGCCCCAATCATAGTAGAACTACTGCGGGAAGCAGGAATAAAGAGAACTGGGCTATTGCAGTAAACTGTTAAGGAAAAGTTCTTGGATTTTGTCGTCTGCCCGTGGCAATGAATATGGATAAAATGGACAGAAGTCAACTTACCACTCTCTCCAACATACCGTAAAGGAGTATCTAGTTTGCCAGGTGGTAGGGCATTTGCCCGACTGGACGGCTACCACCCCTGGTCTAAATTATGTCGCAATAACAACCTTGAGTTGTGTTCCGGCATTAGTGACCAGGTTCCAGTTTCCCTTAAGAGAGAAGCAGCGCATTTGTAGCAACCTTGCTGTTGCAAATGTCCATAGGCGATGGTAACCGCTTTCCATCAAGTGGGCCGTCTGCCTGTCTGCTGATCTCCTGCAAAAAAAAGAAAAAAAAAAAATTTGGAGCAATATGGATGTGTATGATTGAGAAGTATAGAGAGGTGTCGTGTAATTTCACCGAAGCTGCTTCCGGCTTTGTGTCATTAGCATTTCCATTTTTAGAGCTAGAATCTTTGCTCTTAGCGATTTCTACCCCGGCTAGTCAAGGCAAGCACTAAGCCAGGAGAACGTTTAAACTGTCTCACCTACGTCATCCATTTCGGCATCGAGGTCCTCGACGGCCGCTCCCTCGGAGAGGCGCAGCTCCCTGTACTGGTCGGGGTGGACCTTCTTGAGGTGCGCCTTGAGGTTGGCGACGGTGCTCTTGAACTGGTACGAGCCCCCGCACGTATTGCACCTCGCCCGATCCTCCTTCGTGTCCAAGTACTCGAAGTACTTCGTCAGCTGGCCCTTTCTGTACCATCGCGCTGAAACCACCTCGAATTTTCAATTGGTTGTTCACAGTACGGAATATGAGGTGGTGGTAGAGAAGGGTACCATTGTCACGGATACGATGTAGTATTGTTTTAAATTAAAATCAATGGAAAAAACGAATTAGGTATCTTTGGGATATTCGGTTGGAGCAAATTTTCGAAGACCATCATAGAATTTGTAAAGTAACAAGGGCAATTACAAGAGCTTCTAATTTCAGAACACCGTATATTACACTGATGGAAATTATATTATTCTAGATCTTATTCATTGCATTAAAATTCAAAATTGTATAATATTTTTTTATTTTTCATTTAACTTCCATCCGCCGAGTAACACCTAGTTACTTATAAATATGCTAAACAGTCACTTCCGAACAAAAGAAACCCTCATAAAATTATTATATCCATCCCGGGCACATCGATATAACAATTTTATGCTTCGCCCTTTTTTTCTTACGAGATAATTTTTTGACTAAAATTTTAATTCAATGTATTTAGATGGTTAATTAAAAAACAATCTACTTTTAGTTGCCCCGTAAGTTGACGAAGTTATTCAAACAAGATGCTCGGCCTTCTCATACGAAAGTGTTATAGTTATACAGTGTGGCAAAATACGTCAATTTGGTTATTTTTCTTTCTTCCCTCCATATAAAGAAAACTATAACGAATAAAAGGTCCGTCCCTTGAGATTCATTATAAGGAGTTCACGCTGTACTTGAATTTAGGATGAGGTCAGAACAGAAGGTTGCGTGTTCATATCCCGTCGGGGTCACTACTGTGGGGTCTAATGTGTTTCCTCTGAATTTACCACTGTGATATTATGTTGTTGGTAAGTAATAAGAAGGTTGCTTATCAGAAAGTGTTCTTGAGGTGTGAGAGAAATCAAACTAGGTTTTGATTTTAACTATTTATACGGTTATATTGTTCACACACACAATGGATGGATGCAGAAGTCGTGGAAGGTTACGACACACCTTCCATGATCAGATTGATCGTGTACTAGTAGAAGGTGATGTCAGGAGCCTTAAGAACAGACGAGTGTGCATGACAAGAGTTATGAATGTCAAAGAAGCAAGTGAGGTGTGTAAGAATGGGCCTAAATGGCGCTCTGTTGTTCGTGCCTACAGCGCAAGGGAACTGGCGTGAAGTTATGTATGTATGTATATATAATTCTACACACGCTAAGTCACAACGTGTGGACTGATTGATATGTTCCGCGAGACAGACCGGTCTCTTGCAATATACTGCCGATCGTCGTATTTTCTCGAGCGCTAAAACTACTGACAGACCGATCTGTGTCACCATATTTTTTTCTCGAACCTAGTGAAAAATATAAGAAATTATCGTGTCGTATTAATAGGGCACTGAAAATCGGGATCGGGACATCTCGTGAGGATCGCGACCGCTGGCAACACTGGTTACGCACGGCGCGTCATTCATCACAATTTTTTTTTTAAGGCGGGGAAAATTTTTTTTTTTAAGGCGGGGAAATGCTATTTACGCACAATACTGGGTCCATTGCAAGGGATTAGACCTTAGTTGATCATGGAGGCTTTCCCCTTTAATAAGGGGCAATCCAAACAGTAATCAACCAGCTTGTGTGGAGACTCCGAGAAGTTGCACGGGCAACAACCACTACCCACTAAAGCCACCCTCCTCCCATAAAAAGTGCCTGAATGTGCCCCGGGAATCAGAACACATCCACTTCGTCAGCGGGGGTGATGAATCCTTTGCTCTTTTGATAGCTAAAGGCCCCCCGAAGCGGTATTATTCAGGGTGGGAAAGAATCATTCATCACAAACGCCAACTATAGCCAAACTTTTCTTATAGGAACCGCGGCCTTATAGTTGAATAAGACTAATATAAGTTATAAATGCGAAAGCAAGCTTCGTTTGGAAATTAGACATGAAAATATAACAGAACTGATGTCCAAAAAGAATGTAGAGGAATTTATAGGATATTGTATTAGAATAGTTAAAAAAGTAACAAGTAGAAATAAGACACTAGGCACATAAATAGTGATTTTAACATATATTTAGATATATATGTGCAAAACGCGAATAACCTTTAGTTAGCAACAATAGACTGTAAGCCAAAACAAAAAAGACAAAAAACACAAAATACGTAGTAAATAACCATAGATATATAAATTAGATAATAAGAAAGCTGTAGAACAGTAGTCATATAATATAGAATAAATGTAAGAAGCTTGCGGCAGCGCAAAATTCTAGATTGTGCCTGTCATTACAAAGACAGAACAAGTAGTAAAAATGTTTAGATACTGAGTAGATATGTAACAACAAAAAATTTAGAAAAAACCATTTATGTATAAAACAAGTTAGATTAGCAGGAACAAAATTGTAAAATATTAGATATAGTAAATTGTAATATAATTAAGAGCACTGCGAATCATTTTGACAATAAAGGAAAAGATAATAAAATAAAAGAGCAAAAAAGATAAAGATCAAAAGATACAGATCGAAAGAAATAAAAATAAAAATAAAGAAGTAAAATACAACCTCAAAAGATAATAAATCCAGGCAATCTCATAAGCCCGGAGAAAAAAAAAATTATAAGTTATATATCCATTTACAGTGGCGTAGGTTGCCTTAGAAGGGCCCTGTATCAAAGTGTGTTGAGGGGCCCCGAGCGAAGGGGATTTTTTTAGAAAATAAACAAAAACTACTCGAATTGAATTAAAATAATTACATGACGATGGCAGGCGTCCCGATGGATGACTCTAATTCCCTGGCAGCGTGGCAAGCCTTTGGTGTGGGATGCGACTTGCGTAGACACGTAGCCGGTTCAGCGGCGGAAACAGCCGAATCACTCAAGCGGCGCAAATATGCAACCCTCAGTGAGAGTTATATGTTTGTGCCGTTTGCTGTCGAGACGCTTGGACCGTGGGCTCTTGACGCCATGAGCCTATACCAACATTTATCGAAACGACTCATTGACTCTTCGGGTGATCGGAGGGCTGGTGCTTACCTCGGCCAACGCATCAGTATGGCGATTCTGGGCACCTTACCCGTAGAAGACGGTGATCTGGGCTCAGTATTCTACTTATAGTCTTGAGGGACTATGAGTACAATACAATACAAATAAGTTAAGTTTTCTTGCATTGTATTCGATTACATATTGATTATAAGTTATTACTTATACTTAGGGCCGCTTGCATAACGATCGCTTTTAAATAAAATTAGTTATCAAAGTAAACTGCCTAAATACGTTTTGCACAAAACGTATTGACAGCTCTTTAAACATATTTAGCGGCAAATTTTGCGTTGTGCAAGACGCTAATCGTATTCAAGGGTGTTAAATGCGTTTAGTGTTTCTTAAATAAATTTAAGGAACGTTATGCAAGCGGCCCTTAATGTTTCTAGGAGCTGAGTGAGATAAACAATTCAAATCATAGATACACTTTTCTCGCGTTGTTTCGGCAAACTTATTCATCACATCATCCATAGCTGAAGACGATTTCAATTTTTCTAGATTTACTCTATAGACATTAATGACAAGTCTGATAGCCGTTTCTGTTGGCCTAGCAGTTATTCTCAAAAATGGTATTAATCTATAAAAGATTGTAGATAACATTTTTGCTTACACGATACACCCCTGCAGCCTGGGGGCCCCGTACCATCGATACGGCTGATACGGCGGTAGCTACGCCCCTGTATTTACAACAAAGTATCTTGAAACACACATTCCGCTAAAGAAATGTTAGCATCAAAGTGCTGTAATAGTGCTGTAATAGAATTGCGTTGGTTGCCACGATGCAGACCTAGAAGTGTGGTGCAGCAATCGCCGCAAAAAGTTATTGTAGCCTTAATTTTAACTATTATAATTAAAAATACTCGAATATATCCGGGCCTCAGTTATACAGATACCCGACTGCCAATTGTTACGAATTTGTAGGATGTAGATTCTTACATCCTACAAATTCGTAACAATATATATAAACTTTGTGTTTTATCCGTGCAGGAACGGAGAAAGAATACAATTTCTTGCGTTGGGGCGGCCTGTCGTAAGACGCGACAAAACAACCCACAGCCAGGTGGTAGGGCATTTGCCCGACTGGATGGCTACCAACCCTGGTTTAAAGAATGTCGCCATAACAACCTTTAGTTGTGTTCCGGCATTAGTGACCAGGTTCCAGTCTCCCTTAAGAGAGCAGCAGCGCATTTGTGGCAAATGTCCATAGGCGATGGTAACCGCTTTCCATCAAGTGGGCCGTCTGCCTGTCTGCTCAACTCCTGCAACTACTAAAAAAAATCGATAGTAAATTTTATGTAATTAGTGTGATTTTTTTATCCGGGGAATCCCGCGGGAATTTTCCAGAAAGCGGTTTGAAGTTTGTTCAGTTGCATAAAAATTTGCTTATTCCGACACAGCTTCGACTAAAACTGTTGTATTAATTCCATTTTAAATGTTGCGATACTTTGTGTCACGGGAATTTGAAGTCAAGCGTGGACGAAGTCGCGGGCAACCCTAGTGTATTATGCAATATTAAATACCTACGAAAACCGCTTTTCTTCAATCATTCAATTAACCGCATTTTCGATTATAAGCTCAACGACAATAATTGAGTCTCTACTATATTGTACTAAATTTATAATCATTTGATACATACATAACGTGACCATTTCTTTTTTTGACTCAAAACGGGACATTGGTTAATTTAGGCTAATTAACAGGCAGTCAATAAAAAAAACTACTTTTTTAAAGTTATTTATTCAGAAAAGTCAGTTAGCTTAAAAGTTACGAATTAAAAAATCAGAGGAACAAATTTGCTTTAATATAGCTGGTGAAAGAGAGTGTCGGGGTGAAGGTAAGGAAAGGAATGCATGCTGAAAGAATGTCTAAACAGATATACAATGCAAAAGTGGATGGATGCAGAAGTCGTGGAAGGCCACGACACACCTTCCATGATCAAATTGATCGTGTACTAGCGGAGGGTGATGTCAGGAGCCTTAAGAACAGACGAGCTTGCATGACAAGAGTTATGAATGTCAAACAAGCAAGTGAGGTTTGTCAGAATGGGCCTAAATGGCGCTCTGTTGTTCGTGCCTACCCCGCAAGGGAACTGGCGTTTTTTTTATTACAGAAAACGGGTCAATTTTGCGACAGCTCCGTTCAAAACGGGACGTCTGGCCACGTTATACATACATATCCATATTTATTAATACCAAAATCAGGTTTGCAGTTTTTATTGCTTGTTATCAAGCAGATGAAAACAAAGCGTGCGTGTTGCCGGGCAGCCTACTTGCGGGCTACGGGGCGAAGCCAGCCGAGTTCCATTTATAGCTATACTCCGACACGAATCGATATAAACAAGCGGCGTTGCCGCTCTTACACAACACGGCCTAACCAATAACACGCGCCGCGATAACCACAACCGATGCAAATACCCACTTCTACTTTTCACCTTATTCCCTACAAGATAAGGTTCAATATTGTTAAATACCAAACTCCACTTACGACGTTTCCGAATGCAATTGCGCCTTCATCTCAATTGACAACAGCAACCTTTCATTTTACCGAACTAATATATACTCTATTTAAGAGGTAATAAGAAACAATTTAATACAAAAGTCAATACGCTAGACGACATTTTGGATTGGAATCTAAATGTAAACAAAGTAATAATTCACACAATTACGAACTGTAAGGTGTATACGATAAAAGCGTTATTGGTTTAATAGGGTCGTAATATCAAAATGATGGCGTGATGCCTGCGGCCCGTGAAGGAAATCACGTAGAGAACTCCTGTTTACATCGACCATAATTTTACTTGTGCCTCGACTCCCTTGAACTATCAATTTACGAAGGTCATGATGGGCAGATAGCATATATTGTATAAATATCACAAGGTTTTAAATTAAAATCTTATTTATTTAGCGTGATTATACTTTTCATCATTAACTGGCTAAGCATGCAATAACGCAGCAAAGACACTGTTAAGTTTCAAGAAATAATAGAATTACATTTATGCAAGTAATAACGGGTGGCGCCATCTGTTATTACGTGAAGGAAACAGCACGTTAATTTATAGTATGAGAACTAGACTATTTTTAGTTAAAATTGACCAATAAAGTAGAACAAATGGTGTTACTTATTTTCAATCATACAACAGATTTGTTGGGGGTGTCGAATTTGTATAATTAATTTAAAAATGAGAAAAGAATCAGGTAGGTAATCCGGACCAGGAGATCCCGAAAATACAATTTCTAGAAATGTTAAAAGTGAGACTTGACACAGGACTAGTGTATATCCCGATTTAACACTTAGTATACTTTTTATCCTGACAAATGACGTCGTTTCCGCGGGATAGACGAGTTTACGAGTATTGTCAAAAAGTTCAAACAACACGCACGAAGTTTCGCCGTCAATGTTAGTTTTTATATAAGACTAGCTACGCCCCGCGGTTTAACCCGCGTGGTGATCGAAAATTGTGATAATGATGATAGATGTTTACAAATTATAGCCTAATTATGAGTTATGATGTGTAAGCTGTATTACTGTAAAGTTTCATCAAAATCCATTCAGTAGTTTTTGGGTGAAAGAGTAACAAACATACATTCATACTCGCAAACTTTCACGTTTATAACATTAGTCGGGATTTTAAATACATTTCACATCCATGACCGATATATGAACTTCATTATATTTTTAAATTTTCTCTAAATTTCATAAATCATCAAAACTCTAGTAAAAAAACGAGGAAACATGAATAAGGTATACTATACTATTGTACATGAAATTACACGGGTTCGAATCCTGAGATGCACAAATCAACTAACCCAGTCACTGACACCATGAATTTAATTACAACTACCACGTGCAGATGGTGAAGGATCATCGTGATGAAGCTGCACATTGACATAACCAATGTGAGACACTCGCCAATCTGCCTTTGAAGGGTGGCGAGTGTACTGTCAGTTACCCCAATAACAAAAATGGCGAGTCTCCAGATTGGGGACCATTTTGTATGAAAATTTGTATTTACGGCCCTGAAATCTTGGGAGAGATATAAAAAAAAGTCTAATCTAAACAGAGCAGTAAGTAATTATATGTTATTTACATATAAACATAATTAGTCTTTTATATATCGCGAACGAACCCGTGGGTGAAAGCTAGTATACATGTAACCTTCCTTGAAAAATTATCTAATGGTGAAAACCGCTTGAAAATCCATTGCGTGGTTTAAGAGGAGTTAGCGGATATACAGACAGACAGACGCGGAATGCGACTTTGTTTCATACTATATAAAAATAATGACGACGGCCGGGATGTCATCTTAGTTCTGGCATAATACCCATTCTGGGACCGTGGCTTGAGCCCAGCAGTGGGATGTTTATATAATAATATCATATATTAATTTATATACATGAAAATGTTCAACTGAAACATATTTGACTGTAACTTTAAAATACACAAAAATTTAAGGCAATAAAATATGTCAAAACATCCCTTTAGTGATGTGCATAACAGCTTACAATTATTAAACAGCTACATATTGCTTTTCACTCAATTATTGTCAATGACTTATATGCTTATGTGTTATTTCAGTTAAAATTAAAAAAAAAAGTTAATCAACATTTTGGTTAAATTATATTAAATTGTTATGAATGTCAAAGAAGCAAGTGAGGTGTGTAAGAATAAGCCTAAATGGCGCTGTTGTTCGTGCCTACACCGCAAGGGAACTGGCGTGAAGTTATGTATGTATGTATATTAAATTACAATCTATTACGCATTTTTAATGAGCTTTTTTTAAACTGGACTGTCACATTAATATAATTATTACATGAATAATTCTATGTAATCAGAATTATTTATAATGTGTAAATTTAGAGACTTTATAGTGAATCTCAAACATATTTAAAAGTACATTATTTTCTTTGTATATTTTGAGCATTTACAGCCTATTTCACACAAACAATTATTGAATAGTATTCAAAAACATTTCATCCATTTTGCATGTGGTTAATCGAGACAAATTCTCTGATCAAGGTGAAGTGTACCTTGATTTTAGGAGAAAAGTTGTCATGTGTGTATTTATAAAAATATAGCATAGATCAGTAAAAATGGAAGATATCAATATCAAACTGAATAACTCTATTAGCACATTTCAAACTTTGTTGCTATACACATACATACATACATAACTTCACGCCAGTTCCCTTGCGGGGTAGGTACGAACAACAGAGTGCCATTTAGGCTTATTCTTACACACCTCACTTGCTTCTTTGACATTCATAACTCTTGTCATGCAAGCTCGTCTGTTATTAAGGCTCCTGACATCACCTTCTGCTAGTACACGATCAATTTGATCATGGAAGGTGTGTCGTGGCCTTCCACGACTTCTGCATCCATCCACTTTTGCATTGTATATCTGTTTAGTCATTCTTTCATCATGCATACACATATACACATATTAATAATGTATATATTTGGATATATATAATATTAATATGTGTTATTGTCTATTTTCTTTTTCTTAATTGTATGCATTGTGTAATATCTATGTATCCTATTAATTATATGTATTCGATTTGCACACCACCGTCATACACTCTCGATTCCTTTCACACAATCCACAGCCCGGGTTGTCTGGAAGAGATCCTGCCCTTTGTTCCTGCCTTGACGCAATATGACTGTAAATTATTTACTTTATGTGTATGTGGTGAACAATAAAGTATTTTCTATCTATCTATCTGAACTTATTTTTCCCAAGTTCCAATTAAAAATGGAATGAAGTTTGTTTGACACAACCAGTACCGGCAATATAAGATTATTAATTACTAATAAGTTCTCTTCTTAACTATGGTACCCACACTAGGTCTCTACAGAGCCTGTGTGGCAGGCCACAGCCAGTTCACTCTTAAACATATATCTCTCTCATAAGGTAATATTAATATAATTACATACATTATAACTATGTGCCTAAATGTGTTACAATTAATGTAATATGAATAAATAAAGCAAAAAAAAAACAGCAATTGGATTAGAATGGATGTTTACTAACATGAGAATAATGCTATTTGTATAGGAAACTTGCACAAATACTGGCTGTATTCAAATCATATTATTTTACATAATAAAATTTTACTTTTGATAGTAATAGTAGTTGGCATTGAACATTGTAAGAAAATGCATGTTTTCAAAATATAATGATTTCAAGTGAAATTGTATTATTTATTAGACACCCAAATTCCAACCACTCTAATCTGGTTGCTTAATTCATTCTGGAAAAAGTAACAGGAATATTCAATGCCGATTTAAAACTTTACCTGGCTCTGGAGAAGGTGATCTTGATACTGAATCTTTATATGTTGACTCCAGAAAAGAGGATCCCGATGGTGACTCTTTATCTCTTGTCTTCGGAGAAGGTGACCTTGATAATATATCTTTATATTTTGGCTCAGGGGAAGATCTCATTAGTGGGTCTGTATATCTTGACTCCAGAGAAGAAGACCTCGATAGTGAATGTACATATCTTGACTCTGGAGAAGGTGACCTTGATAGTGAATCTTTATATTTTAACTCCAGAGAAGATGATCTCGATAGTGAATCTCTATAACTTGGCTTCGGAGAAGCCATCCTTTCTGCTAGTAAGTCTTCATAAGCATCAATGTGTTTGTGCTTTAAATGTTTTCTCAAATTTGTTGAAGTTGTTTTATATGATAAGGACTTACTACACAAATTGCATGTGCCCATTCTAGTATCTTGGTTTCTTTGAAAATAATTCCAGAGTTTTACATATGAATTTCTACTATTCGCCTTGACAGTATTTAAAATGTCAGCTGGCTCTGGAGAAGCCGTCCTTTCTGCTAATAAATCTTCATACGCTTCAATATGTTTCAGTTGTAAATGTTGCCGGAGATTTGTAACAGTCGATCTATATGATAATGTCTTATCACATAAATTGCACTTGCTTATTTTAGTATTTTGGTTTCTTTGAAAATAATTCCAAAGTCTATTATATGTCTTTCTAGTAGTCTTGACAGTATTCAAAGCACTGGGTGATTCCGGAGAAGATGACCTTTCTGGTTGCAAATCTCTATACACTTCAATGTGTTTGTGCTTTAAATGTTTCTTCAGATTAGTTATAGTAGTTTTATATGATAATGATTTACTACACAAATTGCATTTGCCTATTCTAGTACGTCGGTTTCTTTGAAAATAATTCCACATATTGGAAGACACATTTTGGCTAGTTCTCTTAACAGTAGTTAAAATATCATCTGGATCACCTTGTAAATGTTTATATGCTTCAATATGTTTGTGCTTTAAATGTTTTCTCAGATTCGTTGTAGTGGTTTTATATGATAATGACTTATTGCACAAATTGCATTTGCCTATTTTAGTCCTACGGTTTCTTTTAAAATAATCCCAGATTTTTACATGTGAATTTCTACCATTAGTATTGTCAGTATTTAAAATGCTAGATGACTCTGGAGATGGTGATCTCGCTGGAGAATCCTTACACCTTGGCTCCAGAGAAGGCATTCTTCCTGCTAGGAAGCTTTGATACGCTTCAGGGTGTTTGTGGCTTAAATGCGTTCTCAGGTTTGCTGACGTTGACTTGTATGACAATGACTTAAAACACAAATTGCACTTAGCTATTTTAGTATCATCATTTCTTTCAAAATAATTCCAAATATTGGCAGATATATTTTTACTAGCTTTCTTGACAGTATATAAAATGTCAGGTGGCTCTGGAGAAGGTGTCCTATATGCTAGTAAAACTTCATATGCTTCAATGTGTTTCAGCTTCAAATGGATCTTCAGATTTGTTATAGTTGATGTATATGATATTGACTTGCTACACAAATTGCACTCGCCTATCTTACTATCATCGTTTCTTTTAAAATAATTCCAAAGTTTTTCAGAAGTGTTCATGGTAGTCATCTTGATAATAATATATTGTTTTTATTAGTCAAAATATAAGAAACAAAATAAAATTATGGGCTGCTACTCAGATATCTGGTACACAAATTTTAAGTAGTGGGCGGATTGATTTTGGCGGAAGGTATACTTACCCTTTCTGCAACCCGTATGGTCCGGAGTTCTTGAAATATTAATTTTTGGTAAAGATAACCTCACCTATTTTGTCATTAATATTTTGTGACGGGCGGTGAAAGGTCGCGATCAGTGACTTTTCTAGTCACTGGTCGCGACCTTGGCTGTGTGGCTTAGGTTAGGTTAGGTCATCTCCAGACCAAAGCGCACGAACCGAGAGAGCAACCGACTGCTAACAATTTACTATTATATGCACGATTTATAATTTGTCTTTATTGACCGCCATTTTAAATTACTTCATAGTTACTCTTCTAGTGTATGTGAATGTGCTCTATTGTGTTTATCCTTCAGTTTTTGACGACTTACACTGTTTTTTGGATATTCTTCTGTTGATTACTAGCTCTCTTTTGGACTTTGAAAGGATTGTTCAACTTTGGACCTATGATAGAAGTGAAATGTTAGTCAAAATATGTTTATTAAAAAACTAATATTCAAAATTTCCGGACCATAGGGGTTATAGTAGGGGTAAATATGTCTTCCCCACGTTCTACTCCACCATCTCGCTGCTTAAAATTCGTGTATCAAAAATCTATAGATTTACCAAATTATGATATATTTCTTTGCAATGCGTTTATATTGATGATAATGCTTTAACATAGTGAATTTAAATATCCAAAATATTGAACAAACGTACAAATAGTTACAAAAATCTGTGTTTACAGGAAAGGTAAGCTAATTTAATACAATAATAATTTAGCGCAATTTCTAAGTACAAAGAAATCACAAATGATTTTATTCAAGATCGTCGAAAAGTTCATACAGCAATCAATCTAATCACAGATTGTAATGTTAAAAGCAAATAAGCACTTAACTTCACAAGATTAAACTATTTCCAATGTTTTATTTAACTTCTGACAGCAAGTGAAACAGCTCAGACAGGACAGCTACTTCGACCCAGTGTTGCAAACCCTAATTTTAATAGGTTCGTGTAGAAGTGTCAAAAATTGGTATAAATTAGTATTTAGAAAAATTGAAAAATCGTTGGATGCCGTTTACCTATATAGTTTTAATACGTTAGCAGATATTTATAATTTTAAATATAATATGTTTAATATAAAATGAGGCAGAAAATATATTATTTTAGACGGGCAATACGTTATTGTAAATGTTAATAGTATTCGGCAACACCATGCAATGTTGTCAGCTTAACAACCCTAGATTTTCTCTAATATTGTTATCGCTACAAATGCATCTAGTGAAACATCTACTTTAAACAATTTTGAATTATTAGGTATACTATAATAATTAGGTAATGCTGCCAGCCTTCTAGGTACAATGCCCAGCGACAGTGGTCTGGTGGGGCTGGACGGGCTTTAATATAGGTTTTATTTTAATATTAGCTTTTTTTTTTTACTATTGTATATATATTTTTAAGTTAGGTTTATTTATAGGATATTTTAGATTTTTAATTAATATTAATTTGTATAGGCTATAAAAAATAAAAAATAATAATAATAATATAAATTTTGAATCGAATTATTAGAAACAAGAGTGAATCTAGGGTGGACTGAACGCACTAATGTCGTTGTTTCAATGTATTTTAAGTTTTGTAATGCCCTGCTCCTCTGGGATAATGTTAATAATGTTAGTGACAGTGGCCAAATGCGTCTTGTTTATACCGTTAAAAATAACGTCGAAAATGATTAGCTACATTAGCGTATACGGTATAAGTATATACATTGTATATATATTATAATCATCATTGCCATACAGCATGGCATTGCAGCCAGCCTTCTCGACACGCTTCCCTCTGACAGTGATTTGGGGTGGGGGTTTTTTTTAATATTTTTTTATTGCAGGAGTTCAGCAGACAGGCAGACGGCCCACTTGATGGAAAGCGGTTACCATCGCCTATGGACATTTGCAACACCAAAGGTGCTACAAATGCGCTGCTGCTCTCTTAAGGGAGACTGGAACCTGGTCACTAATACCGGAACACAACACAAGGTTGTTATGGCGGCATACTCTAGACCAAGGGTGGTCGCCATCCAGTCGGGCAAATGCTCTACCACCTGGCTGTGGGTTGTTTAGTCGCCTCTTACGACAGGCCGCCAGGCCGCAGGAAATTGTATTCTTTCTCCGTTCCTGCACGGATAAAAAGTTATACGGGTATAGTTATACGGCACATTTATATATTATGAACAGATTCGAACTTTTCTAATATAGGTTAGAAGACTAAGGCGGGTGCGAAGCAAAGCGAAGCAACCGCCTAGCAATTTATAAAAATGTCGCGTCACTAATAATACATTCATCACTAAATCGGCGTAAAACGGTCACACTATCCCGCATTGTGCAGAGGCATAACAGATATTGATTTTTTCAACGAGGAGAAAAGACAAAGATTGTTAGGTATGGGAAGTAACTGGTGGGCAAATTCGACCGAGACTATTTTTTATTAGTTTTATGTACAGTATATACAATAATAAATTTATTGCAACAACTATTTATGTATACTATTTGTGTGTAGTAGCAGAAGGTGATGTCAGGAGCCTTAAGAACAGACGAGCGTGCATGACAAGAGCTATGAATGTCAAAGAAGCAAGTGAGGTGTGTAAGAATAAGCCTGAATGGCGCTCTGTTGTTCGTGCCTACCCCGCAAGGGAACTGGCGTGAAGTTATGTATGTATGTACTATTTATGTAACCTTTTTTATCAAACTTAGTGACAATCGACGCGTGACATCATGAATCTATCGGCAAACCTGCGCACGGGTAATATGACAGTCGATCTCCATCTTAGCAGTAGCCAGTAGATTCTCAAAGCTCATATTTAATAGAATTTTCACAGTTTATTAATTTAAGTTATTCATTGATTTTAATTTACGTAGAGTAATAGAATGTTCGAAAAAAGATTTACTGATGAAGGACTAATATTTGAAGACTTGTCAGAAATAACTTAAAAAATTAAGTATTCTATGTAGGTATACCACTTTTTAACCAGTCAGTACTGGAATTAAAGAAGAATTTATTATTAAATCTTACAGTATATGAAAATGAGCTAGTTTAGCCAATACATACATACATACATAACTTCACGCCAGTTCCCTTGCGGGGTAGGCACGAACAACAGAGCGCCATTTAGGTCCATTCTTACACACCTCACTTGCTTCTTTGACATTCATAACTCTTGTCATGCACGCTCGTCTGTTCTTAAGGCTCCTGACATCACCTTCTGCTAGTACACGATCGATTTGATCATGGAAGGTGTGTCGTGGCCTTCCACGACTTCTGCATCCATCCACTTTTGCATTGTATATCTGTTTAGTCATTCTTTCACCATGCATTCTTTCCTTACCTTCACCCCGACACTCTCTTTCAGACCAACTCTCTTTCTTACTTCGGTATTACGAACGCGGTCCGCGAGCCATTATTTAGCCAATACAGTAGGTATTATAGCTCAGCATCATATTTGACCTGAATCCTATGCTTACCTAAACTCCATGACCCAAGAACCTGCGCAAAATTTTGCTTAATTAGCATGTGAACACTATATTATTTATTAACAAAAGAAATCTTTTGAATTATTATGATTCCTGTAACAAATGTAATTGATTTCAAGGTACCTACTTAATTTATGTTCATACATAATATCATATACACAATTGCACATTATACTTTTTTAAGTTTATGGCCTGACAACTAGGCCTTTAAGCCGGCGCAGTTGTATTGTAGGCTACAATTCACACCATTCAACGGAGTTCTTGTGAAAACTCGAAAGGCCACATTTGATTATACAGTTCACATTTCTCACAAAAACACATAATTACTACTCAAAAACTATCAATATCCTACAACTATTGTTCATTTTAGAGTGATTTTACACATTTTTAGAAAATAAAACTGCACAGCACAACATCTCCTTTCAGTTCCCGCCAAAAAAAAAACAAATGCACATTATACTATATTATAGTTGTATTCAGTGATGTTAGATAATACTAGGATCTGTACCAGGTGCCAGGTTTGGTGGGCACAAAAATGTAGCTAAAAAATAAGTTGGTTGAGGTTTGAAATATTTTTGCATTGCATTCAAAGAAATACCTTTACAATCTCTTGACTTTTTCAAATGCTTATTTGTGCTTATTTGTATCTCTATGTTTTTTAATAAGCGTAATGTCAGCGACCAAACTCGAATTGCACCATTTGCATGCAACTTTTGTTGAATTCGTAGGGTCCGGTACAAGCCAAGGAGAACGGAGTAGATAGATTAGCGAAACAGGGTGGAACTGACGGTGTGACGATTGACATTCTTCCTACTTTTCCAAATTACAAAAAGAATGTTACAATATCTGGCAAGAACATTTTAATGTAAGGTCCTTAGAAAAAGGTATTTGGTAGCACACGATCCAGCCACAGCCTTTAAATTCTCCTTGGATTGGCAACACAACTTTGACTAGAAAGGAATTAATAACAGCTTTAAGACTCAGATCTGGACACATTCCATGCAACAAATTTTTGTACTTAGTTCGCAGAATTGATTCCCCAAGTTGTGAAACTTGCAACACTATGGATGATTGGTATCATATCGAGGGGTGAAAGGCTATTTGTTTTAAGCGACATTTTGTGACAGAATTGACTTGATGGTTTACTTGCATCCTAATGTCTCAAACTTAAGGAATTCTAATGAACCTGGTTGCCAACTAAAAACTACAGATTTTTTTCTTTTTTAAATATAGTATGTAGTTTACTAATGAAGTCTTTTTGTGGGTCATTGAAACTTCAAACTCCTCTATCGACACAATTTCGCAAATGTCGCTTAAAACAAATAACCTTGGACCCCTCGATATATTGATAGAATGTGTCCAGAATGACACTTTTAGACATAGTTGTGGAGTCAATTTAAGGCTATTAGGTCGAATTAATAGTATTCTAGCAGACCCATCTTCAAATGACGCCAGAATTCTATATAAACTGGTAGATATAAGAAATCAGTGATTAGATACTATTTTTTGTTACACTACTTAATTGTACTTACCAGGGCAGCATGGTCGCTTAAGCGACAAAGCCCTTTAATTATGAATTAAAAAAAATAATAAAAAAACAAAGTGAATCTCGTTCCCATACTGAGCGATAATGTTGCTTCCGATGTTTCGGTTTTCCACGTAGTGTATTATACAATTTAAACGATTTTTTTTCGGTGTGAGGGAATCATCAGAAACGTCATTTTCTTTTTCCTCGTGTGTTGCCGACATAATAATCTATAAAAAAGTAATAAAATCTACTATCAGCATCACTACTCCGACTAATAGAAATCTTTGTGATAAACTTTTTTATTTTATTTTATATCTAATTTTCCAATGTTGCATCAAATTTATTATAATTTTCTTATAGTTGTATGAGCCAAATGCGTAACAAGAATAATTTTTTTAGTGGAAACTTAGTTGATATGTGTATTAAGTTATGTGTTTTATATCGTAAGAATTATAAATATTGTATGTTTCCCAAATAAATTAAATAAATAAAGATATACTATTTTAAGACTATATCAAAAACATTAACAATAAAGTAATAGCAATTCAAGAATTGGAAGTTATTAAATGTAACTACATACATACATACATAACTTCACGCCAGTTCCCTTGCGGAGTAGGCACGAACAACAGAGTGCCATTTAGGCTTATTCTTACACACCTCACTTGCCTCTTTGACATTCATAACTCTTGTCATGCAAGCTCGTCTGTTCTTAAGGCTCCTGACATCACCTTCTGCTAGTACACGATCAATTTGATCATGGAAGGTGTGTCGTGGCCTTCCACGACTTCTGCATCCATCCACTTTTGCATTGTATATCTGTTTAGTCATTCTTTCGTCATGCATTCCTTTCCTTACCTTCACCCTGACACTCTCTTTCAGACCAACTCTCTCTCTCTTGAATGTAACTAAAGTTCTAGAAATTTTAAACTCGGTGATCGAAAATTAAAGATAAAGATTTGAAAAGTAAGTGTAATTTATAATTGAGAAGAAAAAATTATCAAAAAATATGTACATTATTATTCCTGTACTAAAAAAAATCAATAACACACTTACATAAATTTTCATCTATATATATAGAAGAAAGTCGTGTTAGTTACACTATTTATATCTCAAGAACGGATGTACCGATTTGGCTGAAAATTGATGGGGAGGTAGCTTAAAACCAGGAGACGGGCATAGGATACTGTTATCCCGTTGGAACCGGTAGGTGGCACTGAGATCGGGTTCTAGAATCCTCCTAATCACCTAGACCGATTTTGGTGATTTTGTTTTTGTGTGTTTGAGTGGGTTCCCGGATGGTTTAGATTTGCAATTAGAACCGGTAGGTGGCGCTGAGATCGGGTTATAGAATCCTCCTAATCACCTGGAGCGATTTTGGTGATTTTTTTTTTTATGTGTTTGAGTGGGTTCCCGGATGGTTTAGATTTGCAATTAGAACCGGTAGGTGGCGCTGAGATCGGGTTATAGAATCCTCCTAATCACCTGGAGCGATTTTGGTGATTTTGTTTTTGTGTGTTTGAGTGGGTTCCCGGATGGTTTAGATTTGCAATTAGAACCGGTAGGTGGCGCTGAGATCGGGTTATAGAATCCTCCTAATCACCTGGAGCGATTTTGGTGATTTTTTTTTTGTATGTTTGAGTGGGTTCCCGGATGGTTTAGATTTGCAATTAGAACCGGTAGGTGGCGCTGAGATCGGGTTATAGAATCCTCCTAATCACCTGGAGCGATTTTGGTGATTTTGTTTTTGTGTGTTTGAGTGGGTTCCCGGATGGTTTAGATTTGCAATTAGAACCGGTAGGTGGCGCCGAGATCGGGTTATAGAATCCTCCTAATCACCTGGAGCGATTTTGGTGAATTTGTTTTTGTGTGTTTGAGTGGGTTCCCGGATGGTTTAGATTTGCAATTAGAACCGGTAGGTGGCGCTGAGATCGGGTTATAGAATCCTCCTAATCACCTGGAGCGATTTTGGTGATTTTGTTTTTGTGTGTTTGAGTGGGTTCCCGGATGGTTTAGATTTGCAATAAGAACCGGTAGGTGGCGCTGAGATCGGGTTATAGAATCCTCCTAATCACCTGGACCGATTTTGGTGATTTTTTTTTTGTGTTTGAGTGCGTTCCCGGATGGTTTAGATTCGCAATTAGAACCGGTAGGTGGCGCCAAGATCGGGTTATAGAATCCTCCTAATCACCTGGACCGATTTTGGTGATTTTTTTTGTGTTTGAGTGCGTTCCCGGATGGTTTAGATTCGCAATTAGAACCGGTAGGTGGCGCCAAGATCGGGTTATAGAATCCTCCTAATCACCTGGAGCGATTTTGGTGATTTTGTTTTTGTGTGTTTGAGTGGGTTCCCGGATGGTTTAGATTTGCAATTAGAACCGGTAGGTGGCGCTGAGATCGGGTTATAGAATCCTCCTAATCACCTGGACCGATTTTGGTGATTTTGTTTTTGTGTGTTTGAGTGGGTTCCCGGATGGTTTAGATTTGCAATTAGAACCGGTAGGTGGCGCCGAGATCGGGTTATAGAATCCTCCTAATCACCTGGAGCGATTTTGGTGATTTTGTTTTTGTGTTTGAGTGCGTTCCCGGATGGTTTAGATTCGCAATTAGAACCGGTAGGTGGCGCTGAGATCGGGTTATAGAATCCTCCTAATCACCTGGAGCGATTTTGGTGATTTTGTTTTTGTGTGTTTGAGTGGGTTCCCGGATGGTTTAGATTCGCAATTAGAACCGGTAGGTGGCGCTGAGATCGGGTTATAGAATCCTCCTAATCACCTGGAGCGATTTTGGTGATTTTGTTTTTGTGTGTTTGAGTGGGTTCCCGGATGGTTTAGATTTGCAATTAGAACCGGTAGGTGGCGCTGAGATCGGGTTATAGAATCCTCCTAATCACCTGGAGCGATTTTGGTGATTTTGTTTTTGTGTGTTTGAGTGGGTTCCCGGATGGTTTAGATTTGCAATTAGAACCGGTAGGTGGCGCTGAGATCGGGTTATAGAATCCTCCTAATCACCTGGAGCGATTTTGGTGATTTTGTTTTTGTGTGTTTGAGTGGGTTCCCGGATGGTTTAGATTTGCAATTAGAACCGGTAGGTGGCGCTGAGATCGGGTTATAGAATCCTCCTAATCACCTGGACCGATTTTGGTGATTTTGTTTTTGTGTGTTTGAGTGGGTTCCCGGATGGTTTAGATTTGCAATTAGAACCGGTAGGTGGCGCCAAGATCGGGTTATAGAATCCTCCTAATCACCTGGAGCGATTTTGGTGATTTTGTTTTTGTGTGTTTGAGTGGGTTCCCGGATGGTTTAGATTTGCAATTAGAACCGGTAGGTGGCGCTGAGATCGGGTTATAGAATCCTCCTAATCACCTGGAGCGATTTTGGTGATTTTGTTTTTGTGTGTTTGAGTGGGTTCCCGGATGGTTTAGATTTGCAATTAGAACCGGTAGGTGGCGCTGAGATCGGGTTATAGTATCCTCCTAATCACCTGGAGCGATTTTGGTGATTTTGTTTTTGTGTGTTTGAGTGGGTTCCCGGATGGTTTAGATTTGCAATTAGAACCGGTAGGTGGCGCTGAGATCGGGTTATAGAATCCTCCTAATCACCTGGAGCGATTTTGGTGATTTTGTTTTTGTGTGTTTGAGTGGGTTCCCGGATGGTTTAGATTTGCAATTAGAACCGGTAGGTGGCGCCGAGATCGGGTTATAGAATCCTCCTAATCACCTGGAGCGATTTTGGTGATTTTGTTTTTGTGTGTTTGAGTGGGTTCCCGGATGGTTTAGATTTGCAATTAGAACCGGTAGGTGGCGCTGAGATCGGGTTATAGAATCCTCCTAATCACCTGGAGCGATTTTGGTGATTTTGTTTTTGTGTGTTTGAGTGGGTTCCCGGATGGTTTAGATTTGCAATTAGAACCGGTAGGTGGCGCCGAGATCGGGTTATAGAATCCTCCTAATCACCTGGAGCGATTTTGGTGATTTTGTTTTTGTGTGTTTGAGTCGGTTCCCGGATGGTTTAGATTTGCAATTAGAACCGGTAGGTGGCGCTGAGATCGGGTTATAGTATCCTCCTAATCACCTGGAGCGATTTTGGTGATTTTGTTTTTGTGTGTTTGAGTGGGTTCCCGGATGGTTTAGATTTGCAATTAGAACCGGTAGGTGGCGCTGGGATCGGATCCTAGATTTTTATTTTTTCAGAGCAGGACAGCGTCTGTCGGGGCCGCTAGTTTATTAATAATGAAATAGACATTAATTTTTATTATGATTAAAAGAACATACATTCTAAAATTTATTATACATTAGAATATATTGCAAAGTAAATGATTCATGAATAATATTGTTTGCATAATTTTCAGTAAATAAACAATCAATGAAGCCATAGATTATTTGTTGTTACTTTATTTTTCAGAAGAAAATATCTATCAAAAATCTGGTGTATTTATTTATTTATTATTCGAGATATAAAGTTAACTTCGGGTGGTTATAAAAAAAATAACCACCTTCCAGCCTTCTTACCTATATTAAAAAAGTTCGGATCTGTTCCTAATATATTAATGTGTCGTTTAACTATATCCCACCCTATTTATATATTATAAACAGATCCGAACTTTATTAATATAGGTTAGAATGCTAAGGCGGGCGCTCTGCTTCGCTTCGCACCCTTAGCCTTGTTTTTTTATAACCACCCAGAGTTAACTTTATTTCTCAAATAATAGTGCCGTATAACTATACCCCACCTTAATTCTACTAAAATAATTGAAATTTGGTTAATAAAATAATAGAAGAACAATTTTACATTTAAAATCAACGATCTCAATTTCCGATAAAATCAAGTTTCACTACGAAAGTCAGTTTTATTATATTTGATACATTGTTTATACTGAAAGTAGGTATTTTAGCGTACCAACTCAACCCTAAAAATGGTACGTCGTATGACATCACCAGTTGTAATTCGATGGCTGATATAAGAAAAACAGCGTAAATAAGCCGCTAATTAAAAACGAAAGCAGCTTAAGAAACACAATGCGACACTCACCTAACTTGGGCGGCATGTCTAGAATCATCTGCAGGTCTTTGGGGTCCGTGTCGAGCCGCTCGCGGAGGTACTTCTGGTAGGCCTCCTCGTGCGCTCGCAGGTGTTGCCGGAGGCAGGCGACACCGTTGGGGTGGCGGACGAGCTTGCCGCATTCGCGGCAGCGGCTCGCGCGGCCCGCGTCGGCCTCCTTCACATAGTACTGCCATATCTGGTCGTCAAGGACCGGCGTGGCTCTCTTCTGCTGCACGTCGCCGTTTTCGTCGGCGTGAGCCGCGTATAGGTGCGTGACCAGCTCGCTGTCGTCAGCGTCCTCCGCGAACGTTTTCCCGCACGTACAGCAAGACAGGGTCACACTCTTCTCGCCGTTCTCTGTCTCTCTCTCGACTCTCGCAAAGTGCTCCGCGATGTTTATCGTTGCCTCCATTACAACCGATGTTTGTGATAACGAGTGACTGACTGTTATTGCCGTTTGTTGTTTAACACGTTGCCGACAACAGCGAGCGTGCTCGCTAGTGATTTAGCTGTATCACAAGATGGCCGCTCTACTTGACACTAGTTGACATTGACAGCACTATTTTCCAGTTTAGATTAAATAATCGCACCTACAGTCCTGTATTTATTTGATTTGTAATATAATTTTGTTTTTGTTATAACACGATACGCGAGGCGACAATCAATATTATTCTCGCTTATATAATATATGCATGCGTTTTAACACATAAAAACTCTTTAGACACCTGGCGCCATCTAACGACCAAGTCTATGATCTAAAAGATGATAATTCTAAGAACCGCCAATGAGTAGCGCCATACAGATGGCGCTGATTGTACGTACATCCAAACCTCCAAACTTTATTGGTAAGGAGACTTGGGTCCAGCGGTCATCAAAAGAAATGTTGAAAATGGATGAGAGTGTGTATCGAATGACATTATCCAAAATTTTTAAAATATTTTGCTTTTCCCATAGAGGACAGCATCTCAAAACATATTTAAAATTGGAGTATAAACACAATACCGAATAATATAATATGCGAAACCAGAAATAGACTCCTCAAAAATGGGACATCTAACAACAATTTTAAATTTAGTCCTAAACTGTTTTATCCGTGCAGGAACGGAGAAAGAATACAATTTCCTGCGTTGGGGCGGCCTGTCGTAAGAGGCGACTTAACAACCCACAGCCAGGTGGTAGGGCATTTGCCCGACTGGATGGCTACCACCCCTGGTCTAAAGTATATCGCCATAACCACCTTGAGTTGTATTCCGGCATTAATGACCAGGTTCCAGTCTCCCTTAAAAGAGCTGCAGCGCATTTGTCGCAAATTTGGTGTTGTAAATGTCCATAGGCGATGGTAACCGCTTTTCATCAAGTGCGTGGTCTGCCTGTCTGCTGAACTCCTGCGATAAAAAAAAACTGAAAATCCGATATTACATTATGGATATTGGGCAAAGTGTCATTGAAATCTTGCATTTTGAAAATTTAACTTCAAGCCGATTTTATCGAATTCGTATATTAAATATTGTATACTCTTTAATGGAATCAATGTCTCCTCCAAGGGGGCCATCGTCAAGGTAGCACACGTTGAACTTAGAATGCAATTTTTCTAAAATGACATGATTGGCAAGAGGAAATATGGCCGGCCCAAGGGGGTGACCCTGCTGACAACCGCTTTCTAAAAAACGTTGGTGATTTTGATACATTAAAATTGAGTTTTGACTGTAGCACTGTAGTACTTGGGACAGCAGGGTGGTCCTGTTAACGCTTCAGAAATTGTATAAATATGCTGCTTCAAAATGTTGGAACAACATTCCCCCACCAATAAGGAACCTGCAGTCAGTTCAAGGGTTTAGGGTCACACTCAAGAAGTTTCTTGTTGACCACCAAAAATCACAGGCGGGCCAAAGACACGACACCAGCATTTTATAATTCTGGTATTGCTTTAAGGCTGTTTTTTTATTTATTTACTTTGT
The DNA here is from genome assembly GCA_019925095.2 of Dendrolimus kikuchii. Classification (NCBI taxonomy): domain Eukaryota; kingdom Metazoa; phylum Arthropoda; class Insecta; order Lepidoptera; family Lasiocampidae; genus Dendrolimus; species Dendrolimus kikuchii. The sequence continues at coordinate 184,291 of CM034415.1, read as the reverse complement.
CTATCGAATAATATGTTGTGTATAATATCATTAAATTTATTATATGTTTATGTGTTGTATATGATTGATTTTATCTTATAAATATTTGTAAATTTATTGATTTCAGTATAATTATTATACATTATTATATATATTATATGAGTTCACACACACAGTTATAACTCAGTATTAATATTTGTCTTTATTACAACTATAATATAATTATTTATTAATAATATAATATATAGTTTGCCGTGACGTCGCTCTAGGGTCAAGCGGAAGATCAGCGTTGGTCTAACAGATCGACATTTTTGCTGAGCTTGATCCAATTTTTAGGACTTTGTGGTTGTTTTCTCTTTTTTTATTGTATTTAATTTTTACTTTTAATGTGTTTGTTGTATATGTCCTAAAAATAAACTTGATTTCTTCTTTCTTCTTCTTCTATTTACTAGTCGCCCAGCGGTCGAAATTCGACCATAATTCATTTAAATTACAAGTTTGAACATTAAGGTTCTGTCGTCAAAGACTATACTTCTATAATCACAGACTTCGCCAAGGCTGCACTTAATTTGACTTGAACAATTAACAAAAGAGTATACATATGTGTGTGAGTGTGAAATACACGGTAGTGTGTGTAATGTTTTTCTTTATTGATTTGATGTATTTTTTATGCATAATTTAAAAAAATTGTAGCATTCGTCGCTCCTTCTCTATATAAACCATAAGTGTGCGAAATTTCATACTCCTCCGTCCGCGCAATTATCGTAAAAAGGGGTACAAAGTTTTTATAACGCATTTCAATCAAATCAATCAAAATTCTGGCAAATGCATATGTAGTTTATACAATTGTAGAAGCACAGTACATTCTATCACGTAGTGGTGTACAAAATGAATTAAAAATTAAAATTTACATAAGTCTTTTTTATTACTTGAAGTAGGCTTACTACGGACTAACAGAATCAATTTTAAGTTATGGCCTCATGTTTTGGGGGAATTCTACGGACACAGAAGTTGCATTTAAAGGGCAAAAACGCTGTATACGATCTATATTTAGACTCCAAAATACGGATAGCTGCAGGCAATATTTCATAGATTATAAGATTTTAACACTTCCTTGCTTATATATATATATGAAATCTGTGTATTTGTTAGAAATAATCCTCATCTTTTCCCAAGCATAGGTCAAACTATAAAACGCAATCGACGCGATAATGACAGGATTTGCATTCATAGTAGTAAAACTACACTAATGCAAAAAAGTGTATTATGTATGGCCCCAGTATTATACAATAAATTACCTGACAATATAAAGAAGCCAAAATCCATATTATTATTTAAAGGACATCTAAAAAAATTGTTGATAATTAAATGCTACTATAAAATCGAGGATTATATAATTGATAAATTCTATTGATTACTATGTACTCTTATAACTTGTGCTTTGCTTGACATTTAATATAATCTAATTTATTTCATTATTATAGTAATTATTTCATTAATGATTGTAATGTTATTAGTTTCAATTCAGATTTAATTATAAGATGTGAAAATTGCACGCCTAATAAGGCAAAATGTATTGAGACAATTACCACAAAAAACACCTATGTACGCATAGATTATTCTATTCTAGGCAAATAGGCAGACGGCCCACCTGATAGAAAGTGGTTACCGTTGCCTATAGACGTTTGCAACACCAGGGGTGTCGCCAACGCGTTGCCGAACTCTAAGAAATTTTATAATGCCCTTAAAGCACAGAGGGAAAACCGCAGAAGTTCCCTCCAGATCATTGTTGTAAGAACAGTTACGTAGTTGAGCGTGAAGGCTCTAAGAAATGGGGGTGAACATCCCGTCGTTGGCGAACTGCGCAGCTGTAGAAGTGAGGCGTTGGCACCAGATTAAACAACTCCTCGGAACATTCCCCGTGATACAGGCGGTAGAATACGCAGAGGGACGCATATGTATTCTAATTTAAAAAAATATGTCAATTTTGGTAATATCTTAGATCTTACATACATACATACATAACTTCACGCCAGTTCCCTTGCGGGGTAAGCACGAACAACAGAGCGCCATTTAGGTCCATTCTTACACATCTCACTTGCTTCTTTGACATTCATAGCTCTCGTCATGCACGCTCGTCTGTTCTTAAGGCTCCTGACATCACCTTCCGCTAGTACACGATCAATTTGATCATGGAAGGTGTGTCGTGGCCTTCCGCGACTTCTGCATCCATCCACTTTTGCATTGTATATCTGTTTAGTCACTCTTTCAGAGCAACTCTCTTTCTTACTTCGGTATTACGAACGCGGTCCGCGAGCGTCACTCCGCAGATTTTGCGCAGTGCTCGCATCTCGACCGCGTTTACTCTACTTTCATGCTCTCTCTTCCATACCCAACTCTCGCTTCCATACGTGAGCGTAGGTACCAGCACCGCGTTGAACTTAGATCTCAATGGGTAATATATAAGCAATTAATGTCAAGAGAAAAAATAACAAGAGTTATGAATGTCAAAGAAGCAAGTGAGGTGTGTAAGAATGGGCCTAAATGGCGCTCTGTTGTTCGTGCCTACCCCGCAAGGGAACTGGCGTGAAGTTATGTATGTATGTATGTAGAAAAAATAACAAATAGATCACTACATAAGATTTTCCATACAGATAATAACGACAAGCACTTTTTACAAGTCACTGAACATTTTAGACTTCGAACTTAAAATTACGATGCGTTCAAATATTTTCTAGTAAAAGTGGTACGTGGAGCGAGGCAGACACAGTTCAAATTCAAATGGTTTTTGTTATTGCTAGAGTTAAGCAGACAAGCAGACGGCCCACTGGATATAAAGCGGTTACCATCGCCTATGGACATTTGCAACACCAAAGGTGCTACAAATGCGCTGCAGCTCTCTTAAGGGAGACTGGAACCTGGTCACTAATGCCGGAACACAACTCAAGGCTGTTACGGCGACATGCTTTAGACTAGGAGTGGTAGCCATCCAGTCGGGCAAATGCCTTACCACCTGGCTGTGGGTTGTTAAGTCGCCTGTTACGACAGGCCGCCCCAACGCAGCAAATTGTATTCTTTGTCCGTTCCTGCACGGATAGAAACACGGTTTCCAGTGGAATTTAAAACAAATTCCAAAGGAAAACATTTTTTGAAGGTCATACATATAAGTCACTAGCTTCTGCCCGCGACTTCGTTCGCGTGAAATAATTGAAAAAATAAATTTGGTCTTAGCGTGTTGATATATAGCCCATAACCTTCCTCGATAAATGGGCTATCTAAAACTGAAAGCATTTTTCAAATCAGACCAGTAGTTCCTGAGATTAGCGCGTTCAAACAAACAAACTCTTCAGCTTTATAAATATTAGTATAAGATAATTTAATTTTACTTCCTATTCTATGTACACCGCTTCGCAACGTGTTATCGCAGTTTAAAGGAGAAGAAGTAGCAAGAAACCCTCCATGGAACAAGTCTAGCTAAAATTATATTAGGTCGGGGAAAAAGTTTCTTCGCATTTTATATTAAAATTCAAAAGGTTTTTTTTATAAATTTTATTTACATTTGACACACTGTCTAAGTACTTCTGCAGAGACCGAAACAGGTGAAAATCTGAAGGTGCAAGGTCAGGACTATACGACGGATGCCTTAACACCTTCCAGCCAAACTCTCGTAATTTTTGCTGAGTGACTAAAGATGTGAGAGCTCTAACGTTATCATGGTGAAAAACCAAACGCCTTCTGTTGATTAATTCCGGTCGCTTTTTCTCAACTTTTTGCTTTAATCTCATCAGTTGTTCGCAGTACAGTTCAGAATCGATGGTCCTGCCTGGCGGTAACAGCTCATAATGAATAATGCCCTTCCAATCCCACCATACACACAGCATCACCTTGTTGCGAGTTAACCCGGGTGTCGCCACAGTCTGTGAAGCCTAACCGGCCTTTGACCTCGATCTTTTTCGCACGTTCTTGTCGTACGTGATCCATCTCGTGATCTTTTCATCACCAGTTATCAGCTTCTTCAAAAATGGTTCAGTTTCATTGCGTCGTAATAAAGAATCACAAATGAGTACACGGTTCATTAGTTTCTTTCAGTGAGCTCATGAGGCACCCAAATATCGAGCTTTTTTGTGTACCCAGCTTTTTTCAAATGCGCCAATTTTGTCCGTAACAGGGCGACCAGCACGACGTGCATCTTTAATATCAAAATGTCCGGATTGAAAACGCTTAAACCAAATTTGCGCTACTCTCACAGATACTGCATTAGGTCCATAAACATCACAAATTTTATTCGCGGCTTGTGTTGCATTTTTACCTTTTTTGTAGTAAAATTTTAAAATGTATCGAATTTCTTTATTAGATTCACTCATTTTAACAATAAGAAAAACAAATGAAAATCACACATTTTCCTAATTTGAATTTGGAATTGTCTTCTTTAATATTAAAACTTTCTAATGATACCAAAACCAGCCAGATACAAATGTTATAGCTAAAGAGATCTTATTACAAGTTCATACATACTATATGCGAAAAGACTTTTCCCCAACCTATTATATATATATATATATATATATATATATATATATATATATATATATATATATATATACATGAATAGACTAAAAAATAGTCAATAAATCCAGACTATAATCTCACAGCCCTGGGTCAGTAATAAAGCTTCTGTATAAAAAACTCATTACGACGTCTGACTTCAAGCTCACTGCGACACGAGTAGATGGACATTAACAACCAACACCCAACTCCAATCTGCAGACACAAAAGGTAAGAGTCTATAATCAGGTTCATCAACATGTATGCAACAGCAAGACGAGAACTCCTATAAATAAAACCTATTGACACATAATTAAACTTCCATAACAAATTAATGAATAATTCTATTAATTGGAAAGAATCATCAAAAGCTTCCAATAATTCTCGACAATAAATAAGTAATGTTATTTAATTAAATTTCAAAATCAATTTTATGTTTAAGGATCTTTAAAGGAAATGAAATTAATTTAGTATATTTTTATCCGTAAGAGACTATGCATCATAGCCCCTAAGTAGTATATTTGCACACTCAGGTCTTATAATTAATCTTTACTAATTTAGCAAAAGTGGATAGATGCAGAAGTCGTGGAAGGCCACGACACACCTTCCATGATCAAATTCATCGTGTACTAGCAGAAGGTGATGTCAGGAGCCTTAAGAACAGACGAGCGTGCAGGACAAGAGTTATGAATGTCAAAGAGGCAAGTGAGGTGTGTAAGAAAAAGCCTAAATGGCACTCTGTTGTTCGTGCCTACCCCACAAGGGAACTGGCGTGAAGTTATGTATGTATGTACTAATTTAGTTATCTATGAAACCTAAAACAATGTACAGACAATTTTTTATCTGTTAATAACGGAGAAGTCAAGTAAGATTTACTTTAGCTCATTCTCCATATAATATATAAATTAAGGACAGTAATTTTTTTATTTTTTTATTGCAGGAGATCAGCAGACAGGCAGACGGCTCACTAGATGGAAGGCGGTTACCATCGCCTATGGACATTTGCAACACCAAAGTTGCTACAAATGCGCTGTTGCTCTATTAAGGGAGACTGGAACCTGGTCACTAATGCCGGAACACAACTCAAGGTTGTTATGGCGACATACTTTAGACCAGAGTTGGTAGCCATCCAGTCGGACAAATGTTCTACCACCTGGCTGTGGGTCGTTAAGTCGCCTCTTACGACAGGCCGCCCCAACGCAGGAAATTGTATTCTTTCTCCGTTCCTGCACGGATGAAAATTAGTAGTAATTAGTTAATTTCTAAAATATATAGGACAGTAGATAGTAAACGAGCCTACCTATCATTACATATAATCATGTAAGATTCCAACATTACAAGCTTATGTATTTCTATAGCATTTATACCTAGATAAGTTAAAGGAACGTTCCTACTAAATTATAACTTTGAAGACACGGATCTAAAGATCTCAACACGGTTAAAGGCTACCAGCTAGGCATAACAAAATCAATACTAACTAATATATGTTACCAAGAATAACTACACATTACTAATCAGGCCTTTAAGGATAATTCCAATTTTATACATATAATCAATTATTATTAAGCTATTAATACATTACAAAAGACAAGAATACGTGAACAGACTAATTATCTAAGGGAATTTTCCCAGAGTTATGGAAACGTGCGTACATAACCCCAGTACACAAAAATGGATCAAAACATAACATAGAACATTATCGACCTACGTTTATTTTGTCCACTTTGTCGAAGCTTTTTGAAAAATTAGTCCATAATCATATTTATCCACTGTTACATAAGATTATTATAGAGGAACAACACCGATTTGTTAAGAATTGATCAACAACTTCTAATTTACTTACATTTACATAACCTGTTTGAAAATATGGATAAACGTATTCAAATCGATGCAGTATACACAGACTTCAAAAAAGCATTCGACTAGGTGGAACATCAGATACTTCTTATCAAAATTGCCTATAACGGTATATGAGGTATTTTTTTACGGTGGTTCTCCTCTTATATCCTATATAGATCACAAAAGGTGGTAGTCAATGGATAGCAGTCAAATAGCATAACAGTCACTTCCGGCGTACCGCAGGGCTCTATCTTCGGACCACTATTGTTTGTACTCTTTATCAATGATATTAAAACTTGTTTTCAAAATTCCCGTTTTTTAATGTACGCTGATGACCTTAAAGCCTATAAAACTATAACTAATATTAATGACTGTTTAGCTTTTCAAGAAGACTTAGACCGACTTACCATGTATTGCAAACTACGTTTTAACGGTTTTAAGCGCGGTAATTTTATTTGATTTTGGTTTTTCCGACGTTTCGGCCACTTTTCAGTGGCCGTGATCACGGAAGACAAAGATGTCAAGTGTCAACGAGTATTGTTAAAGTTTTATTTAGCCTACCGCCAACTTATTAATTTACTTACCGCTCCGGCTAAGCCGAAGATGTATAAAAGGTACGTAGACGATACTTTTGCCGTCCTCCCAAACGATAAAGTCTCTGCATTTCTAGATCATCTCAATTCCATTAGCAGTAATATTAAATTTACTATGGAACTAGAGGCAAATAATAAATTAGCTTTTCTGGATGTGCTCATCCTAAGGAACCCTGACAATACTCTTGGTCATACGGTGTATAGGAAACCTACCCATACAGATAAATACCTTAATGGTTCGTCTCACCACCACCCTAGTCAGTTAGCTACCGTGGGCAAATCTTTGTTTCAGAGAGCACGGAAAATTTGTGACGAGAACCACATAGCTGGAGAGCTTCAGCATGTCAAGCGAGTTCTACAACGCAATCAGCTGAAGACTCCACACCAACGTCACAAAGGCCCCAAACCACCTTCAGTTGAGCGGTGCCCTGCTACCCTACCCTACATCAAGGGGGTCACAGACAGAATTGGTCACATCCTCAGGCGAGCTTCAATCAAAACATATTTCAAGCCGCAGAAAAAGATTACCCAATTTCTGAGACCTGTGAAATGCAATATCCCACTCCAGGATGCAGGGGTTTACAAGCTTGATTGTGAGTGTGGATTGTCATACATTGGGCAAACAAAGAGGAGCATAAAAACACGAGTAAAAGAACACATTGCTGACATGAAACACACAAGGTCTATGAAGTCCGTGATCGGTGAACACGCTGGATAAACCCAACCACTACATCACATTCGATAATCCACAAATCCTCGCGAAAGAGAATCGTTTCATACCTAAAATGATGCGTGAGGCTATTGAAATCAAAAAACACCCAAATTTCAATAGAGAAGATGGTTGGCAAGTACCACCTGTTTGGGATCCAATTATCAAAACTATTAAGACCCAAACCCAGCAAAAACCAGCTGCCAGACCTCAAGACACTGTGAGCTCTTTCTGCGTACAACGGAACACAAACCAACTTGACTGATAATTACTTTTATTTTTCCTTCCACCCATTTTAATATTATATAAAATTATTAGAGCTACGCATGTTTGCTGAAGAGTTTCTTGCGCCGCTTCTTCTCTTCAAGCCATAACATGTTGCGAAGCGGTAGTAAATTAGATTAGGCTCCCATAGATTAAATAATAACCATAAACAAAATTAAAAATTAAATAATTAAAATTAATAAGTTGGCGGTAGGCTAAATAAAACTTTAACAATACTCGTTGACACTTGACATCTTTGTCTTCCGTGATCACGGCCACTGAAAAGTGGCCGAAACGTCGGAAAAACCAAAATCAAATAAAATTACCGCGCTTAAAACCGTTAAAACGTAGTTTTATTATTTCTAAATGCTGTTATATAAATTTTACAAAAGCTGTAAACCTAATTCAGTTTCCTTATACTCTCTGTCATACTCCATTATTTAAGTTATCCACTCTCAGAGACTTAGGTGTTCAGTTAGACGCGAAGCTAAGTCTTAATACAGACATCGACACTATAATTAATAAAGCTTTTAAGATGTATGGATTTGTGATGAGAACCGCAGTAAATTTTAAACGTGTTTCCACTTACCTATACCTCTACAAATGTTTGGTTCGATCTCAACTGGAATACGCTGTACCAATCTGGAATCCTTATTATCATAAATATAGAGGGAGCATTGGGAATGGTCAGAAAAAATTCCTACGTGCTATGCATTAGAGGTGTAACAAACGATGTTTGACATATACTTTACTGTTGGACAACTATAAAATGCTAACACTCGAATCTAGGCGACGGTATTTGGAAGTTATGACTCTTTATAAGATAGTAAACAACTAATTCCATTGCATAAATATTGTAAGAAACATGCTATGCTGTACCTAGGACTAACAATACGGGAGGTGCGCAAATGTCACTTATTTGCTTTGGGTAATTCTCGTACTAATGCTGGATTGCGCGCACCTCTGCGTCGAATGGTAGATTCTTACAATAAATATTTTAATGAAATTGACATATTTTCTATGGCAATTGGTAAATTCAAATATAATATATTAAACAAACTTTTAAGCACATCGTCTATTATGTTTTATCATTATTTTTGTTACTACATGTAAGTTCCGTGGTTAGCGGTTAAAAAAAAGAAGTTATACGTCCTAAAATAAAATGTGAAAATCGGCGGGGAAACCGGACCCGCCCGCACATAAAGGCCGGAGAGGAGGGACGCGCGCCCCCTCTCACCTCGCGGTGAGGTAGAGGAGCCGGAGAGACCCAGATCTCCGGCTACCAAATGGTGAGGCCAGCCCGCAAAGGGGCCGGCCGCCGTCCGTCCGGGCTGGTGGTGAATGCGCGAGCGAGCCCACAGCCCGGACAAAGGACGCTCGGGATCGGACAGGGGTTTTAGTGGGTATCCCTAACCGCGGCGTGGCAATAGCATCTCACAGCTCAACGTGGGGTGCTAGTGCCACCCCGACCTGGCGAATCCCACTCACGGGCCGCGACCTTTCCCCCTCGCGTGGCCTACTGTCCTCAAACGGATTTCCCCTGTATAAAAAAAAATGGTAGCCATCTAGTCGGGCAAATGCCCTACCACCTGGCTGTGGGTTGTTTTGTCCCCTCTTACGTCAGGCCGCCCCAACGCAGCAAATTGTATTCTTTCTCCGTTCATGCACTGATTAAAATGTCGGGCCCAATCTGTATGTCATATGGGTAATATAAGCAAATATGTTGCTATTACATTACTGAGAAGGATTCTCTTGCTTCTGTTGTTACGATATATGCATTTATTAATATATTTTGCGACGTCTCGGTCGTCGATGTCGCTGACGGTAATGAGTAACCTCTGAGGCCGGTTGAGGCCACTGACCAGACCAGTTCAGAGTGGCTTCGTTCGGAACTGCACGCGTTTCCCCCCTCTAGTAATTGCACAAAAGGACGGCCCGCGTGCGCAGGTACTCTTCGACGCCGTGAGTTGAATCCATTTTCATGTATTACCTATTAACAGCGAGACAACAGACAAAAGGCGTTTTTTGATCGATTTCTCAGCCGTTTTAGAATTTTTGTCTGTCTGTCTGTCTGGATGTTCCGGCTAATCTCTGAAACAGCTGGATCGATTTCGACGTAATTTTCATTGCCAGATAGCTGATGTTATAAGAAGTGACTTAGGCTAAGCTTTTAGGGTTCCGCGAAAAAAATCCAAAAACATATTTCTCTCTCTGTTTGTTATGCTTTTATGGAAAGACTATTGAACCGATTTGGCTGAAACTGGGTATGTAATGTAATATGTAATTTTAATACTGAGGGTGGCCAAGAGATACTTTTCATCCCGACAAATGAGATAGTTTCCGGGATGAAAATATATTTGGCCGAACAGGCCTGAATGATGAAATGAAATGACCGAAATGGTAAATCATAAAAAAACCTGTTCTACTTTCTGAGATAACCTTTACATAAATCTATCCCAAAAGATAGCCCATTATCCGGGATAAAAAGTACCCCTTGTCCACCTTTGATATTAAAATAACATATATACTGAATTTCAGCCAAATCGGTCTAATAGTTTTTCCATAAAAGCATAACAAATATATTTCTATCCCGGAAACCATCCCATTTTTTGGGTTAAAAATTATCCTATGTTCATCCTCAGTATTGAAAATATATATTTGCTGAGTTTCAGCCAAATCGGTCCAGTGGTTTTTCCGTGAAAATAAAACAGACAGACTGTCGAAAATACCATATATTTATACTTAAGACAAGCCTAATATAAAGATTTAAATCTTCACATTTATGATTAGGACGTACGCCATTAGATGGCGTTGTTCATTTTAGATACGCGCAATAGTTTAATGATCGCCATCTCTTTGGACTTCGGATATTTTTTCATAAATCTGGCTCGCTTTTTGTGGCCACGGCGGTGGCGATATAAGTTTCATAGCAAGTGAAGTGAAATCAACACAGACAAAGTTACTTTCGCATTTGTAATAGTGCTTCTATTTTTAGAAAGGTTCTTATATACGTGCGATTTAGGAGTTTATCTTGTGTATGTCGATTTGGGAATAAATATATTAGGTCTTTCTTTTATTGACGCCCACACGTCAAAATTTCTCCTAATAATTGAATTGCGGAGTTTTCTAACAATGATACTTGGATGTAGTTTAGCAGAAAGGACTCGACCCACATTGTGGTCAATAATGAGTTATAGTTAAAGTATATACCAATTTACCAGCAATTTTTATCTAAACTTAAAACACTTCATACATACATACATAACTTCACGCCAGTTCAATTGCGGGGTAGGCACGGACACCAGAGCGCCATTCAGGCTTATTCTTACACACCTCACTTCAGCTGTTCAATTTCAAAACATAGCAACTGATGTTAATTTTATAAATAAATCTTCGTGTATTTCTGGTCTTGTTAGGTATTCATTGTGTTTGCTAAAATATGCAGTGACTGCATCCAAATATAATATCGCACCAAATAATTATAATAAAGGCCCAGCTCGCCGTACACAACGCGGTGCTGGTACCTACGCTCACGTATGGAAGCGAGAGTTGGGTATGGAAGAGAGAGCATGGAAGTAGAGTAAACGCGGTCGAGATGCGAGCACTGCGCAACATCTGCGGAGTGACGCTCGCGGTAAGGAAAGAATGCATGATGAAAGAATGACTAAACAGATATACAATGCAAAAGTGGATGGATGTAGAAGTCGTGGAAGGCCACGACACACCTTCCATGATCAAATTGATCGTGTACTAGCAGGAGGTGATGTCAGGAGCCTTAAGAACAGACGAGCTTGCATGACAAGAGTTATGAATGTCAAAGAGGCAAGTGAGGTGTGTAAGAATAAGCCTAAATGGCACTCTGTTGTCCGTGCCTACCCCGCAAGGGAACTGGCGTGAACTTATGTATGTATGTAATAATTATAATAAATTTGTTAGTTAGTTCTGAAATGACATATTCAAGTTCATGACATTTTCTTGTGCTCTAGTGTAAATTTTTTGTAATGCATTTGCTAGGTTTTAAAATTGCACAGCTGACTTGCTTCTTTGACATTCATAGCTCTTGTCACGCACGCTCGTCTGTTCTTACACCTCATTAACTCAAAAACGACTTTTTGTGTGTTAGGCCGTTTCTGCTAAACTACGTCCAGGTATTAGTAAAAAGCAGCCTACCTAGTTTTTATTACAATCACGTTATTCCCCGGAAAAACTATTCTGGTCGGAACGCGGGTTCCCCCGGTCGCGCTGCATCGATCCACACCTCATTTATTTAAGCGCTTATTATGCATTACTATCCTGTTCTGAGTCAGCAATGTCTACATGTTCTATTTTGATTCTTGTTACGTGTCCTACACGGAATAATTTATTACTGCATAATTACTAATGGTCCGAGAGCTGGTGAATAATTTACGGTAGGTTCTTGAGGCAGTGTGATCTTTTTTTATAAATAGTCAATCGAGGTTTGGCTGAAGCGTAGTGGCCCCTTACGAACTGGTTTTTTTGCTTAAACAATGTTTTGAGGCATTTTTTACGAATATCGAATTGCTTTAGTCAAATTAACATGCTAGACGCTGGCAACGTTGCTTTTTTTTATTGCAGGAGATCAGCAGACAGGCAGACGGCCCACTTGATGGATAGCGGCACCATCGCCTATGGACATTTGCAACACCAAAGGTGCTACAAATGCGCTGCTGCTCTCTTAAGGGAGACTTTAGACCAGGGGTGGTAGCCATCCAGTCGCGCAAATGCCCTACCACCTGGCTGTGGCAGGAAATTGTATTCTTTCTCCGTTCGTGCACGGATAGAGACGTTGCTTCAAGAGCTGAAGCTCTCAAACGGCGCAAATATGGAACCTTAGGAAGGGGTTACATATTTGTGCCGTTTAGAGTTTTAGGTCCGTGGGGTCCGTCGGCGAAGAGTTTCTTCAAGGAGATTTGCAAGAAACTCTTCGATGCCACCCGTGATCAGAAGGCTGGCTCAGAAGCATCGCCATACAGCGCGGCAATGCAGCCAGCCTTCTGGGCACGCACTTGTACTTATAGCTTAGTTTATTTTAGTTTTTAGAAGTCACATGCTTAAAGTTTGATACTGTACTGATGTTAGAAGTCATTTAGAATACGCATATCGTATATGGAACCCACGCTATCATAAATATATAGATCGCATTGAAAGTATAGGACAAAGATCTACGTGATTCATATTCTGATCTTTGCAAAAGGTTGAAGGTTGAAAATAAAAATATCTATTAAAAAAACCGACTTCAAAAACTAAAAAGTATAAAATAACTTATTTCTAAAGCTATTATTATTAATATATATTATCTAAAACATCTTGAAGCTTATGTCAAGTAACCGATTGTAAGGCAAATAAACGGTGGGTGAGATATAGGAACCAGCCATAGGTCGTGCTGTTAAAAGTGTTAATTTCCTTTTTTGGCAGTGATGTTTTGAGGATGAGGGTCCAGCCGCAGGCGTTGTTGGCGCTGGTGCTGGTGGTCACCCCCCCGACCTCGCAGGAGGTCTTCATGGACCGGTGCGACATGATCGTAGAAGACAACGAGCAGTTCATCTGCAATAACGGCCGATACAAGATAATAACATCTCCCTACAAGGCTGTGCACATCATATGCCGGGTAAAAATATTTCTTCTTATATCTTCTTACTAGCAGGACCGACAGACATTGTGCTGCCCTGAAGAAAATAAAAATCTAGCAACCGGTGGCATCGCCACTTCCCGGATCAAATTGAATCTAAACTATCCCGGGACCAACTCAAACCCACAAAAGATTCATCAAAATCGGTCCACAGTTTAGGATTTCAGTCACTGTTTTTAAAAAATAAGTAAACCTTTTATTATTATTATTAATATATATATTATCTAAAACATCTTAAAGTCGGTGCTTAGTAATTTTCAAAATATAGTATTTTTTATGTTTTACTTCGCACCGACTTCAAGATGTTTTAGATAATATATATTAATAATAATAGCTTTAGAAATAAGTTATTTTATACGTTTTAGTTTTTGAAGTCGGTTTTTTTAAACGAAGTTTTTTTTTTCTTTTTGTTACTTATTAGTGTCTAGCTATGTATGGGTAGACCTACGAAAGGTGCCGCGCTCCTTAAAAAATATAGGTCCCAAGAAACGGGAACAAAAAAATGTTCGTGAAATGAAAACTACTGGGCCAAACTATGTCAAATTTTTAGGGGACCAAATGGCAGCTATTCCCCATCAAAGTAAATAAGAATCAAGTAAATCGGATCATAAATCTCGGAGTAATCTTTTTTTTTATTTTTTATTTTATTGCAGGACTTCAGCAGACAGGCAGACGGCCCACTTAGTGGAAAGCGGTTACCATCGCCTATGGACATTTGCAACACCAAAGGTGCTACAAATGCGCTGCTGCTCTCTTAAGGGAGACTGGAACCTGGTCACTAATGCCGGAACACAATACAAGATTGTTATGGCGGCATACTCTAGAGCAGGGGTGGTCGCCATCCAGTCGAGCAAATACTCTACCACCTGGCTGTGGGTTGTTTAGTCGCCTCTTACGACAGGCCGCCGGGCCGCAGGAAATTGTATTCTTTCTCCGTTCCTGCACAGATAATCGGTGAACATACATTAAAAACAAAAAGATCCCGACGAATTGAGAACCTCCTCCTTGTTTTGAAGTCGGTTAAAGATGAAAGCAAAAATAATTTACGGGCAATCTGAGGTCGCGAAGTGGTAGGGGGTGAGTTTTAAGGGTGAACAACGGTTTATCTCGATCCGGCAAAACTGCAAATCCTATGGAAAAAAGTTAAATGGCGAAGCTGTAGGTAATAAAAAGATCTACAATTTTTGTATTTACACTTTTTTCCACACAACCTCAAAATTTATGTGAAAAATTCAAATAACCAAGTTTTTGGTTTTTTATTTTTAACTTATAAACACAAATCACGAAATTTGGTGTGAACTTCCCTTTTTATATCCCATTTTTTATTACAGGAGTTCAGCGGACAGGCAGACGGTCCACTTGATGGAAAGCGGTTACCATCGCCTATGGACATTTGCAACACCAAAGGTGCTACAAATGCGCTGCTGCTCTCTTAAGGGATACTGGAACCTGGTCACTAATGCCGGAACACAACTCAAAGTTGTTATGGCGGCATGCTCTAGACCAGGGGTGGTAGCCATCCAGTCGGGCAAATACCCTACCACCTGGCTGTAAAACATACTATAATTTTTTTTGATTAAAAATTGTTATTTTTTCAACTTATTTTGACATATTATCGAAAAACCACCCTAATTTTCGTATCGTGTCGTGGTAGCGTAATGGCTAGCGCACGCGTCCCAGACCCAAAGGGCGCGGGTTCGATCCTGGCCGGAACGCATGCACCACTTAGGCAGATTTCTGACCTAATGTGCTTATTGTTACAATTACCACGTGCTAATAACGGTGAAGGAAAACATCGTGATGCAACCTGCACATCGAGATAACCGATGCGTCAAACCTGGCAAGCCGCCTTGGACAAGCGTGCCGGGTATACTGTCCGTTCCCCCTATAATGGGAGGCCCGAGTCCAGCAGTGGGACATTTATGGGCTGATATTATATTATAATACCCTAATATTCAACCGAACATTCTCGCGTCAAAATATGAGCTTTTTAAAAGAAGTCGGTAGGCTTTTTGTTCGTTGAAATCTCTACTTTCTGATGGTGTATAACAATACACATTACGATGGTAAATGTCCGCAGAAAATGCAGGGGCCCAAACCCTCCTAGCCCCTTCCTCACTTCTTTATGAAATACCTGTTGATGGTCTCAAATCTATGCGTAGGTTATTGCTATTTTAAGATAAGGCATAAAGCCTGAGTGACCCACGGAAAATATAAATAACGGGATTGAGAGCTGGTTGGTGGTGTGGTTCCTTTAAATACGGAGGGATACGAGGATCAAAAAGGATTTTTATTTTAATAAACCCTAGACCATATAATCGAATACAATGCAAGAAAACTTAACTTATTTGTATTGTATTCTACTCATAGTCCCTCAAGACTATAAGTAGAATACTGAGGCCAGATCACCATCTTCTATGGGTAAGGTGACCAGAATCGCCATACTGATGCGTTGGCCGAGGTAAGCACCAGCCCTCCGATCACCCGAAGAGACGATGAGTCGTTTCGATAAATGTTGGTAGAGGCTCATGGCCTCAGGAGCCCACGGTCCAAGCGTCTCGACAGCAAACGGCACAAACGGGTTGCATATTTGCGCCGCTGAACCGGCCGATTTAGACGTGTTTGGTAAATGGGATGCGGCCAAGGTGTCTACGCAAGTCGCATCCCACACCAAAGGCTTGCCACGCTGCCAGGGAATTAGAGTCATTCAACCATCGTCACGTGCAATACCGTTCGGCTCCAATAAAGCCGGCACTTTAGCGGTGGCAAGCGCCCTCCGTAAGACATCAAAAGGATATTGTATAAAAGATATCTATACTAATATTATAAAGCTGAAGAGTTTGTTTGTTTAAACGCGCTAATCTCAGGAACCGCTGGTCCGATTTCAAAAATTCTTTCCATGTTGAATAGTAAATTTATCGAGGAAGGCTATAGGCTATATTATATTTTCAAAAAAAATTAAGGATCCTTACTAAAAGTCTAATAATTTAACCCAAGGTGTAAAAAAATGAACCGAAAAAATCCTTACACGGCGTGCGCTGCGAAAACTATTGATTATAGAACAAAACAATGTACTACCACTTTGCAGAACATATAATTGTCTATAAAAAATATCCCATAACCTTATGTCTAACTATTCTAGTTATCTCACAATAAGCGTTTGCTTTTATTTTTTTAAATGATTAAAATATCGTCGCTTCATAAACTCTTTATTTTGTACCTTGGTATTAATCCTTATCAAAATAAATTACTCCATATTCAAGACGAATTCAATACCTTTCTAGAACTTTTTGAATTATTCAATTCGGACGTTTCATTCCAAAGATATAGTAAGTATTAGTCTTATATCTCAATGCTATTAGTGTTGTAGCCAAATTACTAATATATTGTTTGATTGAACGCGCTAATCTCAGGAACTACTGGTCTGATTTGAAAAATTCTTTCAGTGTCGGATAGCCCACTCATCGAGGAAGGCTATAGGCTATATATCATCACGCTAAAACCAATAGGAGCGGAGCAGCAAAAAAATGTTTCAAAATCGAGGGGGCGTCACGGGCACAGCTAGTAATTAAATATAGCACGATTCCAGGACACAAAGCTGAACTGCTCGAGATTCCCGAGCATAGACCTGGCGAACAACTTGACCCTGAAGCACGTGAGCGTGGTCGGGTGCGGTCTGGTGGAGCCCGTCTCCTGCTTCCTGGCCAAGCTGCACGTCGCGGACGCCGAAAGGCTCCTCCTGGAGGAGCTGGTCACGCCGCTCACCGCGTACCACTTCGAAGGGCTCCGAGCCACCACCGTGCTCAAAATTTACAACAGAGGTCGGTTGCCATTTCCGTTTTACATTTCTCCCACTTCTCCCATCCCGCAGCCGGCTTGGCCGAACATCATCATTTAATAAAACTACGATAATTTATTCGATTCTGGTTATTCCGACGTTTCGTGATCACGGAAGACAAAGATGTCAAGTGTCAACGAGTGTTGTTAAAGTTTTATTTAGCCTACTACCTACTTTAATATTATATAAAATTATTAGAGCTAGGCATGTTTGCTGAAGAGTTTCTTGCGCCGCTTCTTCTCTTCAAGCCACAACATGTTGCGAAGCGGTGGTAAATTAGATTAGGCTCCTATAAAGTAAATAATAACCATGAACAAAATTTAAAGTAAATAATTAAAATAATGAACAAGTTGGCGGTAGGCAACCAACCCGGGACCCTCTTGAACACAGCTCCGTGCTGTTTACTGCTGAGAAGTGGCACAGTGCTCGAGTGCTCACTGATCAACTATCCACCGCCGAGAGTAGAAATTTAGTCAAGTACTAATATCGCTTCTTCTTTATAACCAGGTATATCAGTTGTTATGTTAGTCTATGTAAACTTACCAAAACTCCATATTAAATTGAACTTTTAATATTAGACGTGATGGCTCTGAACTAACTGTGATGTGCACTAAGAAATTCAGTTTGCTCACATCCTTTTTGTAAGAAATAATAAATTAATTGTTTTATCAATAAAATAACTCCGACCGAAGCATCTGTTTTAAACGATATTCAGTTGTTTAACATACTCCGACCATATTAGCAGCACGCATTCTGTCAATTCTGTGTCAAACGTCATGAGGTTACATTAAAAAAGTTTATACTGTCCAAAGCGCTAATGTTAGATTAGAAATAATTGTATATGGTGGTTACATTTTCTAATTTTCCGCGCAATTTTCTTATTTTGTTAGTTCATAAGAACTTTTTCCTGACAATAACAAACATAGCAATAAAAGAATTAGCGAAATCGGTCCAGCCGTTCACGCGTGACGGCGAGGGAAATAGGGATTCATTTTTATATATATAGAGGCTTTTTTTATAAAGATATATTATACATTTTATTTAATACAATGCAAGAAAACTTAACTTATTTGTATTGTATTGTACTCATAGTCCCTTAAGACTATAAGTAGAATACTGAGCCCAGGTCACCGTCTTCTATGGGTAAGGTGCCCAGAAGGCTGGCTACGTTTCCTCGCTGGATCGCCATACTGATTCGTTGGCCGAGGTAAGCACCAGCCCTCTGATCACCCGAAGAGTCAAAGAGTCGTTTCGATAAATGTTGGTAGAGGCTCATGGCCTCAGGAGTCCACGGTCCAAGCGTCTCGACAGCAAACGGCACAAACATATAACTCTCACAGAGGGTTGCATATTTGCGCCGCTTGGGTGATTCGGCTGTTTCCGCCGCTGAGCCGGCTGATCTAGACGTGTTTAGTAAATGGGATGCGGCTAACGTGTTTACGCAGGTCGCATCCCACACCAAAGGCTTATATATATACTTCAAAATATGTAGTCCAGCGAAACCTAATTTAAATAACAATAATGTCTGTACTTCAGAGTCTTCAAGAGAAGAGAACTTCCCGTATAAGATGTTCGCGATGCTGCCGCACCTCAAGGAGGTGCATATCTACGGGTTCCAACTGCTCGAACCGCGACTGTTGCAGGTTAGTCTTGAGTACCTCGTGAATACATACATACATACATACATAACTTCACGCCAGTTCCCTTGTGGGGTAGGCACGAACAACAGAGTGCCATTTAGGCTTATTCTTACACACCTCACTTGCCTCTTTGACATTCATAGCTCTTGTCATGCACGCTCGTCTGTTCTTAAGGCTCCTGACATCACCTTCTGCTAGTACACGATCAATTTGATCATGGAAGGTGTGTCGTGGCCTTCCACGACTTCTGCATCCATCCACTTTTGCATTGTATATCTGTTTAGTCATTCTTTCATCGTGAATAAGTGACCTATATCCCATTTTGAAACTTATCTCCGATTCGCTCAGTTAGTAAACATACAGTTCAACTGCTCAATCGGCTCAATCAGCTCAGTTGCTCCTAGAACACAATGTCGTCAATACATACCGTGCAAAAGTGCACTAAAGCACATGTATGTACTTTTCTGTTGATATTTTTTTTTTGCATCAGTTCAGCAATCAACAGACGGCCCACTTGATGGAAAGCGGTTACCATCGCCTATGGACATTTACAACACCAAAGTTGCGACAAATGCGCTGCAGCTCTTTTAAGGGAGACTGGAACCTGGTCACTAGTGCCGGAATACAACTCAAGGTTGTTATTGCGACATACTTTAGACCAGGGGTGGTAGCCATCCAGTCGGGCAAATGCCCTACCACCTGGCTGTGGGTTGTTTTGTCGCCTCTTACGACAGGCCGCCCCAACGCAGGAAATTGTATTCTTTCTCCGTTCCTGCACGGATATAAAAGAATACAAATTTAAAGTAAGATAAAAAAGTCCTACTCATCATCACCCGTCCGACGGATAGCCGCCTCCCGACTCCTGACACAAGGGAATCCCAATGCCAAGATCCCATTCTGGAGTGGACAGTCTGCTCAGAGCTGGGCCATTCTAAGAATACCACCGAGGTGGAAGAACCCCCCAACCGCAGCCAAACCTTACCTGGTAACTCCACTCCAAAATGCAAAACCTGAGAAAGGATGGTAATTTGGAAAGAAATAAAAGACGGGATATTGGGAAGAGTTGTGGGATACCACGAAATATGAGGAGTGGATGGATAGATGCCCAGCAGGAGATACCCCCTAAGGAGATAATCATCCACCTGGCATACCTAACGCAAGTAAGGCGTGTATGCCAGCGTCTGACAATGAGTTAATCTGATCACAATAAAAAAAACCTCGTTTAAAAAACCGACTTTTAAAACTAAATAGTATAAAATAACATATTTCTAAAGCTGTTATTATTAATATATATTATCTAAAAAATCTTGAAGTCGGTGCAAAGTAAAACATAAAAATTACTGTATTTTGAAAATGACTAAGATAGATTATGAAGTAGTAGTAAAGATATTGTTACGAGCTACACGGGATTCGAATTATAAAATCCCCTTGGAATTACTCTAGAGTTTATTAGAACTGTACAAACACGTATAAAACAGCTATAGACATACTGGATACAACCAGTAACACTACACGATTCAAGTACGTCACTATATCGCTCTTCGATTGTACTACACGTTGCAGACTCATTAGTTTAAAACCTATTTTTCTCATAGAATATAATTTTGAATGTGATTTTACTTTTTATGTCAAACTGTTTTTTTGTCGAGTGAAAATTGTTGAGAGGAAGGCGCGTATAAATATCCATTGTTGTGTTTATTTATTTGAAATAACACAAAAAGCAGGATATTTCTATTTAAAATAAGTATCTCTCTTCAACGACCACAACAACACACGTCTTACTCGTATCGTAGTCGTCGCTTGACTGCCGATCTCTCCGTTCGGGCATCCCTTTATACTCAGCTTACAATGGTCACGACCGGGTGAAACAATGATTTCCACGGATCACACCTGTGCCTCTGTCGGCGCAATTCCCAACAAACATAATTCTGCACACCTGCCTAATTATGCCTGCGAACGGCCATAAACCAGTACAATAACAATAGGCTATTGTCTAATTGCAAATTTTAAACACGAAGTAAACGAAAGAACTCCGAATAGAGGAAGGGTAATGAACCAGGTTTGGCCCAATTTGTAACAATAAGTTGCGCCGCTTCTTCTCGTTTAACAGCCACTGAAATCACTTTGGAAGCAGTGGTGGACTCTTGACTTTCAATAAGTAATCTGTAGGATTCATTTTGAAATGAATACATTCATTTTGATGTATGTTTTGGAATATATGTTGTAATGTGTCGAATATCCAATTGGTAGGCACCATTCGTCACAACCTTGTGGCTGTCGTCCGACTCCATCTCCGAGCTGCCCCCGGGCTCCTTCCATGGTCTCCCCTCCTTGGATACGCTGGTACTGAGCCAGAACCTCATCGTGGACATAAACAACGACACCTTCTCGGGTACGGATGCTGCCCCCACTTTTCGTCATGTTCGTGGAAAGCATCGCGGGAATTGAAAACCAGTGCTTTGTTAGACTACGCTTCGGCACAGCACTAAAACTAACAAAAATATCACTGTACTTAAAAAAATACTTTTCGAAAAGGTTATTTGATCACGGCACTAATGTTCGCTAATATATTAATATTATGTTTTAATATCTAAAGCCAAGAATAAAATTGTATTTTTCAATTACATCGTCTTCAAAGATAATATACTAGGCACATAGACCCTTTTGTAAGGAATTTAACAAAATACTTGAGAGTTTCTGAAGACTGACTTTTAAAGTATTTATTACTATGTCAAATGATAAATACGTAACGTACTGTTACGAGCTACAGGACTCGAATTAAAATGCTGTTGGAATTACTATAGAATTTATTGGAACTATACAAACACGTATAACACAGGTACAAATAGAACTGGACATAACCAATGCAGACTGCACGATTCAATAGCACTCGCAAAGTCCGTCACTATATAGCTTGTCAAATGTACACACGTCTTGCTAGTATCGTAATCGTCGCTTGCCTCACCCCTCCGTTCGGGCTTTCCTTTTATCCTGTACAAATACAATATGTCTCCACGCAAAACAATAATTTCCAAGAATTAGTTCGACACACCTGACTAATGACTGTCATAAAAGATTACAATACCCAATATGCTGTTTTTCTTAGTTACAAATTTTAAACACAAAGTAAAGGAAAGAAGTCCAAATGAGGGAAGGTAATACACTGTTCTTTATGGCAGGCAGGTATGCATTTGCTTTTGTCGGCATGTAACAGTACACTTTTCTTACTTGTATAACCGCATTAGACTGTAATGAGTAGAAAGCAAGCATTTATTTGTATGCATAGACCATACTACCTTGGTCTTGTTCCTCCCAACTCTTTTACTTCTAAAGAAGTCTTTTGCTATTGTATAGTAATAAATAGTATTGCACGTTGATTGGTTTAATGATACCTGCGGTAGGTCTGAACAGGATCCGTTTACTGAATCTCTACGGGAACCGGATCTCGGTGCTGCGGGGAGGCGCGCTGTCCCCCCTGCGAGTTCTGGAATACCTCATCATCGTAGACAACCCCCTCAGGCATCTACACGACGGATTCCTCCAGGGTTTGAACCATCTGACGAACGTGAGTGCACCATTTTTAATATTTCTCTCATAAATAATGTCGCATTAGTTGATTCTGTTATAAAGGAGAAAATGATATCCTTAAAATAAAAGGAAATTAATTATATAGGGGTCCGGAAGCCACAAGCCTCTACAAAAATCTATCAAAACGACTCATCGACTCTTCGGGTGATGAGAGGGCTGATTCCTACCTCAGTCAACGGATCAGTATGGCGATCCAGTGAGATTCTGGGAACCTTACTCATTGTCTTCGATGATGTAGGCTCGGTATTCTATCTACAGTTGAAAACAACTGAGCAAACTGTAGTTACAGGTATAAAAATCAATACCAGAAAGAAAACGTTCTGTGATTGCGAAATGCACTTTTACTTGAAACTATTTTTTCTAACACAAATTGTTGATCATTGCAACTGAGCAACCAATAGTGTCTTAATTTAAAAACATTACAAAAAGGAGGCCGTCGTTAACAAAAGTGTAAAATCTCTTAGATAGATAGGTAGAACACAATATAAGTTGAGTTTCCCCCATTGTCCGGCTTATTCTATAGGAATATCCTTAATATTATAAAATTGTAAAAGTGTAGTCTTTTGTTTTTTAGATTCATCTCCTTCAAAGCTTTCACAACGTCATACAGTAAAGTTCTATCAATTTTAGAAAGGTGATTTTTTATCGCGTATGAAAATAATAAATAGCAGAGGCCCCAGTAACGGACCTTGTGGTACGCCGAAAGGTGCGGTTTACCGGTACCAAGTGTAGCTGCGCTATATCACAGCCCGTGTGAATTGTATATTTATGAGCAAAACCAGCGATAAAAATCTCTCTATATTCTAGCAGCCGAAAGTTTCTTTTACAACACACTGTGATCAATGCGTTCGAATCACTTACTGTAGTCGATGTGTAAGACATTTATTTCTGCAACTTGATCCATTCCCTTAGTAATACATTTTTTTATTGCCTGAAGCCGGCAAACAGGCAGATGGCTCACTCGATGAAAGGTGGTTCAAATTTAAATTCAAAAGTTTTTATTCAAAATGTTCCACTGTAGAATACTTTTTGAAGGCCATACATGTTAGTCAAAATTTAAATCTACTTCCTATTCTATGTTCACCGCTTCACGTTCAGCAGACAAGCAGACGGCCCACCAGATGGAAAGCGGTTACTATCACCTATGGACATTTGCAAAGGTGCTAGAAATGCGGTGCTGCTCTCTAAAGGAAGATTGGGACCTGGCCACTAATGCCGGAATAAAACTCAAGGTTGTTGTGGCGGCAGACTGTAGATCAGAGGTGGTAGCCATCTAGACAGGAAAACAGCCTACCACATGGCTGTGGGTTATTTTGTCACATCTTACGACAGGCCACCCCAATGCAGGATCGTGAACAAGGTATATAATACAAACTGTCTAAACCGTTTATAAAACGTGTCCACAGGTGACGATATCGAGCTCGGAGTCGTTGAAATTAGATCCTAGAACCTTTGCGGATCTGAGGTCCCTCCGCAGACTGATATTGAAGAAGTGCGGCCTCCAAGAGCTCCCGGGTACCGTTTTTAAGGGCTCCAAAGCCATAAAGACATTAACGTTGAGTAACAACCAACTGGAACTCCTTCATCCGGACCTATTCAAAGACCAGATAGAGATGATTGAATTAGATCTCAGCAAGAACCGAGTAACGGACATCACCAGTGATCTCTTTATGACCCTGAAGAAATTGGAAAAATTGGACATGTCCTCTAATCAGCTGGAGATCTTCCCCGAGTGAGTGGAACCAATTATTTTAGGCCTCATTAAACTATGCTTGGCTAAAGTATTTTCAACAAATCTTTGTTCGGACTACGGAAAAGGAAGAACCGTCAATCGTATAGTAAAAAACGTAACTCGCAACACACGCTGCGAACACAATTGGCGCCACATTTTTAGTGCTAAATTATAATTTTTTAATATTTTATTTCAAAGCTTCGGACGAGATCCGTTCAGGAGTACTAAAATGAAAGTTCTTTTTACTTACTTTACTTTATTTGTATTTACTCAGATCAGGGAAACGGCTGCTGCGCCTGCTACTGCAGTATAAAATATCCTAATATTAGTCATTATACTATGTAAACTATATTTGTAACTAAGAGTACTAGAGTAGCTTGAACATAATTTGTTTGAACAAAATCGCTTGAGCAGTTCATAAAGTATTACCCTTCGTTACTTCGTCTTACCCGTCGTTTACAGTGAGTCCACTTCCATTGCAGCGTGGAGTACAGTGGCGAAGCAAGTGGGCAGCACGAGTTTGCAAACCCAACTTATTTCATTACACTGTGACCGTTTAACTCTCCACTTGCAGCGCGCTGTTCTCGGCCCTGACCAGTCTGCAGACTCTGTCGCTCGCCCACAACAAGCTGAGGCAGATAGGCGCGACGGCGTTCCAAGGGGCGCCGCTGCGCACCCCCCAGCTGTCGTTCACTTCTAAAGAGAAGAACGAGGAGTACTACGGGACCGTATACTGCCCCGAGAACGGGGTCACAAGGGTCCAGATCCTGGACAAATTCATTGACGACATCTGTCACATATGGTCGTTGGTGGCCGACCAAAACTCCTCACGCTACGTAGTGTCTAAGCGGCATGTGAGTCCATTCATTCTTTTAAATCGTGTTTGCCTAACGATCCACCTGATAGATGAATTGTTTAGAGATTTGCCAAACATTTATGAAATATTAGTGCGCTATATAAGACGCTTTTTATCAAGTATAATGTGATCTAAAGCATTCCAATATCCTTAATCTTTTAAATAAATGAATATATAAAACTTCTTATCATTTCAGCCGAGTGAGTTTCCGTTCATTGGTAAGCACGTGACGGTAGATTTGCGCGACAACAACATCAGCACCGTCTTCCTGGACTCGATGTCGTTTCCGCTAAAGAACACTCCTGCGTACTTCATCCTGGACCAAAACCCTTTGAACTGCGACTGCAATATATACTCTTTCTCCAAATTCGCGACACCCTCCAACCACACCCAATATTCCCTCGAGAATGCTCGTTGCAATGCCCCCATCTGGCTCGAAGGTACCGGTCTGACCCAAATCTCCTTGGATGAGTTCGTGTGTCAGGTCAAATGTCCGTCCGTCTGCAACTGTACAGAAGACGCGAGAAAGGGCGTCATGGAAGCCGTATGCTCCGAAGTTAGCGCTGAACCGAGCCGCATGACGAATAAAGTATCTCTGAAGTTCACTCGCAAACCGCAGTCATTACGACACCTCTCGTTCAACAACGTGGTGAAAATCGACTTGAGCGGTTTGCACTTGAACGAGATCGACTTCGAAACTTTGCCAGAAACCGTTAGAGTCTTGAACCTCTCAAATAATAACCTAAACTACATCCCGAATTATGCTTTCAGCAACGATGTAGGTCTCACTTTGAGCGATAATCCCTTGTTCTGCAACTGCTGGAATCTAAAGCACGTCACCGAATTGCACCAAAACAACGCCAACATTTTGGACTATCCATCACTGAGATGCAAGGATGGCATGCTTTTGGGCCAGGTGGATGTCCAGCGGATATGTGATGTATGGAAAGCCACCGTTATCGGAGTCACCTTGACAGTTCTCGGAGTCATCTGTTTAGTGTTAGCGATGGTCATACACAAATACTCCTTCGAGGTGAAGGTTTACCTATCGAAGTACTTTCCCTACCTGCTGCCAGAAGAGAAGTACGATGCGAGCAAGAAGTTCGACGTTTTCATATCGTACGCTCATCAGGACGAGGATTTCGTGAGGGATACGCTCCTTCCGAAGTTGGAAGGTCCTCCCATCAACGTGAAGACCTGCATACACAGCAGAGACTGGATAGTCGGGGAGATGATTCCTTACAACATAGTCAAGTCTGTTGAGGAATCTCGCAGGACCGTGATAGTCCTATCGGAGAATTTCTTAAAGTCGATTTGGGGTCTCCTGGAGTTTAGAGCCGCCCATTTCCAGGCCTCCAAGGAAGGAAGGACGAGGATCGTGGTCATCTTACTCGACGATGTTACGAACAAGGAGGAATTGGATAAAGAGATCAAGGCGTATCTTCACACAAATACTTATATTAAGTGGGGAGAGCCATGGTTTTGGGAGAAGTTGGCCTATGCCTTGCCCAAACGTGGGAAAATAGTGGACAGGAGGGAAGAGAAGAGGCTGCAGGCGGTCGCGATTGAACTCGCCAAGACGGGGCTGGATGTGCAACTGAACAACGAACAGTAGTTGGTGAATATAGCTTATGTTAAGGTCGTATAGTTTTACGGGTACTGTTAAATAATTACTTCGCACTCAAATAGTTTAATGGATGGTTTAATATGACAGACAAACAGACTTGACTAAATTACCTAACAATTATTCAAAAAATAAGTATATAATAATGAAGTAAGAAAGAAACTGTTATCCCTAAACTCAAAAAGAGAAAGAAAAATAAATTAGAAGCTCTCCTCTGACCATCTGGATAGTCAGAAACGACAAAATTAATATATTATCAATAATAGACTTGTAGGTCAAAACATTTCGCTGGTTTTTTCTTTGATTACCAGATGCAGCACAATGGCGTTAGGCGTTTGTCCATAAATAACTCAAAGCCCAACTGTGAGTGGCCATTTTGGTCTTTAAAGCCTCGTTATAAAAATTAGGATGCTATATAATTGACCGAATGAATGCTGTTTATTGCATATACAGATCAAATTAAATCAAATCATATATACAATAGGAGGTCTTATCATTTTTATTTTTCTAATGTTTTTCCTTGAAATTTTTTTTTAACAAAATGTTATTGATTTTTTTCGCAATGTTTTTCTGTTAACGTAATTTTATTTCGGAATGAAGATTGACGACGAAAGATGTGCATTTGTTAATGTTCCCTTGTATATGTATCATTTTAGAGTAGACTACGGATGTTTTTTGGTTCTGGATCGAATTCAGTTTTTTTGTTTGATATAATAAAATATGTTTAAATAAAAAATGCATTCGTTAAAATGTACCTAACCGAACCAAATCATAATTTGCAATAAACCTGCGAAAAATCGAAATTTTAACTTGACGTTTTACGAGCAGATTGTTAATGTACTTAGCAAATTTGAAAGCCTGCCGGTAAAACTTCAAGTTAAAATTTTGTTGCGATTCGTTTTGCCACTTGTCCGTTGAACTTTCACTTCTACTATGTGTCCCAGTACACATTTCGATTTTTATTATTTGTTACTCTATATTACTCTAGAGACCACGGGCTTTAAAAATGGCCCAGCCTTTTTGGGGGCTTGCGTGGTTATTTTTTTATTGTACGAGTTGAACAGACAGACGGCCAATCTAATGGAAAGCGGTTACCATCGCCTATGGACATTTGCAACACCAAAGGTGCTACAAATGCGCTGCTGCTCTCTTAAGGGAGACTGGAACCATGGCAAATGCCCTACCACTTTGTTGTGGGTAGTTTTGAACCAACCCATACCGACTACCCATACCCCATCGACATACCCCATAAAGCCGACTTCCCCCGATCCTTTCCCCCATCGACCCATACCCGTACCAACCCATTATACCCTACCACTTGGCTGTGGGTTGTTTAGTCGCCTCTAACGACAGGCCACCCCAACGCAGGATTTTGTATTCTTTCTCCGTTCCTGCTCTGACAAAATGGAACATGGAGAAAATGGGCAGACTGTGACTCGCCACTCCCTGCATGGGCCCCAAAAATGCCATAGAAGACAGGGGCAACATGGGTGTGAGTGGCTAACGGGTGTCGAGAGGTCGGCTGCAGGTTCACCGAAGCTACTTCTGACGTGATGCCGTTTACCACTTCCACCCCTGGAGTTTGGGTCTTAGCTCTAGCGATCTCCACTCCGCGCCGGCTGCTATTTCTATATCTTATGCGTCGTATTCTACTAAATCCGCAATATTTTCTCGATATCGTAACAGTAGAATAATAGTAGAAAACATTGGTATTGCCATAAGCAGCAATGGCGTCAGACGAAATGGCACCCACAATTTTAAGCACTTTTCGCGAGTTTTCGCTTATAAAATTAATAAAGGTAGAATGGCGCGTCACGGACACGCCGTTGGAATTAACAGAATACCCAAATCAGACAAACCTACGATTAAGACCATAGTGGCCGGCCATTTTGATGAGATAGTAATAGTAGAAAGCTTCGGCATAAAGCCTATCGGTTGATAATTTATAATATTATTATTATCATTGTATACTTACAATATAAAAAAGGGTAAGATGTCTGAATGTTTTGAATAAATTGTCAAGGTATCAATCGTTTGGGGTGGGAGTGCCAAAAATGATATAATTTAGCCAATGTACGATAGAAATGTAAACTAAAACCAGTACTATCCGTGCGCAGAAGGTTTGCCGACGGCCTCATGAAGTCACGTGTCGATGGTCAGTAGGGTGGACAAAAAAGGTTGCATAAATAGTTGTTGCAATAAATTTATTATTATATGTACTTTGCATAAAACTAATAAAGAAGCGAGTGAGGTGTGTCAGAATAAGCCTGAATGGCGCTCTGTTGTTCGTGCCTACCCCGCAAGGGAACTGGCGTGAAGTTATGTAGCGTGTTATGTATGTATGAATGAATGAATGAATGAAAACACTTTATTTTTCACCAAAAATTAAAACTACGTTCTTAAAACTAAGTACAGTAAATGTCGAACAAAGGGCGGTATGTATGTATAAAGCTAATAAAACATAATTTCGGTCTAGTGTGCCCACTAGTGTCTTCCCATGGGTATCAAAAGAGCGACTAAGGGAAAAAATTGTAAATGAATAACGCTGTTCTTATTACGTATATTATATATTAATATTTATTACTACTTATACTAAACTAATACATACATACATACATAACTTCACGCCAGTTCCCTTGCGGGGTAGGCACGAACAACAGAGCGCCATTTAGGCTTATTCTTACACACCTCACTTGCCTCTTTGAAATTCATAACTCTCGTCATGCACGCTCGTCTGTTCTTAAGGCTCCTGACATCACCTTCTGCTAGTACACGATCAATTTGATCATGGAAGGTGTGTGAATGAAACTAAGCCGTAAAATAATAGTCTAATCATCAAAGTCCATTAAATGAGACATAAGCGAATCACTTTCAGTGTCTGTGTCTAGTTCAGTGGAGTCGCTGTCACTGTTTTGACCTACAGAAATAATAAGCTCCCTTTCGTATATTTCTCCCAATCTCTCTTCTTCCCAATATCTTTGAAGCGAGCGACCCACGTGGTGGACTTCCTCTTTCCAATCACTTGGCGTGATACTCTTTATAGCATTTTGGGTTAAGTTTAATATAACCCTATCTGCGACGCGCTTCTCCATTAAGTTCCACTATCGGGTTGAAGTTATAGTGATACGATGGTAATCGAAGCACTTCTTTTTTATTTTTTATTGCAGGAGTTCAGCAGACAGGCAGACGGCCCACTTGATGGAAAGCGGTTACCATCGCCTATGGACATTTGCAACACCGAAGGTGCTACAAATGCGCTGCTGCTCTCTTAAGGGGGACTGGAACCTGGTCACTTCGTGGCCATGGCCTTTTAATAAGTTTCGCTCGCGACGACCAATTCCGGGGGCTGGTCGCGGTGTGCATTGAGATATTTGGCACAATTCTTAGCAGCTTCAAGAGAGCCACAGAAAAATTATTTTCGAAAAGATTTTATGATTCTTTACACTACTTAAGACTGTTAATTAATGTTGAAAATTGTACAAAATAACACTTTAATTAAGGTATTGTATTTTGAAGAAACACCGTTCAGCGCGAGACCAACTCGCACACGGCCACATCTATACTAATATTATAAAGCTGAAGAGTTTATTTGTTTAAACGCGCTAATCTCAGAAACCGCTCGTCTGATTTGAAAAATTCTTTCAGTGTTGAATAGTATATTTATCGAGGAAGGCTATAGGCTATATTATATTTTCAAAAAAATTAGGGTCCTTACTAAAAGTCCGATAATGTAAGCCAAGGTGTAAAAAAATTACCCGAAAAAATTCTTACAAGGCGTGCGCTGCGAAAACTATTCATTATAGAACAAAACAATGTACTACCACTTTGCAGAACATATAATTGTCTACAAAAAATATCGCGTAACCATATGTCTAACTGTTGTAGTTATCCCACAATAAGTGTTTTCTTTTATTTTTTAAATAATTAAAATGCCGTCGCTTCAAAAACTGTTTATGTTGTACCTTGGTATTAATCCTCATCAAAATAAATTACTCCATATTCAAGACGAATTCAATATCTTTATAGAACTTTTTGAATTATTCAATTCGGACGCTTCATTCCAAAGATATCGCGATATTTAAAATGTAAGTATTAGTGTTGTAGTCAAATATACTAATACTGTTTGATTGAACGCGCTAATCTCAGGAACTACTGGTCTGATTTGAAAAATTCTTTCAGTGTTGGATAGCCCACTTATCGAGGAAGGCTATAGGCTATATATCGTCACGCTAAGACCAAAAGGAGCGGAGCACCAATGAAGAATGTTTCAAAATCGGTGGGTTTTGAAAGCAAATTCCACGCGGACGACGTCGCGGGCACAGCTAGTGTATAGATATTAATGTAATAAGACACCACAATTTGGAATCCACAATATAACATTTACATTAAAATTATCAAGTCAATACAAAATAAGGTTTTCAAGTACTTAAATCACAAATGCACACGTTTAAAGCAATCACCAAATGTCATTACTCCATTACCAATTCGTCGAACTGAAATAGACCAAGTTTACTTCTACAAAATTAGGAATAATTGCATTTCTCATCAATAATTTACTCCTAAAGTGCTTGAGCTCACGCCATAAGTAACTCCCTATTCCCATACTGCTTATAAAAACTAACTATACAAAAAACACGTTTTATACCGCACTTGTCAGCAATACAATGCACTATTTACTAGTGTAGATCCTTTAATACGTAATTTACATCAATTTAAAACTCAAATTAAAACAAACCAAGACACGCAAAGAGCGTAAAAATTAATAACCCAGGCACAGAAAAGAAAAAAACAACACACATGGCACTAGATAGGACTATATATCTAAGTATAGATATAAGGCCCACACTGCACATGCACTTCCTCACAACACCAGCACGTAACAGATACACTCTACATTAGTATAAGTTTAGTATGAAAACTAGAATAAATTAATATAATAAGTCATTCGTAAGATACATTCACCTCAACACAAAAATCAATAAATTAATGTCACACGCAAGAACCAAAATAACTAATAAGCGTGTTAAATTAAAAAAATTAAATCTAGAAATTAAGTTGTAAAAAAGGGTACGGAACTCGAGTCCGTATAGTTGTTAATAATAATAAAAAAAAATCCAAATTAAAAAATGTTGTAATTTAGAATGATCCAATGACTTATGACGTGGTAGCGTACGCGTTGCAAACTCAAAGGGCGCGGGTTCGATTCTGGCCGGAACGCGTGCATCACTTGGCAGTTCTCTGATCTAATGTGCATATTGTTACAAATTACCACGTGCTAACAACGGTGAAGGACAACATCGTGATGCAACCTGCACATCGAGATGACCGACGTGCCAAACCTGCCAAGGCGCCTTGGACAAGCGTGGCGGGTATACTGCTGAGCCCACTAGTGGGTTATTTATGGGCTGTTATGTACAATGACTTACACCTCTTTTTTATCTTTATTTTATTAGTTACTAGCGGCTCGGCGCGGTTTCAGCCGCGCTCTGCCCCGCTCCCGTGGTATATAGCGTCATGTTATATAGCCTATAACACTCCCTGTTAACGTAGCTTTCCAACAGTAAAAGAATTTTTACAATCGGTTTAGTAGATCCAGAGATTACACAGTACAAACTTTACCTCTTTATAATATTAGTATAGAAGTATAGATAATTATGGTGTCATTTTTTATGTTCAATATTGACCTCATTTAAATTAAATTGATTGATTTTATGTAATTTTCGTATAATTGTATTTTTTTTATAATTTCTATATATATTATTAAGCGTATATTAAATTACATATAACCGAATACAATGCAAGAAAACTTAACTTATTTGTATTGTATTCTACTCATAGTCCCTCAAGACTATAAGTAGAATACTGAGCCTATTTTTATTATATCATTAATTTTTGTGTTTTATGTTTAAGAATAATAATTATTGTATGTTTCCCAAACAAATTATATATATATATATGTATATATATATATATATATATATATATATATATATATATATATATATATATATATATATATAAGCGCTAAGAACCTCAGCCAGAAGGCCCAGCTCGCCGTACACAACGCGGTGCTGGTACTTACACTCACGTATGGATGCGAGAGTTGGGTATGGAAGAGAGAGCATGAAAGTAGAGTAAACGCGGTCGAGATGCGAGCACTGCGCAAAATCTGCGGAGTGACGCTCGCGGTAAGGAAAGAATGCATGATGAAAGAATGACTAAACAGATATACAATGCAAAAGTGGATGGATGCAGAAGTCGTGGAAGGCCACGACACACTTTCCATGATCAAATTGATCGTGTACTAGCAGAAGGTGATGTCAGGAGCCTTAAGAACAGACGAGCGTGCATGACAAGAGTTATGAATGTCAAAGAAGCAAGTGAGGTGTGTAAGAATAAGCCTAGATGGTGCTCTGTTGTTCGTGCCTACCCCGCAAGGGAACTGGCGTGAAGTTATGTATATATGTATATATATATATATATATATATATACATGTATATAGATAGATAGATAGAACGATAAAAGCGCCTAAACCTCTGATATTTGTCTATGATTACGAAGGGACTCGCCAATTCTCAGTCGGGGTTCCTCGCGCCGCATCGTTTTCCTGTCCTTCGTCCATTTTGCGGCGTCTGCGGATAAATCGCAGCGAATTCATGTGTCGTTTACCTCGATGAAGGTGAGTTCGACTCGAACGCTCATGTATCATTGTCGCGCCACCTGGCCGTATTTTTCCAAAATCGTCAATCAAGAAATCGTGCCAGGACCTTATGACTTTCAATCCACAATCGAAGGGTAAGTGCCTTTGTATTTGCCATTGTGTGTACTTCTTTGAAGACCACGGGCCCAAAAAATGGCCCTGATTTTGGAGGGCTTGCGTGGGGCCATGAGGGGGCCAACACATAGAGACTTTAATGAAAGAAAGAACCAAATCATACTTTACAAAACATACTTATAAATAAGACGATACAACTGTGAAATAAAGCTCTAAATCGGTCCTAACTCGGCATGATGCTGGTTGACTCCACCAGCGCTGGTCTTCCGCTAGAGCCGTCAAACATAATATAACTAGCTTCTGCTCGCGACTTCGTCGGCGTAGAATAGTTTTAAAAAAGTAAGTTAGACCCCAGATTTTGAAACATTCTTCATTGGTGCTCCGCTCCTATTGGTCATAGCGTGATGATATATAGCCTATAGCCTTCCTCGATAAATGGGCTATCCGACACTGAAAGAATTTTTCAAATCAGACCAGTAATTCCTGAGATTAGCGCGTTCAAACAAACAAACTCTTCAGCTTTATAATATTAATATAGATAATATAAGATATAAGATAAAGATCGTAAAGCTTGCAAACTATAACAATATAATTTTTTTTGGATTTTGTCTGACAGTCTGTTGGTTTGTGTCAATGGTCCAAAGAGGAGACATCCAAACTGAGAATGATCATGGATAAACAGGTCAAAGAGGCCGTAAAGATTGAAGTAGATCAGGCAGATCCTGCACATGACACCAGCATCGTTTTAAGGCACTAGTACCACGTACAAGATCCGCCTAACTCCCTTCATGATCATATATAAACTTTTTTAATTTTACTCTAAACCTGTGTATATTTTAATAATATATAATATTTGACAAGAGTTCTGAATGCCAAAGAAGCAAGTGAGGTGTATAAGAATAAGCCTAAATGGCGCTCTGTCGTTCGTGCCTACCCCGCAAGGGAACTGGCGTGAAGTTATGTATGTATGTGTATGTACATTATATACATAATAATAATAATAACAACTGACCGGCGATTATACCTGTCTACAACATGTAAACATGCACCCAAGGAAAGTCCCGGCCAGTGTAAGACTATTGTGGGAAATGAGGACAAAAAGTACCGGGCTATTGTGGTGAACTGCTAATGGTACTAGGGGTCTGGGAATATGGGGACTATGGCGTCTGCCCGACGCAGTGTTCGGGGAATGTAGAAAAATGGGTAGACAGTGACTCATTATTGTTATTATTTCTTCGTGAAGTTGTTTTCAAGAAAAAATTAAAAACTTCATTTAAAAAAACTGACTTCAAAAACTAAAAAGTATAAAATAACTTATTTCTAAAGCTATTATTATTAATATATATTATCTAAAACATCTTAAAGTCGGTGCTTGGTCATTTTCAAAAAAATATAGTAATTTTTATGTTTTACTTTGCTTTTTAGTTTTTGAAGTCGGTTTTTTTAAACGAAGTTTTTTTTTATTTGTTACTTTTTAGTGTCTAGCTATGTATGGGTAGACCTATGAAAGGTGCCGCGCTCCTTAAAAAATATAGGTCCCAAGAAACGGGAACAAAAAAATGTTCGTAAAATGAAAACTACTGGGCCAAACTATGTTAAATTTTTAGGGGACCAAATGGCAGCTATTCCACATCAAACAAAAAAAGAATCACGTAAATCGGATCATAAATCTCGGTGAACATACATAAAAAAAAAACAAAAAGATCCCGACGAAATGAGAACCTCCTCCTTTTTTTTAAAGTCGGTTAATACCAAAAAAAAAAACAAACCCTTATGATGGAGCCTCATCTGGGATAATATTATAGATATACGCCGTTTCACGCAAATGTGCCCATGGATGTAATGCGATATTATTTTTAATTTTAGACACTAATGTGTCTTTAAATAAAACGCATGCGGTCACAGTCAATATGTTTAACATAATCGCAGGTGTGGCCCCACCATTATAAAAACTAGCGACTCCAGTAAATTCCACGGCGAGGTCATCCACGTACACAGACAGAATATTTATAAATGTAGCTCAAAAAGTGTTCAAAAAGCCGGTTTTGCAATTCAACATTAGAATAAATTATATCTAGGCTAGTGTTTTATACTCATTAGGTCCTCCAAGTGAGCGCTCTGTTTCAGTACAGTTCGCTCACTGAACTAGTTCACCTATCAGAACTTTTCAATCTCCTTTTTTTTTTTTTTTGGCCAGTGGAAATCCGTTTGAGGACTAAGCCGCGACAGGCACAGAAGCTTGGGGGGACGTTCGCGACCTGTGCGAGTGTATGGGATTCGCCAGATCGCGGGTGGCACTAGCGTGCCCAGTCAGGACTGGTACTACGCTATTGCCACTCCCCAGTTAGGGATACCCACTAAAACCCCTGGGTGTTCCGTCCTGCGCCTTATGCCAGGGCTACGGGGAATTGGGCTTCCCGTCTCCGCATGCCCTGGCAAGCGTGGGCCCCCCTTACTGGGCCTCTTCCTATGCCAGGGGACGTATCCCCCGGCTACAACTAGGTCTATTCCGTACGTGGGGCGGTCTGTAACGCGCCCCACGGGAAGAGAGATGAGCGCGCGCGGAACACTCGCGCTCTCATCTCGACGGCATGTGCGGGTGAGTGAGAACCCCTATACCCCTAGGGGCCCCACCCGCGCCGCCCGCTTTTCGATCTCCTTCCTGAACTACACTAGACTGCCGGATCGCGGACTGGCACGCTGAACGCCGACAAAGTAAACCAAGAGACCGATAAACGGTTGGTAATGTAAATAGTCCTTTTAGTACAATATGAGAGCAGCCTTGATCCGAACTGAACGTGCTTGACCTTTTTTATCCAGGCGAAATCTGATTAAGGACCATAGACCGTGACAAGCGCAGAAGCTTGGGGGGATAGTTGGCGACCCGTGTTTGGGATTCGACAGATTGACGGTGGCACTAGCATGCCACCCTGCCACCTATTTCATCTTGAGGCATATAAATAAATAGTTTGTTTGAAGTTTGTACGGATGTGAAGCTTGGACCCTAACACTTAAGGAGGAAAACAAGCTGTTGGTGGCGGATTCGGCGGATCCGATGGAGGCCGATCCAATTGGCGGATCCGAATAAAAAATTCATGAGTTGACACGGTTGTAAAACAAATATTCTGAAAAAAATTGGTGAAAGATAATTTTCAAAAACTCAAGATAAAAAATATTTTCGCTTTATTTTATTTTCAAAAAATCGAATTTTCATCCGGAAATTACAACCAATATTGTTTTATACCTTGTGCTCTCAAGTATTGATAAAAAATTCGCCATGAGTTAATTTGTACTTTTACTATTGAAATAAGCTTTTTTAAAAAGGTTTTTAAATACAAGCTTTTGAGATCCTGGATATCATGTAGCAGCAGAGTCCTAGCCAAGACAAGTAAAACGAGCCCAAACACGACGGGTCTACCTTGTTTAGTACAGGAGTTCCTATGGCCACCTTCCGATTCCCTCATCAGATCAGCTCCATGGTACCATATTATTGCATTGTCACGCGATATACATATTAGTGCAAAATTTCAGCTCAATCGGAAACCGGGAAGTTGGTCAAATGTAACTTGCAAAATTCCACCCGCACTTTTACATACATACATACATTGCAAGTTAAATAAAAGCTTGTAAAAAAAACAGAAACAGAAAAATAAGTTTTTCAAAAAAACTGGAAAGATGTTTAAGATAAAGAGCTGAAAATTTGGGTGAATTATTTTTATTTGATAACAAAACCATCCCCATAGTAAAAGTAGAAAACGCCGCGGGGGCAGTTTTTACTTAGAAACCCTGCTACCTCAGCACATTTCAAAAATATATAATGACGGGTATATTTTGTAAATATTGGTCTACATGAGTCAGTACTTTTGAGATTAAATATAATATAATAATAATAATCGGCAGACAAACACACACATTGTATATCCCCAAATTAAGCAAGTTACGCTTGTGTTATGGGTAATATACAACGGACTACTCTGGGGCCGATCCCAGACACCCAGACCATAGTAAATAACGGAGAAAAGACGTTTTCCGAAATTTACTATACCAGGAATCGAACCCGGAGCCTCTGCGTTGCAGTGAGGTAGGCCGGCAAAGGCTTAGCCCGCTCAACCACAGAGGCCGTCGCCTCTAAATATGGATCTAAGGCATTTGTTTTGCGCAATAAACGCTCTATTGCCAGATTGATACGGTCAGACTTGGCCGCAATGTTCAAGTTGATTTTACTTATGCCCGGTTTCAATTCAAGTTTTTGATACCGACGGTTAGAATATTACCGCCCGGTGACTCTACTGATGTTTCTATAATGAACTGTTCGTAGCTAGTTGCTCATGGAAGTACCAACTACCGATGGGAGGGATTTTCTATCCGATCGGTAGACTTTTTGTATGGAAACCACAGCTGAAGTGTTTCTATGTTATAACCGCTGGTTGTCAACATTACTATTCGTAGGAATTTGATTAGCACCCGATTTCGGCCAGTTGTGTTTGTTTGTCGAGGTTGCCGGTTTATTTGTCTTTATAAATAGGTGATTTTAAATTAAATTGAACTCTAATTTTTTACTTCTTGTTTTAACTTGGATTTAATTCTTATTTATATCTTTCAAATTTGCTATTTCTGCCTTTAATAGTTCTAATTCCAATTCCAGTATTGCTTCACTATTCATACATACATACATACATAACTTCACGCCAGTTCCCTTGCGGGGTAGGCACGAACAACAGAGTGCCATTTAGGCTTATTCTTACACACCTCACTTGCCTCTTTGACATTCATGACTCTTGTCATGCAAGCTCGTCTGTTCTTAAGGCTCCTGACATCACCTGCTGCTAGTACACGATCAATTTGACCATGGAAGGTGTGTCGTGGCCTTCCACGACTTCTACATCCATCCACTTTTGCATTGTATATCTGTTTAGTCATTCTTTCATCATGCATTCTTTCCACATGCCCGAACCACCGGAGCATTCCTTTCCTTACCTTCACCCCGACACTCTCTTTCAGACCAACTCTCTTTCTTACTTCGGTATTAGGAACGCGGTCCGCGAGCGTCACTCCGCAGATTTTGCGCAGTGCTCGCATCTCAACCGCGTTTACTCTACTTTCATGCTCTTTCTTCCATACCCAACTCTCTCTTCCATACGTGAGCGTAGGTACCAGCACCGCGTTGTGTACGGCGAGCTGGGCCTTCTGGCTGAGGTTCTTAGCGCCTAGAAGTTCACCTAACGTTCCATTCACACTATTCCCCAAATTCTCTCTTCTTTCTATATCAGCGGTGTACCTTCCATCCCTGCTAAAAGCACATCCAAGATATGCAAACTCATTCACTTGCTCCAGCATAACATCATCGACCATTATCCTTGCATTCGTTCTGGTTTCTTCTCATTCAAACTATTCATCCCTATTAATATTATAAATGCGAAAGTAACTTTGTCTATCTATCTGTTACCCTTTCACGGAAAAGCTACTGGACCGGTTTGGCTGAAATTCAGTATATATACATACTTTTTTGATGCCGAGGATCATATCAGATGAAATTTAATTATTTTGTAGAATCTTAAAAAAAAATTACGTGATGGATTTTAAAAATATTTTTCCCATCGCAGGACTGTTGCCACGAGAAAAGGTCAAATGGTCCTTGGTAACGCCTGCCACGTCAACACAATTCACTAAAAACCAGTTGGAATGAACTACAGGTTATTCCAGTTGCGGCGCATCGAACGCAGTCACCTCATTATCCTCTTTTGACTCAGCTGCATGTTCTATTTTGATCGGAAACGAGAAATCGTTGGACATATTTGTTTTAATAGAATTGACTGTTCTGTATAAACTATCTCCTGTAGTTAAGTCGAGTCTTCTATGACTGCTTATCTGACAAAATTGTAGCTCAAATGAAGATTTGTTACATTTATGATGTTAAAGTAGTTGTAAAGTTTTTTCTAAAGTCGTTTTTAACGTAAATTATAAGACTATTACTGAAATAAATTTATGTTTATTTTCCGATTTGTTTGCATTAAATAGGTAAGTATTACTATATACAAAGTTATGCTACTTATATAAATAATTTACATAATAGGTTGGGGAAAAAGTCATTTCGCATATAGTATGTATGAACTTGTAATAAGATCTCTTTGGCTATACCATTTGTATCTGGCTGGTTTTGGTATCATTCAAAAGTTTTAATTTTAAAGAAGACAATTCCAAATTCAAATTAGGAACATGTGTGATCTTCATTTGTTTTTCTTATTGTTAAAGTGAGTGAATCTAATGAAGAAATTCGATACATTTTAAAATTTTACTACAAAAAAGGTAAAAATGCAACACAAGCCGCAAATTTTTTTTTGTGATGTTTATGGACCTAATGCAGTATCTGTGAGAGTAGTGCAAATTTGGCTTAAGCGTTTTCAATCCGGACATTTTGATATCAAAGATTCACGTCGCTCTGGTCGCCCTGTTACGGGCAAAATTGGTGCCATTTTTTAAAAAGTGGAGCAAGATCGGCATATTAGTAGTTACGATGTAGCTGGAGAACTGGGAATTGACCACAAAACGGTTTTGGCGCATTTGAAAAAAGCTGGGTACACAAAAACTTGATATTTGGGTGCCTCATGAGCTCACTGAAAGAAACCTAATGAACCGTGTCCTCATTTTTTCTTTATTTTTTTATTTT
Source organism: Dendrolimus kikuchii (assembly GCA_019925095.2). Lineage (NCBI taxonomy): Eukaryota > Metazoa > Arthropoda > Insecta > Lepidoptera > Lasiocampidae > Dendrolimus > Dendrolimus kikuchii. The sequence goes on along the minus strand of CM034415.1, from coordinate 143,991 downwards.
TTATTGCAGGAGTTCAGCAGACAGGCAGACGGCCCACTAGATGGAAAGCGGTTACAATCGCCTATGGAAATTTACAACAACAAAGGTGCTACAAATGCGCTGCTGCTCTCTTAAAGGAGACTGGAACCTGGTCAGTAATGCCGGAACACAACACAAGGTTGTTATGGCGGCATACTCTAGACCAGGGGTGGTCGCCATCCAGTCGAGCAAATACTCTACCACCTGGCTCACTCACCTTATTTGTGATTCTTTATTACCACGTAATGAAACCGAACCATTTTTGAAGAAGCTGATAACTGGTGCTGAAAAGTAGAACGCATACGACAAGAACGTGCGAAAAAGATCGTGGTCAAAGGCCGGTCAGGCTTCACAGAGTGTGGCGAAACCCGGGTTAACTCGCAACAAGGTGATGCTGTGTGTATGGTCGGATTCGAAGGGCATTATTCATTATGAGCTATTACCGCCAGGCAGGACCATCGATTCTGAACTGTACTGCGAACAACTGATGAGATAAAAGCAAAAAGTTGAGAGAAAGCGGCCGGAATTAATCAACAGTAGGGGTGTGGCTTTTCACCATGATAACGCTAGACCTCACACATCTTTAGCCACTCGGCAAAAATTACGAGAGTTTAGCTGGGAGGTGTTAATGCATCCGCCGTATAGTCCTGACCTTGCACCTTCAGCTTTTCACCTATTTCGGTCTCTGCAGAATTCTTTACGCAGTGTCAAGTTAACATCACGAGAGGACTGCCAAAACCACTTGTCGCAGTTTTTTTATCAGAAGCCCCAAAATTTTTATAGCAATGGGATCACGTCCCTTTAATGTCATAGTATATTATGATTCTAAATTTACATAAAAAATTGAGTATCTAAAGACATTTAATATTTCAATATTTCTTTATGAAATTTTAGGAACAACATTAAGGCATTAAAGTGCTTTTAATGACCCTTAAAACAGAAAATACCTAAAATTAAGTTGGCGTAGTATCCCTTGGAGGTGTCGATATGTTTGTTACTGCATTTATCCACTTTTGTCGTTTATCACATGGCACGTGAGTACTATTCGTAGGGAAGTAATAGGATTTTACACCATTTGACTTATATTTCTTTTGCTTTGAAGTGTTTAAGAACATCCAAAAAGGCAACACTACATTTTTACTTAGTTGAGTGTTATTTTTTACTTCTTTAATTCGTTAACTTTATTAGGTGAAGTGATTTGCGCCACCAGTTAGCAGTGCCTTCGTCATGCAAGTTCCCTATAGAGTCCCTAAGTGGATTCGGCAGCGACACGCCTGCCATCTGTCGGCCATCCGGCGGATAGTCTAAAGGGACATCGATTACTAAAACGAACGACTTTGTCACTTCATCACGTAAACACTACTGAATGGGTACTAATGACATTCTTAAAGGGAGGACACCGCTTTGCAAATGTTGTGCAGGACGCCCTCCAGCGCGGTAGGTCAAAGACCTGCGCAAGTCTCAAGTGCCTCGGTGTGTATACTGTCTGTAGGATGTGCTCTTGAAACTGCTACGTTCTTTCTTTGACAGTAATTCTTAGAGGATGAGGTTACAGCCGGGGGCGTTGTTGGTGCTGGCGGCTGTGGCGGTCGGGAGTGAAGGCCCGCCTCCGTCCCCGCAGGAGGCCTCCGTAGATCGCTGCGTCAAGTCCTCGGGCGGCGACATCAAGTACATCTGCAACGACGGCGAGTACGAGATATTACTATGGGTCACTGTCTTCCACTCCGTGCACATCATATGCCAGGTAAACATCTGTCTACTCACTATTGTGATTTGCCATTTTCCTCATTTTGGTATTTTTGTATTTTCGTAGTCTCCTCACTCTTGTCTACTACGCGTTGTAAATATAATGATGTTATCTTGTCTATTCTCTGAATGTCGTATTGTAAAAGGAAAACTGCGGCGGGAAGGTCGCTCCGAGTCGTTATTAGACGCAGAACCGTTGCGTAGTTAAATTTGGTAGCTCAAGGAAATCAGAGTGAACATCTCGTTCTCACCGACGGCGTGTGGTGGCGAAAATGTGGAGTTGGCACCAAATCGAACAGTTCCTCGGAACACTCCCCAATGTACTGACTGTAGAATACGCAGAGAGGCAAAATCTCTTCGTGGGTTAAGCGATTCTAAACCATTTGTCAGTAAGGTATCGTCGACTACACGAACGGCGCGACATTGGCTCGAGTCGAGGGGCCAGTCTGGTAAGCAGTGCTCCGGCCCTAGGTGCGAGCAATACTCCAAGTGCGGCCTGACTCGCGTTTTGTAGAGCACAAATCTTTGGTTCGGAGTGAAGTATTGTTTGGACCGGTTTAGAAAGCCGAGCTTTTTGGAAGCAAGATTGGCCTTGCCTTCCAAATGACCCCGAAACTGCATGTCGTTCGTTATGTCGACGCAAAGCCTGATGGAGACGGTAAGGGGTGTCCCTTGCAACTGTGGCAGACCTGTGTCTTCGTGGGGTTGAACTCGACAAGATTATGTCGGCCCCATTCAGGGACTCTCTCTAGAAGGTTCAGACAAGTCTGACCTGACTCCCCTCCCCTAAGGGGCGTCACGAGTACTGTCTTTACTGTACAGGTATTGAAGTAATATTGCTCGAGTATATTATGATTCCAGGACACGAAGCTGAACTGCTCGAGGTTCCCAAGCATAGAGTTCGAAAATAACTCGACGCTGTGGGCCGCGCACGTGACCAGCTGCGCGCTGGACGAGCCCATCTCCTGCTTCCTCGCCAAGATGAAGATCGCGGACGTCAAGTGGCTCCACCTGAGGAAGCTCCTGACGCCCCTCACCGCCCGCCACGTCGAGGGGCTGCGAGCCACCACCACCCTCAATGTTTACGACAGAGGTAGGCCTCCAATTCTCAACCGTGGAAACCACCACATCCACCGCCTGTTTCGAAGAAGGTGTTACTGCCAAACGATACTCATAAAGGGCTCTTTAAGCAGGATGTAAACAGACATTTAAAGTGCAGATATCTATGAGCCACGCTAACCACCTTCCACCAGGTCGGACCGGTCGCCAATTTTCCCACTAGAACTCCGTTGGCTCAGCGCCCTAAAATATGCCTCTGAAACGAGAACACGCCACCTGTCTCTGCCCTGTGCGATTTCTTGCCAGTTATGGGCTTGAAGCTCACACAGGTCAGCCTCCACCCTGTCCCTCCAGCGGTACTTAGGGCGTGGCCATCCAATCGTCCCAAACGCTTCGATCCTCCGAAGCGGTGAGATTTTATCTCTCCTATAATGTTAAGCTCGGCCACGAGATTCCCAATTTCGACGTTGGTTCGGACCCTCCAGCTGCCATCGTCCGTCCTTGTTGGGCCCAAAATCTTGCGGAGAACCTTTATTTTCCTTCCTACAATAAAACATTTAACTACAGTGACGTTTAAAGTAAAAAGTAAACACACGAATATTAATATTTCAGTAAAACATGGGATAATTGGTATCATCTAAATTAATGAAATTTTTGTTTTGCACATCACTGTTCAGGCCACTCTGTATTATTAAAGCCTAAAACTGCGGTCGGGGTAATTAATGCTACGTTAACACGAAAATTATTCATTTATTGAAGAAATAAATGCGGTCGAATGATGGCGGTTACAAGACCTTCCGATTTTAAGACAGCGGACGTTACTCTGATGTATGTCATTTTATTTTAGACCTTATCTCATTGCATTAAAGTATGAAATTTTAGGATATGCAATTTTCGACATTTTGGTTTTATTTCACTAATGACCCTAAAAAAGCACTGTTTTTCAATAGCAGCAACAAAAAGGTAATTTTTCCTCATAGTTTTTAGAATAGCCACATTAACAATGTCATATATGCCACCATCTCCCGTTAACAATGACGAATGTTAACTCCCGACGTTATTAGCGGGGCGCGAGGGGGGTATGCGGGGTATAGTTTTGTAAGAAAGAAATTACTAAGACTGATTATCTAAGCTAATGAAACCTGAAATGTGATTATTAAGTGCCATTCATACAGGTAGACTTTATAATTAATGATTTTAACGAATTTTATGGCAAAGATTGTTTTCATTTTGTCCCTAAATTGTCAATTATGTTTGATTATTTGTTATTTGTGAAACAAATTTATTAAAAATTGGATTTAATTTTTAATATCAATTTAAATACGACATAAACTTAAACAGGATTTACTAATGACAATGTTGTATGTGGCACTTCTTACAAAGAATAAATATATTTGTCCATGTAACTTTGTTGGATGTGACAGATCCGACAAATCATGATGACCCATGTACGGACAACAAAGCCATTACTAGCTTTTCAAACATTTAGATAAGTAAAAATGTTATTTAATTGCATTGCAAATAAGCTCTCGAACATATATTAATATATAATATTTTTTTTGAAAATTTAATTCTTGTAGTAAAACAAATATAAGCAATTCAAAGTTCAGAGCGCTCTCCTGTAAAGTTGCTGATTTGCAGATCTGACTCTGTTAACAGGGACAGGCGAAATTACGTTAAAGATCGTCTTGACTTGGCTTTTCCCTTACGTGACGACCTCTACCAGTTAACTCATAATGTAGGAAGCCGCGTAAAAGAACTTCTTTCCTAAAATTCTAATGAGCATTACGTATATCACCTTCTATTCATGTGGCTTTTTGAGTCATAACTATTTATTAATAAAAACAAACAGATTTCTAATTAAAATGCAAATAATAAATAGTTTATACAACATCTAGAAGTTTGTCTTTTCTGTTTTGCTTTGCACCGACTTCAAGATTTTGTAAAAATTGTTTATTGTTCGCTTTTTAGACTGAAATTGGTTTATGATTTTTTTTGTAAAAAGTCGGGTAGTCGATTCGATAATGGTTTAGATTAACAATTGGTCCCCATTTTTTTTTAAATTGCAGAAGTTCAGCAGACAGGCAGACGGCCCACTTGATGAAGAGCGGTTACCATCGCCTATGAACATTTGCCACATATGCGCTGCTGCTCTCTTAAGGGAGACTGGAACCTGGTCAGTAATGCCGAAACACAACTCAAGGTTGTTATGGCGACATACTTCAGACCAGGGGTGGTAGCCATCCAGTCGGGCAAATGCCCTACCACCTGGCTGTGGGTTGTTAAGTCGCCTCTTACGACAGGCCGCCCCAACGCAGGAAATTGTATTCTTTCTCCGTTCCTGCACGGATCGAGAGATATGAGAGGATGCTCTAAGATTTTTATCAATGTAATCACGATATTCTTCAGCAACAACCCTTACCTTACCTTCTTTAGCTTCTTGCATGATATACACATACAAACAAAACTGACTGAAGTTGAAAAAAAACCAGTCTAAAGATGATCTTTGAATCCCATGTAATAATATGTATGACTTTGAAAAATGTTCTTAGTCCAGAGGATCCAGAGGATCTTAGTTTCAATGAAGGAACTTTTACATTTCAGATTCTCCAAGCGTGCAGAAATCTATCCCGTACGAGGCGATTGCGTCGCTGCCGCACCTAGAGATTGTGCTCATCAACGGGGCTCAACTGACACTCGCACCGGGACTGTTGCAGGTATACGCCGCAACATACACAAACACCAACACACGTACCGTACAGGAATGGAGAAAGAATACAATTTCTTACGTTGAAACGGCCTGTCGTAAGAGGCGACAAAACCAGCCAGGTGGTAGGGTACTTGCCCATCTGGATGGCTGCCACATAACAAACAACCTTGAGTTGTGTTCCGGCATTAGTGACCAGGTTTTAAATTGTTTTGAAATATGTGAAACATTCAATCGTCAGGCTCCGCTGCTAAAAGAGTTGGATTTGACGTCTGACTCCATCTCCGGCTTGCCCCCGGGCTCCTTCAGGGGCCTTCCATCATTGAAAGCGCTGTCGCTCGAAAATAACTCCATCGTGGACATAAACAACGACATCTTCGCGGGTATGTATGCTGCGTCCACTTGCTGTCATGCCCTTAGAAACCATCCCTCTCCTCTCCCGAAATTCGATTTGAAAACTGCTATATATTGTGCCTGAGTTTCGCAGATCTCAGGCGATATTATTCACTTACCATCAGGTTAGCCATCTGTCACTTTGTCTTCCATCAATATAAAGAACTCTTCATTGTTCGTGCGCCGACTAATACAAAAATCCTTTGCTAGTTATTGATATGACACAACATATCTTCTTCTTCCATGCTCCTCTGTTCTGGCATCTAGTCTTCTGCCACACCACAAATCATCATGGTTGATCGTTCTGTTTCTTACGTAACATCTACCCCTCCTCCTTCCAAACCAGCTTGCCCTTCTTCCAGCCGACTCTCCAGTCACGGGTGCATCTTCCAAAGACTCATATACTGTGTAGCGATAAATAGTATTGAATGTTGATTGGTACGGTGATGTCGGCGCCAGAGCTGGACGAGCTCCGTATACTGAAACTGGACAAGAACCGGATCGTGGAGCTGCGGAGCGGCGCGCTGTCCTCCCTCCGACAGTTGCAGCAGCTCTTCATCAACTCCAACCCCCTCAGGCGTCTCCCGGACGGATTCCTCCAGGGTTTGGACCACCTGTTGAACGTGAGCGCAGCATGATCAGTATTTATCTCATAAATAATATCGTATTAGTTGAGTATAATGGGGAATAAGAATTTCTTAAAAAAAAAAAAATTATAGGACTGAATATTTCGAACTAACTGTTGCCGGCGGCTTCGCTCGCCTAGATAACAATAGTGATAGTTTGAGTAGTCAAAAAAGTAGTCCCTAAGTCACTTTTTTCCAAAAAAAAACCGACAGATATATAAAATGTTGTGCTTCTTACTTTAAAAATGACGGCTTTTCATAAAAACTTTCATCCCCGGCATCAGTAGCCCGGTTCCAGTCTCCCTTAAGAGAGCAGCAGCGCAATTATAGCACTGTTGGTGTTGGAAATGTCTGTAAGCGACGTTAACCGCTTTCCATCAGGTGGGCCATCTACCTAGCCGTTGAAATCATGCAATAAAAAAATAACCCCTTTTCACCCCCTTATGGGCCGAATTTTCAAAAATCATTTCTTAGTGAGCATGTACAACATAGTACAGTCAGTCCAAGATTATCAAAGAAAAAAAATCGTTTATTTTATTTAACGTGTCCACAGATAAAGATATCGAGCTCGGAGCCGTTGCAATTAGACCCTCGGGTCTTCGCAGACATCAGGTCCCTCCGCTACGCGGCACTGGTGGAAGGCAGCCTGCAAGAGCTCCCGAGTACAGTCTTCAGGGGCTCCAAGGCCATACAGACGTTGATATTGAAGAACAACCGAATAGAACGCCTTCATCCCGAGGTGTTCAGCGACCAGACAGAGATGACCAAATTGGACCTCAGCAAGAACCGACTGACGAATATCGCCGTCGACCTCTTCATCACCCTGAAGGAATTGAAAGACCTAGACCTCTCCTATAATCGGCTGGAGATCTTCCCCGAGTGAGTGGAGCCAATTAAAATATGCTTGGCTAAAGTCCTTTCATGAAACACTGTTTCACTCGTAACACTGTAAGCACAGTTGGCGCCACGATTTTTAGTGAGAGATTGTCGTTCTTGAAAATTCTACTTCCAATGGAAGGAAGACGGGCGATTGTGGTAAGTATTCCAGCAGAGGTCTGGCGAGTCTCCACACGCCCTGTGTTGAGTCCGTACTTGGATGCATTGGATCTCTCCTCGTCAAAGAAAAGGATTAATAGGCTTTGCAGTGGTTTTTAATCTTTACCAAGAAGTTTTAAGGACTTTGAAGCAAAAAAATTTCGTTATAATTCGACACAGTGGACGTGACATGTTTGTAATGGTTACTTTAGCTTCTTTTAACCAAATAATGCTGTTTCGCCTATCTTTAAAAGAATGTGCGTTCTCAACCTTATGGAAGAAAGCACTACTTGAAAAGTTATATATACCTACATATATTTAGCCAATACTCGCTTGGAACGTTCCTGACACGCAACATGGTTTCTTCAAAGGTCGCTCTACCACGTCTAACCTTGCTATTTTTTCAGACTACATTCATAATAATATGAAGAACGGTGAACAGGCGGACGTGATATATACAGATTTCGAAAAAGCTTTTGACCGTGTTGATCACTTCATCTTACTTCATAAGCTGGAGTATCTTGGTATCCCAGGAGACTTGCTAAGATGGGTGGAATCTTACTTGACAAATCCTTCCCAAATTGTTGTTATGGGTGGCTTTAGATCTGCTTGTTCTTGGATTCCATCAGGTGTTCCTTAAGGATCCCATTTAGGTCCTCTTTTCTATAATGCATATATTTTTCACATTAATTATTGTTTTGATAGTTCTCTTCATTTACTATATGCTGATGATAAGAAAACTTATATGCGAGTTAACAATACTGATTGTAATCTTATTCAAAAAGATCTTAATACTTTATATGAATACAATGAATAGAATTAATGTAAATGTAAAAAAGTGTCAAAATATAACTTTCACTCGGAGAAAAAAATCCTGTTTTATATCCATATCATTTTATTGGATGTAAATAAAATTGATAGAACTCATGTAGTGAGAGATATTTAGTTTATCTTGACTCCAAAATGGTTATGACGCCCCATGTCAACACTATATCAAACAAAGCATTTCGAAATCTTGATTTTTGGTTCGTTCACTTCTTTATTGTGCATGAAAATGTTGATATCTGTGTATCTATGACATACACGATTTGTTTTATTTTATTAATAAACTAATTTATCTATATATGTAGTTGTGTATTATATCACGAATATATAATATACATATTACTGATGTCAGGAGTCTTAAGAACAGACGAGCGTGCATGAACAGAGCTATGAATGCCTAAGAAGCAAGTGAGGTGTGTAAGAATAAACCTAAATGGCGCTCTGTTGTTCGTGCTTACCCCGCAAGGGAACTGGCGTGAAGTTATGTATGTATGTATATTATATATTACACATTACATTTTTATTATTAGTTTTTATACATGTCCTGGTCTCCAGTAACTGAAGGAGCACATCGATTAAAAATATAAGGTTATGTATATTTTTACTGTTTGTCTGTATCTTTGTTGGAGATTCTAATAATAATAGAATAAAATCAAATCAAAATGCGTACGGCGTAACTAAAGCAATTTGATACCTGTACGATGTTTGATGTCGCAGGTACTAAAACTCACAAGTAAGTATCGAAATTACTCTTGACTTAATATTGGAGTTGCTTGCGAAAGTGGCGCCCCTATTATTTTCTACTTTGTTTTGCCACTTGCATGTTTGTAGCTAAGAGTACTAGAGTAGCTTGAACCAAGTGTGTTTCAACTAAATTCGACGAGCAGTTTGTTATATAAACATATTGTCTATTTTTGTATAAGCACTTTTTTTTTTGCTTTACCCTTCGTTAGTTCGTCTCATCCGTCGTTTGCAGTGTGTCGTCCACTTCCATTGCAGCATACAGTGGCGAAACAAGTGGGCAGCACGAGTTTGCAAACCCAACTTATTTCATTACACTGTGACCGTTTAACTGTCCACTTGCAGCGCGCTGTTCTCGGCCCTGACCAGCCTGCAGACTCTGTCGCTCGCCCACAACAAGCTGAGGCAGATAGGCGCGACGGCGTTCCAAGGGGTGCCGCTGCGCACCCCCCAGCTGTCGTTCACTCCTAAAGAGAAGAACGAGGAGTACTACGGGACCGTATACTGCCCCGAGAACGGGGTCACAAGGGTCCAGATCCTGGACAAATTCATTGACGACATCTGTCACATATGGTCGTTGGTGGCCGACCAAAACTCCTCACGCTACGTAGTGTCAAAGCGGCATGTGAGTCCATTGATTTTTTTTTTAAATCGTGTTTTCTTGCGATCCGCTTGATGAATGAATTGCTTAGAGATTTACCAAACATTTATGAAATATTAGTAGCAAGGCATTTCTCTCCTGTGCGCTATATAAGACGCTTTTTATCGAGTCTAATGTGATCTAAAGCATCCCAATATCCTTAATCTTTTAAATAGATGAATATATGAAACTTCTTATCGTTTCAGCCGAGTGAGTTTCCATTCTTTGGTAAGCACGTGACGGTGGATTTGCGCGACAACAACATCAGCACCGTCTTCCTGGACTCGATGTCGTTTCCGCTAGAGAACACTCCTGCGTACTTCATCCTGGACCAAAACCCTTTGAACTGCGACTGCCATATATACCCCTTCTCCAAAATCGCGACATCCTCCAACCACACCCAAAATTCCCTTGAGAGTGCTCGATGCAATGCCCCCATCTGGCTCGAAGGGACCGGTCTGATGCAAGTCGCCTTGGATGAGTTCGTGTGCCAGATCAAATGTCCGTCCGTCTGCAACTGTACAGAAGACGCGAGAAAGGGTGTCGTGGAAGCCGTATGCTCCGAAGTTAGCGCTGAACCGAGCCGCATGACGAATAAAGTGTCTCTGAAGTTCACTCGCAAGCCGAAGGCATTACGACACTTCTCGTTCAACAACGTGGTGAAAATCGACTTGAGCGGTTTGCACTTGAACGAGATCGACTTCGAAACTTTGCCAGAAACCGTTAAAGTTTTGAACCTCTCCGATAATAACTTAAACTACATCCCGAATGATGTTCTCAAGAGGAATATAAGTTTCGATCTAAGCGACAATCCCTTGTTTTGTGATTGCTGGAATCAGGAGCATGTCGCCGAATTGCAGCAAAACAGCGCCAACATTTTGGACTATCCAGCATTGAGATGCAAGGATGGCATGCTTTTGAGCCAGGTCGATGTCCAGCGGATATGTGATGTATGGAAAGCCACCGTTATCGGAGTTACCGTGACAGTTCTCGGAGTTATCTGTTTACTGTTCGCGGTGGCCATATACAGACAGTCCTTCGAGGTGAAGGTTTACCTATCGAAGTACTTTCCCTACCTGCTGCCAGAAGAGAAGTACGATGCGAGCAAGAAGTTCGACGTTTTCATATCGTACGCTCATCAGGACGAGGGTTTCGTGAGGGATACGCTCCTTCCGAAGTTGGAAGGTCCTCCCATCAACGTGAAGACCTGCATACACAGCAGAGACTGGATAGTCGGGGAGATGATTCCTTACAACATAGTCAAGTCTGTTGAGGAATCTCGCAGGACCGTAATAGTCCTATCAGAGAATTTCTTAAAGTCGATTTGGGGTCTCCTGGAGTTTAGAGCCGCCCATGTCCAGGCCTCCAGGGAAGGAAGGACGAGGGTCGTGGTCATCTTACTTGATGATGTTACGAACAGGGAGGAATTGGACAAGGAGATCAAGGCGTATCTTCAGACCAATACGTATATTAAGTGGGGAGAGCCATGGTTTTGGGAGAAATTGGCCTATGCCTTGCCCAAACGTGGGCAAAAAGTGGACAGAAGAGAAGAGAAGAGGCTGCAGTCGGTCGCGATTGAACTCGCCAAGAAGGGGCTGGATGTGCAACTGAACAACATGGAGTAGTTGGTGAATATAGCTTAGGTTAAGGTCGTATAGTTTTGCGGGTACTTTTAATAATAGGTTGAGGAAAAAGTCTTTTCGCATATAGTATGTATGAACTTGTAATAAGATCTCTTTGGCTATACTATTTGCATCTAACTGGTTTTGGTATCATTAAAAAGTTTTAATTTTAAATAAGACAATTTCAAATTCAAATTAGGAAAATGTGTGATTTTCATTAGTTTTTCTTATTGTTAAAATGAGTTAATCTAATGAAGAAATTCGAAAAATTTTACTACAGAAAAGGTAAAAATGCAATATCAGCCGCGAAAAAAATTTGTGATATTTATGGACCTAATGCAGTATCTGTGAGAGTAGCGCAAATTTGGTTTAAGCGTTTCAATCCGGAAATTTTGATATCAAAGATGCACGTCGCACTGGTCGCCCTGTTACGGACAGATATGATGCCATTTTGAAAAAAGTGGAGCAAGATCGGCATATTCGTAGTTACGATGTAGCTGGAGAACTGGGAATTGACCACAAAACGGTTTTGGCGCATTTGAAAAAAGCTGGGTACACAAAAAAGCTCGATATTTGGGTGTTTCATGAGCTCACTGAAAGAAACATAATGAACCGTGTACTCGTTTGTGATTCTTTATTACGACGTAATGAAACCGAATCATTTTTGAAGAAGCTGATAAGTGGTGATGAAATGTGGATCACGTACCACAAGATCGTGCGAAGATCGTGGCTGTTACCGCCAGGCAGGACCATCGATTCTGAACTGTACTGCGAACAACTGATGAGATGAAAGCAAAAAGTTGAGAGAAAGCGACCGGAATTAATCAACAGAAGGGGTGTGGTTTTTCACCATGATAACGCTAGACCTCACACATCTTAGCCACTCAGCAAAAATTACGAGAGTTTGGCTGGGAGGTGTTAATGCATCCGCCGTATAGTCCTGACCTTGCACCTTCATATTTGTACCTGTTTGGATGTCTCTGCAGAAATCCTTAGGCAGTGTCAGGTTAACATCACGAGAGGACTGCCAAAACCACTTGTCAGTTATTTTTTCTCTTTTTTTATTTTATTTTTATAGCAATGGGATCACGTCCCTACCTACAACATGGCAAGAAGTTATCCAACAAAATGGCACCTACATACTTTAGTCAAATGTAAATAAACTTTATAAAAAAAAAAGTTTTTTTTTTTTTTTTTACTCAGATAGTTTAATGCATGATTGAATAAAAAAAAACTTATAAAATAACACATTGTACATTCAAATTCGAAAGTTTTTATTCAAAATAAGTTCTTATGGAAAACACTTTGTGAAGGTCACACAAATTGTTTTTTTTTTTTTTTTTATACCAACCCCCCAAGAATGAGGACAATACTTTTTGTAATCCAAAAGATGGTAATATTAGTCTATTACAATGCTTGGTGTTGAAATTGTATACATCCTTATACTGCTTGTAGGCACTCAAATTATTACGGATATAAATTATATTATTTAAAAAAAAAAAAAAAAAAAAATATATATATATATATATATCGCCTGTCCCTATTAACAATGTAGGATATGCCATTTTCGACATTTTGGTTTTATTTCACTAATTACCCTAAAAAAGCATTGTTTTTCTATAGCAGCAACAAAAAGGTAAATTTTCCTCATAGTTTTTAAAATAGCCACATTAACAATGTCATATATGCCACCATCTCCTATTAACAATGACGAATGTTAACTCCCGACGTTATTAGCGGGGCGCGAGGGGGGTATGCGCACGCGGATGTGCCAGTACGGACTATGTTAGAGGAATATGCACTCGTCGCGAGCTAGTTTGGCGCAAATATTATTGCGTAAAGGTTTTTTGTTCTTTTTACAATATAAATGATGAGTAGATCAGCACGCTTAATTAAACTTGCAACAAAACATTATGAAGACAAGAATGGAGACAACGAAAACAGTATTGATAGAAATATTTCACCTAATCTAGGTGAACAGGACGTAACAGGTAAATTATTTTATTACTTACAATTATGAAGTCTTAGTAGTTGGTCGAATAACATTTTTTATTGTGATATTATTATAATATTATTATTAAATTACTTAATTGATAAAATATATTACATTTTCCGATTGATATTGTCGGATGTACCATATCCAACATTAATTACGGTCTTGTAGAATGTAAACTATGTCGGTAGTACCACATCCGACCTTCTTGTTGGTTGGAATATTTTCCCAATTTGTCGTATGTGATACTTCCTACATTGTTAATTGCCATTTGTGATATTATATATGAAGGTAGTACCACATCCGGCTTTTTTGTTTGTTCCAATATAAATCTAACTTGTTGAAAGTGGTACTTCATACAATGTTAACAACTTTTTTGTTTTACTTTTTGTGGGATATGGTACATGTTGCATTGTTGCACGATAGATAATATATTTTATGTGACGGTTGTGGTATAAAAAAGGCTTAATTTAACAATTTTACATATTTAAATCTTGTATTTGCACTTCACTAACTTTATTTTATTGCCAAATGTGACACGGGCTTGATTTTACTGTCATATTTTCATGCTAATTAACCAAAAAACTGTTACTTAATGACAGATTATATTTTGTTTATTGCTTAAAGCTTAATTTTTTTCTTTTTTTTTCCTAGTTAATAGAGAATCTCCAGCACCTAATAGTAATGAATTAATTCAGCTGCATGAGTTGCTTGGAGATGTACTTAATGAGAATGAGCCCTTCGATAACCACGAATACAATGAGCCTATTGCTTCTACCTCGTCTAATTCTGTTACACAATCCCAAAATAATATTGCTTGTGACTATGAAATTCATTTAGAAATAACTCCTATGCCATCACCTATGCATCAAACCTGCAATGAGGCTTTCTGTGTAACCCTTATTGAAAACGAAGACCCGCCAATCTTGACTAGTGATGACTTGTATGGAAACCTGCCTACACCTTCTATGACTTCTACCACAAGTGTTTACACACCTACCTCCACGAAAAGTGTTCAAACTCGCCAGTCCAGATTTAAAACGGATATAGGAAAGAAAAAACTTCAACATAAAGAGGATTGGGTGGTAACTAAGAGGAAAACTTTAAAGAATCAAGGAAAGGGTTTTACTAACCATAGAGGAAAACAAGTACAAGAAAAGCAGTTACAAGAAGTATGTAATGAAAAATGTCGTTTAAAATGTTCTACTAAATTTAGTGAAAGACAGCGCATGAACGTTTTTGAAAAGTTTTGGAAACTTGGTGATCGTCAAAGGCAATGGGAGTTTGTGATTCAATACACAGAAAAGGTACCAAAACGCCGTCAAACTACTGAGGTAACGAAACATGACCGGCAAAATACGTTCCGCTATTTTCTTCCAAATGAGGAGAAACAAAAAACAAAAGTATGCAAGACAATGTTTATAAATACAATATCTACAGGGGAGCGAATTATATCTACGGCATGGAAAAAGTACGACGGAGAAATAAATGTAAGGGAAGATAAACGTGGTAAATATGAACACAAGAAACGAATAATAGACGATGATATGATCAGAAGCGTGTGTGATCATGTAAACTCATTTCCTTTAGTGGAATCTCACTATGTTCGACAAAATTCAAATAAATTGTACTTGGAAGGGGTGAAAAGTGCATCTCGGGTGTTTTCTTTGTATTGCGAATGGTTTGATGCTGATAAATATGGTAGCAAAGCATTAAGTACATTCCACTATTGAGCGGGCTAGTGATCGAAAGCTCATTTATGTACCAGAAGAATGGTATTGCCTCGTTCGTTGGGCTAAAGCTGAAGGTAGACCTTATATAGTAAAAGAAATGACAACTTCTGATATACTTGATTTTAAGTCTTTGTTAAGTAATAAAAATTGGAACAAAAACACAGACAATGAGAAAATACAGTGGACTCGTTTGAGAGAGGTAAAAGTACATGCACAGCACTATGATAGGATAGAATATAAATATAATTTTGAAGATGAACCAAAAACTGTAATCGTTTTGAGATCTGGTAACAGAAGTACAAACAGACTGTCTCGTGATTTTCAAATCAAGCAAGCCTATAATGGAGATCTTCTTATCAGTCGTGATAAACATAAAGATTTAATGAATTTGTGTCAAAATGGAATAATTCCGGAGAAGTACCATAGCTTTTATGAAAACTTAAATTTTTGTAACAATGCTCAAGAGATACTTTCAGAAGATGACTGATTAATATTAAAGACTGATTTTAATATGAATGAAACTTTTTGTTGTTCTTTAAACTTTTTAATTACTGTAGTAAAATGATTGTGATTGTTGACGTTTTAGAGAGATTATTTTGTGAACTGTTTTGTTTTGAGAGTAACAGCGAATTATTATTATTATTATTATTATTTTTTTTTTTTTTGTTGATTTTTAGAAATCTTTTTTCCAAGATAATTATTAAGAATATGTTCTATTTTTGTAAGAAAGCAATTACTAAGACTGATTATCTAAGCTAATGAAACCTGAAATGTGATTATTAAGTGCCATTCATACAGGTAGACTTTATAATTAATACTTTTACAAATTTTTTTTTTTTTTTTTTTTTTTTTTTTTTTTTTTTTTTTTTTTATGATAAGGATTGTTTTCATTTTGTTCCTAAATTGTCAATTATGTTTGATTGTTTGTTATTTGTGAAACAAATTTATTAAAAAATGTGTTTAATTTATAATATCAATTTAGATACGACATAAACTTAAACAGGATTTACTAATAACAATGTTGTATGTGGAACTTCTTACAAAGAATAAATATGTTTGTCCATGTAACTTTGTTGGATGTGACAGATCCGACAAATCATGATGAGCCATGTACGGATAACAAAGCCATTACATAAGTAATAATGTTATTTAATTGCATTGCAAATAAGCTCTCGAACATATATTAACAAATAATATTTTTTTTTTTTTTTTTTTTTTTTTTTTTTTTTTTTTTTGAAAATTTAATTCTTGTAGTTAAAAAAAATATAAGCAATTCAAACTTCGGAGCGCTCTCCTGTAAAGTTGCTGATTTGCAGATCTGACTCTGTTAATAGGGACAGGCGATATATATATATATATATATATATTGGCAGGTACCGTCATAATACCGTTTTCCTTAAAGCGTTCCCTTAGAGACTCCCGAGGGCCGAGGTTGTAAATTGACCTAACTTTATAACCTTTTGTAAAACAAATATGGACTCTAAGTCAACAGCGTTGCCTAGATACATGAGCGCCCCCACTGGAGCTTCTACGTTAATGCCTAAGAATACAGTCGAATCTACTAGGTTAAGTCTTGTGTCGTTAAGAGTTCCTGCACGGATATATTATATATACGGAGAAAGAAAAGAATAGAATTTCCTGCGTTGGGGCGGCCTGTCGTAAGAGGCGACAAAACAACCTACAGCCAGGTGGTAGGGCATTCCCCCGACTGGATGGTTACCACTCCCCCCCCCCCCCCCCTGGTCTAATGTATGTCGCCATAATAACCTTGTGTTGCGTTCCGGTATACAGATACCACTGGGTCACTTCCAGTTTTCCCCTTCAAAGCTGGCAGCATCCCTGGTGTTGCTAATGTCCGTAGGCGATGGTAACCACTTTCCATCAAGCGGGCCGTCTGTCTGTCTGCTGAGAGATTCGCCATGAATACCGTAATAATAATTGTAGGTATTATTATTATTATAATCAATTCTGGTGCCGATTCCACACCCACCACCACCAGTTCAGTTATATATACATATATATATATACATTTATTAACCATATATATATATATATTTATTAACTGTAAAGCAAACAGGAATGCGACGAAGATTATTCATGGAATATACGAAACACAGATGTCGCTGTAGGAAATGTAATCAGAATAAGGCTGGCAAAATCCTTGTAAATGAATACAGAGTACTCATGGTATGTCCCGGGTTGGGTTGGGTTGGGTTGGGTTGGGTTGGGTTGGGTTGGGTTGGGTTGGGTTGGGTTGGGTTGGGTTGGGTTGGGTTGGGTTGGGTTGGGTTGGGTTGGGTTGGGTTGGGTTGGGTTGGGTTGGGTTGGGTTTCCCCCAGGGGGTGCCACCCTGGACTCTTCTCCGTCCAGGTAGTGGTACAAGGGGATGCGTCCCCGGGGCCCCGAGCGGCCACTGTCACATTCCCCCCTTCACTCCGTGACAGTGGTGTCCCACCTATCCACTCCAAATCCTGGTATTCCTTCCCTTCCTTCCAAACTTGTTCCCGCCAAACCACCCCTCCCTTCCGATGTCAGGAGAGCGCCGTGCTGCCGGTTCGTGGCGGAGCGGCGGGCACCGGGCCAGCGTTGAGCACCTTGCTCCGCTGGTCCGTTGCCAGGAGAGGGCTGCACAGTTCTGCCCTGTGCGCCCCATCGACGTGGACAGTGGCGGCGGGCTCAGTGGTGGGGCGAGAGTCTCGCCACTGGGCGCTACCGCCGAGCGTTTCCCCGTGTGGTGTCGTGGATCACGTCTCGCGGCCACACGGGACCGCGGGGCTTGCCTTCACCGGCTGGCCCAAGAGGAGAAAACCTCAATAAAAAAACCCCTAACACCTAAGCTGCGGCGCAGGGCGAGAGGTTTTGAGGCCGGGGGGGTAAACCCGGTCGCTACTGCGGACCACTGCGTTTTTTATGTTGACCAAAGTTTTTTACTCGTGGGAACAGAAATGGAACCTGAACTAAAAACAAAACCCCAAGACGAGTTGCCTGTGACGGGCGGTGTCGATGTTAGTGGGAGGCCCGCGAAGGGCACACACGACAAGAAAGGGCCTGTGAAAGGCGGTGAGAAGAGTTTTTACTCGCGTTTCCTGTCGGCGATCTCATCGCCGGCAGGAGCGCCAAGCCCACCTCATCAAGCTGGCTCCCGCCCAACGCGGTTTGAGCCGCTTGATGAGAGCGAAGAGGAGGAGTTCCTCTCCAACGTCTTCGAGGACGAGGAATCGACGGCCCCCCCTGTTCAGGCCCAAACAAAGGCCCCGGCCCCCAAAGGTCCGGAGGGGAAGGGCAAAGCCCGGCTGCTCCCCGCGTCACGAGGAGCAGATCGGCGGCCTCGTCCCGGCTACCATCAACGAGGCGGGGGGCTCCAGGAGACAAGGCCAGGGAGGTCGCGCGCAATGAGGCGCTGCGACGATACCTGGCCTTGGACGACCTAGATGAAATGATGGAGACGTCGCTTTCGTCTCCATCTTCATCCGAAGACGAAAGGAGGCCGACCCCCGCCAAGCCCCCGCCCAAGCCACCGGCTGCCCAAGCGCCGGACGCTAAGCGGGGCAGAGGCCGGCCTCCTACAACAGGCGAGTACGTGGGCCTAGCGGCTGCGAAGCAGAAGCTCGTGGAGGCCCAGCGTGCGCAGCTCGAGCTCGAGCTGGAGAAGGAAGTCGCGGAGAGGACCTCAGCGATGGTGACCGCGAGGGCTACCCGGCCTAGGGCCGGTCCTGCCCCCGCGGACCCGGATCCTCCCGCGGCAGAAAAACAAGTAGAGGCTCGAGCTGCGCTGGCAGAGGGCCTCCAGAAGCAGATTTCTGAGTCTCTGGCGGTGGTGGCCAATGTGGCCAAGGTCTCGAAGGGTCTCAAAGGGACCCTTCAAAAGGCCTTAAAAGAAGCGGCGGCCTCCATTCAGGAGGCTACGGACGAGCTCCTCAGCCGCACTAGCTCGGGGGAGGTTGCTCTGCTCCGTGCGGCCAATGGCCGCATGGAAGCAGAAATCGCGGACCTCCGACAAGAGCTGAGGAGCCTCCGAGACGAACTGAGCCGGCCGCGCGCGGACTCCGCGCCGCCGCCGCCACCACCGCCAGAGGTGGAGACGAACATGGCCGCGAACCTGGAGAGGATGACTCTCCTTATGGAGAACAGGTTCGCGGCCATCGAGGAGCAGATGCGCTCGGTCCGGCCGGCACCATCGCCGGCCCGCACCTTGAGCCCTGCTCCTCGAGCTAGGCCCACACCTCCCCCGATCTCGCCCATTCCTGGGCCGTCGTGGGAGGAATACCCCCCGCTACCGCAGCGGGGTAGAAAGGAGAGAGCGGTGGCGAAGTCCACCCCGCCACCGCCCGCCTGTCCGGCGCCCACTTCCTCTTCGGCCGCGGCTGAAGACGGCTGGACGACGGTCGGTAAGAAGAAGGCCGCAAGAAAGGCCGCCCAACCGTCGTCCGGCACACAGCCGGCCGCGACTGCCGCCGACGCGCAGACCACCCGCGCTAGGCGGCAAAGAGGCAGAGGGCGGGGTCGAAAAGAGAAGGGGGATGTGGCGCAGGCTCCGGCCTCGCAGCCCCCCCCTCCTCCTCCTCCCCCGCCCAAAAAGGAGAATAGGGCCAGGGGCAGGAAGGTGCCGCGGATGCGTCCGCCGAAATCCTCCGCCGTCGTGCTGACTATGCAGTCAGGCGCGGAGGAAAGAGGCGTGACGTACGCAAGCCTCCTGTCCCGGGCCAAAGCCAACATACGGCTGGCCGACCTCGGCATTGAGGGCGGGCTCCGGCTGAAGCGTGCGCGCACTGGGGCGCGGATGCTGGTGGTGCCTGGCGCCACTAGCGCCCCCCAGGCTGACGCCCTTGCTGAGAGCCTACGCACCGTCCTCAACGCCGAGGATGTGCGCGTCTCCAGGCCTGAGAAGGCGGTGTACGTCCGCGTATCGGGCCTGGACGACACCACGGAAGGTGACGATGTGGCCGCTGCCATCGCGCGGACCACCGGATGCTCACGCGAAAGCGTTAAAGCGTCCAAAGTCCGCCCCGGACCTGACGGGGCGGGCACGACGGTGGTGGCCTGCCCGGTGGCGGCCGCCAAATCGTTACTGAAGGTGGGCACGAAACTCCTGGTGGGCTGGGCCTCAGCCGAGGTCAAGGCCCTCCCGCACCGTGCACAGAGGTGCTTCCGCTGCCATGAGCTCGGGCATGTGGCGGCGGCATGCACCTCTGAGGTAGACCGCAGCGATTTCTGTTATCGCTGCGGAGTAGCCGGGCACCTGGTGACCGGCCCCTGCACCGCGAAGCCTCACTGCGCTGTGTGCGCGGCCGCGGGCAGGCCTGCCGGTCACCAGCTAGGTGGGGGGACCTGTGGGTCCCGGAAGCCCACCAGGAGGAAAACGGCCAGCCGTAGGGCGCCGGACAGAGCCGCGGCCGCGGCGGCTTCATCAGCCGTCGTGGGGAGCGGACAGGAGAACGCCCGTGGTTAAATGGTAGCCACGGGCGAGCGGCTGCGGGCGTCGAGGCCACGGGGATCGATTAGGCCTCCGCCCGCACTAATGCCGCGAGAGGGCGCGAGAGGCAGCCGCGCGACCCTCTCAGGGCCGGGTAATTCCTACCCGGCCCACACAGGAGAGGCCGCCTCTGTTTATGAGGCGGCCCACCGCTCGCCGGGGTCGCGGAGTAAGGCTCACGCTGTGTACCGTGACCCCGGCACCACTGCGGAAGAAGGCTCCCATGGGGTTTTAGTGGGTATACCGGCGCCGGTCGTATTGATTAATCGGCGTCGGGGAGTCCCACACACCGGCCGCGGCGATCCCCACGCGGCTGACGGTGAGGTAACTCATTTCCCCATGTAAAAAAAAAAAAAAAAAAAGGGTTGGGTTGGGTTGGGTTGGGTTGGGTTGGGTTGGGTTGGGTTGGGTTGGGTTGGGTTGGGTTGGGTTGGGTTGGGTTGGGTTGGGTTGGGTTGGGTTGGGTTGGGTTGGGTTGGGTTGGGTTGGGTTGGGTTGGGTTGAGCGGCTAGTTGACGCAGGCGGAATGCCGCGCTCTAGCCGATCACGAATGTTAAGCGACACCGGCCGCAGTCAGTACATGGATGGGTGACCCCTGACATTGGAAAAACTGTGTGTCGGTTAGCTTTAGAAAGATGAATTTGTGGCTAATCGTACCCACGAGTGTGATATAGCTTACCCGGGGAAGCCCGGGCCCGGCCAACTGTGCCAGGAGCTGAAGCCTCATTGCACGGGTGCGATAAGTGGTGGATAAATTCGAACAACATTTTGAGCGGCTAGTTGACGCAGGCGGAATGCCGCGCTCTAGCCGATCACGAATGTTAAGCGACACCGGCCGCAGTCAGTACATGGATGGGTGACCCCTGACATTGGAAAAACTGTGTGTCGGTTAGCTTTAGAAAGATGAATTTGTGGCTAATCGTACCCACGAGTGTGATATAGCTTACCCGGGGAAGCCCGGGCCCGGCCAACTGTGCCAGGAGCTGAAGCCTCATTGCACGGGTGCGATAAGTGGTGGATAAATTCGAACAACATTTTTTTGAACATTTTGAACATTTTGGATTTTTCGTTTTTTCTCAGAAAGTGTTCTTGATGGTGTTTCGTGTGATCTACGTTGACGACTCGGCTTGTATATTGGACTTCTGATATCTGCACTAGTTGTTGACCCGGTTTTGCTTGTTTTTGGTTTGTTTCTGTTTTGACTGTTTTTATTGGCTTTTCCTACTGGTTTTTGTTTTTCCTGACGATTTGGATTTGTTGTTTGCCCCGGATACACCCCTCGCCACCCCCATGGGGGGGGGAGGCCACTAATGGCCGACTCGGGACAGAGTCGCGCCTCGGGAGTGTGCGAGGTCCGGAAACGGCCCAGCGCACGCTCCCGCGGGGAGAATGTTGGTTCCGACTCCGATGAGTCGAGCAGAAAGGTGGTGACCCAGGAGGACACCCAGAGGCCAGGGACCCGGCGCGCCAAGGTGCTCCTGGGGGCCCGTCATCGTGGGTACAGCGCGGGAACAACGCTGTCCCGTGAAGAGACCGCGGACGTCGAGGCTCAGGCAGAGGCCTTTGTCAGCGACCTCCGCCAGAATGTTGCGAAAAAGACAAAGGCCTCTGCGCCTGTGGAAATAGCGGACGTACCCCCCGAGATGGACCCGAGGCTCACGGACGTCGACCTGTTGGATGCGGAGGAACTCCGCACCATGGCCGGCGTCCACGTGGCGGCGATTTACAACGTCGCCCAGACCTCGAGGAACCTCAAGGGGGGCTACGTTAAGAAGCTAAAGGAGGCGGCGGCGGCCCTCATGGAGGTGACCGAGAGTCTCACCAAGAGGACCGTCGACGCCGAATCGAGGAAGGTTAGCCTCGACAACTTGAAGTTGAGACGAGAGGTGGACTCCCTGCGGGCCGAAATCCGGTCATACCGCAGGGAGTTCGAGCAGATGAAGACCGCGGCCAAGGAGTCCGCGGCCAAGGATAAGGCTGCGACCGACGAGGCCAGGGCCAAGGAGAAGACCGCGACCAGGGAGGCCGCGGCTAGGGAGGCTGAGGCCACGGAGGCCGCAGCCAGCAAGGAGGCCACGGCCACGGAGGCCGTGGTCAGCACCGAAGGGCCTTTGCCCCAGACAGTGGGAGGGAGAGCCACTACCGAATCTCCCCCATTCGACGTAGAGGAGCTCAAGCGCTCCATCATTATGTCGTTGGGGGAGTTCATCAACGCCCGCTTCGCGGGCCTTGAGGACAGGCTACTCCCCCCCCCGGTTATTCGTCCCCCACTCGCCGCGGACAAGCGGTCAAGGGCGGCGCCCGGGACTTCGGGCGCCAAACCTACCACGGCTCCTCCTCCCAGGGTCTCCGACGACCTATCGGAGCCCTTGGCGATGGAGGTAGAGTCGATCCCGACGGCGGCGGCCCCCGCCCCGTCGTATGCCAAAGTTGTGGGCCCTCCGCGCCCAACTCCGAAACCGGGTCCCTCTGGAGTTCAGAGGGCCCCCAGAAGGCAGGGAGTGGCTCCGACCCCCCCAATGTGGTCGACTCCCCCCACTGCCCCCACCCACGCCCAGGAGGGCCTGGACGGATGGACAGTGGTAGGAGGTGGTAGAAGGGGCAGAGGGAGAAGATTGCGCGAGCAAAGAGCGGGGAGATACCCCGCCCCCTCCTTTGCGCCCTTAACCTCAGCTCCTCAGTGGAGGAACGAGCCGGTCAGGAGACCCCCTCCGAGGAGACCGGCTCCGTTGGTGGAGGCTAAGGCAGCGGCGGTGATGGTGACGCTGCTGCCTGAGGCCGTAAAAAACGGGATCACCTACCGTCAGATCTTCCAGCAGGCCGTGTCGGTGGTGGACCTGCAGACGATGGGCCTCAAGGAGGGCCTCAAGATCACCCGGACGGCCAGCGATGCCCGGCTCCTGGAGCTGCCGCCAGGGCCGGAGGGCATTGAAAAGGCCGACCGGCTGGCATTGGCCCTCGGGGCGGTGTGGACAGGCGTGGCTGAGGTCGCCAGGCCGGTGAAAAAAGGGGATATCCGCGTCACCGGACTCGACGACTCGGTCACGCCTTGGATGCTCGAAGAGGCCATCGCTCGCGCAGGGGGCTGCCCGCGCGAGCACGTAAGATCTGGCGGGATCGGTGTGGGACCGGGGGGGATGGGCGCGGCCTACGTACAGTGCCCTATCCCGGTCGCAAAGATGCTTACTGAGCTGAAGCACATCTGTGTGGGCTTCAGCTCAGCAGAGGTCTCGGCCCGTGAGAGGCGGCCCATACGTTGTATGCGGTGCCTCTACACGGGTCACATCACAGTCATGTGCCCGGATGGGCGGGTTGATAGGTCGGCCCTGTGTTTCCGCTGCGGCAGAAGCGGACACAGGGTCGCACAGTGTACGGAGCCGAATGCTCACTGCGTGGTTTGCGCCGAGTCGGGTCTCGACGCAAACCACGTGGCGTTGTCGAGGGGCTGCCTCCCTCCACACGTACGTGGCAAGTTTATTCCTCCGGCGAACGTCGGAGTAGGGAGACACCAGGAGGTGTCTAATATGTCGCAATAATGCCCGGACGACATATTAGACTCCTTCAAGGGAACGTTAACCACTCCGCCGGGGCTCAGGATTTACTCCTGCAGTCCATGGCGGAGTGGGAGGTTGGTCTAGCCGTAATATCGGAGCCGTATTACGTCCCCTCCCAGAGCAACTGGGTTGGGGACCTGGACGACACGGTGGCAGTGGTGGCCAGTTCGGGCGCTGGCACCCCGCTCATCGAGATCGAGCGGGGGCGGGGTTACGCGGTGGCAGGGTGGGGGGAGCACACCTTCATAGGTGTGTATTTTTCCCCCAACCGACCCCTGGCAGAATTCGAGCGTTTCTTGGATTCTGTCAGGGCCGCCGTGGGCAGACAGTCGCCGAGGGCGACGTTCGTACTCGGCGACTTCAACGCCAAATCCCGCTCCTGGGGAAACACTGTCACCGAATTGAGGGGACTGGCTGTGGAAACGTGGGCGCTTCAAAGTGGTTTGACCCTGTTGAATAGAGGATCGGTCCACACCTGCGTGCGAGCGCGGGGTGGCTCCATCGTAGATCTGTCGTTTGCCACCCATGCGATCGCACGCAGGGTGATGAATTGGAAAGTGGAGGAGGAGGTGGAGACTCTGTCAGACCACCTTTATATAAGGTTTGAAGTCTCCCCTCCTCCCAATGGAACAGGGTCAAACCCCCCACGCAGCCACGGTCAGTTCCCTCGATGGGCCATCAGCCGGCTCGATCCCGAGCTGGCTGAGGAAGTGGCCGTCGTCCAGGGCTGGACCAACCGAGAGAGAAACACCTGTCCGGAGGATCAGGCGGAGAGCATGCGCAGAACCCTTACGAGGGTCTGCGATGCCTCGATGCCACGGTCGCGTCGACGTCGGCGGAAACCAGCGGTTTACTGGTGGACCGCAGAGATCGGGAGTCTGAGGGAGGCAGCCCTTCGGGCTCGCCGATCTCTGAAGAACTGCCGTCGTCGACATCCTCCGGACAGAGGTGAGGAGGAACATCGCCTGGAGGAGTATCGGGCTGCCAAAAAGGCTCTTCAGGTGGCCATCTGCCAAGCGAAGACCCGGGCCCGGGAAGAAATCCTATCTAGTCTGGATGCGGACCCCTGGGGACGTCCGTACCGGGTGGCACGCAAGAAAATGCGCGCCTGTTCCACCCCGGTTACGGAGTCCCTGCCGGACGGGGTCCTAAATAGAATTATAGACGGACTCTTCCCGGATCCGGGAGCCTTCACTCCTCCGACGATGTGTCCTCCTCAGAACGTACCCTCGGTGACTGATCCTCCCCCAGTCTCCGAGGAGGAATTGGAAACGGCCCTGGATAGACTCCGGGGCCGGAAAACGGCACCGGGACCGGACGGGGTCCCAGGCCGGGTCCTCTTCCTGGCCGCCAAACACCTAGGCGGCCAGCTTCGGGAACTCTTTGACGCCTGCATCAGGACAGGTGAGTTCCCGAAGCAATGGAAAGAGGGCCGGCTGTGCCTCATCCCGAAAGAGGGCCGCCCTCCCGATGATCCCTCCGCCTACAGGCCCATCGTGCTGTTGGACGAGGTGGCAAAAGTGTTCGAAAAGATCTTGGCGAGCCGCCTCGTCCAGCACTTGGATTCCGACGGGCCTGGTCTCTCGGAGGCTCAGTATGGCTTTAGGGCGGGGCGCTCCACTCTGGACGCCCTGTTCGCATTGAGGAGCCTCACGAGAGAGGCGGAGAGTATAGAGGAGTCTGTCTTGGTGGTATCTTTGGATATCCAAAATGCCTTCAACAGTCTTCCTTTTGAAACCATCTTGGAGGCACTCCGGGCGCATGGAGTGCCTCCGTATCTCTTTAGACTGTTGGAGGCATACCTCCAAGACAGATTTATCCTCTGGGAGGGCGGTTTTGGCCAGATCTCTGGTAGGCGACGTGTCGTGTGCGGTGTTCCACAGGGTTCGGTGCTGGGTCCGATCCTGTGGAACATTGGTTACGACTGGCTCCTCCGCGAGCCAGTCCTGCCCGGGATGGGGGTGATTTGTTATGCCGACGACACCCTCATCACGGCCCGAGGCGGAACCTACGAGGAGTCCGTGGAACTAGCCAACGCCTCGACGGCGTTGGTCGTAGAAAGAGTGCGTCAACTAGGCTTGAGGGTCTCCCCGGAGAAGACGGAGGCCCTCATGTTCCACGGACGACGTAGACGACCGCCTCGGGGCACGCACGTCGCCGTCCAGGGAGTGGCGGTAGCGGTAAAGGCCCAGATGAAGTACCTGGGCCTTGTCCTAGACGGAAAATGGAATTTCGGGGCCCACTTCACCCAGCTGGCCCCGAGATTGCTAGGTGCCGCTGCCGCCCTGGCCAGACTCTTACCCAATGTGGGAGGGCCGGGCACGGTCTGCAGAAAGTTGTACACTGGTGTCCTGCGGAGCATGGCGCTGTACGGTGCCCCCGTATGGGTCGATGCTCTTCACCGCAAGAACAGGACCCTTCTGAGACGCTCTCAGAGGGTCCTGGCGGTACGGGCCATCCGGGGGTACCGGACGGTCTCGTGGACAGCGGCGACACTGCTCGCGAGTGATCCGCCCTGGGAGCTCCAGGCGGAGACGCTCGCAGCAGTGCACCGCTACCGGCAGGACACCAGGGAGAGAGGAGAGAGGCCGTGTCCGGCAGTAGTAAGGAGGATCAGGGTCTTGGCGACCGAGGCCCTGATCCAAGTATGGGCTGATGACCTGAGGACCCCAGAAGCAGGAGCTGAGACGGTGGCGGCGGTCCGCCCCCACCTGTCTCGTTGGGTCTCGAGGAAGTACGGGACCCTAACGTACAGGCTGACGCAGATACTTACCGGGCACGGGTGCTTCGGTAAGTATCTGCACCAGACAGCGGGGCGTGAACCGACGCCAGAATGTGCAGAGTGCGGCGCACCCAGCGATACAGCGTATCACACGCTGGTGGAGTGCGCCGCCTGGGGACCTCAGCGTCATCAGCTAGAAAGTATTGTCGGTCCTGTGTCCTCGCTCCAGCAATTGGTCGAAGCCATGCTGTCGAGCGAGGACGGATGGAGTGCGGTTTCCTCCTTCAGCGAGACGGTAATGTCCCTGAAGGAGGCCGCAGAGAGGACCAGGGAGGTGGATGCGTACGCAGACCCGATCCGGCGACGGCGGACTGGCGGCCGGCGGCGTCGCTACGCAGCCCACCTCCCTTAGTGCCGTCACAGGGGGCCGCGGCGACCGGGGGTACCCGCGGACTTCCCCCCCTGTTGATGAAGCAGGGCACCTTGCCTCCGGGGTGTCCTGAAGATTGCCAGACGTAGGGGCGTCACGAATGTAGTAGCAACGCTCTAGTTCTCGTGGCGCCCCGTAAAAGCGTGGGAAAGAGGCGCAGGTTAGGTTTAGTGGGTAGTCCGGCGGACGGGATCTCGCGACTACTACCGCCCTCGGCGGTAGTTATGCGTGGAGATCCACTCCGCTGGGAGTCCCACACTCCCCTCGGTCACCCTCCCCCAGGGCCCGAGGGAGTGTCGCAAGAAAAGACATTCCCCCTGCGTTACCAAAAAAAAAAAAAAAAAAAAAAAAAAAAAAAAAAAAAAAAAAAAAAAAGGGTTGGGTTGGGTTGGGTTGGGTGAAAAGGCCAGGGAGGTCGCGCGCAATGAGGCGCTGCGACGCTACCTGGCCTTAGACGACTTGGACGAGATGATGGAGTCGTCGTCATTCTCGTCCTCGTCCGAAGACGAAGAGAGACCGGCCCCCAAAACCCCCGCCAAGGCGAAGGCAGCTCCCAAAGCGCCCGACGCCAAGCGGGGCAGAGGCCGCCCCCCAACCACAGGGGAGTATGTGGGTCTGGCGGATGCCAAGAAGGCACTCGTGGAGGCCCAACGCGCGGAGCTAGAGCTCCAGGCGGAGAGGGAGATCGTGGAGCAGGCCTCGGCGATGGCTACGGCGAGGGTGACCAGACTTCAGACTGGTCCACCCGTCGCGAGCCAGGCCCCTCCCGATGCTCGTGTTGCTCACGCGGAGGGCCTCCAGCGACAGATCGCTGACTCGCTGGCGGTGGTCACCAACGTGGCCAAGGTGTCGAAGGGTCTAAAAGGGACCCTTCAAAAGGCCTTAAAGGATGCGGCTGCGGCCATCCAAGAGGCCTCAGAAGAGCTCCTCAGCCGGACATCTTCCGAGGAGGTCGCCCTCCTCCGTGCGGCGAATAACCGCATGGAGGTAGAGATCGCAGACCTCCGGAAGGAGCTGAGGAGCCTTCAGACGGAACTCGTTAGGCCGCGTGCCGCTCCTGCGCCGCCGCCAGCTGAGACACCGACTGTTATAGAGAAGACGATGGCCGCGAGCCTGAACCAACTCACTCTCGCGATGGAGAGCAGGTTCGCGGCCATGGAGGAGCAGATGCGCTCGGCTCGGCTGACCCCCCAACCGGGGCCAGCCCCCAGGTCGAGCCCTGCTCCTCGAGCCAGACCCACGCCCCCGCCGAGCCCCTCGCTCATCTTTGGGCGCTCGGCCGGGGAGTTTCCCCCTCTTCCCTCGAGGAGGGAATCAGTTGAAACGGCGGTGTCGTCGGCTTCTGCGCCACCACCGCCCGCCTGTCCGGCGCCCCTCCCTCTCCCGGCCGTGGCCGAGGAGGGCTGGACGACGGTCGAGAAGAAGAAGGCCAAACGAAGGGCCAATCAACCGTCGTCCGGCACACAGCCGACTACGGCCGCCGCTGCAGCGCAGCCCACCCGCGCTCAGCGGCGACGAGGGAGAGGACGCGGGGGGAAAGGAAAGGGGGATGTGGCGCAGGCTCCGGCCTCGCAGCCCCCCCCTCCTCCACCCCCAGCGCCCAAACCAAAGGAGAAAAAGCCGAAGGAGAAGAGGTCGCCGCGATTGCGTGCCCCAAAATCCGCCGCCGTCGTCCTGACTTTACAGCCAGGCGCGGCGGAGCGGGGGGTTACGTACGCGAACCTCTTCTCTAAGGCAAAGTCCAGGATCCGGCTGGCTGACCTCGGGATAGAGGGAGGCCTTCGGCTCAGGCAGGCGCGCACTGGGGGCCGTATACTGGTGCTTCCCAGCGCCAGTGACGCCTCCAAGGCAGACGCCCTGGCCGAACAGTTGAAGATCAACCTCTATCCCGAGGACGTGCGTATCTCCAGGCCCGAGAAGACTGTGTGTCTTCGCGTCTCGGGCCTGGACGACCATGTGCACGAGGAGGACGTGGCCGCTGCCATTGCGCGGACCACCGGATGCTCCGTATCGAGCATCCGCGCGTCGAAGGTCCGTCCCGGCATTGACGGGATGGGCCAGACGGTGGTGGCCTGCCCGGTGGCGGCCGCCAAACGGCTCCTCGAGCCAGGGACGAAGCTCCTGGTGGGCTGGTCTTCCGCCCTAGTGAAGGCCCTGCCCCATAGGACCCAGCGGTGCTACCGCTGCCACGAGGTCGGCCACGTGGCGGCGGTATGCACCTCCGAGGTGGACCGCAGCGGCAACTGCTACCGCTGCGGCAAGGACGGGCATCTGGTGACCGGCCCCTGCTCTGCGAAGCCGCACTGTCCTGTGTGCGCTGCCGCGGGCAGGCCAGCCGGTCATCAGGTGGGCTCAAGGCCCTGTGGGGCCACAAAGCCCTCCAGGAGAAAGGTCCCGGCCAGCCGGACGGCGCCGGACAGGGCCGCGGCCGCGACGGCTGATACAGCCGCCGCGGGGAGCGGCAAGGAGTGACGCCCGTGGCGGTAATGCCACGGGCGAGCGGCAGCGGGCGTTGAGGCCTGGGGATCAATGAGGCCTCCGCCCGCACTTATGCCGCGGGAGGGCGCGAGAGGCAGCCGCGCGACCCTCTCAGGGCCGGGTATCCTTCACCCGGCCCACACAGGAGAGGCCGCCTCTGTTTAGGAGGCGGCCCACCGCTCGCCGGGGTTGCGGAGTAAGGCTCACGCTGTGTACCGTGACCCCGGCATCAATGCGGAAGTAGGCTCCCTTGGGGTTTTAGTGGGTATACCGGCGCCGGTCGTATTGATTAATCGGCGTCGGGGAGCCCCACACACCGGCCGCGGCGATCCCCACGCGGCTGACGGTGCGGTAACGCATTTCCCCAAGTAAAAAAAAAAAAAAAAAAAAAAAAAGGGTTGGGTTGGGTTGGGTTGGGTTGGGTTGGGTTGGGTTGGGTTGGGTTGGGTTGGGTTGGGTTCGGCCTGTTTGAGCGGCTAGTTGGCACAGTGGAACGTGCATTAGCTAGTCGATCATGATTGTTAAGCGTCGCTTGGTGCGGTCAGTACTTGGATGGGTGTGCAAACATTCATTTCAACGGAAAGCCGTACCACGATGCGCACTGGGAGTTCACGGCACTACCTTAACCGGAGTGACGTAGGGAGTCAATTCGTGGCGTTTTCCGTGTCCATGAGTTGATATAACTTACCCGGGGAAGCCCGGGCCCGGACAACCGTGCCAGGAGTTGAAGATTCATTGCACGGACACGGAACGTGGTGGAGTAATTCGACTTACCTTTTGAGCGGCTAGTTGGCACAGTGGAACGTGCATTAGCTAGTCGATCATGATTGTTAAGCGTCGCTTGGTGCGGTCAGTACTTGGATGGGTGTGCAAACATTCATTTCAACGGAAAGCCGTACCACGATGCGCACTGGGAGTTCACGGCACTACCTTAACCGGAGTGACGTAGGGAGTCAATTCGTGGCGTTTTCCGTGTCCATGAGTTGATATAACTTACCCGGGGAAGCCCGGGCCCGGACAACCGTGCCAGGAGTTGAAGATTCATTGCACGGACACGGAACGTGGTGGAGTAATTCGACTTACCTTTAAGAGCGGCTAGTTGGCACAGTGGAACGTGCAATATTGAGTCGATCATAAATGTTAAGCGTCGCTTGGTGCGGTCAGTACTTGGATGGGTGTGCAAACATTCATTCGACGGAAAGCCGTGCCACGATGCGCACTGGGAGTCAACGGCACTACCTTAACCGGAGTGACGTAGGGAGTCAATTCGTGGCGTTTTCCGTGTCCATGAGTTGATATAACTTACCCGGGGAAGCCCGGGCCCGGACAACCGTGCCAGGAGTTGAAGATTCATTGCACGGACACGGAACGTGGTGGAGTAATTCGACTTACCTTTTATGAGCGGCTAGTTGGCACAGTGGAACGTGCAATATTGAGTCGATCATAAATGTTAAGCGTCGCTTGGTGCGGTCAGTACTTGGATGGGTGTGCAAACATTCATTCGACGGGAGCGGCTAGTTGGCACAGTGGAACGTGCAATATTGAGTCGATCATAAATGTTAAGCGTCGCTTGGTGCGGTCAGTACTTGGATGGGTGTGCAAACATTCATTCGACGGAAAGCCGTGCCACGATGCGCACTGGGAGTCAACGGCACTACCTTAACCGGAGTGACGTAGGGAGTCAATTCGTGGCGTTTTCCGTGTCCATGAGTTGATATAACTTACCCGGGGAAGCCCGGGCCCGGACAACCGTGCCAGGAGTTGAAGATTCATTGCACGGACACGGAACGTGGTGGAGTAATTCGACTTACCTTTTAGAGCGGCTAGTTGGCACAGTGGAACGTGCATTAGCTAGTCGATCATGATTGTTAAGCGTCGCTTGGTGCGGTCAGTACTTGGATGGGTGTGCAAACATTCATTTCAACGGAAAGCCGTACCACGATGCGCACTGGGAGTTCACGGCACTACCTTAACCGGAGTGACGTAGGGAGTCAATTCGTGGCGTTTTCCGTGTCCATGAGTTGATATAACTTACCCGGGGAAGCCCGGGCCCGGACAACCGTGCCAGGAGTTGAAGATTCATTGCACGGACACGGAACGTGGTGGAGTAATTCGACTTACCTTTTAACGTGGTGGAGTAATTCGACTTACCTTTTTGGGTTGAAGTTTTTCGTGGTTTCTCAACTTGGCTTTTTATGTGGTTTCATCGATTTCTATTGACGACTCGGCTCGAAATAGGGATCTTTTGGACTCGGATACTAGTTTGTTGACCTGGCTTTGTTTACCTGACTTTGTGTTTTCTTGATTTCTTTGACTTTGGCTTGCTTATTGGACTGGTTCTTGCTGTCACGACTACCCGGCTCGTTCTCTGGACTCTGGGGGTGCCCCCCCCCCTAGTGGGGGGCCCGTGACAATGGCGGACTCCGACACGAGTGCCGTCCAAGGGGTTACTCCGGGGGCAATAGCGGGAAAGATTTCCATCCGCAGGAGGCTTAGTGCCCAGCGGGGGGAATCTGACCCAGAAACGGACGTATCGTCCCGGATCAGACCGGAGACGGGGGAGTATGACGCTGACACGGATGTGTCAGCAAAGAAGATGGTGGCCGCCGCCCGGCGCGTGTACAAAAGCCGCACCGGGCCGCGTAGTAGCGGACGTGGAGCTGTGCTGAAGTACTCGAGGGGGGGGTCTACCGCCGAGCTTGTGGCTCGGTCGGAGACCCTCATCAAAGAGGCTCAGCACCAGCTGGAGAAGAATGCGGAGTTTGCGAGGCCTCCGACGACTTCTTCCAAAGGGGAATCCTACAGGAAGAAGTCCGACGAGTCCTCGGATGTTGTGGAGGCATCAGGGGAGATTGACCCCAGGGAGCTGGACCTCGGCCGCATGGCCGCCGAGGACCTCCAGACTCTGGCGAAGGCCCAAGTGGCCTCGATTTATAAGGTTGCCCAGACATCGGGCAACCTTAAGGGAGGATACATCCGCCGTCTGAAGCTGGCGGCGGGCACCCTCGCAGACGTGGTGGAAAACCTGTCTGCGAGGTCACTGGACGCAGAAAACCGGAGGTTGTCGGCGGAAAACCTCCGGTTGAAAAGGGAGATTGACTCCCTGCGGTCGGAGCTTAAGGCCCACCGCAGGGAGTTTAGTGACATGAGGGCAGCGGCCAAGAAGGACTTGACCGCCGCCCCCCCCGCGGATGTATCCTCCCCGCCATTTGACTTTGAGGCCCTGCAGAGGGCCATCATCATCTCGGTGGGGACGCTGGTAGACGCGCGCCTGGCGGTGCTGGAGGAGCGACTTCCTCCGCCGAAAGTCGTCCGCCCGCCGCTGGCGGGTGACAAGAAAAAGAAGGGGGGTTCCGGCCCCCCCCCGGGAAATGTTCCAGCCCCCGTCCCCACGGAGGGGTGGGCCATCGTGGAAGAGAGGGGGGAGAGGCCCCCCCCCCCACCTCCGAAGGCCGGGCCGTCACGCCCGCCGCCGAAGAAGGTGGGGTCCGCCGGCCCCTCGGGATCTGGGGACAAGGAGTTTCCCTCTTTGAGGGCTCCGAGGTCCCAGATCCGGGGGTTCTCCACCCCCATGGATAGTGCCCCCCCCACGGACAACGAATGGACCGTGGTGGAGGGGGGGAAGAAAGGTAAGGGGAAGGGAAAAGGGAAGGGAGCGGGCAGGGGACCGAACGCTTCGGCCCCCCTCCAGTCCGCCCAACCCCAAACCCAACCCCAGTCCTCCCGTCCCAGGGAGGATCGCAGGAGCCGCAGGGAGGAGAAAAGAGAGGCGCGCCGTGGTCCCCCGGGAAAAATGAACCCGGCGCACCTAAAAGAGGAGAAAACTCCGGTAGTCAGACTTAAGCTGCTACCGGAGGCGAAAGAAAAGGGGATGACATACTACGACGTCTTCGCGAAGGCCCGGGGCTCCGTTGACGTCGTTGCTTTGGGGCTGAAGAGAGGCCTCAGGGTCATCCGGTCCGGCAATGATTCTCGGCTGCTGGAGTTGCCGCCCGGCCCCGAGAATCTCCAACTGGCGGACCGGATCGCTGAGCTCCTGCAAGGGGCACTCACTGGGGTGGCAGAGGTCTCTAGACCCGTGAAACGTGGGGAAATCCGGATAACGGGTCTGGATGACTCAGTCACCCCAGAAATGATTGAGGAGGAAGTGTCCCGCATAGGGAAATGTCCCCGCTCCCAGATTCGGGCAGCGGGGCTCGGAATAGGGTCAGGCGGTCTGGGCTCGACGTGGGTCTCGTGCCCCGTACCGGTGGCGAAAAGCTTGGCTGAAGCCGGTCATTTATTGATCGGCTTCACCTCGGCCGCAGTGGAGGCTTACGAAAACCGTCCACTGCGGTGTTTCAGGTGTCTTGCCACCGGGCACTCGACCACGTCGTGCCCGGACGGCCGGGGGGACAAATCCAATTTGTGCTACCGCTGTGGCAAAAGCGGGCACATCTTGGCGGAATGCAGGGCGGAGAAGGCGCATTGCGTGATCTGCGCCGAAGAGGGACGTAGGGCAGATCACGTGGCCATGTCCAGGCGCTGCCAGCCTGGACGGGTCCCGGCCAAATTTGTCCCCCCGGCCAACAGGCTCGGGAGGAGAGAGGGAGCAGCAGTGGGGGAATCTCGTATGTCTGATTAATGCCTGTACAGCATACGAGATTCCTCCAGGGGAATATTAACCACTCCGCCGGGGCTCAGGATTTATTCCTGCAGTCGATGGCGGAGTGGAGGATTGGTCCAGCGGTAGTGAGTGAGCCGTACTACATCCCCACCCAGGAGAACTGGGTTGGGGACCTCGACGGCCTGGTGGCGGTGGTGGCTAGGTCAGGCACTAGCCCCCCTCTCATTTCCATCGAGAGGGGACGGGGTTACGCGGCGGCGGGTTGGGGAGAGTACACCATCATCGGTGTGTACTTTTCCCCAAACCGTTCCCTGGCGGAGTTCGAGACGTTCTTGGATTCCGTCAGGGCCGCCGTGGCGAGACAGTCGCCGAGGGCAACGTTTGTCCTCGGCGACTTCAACGCCAAATCCCGTTCCTGGGGGAACACCGTCACCGACGCGCGGGGAAGACTCGTGGAGGCGTGGGCGCTACAAAGTGGTCTGTCGATCCTCAACCGAGGGTCGGTCCATACCTGCGTGCGATCGCGGGGTGGATCTATCGTGGATTTGTCATTCGCTACCCATGCGATCGCACGCAGGGTGGTGAACTGGGCGGTTGAGGAGGAGGTGGAGACGCTCTCGGACCACCTGTATATCAGGTTCGAGGTCTCCCCTCCTCCCAGTAGGGCGACAGACCCCCCACGTGGCCACGGGCACTTCCCGCGCTGGGCCGTCAGCCGGCTGGATCCCCAGCTGGCTGAGGAGACGGCGGTCGTCGAGGGCTGGACCAATCCGGTGGATGGAAGAACTCCGGAGGAACTGGCGGAGCGCATGCGCAGATCTCTGGGAAGGATCTGCGATGCCTCCATGCCACGGTCGCGTCGGCGCTGGCAGCGGCCAGGCGTCCACTGGTGGACTGCGGAGATCGGTGCCCTGCGAGAGGCAGCTCAAGGGTTGCACCGATCTCTCAAACGCTGCCGGCGTCGGCTTCCTCCGGAGTTGGAGGAGGAGATCAGGCTAGGGGAGGAGTATCGGGCTGCCAAAAAGGCCCTTCGTGTGGCAATATGCCAGGCGAAGGCCCGGGCACGGGAAGAACTACTGGAGTCCCTGGACAGGGACCCCTGGGGACGTCCGTATCGGGCGGCGCGCAAAAAGCTTCGCGCCTTTGCCGCCCCGATAACGGAGTCCCTACCAGAAGGGGTCCTTGAAAGGATAGTGGACGGACTCTTCCCGGACCCGGGAGTCCATACTCCCCCCGTGATGAATCCTCCTCCCGGGGTGTTTCCTTCTGAGACGGCACCTCCCCCCGTCTCAGAAGAGGAGCTGGAAACGGCCCTGGATCGCCTCCGAGGTCGAAGGACGGCACCAGGGCCGGACGGGGTTCCAGGCCGGGCCCTCTTCCTGGCCGCCAAACATCTCGGCGGCCATCTTCGGGAACTATATGATGCCTGCATCAGCTCAGGTGAGTTCCCGAAGCCGTGGAAGGAGGGCCGGCTGTGCCTGATCCCCAAGGAGGGCCGCCCCCCGGATGACCCCTCTGCATACAGGCCCATCGTCCTGCTTGACGAGGTGGCCAAGATCTTCGAAAAGATATTGGCCAGTCGCCTCGTCAAGCACATCACCAACGACGGGCCTGGTCTCTCGGAGGCACAATACGGGTTTAGACCAGGGCGCTCCACGTTGGACGCCCTGGATGCGTTAAGGTGCCTCACGAGAGAGGCAGAGGGGATGGAGGAGTCTGTCCTGGCGGTATCGCTGGATATAGCGAACGCCTTCAACAGCCTCCCGTTCGAGACGATACTGGAGGCACTCCGGTACCAGGGAGTGCCTCTGTACCTCACGAGGTTGTTGAGGGCATACCTCCAGGACAGATACGTCCTCTGGGAGGGGGGCGGCTATGGCCAGATCGCTGGGCGTCGGCGTGTGATGTGCGGTGTTCCACAGGGATCGGTTCTGGGTCCGATCCTGTGGAACATCGGATACGACTGGCTCCTCCGAGAGCCAGTCCTTCCCGGGATGGGGGTGTTCTGTTACGCGGATGACACCCTCATCACGGCCCGGGGTGGTACGTATGAAGAGTCCGTGGAGCTGGCCAACGCGTCCTCCGCGTTGGTCGTAGGGAGAATCCAGCGTCTGGGCCTCAGAATCTCCGTCGAGAAAACTGAGGCCCTGATGTTCCACGGGCGTCGTAGGAGACCACCCCGGGACACGCACGTCGTCGTCCAGGGAGTGGCAGTGGCGGTCGAGGCCCAGATGAAGTATCTGGGCCTCACACTGGATGGAAGATGGAGTTTCGGGGCTCATTTCGAACAGCTGACCCCGAGACTCCTAAGGACCGCCGCTGCCCTGGCCAGACTCCTGCCCAATGTGGGAGGGCCAGGCGCGGCCTGTAGGAGGTTGTACTCGGGTATCTTACGGAGTATGGCACTGTACGGTGCCCCCGTGTGGAGTCACGCCCTTCACCGCAAGAACAGGACGCTGCTGAGGCGTTGTCAGCGCGTCCTTGCGGTGAGGGCCATACGGGGGTACCGGACGGTGTCCTGGACGGCGGCGACACTCCTGGCGGGTGATCCGCCGTGGGAACTCCAAGCGGAGACGCTCGCCAGGGTGTTCCGCTTCCGCCAAGATGCCCGAGGGAGAGGTTTTAGGCCGTGCCTGGCAGAGGTCGCAAAAGTCAGGGCCGAGGCGACCGCGGCCCTGATGGTGAAATGGGAGGAGGACCTGAGGTCCCCAGTGGCTGGAGCCGCGACGGTGGAGGCGATCCGCCCCCACCTGTCGCGTTGGGTCCCTCGAAAAAGAGGGACCCTCACATACAGGATGGTGCAGATACTTACCGGGCATGGCTGCTTCGGTAAGTATCTGCATCGTACTGCGGGGCGTGAACCGACACCGGAGTGTCAGCACTGCGGCGCACCCGAGGACACAGCGATCCACACGCTGACGGAGTGCGCCGCCTGGGGACCTCAGCGCCACCAGTTGGTTAACGTGGCGGGACCGGTTGACTCACTCCAAAGCATGGTCACTGCCATGCTGCGGAGTGAGGACCGTTGGGCGGCGGTGGCCTCCTTCTGTGAAGCGGTAATGCTCCAGAAGGAGGTCGCCGAAAGGGAGAGGGAGGAAGACGCGGCGGCAGACCCGATTCGCCGGCGGCGCATAGGCCGGCGCAGGGGTCGCTACGCCCGTCTCCTCCTGCCCTAGGGATTCCATCATAGGGGCCCGCGGGTCCGGGGGCACCCGCGGGACTTCCCCCCCTATTGGTGAAGAGGTTGGCCTTCCCCGAGGGCCATCCTGGGGTTAAGCCACGCGTAGGGGCGTCACAGTCGTGTACCTACGGTCTATATCCTGTGACGCCCCGTAAAAGCGCTAGGGAGTAGGGGCGCAGGTTAGGTTTAGTGGGTAGTCTGGCGGACGGAATCTCGCGACTGCTACGCTCATCGTAGCCATGCGTGGAGATTCCGACCGCTGGGAGTCTCACACACCCCTCGGTCAACCCCCCCCCGGGCCCGAGGCAGTTCGGTCCTGTGTCCTCGCTCCAGCAGATGGTTGAAGCCATGCTGTCGAGCGAGGACGGATGGAGAGCGGTTTCCTCCTTCAGCGAGACGGTAATGTCCCTGAAGGAGGCCGCGGAGAGGACCAGGGAGGTGGATGCGTACGCAGACCCGATCCGACGACGGCGGACTGGCGGTCGGCGGCGTCGCTACGCAGCCCACCTCCCTTAGTGCCGTCACAGGGGGCCGCGGGGACCGGGGGAACCCGCGGACTTCCTCCCCTGTTGATGAAGCAGGGCACCTTGCCTTCGGGGTGCCCTGAAGATTGCCAGACGTAGGGGCGTCACGAATGTAGTAGCAACGCTCTAGTTCTCGTGGCGCCCCGTAAAAGCGTGGGAAAGAGGCGCAGGTTAGGTTTAGTGGGTAGTCCGGCGGACGGGATCTCGCGACTACTACCGCCCTCGGCGGTAGTGATGCGTGGAGATCCCTTGCGCTGGGAGTCCCACACTCCCCTCGGTCACCCTCCCCCAGGGCCCGAGGGAGTGTCGCAAGAAAAGACATTCCCCCTGCGTTATCAAAAAAAAAAAAAAAAAAAAAAAAAAAAAAAAAGGGTTGGGTTGGGTTAGGTTAGGTTTCCCCCAGGGGGTGCCACCCTGGACTCTTCTCCGTCCAGGTAGTGGTACAAGGGGATGCGTCCCCGGGGCCCCGAGCGGCCACTGTCACATTCCCCCCTTCACTCCGTGACAGTGGTGTCCCACCCATCCACTCCAAATCCTTGTATTCCTTCCCATCCTTCCAAACTTGCTCCCCCCAAACCACCCCTCCCTTCCGACGTTAGGAGAGCGCCACCTCACCGGTCGTCTTGGTGGAGTGGCGGGCACCGGCTCAGCGTCGACGCATCTTGCTCCGCTGACGCCGTTGCCAGGAGAGGGTGCGCAGTTCTGCCCCGCGCGCCCCATCGACGTGGACAGTGGCGGCGGGCCCAGTGGCGGGGCGAGAGTCTCGTCACTGGGCACTACCGCCGAGCGTTTCCCCGTGTGGTGTCGTGGATCACGTCTCGCGGCCACACGGGACCGCGGGGCTTGCCTTAATTGGCTGGCCCAAGAGGATGAGCACCTCAATAAAAAATCCCCTAAACCTAAGCTGCGGCGCAGGGCGAGAGGTTTTAAGGCCGGGGGGGTAAACCCGGTCGCTACTGCGGACCACACCCAGTTTTTTCTTTTAAACAAAGTTTGTACTCGTGGGAACAAAAATGGAAGCTGAACTTAAAACAAAAAATCTAAAGACGTTGTGCCTGCGAAGGGCGGAGTAGATGTCAGGAGAGAGACCCGAGAAGGGCCTACCACAACCACCCAACACGAAAGGGCCCGCGAAGGGCGGAGAAAAGACTTTTTACTCTCGGTTCCTCTCGGCAATATCATCGCCGGCGGAGGAACCGAAGAGCAGTCAAGGCAGCTCCCGCACCACGCGGTCGAAGCCTATTGACGAAGTGAAGAGATCTCCTCGTCCTCGACTCATCTGGGACTGAGGATGAGACGGCCCCCCCTGTCCAGGCCCCACCAAAGGCCCCGGCTGCCAAAGCGCCGGAGGGGAAGGGCAAGAGCCAGGCTGCCCCCCGCAACGAGCGATCGGCGGCCTGAGGCAGTTCCTGGCTCTAGACGACCTATCGCCCATGACGTCGTCTGACGAGGAGGGGATAGTGCCCCCCACTCCGAAGCCCCCGCCTAAGGCACCGGCTGCTGCCAAGGCGCCGGAAGCCAAGCGGGGCAGAGGCCGCCCCCCGACTACAGGGGAGTATGTGGGCCTGGCGGACGCCAAGAGGGCGCTCGTGGAGGCCCAACGTGCGGAGCTGCAGCTCCAAACAGAGAAGGAGATCGTAGAGAGGGCCTCAGCCATGGCTACCTCGAGGGTGACGAGGTCTCAGACGGGCCCCACCCCCGGTAGCCAGGCCCCTCCCGAAGCCCGAGCAGCTCACGCTGAGGGCCTCCAGCGCCAGATCACCGACTCGTTGGCGGTGGTGGCCGGAGTGGCCAAGGTGTCGAAGGGTTTAAAGGGCACCCTTCAAAAAGCCCTAAAGGAGGCGGTAGCGTCGGTTCAGGAGGCCTCTGAAGAGCTCCTGAACCGCACCGACACCGAGGAGGTCGCTCTGCTCCGTGCGGCGAACCGCCGCATGGAGGCGGAGCTTGCGGACCTGCGCAGCGAGCTGGCGAGCATCCGTTCGGAACTCGCCGCTGCTCGCGCCGTGCCGCTCGCCCCGCGCCACCACCACCCGCCAGAGCCCACACCACCACCACAGGACGACGGCCGCAAACCTGACCACATCGTTCTCCTGATGGAGAATAGGTTTGCGGCCTTGGAGGAGCAGATGCGCTCGGTTCGAGACTGCACCCCCCAAC
The DNA here is from genome assembly GCA_019925095.2 of Dendrolimus kikuchii. Lineage (NCBI taxonomy): Eukaryota > Metazoa > Arthropoda > Insecta > Lepidoptera > Lasiocampidae > Dendrolimus > Dendrolimus kikuchii. Next base: position 103,728 of record CM034415.1, on the reverse strand, counting down.
CGGGAGGCCCGCAGATCGAGCCCTGCTCCTCGAGCCAGACCCACACCCGCCGAGCCCCTCGCTCATCTCAGGGCGCTCGGCGGAAGAGTTCCCCCCCTCTCCCCTCGAGGAGGGAATCCAGGGAGACGGCGGTGTCGATGGCCTGCGCCGCCACCGCCCGCCTGTCCGGCGCCCCTCCCTCTCCTCGGCCTGCGGCCGAGGAGGGCTGGACGACGGTCGGCCGTAAGAAGAGGGCCAAAAAAGCCCCACCGTCGTCCGGCACACAACCGGCCACGACTGGCGCGGTAGCGCAGCCCACCAGCGCTCCGCGGCGAGGAGGGAGGGGGCGCGGGGGAAAAGGAAAGGGGGATGGGGCGCAGGCTCCGGCCTCGCAGCCCCCCCCTCCTCCACCCCCAGCGTCCAACAAAAAGGAGAGGAAGCCGAAGGAGAAGAGGTCGCGATTGCGTGCCCCAAAATCCGCCGCCGTCGTCCTGACTTTACAGCCAGGCGCGGCGGAGAGGGGGGTTACGTACGCGAACCTCTTCTCCAAGGCGAAGTCCAGGATCCGGCTGGCCGACCTCGGGATAGAGGGAGGCCTACGGCTAAGGCAGGCGCGCACTGGGGGCCGAATACTGGTGCTCCCCAGCGCCAGTGACGCCTCCAAGGCGGACGCCTTAGCCGAACAACTGAGGATAAACCTCTATCCCGAGGACGTGCGTATCTCCAGGCCCGAGAAGACTGTGTGTCTTCGCGTCTCGGGCTTGGATGACCACGCACACGAGGAGGATGTGGCCGCTGCCATCGCGCGGACCACCGGATGCTCCCTCGGGAGCATCAAAGCGTCAAAGGTCCGTCCCGGCAGAGACGGGATGGGCCAGACGGTGGTGGCCTGCCCGGTGGCGGCCGCCAAACAGCTCCTCGCTGTTGGGACGAAGCTCCTGGTGGGCTGGGCCTCGGCTACGGTAGAGGCCCTCCCCCATCGCACCCAGAGGTGCTATCGCTGCCACGAGGCTGGCCACGTGGCGGCGAAATGCACCTCGGAGGTAGACCGCAGCGGTGACTGCTACCGCTGCGGAAAAGGTGGTCACCTGGTGACCGGCCCCTGCTCGGCGAAACCGCACTGTCCTGTGTGCGAGGCCGCGGGCAGGCCAGCCGGTCACCAGCTGGGCTCGAGGCCGTGCAAGGCCAAGCCCACCAGGAGAAACGTCCCGGCCAGCCGGATGGCGCCGGACAGAGCCGCGGCCGCGGCGGCAACACCATCAGCCGCCGCGGGGAGCGGCAAGGAGTGACGCCCGTGGCGGTAATGCCACGGGCGAGCGGCAGCGGGCGTTGAGGCCTGGGGATCAATGAGGCCTCCGCCCGCACTAATGCCGCGAGAGGGCGCGAGAGGCAGCCGCGCGACCCTCTCAGGGCCGGGTAACTCTCACCCGGCCCACACAGGAGAGACCGCCCCTGTTTAGGGGGCGGCCCACCGCTCGCCGGGGTTGCGGACTAAGGCTCACGCTGTATACCGTGACCCCGGCATCAATGCGGAAGTAGGCTCCCTTGGGGTTTTAGTGGGTATACCGGCGCCGGTCGTATTGATTAATCGGCGTCGGGGAGTCCCACACACCGGCCGCGGCGATCCCCACGCGGCTGACGGTGAGGTAACTCATTTCCCCAAGTAAAAAAAAAAAAATAAAAAAAAAAAAAAAAAAAAAAAAGGGTTGGGTTAGGTTAGGTTTCCCCCAGGGGGTGCCACCCTGGACTCTTCTCCGTCCAGGTAGTGGTACAAGGGGATGCGTCCCCGGGGCCCCGAGCGGCCACTGTCACATTCCCCCCTTCACTCCGTGACAGTGGTGTCCCACCTATCCACTCCAAATCCTTGTATTCCTTCCCATCCTTCCAAACGTATTCCTCCCCAAACACCCCTCCCTTCCGAAGTAAGGTGACGCGCCGCTCCGCTGAGGATCTTCTGAGGCGGAGCGGTGCCGGCAAACAGCGTCGAGCATTGCTCCGCTGGGTGCCATCAGGCGAAGGGTGCGTGTTCTGTCCACGCACCCAACGCGATGTTCGTGGTGGCGACGGCACAGCGGCGGGGCGAAAGTCTCGTCACTGTGCACTACGTCGAGCGTTTCCCCGTGCGGTGTCGTGGTCACGTCTCGCGGCCGCACGGGACCGCGGGGCTCGCCTTTACCGGCTGGCCCAAGTGGATGAGCACCACAATAAAAAATCCCCTAATACCTAAGCTGCGGCGCAGGGCGAGAGGTTTTGAGGCCGGGGGGGTAAACCCGGTCGCTACTGCGGACCACCCCATTTTAAGAAGATAAAAAGTTTGTACTCGTGGGAACAAATATGGAGAGATTTTTAAAAACAAAAAACAACAAACCCGACGAAGTGCCCGCGAAGGGCGGTGTTGAAGTTCGTGGAGAACCCGAGAAGGGTAAAACCTACTCGAAAGGGCCCGTGAAGGGCGGAGCAGAAGAGGCGCCTGCCAAAGGCATCCTTAAGAAGAAAGAGCCCGTGAAGGGCGTAGAAGAGAACAGCGGCGCCACTGACTCCCGCAACAGACGGTCGAGTCGTGACGCCGCTATCGATGACGACGATCCCGCATCCCTGTCCTCCTCATCATCTGAGGACGAGGAATCGGAGACCCCAGACCCCCCGCCCAAGCCTTCGACTTCTGCCAGGGAGCCGGAACTGAAGCGGGGGAGAGGAAGACCCCCTACCACCGGGGAGTACGTCGGACTGGCGAGCGCCAAGAAGGCGTACGTTGAGGCCCAGCGCGCTGAACTCGAACTCCAGTGCGAAAAAGAGATCGTGGAGAGGACCAGTAGCATGACCTCGAAGAGGGCAACAAGGTCCAAGACCGGATTTTGCCCTCTCGGTCAGCCCCCTCCCGAGACCTGCACGGAGTTCGAGCTGACGGAGGGACTCAAAGGGCGCATCGCCACGGCACTGGCCATCGTTACTGGGGTGGCCAAAGTGTCCAAGGGGTTGAAGGGCACCCTTCAAAAAGCCCTAAAGGAGGCAGTCCTCGAGGTTCAGGAGGCCTCTGAGGAACTCAGCAGCAGGACGGACACCGATGAGGTGGCAATCCTGCAGGCCGAAAATAGACGCATGCGGGCGGAAATCGATGTCCTGCGCGGCGAGCTGTCACTCGTACAGAGGGAGTTCGCCGCCGCCTGCGCGGACCCCGCCCGTTTTGCCCCACCACAACCGGTGCCCAAGACCCCACCACCGACGTCGACCGCAAACCTCGAGCAAAAGAGGTTTGCGGCCCTAGAAGAGAACCTAGTCCTTCTCCTGGAGGACAGGTTCAAGACCCTGGAGGAGCGCATCGCTCCTGTACGACCGGCACCACCATCTACGCCGGTCGCTTCTCTAGGGTCTGGTCCACGAGGTGACAGAACTCCCCCGCCGAGCCCCTCGCTCATCTCAGGGCGCCCGGCGGAAGAGTTCCCCCCGCTTCCCACCCAGCGGGAATCTTTGGAGACGGCGGCGCCCTCGCCGCCCCCAAGTGCCTATCCGGCGCCCCCTCCTCCGGCCGCAGCCGCGGCCGAGGGCTGGACGACGGTCGGCCGTAGGAAGAGGGCCAAAAACAAGGCCCCACCGTCGTCCGGCACAACACCGGTCACGACCGCCGCTGTAGCGCAACCCACCCGCGCTCAGCGGCGACGAGAAAGGAGACGTGGGGGAAAAGGAAAGGGGGATGTGGCGCAGGCCCCGGCCTCGCAGCCCCCCCCTCCTCCTCCTCCTCCAGCGAAAAAGGAGACAGTGGCCCGGGAAAGGAGAGCCCCGCGCGTTAGGCCGCCGAAGTCCTCCGCGGTTGTCCTGACCCTAAAGTCAGGCGCGGGGGACAGAGGCGTAACCTACGCCAGCCTCCTGACCCAGGCCAAAAGCAATATCCGGCTGGCCGACCTCGGCATCGAGGGCGGGCTTCGGCTGAGGATGGCGCGCACTGGGGCGCGTATGCTGGTGCTTCCGGGCGCTAGCAGTGCCCCCAAAGCTGACGCCCTCGCCGAACGACTCCGCTCCGTCCTCGATGCCGGGGATGTGGCGGTCTCCAGGCCCGAGAAGACTGTATGTCTTCGCGTCTCGGGCCTGGATGACTGCACCACAGAAGGTGAAGTGGCCGCTGCGATTTCGCAGGCCACCGGCTGTCCAGCGGACAGCATAAAGACGACCAAAATCCGCTTCGGCCCAGACGGGTCGGGGTCGACAGTGGTGGCCTGCCCAGTCGCGGCGGCCAAAAAGCTGAAAGAGTGTAAGCTCCTGGTGGGATGGGCCTCGGCCATTGTCGACGTCCTCCCACATCGCGCCCAGAGGTGCTATCGCTGCCACGAGCTCGGGCATGTGGCAGCGAGATGCACCTCCGAGAAGGACCGCAGCGGCGAATGCTACCGCTGCGGTAAAAGTGGGCATCTGGTGACGGGCCCCTGCACCGCGAAACCGCACTGCACCGTGTGCGAGGCCGCGGGCAGGCCGGCCGGTCACCAGTTAGGTGGGAGGCCCTGTGGGGCCAACAAACCCACCAGGAGTAAGGCCAGCCGGATGGCGCCGGAAAGTGCCGCGGCCGCGGCGGTTGAGCAGACCGCCGCGGGGAGCGGCGAGAAGTAGCCCGTGGTGATTAACCCACGGGCGGGCGGCAGCGGGCGTCGAGGCCTCGGGGACGAGACAGGCCTCCGCCCGCACTAATGCCGCGAGAGGGCGCGAGTGGTTGCCGCGCGACCCTCTCAGGGCCGGGGAAGTTTTCACCTCCCCGGCCCGCACTAAGGAGAAGCCCCCCCCGGTTGTGGGGGGGGCCCACCGCTCGCCGGGGTCGCGGAGTAAGGCTCACGCTGTGTACCGTGGCCCCGGCACTAAGGCGGATGAAGGCACCCATGGGGTTTTAGTGGGTATACCGGCGCCGGTCGTATTGATTAATCGGCGTCGGGGAGCCCCACACACCGGCCGCGAGCATTCCCCGCGCGGCTGATGGTGCGGCAATGCATTTCCCCATGTTTAGGGGGTGTATTCAAATAAAAAAAAAAAAAAAAAAAAAAGTTTTTAAGTTTTCTTATTTCTGGTCCAAAAATTCTTCTGTTTCTTGCTTTATGCAGAGGTTTGGTCAAATTGCGTCCCAAAGTGGGGCCCGAAATAAAGTTGTTTCTCCTCACCAATTTAATTTCTAATTTTAGTTTTCGTCCAATATCTTCCTGAATATCCAAAAAATTTTCTGATCGGTGTTTTCTGTAGATCTTTAGATGGTATTTATCTAGATTTTAAAAATCCTAGGTGACTCGATAGCAAGTCCCCAAAGGGGAAATTTTATTTCCTGCCGTCAGCTAATATATCCTTTATCACCAAGATTATTCACACACACCACTAGTCACATTTCCCCACGATAAAGAAAAATATAATAAATTAACTAAAAACTGATAATTTGTCACAACGAGCGTATTTCAAAGAAGCGCGGGTTAGGTGTACTTGTGCGCGCTTAACCGAGGTTGGTTAGGTTAGGTTAGGTTTCCCCCAGGGGGTGCCACCCTGGACTCGTCTCCGTCCAGGTAGTGGCACAAGGGGATGCGTCCCCGGGGCCCCGAGCCGCCACTGTCACATTCCCCCCTTCACTCCGTGACAGTGGTGTCCCACCTATCCACTCCAAATCCTTGTATTCCTTCCCATCCTTCCAAACGTATTCCTCCCCAAATACCTCTCCCATCCGACGAAAAAGGAGGAGCGCCGTTCTGCCGGTCTTCCATGGCGGAGCGGTGGGCACCGGCCAGCGTTGACGCATCTTGCTCCGCTGGTAGTTGCAAGGAGAGGGCTGCGCGGTTCTGCCCCGCGCGCCCCATCGACGAGGACAGTGGCGGCGGGCTCAGTGGTGGGGCGAGAGTCTCGCCACTGGGCACTACCGCCGAGCGTTTCCCCGTGCGGTGTCGTGGATCACGTCTCGCGGCCGCACGGGACCGCGGGGCTTGCCTTAGTCGGCTGGCCCAAGAGGAGAAAACCTCAATAAAAAACCCCTAATACCTAAGCTGCGGCGCAGGGCGAGAGGTTTTGAGGCCGGGGGGGTAAACCCGGTCGCTACTGCGGACCACACCCAGTTTTTCTTTTTAAAACGATGTTTTTACTCGTGGGAACAGAAATGGATGCCTTTATTAAAAAACCCCAAACCGACGCAGAGCCCGCGAAGGGCGGTGCAGACGTAGGAGAGGGGCCCGTGAAGGGCCCAACCAACCCGAAAGGGCCCGTGAAGGGCGGAGCTGGTTCGAAGACCTTTTACTCCCGATTCCTATCGGCAATTTCATCGCCGCCGGAGGAATCGGGGAGTCCCTCTCATCAGACTGTCGCCCGCCCAACGCGGTTTGAGCCGCTTGATGAGACTCCGACGAAGAGGAGTTACTCGTCCAATGCCATCGGAGGATGAGGGGAGGACGGCCCCCCCTGTTCAGGCCCCACCCTAAGGCCCAGGGTGCCAAAGCACCGGAGGCCAAGGGCAAAATCCCGGTAAAGGTCACGCGGAGCAGATCCTCCGTCAAAAAAGGAGAGTCCAACAATCCCCCCCCACACTAAGGGACAAGGCCAGGGAGGTCGCGCGCAACGAAGCGCTGCGGCGCCTACCTGGCCCTGGATGACCTAGACGAGATGATGGAGACGTCGCTCTCGTCTCCATCCTCATCCGAGGACGAAAGGAGGCCGGCCCCCGCCAAGCCCCCGCCCAAGCCTCCGGCTGCTCCAAAGCGCCGGATGCTAAGCGGGGCAGGGGCCGCCCACCAACCACAGGTGAATACGTGGGCCTGGCGGACGCCAAAAAGGCGCTCGTGGAGGCCCAACGCGCGGAGATGGAGCTCCAGTGCGAGAAGGACATCGTGGAGAAGGCCCGACTTATGGCGACCGCGAGGGTTACGAGGTCTAGGACCGGTGGTACCCTCGCGGGCCAGGCCCCTCCCGAGTCCCGCACGGAGCACGCCGAGGGCCTCCAGCGGCAGATCGCCGACTCATTGGCGGTGGTGGCTGGAGTGGCCAAAGTTTCGAAGGGTCTTAAAGGGCACCCTTCAAAAGGCCCTTAAGGAAGCGGCGTCCTCCATTCAGGAGGCCTCAGACGAGCTCCTCAGCCGCACCGACACCGAGGAGGTCGCTCTGCTCCGTGCGGCGAATCGCCGCATGGAGGCGGAGCTCGCGGACCTGCGCCGCGAATTGGCGAGCATCCGGACGGAGCTCGCCGAAGCTCGCGCCGGGCCTGCCCGCGCCGCGCCACCACCCCCGCCAGAGCCCACACCACCAGACGTCGACGGCCGCAAACCTGGACCGGATGATTCTCCTCATGGAGAACAGGTTTGCGGCCCTGGAGGAGCGGATACCGCTCCGCGAGACCGGCACCGTCACCGGGACCGGTCAGATCGCCGCGGCCCGCTCCTCCCAGGACGACCCCGCCAAGCCCCTCGCTCATCTCTGGGCGCTTGGCGGAAGAATTCCCTCCTCTACCATCGAGGAGGGAATCAACGGAGACGGCGGTCTCTGGCCCGGCGCATGTCGCCAGCCCGGCGCCCCTCTCCTCCGGTTGCAACCGCGGCCGAAGGCTGGACGACGGTCAGCCGAAAGAAGAGGGCCAAAAATAGAGCCCCACCGTCGTCCGGCACCCAACCGGCCACGACTGCCGCGGCAGCGCAGCCCACCAGCGCGCCGCGGCGAGGAGGAAGAGGACGCGGGGGGAAAGGACAGGGGGATGTGGCGCAGGCTCCGGCCTCGCAGCCCCCCCCTCCTCCACCCCCCGCACCCAAAAAGAAGACAGCCGCCAAGGAGAAGAGGTCTCCGCGTCTGCGTCCCCCAAAATCCGCCGCCGTTGTGCTGACGCTTCAGCCAGGCGCGGCGGAGAGAGGGGTAACGTATGCGAACCTCTTCTCCAAGGCGAAGTCAAGAATCCGGCTGGCCGACCTCGGGATAGAGGGAGGCCTTAAGCTCAGGCAGGCGCGCACTGGGGGCCGTATACTGGTGCTTCCCAGCGCCAGTGACGCCTCCAAGGCAGACGCCCTGGCTGAGCAGTTGAGAATCAACCTCTATCCCGAGGACGTGCGTATCTCCAGGCCCGAGAAGACTGTGTGTCTTCGCGTCTCGGGCTTGGATGATCACGCACACGAGGAGGATGTGGCCGCTGCCATCGCGCGGACCACCGGATGCTCCCTCGGGAGCATCAAAGCGTCGAAGGTCCGTCCCGGCAAAGACGGGATGGGCCAGACGGTGGTGGCCTGCCCGGTGGCGGCCGCCAAACAGCTCCTCGCTGTTGAGACGAAGCTCCTGGTGGGCTGGGCCTCCGCAACCGTTGAGGCCCTGCCCCGTAGGCCCCAAAGGTGCTACCGCTGCCACGAGGTTGGCCACGTGGCGGCGGTATGCCCTTCGGAAGTTGACCGCAGTGGTAATTGTTACCGCTGCGGTAAAGATGGGCACCTGGTGTCCGGCCCCTGCTCGGCGAAGCCGCACTGTCCTTTGTGCGAAGCCGCGGGCAGGCCGGCTGGACACCAGCTGGGCTCGAAGCCCTGCGGGGCAAAAAAGCCCACTAGGAGGAACGTCCAGGCCAGCCGGATGGCGCCGGGCAAAGCCGCAAACGCGGCGGTAACAGAAACCGCCGCGCCCAGCGGCCAGGAGTAACGCCCGTGGCGGTAATGCCACGGGCGAGCGGCAGCGGGCGTCGAGGCCAGGGGATCACATAGGCCTCCGCCCGCACCAATGCCGCGAGAGGGCGCGAGAGGAAGCCGCGCGACCCTCTCAGGGCCGGGTATCCTTCACCCGGCCCACACAGGAGAGGCCGCCCCTGTTTACGGGGCGGCCAGCCGCTCGCCGGGGTTGCGGACTAAGGCCAACGCTGTATACCGTGACCCCGGCATCAATGCGGAGGAAGGCTCCCATGGGGTTTTAGTGGGTATACCGGCGCCGGTCGTATTGATTAATCGGCGTCGGGGAGTCCCACACACCGGCCGCGGCGATCCCCACGCGGCTGACGGTGAGGTAACTCATTTCCCCATGTAAAAAAAAAAAAAAAAAAAAGGTTAGGTTAGGTTAGGTTTCCCCCAGGGGGTGCCACCCTGGACTCTTCTCCGTCCAGGTAGTGGTACAAGGGGATGCGTCCCCGGGGCCCCGAGCCGCCACTGTCACATTCCCCCCTTCACTCCGTGACAGTGGTGTCCCACCTATCCACTCCAAATCCTTGTATTCCTTCCTTTCCTTCCAAACTTGTTCCCCCCATAACACCCCTCCCTTCCGACGTTAGGAGAGTGCCGTTCTGCCGGTCGTGAGGCGGAGCGGTGGGCACCGGGCCAGCGTTGAGCACCTTGCTCCGCTGGTCCCGTCGAAGGAGAGGGCGCGTGCTGCCCTGCGCGCCCCACGCGACGTTGACAGTGGCGGCGGGCCCAGTGGTGGGGCGAGAGTCTCGCCACTGGGCATTACCGCCGAGCGTTTCCCCGTGTGGTGTCGTGGATCACGTCTCGCGGCCACACGGGACCGCGGGGCTTGCCTTAATTGGCTGGCCCAAGAGGATGAGCACCTCAATAAAAAATCCCCTAATGCCTAAGCTGCGGCGCAGGGCGAGAGGCTTTGAGGCCGGGGGGGTAAACCCGGTCGCTACTGCGGACCACGGCCCCGTTTTTTTCATTATAAACCTGTTTTTTACTCGTGGGAACAAAAATGGAAGCTGCTAAATAAAAAAACCCCCAACCGACGTAGTGCCCGCGAAGGGCGGTGTTGACGTTAGTGGAAGGCCCGAGAAGGGCAACACCAACAACCCGAAAGGGCCCGAGAAGGGCGGAGAGAAAAGACTCTCGCTTCTACTCGATTTCATCGCCGGTTCCTCTCGGCTGGCTCCCGCACATCTCAGCCGGAGCAGCCTCTCGAGTAGGAGACGACACGGTGTCCTCCCCGCATAACGCGGAGGAGAAGGCGTGCCGATTCGGAGGCCGAATCGGCCCCCTCGTCCCAACTCCCATCAGGGGACGAGGCGGGGGGGGCACCAAAAACCCCCCCCCGCCAAAGGAGACAAGGCCAGGGACGTCGCGCGCAACGAGGCGCTGCGACGTTACCTGGCCTTAGACGATCTGGACCTATGATGGAGTCGTCGCTCGTCCTTCATCCTCATCGGACGACGAGGAGAGAGGCCGGCCCCCCTGCTAAGCCCCCGCCTAAGCCACCGGCTGCTCAAAGCGCCGGACGCCAAGCGGGGCAGAGGCCGCCCCCCAACCACAGGGGAATATGTGGGCCTGGCAGATGCCAAGCAGGCACTCGTGGAGGCCCAACGCGCGGAGCTCGAGCTCCAAAGCGGAGAAAGAGATCGCGGAGAGGGCCTCAGCAATGGCGACCGCGAGGGTGACCAGGCTTAGAGCCGGTCCAGCCCTCGCGAGCCAGGCCCCTCCCGAGGCTCGAACGTGAAGAGCGCGCTCACGCGGAGGGCCTCCAGCGGCAAATCGCCGATTCTCTGGCGGTGGTGGCCAACGTGGCCAAGGTCTCGAAGGGTCTGAAAGGGACCCTTCAAAAGGCCCTAAAGGAGGCGGCAGCGGCCATCCAGGAGGCCTCAGAAGAGCTCCTCAGCCGCACAGCTTCCGAGGAGGTCGCCCTGCTCCGTGCGGCGAACAGCCGCATGGAGGCGGAGATCGCAGACCTCCGGAAGGAGCTGAGGAGCCTCCAGGCGGAGCTCGTCCGGCCGCGCGCCGAAGCCGCGCCGCCACCGCCACCACCGCCCAACATGGAGAAGACAATGGCCGCGAACCTGGACCAACTTGACTCTCCTCATGGAGAGCAGGTTCGCGGCCATGGAGGAGCAGATGCGCTCGGCTCGGCTGACCCCCCAACCGGGGCCAGCCCCCAGGTCGAGCCCTGCTCCTCGAGCCAGACCCACACCCCCGCCGAGCCCCTCGCTCATCTTGGGGCGCCCGGCCGAGGAGTTCCCCCCGCTTCCCTCGAGGAGGGAAGCAGTTGAGACGGCGGTGTCGTTGGCTCCACGCCACCACCGCCCGCCTGTCCGGCGCCCCTCCCTCTCCTCGGCCGCGGCCGAGGAGGGCTGGACGACGGTCAGCAAGAAGAAGGCCAAAAAGGGCCGCCCAACCGTCGTCCGGCACCCAGCCGGCCGCGGCCGCCGCCGCAGCGCAGCCCACCCGCGCGAAGCGGCGAGGGGAAGAGGAGAGGGCGGGGGAAAGGGAAAGGGGGATGTGGCGCAGGCTTCGGCCTCGCAGCCCCCCCCTCCTCCACCCCCCGCGCCCAAAAAGAAGACAGCCGCCAAGGAGAAGAGGGTGCCGCGTCTGCGTCCCCCGAAATCCGCCGCCGTCGTCCTGACTATCCAGCCAGGCGCGGCGGAGAGAGGGGTGACCTACGCGAACCTCTTCTCCAAGGCGAAGTCCAGAATCCGGCTGGCTGACCTCGGGATAGAGGGAGGCCTCCGGCTAAAGCAGGCGCGCACTGGGGCGCGCATGCTGGTGCTTCCTGGCGCCAGTGACGCCCCCCAGGCAGACGCCCTGGCTGAGCAGCTGAGGCACAACCTCTATCCCGAGGACGTGCGCATCTCCAGGCCCGAGAAGACTGTGTGTCTTCGCGTCTCGGGCCTGGACGACCACGCGCACGCGGAGAAGACGTGGCCGCTGCCATCGCGCGGACCACCGGATGCTCCTACGACGAGCATCAAAGCGTCGACGGTCCGTCCCGGCAAAGACGGGATGGGCCAGACGGTGGTGGCCTGCCCGGTGGCGGCCGCCAAACAGCTCCTAGCTGTTGGAGACGAAGCTCCTGGTGGGCTGGGCCTCCGCCGAGGTTGAGGCCCTGCCCCATAGGCCCCAGAGGTGCTACCGCTGCCACGAGGTTGGCCACGTGGCGGCGGTATGCACCTCGGAGGTGGACCGCAGCGGTAATTGTTACCGCTGCGGTAAAGATGGGCACCTGGTGACCGGCCCCTGCTCCGCGAAGCCGCACTGCCCTGTGTGCGAGGCCGCGGGCAGGCCGGCCGGTCACCAGCTGGGCTCGAAGCCCTGCGGGGCCAAGAAGCCCACCAGGAGTAAGAAGGCCAGCCGGATGGCGCCGGACAGAGCCGGGGCGGCGGCGGCTACACCATCAGCCGCCGCGCCCAGCGGCAAGGAGTAACGCCCGTGGCGGTAAGGCCACGGGCGAGCGGCAGCGGGCGTTGAGGCCACGGGGATCGCATAAGGCCTCCGCCCGCACCAATGCCGCGAGAGGGCGCGAGAGGCAGCCGCGCGACCCTCTCAGGGCCGGGTAACCTCCACCCGGCCCACACAGGAGAGGCCGCCCCCGTTTATGGGGCGGCCCACCGCTCGCCGGGGTTGCGGAGTAAGGCTCACGCTGTGTACCGTGACCCCGGCATCAATGCGGAAGTAGGCTCCCATGGGGTTTTAGTGGGTATACCGGCGCCGGTCGTATTGATTAATCGGCGTCGGGGAGTCCCACACACCGGCCGCGGCGATCCCCACGCGGCTGACGGTGAGGTAACTCATTTCCCCATGTAAAAAAAAAAAAAAAAAAAAAAAAAAAAGGTTAGGTTAGGTTAGGTTAGGTTAGGTTAGGTTAGGTTCCCCCAGGGGGTGCCACCCTGGACTCTTCTCCGTCCAGGTAGTGGTACAAGGGGATGCGTCCCCGGGGCCCCGAGCGGCCACTGTCACATTCCCCCCTTCACTCCGTGACAGTGGTGTCCCACCTATCCACTCCAAATCCTTGTATTCCTTCCCTTCCTTCCAAACTTGTTCCCGCCAAACCACCCCTCCCTTCCGATGTTAGGAGAGCGCCGTGCTGCCGGTTCATGGCGGAGCGGCGGGCACCGGGCCAGCGTTGAGCACCTTGCTCCGCTGGTCCGTTGCCAGGAGAGGGCTGCACAGTTCTGCCCTGTGCGCCCCATCGACGTGGACAGTGGCGGCGGGCTCAGTGGTGGGGCGAGAGTCTCGCCACTGGGCGCTACCGCCGAGCGTTTCCCCGTGTGGTGTCGTGGATCACGTCTCGCGGCCACACGGGACCGCGGGGCTTGCCTTTACCGGCTGGCCCAAGAGGAGAAAACCTCAATAAAAAACCCCTAATGCCTAAGCTGCGGCGCAGGGCGAGAGGCTTTGAGGTCGGGGGGGTAAACCCGGCCGTTACTGCGGACCACGCCTTTTTTATTCATGATGACCTGTTTTTTACTCGTGGGAACAAATATGGACTTACTAACTAAAAAACCCCCCAAAGACGTTGAGCCCGAGACGGGCGGTGTTGACGCTCGTAGAAGGCCCGAGAAGGGCAACACCAACACGAAAGGGCCCGAGAAGGGCGGCGAGAAGACTTTCTACTCGAGGTTCCTCTCGGCTATTTCATCTCAGCCGGAGGCCTCGGGTAGTAGTCAATCGGCGGTGGAACCCCGCATCACGCGGAGTAGAACGCGTGCCGACTCAGAAGTTGAGTCGGTGGCCTCGTCTCAACTTCCATCTGAGGACGAGGCCAGGGTGGTTGCTCCCAAAAACCCACCCCCCGCAAAAGGAGAAAAGGCCAGGGAGGTCGCGCGCAATGAGGCGCTGCGACGATACCTGGCCTTGGACGACCTCGACGCCATGATGGTGTCGTCGTCGTCCCTATCGTCATCGGACGAAGAGGAGAGACCGGCCCCCAAAACCCCCGCCAAGGCGAAGGCAGCTCCTAAAGCGCCGGACGCCAAGCGGGGCAGAGGCCGCCCCCCAACCACAGGGGAGTACGTGGGTCTGGCAGATGCCAAGAAGGCACTGGTGGAGGCCCAACGCGCGGAGCTCGAGCTCCAAGCGGAAAGGGAGATCGCGGAGAGGGCCTCGGCAATGGCTACCGCGAGGGTGACAAGGCTTCAGGCCGGTCCAGCCCTCGCGAGCCAGGCCCCTCCTGAAGCTCGAGCAGCTCATGCGGAGGGCCTCCAGCGGCAAATTGCCGATTCGCTGGCGGTGGTCACCAACGTGGCAAAGGTGTCGAAGGGTCTCAAAGGGACCCTTCAAAAGGCCCTAAAGGATGCGGCTGCGGCCATCCAGGAGGCCTCAGAAGAGCTCCTCAGTCGGACATCTTCCGAGGAGGTCGCCCTCCTCCGTGCGGCGAATAGCCGCATGGAGGTAGAGATCGCAGACCTCCGGAAGGAACTGAGGAGCCTTCAGGCGGAAATCGTCCGGCCGCAGGCCGCTCCTGCGCCGCCACCGGTCGAACCACCGCCCAGCATAGAGAAGACAATGGCCGCGAGCCTGAACCAACTCACTCTCGCGATGGAGAGCAGGTTCGCGGCCATGGAGGAGCAGATGCGCTCGGCTCGGCTGACCCCCCAACCGGGGCCAGCCCCCAGGTCGAGCCCTGCTCCTCGAGCCAGACCCACACCCCCGCCGAGCCCCTCGCTCATCTTTGGGCGCCCGGCCGGGGAGTTCCCCCCTCTTCCCTCGAGGAGGGACTCAGTTGAGACGGCGGTGTCGTGGCTTCTGCGCCACCACCGCCCGCCTGTCCGGCGCCCCTCCCTCTCCCGGCCGTGGCCGAGGAGGGCTGGACGACGGTCAGCCGAAAGAAGAGGGCCAAAAATAGGGCCCCACCGTCGTCCGGCACACAGCCGGCCACGACCGCCGCTGCAGCGCAGCCCACCCGCGCTCAGCGGCGAAGAGAGAGGAGACGCGGGGCAAAGGGAAAGGGGGATGTGGCGCAGGCTCCGGCCTCGCAGCCCCCCCCTCCTCCACCCCCAGCGTCCAAAAAGAAGGACAGGAAGCCGAAGGAGAAGAGGTCGCGTCTGCGTGCCCCAAAATCCGCCGCCGTCGTCCTGACTTTACAGCCAGGCGCGGCGGAGCGGGGGGTTACGTACGCGAACCTCTTCTCCAAGGCGAAGTCCAGGATCCGGCTGGCCGACCTCGGGATAGAGGGAGGCCTTAAGCTCAGGCAGGCGCGCACTGGGGGCCGCATACTGGTGCTTCCCAGCACCAGTGACGCCTCCAAGGCAGACGCCCTGGCTGAGCAGTTGAGGATAAACCTCTATCCCGAGGACGTGCGCATCTCCAGGCCCGAGAAGACTGTGTGTCTTCGCGTCTCGGGCCTGGACGACCACGCGCACGCGGAGCACGTGGCCGCTGCCATCGCGCGGACCACCGGATGCTCCTACGCGAGCATCAAAGCGTCGACGGTCCGTCCCGGCAAAGACGGGATGGGCCAGACGGTGGTGGCCTGCCCGGTGGCGGCCGCCAAACAGCTTCTAGCTGTCGAGACGAAGCTCCTGGTGGGCTGGGCCTCCGCTACCGTTGAGGCCCTTCCCCGCAGGCCCCAAAGGTGCTACCGCTGCCACGAGGTTGGCCACGTGGCGGCGGTATGCCCTTCGGATGTAGACCGCAGCGGTAACTGTTACCGTTGCGGTAAAGACGGGCACCTGGTGTCCGGCCCCTGCTCGGCGAAACCGCACTGTCCTCTGTGCGAGGCCGCGGGCAGGCCGGCCGGTCACCAGCTGGGCTCGAAGCCCTGCGGGGCTAAGAAGCCCATCAGGAGAAAAGTCCAGGCCAGCCGGACGGCGCCAGGCGAAGCCGCAGACGCGGCGGTGCCACCAACCGCCGCGCCCAGCGGCCAGGAGTAACGCCCGTGGCGGTAATGCCACGGGCGAGCGGCAGCGGGCGTCGAGGCCAGGGGATCACATAGGCCTCCGCCCGCACCAATGCCGCGGGAGGGCGCGAGAGGAAGCCGCGCGACCCTCTCAGGGCCGGGTAACTCTTACCCGGCCCACAAAGGAGAGGCCGCCCCTGTTTACGGGGCGGCCAGCCGCTTGCCGGGGTTGCGGAGTAAGGCTCACGCTGTGTACCGTGACCCCGGCACCAATGCGGAGGAAGGCTCCCTTGGGGTTTTAGTGGGTATACCGGCGCCGGTCGTATTGATTAATCGGCGTCGGGGAGTCCCACACACCGGCCGCGGCGATCCCCACGCGGCTGACGGTGAGGTAACTCATTTCCCCAAGTAAAAAAAAAAAAAAAAAAAAAAGGTTAGGTTAGGTTAGGTTAGGTTAGGCTCCCCCAGGGGGTGCCACCCTGGACTCTTCTCCGTCCAGGTAGTGGTACAAGGGGATGCGTCCCCGGGGCCCCGAGCGGCCACTGTCACATTCCCCCCTTCACTCCGTGACAGTGGTGTCCCACCTATCCACTCCAAATCCTGGTATTCCTTCCTTTCCTTCCAAACTTGTTCCTCCCAAAACACCCCTCCCTTCCGACGTTAGGAGAGCGCCGTGCTGCCGGTTTTCGTGGCGGAGCGGCGGGCACCGGGCCAGCGTTGAGCACCTTGCTCCGCTGGTCCGCTGCCAGGAGAGGGCTGCACAGTTTTGCCCTGTGCGCCCCATCGACGTGGACAGTGGCGGCGGGCTCAGTGGTGGGGCGAGAGTCTCGCCACTGGGCGCTACCGCCGAGCGTTTCCCCGTGTGGTGTCGTGGATCACGTCTCGCGGCCACACGGGACCGCGGGGCTTGCCTTAACCGGCTGGCCCAAGAGGAGACAACCTCAATAAAAAACCCCTAATACTTAAGCTGCGGCGCAGGGCGAGCTGTTTTGAGGCCGGGGGGGTAAACCCGGTCGTTACTGCGTACCACACCCAGTTTTTTATCTTATAAATCGTTCAGACTCGTGGGAACAAAAATGGAAATGCTTAACAAACAAAAACCAAAAGACGTAGTGCCCGAGAAGGGCGGAGCGAAGGTAGACGACGTACCCGTGAAGGGTAACACCAACACGAAAGGGCCCGAGAAGGGCGGAGACAAGAGCTTTTACTCACGCTTCCTGTCGGCGATCTCTCTGCCGGCGGAAGCGCAAAGCTCTGTCGCTCAAGCCAGCTCCTGCACCGTGCGGTTGCAGCGGCTTGAGGACGTAGACGCGTCCCTGCCCGGTTCATCCGGGAAAGGGACAGCCCCCCCTGTTCAGGCCCCACCAAAGGCCCCGGCTCCGAAAGAGCCGGAGGGGAAGGGCAAGAGCCAGGCTGCCTCCCGCAACATGCGGTTTTAAAAGAGGTCATACCTGGCTCTAGACGACCTCTCACCACCGACGTCGTCCGACGAAGAGGGGATACTACCCCCCCCCCCTCAGGCCCCCGTGCAGGCCCCACCAAAGGCCCCGGCCCCCAAAGGGCCGGCAGGGAGGACCAAAAGGAGCAAGTCGGCAGCCCGTAGAGACAGGATGCGTCTCCGGCTGCCGGACATGGTCTTCGACGACTCCTCTCCACTGGCGTCGTCGACAGACGAAGACGATGAGGAGAGACCGCCCCCCAAAACCCCTGCTAACGCCCAGGCAGCTACAGCGCCGGACGCCAAGCGGGGTAGAGGGCGCCCTCCAACAACGGGGGAGTACATGGGCCTAGCTGCTGCCAAGCAGGCGCTTGTGCAGGCCCAGCGTGCTGAGCTCGAATTCGCGAGCGAAAAGGAGATCGTGGAGCGTGCCTCAACAATGGCTACCGCGAGGGCGTCGAGGTCTAGGACCGTTCCCGCCCTCGCGAGCCAGGCCGCTCCAGAGGCCCGTGCAGCTCACGCGCAGGGCCTGCAGCAGCAGATCGTCGACTCTTTGGCGGTCGTGGCCGGGGTGGCCAAAGTCTCAAAGGGCCTGAAGGGGACTCTCCAGAAGGCCCTTAAAGAGTCTGTGGCGGCCATCCATGAGGCCTCGGAGGAGCTCCTGACTCGTACCACCAGCGAGGAGGTCGCCCTGCTCCGTGCGGCAAACAGCCGCATGGAGTCAGAGATCGCTGACCTCCGTAACGAGCTCAGGAGCCTCCAGGCGGAGGTTGTACGGCCGCGGCCAGAAGCCGCGCCGCCAGCCCCGCCAAATGTGGAGTCGACGATGGCCGCGAACCTCGACCGAATGACCCTCCTCATGGAGAGTCGGTTCGCGGCCATGGAGGAGCGGTTGCGCTCGGTCACAACACCGAGCCCCGCTCCCGCAGCTAGGCCCTATTCCCAGCCGAGCTCGCCTGGTGTGAGGCGGCTCTCGGCTGTGGAGTACCCCCCGTTGCCCTCCCAAAGGGCAAGTATGGAGACGGCGGTGGTGACGTCCATCCCACCACCGCCCGCCTGTCCGGCGCCCCTCCCTCTCCCGGCCGTGGCCGAGGAGGGCTGGACGACGGTCGGCCGCAAGAAGAGGGCCAAAAACAAGGCCCCACCGTCGTCCGGCACACAACCGGTCACGACTGCCGCGGCAGCGCAGCCCACCAGCGCTCCGCGGCGAGGAGGTAGAGGACGCGGGGGGAAAGGAAAGGGGGATGTGGCGCAGGCTCCGGCCTCGCAGCCCCCCCCTCCTCCCCCCCCTGCACCTAAAAAGAAGACAGCCGCCAAGGAGAAGAGGTCTCCGCGTCTGCGTCCCCCAAAAACCGCCGCCGTCGTGCTGACGCTTCAGCCGGGCGCGGCGGAGAGAGGGGTGACCTACGCGAACCTCTTCTCCAAAGCGAAGTCACGCATCCGGCTGGCCGACCTCGGGATAGAGGGAGGCCTAAAGCTCAGGCAGGCGCGCACTGGGGGCCGTATACTGGTGCTTCCCAGCGCCAGTGACGCCTCCAAGGCAGACGCCCTGGCTGAGCAACTGAGGATAAACCTCTATCCCGAGGACGTGCGCATCTCCAGGCCCGAGAAGACTGTGTGTCTTCGCGTCTCGGGCCTGGACGACCATGCGCACTGGGAGGACGTGGCCGCTGCCATCGCGCGGACCACCGGATGCTCCTACGGGAGCATCAAAGCGTCGACGGTCCGTCCCGGCAGAGACGGGATGGGCCAGACGGTGGTGGCCTGCCCGGTGGCGGCCGCCAAACAGCTCCTCGCTGTTGGGACGAAGCTCCTGGTGGGCTGGGCCTCGGCTACGGTAGAGGCCCTCCCCCATCGCACCCAGAGGTGCTATCGCTGCCACGAGGCTGGCCACGTGGCGGCGAAATGCACCTCGGAGGTGGACCGCAGCGGTGACTGCTACCGCTGCGGAAAAGGTGGTCACTTGGTGACCGGCCCCTGCTCGGCGAAACCGCACTGTCCTGTGTGCGAGGCCGCGGGCAGGCCAGCCGGTCACCAGCTGGGCTCAAGGCCGTGCAAGGCCAAGCCCACCAGGAGAAAGGTCCCGGCCAGCCGGATGGCGCCGGACAGTGCCGCGGCCGCGACGGCTACACCAGCCGCCGCGGGGAGCGGCAAGGAGTGACGCCCGTGGCGGTAATGCCACGGGCGAGCGGCAGCGGGCGTTGAGGCCTGGGGATCAATGAGGCCTCCGCCCGCACCTATGCCGCGGGAGGGCGCGAGAGGCAGCCGCGCGACCCTCTCAGGGCCGGGTAACCTTCACCCGGCCCACACAGGAGAGGCCGCCCCTGTTTATGGGGCGGCCCACCGCTCGCCGGGGTTGCGGAGTAAGGCTCACGCTGTGTACCGTGACCCCGGCATCAATGCGGAAGTAGGCTCCCATGGGGTTTTAGTGGGTATACCGGCGCCGGTCGTATTGATTAATCGGCGTCGGGGAGTCCCACACACCGGCCGCGGCGATCCCCACGCGGCTGACGGTGAGGTAACTCATTTCCCCATGTAAAAAAAAAAAAAAAAAAAAAAGGTTAGGTTAGGTTAGGTTTCCCCCAGGGGGTGCCACCCTGGACTCTTCTCCGTCCAGGTAGTGGTACAAGGGGATGCGTCCCCGGGGCCCCGAGCCGCCACTGTCACATTCCCCCCTTCACTCCGTGACAGTGGTGTCCCACCTATCCACTCCAAATCCTTGTATTCCTTCCCTTCCTTCCAAACGTATTCCTCCCCAAACACCCCTCCCTTCCGAAGAAAAGGTGAAGAGCCGTTCTGCCGGTCTTCATGGCGGAGCGGCGGGCACCGGCCCAGCGTTGACGCACCTTGCTCCGCTGGTGCCGTTGCCAGGAGAGGGCAGCGCGGTTCTGCCCCGCGCGCCCCATCGACGAGGACAGTGGCGGCGGGCCCAGTGGTGGGGCGAGAGTCTCGCCACTGGGCACTACCGCCGAGCGTTTCCCCGTGCGGTGTCGTGGATCACGTCTCGCGGCCGCACGGGACCGCGGGGCTTGCCTTAATCGGCTGGCCCAAGAGGAGACAACCTCAATAAAAAACCCCTAAACTTAAGCTGCGGCGCAGGGCGAGCTGTTTTAAGGCCGGGGGGGTAAACCCGGTCGTTACTGCGTACCACACCCAGTTTTTTCTTTATAAAAAGTTTTCGACTCGTGGGAACAAAAATGGATGATTCAATTTCTAAAACATCTGACGTAGTGCCCGAGAAGGGCGGTGATGATGTAGGTGACGTGCCCGCGAAGGGCAAACCAACTCACTCGAAAGGGCCCGAGAAGGGCGGAGACAAGAGTTTTTACTCACGCTTCCTGTCGGCGATCTCTCTGCCGGCGGAAGCGAAAAGCTCTTCCACTCAAGCCAGCTCCTGCACAGTGCGGTTGCAGCGGCTTGAGGATGTAGATGCGTTCCTACCCGGCCCATCCGGGAAAGGGAAGGCCCCCCCTGCTCAGGCCCCACCAAAGGCCCCGGCTCCGAAAGAGCCGGAGGGGAAGGGCAAGAGCCAGGCTTCCTCCCGCAACACGCGGTTGAGGTCGTACCTGGCTCTAGACGACCTCTCACCGCCGACGTCGTCCGACGAAGAGGGGATACTACCCCCCCCCGCTAAGCCCCCTGTGCAGGCCCCACCAAAGGCCCCGGCCCCCAAAGGGTCGGCAGGGACGGCCAAAAGGAGTAAGTCGGCAGCCCGTAGAGACAGGATGCGTCTCCGGCTGCCGGACATGGTCTTCTCGGACTCCTCTCCGTTGGCGTCGTCGACGGATGAGGATGACGAGGAGAGGCCGCCTCCTAAACCCCCGGCTAAGACTCCGGCAGCTACAGCGCCGGACGACAAGCGGGGCAGGGGGCGCCCTCCAACAGCGGGGGAGTACGTGGGCCTAGCTGCTGCCAAGCAGGCGCTTGTGCAGGCCCAGCGCGCTGAGCTCGAGATCGCGAGCGAAAAGGAGATCGTGGAGCGTGCCTCAACAATGGCTACCGCGAGGGCGACGAGGTCTAGGACCGTTCCCGCCCTCGCGAGCCAGGCCGCTCCAGAGGCTCGCGCGGCTCACGCGCAGGGCCTGCAGAAGCAGATCGCCGACTCCTTGGCGGTCGTGGCCGGGGTGGCCAAAGTCTCAAAGGGCCTGAAGGGGACTCTCCAGAAGGCCCTTAAAGAGGCTGCGGCGGCCATCCAGGAGGCCTCGGAGGAGCTCCTGAGCCGAACCAACAGCGAGGAGGTCGCCCTGCTCCGTGCGGCAAACAGCCGCATGGAGTCAGAGATCGCTGACCTCCGTAACGAGCTCAGGAGCCTCCAGGCGGAGATTGTGCGGCCGCGGCCAGATGCCGCGCCGCCAGCCCCGCCAAATGTGGAGTCGGAAATGGCCGCGAATCTCGACCGAATGACTCTCCTCATGGAGAGTCGGTTCGCGGCCATGGAGGAGCGGTTGCGCTCGGTAGCAACTCCGAGCCCCGCTCCCGCAGTTAGGCCCACCTCCCAGCCGAGTTCGCCTCATGTGTTGAGGCTCTCGGCTGCGGAGTACCCCCCGTTGCCCTCCCAGAGGGCAAGTTTGGAGAAGGCGGTGGCGAAGTCCAAGCCGCCACCGCCCGCCTGTCCGGCGCCCCTCCCCTCCTCGGCTGAGGCTGAGCAGGGCTGGACGACGGTCGGCCGTAAGAAGAGGGCCAAAAACAAGGCCCCACCGTCGTCCGGCACACAACCGGCCACGACTGCCGCGGCAGCGCAGCCCACCAGCGCGCCGCGGCGAGGAGGAAGAGGACGCGGGGGGAAAGGACAGGGGGATGTGGCGCAGGCTCCGGCCTCGCAGCCCCCCCCTCCTCCACCCCCCGCACCTAAAAAGAAGACAGCCGCCAAGGAGAAGAGGTCTCCGCGCCTGCGTCCCCCAAAATCCGCCGCCGTCGTGCTGACGCTTCAGCCAGGCGCGGCGGAGAGAGGGGTGACCTATGCGAACCTCTTCTCCAAAGCGAAGTCGCGAATCCGGCTGGCCGACCTCGGGATAGAGGGAGGCCTAAAGCTCAGGCAGGCGCGCACTGGGGGCCGTATACTGGTGCTTCCCAGCGCCAGTGACGCCTCCAAGGCAGACGCCCTGGCTGAGCAACTGAGGATAAACCTCTATCCCGAGGACGTGCGTATCTCCAGGCCCGAGAAGACTGTGTGTCTTCGCGTCTCGGGCCTGGACGACCATGCGCACTGGGAGGACGTGGCCGCTGCCATCGCGCGGACCACCGGATGCTCCTACGGGAGCATCAAAGCGTCGACGGTCCGTCCCGGCAGAGACGGGATGGGCCAGACGGTGGTGGCCTGCCCGGTGGCGGCCGCCAAACAGCTCCTCGCTGTTGGGACGAAGCTCCTGGTGGGCTGGGCCTCGGCTACGGTTGAGGCCCTCCCCCATCGCACCCAGAGGTGCTATCGCTGCCACGAGGCTGGCCACGTGGCGGCGAAATGCACCTCGGAGGTAGACCGCAGCGGTGACTGTTACCGCTGCGGAAAAGGTGGTCACCTGGTGACCGGCCCCTGCTCGGCGAAACCGCACTGTCCTGTGTGCGAGGCCGCGGGCAGGCCAGCCGGTCACCAGCTGGGCTCGAGGCCGTGCAAGGCCAAGCCCACCAGGAGAAAGGTCCCGGCCAGCCGGATGGCGCCGGACAGTGCCGCGGCCGCGACGGCTACACCAGCCGCCGCGGGGAGCGGCAAGGAGTGACGCCCGTGGCGGTAATGCCACGGGCGAGCGGCAGCGGGCGTTGAGGCCTGGGGATCAATGAGGCCTCCGCCCGCACCTATGCCGCGGGAGGGCGCGAGAGGCAGCCGCCCGACCCTCTCAGGGCCGGGTAACCTTCACCCGGCCCACACAGGAGAGGCCGCCTCTGTTTAGGAGGCGGCCCACCGCTCGCCGGGGTTGCGGAGTAAGGCTCACGCTGTGTACCGTGACCCCGGCATCAATGCGGAAGTAGGCTCCCATGGGGTTTTAGTGGGTATACCGGCGCCGGTCGTATTGATTAATCGGCGTCGGGGAGTCCCACACACCGGCCGCGGCGATCCCCACGCGGCTGACGGTGAGGTAACTCATTTCCCCATGTAAAAAAAAAAAAAAAAAAAAGGACTGGTTAGGTTTCCCCCAGGGGGTGCCACCCTGGACTCTTCTCCGTCCAGGTAGTGGTACAAGGGGATGCGTCCCCGGGGCCCCGAGCCGCCACTGTCACATTCCCCCCTTCACTCCGTGACAGTGGTGTCCCACCTATCCACTCCAAATCCTGGTATTCCTTCCTTTCCTTCCAAACGTATTCCTCCCCAAACACCCCTCCTCTCCGAAGTAAGGTGAAGCGCCATCCTTGCCGGTCGTTCAGGCGGGATGGTGGGGTCTGTCGCGTCGTAGCCTTTTGCTCCGCGACAGACAAGGAGTGCGCGCGCTCTTCGCGCATTTTGAAGTGGACAGTGGCGGCGGGCCCAGTGGTGGGGCGAGAGTCTCGCCGCTGGGCATTACCGCCGAGCGTTTCCCCGTGTGGTGTCGTGGATCACGTCTCGCGGCCACACGGGACCGCGGGGCTTGCCTTAACCGGCTGGCCCAAGAGGATGAGCACCTCAATAAAAAATCCCCCTAACCTAAGCTGCGGCGCAGGGCGAGAGGTGAATGGCCGGGGGGGTAAACCCGGTCGCTACTGCGAACCACCCCCGTTTTTATGCATAGAAAAGTTTTTTACTCGTGGGAATCAAAATGGATGCTCAAAATTTAAAACAAAAAATCGACGTCGTGCCTGCGAAGGGCGTAGTTGATGTAGGAGAGGGGCCCGAGAAGGGCCCAACCAAAAAACCTGACTCGAAAGGGCCCGTGAAGGGCGGCGATAAATCGTTTTACTCTCGGTTCCTCTCGGCGATCTCGTCGCCGGTCGAGGAACCGAAGAGTGGTCAAGATGGCTCCCGCACCACGCGGTCGCAGCCTCTTGACGCAGAAGACATGTCCTCGTCCACACATCTGGGGCTGAGGACGAAACGGCCCCCCCTGTCCAGGCCCCACCAAAGGCCCCGGTCGCTAAAGCGCCGGAGGGGAAGGGCAAAAGCAAGGCTGTCCCCCGCAACGAGCGGATGAGACAGTTCCTTGCTCTCGACGACCTCTCCCCTCTGACTTCTTCGGATGAGGAGGGGATAGTGCCCCCGCTTATGCCTCCGCCTAAGGCAGCCGCCAAAGTGCCGGAGGCCAAGCGGGGCAGAGGTCGTCCCCCCACCACGGGGGAATACGTAGGTTTGGCCGAGGCTAAACAAAAATATGTAGAGGCCCAGCGCGCAGCTCTCGCGCTGGAAACAGAGAAGGAGATCGTGGAGAGGGCTTCAGCAATGGCTACGACGAGGGTGACGCGATCAAGAGCGGCACCCACCCTCGCGAGCCAGCCCTCTCCGGAGGCCAGCGCGGAGCACGCGCAGGGCCTCAAACAACAAATCACCGACTCCCTGGCGGTGGTTGCAGGAGTGGCAAAGGTCTCCAAAGGCCTAAAGGGGACCTTGCAGAAGGCCCTAAAGGAGGCGGCTGCGGCTACGCAGGAAGCTCCGGAGGAGCTCCTCAGACGCACAAGTAGTGAGGAGGTCGCCCTGCTCCGTGCGGCAAATTGCCGCATGGAGTCAGAGATTGCAGACCCCCGGAATGAACTGCAGAAGCTCCAAACCGAGCTCGTAAGGCCGCGTGTAGCCGCGCCGCCGCCGGTTGAACCACCGCCGAATGTGGAGTCGGTAATGGCCGCGAACCTAGAGCGTATGACGCTCCTCTTCGAGAGTCGGTTCGCGGGCATGGGGGAGGGGGTGCGCTCGGGCCAGCTGGCCCACGTCACCGCCGGCCAGCGCCTACGCCGAGCCCCGCTCCTCCAAGTAGAAAATCCCTGCCGAGCTCGCCCAGCATGCTGAGGCCCTCGGCAGAGGAATTCCCTCCGCTACCCTCTCAGAGGGTAAGCACGGAGACGGTGGTGACAGAGAGCATGCCGCCACCACCCACCTGTCCGGCGCCCCTCCCCTCTTCGGCCGCGGCCGATGAGGGCTGGACGACGGTCAGCAAGAGGAAGAGAAAGGCCGCCCAACCGCCGTCCGGCACTCAACCGGCCGCGGCTGCCGCCAACGCGCCGACCACCCGCGCAAGGCGGCAAAGAGGCAGAGGACGTGGGGGGAAAAGAAAGGGGGACGAGGCGCAGGCTCCGGCCTCGCAGCCCCCCCCTCCTCCACCTCCCCCACCCAAAAAGGAGACTAGGGCCAGGGGCAGGAAGGTGCCGCGCCTGCGTCCGCCGAAGTCCTCCGCAGTAGTCCTGACTATGCAGTCAGGCGCGGAGGAAAGAGGCGTGACGTACGCGAGCCTCCTGTCCCAGGCCAAAGCCAATATCCGGCTGGCTGACCTCGGCATTGAGGGCGGGCTCCGGCTAAAGCGAGCGCGCACTGGGGCGCGGATGCTGGTGGTGCCTGGCGCCACTAGCGCCCCCCAGGCTGACGCCCTAGCCGTGAGCCTACGCACCGTCCTCAAGGCCGAGGATGTGCGTGTGTCCAGGCCTGAGAAGGCGGTTTATGTCCGCGTCTCGGGCTTGGACGACACCACAGAAGGTGAGGACGTGGCCGCTGCCATCGCGCGGACCACCGGATGCTCCCTTGAGAGCATCAAGGCGACGAAGGTCCGCCCCGGTCCAGACGGGGCGGGCACGACGGTGGTGGCCTGCCCGGTGGCAGCCGCCAAGACGTTGTTAAAGGAGGAGACGAAGCTCCTGGTGGGCTGGGCCTCGGCCACGGTCAAGGCCCTCCCCCATCGCGCACAGAGGTGCTTCCGCTGCCATGAGCTCGGGCATGTGGCGGCGGGATGCACCTCTGAGGTGAACCGCAGCGACTTTTGTTATCGCTGCGGAGTAGCGGGTCACCTGGTGACCGGCCCCTGCACCGCGAAGCCGCACTGCGCTGTGTGCGAGGCCGCGGGCAGGCCCGCCGGTCACCAGCTAGGTGGGGGGTCCTGCGGGTCCCGGAAGCCCACCAGGAGTAAGAAAGCCAGCCGGATAGCGCCGGACAGGGCCGCGGCCGCGGCGGCAACAACATCAGCCGCCGCGGGGAGCGGCAAGGAGTAACGCCCGTGGCGGTAATGCCACGGGCGGGCGGCAGCGGGCGTTGAGGCCACGGGGATCACATTTGGCCTCCGCCCGCATTAATGCCGCGAGAGGGCGCGAGAGGCAGCCGCGCGACCCTCTCAGGGCCGGGTAACGTTTACCCGGCCCCCACACAGGAGAGGCCGCCTCTGTTTATGAGGCGGCCCACCGCTCGCCGGGGTCGCGGAGTAAGGCTCACGCTGTGTACCGTGACCCCGGCACTATTGCGGAAGAAGGCTCCCATGGGGTTTTAGTGGGTATACCGGCGCCGGTCGTATTGATTAATCGGCGTCGGGGAGTCCCACACACCGGCCGCGGCGATCCCCACGCGGCTGACGGTGAGGTAACTCATTTCCCCATGTAAAAAAAAAAAAAAAAAAAAAAAAAAAAGGTTAGGTTAGGTTAGGTTCCCCCTCCCCCAGGGGGTGCCACCCTCCCCCAGGGGGTGCCACCCTGGACTCTTCTCCGTCCAGGTAGTGGTACAAGGGGATGCGTCCCCGGGGCCCCGAGCCGCCACTGTCACATTCCCCCCTTCACTCCGTGACAGTGGTGTCCCACCTATCCACTCCAAATCCTTGTATTCCTTCCCTTCCTTCCAATCTTCTTCCCTCACAAACACCCTTCCCTTCCGACGTTAGGTGAGCGCCTCTTCGCCGGTCTTCATGGCGGAGAGGCGGGGTCTTCCAGCGTTGAAGCATCTTGCTCCGCTGGCAGACAAGGTGAGGCAGCGCGGTTCTGCCCGCGCGGCCCAACGACGTGGACAGTGGCGGCGGGCTCAGTGGTGGGGCGAGAGTCTCGCCACTGGGCGCTACCGTCGAGCGTTTCCCCGTGTGGTGTCGTGGATCACGTCTCGCGGCCACACGGGACCGCGGGGCTTGCCTTAACCGGCTGGCCCAAGAGGAGAAAACCTCAATAAAAAACCCCCAATACTTAAGCTGCGGCGCAGGGCGAGCTGTTTTGAGGCCGGGGGGGTAAACCCGGTCGCTACTGCGTACCACACCCAGTTTTTTTATCTTTAAAATGTATACGACTCGTGGGAACAAAATGGAGAAATTTTTAACTAAACCCCCTAAAGACGTAGTGCCCGAGAAGGGCGGAGAGAAGGAAGGAGACGTACCCGCGAAGGGTAAAAACCCCAACTCGAAAGGGCCCGAGAAGGGCGGAGACAAGACCTTCTACTCGAGGTTCCTCTCGGCTATTTCATCCCAGCCGGAGGCCTCGAGTAGTAGTCAGAAGCCGGAGGTCCGCGTCACGCGGAGTAGGATGCGTGCCGATTCGGAAGCTGAATCGGTGGCCTCGTCTCAACTTCCATCCGAGGACGAGGCCAGGGTGGCTGCTACTAAAAACCCACCCCCCGCAAAAGGAGAAAAGGCCAGGGAGGTCGCGCGCAATGAGGCGCTGCGACGCTACCTGGCCTTGGACGACCTCGACGCCATGATGGAGTCGTCGTCGTCCCTATCGTCTTCGGACGAAGAGGAGAGACCGGCCCCCAAAACCCCCGCCAAGGCTAAGGCTGCTGCCAAAGCGCCGGACGCCAAGCGGGGCAGAGGCCGTCCCCCTACCACAGGGGAGTATGTGGGTCTGGCGGATGCCAAGAAGGCACTCGTGGAGGCCCAACGCGCGGAGCTAGAGCTCCAGGCGGAGAAAGAGATCGTGGAGCAGGCCTCGGCGATGGCTACGGTGAGGTTGACCAGACTCCAAACTGGTCCACCCCCCGAGAGCCAGGCCCCTCCCGATGCTCGTGTTGCTCACGCGGAGGGCCTCCAGCGACAGATCGCTGACTCGCTGGCGGTGGTCACTAACGTGGCCAAGGTGTCGAAGGGTCTCAAAGGGACCCTTCAAAAGGCCTTAAAGGATGCGGCTGCGGCCATCCAAGAGGCCTCAGAAGAGCTCCTCAGTCGGACATCTTCCGAGGAGGTCGCCCTCCTCCGTGCGGCGAATAGCCGCATGGAGGTAGAGATCGCTGACCTCCGGAAGGAACTGAGGAGCCTTCAGACGGAACTCGTCAGGCCGCGTGCCGCTCCTGCGCCGCCGCCAGCTGAGACACCGACTGAAATGGAGAAGACGATGGCCGCGAGCCTGAACAAACTCACTCTCGCAATGGAGAGCAGGTTCGCGGCCATGGAGGAGCAGGTGCGCTCTGTTCGGCTGACCCCCCAACCGGGACCAGCCCCCAGATCGAGCCCTGCTCCTCGAGCCAGACCCACACCCCCGCCGAGCCCCTCGCTCATCTTTGGGCGCTCGGCCGAGGAGTTCCCCCCGCTTCCCTCACGAAGGGAGTCTACGGAGACGGCGGTGTCGTTGGCTTCTGCGCCACCACCGCCCGCCTGTCCGGCGCCCCTCCCTCTCCCGGCTGTGGCCGAGGAGGGCTGGACGACGGTCGAAAAGAAGAAGGCCAAACGGAGGGCCAACCAACCGTCGTCCGGCACACAGCCGACCACGGCCGCCGCTGTAGCGCAGCCCACCCGCGCTCAGCGGCGAAGAGAGAGGAGACGCGGGGCAAAGGAGAGGGATGTGGCGCAGGCTCCGGCCTCGCAGCCCCCCCCTCCTCCACCCCCCGCGCCAAAAAAGAAGACAGCCGCCAAGGAGAAGAGGTCTCCGCGTCTGCGTCCCCCAAAATCCGCCGCCGTCGTCCTGACGCTTCAGCCAGGCGCGGCGGAGAGAGGGGTGACGTATGCGAACCTCTTCTCCAAAGCGAAGTCTAGAATCCGGCTGGCCGACCTCGGGATAGAGGGAGGCCTACGGCTAAGGCAGGCACGCACTGGGGGCCGTATACTGGTGCTTCCCAGCGCCAGTGACGCCTCCAAGGCGGACGCCTTAGCCGAACAGTTGAGGATAAACCTCTATCCCGAGGACGTGCGTATCTCCAGGCCCGAGAAGACTGTGTGTCTTCGCGTCTCGGGCCTGGATGACCATGCGCACTGGGAGGACGTGGCCGCTGCCATCGCGCGGACCACCGGATGCTCCTACGGGAGCATCAAAGCGTCGACGGTCCGTCCCGGCAGAGACGGGATGGGCCAGACGGTGGTGGCCTGCCCGGTGGCGGCCGCCAAACAGCTCCTCGCTGTTGGGACGAAGCTCCTGGTGGGCTGGGCCTCGGCTACGGTTGAGGCCCTCCCCCATCGCACCCAGAGGTGCTACCGCTGCCACGAGGCTGGCCACGTGGCGGCGAAATGCACCTCGGAGGTAGACCGCAGCGGTGACTGTTACCGCTGCGGAAAAGGCGGTCACCTGGTGACCGGCCCCTGCTCTGCGAAACCGCACTGTCCTGTGTGCGAGGCCGCGGGCAGGCCGGCCGGTCACCAGCTGGGCTCGAGGCCGTGCAAGGCCAAGCCCACCAGGAGTAAGGTCCCGGCCAGCCGGATGGCGCCGGACAGCGCCGCGGCCGCGACGGCTGAACCAGCCGCCGCGGGGAGCGGCAAGACGTAACGCCCGTGGCGGTAATGCCACGGGCGAGCGGCAGCGGGCGTTGAGGCCTGGGGATCAATGAGGCCTCCGCCCGCACCTATGCCGCGGGAGGGCGCGAGAGGCAGCCGCGCGACCCTCTCAGGGCCGGGTAACCTTCACCCGGCCCACACAGGAGAGGCCGCCTCTGTTTAGGAGGCGGCCCACCGCTCGCCGGGGTTGCGGAGTAAGGCTCACGCTGTGTACCGTGACCCCGGCATCAATGCGGAAGTAGGCTCCCTTGGGGTTTTAGTGGGTATACCGGCGCCGGTCGTATTGATTAATCGGCGTCGGGGAGTCCCACACACCGGCCGCGGCGATCCCCACGCGGCTGACGGTGAGGTAACTCATTTCCCCAAGTAAAAAAAAAAAAAAAAAAAAAAAAAAAAAAAAAAAAAAGGTTAGGTTAGGTTAGGTTAGGTTAGGTTAGGTTAGGTTAGGTTAGGTTAGGTTAGGTTAGGTTTCCCCCAGGGGGTGCCACCCTGGACTCTTCTCCGTCCAGGTAGTGGTACAAGGGGATGCGTCCCCGGGGCCCCGAGCCACCACTGTCACATTCCCCCCTTCACTCCGTGACAGTGGTGTCCCACCTATCCACTCCAAATCCTGGTATTCCTTCCTTTCCTTCTAAACTTGTTCCCCCCAAAATACCCCCCCCTTCCGACGTTAGGAGAAGCGCCGTCCGCTGCCGGTCGTTCATGGCGGAGCGGCGGGGTCCGGCCCAGCGTCGAGCACCTTGCTCCGCTGGTGCCGACAAGGAGAGGGGTGCGCGGTTCTGCCCCGCGCAGCCCAACGACGACGACAGTGGCGGCGGGCTCAGTGGTGGGGCGAGAGTCTCGCCACTGGGCGCTACCGTCGAGCGTTTCCCCGTGTGGTGTCGTGGATCACGTCTCGCGGCCACACGGGACCGCGGGGCCTGCCTTAATTGGCCGGCCCAAGAGGATGAGCACCTCAATAAAAAATCCCCCTAACCTAAGCTGCGGCGCAGGGCGAGAGGTGAATGGCCGGGGGGGTAAACCCGGTCGCTACTGCGAACCACACCCAGTTTTTCTTTTATAAACTGTTTATGACTCGTGGGAACAAAATGGAGATGCCTAAAAATAAAACAACCGACGTAGTGCCTGAGAAGGGCGGAGTGAAGGTAGGAGACGTACCCGCGAAGGGTAAAAACCCCAACGCGAAAGGGCCCGAGAAGGGCGGAGTAGACAAGAGCTTCTACAGCAGGTTTCTGTCGGCGATTTCGTCACCGGCAGAGGCCCCAAGCTCTTCCAAAGCTGGCTCCCGCGAAATGCGGTTCGAGCCGCTCGACGAAGAAGGCGACTCATTCTCGTCCGGCCTATCCGGGGACGAGGATGATATGGCCCCCCCTGTCAAGGCCCCACCAAAGGCCCCGGCCCCAAAAGGGCCGGAGGGGAAGGGCAAAAGTCAGGTTCCCTCCCGCAACACGCGGTTGAGGGAATTCCTGACAATGGACGACGGCTCACCACCAACGTCGTCCGATGAAGAGGGGTTACTTCCCCCCCCCATCAAGCCCCCGCCAAAGGTACCGGCAGCTAAAGCGCCGGAACCCAAACGGGGTAGAGGTCGCCCCCCAACAACGGGGGAGTACATGGGCCTAGCTGCCGCCAAGCAGGCGCTAGTGCAGGCCCAGCGCGCTGAGCTGGAGCTCGCGTCCGAAAAGGAGATTGTGGAGCGTGCCTCTTCCATGGCTACCGCGAGGGCGACGAGGTCTAGGACCGTTCCCGCCCTCGGGAGCCAGGCCGCTCCAGAGGCTCGCGAAGCTCACGCGCAGGGCCTGCAGCAGCAGATCGCCGACTCCTTGGCGGTCGTGGCCGGGGTGGCCAAAGTCTCCAAGGGCCTGAAGGGAACTCTCCAGAAGGCCCTTAAGGAGGCTGGGGCGGCCATCCAGGAGGCCTCGGAGGAGCTCCTGAGCCGAACTAACAGCGAGGAGGTCGCCCTGCTCCGTGCGGCTAACAGCCGCATGGAGGCAGAGATCGCAGACCTCCGTTCCGAGCTCAGGAGCCTCCAGGCGGAGGTTGTGCGGCCGCGCGCGGAAGCCGCGCCGCCAGCCCCGCCGAATGCGGAGTCGGCAATGGCCGCGAATCTTGACAGAATGACTCTCCTCATGGAGAGTCGGTTCGCGGCCATGGAGGAGCGGTTGCGCTCGGTGACAACCCCGAGCCCCGCTCCAACAGCTAGGCCCTACTCCCAGCCGAGTTCGCCTGTCGTAAGGCGACTCTCGGCTACGGAGTACCCCCCGTTGCCCTCTCAAAGGGCTAGTATGGAGACGGCGGTGGTGACGTCCATCCCACCACCGCCCGCCTGTCCGGCGCCCCACCCTCCTCCGGCTCCGACCGAAGAGGGCTGGACGACGGTGAGCAGGAGAAGGCCCCGAAAGGGCCAGACACCGTCGGCCAGTGCCGTACCGGTCGCGCCCCCCGCCGCTGACGCTGCTGATAGCGCGAAGCCGCGGGGGACCAGAGGAGGACGAAGGAGAGGGAGGGGTCAGAAGGCGCAGGAGCAATCCTCGCAGCCTCCCCCTCCCCCTCCGCCGTCCAAAAAGGAGAGAAAGCCTGTCGAGAAGAGAGTTCCGCGACTGCGTCCTCCGAAGTCCGCTGCTGTCGTCCTGACTTTACAGCCAGGCGCGGCGGACCGAGGAGTGACCTACGCGAACCTCTTCTCGAAGGCCAAATCAGATATACGGCTGGCTGACCTCGGGATCGAGGGCGGCATTCGGTTTAAGAGGGCGCGCACGGGGGCGCGCATGCTGTTGGTACCTGGTGCCGACAGCGCCCCCCAGGCGGACGCCCTCGCCGAACAACTGAGGACCGTCCTCTATCCTGAGGATGTGCGTGTCTCCAGGCCCGAGAAGACTGTGTGTCTTCGCGTCTCGGGCCTGGACGATCACACACATGCAGAACATGTGGCCGCTGCCATTGCGCGGACCACCGGATGCTCCTATGGGAGCATCAAAGCGTCGACGGCCCGTCCCGGTCCAGACGGGATGGGCCAGACGGTGGTGGCCTGCCCAGTGGCGGCCGCCAAGAAGCTGCTTGCAGCTGGGACGAAGCTCCTGGTGGGCTGGGCCTCCGCCCTCGTGACGGCCCTGCCTCACAGGACCCAGAGGTGCTATCGGTGCCACGCTGCTGGTCACGTGGCGGCGATGTGCACCTCAGAGGTGGACCGCAGCGGTCACTGCTACCGCTGCGGGCAAGCCGGTCATTTGGTGACCGGTCCCTGCACCGCGAAACCGCACTGCTCTCTGTGCGAGGCCGCGAGCAGGCCGGCCGGTCACCAGATTGGTTCGAGGTCCTGTGGGGCCAAGAACACCAGGAGAAATCGCCAGGCAGCCAGCCGTAAGGCGCCGGACAGGGCCGCGGCCGCGGCGGCAACAACATCAGCCGCCGCGGGGAGCGGCAAGGAGTAACGCCCGTGGCGGTAATGCCACGGGCGGGCGGCAGCGGGCGTTGAGGCCACGGGGATCACATTTGGCCTCCGCCCGCACTAATGCCGCGAGAGGGCGTGAGAGGCAGCCGCACGACCCTCTCAGGGCCGGGTAACTTTTACCCGGCCCCACACAGGAGAGACCGCCCCTGTTTATGGGGCGGCCCACCGCTCGCCGGGGTTGCGGATTAAGGCTCACGCTGTGTACCGCGACCCCGGCACCAATGCGGAAGAAGGCTCCCTTGGGGTTTTAGTGGGTATACCGGCGTCGGTCGTATTGATTAATCGGCGTCGGGGAGTCCCACACACCGGCCGCGCCGATCCCCGCGCGGCTGACGGTGCGACAACGCATTTCCCCAAGTAAAAAAAAAAAAAAAAAAAAAAAGGTTATGGGGTTTTAGTGGGTATACTGGCGCCGGTCGTATTGATTAATCGGCGTCGGGGAGTCCCACACACCGGCCGCGTCGATCCCCACGCGGCTGACGGTGAGGTAACTCATTTCCCCATGTAAAAAAAAAAAAAAAAAAAAAAGGTTAGGTTAGGTTAGGTTAGGTTTCCCCCAGGGGGTGCCACCCTGGACTCGTCTCCGTCCAGGTAGTGGTACAAGGGGATGCGTCCCCGGGGCCCCGAGCGGCCACTGTCACATTCCCCCCTTCACTCCGTGACAGTGGTGTCCCACCTATCCACTCCAAATCCTGGTATTCCTTCCCTTCCTTCCAAACGTATTCCTCCCCAAACACCCCTCCTATCCGAAGTAAGGTGAAGCGCTGTTCCTTGCCGGTCGTTCAGGCGGAGCGGTGGGCACCGTCGCGTCGAGCACCTTGCTCCGCTGACCGTTGCAAGGAGAGGGCGCGCGCTTCTGCGCGCATTTTGAAGCGGACAGTGGCGGCGGGCCCAGTGGTGGGGCGAGAGTCTCGCCGCTGGGCATTACCGTCGAGCGTTTCCCCGTGTGGTGTCGTGGATCACGTCTCGCGGCCACACGGGACCGCGGGGCTTGCCTTAACCGGCTGGCCCAAGAGGATGAGCACCTCAATAAAAAATCCCCTAATACCTAAGCTGCGGCGCAGGGCGAGAGGTGAGAGGCCGGGGGGGTAAACCCGGTCGCTACTGCGAACCACCCCCGTTTTTTATGTTGAGAAAGTTTTTTACTCGTGGGAACAACAATGAGATGCTCTAAAAAATAAAACCCAAATCGACGTCGTGCCTGCGAAGGGCGGAGTTGATGTAGGACGAGGGGCCCGAGAAGGGCAACAACAACCTGAAAGGGCCTGTGAAAGGCGAAGGAAAGAGCTTCTACTCGCGCTTCCTGTCGGTGATCTCTTCGCCGACGGAAGCGACAAGCTCATCTCATCAAGCTGGCTCCCGCCCAACGCGGTTCGAGCCGCTTGATGAGAGTGAAGAGGAGGAGTTCCTCTCCAATATCTTTGAGGATGAGGACTCAGTAGCCCCCCCTGTTCAGGCCCCACCAAAGGCCCCGGCCCCCAAAGGGCCGGAGGGGAAGGGCAATAGACCGGCTGCCTCCCGCGTCACGCGGAGCAGGTCGGCGGCCTCGTCGCGAATACCATCTGCGGACGAGGCGGGGGGCTCCACCAATCCCCCCACTAAAGGAGACAAGGCCAGGGAGGTCGCGCGCAACGAGGCGCTGCGGCGGTACCTGGCCTTGGATGACTTGGACAGGATGATGGAGTCATCCCTGTCATCCCCATCCTCGTCGGAAGACGAAAGGAGGCCGGCCCCCGCCAAGCCCCCGCCCAAGCCACCGGCTGCCCAAGCGCCGGACGCTAAGCGGGGCAGAGGCCGGCCTCCTACAACAGGAGAATACGTGGGCCTAGCGGCTGCGAAGCAGAAGCTCGTGGAGGCCCAGCGTGCGCAGCTCGAGCTCGAGCTGGAGAGGGAAGTCGCGGAGAGGACCTCAGCGATGGTGACCGCGAGGGCCACCCGGCCTAGGGCCGGTCCTGCCCCCGCGGACCCGGATCCTCCCGCGGCGGAAGAACAAGTAGAGGCTCGAGCTGCGCTGGCAGAGGGCCTCCAGAAGCAGATCGCTGAGTCTCTGGCGGTGGTGGCCAATGTGGCCAAGGTCTCGAAGGGTCTAAAAGGGACCCTTCAAAAGGCCCTAAAAGAAGCGGCAGCCTCCATTCAGGAGGCTACGGATGAGCTCCTCAGCCGCACTAGCTCGGGGGAGGTTGCTCTGCTCCGTGCGGCCAATGGCCGCATGGAAGCGGAAATCACGGACCTCCGACAAGAGCTGAGGAGCCTCCGAGACGAAATGACCCGGCCACGCGCGAACTCCGCGCCGCCGCCGCCACCACCGCCAGAGGTGGAGTTGAACATGGCCGCGAACCTGGAGAGGATGACTCTCCTTATGGAGAGCAGGTTCGCGGCCATCGAGGAGCAGATGCGCTCGGTCCGGCCGGCACCATCGCCGGCCCGCACCTTGAGCCCTGCTCCTCGAGCTAGGCCCACACCTCCGCCGACCTCGCCCATTTCTGGGCCGTCGGTGGAGGAGTACCCCCCGCTACCGCAGCGGGGTAGAAAGGAGAGAGCGGTGGCGATGTCCACCCCGCCACCGCCCCCCTGTCCGGCGCCCACTACCTCTTCGGCCGCGGCTGAAGACGGCTGGACGACGGTCAGTAAGAAGAAGGCCCCAAGAAAGGCCGCCCAACCGTCGTCCGGCACACAGCCGGCCGCGACCGCCGCCGACGCGCAGACCACCCGCGCTAGGCGGCAAAGAGGCAGAGGGCGGGGTCGAAAAGAGAAGGGGGATGTGGCGCAGGCTCCGGCCTCGCAGCCCCCCCCTCCTCCTCCTCCCCCGCCCAAAAAGGAGAATAGGGCCAGGGGCAGGAAGGTGCCGCGAATGCGTCCGCCGAAATCCTCCGCCGTCGTTCTGACAATGCAGTCAGGCGCGGAGGAAAGAGGCGTGACGTACGCGAGCCTCCTGTCCCGGGCCAAAGCCAACATACGGCTGGCCGACCTCGGCATTGAGGGCGGGCTCCGGCTGAAGCGAGCGCGCACTGGGGCGCGGATGCTGGTGGTGCCTGGCGCCACTAGCGCCCCCCAGGCTGACGCCCTAGCCGCGAGTCTACGCACCGTCCTCAACGCCGAGGATGTGCGCGTGTCCAGGCCTGAGAAGGCGGTGTATGTCCGCGTATCGGGCCTGGACGACACCACGGAAGGCGACGATGTGGCCGCTGCCATCGCGCGGACCACCGGATGCTCACGCGAGAGCGTGAAGGCATCCAAAGTCCGCCCCGGACCTGACGGGGCGGGCACGACGGTGGTGGCCTGCCCGGTGGCGGCCGCCAAATCGTTGCTGAAGGTGGGCACGAAACTCCTGGTGGGCTGGGCCTCAGCTGAGGTCAAGGCCCTCCCGCACCGTGCACAGAGGTGCTTCCGCTGCCATGAGCTCGGGCATGTGGCGGCGGCATGCACCTCTGAGGTAGACCGCAGCGATTTCTGTTATCGCTGCGGAGTAGCCGGGCACCTGGTGACCGGCCCCTGCACCGCGAAGCCTCACTGCGCTGTGTGCGCGGCCGCGGGCAGGCCTGCCGGTCACCAGCTAGGTGGGGGGACCTGTGGGTCCCGGAAGCCCACCAGGAGGAAAACGGCCAGCCGTAGGGCGCCGGACAGAGCCGCGGCCGCGGCGGCTTCATCAGCCGTTGCGGGGAGCGGCCAGGAGAACGCCCGTGGTTAAATGGTAGCCACGGGCGAGCGGCAGCGGGCGTCGAGGCCACGGGGATCGATTAGGCCTCCGCCCGCACTAATGCCGCGAGAGGGCGCGAGAGGTAGCCGCGCGACCCTCTCAGGGCCGGGTAACTCTCACCCGGTCCAGTCAGGAGAGGCCGCCCATGTTTAAGGGGCGGCCCCCCGCTCGCCGGGGTCGCGGAGTAAGGCTCACGCTGTGTACCGTGACCCCGGCACTACTGCGGAAGAAGGCTCCCATGGGGTTTTAGTGGGTATACCGGCGCCGGTCGTATTGATTAATCGGCGTCGGGGAGTCCCACACACCGGCCGCGGCGATCCCCACGCGGCTGACGGTGAGGTAACTCATTTCCCCATGTAAAGGAAAAAAAAAAAAAAAAGGTTAGGTTAGGTTAGGTTTTCATGGCGGAGCGGCGGGCACCGGGCCAGCGTTGAGCACCTTGCTCCGCTGGTCCGACAAGGAGAGGGCTGCGCAGTCCTGCCCTGTGCGCCCCATCGACGTGGACAGTGGCGGCGGGCTCAGTGGTGGGGCGAGAGTCTCGCCACTGGGCGCTACCGCCGAGCGTTTCCCCGTGTGGTGTCGTGGATCACGTCTCGCGGCCACACGGGACCGCGGGGCTTGCCTTAACCGGCTGGCCCAAGAGGAGACAACCTCAATAAAAAACCCCTAATACTTAAGCTGCGGCGCAGGGCGAGCTGTTTTGAGGCCGGGGGGGTAAACCCGGTCGTTACTGCGTACCACACCCAGTTTTTTCTTATATAAAATGTATCGACTCGTGGGAACAAAATGGAGAAATTTTTAACTAAACCACCTAAAGACGTAGTGCCCGAGAAGGGCGGAGAGAAGGAAGGAGACGTACCCGCGAAGGGTAAAAATTCCAACTCGAAAGGGCCCGAGAAGGGCGGAGACAAGACCTTCTACTCGAGGTTCCTCTCGGCTATCTCATCCCAGCCGGAGGCCTCGAGTAGTAGTCAGAAGCCGGAGGTCCGCGTCACGCGGAGTAGGATGCGCGCCGATTCGGAAGCTGAATCGGTGGCCTCGTCTCAACTTCCATCTGAGGACGAGGCCAGGGTGGCTGCTCCTAAAAACCCACCCCCCGCAAAAGGAGAAAAGGCCAGGGAGGTCGCGCGCAATGAGGCGCTGCGACGCTACCTGGCCTTGGACGACCTCGACGCCATGATGGAGTCGTCGTCGTCCCTATCGTCTTCGGACGAAGAGGAGAGACCGGCCCCCAAAACCCCCGCCAAGGCTAAGGCTGCTGCCAAAGCGCCGGACGCCAAGCGGGGCAGAGGCCGTCCCCCTACCACAGGGGAGTATGTGGGTCTGGCGGATGCCAAGAAGGCACTCGTGGAGGCCCAACGCGCGGAGCTAGAGCTCCAGGCGGAGAAGGAGATCGTGGAGCAGGCCTCGGCGATGGCTACGGTGAGGTTGACCAGACTCCAAACTGGTCCACCCCCCGAGAGCCGGGCCCCTCCCGATGCTCGTGTTGCTCACGCGGAGGGCCTCCAGCGACAGATCGCTGACTCGCTGGCGGTGGTCACTAACGTGGCCAAGGTGTCGAAGGGTCTGAAAGGGACCCTTCAAAAGGCCTTAAAGGATGCGGCTGCGGCCATCCAAGAGGCCTCAGAAGAGCTCCTCAGTCGGACATCTTCCGAGGAGGTCGCCCTCCTCCGTGCGGCGAATAGCCGCATGGAGGTAGAGATCGCTGACCTCCGGAAGGAACTGAGGAGCCTTCAGACGGATCTCGTCAGGCCGCGTGCCGCTCCTGCGCCGCCGCCGGCTGAGTCACCGTCAGCCTTAGAGAAGACGATGGCCGCGAGCCTGAACAAACTCACTCTCGCAATGGAGAGCAGGTTCGCGGCCATGGAGGAGCAGGTGCGCTCTGCTCGGCTGACCCCCCAGCCGGGACCAGCCCCCAGATCGAGCCCTGCCCCACGAGCCAGACCCACACCCCCGCCGAGCCCCTCGCTCATCTTTGGGCGCTGGGCCGAGGAGTTCCCCCCGCTTCCCTCACGAAGGGAGTCTACGGAGACGGCGGTGTCGATGGCTCCTGTGCCACCACCGCCCGCCTGTCCGGCGCCCCACCCTCTCCCGGCCGTGGCCGAGGAGGGCTGGACGACGGTCGGCCGTAAGAAGAAGGCCAAAAAAGGGCCAACCAACCGTCGTCCGGCACACAGCCGGCCACGACTGCCGCTGTAGCGCAGCCCACCCGCGCTCAGCGGCGAAGAGGTAGAGGACGCGGGGCAAAAGGAAAGGGGGATGTGGCGCAGGCTCCGGCCTCGCAGCCCCCCCCTCCTCCACCCCCCGCGCCAACAAAAAGAAGACAGCCGCCAAGGAGAAGAGGTCTCCGCGTCTGCGTCCCCCAAAATCCGCCGCCGTCGTCCTGACGCTACAGCCAGGCGCGGCGGAGAGAGGGGTGACGTACGCGAACCTCTTCTCCAAAGCGAAGTCTAGAATCCGGCTGGCCGACCTCGGGATAGAGGGAGGCCTACGGCTAAGGCAGGCACGCACTGGGGGCCGAATACTGGTGCTTCCCAGCGCCAGTGACGCCTCCAAGGCGGACGCCTTAGCCGAACAGTTGAGAATAAACCTCTATCCCGAGGACGTGCGCATCTCCAGGCCCGAGAAGACTGTGTGTCTTCGCGTCTCGGGCCTGGACGACCATGCGCACTGGGAGGATGTGGCCGCTGCCATCGCGCGGACCACCGGATGCTCCTACGGGAGCATCAAAGCGTCGACGGTCCGTCCCGGCAGAGACGGGATGGGCCAGACGGTGGTGGCCTGCCCGGTGGCGGCCGCCAAACAGCTCCTCGCTGTTGGGACGAAGCTCCTGGTGGGCTGGGCCTCGGCTACGGTTGAGGCCCTCCCCCATCGCACCCAGAGGTGCTACCGCTGCCACGAGGCTGGCCACGTGGCGGCGAAATGCACCTCGGAGGTAGACCGCAGCGGTGACTATTACCGCTGCGGAAAAGGTGGTCACCTGGTGACCGGCCCCTGCTCGGCGAAACCGCACTGTCCTGTGTGCGAGGCCGCGGGCAGGCCAGCCGGTCACAGTTGGGCTCAAGGCCGTGCAGGGCCAAGCACACCAGGAGAAAGGTCCCGGCCAGCCGGATGGCGCCGGACAGTGCCGTGGCCGCCACGGCTGCACAACCAGCCGCCGCGGGGAGCGGCAAGGAGTGACGCCCGTGGCGGTAATGCCACGGGCGAGCGGCAGCGGGCGTTGAGGCCTGGGGATCAATGAGGCCTCCGCCCGCACCTATGCCGCGGGAGGGCGCGAGAGGCAGCCGCGCGACCCTCTCAGGGCCGGGTAACCTTCACCCGGCCCACACAGGAGAGGCCGCCTCTGTTTAGGAGGCGGCCCACCGCTCGCCGGGGTTGCGGAGTAAGGCTCACGCTGTGTACCGTGACCCCGGCATCAATGCGGAAGTAGGCTCCCTTGGGGTTTTAGTGGGTATACCGGCGCCGGTCGTATTGATTAATCGGCGTCGGGGAGTCCCACACACCGGCCGCGGCGATCCCCACGCGGCTGACGGTGAGGTAACTCATTTCCCCAAGTAAAAAAAAAAAAAAAAAAAAATAACAAAAAAAAAAAAAAAAAAAAAAAAAAAAAAAAAAAAGGTTAGGTTAAAAAAAAAAAAAAAAAAAAGGTTAGGTTAGGTTAGGTTAGGTTAGGTTAGGTTAGGTTAGGTTAGGTTAGGTGGTTCCCCCCAGGGGGTGCCACCCTGGACTCTTCTCCGTCCAGGTAGTGGTACAAGGGGATGCGTCCCCGGGGCCCCGAGCGGCCACTGTCACATTCCCCCCTTCACTCCGTGACAGTGGTGTCCCACCTATCCACTCCAAATCCTGGTATTCCTTCCTTTCCTTCCAAACGTACTCCTCCCCAAACACCCCTCCCTTCCGAAGTAAGGAGAGCGCCGTTCTGCCGGTCTTCGTGGCGGAGGGTGGGCACCTGTCCAGCGTTGAGCACCCTGCTCCGCTGGTCAGTTGCCAGGAGAGGGCTGCGCAGTTCTGCCCTGCGCGCCCCACGACGTGGACAGTGGCGGCGGGCCCAGTGGTGGGGCGAGAGTCTCGCCGCTGGGCATTACCGCCGAGCGTTTCCCCGTGTGGTGTCGTGGATCATGTCTCGCGGCCACACGGGACCGCGGGGCCTGCCTTAATTGGCCGGCCCAAGAGGATGAGCACCTCAATAAAAAATCCCCCTAACCTAAGCTGCGGCGCAGGGCGAGAGGTGAATGGCCGGGGGGGCAAACCCGGTCGCTACTGCGGACCACACCCCGTTTTTTGTTTTAAGAAGTTTTTTACTCGTGGGACCAAGCATGAAAAGTTTAAAATCCACCAAACCATCCGACGCAGTGCCCGAGAAGGGCGTAGCTGACGCAGACGAGGGGCCCGCGAAGGGCCCAACCACCACCACCAACCCGAAAGGGCCCGTGAAGGGCGGACGAGAAAAAACCTTTTACTCGCGCTTCCTGTCGGCGATATCGTCGCCGACGGAAGCGCAGAGTGCAAAGGCTACTGGCTCCGGTACCAAACCGTCGCAGCCACCACATGATGACGATCTGTCCTCGTCCGACCTGTCTGGAGACGAGGACATAGCGCCCCCCCCTGCTCAGGCCCCACCAAAGGCCCCGGCCGCAAAAGCGCCGGAGGGGAGGGGCAAGAGCCAGGCTGCCCCCCGCAACGAGCGGTTGAGGCAGTACCTGGCTCTCGACGACCTGCGACGAATACCTGGCCTGGACTTCTTCGGATCGTCTTCCTCATAGTGCCCCCCCCCGCTAAACCTCCGCCTAAGGCAGGCCTGCCAAAGCGCCGGAGGCCAAGCGGGGCAGAGGCCGTCCCCCCACCACGGGGGAATACGTGGGCTTGGCGGAGGCCAAGCAGAAGTATGTGGAGGCCCAGCGCGCGGCTCTCGAGCTGGAAACAGAGAAGGAGATCGTGGAGAGGGCCTCGGCAATGGCTACGACGAGGGTGACGCGGTCCAGAGCGGCACCCCCCCTCGCGAGCCAGGCCTCTCCCGAGGCCAGCGCGGAGCACGCGCAGGGCCTCCAGCGACAGATCACCGACTCTCTGGCGGTGGTCTCAGGAGTGGCCAAGGTCTCCAAGGGCCTAAAGGGGACCTTTCAGAAGGCCCTCAAGGAGGCGGCTGCGGCCATACAGGAGGCTTCGGAGGAGCTTCTCAGCCGCACAAGCAGTGAGGAGGTCGCCCTGCTCCGTGCGGCAAATTGCCGCATGGAGGCAGAGATCGCAGACCTCCGGAAGCGAGCTGAGGAAGCTCCAGACGGAGCTCGTGAGGCCGCGTGCGAACCCCGCGCCGCCGCCAGCCACCACCGCCAGAGGTGGAGTCGGTGATGATGGCCGCGAACCTAGAGCGTATGACTCTCCTCTTGGAGAGTCGGTTCGCGGCCATGGAGGAGCGGATGCGCTCGGCCCGGCTGGCCCCGTCACCGGGCCAGCCCCTACGCCGAGCCCCGCTCCTCGAAGTAGAAGACACCCCCGCCGAGCTCGCCCAGCATCCTGGGCCCTCGGCAGAGGAATTCCCCCCGCTACCCTCTCAGAGGGGAAGCAAGGAGACGGCGGTGGCGATGTCCATACCGCCACCGCCCGCCTGTCCGGCGCCCCTCCCTCTTCGGCCGCGGCTGAGGAGGGCTGGACGACGGTCAGTAAGAAGAAGGCCGCAAAAAGGCCGCCCAACCGTCGTCCGGCACACAACCGGCCGCGGCTGCCGCCGACGCGCAGACCACCCGCGCTAGGCGGCAAAGAGGCAGAGGACGGGGGGGAAAAGAGAAGGGGGATGTGGCGCAGGCTCCGGCCTCGCAGCCCCCCCCTCCTCCACCTCCCCCACCCAAAAAGGAGAACAGGGCCAGGGGCAGGAAGGTGCCGCGCCTGCGTCCGCCGAAATCCTCCGCAGTCGTACTGACTATGCAGTCAGGCGCGGAGGAAAGAGGCGTGACGTACGCGAGCCTCCTGTCCCAGGCCAAAGCCAATATCCGGCTGGCTGACCTCGGCATTGAGGGCGGGCTCCGGCTAAAGCGAGCGCGCACTGGGGCGCGGATGCTGGTGGTGCCTGGCGCCACTAGCGCCCCCCAGGCTGACGCCCTAGCCGAGAGCCTACGCACCGTCCTCAAGGCCGAGGATGTGCGTGTGTCCAGGCCCGAGAAGGCGGTGTATGTCCGCGTCTCGGGTCTGGACGACACCACTGAAGGTGAAGACGTGGCCGCTGCCATCGCGCGGACCACCGGATGCTCTCTTGAGAGCATCAAGGCGACGAAGGTCCGCCCCGGTCCAGACGGGGCGGGCAC
Source organism: Dendrolimus kikuchii (assembly GCA_019925095.2). NCBI lineage: Eukaryota > Metazoa > Arthropoda > Insecta > Lepidoptera > Lasiocampidae > Dendrolimus > Dendrolimus kikuchii. Next base: position 60,824 of record CM034415.1, on the reverse strand, counting down.
GACGGTGGTGGCCTGCCCGGTGGCAGCCGCCAAGACGTTGTTGAAGAAGGAAAGGGAACTCCCGGTGGGGTGGGGCTCAGCCACAGTTGGGGCCCTCCCCCATCGAGCACAGAGGTGCTTCCGCTGCCATGAGCTCGGGCATGTGGCGGCGGGATGCACCTCTGAGGTGAACCGCAGCGATTTTTGTTATCGCTGCGGAGTAGCCGGGCACCTGGTGACCGGCCCCTGCACCGCGAAGCCGCACTGCGCTGTGTGCGAGGCCGCGGGCAGGCCCGCCGGTCACCAGTTGGGTGGGGGGTCCTGCGGGTCCCGGAAGCCCACCAGGAGTAAAAAGGCCAGCCGGATAGCGCCGGACAGGGCCGCGGCCGCGGCGGCAACAACATCAGCCGCCGCGGGGAGCGGCAAGGAGTAACGCCCGTGGCGGTAATGCCACGGGCGGGCGGCAGCGGGCGTTGAGGCCACGGGGATCACATCTGGCCTCCGCCCGCACTAATGCCGCGAGAGGGCGCGAGAGGCAGCCGCGCGACCCTCTCAGGGCCGGGTAACTCTCACCCGGCCCACACAGGAGAGGCCGCCTCTGTTTATGAGGCGGCCCACCGCTCGCCGGGGTCGCGGAGTAAGGCTCACGCTGTGTACCGTGACCCCGGCACTATTGCGGAAGAAGGCTCCCATGGGGTTTTAGTGGGTATACCGGCGCCGGTCGTATTGATTAATCGGCGTCGGGGAGTCCCACACACCGGCCGCGGCGATCCCCACGCGGCTGACGGTGAGGTAACTCATTTCCCCATGTAAAAAAAAAAAAAAAAAAAAAAAAAAAAAAAAAAGGTTAGGTTAGGTTCCCCCAGGGCCCCCAGGGGGTGCCACCCTGGACTCTTCTCCGTCCAGGTAGTGGTACAAGGGGATGCGTCCCCGGGGCCCCGAGCGGCCACTGTCACATTCCCCCCTTCACTCCGTGACAGTGGTGTCCCACCTATCCACTCCAAATCCTGGTATTCCTTCCCTTCCTTCCAAACGTATTCCTCCCCAAACACCCCTCCCTTCCGACGTAAGGAGAGCGCCACTTCACCGGTCTTCTTGGCGGAGTGGCGGGCACCGGCTCAGCGTTGACGCATCATGCTCCGCTGACGCCGTTGCCAGGAGAGGGTGCGCAGTTCTGCCCTGCGCGCCCCACCGACGTTGACAGTGGCGGCGGGCCCAGTGGTGGGGCGAGAGTCTCGCCACTGGGCGCTACCGCCGAGCGTTTCCCCGTGCGGTGTCGTGGTCACGTCTCGCGGCCGCACGGGACCGCGGGGCTTGCCTTAGTCGGCTGGCCCAAGAGGAGAAAACCTCAATAAAAAACCCCTAACACTTAAGCTGCGGCGCAGGGCGATCTGTTTTGAGGCCGGGGGGGTAAACCCGGTCGCGACTGCGAACCACACCCCGTTTTTCTTTTTAAACTGATGACTTACTCGTGGGAACAGAATATGGATGCTTATAATAAAAAACTAAAACCGACGTTGTGCCCGAGAAGGGCGGAGCTGATGTAGGAGAGGGGCCCGAGAAGGGCCCAACCAAACCATCCAACCCGAAAGGGCCCGTGAAGGGCGGAGGTGAAAGACGTTTTACTCGCGCTTCCTGTCGGCGATTTCGTCGCCGGCGGAAGCGCCGAGTACGTCCAAAGACGCTGGCTCCCGCACACTGCGGTCGCAGCCACTCGAGGTGGAGTATGTGTCCTCCGACTTCTCTGAGGACGAAGACCTGATGGTGCCCCCCCCTGTCCAGGCCCCACCAAAGGCCCCGGCCCCCAAAGGGCCGGAGGGGAAGGGCCAAAAGAGGAGCAAGTCGGCCGCTCGCCGAGATCGGATGCGGCTCCGACTACCGGATATGGTGTTCGAGGACTCATCTCCTCTGGCCTCGAGCACCGACGAGGACGACGAGAGGGGGGCCTCCCCTAAGCCCCCGCCCAAACCTCCGGCAGCTACAAAAGCGCCGGATGCTAAGCGAGGAAGAGGCCGACCCCCCACTACCGGCGAATACGTAGGGCTGGCGGACGCCAAAAAGGCGCTCGTGGAGGCCCAACGCGTGGAGATGGAGCTCCAGTGCGAAAAGAATATCGTGGAGAAGGCCCGACTTATGGCGACCGCGAGGGTTACGAGGTCTAAGACCGGTGGTACCCTCGCGGGCCAGGCCCCTCCCGAGTCCCGCACGGAGCATGCCGAGGGCCTCCAACGGCAGATCGCCGACTCATTGGCGGTGGTGGCCGGAGTGGCCAAGGTGTCGAAGGGCCTTAAGGGCACCCTCCAAAAGGCCCTTAAGGAGGCGGTGTCATCGGTTCAGGAGGCCTCAGACGAGCTCCTGGGCCGCACCGACACCGAAGAGGTCGCTCTGCTCCGTGCGGCGAATCGCCGCATGGAGGCGGAGCTGGCGGACCTGCGCCGCGAATTGGCGAGCATCCGGTCGGAGCTCGCCGAGGCTCGCGCCGGGTCAGTCCGTTCCGCGCCACCACCCCCGCCAGAGCCCACACCACCGACGACGACGGCCGCAAACCTGGACCGTCTAATTCTCCTCATGGAGAACAGGTTTGCGGCCCTGGAGGAGCGGATACCGCCCGCGAGACCGGCACCGTCACCGGGACCGGTCAGATCGCCGCGACCCGCTCCTCCCAGGACGACCCCGCCAAGTCCCTCCCTCATCTCTGGGCACTTGGCGGATGAATTCCCTCCTCTGCCATCGAGGAGGGTATCCACCGAGACGGCGGTCTCTGGACCGCCACATGTCGCCTGCCCGGCGCCCCCTCCTCCGGTCGCAACTGCGGCCGAAGGCTGGACGACGGTCAGCCGAAAGAAGAGGGCCAAAAATAGAGCCCCACCGTCGTCCGGCACCCAGCCGGCCACGACTGCCGCGGCAGCGCAGCCCACCAGCGCGCCGCGGCGAGGAGGAAGAGGACGCGGGGGGAAAGGACAGGGGGATGTGGCGCAGGCTCCGGCCTCGCAGCCCCCCCCCCCTCCACCCCCCGCACCCAAAAAGAAGACAGCCGCCAAGGAGAAGAGGTCTCCGCGTCTGCGTCCCCCAAAATCCGCCGCCGTTGTGCTGACGCTTCAGCCAGGCGCGGCGGAGAGAGGGGTAACGTATGCGAACCTCTTCTCCAAGGCGAAGTCAAGAATCCGGCTGGCCGACCTCGGGATAGAGGGAGGCCTTAAGCTCAGGCAGGCGCGCACTGGGGGCCGCATACTGGTGCTTCCTAGCGCCAGTGACGCCTCCAAGGCAGACGCCCTGGCTGAGCAGTTGAGGATCAACCTCTATCCCGAGGACGTGCGTATCTCCAGGCCCGAGAAGACTGTGTGTCTTCGCGTCTCGGGCCTGGACGACCACGCGCACGCGGAGCACGTGGCCGCTGCCATCGCGCGGACCACCGGATGCTCCTACGGGAGCATCAAAGTGTCGAAGGTCCGTCCGGGCAAAGACGGGATGGGCCAGACGGTGGTGGCCTGCCCGGTGGCGGCCGCCAAACAGCTCCTCGCTGTTGAGACGAAGCTCCTTGTGGGCTGGGCCTCCGCAACCGTTGTGGCCCTGCCCCGTAGGCCCCAACGGTGCTACCGCTGCCACGAGGTTGGCCACGTGGCGGCGGTATGCCCTTCGGAAGTAGACCGCAGCGGTAACTGTTACCGCTGCGGTAAAGATGGGCACCTGGTGTCCGGCCCCTGCTCGGCGAAACCGCACTGCCCTGTGTGCGAGGCCGCGGGCAGGCCGGCCGGCCACCAGCTGGGCTCGAAGCCCTGCGGGGCTAAGAAGCCCACCAGGAGAAACGTCCAGGCCAGCCGGATGGCGCCGGGCAGAGCCGCAGGCGCGGCGGTGACAGCAACCGTCGCGCCCAGCGGCCAGGAGTAACGCCCGTGGCGGTAATGCCACGGGCGAGCGGCAGCGGGCGTCGAGGCCAGGGGATCACATAGGCCTCCGCCCGCACCAATGCCGCGAGAGGGCGCGAGAGGAAGCCGCGCGACCCTCTCAGGGCCGGGTATCCTTCACCCGGCCCACACAGGAGAGGCCGCCCCTGTTTACGGGGCGGCCAGCCGCTCGCCGGGGTTGCGGACTAAGGCCAACGCTGTATACCGTGACCCCGGCATCAATGCGGAGGAAGGCTCCCATGGGGTTTTAGTGGGTATACCGGCGCCGGTCGTATTGATTAATCGGCGTCGGGGAGTCCCACACACCGGCCGCGGCGATCCCCACGCGGCTGACGGTGAGGTAACTCATTTCCCCATGTAAAAAAAAAAAAAAAAAAAAAAAAAAAAAAAAAAAAAAAAAAAAAAAAGGTTAGGTTAGGTTAGGTTAGGTTAGGTTAGGTTAGGTTAGGTTAGGTTAGGTTAGGTTAGGTTAGGTTAGGTTAGGTTAGGTTAGGTTAGGTTAGGTTAGGTTAGGTTAGGTTAGGTTCCCCCCAGGGGGTGCCACCCTGGACTCTTCTCCGTCCAGGTAGTGGTACAAGGGGATGCGTCCCCGGGGCCCCGAGCGGCCACTGTCACATTCCCCCCTTCACTCCGTGACAGTGGTGTCCCACCTATCCACTCCAAATCCTTGTATTCCTTCCCTTCCTTCCAAACGTATTCCTCCCCAAACACCTCTCCTATCCGATGTCAGGTGAGCGCCACTCCGCCGGTTCCATGGCGGTGCGGTGGGGTCTCCCAGCGTTGAAGCATCTTGCTCCGCTGGCAGACAAGGTGAGGCAGCGCGGTTCTGCCCCGCGCGGCCCAACGACGTGGACAGTGGCGGCGGGCTCAGTGGTGGGGCGAGAGTCTCGCCACTGGGCGCTACCGTCGAGCGTTTCCCCGTGTGGTGTCGTGGATCACGTCTCGCGGCCACACGGGACCGCGGGGCCTGCCTTAATTGGCCGGCCCAAGAGGATGAGCACCTCAATAAAAAATCCCCCTAACCTAAGCTGCGGCGCAGGGCGAGAGGTGAATGGCCGGGGGGGTAAACCCGGTCGCTACTGCGAACCACCCCCGTTTTTATGCATAGAAAAGTTTTTTACTCGTGGGAATCAAAATGGATGCTCTTAAAAATAAAACTAAAATCGACGTCGTGCCCGCGAAGGGCGTAGTTGATGCAGGAGAGGGGCCCGAGAAGGGCCCAACCACCAACCCGAAAGGGCCCGTGAAGGGCGAAGGAAAGAGCGTTTACTCGCGCTTCCTGTCGGCGATCTCTTCGCCGACGGAAGCGCCGAGCTCATCTCATCAAGCTGGCTCCCGCCCACCGCGGTTTGAGCCGCTTGGGGAGAGCGAGGAGGAGGAGTCCTTCCCCAACGCATTCGAGGACGAGGCCTTGACGGCCCCCCCTGTTCAGGCCCCACCAAAGGCCCCGGTCCCCAAAGGTCCGGAGGGGAAGGGCCAAAGCCCGGCTGCCTCCCGCTGCTCCCCTCGTCGTCCACGCGGAGCAGGGGGCTCCACCAATCCCCCCCCCACCAAAGGAGACAAGGCCAGGGAGGTCGCGCGCAACGAGGCGCTGCGACGATACCTGGCCTTGGATGATCTGGATAGGATGATGGAGACATCGCTCTCGTCTCCATCATCATCTGAAGACGAAAGGAGGCCGGCCCCCGCTAAGCCCCCGCCCAAGCCACCGGCTGCTCAAGCGCCGGACGCTAAGCGGGGCAGAGGCCGGCCTCCTACAACAGGCGAGTACGTGGGCCTAGCGGCCGCGAAGCAAAAGCTCGTGGAGGCCCAGCGTGCGCAGCTCGAGCTCGAGCTTGAAAAGGAAGTCGCGGAGAGGACCTCAGCGATGGTGACCGCGAGGGCTACCCGGCCTAGGGCCGGTCCTGCCCCCGCGGACCCGGATCCTCCCGCGGCCAAAGAACAAGAAGAGGCTCGGGCTGCGCTTGCAGGGGGCCTCCAGAGGCAGATCGCGGAGTCTCTGGCGGTGGTGGCCAACGTGGCCAAGGTCTCGAAGGGTCTCAAGGGGACCCTTCAGAAGGCCCTGAAAGAAGCGGCATCCTCCATTCAGGAGGCCACGGATGAGCTCCTCAGCCGCACTAGCTCGGAGGAGGTCGGTCTACTCCGTGCGGCCAATGGCCGCATGGAGGCAGAAATCGCCGACCTCCGACGAGAGCTGAGGAGCCTCCGAGAGGAGATGACCCGGCCACGCGCGAACTCCGCGCCGCCGCCGCCACCACCGCCAGAGGTGGAGACGAACATGGCCGCGACCCTGGAGAGGATGCCTCTCCTTATGGAGACCAGGTCCGCGCCCATCGAGGAGCAGATGCGCTCGGTCCGGCCGGCACCATCGCCGGCCCGCACCTTGAGCCCTGCTCCTCGAGCTAGGCCCACACCTCCGCCGACCTCGCCCATTCCTGGGCCGTCGGTGGAGGAGTACCCCCCGCTACCGCAGCGGGGTAGAAAAAAGGAGAGAGCGGTGGCGAAGTCCACCCCGCCACCGCCCGCCTGTCCGGCGCCCCTCCCTCCCTCGACCTCGGCCGAGCAGGGCTGGACGACGGTCAGTCGCAAGAAGAAGGCTAAAAGTAACGCCCAACCGTCGTCCGGAACCCAACCGGCCGCGGCTGCCGCCGACGCGCAGACCACCCGCGCGAGGCGGCAAAGAGGGAGAGGGCGGGGGAGAAAAGAGAAGGGGGATGTGGCGCAGGCTTCGGCCTCGCAGCCCCCCCCACCTCCTCCTCCCCCACCCCCCAAAAAGGAGAATAGGGCCAGGGGCAGGAAGGTGCCGCGAATGCGTCCGCCGAAATCCTCCGCCGTCGTGCTGACTATGCAGTCAGGCGCGGAGGAGAGAGGCGTGACGTACGCGAGCCTCCTGTCCCGGGCCAAGGCTAATATCCGGCTGGCTGACCTCGGTATTGAGGGCGGGCTCCGGCTAAAGCGCGCGCGCACTGGGGCGCGGATGCTGGTGGTGCCTGGCGCCACTAGCGCCCCCCAGGCTGACGCCCTAGCCGCAAGCCTACGCACCGTCCTCAATGCCGAGGATGTGCGTGTGTCCAGGCCAGAGAAGGCGATGTATGTTCGCGTCTCGGGCCTGGACGACACCACTGAGGGCGAAGACGTGGCCGCTGCCATCGCGCGGACCACCGGATGCTCGCCTGAAAGCGTCAAGGCGACAAAGGTCCGCCCCGGTCCAGACGGGGCGGGCACGACGGTGGTGGCCTGCCCGGTGGCAGCTGCCAAGCTGCTGTTGAAAGAGGAGACGAAACTCCTGGTGGGCTGGGCCTCAGCCACGGTCAAGGCCCTCCCCCATCGAGCACAGAGGTGCTTCCGCTGCCATGAGCTCGGGCATGTGGCGGCGGCATGCACCTCTGAGGTGAACCGCAGCGATTTCTGCTATCGCTGCGGTGTAGCCGGGCACCTGGTGACCGGCCCCTGCACCGCGAAGCCGCATTGCGCTGTGTGCGCAGCCGCGGGCAGGCCCGCCGGTCACCAGTTAGGTGGGGGATCCTGTGGGTCCCGGAAGCCCACCAGGAGTAAAAAGGCCAGCCGGATAGCGCCGGACAGAGCCGCGGCCGCGGTGGCTACAACATCAGCCGCCGCGGGGAGCGGCAAGAAGTAACGCCCGTGGCGGTAAGGCCACGGGCGAGCGGCAGCGGGCGTTGAGGCCACGGGGATCTCTACAGGCCTCCGCCCGCACTAATGCCGCGAGAGGGCGCGAGAGGTAGCCGCGCGACCCTCTCAGGGCCGGGTAACTCTCACCCGGCCCACACAGGAGAGGCCGCCCCTGCTTATGGGGCGGCCCACCGCCCGCCGGGGTCGCGGAGTAAGGCTCACGCTGTGTACCGTGACCCCGGCACCTAGGCGGAAGAAGGCTCCCATGGGGTTTTAGTGGGTATACCGGCGCCGGTCGTATTGATTAATCGGCGTCGGGGAGTCCCACACACCGGCCGCGGCGATCCCCACGCGGCTGACGGTGAGGTAACTCATTTCCCCATGTAAAAAAAAAAAAAAAAAAAAAAAAAAGGTTAGGTTAGGTTAGGTTAGGTTAGGTTAGGTTAGGTTAGGTTAGGTTAGGTTAGGTTAGGTTAGGTTTCCCCCAGGGGGTGCCACCCTGGACTCTTCTCCGTCCAGGTAGTGGTACAAGGGGATGCGTCCCCGGGGCCCCGAGCGGCCACTGTCACATTCCCCCCTTCACTCCGTGACAGTGGTGTCCCACCTATCCACTCCAAATCCTGGTATTCCTTCCCTTCCTTCCAAACTTGTTCCTTCCCAAACACCCCTCCCTTCCGACGTTTCAGGAGGAGGAGCCTTCACCGGTGCTTCGTGGTTGAAGAGGGGATGGGGAACGTCGAGGAAAACGCTGCTCCGTTCCCTGTCTCTAGAAGAGTTAGGAGTCGGTCCGCCAGGATTTTCGAACGTACGCCTTCTGCGGACGCGAGGCGGCGGCGGGGCGCCGTCGGCTTCCTTCAGCTCGTCGTCGTGTTGTTAGGTTGTCCGGCGTCGTTTCGTCGTCGCTTCTGGGTAAGGAGTGTCGACCGTTGGGTGCTTCCTGGTCTCCTCGCCGACCAGGAGGGCTCTCTGTGTCCGGGCCCCCCCTCTTCAGTGGATGGGGGAGGGGGGAGCGCTTAACCATCCACCTTCCCAGTTGGCAACCCTGGTGAAGTCGAGCGTCGGGGAGGGGAAGACGGGATCCTGGGGGGCTGAGTCGAGCACGGGTCGGAGCCAGTTACCCGTGTGAGACAATACTCCCCCTTTGGCCCTTATTTCCCGGAAGAACCGGCAACCCCATTCCGCTAGCCGGCGGGTGGGGTAGGTTGCAAGGGGTGGCCGCTTAACGACACCTTAGGTTAGGTGCGTAGGGGTCCCGGTTCGCCGACCGGGATGGGGGCGGCCTTGGAGACGGGGTAAGGGCTGCGTGGCCTTACCAGCCGCGCTTCTCCGAGCCCCCGATTTGCGCGCTCAACCCCCAACTCTGCGTACCTATACCCTTTCGATAGCCCTGGTGTCCAGCACATGAGGCTGGGCATCCCCAACGCTGCGGACTCCCAAGATGGGTGGGGATTCGGGGGGGTGAATCTTAAAAACTACATGAACATGGCGAACAATGGTATAAAAATCTTTGAGGAGGAGCCCGAGAAGGGCGGCGAAGAGGAAGACAGGAGGCCCGCGAAGGGAAGGAAAAAAGAAGAGAAGCCCGGGAAGGGCGAGGAGGCGTCATCAGACGTGGAGTACCTCTCGGTCGCGTCCTCACGCACAGAGGCTTCACAGGCCCAGAAGGCCAAGAAGAAGGGCGCCAAAAAGAAGCGGCCGCCCTCCACCAGCGACCGCTCGGACGAGGAAACCCTGCCACCCTCATCGTCCAATGAGGAAGAAGAAAAGCCGGCCCCGCGTACGTACCCCAAGGCGGAGGTAAAGCGAGGCAGAGGCAGACCCCCGACAACAGGGCAATACATGGGCCTGGCTAAGGCCAAGCAGGCTCTGGTGGACGCCAAGCGTGCGGAGCTCGAATTCGAGACGGAAAAGGAAATCGTGGAGAAGTCCCAGGCTATAGTCTCCTCGAGAGTCACGCGGTCTAAAACCGGAGGGACTCTCGGGGGCCAATCAAGCTGGGACACTCCCGAGGACCAAGAAGAGCACGCACAAGGCCTCCACCAGCAGATTGCGGACTCCATGGCGGTTGTGGCCGGGGTCGCAAAGGTGTCAAAGGGCCTTAAAGGCACTTTGCAAAAGGCCCTTAAAGAGGCAGTAGTGTCGGTTAAGGAAGCTTCAGTAGAACTCCTTAACCGCACAACCTCTGAAGAGGTGGACCTCCTCCGTGCGAAGAATCGCCGCATGGAGGCGGAAATTGCGGACCTCAGGAGCGAACTGGTGAGCATCAGAACGGAGCTCTCCAGGCCACGCCCTGGGTCCGTACCACCTCCCGACCCCGCGCCGCAGGTCATGGACCCGGCCATGGCTGCGAGCCTCACCCTCTTAATTGAGAACAGGTTCGCAGCCCTCGTAGAGCAGCTGCGCCCGGCCCGGTCGGCACCACCACCATCGCCAGCGCCGACCGTTTCACCGAGGCCAGCGTTTGCAGCCAGGCCCACGCCTTTACCGAGCCCCTCGCTCATCACTGGGCCTTCGGTGGAGGAATTTCCGCCATTCCCCACCCCCAGAAGAAGAACAACACTCCCGGCTGTCACAGAAGTCGAAGAGGGCTGGTCTACGGTGGCAAAGCGGAAAAAACCGCAACCAGCCCCGTCGACCAAACCCGGACCGGCCGCTAACGGCCCTCCCGCCTCCGCTCCTACTGGCGCTCAAATCAGGCGCCAAAAAAAGCGAGGCGGAAAAAACAGGAAGAGGGAAAAAGGGACGCAGGAGGCTCAGGCAAAAACCGCCCCACCTCCGCCCCCTCCCCCAGCCAAAGCAAAGGAAGCCGCACAGGCTAAGGGCAGAAGGGCTCCGCGGATCAGACCGCCGAGGTCCTCCGTGGTTGTCCTAACAATTAGGGCAGGCGCGGGGGACAAAGGGGTCACGTATGAGACCCTTCTGTCCGAAGCCAAATCTAAAATAAGACTGGCCGACCTCGGGATCGAGGGCGGCGTCAAAATAAAGATAGCACGCACGGGGGCGCGTATGCTGGTGTTGCCGGGCGCTGATAGCGCCCCGAAGGCAGACGCGCTCGCCGACAGCCTTCGACGCGTCCTCGATCCCGAGGACGTAGCAGTGTCCAGGCCTGAGAAGACAATTAGTCTTCGCGTCTCGGGCTTGGACGACTGCACTACAGAAGTGGACGTGGCGGCCGCAATAGCGCGGGCCACAGAATGCTCGGCGGACAAAATCCGGCCGAGCAAGATCCGCCCCGGCCCCGACGGGCTGGGAGCAACGGTGGTGGCCTGCCCTGTGGCGGTCGCCAAAAAATTGGAGAATATCAAGCTCCTGGTAGGCTGGGCCTCAGCCACTGTAAAGGCCCTTCCTCCGCGAGCCCCGAGGTGCTTCCGCTGCCACGAACTACATCACGTGGCAGCGAAATGCACCTCCGAAGTGGACCGCAGCGGTTTCTGCTACCGCTGCGGCCAAGCTGGGCACAAGGTAACCGGTCCTTGCACAGCCAAGCCGCACTGCCCAGGTTGCGGAGCGGCTGGCAGACCGGCTAACCACCAGCTGGGCGGGGGGCCGCACTGTAGGGCACAGCCCACCAGGAGAAATAACAAAAGGTCACAGAACCAAGCCGCGACGGGCAAGCCAGCCCAGACGCAGCCGGTTCCGCAGCAGTCACAGGGGGAAGTGGGGGCTAAAACCAAATAATGGACCAAGCCCTCCACTTCCTCCACACAAACTTGAACCACTGCGCCACTGCTCAGGATCTCCTGGTCCATAGCATGGCGCAGTGGAATATACAGGTGACTGTGGCCGCCGAGCCGTACTTTGTCCCGCCCAGGGATGACTGGGCCGGAGACCTGTGCGACTCGGTGGTCATAATAGTGCGGACGGCTGCGGGCAGCCCCCCCCTCACCAACATCCAGAGGGGAAGGGGCCTCGTCGCGGCCACCATCGGGGAGACAGTAGTCGTCGGTGGCTACTGCTCCCCGAATGAAAGTCTCGCCGACTTCGAAAGCTGGTTGACCGATGCGGGCAGGATCGTCGCTCAGAGCCACCCTCTCCCCGTGGTTATGCTCGGGGACTTCAACGCCAAATCCAGGGCTTGGGGTTCCCCGGCCACTGACCAGCGCGGGGAGGCACTGGAGGAGTGGGCGATCCAGCACCGGCTCGTCGTCCTAAACAGGGGGTCAGTGCACACGTGCGTGCGGATGCGGGGCGGGTCGATCGTCGACCTTTCGTTCGCCAGCCCCGCTATAGCGCGCCGTGTGGAAAACTGGAGGGTCTTGGAGAGGGTTGAGACGCTGTCGGATCACAGATACATCCGGTTCAGCGTCTCCCCTAGAAACCCAGACCCTCGAGCGGATATGCTCCCCCCTACGGAGAATTACCCGCGTTGGGCTATTAAAAAGCTGAATCGCGAGGCATTCCGCGAGGCCCTGATCGTCCACACATGGCCATCGGGGCCCGACCTCGCGGAATTGCCGGACGCGAATCAGGAGGCGGATTCACTACGGTCGCTGCTGACGTCGATTTGCGACGCTGCGATGCCGAGAGCGGGCCCGTTCAGGCCCGCTCGCCAGGCGTACTGGTGGAGCGCGGAGATAGCACGGCTGCGTTCAGCCTGCTTCCGAGCGCGAAACCAGTACGCCAGGTACAGGAGACGGCGTCGCCAGGGTGAGGAAGCAGCGGCCGTAGAGGCGCGCCTGTACGAGGGGTACAGAAGCGCCAGGACGGCCATGAAAGTCGCCATCAAAGCCGCCAAGTCGGCGGCGTGGGAGGAGCTCCTGGGGACGCTGGATCGCGATCCATGGGGGCGCCCATACCATCTAGTCCGGCAGAAACTCCGGCCATGGGCGCCTCCGCTGACCCAGAGTCTCCCCCCACACGTGGTGACCGACGTGGTCGGCGCTCTGTTCCCCTCGAGGGCAGAGCATCCGCCTCCCGCGATGGCGCCGCCATCAGCGGAGCCCAACGCGGGTCATGACGACGAGCCTGTGCCCGCAGTGACCCGGGAAGAGCTGGGTGCGGCGGTGTTGAGGATGAAATCCAAAAACACCGCCCCCGGCCTCGACGGCATACCGGGGCGTGCGTGGGTTCTGTCCCACGACGCCCTGGAGTCCCGCCTGACGAGGCTCTTCACGGCGTGCCTGATTCAGGGCCAGTTCCCAACCCGGTGGAAAACCGGGAAGCTGGTCCTGATCAGGAAGGAGGGGCGCCCGGCGGATTCACCATCCGCCTACCGGCCCATTGTGTTGCTGGACGAGGTGGGCAAGCTCTTCGAGCGTGTGCTCGCAAACCGCCTCGTCCGGCACCTTGAGGAGACAGGGCCGGATCTGGCGGAAAACCAGTTTGGTTTCCGTCAGGGGCGCTCCACCATAGACGCCATAGCGCGAGTGAAGAGCCAAGCGGAGGAGGCAGTAGCTCGGGGAGAGGTGTTGTTGGCGGTATCATTGGACATATCCAATGCCTTCAACACCCTCCCCTGGAGCTGCATTAGGGAGGCGCTCCGTTATCACGGAGTGCCGACCTACCTCCGCCGCATCGTCGGGGACTACCTCTCAGAGAGGGCCGTCGTCTTCCCGGGTCATACCGGCTGGAGTCGGCGAGCAATGTCGTGCGGTGTTCCACAGGGGTCGGTTCTGGGCCCGCTCCTGTGGAACATCGCCTATGATTGGACTATCCGTGGTGCAGTCCTTTCCCGCGTCAGCGTGACGTGTTACGCTGACGATACGCTCGTGGCGGCGCGGGGAAGGACCCACGAAGAGGCGGGCCGATTGGCCACAGCAGGGGTGGCGCACGTGGTCGCCAGGATCCAGCTGCTGGGTCTGAAGGTGGCCTTGCACAAAACCGAGGCCGTGGTCTTCCACGGGCCTCGGAACAAGCCGCCTTCGGACCTGCACATCGACGTGGGAGGTACGCGCATCGCTGTCGGGGCGAGGATGAAATACCTCGGACTCGTCCTCGACAGCCGATGGGAGTTTTCGGCGCACTTCGAGGCGTTGGCCCCCAAATTGTTGGGGGCAGCCGGCGCTTTGTCCCGGCTCCTACCCAACATCGGGGGGCCGAACGCGCCGTGCCGGAAACTCCACGAGGGGGTCGTGCGATCCATGGCCCTGTATGGGGCCCCAATATGGGCGGAGCACCTGACGGCCAAAACCGTCGCGCTGCTGCGCAGACCGCAGCGCGTGATGGCCGTCAGGGCTATTAGGGGATATCGCACGATCTCCTTCGAGGCGGCCTCCCTCCTTGCTGGATCCCTGCCATGGGATCTAGAGGCGAGAGTTCTCTCGCGCCTCTATGAGTGGCGCAAGGACGCACTCCGCCGGGACTTCCGACCCGCGCCCCGAGAAATCGAGGGCAAGAGGGCGGAGTTCCGGCGTGATCTCACGGCAGAATGGGCGACCCGACTAGCGCACCCCAGCGCTGGCCACCGCATTATTGCGGCTATTCGGCCCGCCTTATCCACCTGGTTGGACAGACGGCACGGCGCCCTGTCGTACCGCCTGACGCAGGTCCTCTCGGGGCATGGATGCTTCGGGAGGTACCTGTGTCAAATAAGGCGGGAGCAGACGGCAGGGTGCCACCATTGTAGTGCCGGCGCCGAGGACACGGCGCTGCACACTCTTCAGGAGTGTTCCGCATGGGATGAGCAGCGTCGTGCCCTCGGCGCAATCATCGGACGTGACCTCTCGCTCCCGGCCGTGGTTCTGTCCATGGCTGGGAGCAACACCAACTGGGACGCCGTCGCCTCCTTTTGCGAGGCGGTAATGTCCGCAAAGGAGGCGGCGGAGCGGGAGAGAGAACGCGAGTCCGCAGCTCTCTCCCGCCGAAACAACCGGAGGCGACGACGGCGCCGGACGGTCCAGTCGGACCTCCGGCCGCCGTAATTATGCGGCATGCGGGTGTCGAGGCCACCGGGGGTCCTTGCAGGCCTCCACCCGCACGCAAGCCGCGAGGGGGCGCGTTGGTGTTCCGCGTGACCCCCTCATTCCCTTAGGATAGGGAGATGCCGGGGACGTTCAATCCCCGGCCAAGGAGAGGCTGCCCCCGTTATAGGGGCGGCCAGCGCCAGTCGGGGTCGCGGAGTAAGGCTCACGCTATGTACCGCGGCCCCGGCAACACGGCGAAAGGAGGAACACCGGGGGGTTTTAGTGGGTATTCCGGCAGCCCATCTGGCCGGCGAGTCCCACAGTACCACGCCGCTGACCCCCGCGGCGTGGTCTCCGCAAATGGATTTCCCCTCGTCAAAAAAAAAAAAAAAAAAAAAAAAAAAAAAAAAAAACAAAAAAAAAAAAAAAAAAAAAAAAAAAAAAAAAAAAAAAAAATAAGGTTAGGTTAGGTTAGGTTAGGTTAGGTTAGGTTAGGTTAGGTTAGGTTAGGTTAGGTTAGGTTAGGTTAGGTTAGGTTAGGTTAGGTTAGGTTGGGTTGGGTCCCCCAGGGGGTGCCACCCTGGACTCTTCTCCGTCCAGGTAGTGGTACAAGGGGATGCGTCCCCGGGGCCCCGAGCGGCCACTGTCACATTCCCCCCTTCACTCCGTGACAGTGGTGTCCCACCTATCCACTCCAAATCCTTGTATTCCTTCCCTTCCTTCCAAACGTATTCCTCCCCAAACACCCCTCCCTTCCGATGTAAGGAGAGCGCCGTTCCGCCGGTTCTTTTTGGCGGAGCGGCGGGCACCGGGCCAGCGTCGAGCACCTTGCTCCGCTGGCGCCGTTGCCAGGAGAGGGTGCGCAGTTCTGCCCTGCGCGCCCCATCGACGTGGACAGTGGCGGCGGGCTCAGTGGCGGGGCGAGAGTCTCGTCACTGGGCACTACCGTCGAGCGTTTCCCCGTGTGGTGTCGTGGATCACGTCTCGCGGCCACACGGGACCGCGGGGCTTGCCTTAACCGGCTGGCCCAAGAGGAGAGCACCTCAATAAAAAACCCCTAATACCTAAGCTGCGGCGCAGGGCGAGAGGGTTTGGGGCCGGGGGGGTAAACCCGGTCGCTACTGCGGACCACACCCCGTTTTATTATGATGAATCGAAGTTTTTACTCGTGGGAACAGACATGGATGCTTTTAAAAAAAAAACCCAAAACCGACGTAGTGCCTGTGAAGGGCGGTGTTGACGTAGGAGAGGGGCCCGAGAAGGGCCCAACCACCAACCCGAAAGGGCCCGAGAAGGGCGGTGAGAAGAAGTCTTTTACTCGCGCTTCCTCTCGGCGATCTCATCGCCGGTGGAAGCGCCGAGTAGTCTCATCAAGCTGGCTCCCGCCCAACGCGGTTTGAGCCGCTTGATGAGAGCGAAGAGGAGGAGTTCCTCTCCAACGCTTTCGAGGACGAGGACTCAACGGCCCCCCCTGTCCAGGCCCCACCAAAGGCCCCGGCCCCCAAAGGGCCGGAGGGGAAGGGCCAACGCGGAGCAGATCGGCGGCCTCGTCCCGAACACCATCTGTGGACGAGGCGGGGGTTCCACCGATCCCCCCCACACTAAAGGAGACAAGGCCAGGGAGGTCGCGCGCAATGAGGCGCTGCGACGGTACCTGGCCTTGGACGATTTAGATGAGATGATGGAGACGTCGTCTCGTCTCCATCGGACGAAGACGAGAGGAGGCCGGCCCCTGCCAAACCCCCGCCCAAGCCACCGGCTGCTCAAAAGCGCCGGACGCCAAGCGGGGCAGAGGCCGCCCCCCTACAACAGGAGAATACGTGGGCCTAGCGGCCGCCAAGCAGGCACTCGTGGAGGCCCAACGCGCGGAGCTCGAGCTCCAAAGCGAGAAGGGAGATCGCGGAGAGGGCCTCAGCGATGGCGACCGCGAGGGTGACCCGGCCTAGGGCCGGTCCTGCCCTCGCGGACCAGGCCCCTCCCGAAGCTCGCGAACAGGAGCTCGGGCTGCGCGGAGGGCCTCCAGCGGCAAATCGCCGAGTCTCTGGCGGTGGTGGCCAACGTGGCCAAGGTCTCGAAGGGTCTCAAAGGGACCCTTCAGAAGGCCCTAAAGGAGGCGGCAGCCTCCATCCAGGAGGCCTCGGATGAGCTCCTCAGCCGCACTATCTCGGAGGAGGTCGCCCTGCTCCGTGCGGCGAACAGCCGCATGGAGGCGGAGCTCGCAGACCTCCGACGCGAGCTGAGGAGCCTCCAGGCGGAGCTGACCCGGCCGCGCGCGAACCCCGCGCCGCCACCGCCACCACCGCCAGACATGGAGACGACAATGGCCGCGAACCTGGACCAGGATGACTCTCCTTATGGAGAGCAGGTTCGCGGCCATGGAGGAGCAGATGCGCTCGGCTCCGGCCCCCACCGGGGCCGGCCCCCACCTTGAGCCCTGCTCCTCGAGCCAGGCCCACACCCCCGCCGAGCTCCTCATTCTGGGGCGCCCGGCCGAGGAGTTCCCCCCGCTACCCTCGAGGAGGGACTCAAGGAGAGAGCGGTGGCGAAGTCCACGCCACCACCGCCCGCCTGTCCGGCGCCCCTCCCCTCCCGGCCGCGGCCGAGGAGGGCTGGACGACGGTCAGCAAAGAAGAAGGCCAAAAAAGGGCCCCACCGTCGTCCGGCACACAACCGGCCACGGCCGCCGCTGCAGCGCAGCCCACCCGCGCGAAGCGGCGAAGAGGGAGAGGACGCGGGGGGAAAGGACAGGGGGGGGTGGCGCAGGCCCCCGCCCCCCACCCCCCCCCTCCTCCTCCCCCCGCCCCCAAAAAGAAGACCGCCGCCAAGGAGAACAGGTCCCCGCGTCTGCGTCCCCCAAAATCCGCCGCCGTCGTCCTGACGCTTCAGCCAGGCGCGGCGGAGAGAGGGGTGACGTATGCGAACCTCTTCTCCAAGGCGAAGTCAAGAATCCGGCTGGCCGACCTCGGGATAGAGGGAGGCCTTAAGCTCAGGCAGGCGCGCACTGGGGGCCGCATACTGGTGCTTCCCAGCGCCAGTGACGCCTCCAAGGCAGACGCCCTGGCTGAGCAGTTGAGGCATAAACCTCTATCCCGAGGACGTGCGTATCTCCAGGCCCGAGAAGACTGTGTGTCTTCGCGTCTCGGGCCTGGATGACCACGCGCACGAGGAGGACGTGGCCGCTGCCATCGCGCGGACCACCGGATGCTCAGTCGCGAGCATCAAGGCGTCGAAGGTCCGTCCCGGCAAAGACGGGATGGGCCAGACGGTGGTGGCCTGCCCGGTGGCGGCCGCCAAACAGCTCCTCCTGTTGAGACGAAGCTCCTGGTGGGCTGGGCCTCAGCAACCGTTGAGGCCCTGCCCCGTAGGCCCCAGAGGTGCTACCGCTGCCACGAGGTTGGCCACGTGGCGGCGGTATGCCCCTCGGAGGTGGACCGCAGCGGAAACTGTTACCGCTGCGGTAAAGATGGGCACCTGGTGACCGGCCCCTGCTCCGCGAAACCGCACTGCCCCTTGTGCGAGGCCGCGGGCAGGCCGGCCGGTCACCAGCTGGGCTCGAAGCCCTGCGGGGCCAAGAAGCCCACCAGGAGGAAGGTCCAGGCCAGCCGGATGGCGCCGGACAGGACCGCGGCCGCGGCGGTGACTCCAACCGCCGCGGGGAGCGGCCAGGAGTAACGCCCGTGGCGGTAATGCCACGGGCGAGCGGCAGCGGGCGTTGAGGCCTCGGGGATCAATTTGGCCTCCGCTCGCACTAATGCCGCGAGAGGGCGCGAGAGGTAGCCGCGCGACCCTCTCAGGGCCGGGTAACATTCACCCGGCCCCACACAGGAGAGGCCGCCCCTGTTTAAGGGGCGGCCCACCGCTCGCCGGGGTCGCGGAGTAAGGCTCACGCTGTGTACCGTGACCCCGGCACTAATGCGGAAGAAGGCTCCCTTGGGGTTTTAGTGGGTATACCGGCGCCGGTCGTATTGATTAATCGGCGTCGGGGAGTCCCACACACCGGCCGCGGCGATCCCCACGCGGCTGACGGTGAGGTAACTCATTTCCCCAAGTAAAAAAAAAAAAAAAAAAAGGTTAGGTTAGGTTAGGTTAGGTTAGGTTAGGTTAGGTTAGGTTAGGTTAGGTTAGGTTAGGTTAGGTTAGGTTAGGTTAGGTTAGGTTAGGTTAGGTTAGGTTAGGTTAGGTTAGGTTAGGTTAGGTTTTTTTTTTTTTTCTTTTTTTTTTTTTTTTTTTTTTTTTTTTTTTTTTTTTTTTCTCCTTTCTCAGTCGCATACATAGATACTTTATATGTATCAAGTGTATTTGTTCTTGTGTATGTATAGTATAGATATTTATTTATATGTGTATATATTTATGTGTATATTTTAATATACTACATATTTCTTATTTATGTATCGATATTATACTATTTAGATATAGAATTATATTTTTACATATATATTATATCGACGGGATTTTGATAGTTGGTTAGGATGGGATCGTAGGATTTTTGTTTATTTGTTCTTTTTTGCTCTTTATTAATAAGTTTTACAATTTACTTAGATTATTTCCAAATTACAATTTTGCCCTGTTTAGTACAATATTTTTATAATTTTGAATTTTGAATATTTACATTTTTCTGTTTAGTTTTAATTAATTAATGGCATATCTATTTTCTTACACTATTTGATGCTTAACTAATTCTGTCCTTCTTACCATAGTAGTACTTCTTATTCTAGTTTGTTATACAATATATATTATCTTACTATACTATTGTTGACGCTATCAATATATATACTTAAGTATATTATTATAGTGTCATTGATTATACAATTTTATTTTTACCTTATATTTATATCTGGTCAATATATATGTTTACACTTCTACAGTTCTTAATGCGATTTTTTTGTTTGTTACAGGTGTGCTACTATGCACGGGCTTCTGCAATATGTAAGTATTTATTTTGTTTGTTATTGTATTTTGTTTTTTGTTTTTAGTATATGTACCGTGTATTGCAGTTATACATGTTTACTTAAACTATCCATTTTTTCAATAAAAGTGGATTGTTTCTGTGTATGTTACTATTCTGTGTACTGTAGTTTATTAGTGTTTTTGTGTATATTTGTGCATGTTGTCAAGTTTTGTTAATGTTGGCTTGTGTTGGTTTATGTTGGTCGTGTTTGTCTGTATTGGTTTGTACCAGTGTGTGTTGGTTTGTGTTGGTGCATGTTAATGTATGTTGGTGTATGTTTATTTTGTGCTTGTGCCTTAGAGTTTACGTTTGTATGTTGTTATGTGCTGGTTTGAATTGGTTTGTGTTGGTTTGTATTGGCTCCCATTTTTATGGGTTAGATTTGTGTTTAGATGTATGTGTGTGTGTTATTGTGTATGCTGTCACAGATGCCCGTGTTCCTACTTGTCTACTCATCGCCTTTTCCTAATTTGTGGTGTCCCACGGTGAAAGCGATCCTACTGCCAGGCAAGACTTTCCGGCTCCACGCACGATAGCCGAATCGTTGGCCGTGCATCGTTGACTGGTCCATTGTCGCGTATTTACCACCAGTTTGTAAATCCATTTTTCACCAACGATGCCCGACTTCCGATCCATTACTATTGTGTTGTTGCCGGAGGCCCGCCTAACAGTAGGCTACGGTTTCGCGCACCATTGCGTCTCTCCTTATGCGTACCGGGCACGCCTCACTAAAGGCGTTGTGTTCTGCCTCTGGTCCCGTCCTCCTCTCTCGGACGCAATTTTTGCATTTTGGCGGTGCGCCAACTAGGTAGTCTTCGCACTCACCCCGTGTGTGGGGACCTCCGCAGTGGCAGCATATCACCTGGGTCTCCGTACACAGCTTTTTGCCGTGCCCGAAGCCCAGGCAGGTGGTGCACTGCACTAAAGGCGACCGATCCGTCACCTGCAATGTTTGCAGGTCGACCCTGACAGTGCCCACATCCATCAGCCTTCTCCAGAGGGGGGGAGAGACCCTCATTATTACCTTGTGGGTGTTAGGATTTCTACCTCGGATTTTATAAGCGACTTCCATACAGTCGCCGCCCTCCTCCAGGCCCTCGAAAACCAATCTATTTTGGTTTCTGAGGGCCCCGAAGAGGTCGTCGTCTGTATGAGCCCTTAGTACACCCGTTATCATCACCATAGGTTGTTTGTTGATGATGTCTTCTGCCACCAGGTCTGCTCTTTCTTTGCTCAGCTTTTGCTTGAGCTTCTCCCTCTCCTCTGTGGTTCTGCAGCTGATTATCACTCGGCCATCTCGCGCTTTACGGACTCGCTCGACTTCCACCCCCCCTTTCTTGGCATTTAATGCCACCCTAACCTCCTTGAGGGTTTCCTCAGCCGAGCTTTTCCCTTCCCCTGATGTTATGGCTACTGAGTGTAGCGTCCTGTAAGTCAGGGGTTTAACCCCGGGTCTTACAGCCGCCACACTCGCGTAGCTCATTTTTGGAGCGCAGACCTCGCTCGCTTCCGATGCGTGCTTCTGAATAACTTTCTGGAAGTTATTCATCGCTTCGGTTGCTTCCGTGAGGAGTTTGGCCTGCACTTCCATTTTGTCCTCAAGTTTGGCCCAACCTGCTTTAAGAAAGGCTCTGTCATCCACATTCATAATCCCATACATAGTTTGATTTGGATCGACTCTTACCGTCTCCGGTGTCGCCTCCTCCAAATCACCCTTCTGTATTTGGGTCTCAGCATCATTAGTGCTCTTCTCCCGTTCGTCCTGAGCCTCGCCCCCTTTTTTCACCATTTCCCGGGTCTTCTCCAATTCCCTTTCTGACTCTTTAAACAGGGCGTACAGGCGGTCTACCGCGTTTTGTACGCCCTGTTTGATCTCCGTTTTCAAATTTCGAGAGTCGTTAAGGTGGATTTTGGCCTTGGTGATACATTTTTGCGCCTCTGTTTCTCTACTTGACTCTTTCCCTCCTTTCGGTGGTGTCGTCTTTGTGAAGGTCTTATTCACAACCCTTGCAGTAGGAGGGGAGAAAGTCAGGGTCACCTTCTTTCTTAGTTGGGTTCCTATACTTAGGGGGCTCTTATTTATGTTAAGTTCTAGTCTCGCTTCCTCTTTTGCGGGAGGGGATTCCGCCACCGTCTCTTCCACGTCATCTGTCACTGGGGACCAGTCCCTCTTGATCTGGTTCCTGATCCTCTCCCTTCTCACCGTGTCAGGTCCCACGACGGGGAATAACCCCGGAGGTAGTGGTACCTTTTCCGGCGGCGTCAAAACTACCTTCGCTGGTGCGCGGGGTCCTATGGGTGTTCTATGCATCTTCCCAGTGAAAGGAGATCAGTAGTTCACTGGGAAGGTAACTTACTTTTTATCTATACTATTCGCCTGGCGCAATAACACCAGGTGAAAGGTCAAATGATAAAAGATAAACAATATATATTGAACCAGTCAATCGTTTAATTTACAGTCTAATAAAACAAAAAACAACTTAGTTGCGGTCAAATTGACTAAAACTATTTTTATTTCTTTACAGAATGCGTCGGCGTGCCAGCTACTATATACTAGGTAAGTACTGTCCTTATATCTAATTGCTATATACACTTTTCTAATACTATTTTCTGTTTCAGGTCCTGATGGAGTGGAGAGGAGAGGAGCAGGGAGCGTTCCAGCAGTGCCAACGGGTCCGCCGCGTCGCGAGGAGCACGATGACACCAAGAACGAGGAGATTGGAACACAGGTAAGTAAAATAGGAAGGTTTGAAAAATAGGGGTGGGGATAGAGGGGTGGGGGGGGGTGTAGGATGGTAGGTCTCGTCAAGCCGAGTTGTCCAACCCCAAACACGACCCACCTATCTGCCTTATTGAGGGAGCAGTGGTGTCCGAAGTTTTACCGAAATAAAACTTCCCAAACTTCGACCCTTCACTGCTCACGCAATATTGCAGCCAGACGACCGTGCTTGGGCTTGTCCTTCTCGCCTCCGCGAGCTCTATCGGATAGGCAAGAAAAATGGGGGGGTTGACCATGAAACTCCGATCGGATCCTGAGGGGTTCCAGTCGGTAGAGGGAGTCCCAGGGGTTCCTCTGAAGGAAACCCGGTCTTCCTCAGGCTAATAGGACCCGAGTTACAAGTAATTCAAAATTTCCAAGATGGCCGCCGACCAAACTTTGACCCTGGATAACTTGGGGATTTTTAGTCTAAAATTGCCCAAGATTGGGCTCGTACACTTGCCCCAAGTGAGATCTAGGTCCCTATAATAACAGTTTTTTCCAAAAAAATTTTTCAATTTTTTGGGCTAGATCGATTAACAACCCCCTAGGGGTCACCCTAGTCGAAGTCCCAGGTCCGTGCGCCCAATAGTTCCGGAGCTATTGGGGTTTGAAGTTTTTCCAAGATGGCGGCTAGCTGTCAAACTTAGGCGAGAAAGGGCTGTATCTCAGCCAAAAATGGGCCTATCGCCGCCGGGTTTCGACTAGGGTCGTTCCCTTTACCTTCTCCACCCGTTTTGGGGGGGCGTTTATGTCAAAAATTTTTGACCCCGTTTACCCCCGGATACTGTCCGCTTGGTCAAGAACTGCTTCCCAGTGAAAACCGCGTCGCGATCGGACCAGTATTTCCGGAGATATTGGGAAATCAAAAAATCCAAAATGGCGGCGGCCCTTAGCCAAAATCCAGTAAAAGCCTGGTTCTCAGGCCTGGTTTGGGCTAGGACTACCGTGTTTGGGGTCAGGGCGTAGGTCTTGAGGAGACCTATCCTATGCTATGCCTATCTTAATTTTAACTATTATATATATTTATATATTTACAAAAAACTGTTTAAAATTCGATATTTCCGAAAGTATTGGAGATAAAAATGCCGAAAAATATCCAGGAAGTCCGTTAAAAGGTGCTCTAATTTAATATGATTTCTAATAATATTGCCCTAATACTAAAAAATTTTTTGACTTAGAAAATTTTGAAAATTCTAGTTTTTTGAAATTTTTCCGGATTTTTTCTAGTATAATCCTATAGGATTTGGGTACGGCTAGGTAGAGCTCCCTAGCGCGCACAAACTAGTAGTCTCAAATCCCACGCGCCTCCAATAGTTTCGGAGATATGGGGGGTCAAAGTTTAATATTCTAATTAAAAATAACTTAAAACTACTTATCTTAAAATTCTGTTCGAACCGGTTTTGCGCCGTCCTCCAGATGGTCTTCAATCCCTCCTAACCTCAAGTCAATTGCTCCAGTAGTTCCGGAGCAATTTTGAGGTTAGGAAGTTATTTTTTTGATCCTGGCAACTCCGGGTTTCTTCCGATTCCCAAGAGTGGGGTGTCGGACGACGCGTCTCGGCGAGCTCTTGCTGGCTACCGTGGCGGAATTTTGAGTCCTGAAGAGATTTTTCGACTTAAGGCCGAAAAACCGAAAAGTCCAAAAAATTTTGTCACTTTTTAATTTTTTACACAAAAACTATCCAAAATCCTAAGGTCGTTTCTGGCCAAAAGACCTTAGTTTTCGACGCTCTTCTCACTGGTATTTTTAGATTTAGGGTAGGTCCAAAAACGGCCAACTTGGGTCCACGTTTTTTTCACTTTTTTGCTTCTAACTTATTGGAACGAATTGGGAAACTGCTGTTTGTATTTTTGGGGGATGGGGGCAACGAGGCCCCACAAAAGCCGCCCTTAAAAACCGGGTGTCACCGATTTGGTTTTGGAGTTATGATTTTTTAAAGTTTTAAAATTTTGTTTTTTCACCATAACTTTTTTATTCGAATAGGTTCGAATCTGATTTTTGTTCAGGCACCTGCGCCTCACTTTCGCGCACAAAATGACACCTCGCACTGCACTGTATCTGTCAAAAAACCTATTTTTTCGAATTTTTTCCCGAGGAGCTCTGAGAAAATCGACCGTTTCCGAGCGCGGTTCGAGCGGAACTGGTTAGGTTAGGTTAGGTTAGGTTAGGTTAGGTTAGGTTAGGTTAGGTTAGGTTAGGTTAGGTTAGGTTAGGTTAGGTTAGGTTAGGTTAGGTTAGGTTAGGTTAGGTTAGGTTAGGTTAGGTTAGGTTAGGTTAGGTTAGGTTAGGTTAGGTTAGGTTAGGTTAGGTTAGGTTAGGTTAGGTTAGGTTAGGTTAGGTTAGGTTAGGTTAGGTTAGGTTTTTTTTTTTTTTTTTTTTTTTTTTTTATTCCTTTCTCTCAGGCTAGCGAGATTGCCTAAGTGTAGATCTTTTTTATTTTATTTTCCTATAGAAATTATTCTACCTATCCATATATTGTAGCTACTGTTTTAATTTGGGATAAATAAGCTTATTACTCTTTGGATTTGGTTTGGGGAGATTGGACGTAGTTGGATTGGAATGGATTAGGTTGGGTTAGGTTGGGAGTTGGTGGGAGATCTTTATTTATTTTATTATGCTTTTTATTGTGTACAGACTTATTTTCTTAACTAATTTTACAATATTTTTAATATTTCCTAAATTTTACATTGTTGTTGTTGTTGCCAAAATTGTGAAGAATTGTATATATTTCTATCTTCTTACTATTAGTTTAATCTATTGTGTTACAGTAGTTATAATATATATTTCTATTTAGGCTCATTATTTATATCAACAAGGACCGTGGTTCTTATCTTAGGGGGGTTTTAATTTAACTATTTAATACTATTTTCTTATTGATCTATCTACTCTTAATTATCTGATACTGAAAAACATATATACTAGTATATAGCTTCAGTGCCATTTTGTTACGTTTATTTTACTTACTACTATGTTTTATTAATGACTGACTGCTTTTGTGTAGTTGAATTCTTTGTTTGTGTCTATTTTTGTGTTTTGTTTTCCCCTAAATTCCCCAAGTATCTAAAGAGTTTTGTGTGTGTTTTGTATGTTCTTGGTTTGACCCAGAACTTTTCCTGTACTGGCTAAGATGTAATGCCTGATACCTGTTGTGCTTGAGTTTATGTGTGTCTGTTGTCCTGTACTTAAGTGTGTTGTTTGTGCCGATATCTTTATTGCAGAAGCTGGCTTACTTTATTATAATAAAGAAGTCCGTTTCTTAGTGTGTTACTGAATTTCCATGTGTGTGCGTATATATGTATGATGTTCTCAAGGGATATTGTACTAGTAAAGGTTAGTTTATAAGTGTTTGAGTTACGTATGTTTGAGTGCTATGTCTGATCATGAATGTCTGCATGTATGAGTGTTACTGGGTGTTGCGTGACTGTAGTGTAATTGGTTATGTATATTAGTTAGTGTTAGGTGTCATCATTTAGATACTCAGGGCCGTCTATAACTTATCTGGTCGCCGATATCGCCAATGTGGCCTCCTAATAAGTGGCCTCGCCTCAGTAATACACCATGCCCCCGGTTCCACGCATGATGGTGGAGTCGTTGGCCGTTCCTTCCTGCCTGATGTTCCGCTGTGTATACTTTGCTAATTAGTGTTACGTGTACTTTGCAGAGAGGTACGACTTCCGACCCATTGCCATCATGTTTTCGCCGGCGGGGTGTCTAACTGTAGGCGACGGTTGAACGCGCTATCCATTCCCATCTTGCCCTCACTGGGCACTTTTCACTGAAGGAATTGTGTGTCACATCCGTTCTTCTTTCCCTCGTGCAATTCCTACATCTGGGTAGCGTTCCAACCGCGTGTTCTTCGCACTCACTTATGGTGTGCGGGCCCCCACAGTGGCTACATGCTACCTGGGTTGTCTCCATGCACATCCTCCTCCCATGGCCAAAACCCAGGCACAGGGTGCACTGTGTGAGCGGCGACCTGTCTGAGACCTGCAACGTTCGCAGGTCTATCCTCACTGTGCCCGCTTCTGTTAACCTCTTCCACACGATTGGTGTGACTCTGCACACCACCTTGTGGGTTGTTATGTTCCGTCCTCGAATCTTATAAGCTATTACGATCGGGTTTTCAACATCCTCTTGGCCCTCAAAGACCGCCCTATTCTGGTTCTTGAGGGCCCGGAGTATGTCTTCATCCGAATGTGTACGGAGGACCCCGCTTATCATTACCAATGGTCTCTTGTTGGTAAGGTATTCTGTTGTTAGGTCGGGTCTTGTTTCGGCCAGCTTTCGCTTGACGTTCTGCCGGTCCTCCTCTGTCGTACAGCTTATAATGACTCTGCCATCTCTTGCTTTGCGGATACGCTCCACCTCCAGCCCCCCCTCTTTGGCGTCAAGCGCCTGCCGAATTTCTTCGAAGGTTTCGGCTTTGGTGGTGTCGGTATCGCTGAGGCCGCTGGTAATCGCCACGGAGTGCAGCGTACGGTACACTTTATACGCCGGAAGATTGCCTCCCGGCCTTGTAGCCGCTACACTCGCGTAACTAGGTCTCTGAGCACTTGCCTCACTCATGTCTATACTGTTCTTCTGAATAACTTGTGATAAGTTATTCATCTTCTCCAGATTTTCACGCATGAGTGAGGCGTGCTCTCCCATCTTTAGGACCAAGTCGGCCTTCTCCTTTTCAAAATCCGTTTTCCCATGCTGGGATTTTTCTTCTAACCTCTCTCCTGGTCCTTGTTCCTCTGTTTGGGTCTCTTCCTCTCTTCTGTCTGTTACTCGCTCGCCTGTTTCTTTGTTACCCGCTTTCCTCATCTTTATCATTTCCCGATCCATTTCCTTTATCAGGGCGTACAGTTGATCGATCGCCTCCTGCACGCCCTGTTTTATTTCGGTCTTAAGGTTCCTCGAGTTGGACAGGTGTTCATTTGCCTTATCGTAGGATGTCTTGGCATCCTTCATCCTGTTTCTTGGTCCGGCCGTATCCTTAGGTGCTTCTAGCGACTTGCGTTTTGTATACGTCCTACTCGGGGAAACCCTTTTCGTCTTTACTACCTCAGGAATGGGTGGTACTTTCCTAGTGGGAGGGGGAGAGAATTTTAACGCTATCGCCTTCTTTTTCTTTCTTTCCAGGTGCTGTCTAGAACTCACGGGACTGGTTGGGGTTAATGAGGTACGTTCCATCTCCTTTGCCCTATTTTTGGTCACCTCAGTCCGTCCCGGAGATTCAATATCCGAGGGAGGCGTAACGTATCCTGCCTTGGCGCGCTTCTCTTTTCTTTTGGCCGAGAGTAGCTCCATATACCTTGAGCTGCTATCCCCGGACTCTCTCCAAATCGCCTGCTCTTCCGATTTTGTCGGTTCGCAGGCTTTCCACAGGTCTTTTGACGGCGTCCTAAACATCTTGGTGCGGGTATTGTATAATTTCTAGTTTAATTTAGTCAACTCCCGCAATAGCGTTGAGTTGAGTGTAGAGTGTTCGTGTGCGTGAGTTGAGTATACTCGTGTTGATCTATACTCAAATGTATGATATATGTATGTATGTTTGCGTGCGTGTGATATGTATGTGTGTGTGTATATGTATTCTCGTGTTTTGTAGGTGTTAATAGGGCTTTAAACTAATTAAGTAGTTCGGCTGATGCAAAAGCACCAGTCGAGGGGTCAAATTAAAAGTCAAAACAATATATATTGAGCCAGTCAAACTATACTAACAATTTTTATTTCACAGGTACTCCTGTGATGAGTCTACGTCAAGTATACAATATAATTAACACTAATCTGCGTTTTTTACAGGTAAAAACCCGGGTCAATGTCAGCTCCACACTGGGAGAGGTCAAGGATAAAATACAGATAAGTGTTATTGCTTACTTAAGTCTACTTATATACTAACTAGAAACTATGTCTTACACTAGTTGTTCACTCGAACCGCTACTTACTAATATTTTTCTTTTATTTTCAGGTCCAGGGGGGAGCGGGATGGCGCCGGGAGCCGGGAGGTGGACAGATGGATTCGTCGCGTCTCTACGAGTTGAACGACACCTCGCACGCCGGGATTGGACAAGAGGACCAGGATTTACAGGTAAGTGAAAATAGGGGGGGAGCTAGAGGGGGGGAAGATGGATAGATCGATAGATTTCGTCGTTCCGAGTTGAATGATACCAAACTCGGCTATGTTAGCTTTGAAATTGGCTGAGAAACAGGCTGCGAAGTTTTACTCCCAAAAAACCGGATGAAACTTCGCAACTTTCAGATCGTTGTTTCTCACTCAATATCAATGCTAGAGGCTCGAGCTTGGGCTCAATCCTCTCGCCCCGGTGAGATCTATCGACTGGGAGGAAAATATAGACTGAAATTTTACAAAAATTTTTGTGCCTAAAAATGGGTCCAGCGGGTGCTCCTGATGCTGAGATTCACTCCTGAGGAAACCCGAGCTTCCTCAGGTGGATAATGGCCGAGTTATTGAGTCTTGAAATTTTTCAAGATGGCCGCCAGAAAAGTTTGTACCCTTATATCTCAGCAACCGGATGGCCTACTGCACTCGTGATCGGGTTCTATATACTGCCCCTGGCCTGTTCTAGGTCTTAATGCTATTTTTAGCCGTCAGAATTTTATGTCCAATTTTATAGCTAGAACAGGTAGAAAAGACTATTCTAAGACCTTCTGTCGAAGTCCCGAGCTTCTATGATGGATATCGGCCGAGATTTTGAACTTTCAAAAAATTCAAAATGGCGACCGAACTGTCAGATTGCGGAGAGAAAACGCCACTACTCCGTTGTTATCAGTCCGATTTGCTCCGGACTTCGACCTAAGCCCTTCCCGTGACTTCCTCTACCCCGCTGAGGGGGGGGTTAATACAAAAAATTTTTTGCCTGTTTAACAGGCTGGTCAGGTGTAGAAGCCTATTCTAATGTCAACCTTCAAAACCCCGCCGCTCTACGTTCAAAGATGGCCGAGATAACACAATTTCGAAAAATTCAAGATGGCGTCGGCCCTTAGCCAAAAAGCACCTAAATTTGATTTCTTAGGTCCCTATGGGCCGAAACCACTCGAGCTTGGGCTCGAATTGAAGCTCTCGGCGAGATCTATCTGCTGACCACACTACCTACTAGCTATTGTCTATATTTATGTATTTATTTCAATTTTTATCCAAAAAATTTGTATCTTGGAAAGTAGAAGTGTAAAAAATTCCAAAAATTACTAAAATATGCCGAAAAGTTTGCTCTAAATATCCCCAAATTTTGCTGATTTTACCCTTATACAAAAAACTCGTAAAAACTTAAAAATTTCGAAATTTTCGGTTTTTTAATTTTTATTTAATATTTTCCCTAGAGATAAATTCGGTTCTTTGTGCGGGCAGGTAGAGCTAGCCGCCGCGCACAGTTCTACAATTTTAAAACCCACGCGTCTCTTATACTTTCCTAGATACAAGCAATCAAAGTTTTATTTTCTAATTCAAAATAATTAAAATCTATAATACTTAAAATTATTCTGAGGCCGGAAACAAGCTCGTCGTTGAAGGGTCTTCCACAAGTCCTAACCTAGTCTCGATTGCTCCAAAGATGGCGGAGCAATTTCTAGGTTAGGAACTTGTTTTTTTGAGGTTTGCAGAGCCGGGTTTACTCCGATGACCGTGTGTGGGGTGTCAATAGACGCGCCTCGACGATCCCTCGAAGGCTACCGCGGCGGATTTTCTTGCTCCGTACAACTTTTTTGGGTAATTCCCAAAAAACGAAAATTTGCCAAAAATTTTGCCACTTTTTAATTTTTTCCCAAGTCAATATAAACAATTCTAAGATAGTATCTGGCCAAATAGCCTTAGTTTTTGGTGCTCTATCGGCACGTATTTTTGAACCTAGGATAAGTTCAAAACTGGCACTTTTCACTCCACGTTTTTTCACATTTAGTCTATTAATTTTGTAGTCGGAGTTGGGAAAACAAAGTTTGTATTTTTGCTAGGTGGGGGCACCTGGGCCCCACCAAAGCCGCCACTAAAAACTGGGTGTCCTCGATTTGGTTTTCGAGATATAAATTTTTGAAAATTCAAAATTTTGTTTTTCCTTAATAACTTCTAAGTCCGAATAGGTATGAATTTGGTTTTTGCATAGGCACCTGCGCCTCACTTTTCTGCACACTTTGATACTACGCACGGCACTGTATCACTTAAAAAACCTATTTTTCGGAATTTTTTAGTCGGGAGCTCTCAAAAAATCGACTGTTTCCGAGCGCGGTTCGAGCGGAACTGGTTAGGTTAGGTTAGGTTAGGTTAGGTTAGGTTAGGTTAGGTTAGGTTAGGTTAGGTTAGGTTAGGTTAGGTTAGGTTAGGTTAGGTTAGGTTAGGTTAGGTTAGGTTAGGTTAGGTTAGGTTAGGTTAGGGGTGGTTAGGTTAGGATAGGTTAGGTTAGGTTAGGTTAGGTTAGGTTAGGTTAGTTAGGTTAGGTTAGGTTAGGTTAGGTTAGGTTAGGTTAGGTTAGGTTAGGTTAGGTTAGGTTAGGTTAGGTTAGGTTAGGTTAGGTTAGGTTAGGTTAGGTTAGGTTAGGTTAGGTTAGGTTAGGTTAGGTTAGGTTAGGTTAGGTTAGGTTAGGTTAGGTTAGGTTAGGTTAGGTTAGGTTAGGTTAAGTTAGGTTAGGTTAGGTTAGGTTAAGTTAGGTTAGGTTAGGTTAGGTTAGGTTAGGTTAGGTTAGGTTAGGTTAGGTTAGGTTAGGTTAGGTTAGGTTAGGTTAGGTTAGGTTAGGTTAGGTTAGGTTAGGTTAGGTTAGGTTAGGTTAGGTTAGGTTAGGTTAGGTTAGGTTAGGTTAGGTTAGGTTAGGTTAGGTTAGGTTAGGTTAGGTTAGGTTAGGTTAGGTTAGGTTAGGTTAGGTTAGGTTAGGTTAGGTTAGGTTAGGTTAGGTTAGGTTAGGTTAGGTTAGGTTAGGTTAGGTTAGGTTAGGTTAGGTTAGGTTAGGTTAGGTTAGGTTAGGTTAGGTTAGGTTAGGTTAGGTTAGGTTAGGTTAGGTTAGGTTAGGTTAGGTTAGGTTAGGTTAGGTTAGGTTAGGTTAGGTTAGGTTAGGTTAGGTTAGGTTAGGTTAGGTTAGGTTAGGTTAGGTTAGGTTAGGTTAGGTTAGGTTAGGTTAGGTTAGGTTAGGTTAGGTTAGGTTAGGTTAGGTTAGGTTAGGTTAGGTTAGGTTAGGTTAGGTTAGGTTAGGTTAGGTTAGGTTAGGTTAGGTTAGGTTAGGTTAGGTTAGGTTAGGTTAGGTTAGGTTAGGTTAGGTTAGGTTAGGTTAGGTTAGGTTAGGATAGGTTAGGTTAGGTTAGGTTAGGTTAGGTTAGGTTAGGTTAGGTTAGGGTAGGTTAGGTTAGGTTAGGTTAGGTTAGGTTAGGTTAGGTTAGGTTAGGTTAGGTTAGGTTAGGTTAGGTTAGGTTAGGTTAGTTAGGTTAGGTTAGGTTAGGTTAGGTTAGGTTAGGTTAGGTTAGGTTAGGTTAGGTTAGGTTAGGTTAGGTTAGGTTAGGTTAGGTTAGGTTAGGTTAGGTTAGGTTAGGTTAGGTTAGGTTAGGTTAGGTTAGGTTAGGTTAGGTTAGGTTAGGTTAGGTTAGGTTAGGTTAGGTTAGGTTAGGTTAGGTTAGGTTAGGTTAGGTTAGGTTAGGTTAGGTTAGGTTAGGTTAGGTTAGGTTAGCTTAGGTTAGGTTAGGTTAGGTTAGGTTAGGTTAGGTTAGGTTAGGTTAGGTTACGTTAGGTTGTGGTAGGTTAGGTTAGGTTAGGTTAGGTTAGGTTAGGTTAGGTTAGGTTAGGTTAGGTTAGGTTAGGTTAGGTTAGGTTAGGTTAGGTTAGGTTAGGTTAGGTTAGGTTAGGTTAGGTTAGGTTAGGTTAGGTTAGGTTAGGTTAGGTTAGGTTAGGTTAGGTTAGGTTAGGTTAGGTTAGGTTAGGTTAGGTTAGGTTAGGTTAGGGTAGGTTAGGTTAGGTTAGGTTAGGTTAGGTTAGGTTAGGTTAGGTTAGGTTAGGTTAGGTTAGGTTAGGTTAGGTTAGGTTAGGTTAGGTTAGGTTAGGTTAGGTTAGGTTAGGTTAGGTTAGGTTAGGTTAGGTTAGGTTAGGTTAGGTTAGGTTAGGTTAGGTTAGGTTAGGTTAGGTTAGGTTAGGTTAGGTTAGGTTAGGTTAGGTTAGGTTAGGTTAGGTTAGGTTAGGTTAGGTTAGGTTTTTTTTTTTTTTTTTTCAGCTGCTTTAGCCCGGGCGAACAAGATATACCCGAGTCATGTACTACTTATTTTTACTTTTTTATATATATATACTATATTCAGATGGATTTGTAGGATTTGGATGGGAGTTGGTACAAGTTGGCTTTTGTTGGCCAACATATTATATACTACATATACTACTTACTTACTAAATGTTTCTTTACTGATACATATATATACTACTTACATATACGTGAGCAACCGCGTTGCCTCCCCCAAGTCAAGACCCCCAACTCGATTTGTGTTTGAGCTGGTTGTCTTGGCTCGGGGGAGATGATCAGCCACTCACCCATATGGTTCCCTATTGCTAGCTAATACTTTGTAATATACTGCTTATACATACTTATATACTTTTTATATACTTGTGTAGATATTAGGGTGTTGGTTTATATTGGAAGTTGGTAGGGTTAGGTTGGGAGTTTTTGGATATATATTTTTATTTATTTATTTCATTTCTCTTATATCTATTACATTTGTTCTTATATTTAGGTATTACATTTTTTATTCTTATTGCTACATTTGTTCATGTTCTACATTTTTCTAATATTTCTATTTTATTAACTTATACATTTAATGTTTACCTGTTTATCTTATTTAAAAGTAGTACCGCTCTTGCTTACATTTGGTTGTTTTTATTTATTCTTAAAAGAAGCACAGTATAAGTCTCGTACGTTTACTTAATAGTAGGTGACCTAAAGTTTTTTATTATATATGTTTACTATTTGTTACTTATATATATTATATATATTTATTTTACATAATTGCTGACGCTGTATGTAAATATACTGTAGTATATTTCTGCAGTGTCACATCATATACACTAGTTTTATGCTATTAATCTAATACTGGTTAATATATATTATATTACATCTTGTTGTAATTTGTGATTGCTTATTTGTTCTAGGTACCACTATCCTCGGGTACCTGCAGTGTGGTAAGTTTTGTTATTTATTATTTACCCAATTTCTAATTGTACCGTGTATCTGTGTGTATTGCAGAGATAAGATTGTACTGGTTGTGTTTTGCTTGTGTATGTGTTTTTTTTCAAACTTACAACTTTTATATTAAAAGTTGCTGGTTTTCTTGTTGCTGTGTCTGTGGTGTTTGTGTGTGTTAGTGTTTATGCTTATGTGTTATGCTTGTCCGTGTTAGCGCTTGTGTAGTTTTACTTTGGGTGTGTTGTGTTTTTCCACTGCAGGTTCCCAAGGCCCATCTTGAAGCTAAGGTCGCTAGATCTTCTTGGTGTGGTCCCACACCAGCTGTTTTCCTAGTGCTAGAAGTGGATACCAGTTCCACACACGATAGCGGAACCGTAGGCCGTACCTTGCTGACTGGCCTGTTGTTACTTTACTGACACCAGTGTCTAAATCCATTTTTCTACAGCAAGGTACGACTTCCGGTCCATTACTATTGTGTTGTCCTTGGTATCCCTTCTAGCAGTAGGCTACGGTTGCGCGCACTATCGCGTCCCACCTTGCTCTTACGGGACATGTCTCGCTAAAAGCATTATGGTCTGCTTCCGCCTTTTTCTCGCGAGTGCAATTTTTGCATTTTGGTGGTGCGCCCACCGTATACTCCTCGCATTCATTGCGAGTATGGGGTCCACCACAGTGGCTACACATCACCTGGGTCTCCGTGCACAGCTTTTTGCCGTGCCCGAAGCCCAGGCAGATGGTGCACTGTGTGAGGGGCGACCTATCCGTTACCTGCAGTGTCTGCAGATCGACCCTTACCGTGCCGGTGTCCACCATTCTCCTCCAGAGGGGTGGCGAGACCTTCATTATCACTCTATGGGTGTTCGGGTTTCTCCCTCGGATCTTGTAGGCCACTTCCATACGGTCGTCGCCCTCCTCCAGGCCCTCAAAAACCAATTCATTTTGGTTTCTGAGGGCTTCAAAGAGGTCGTCGTCCGTATGAGACCTAAGTACACCCGTTATCATCACCATCGGCTGTTTATTGGTGATGTCCTCTGCCGTAAGTCTCGCTTTCTTCTCGCTGAGCTTCTGCTTCAGCTTCTCCCTCTCCTCTGGGGATCTGCAACTTATGATGACCCGGCCATCTCGCGCTTTGCGAACGCGCTCTACCTCTATCCCCCCTTGTCTGGCGTTCAAAGCCTCTCTCACTTCCTTGAGGACTTCATCGGCCGAGGCGTTCTCCTTCCCTGACGAAACTGCTACGGAGTGTAGCGTCCTGTAAGTCGGTGATTTTACCCCCGGCCTTACGGCCGCCACACTCGCGTAGCTCATTTTTAGAGTGCTTTCTTTGCTCGATTCAGACCCGTACTTCTGAATAACCTGCTCTAGGTTATTCATTCTCTCCAGGCTTTTCTGTATGAGCGCAGTCTGCTCCTCTATTTTGCCCATTATCTTCGACTCTTCTGTGTTTCTTCTCCGGTCCGGTTCCTGTATTTGAGCTTCTGTCTGCACTTCTTTGCAGCTACTTTCTCGTTCGCCCAGGCCTCCCCTATTATTCGCCAAAGCTCTGCCTAACTCCTCCTCTGTTTCCTTGTACAAGGCGTACAACCTCTCCACAGCTGTTTGCACGCCTTGTTTGATCTCCGTTTTCAAGTTTCGAGAGTCATTAAGGTGGAGTTTGGCCCTGGCGATGCAGTTTTTCGCCTCTGTTTCCCTGCTTGTCTCTTTCCCTCCTTTCGGTGGTGTCGTCTTTGTGAAGGTCTTATTCACAACCCTTGCAGTAGGAGGAGAGAAAGTCAGGGTCACCTTCTTTCTTAATTGGGTTCCTATACTTAGGGGGCTCTTATTTATGTTTACTTCCAGTCTTGCTTCTTCTTTTGCGGGAGGGGATTCCGCCACCGTCTCTTCCACGTCATCTGTCACTGGGGACCAGTCCCTGTTGATCTGGTTCTTAATCCTCTCCCTTCTCGCCGTATCGGGTCCCACGATGGGGGTTAACCCCGGAGGTAGTGGTACCTTTTCCGGCGGCGTCAAAACTACCTTCGCTGGTGCGCGGGGTCTTATAGGCGTTCTATGCATCTTCCCAGTGAAAGGAGATCACTAGTTCACTGGGAAGGTAACTTATTTTCTATCTATACTATTCGCCTGGCGCAATAACACCAGGTGAAAGGTCAAATAATAAGAAATATACGATATATATTGAACCAGTCAAATAACTAATATAAGGTCAATTAAAACAAAATGCAACTTTGTTGCGGTCAACTTAACTAAAAATATTTTTATTTATTTACAGGAGGCGTCGGCGCGCCAGCTACTATACACTAGGTAAGTACTGTCCTATATCTATGTATTATATGTACAATTTCTAATTTTCTTTTTTGTTGCAGGTCTGGTGGAGTGGAGAGGAGAGGAGCAGGGAGCGTTCCAACAGTGCCAACGGGTCCGCCGCGTCGCGAGGAGCACGATGACACCAAGAACGAGGAAATTGGAACACAGGTAAGTAAAATAGGAAGGTTTGAAAAATAGGGGTGGGGATAGAGGGGTGGGGGGGATGTAGGATGGTAGGTCTCGTCGAGCCGAGTTGTCCAACCCCAAACACGACCCGCCTATCTGCCTTATTGAGGGAGCAGTGGTGTCCGAAGTTTTACCGAAATAAAACTTCCCAAACTTCGATCCTTCACTGCTCACGCAATACTGCAGCCAGACGACCGTGCTTGGGCTTATTCTTCTCGCCTCCACGAGCTCTATCGGATGGGGGGTAAAAATGGGGGGGTTGACCATGCAACTTCGATTTGATCCTGAAGGGATCCAATCGGTAGCTCGAGTCCTAGGTATTTCCCTAATGGAAACCCGGTCTTCCTATCTCTAATAGGGCCTGAGATATAGGCCTTACAAAAAATTCAAGATGGCGGCCGACTGAACTTTGACACTCTCTATCTTGGGGGTTTTTGGTCATAAGCTACCCAAGATTGGGCTTGTACAATTTCCCCAAGTGAGATCTAGGTCCCTACGTGCACAGAATTTTGTAAAATTTTTTGTCAATTTTTTAGGCTCATACGACAGAATAGCCCTAGAGAATCACCCTAGTCGAAATCCCAGTCCCGTACGCCCAATAGTTACGGAACTATCGGGGTTTGAAGATTTTCCAATATGGCGGACAACTGTCAGATTTCGGCGAGAAACTGCTGTAACTCAGCCAAAAATCGTCACAGCGCCGCCGGACTTCGACTAGGGTTAGACCCCTTACCTACCCTACCCGTTTCCGGGGGGGGTTCACGTCAAAAATTTTTAGCCTTTTTTATCCCCGGACACTGTCCGCTAGGTCGAGCACTCCTTCCCAGTCAAAACCGCGTCAAAATCGGATCAGTATATCCGGAGATATTGGCAAAACAAAAAATCCAAAATGGCGGCTGCCCTTAGCCAAAATCCAGTAAACACCTGGTTCTCAGGCCTGGTTTGGGCTAGGACAGCCGAGTTTGGGGTCAGGGCGTAGGTCTTGAGGAGACCTATCCAATGCTATTCCTATCTTAATTTTAACTGTTATATTTATTTATATATTTACGAAAAACTGTTCAAAAATCAATATCTCCGAAAGTATTGGAGATAAAAATGCCGAAAAATATCCGAAATGTCCGCTAAAAGGTGCTCTAATTTATAGTGATTTTTAATAAATTTGCCCTAATAATAAAAAATTTTTTAACTTTGTAAATTTTGAAAAATCTAGTTTTTTGAAAAATTTTCGGATTTTTTCTATTATAACCCTATGGGATTTGGGTGCGGCTAGGTAGAGCTTCTTAGCGCGCACAAACTGGCAGTCTCAAATCCCGCGCGCCTCCAATAGTTTCGGAGATATAAGGGGTCAAAGTTAAATATTCTAATTAAAAATAACTTAAAACTACTTATCATAAAATTCTGCTGGAACCGGTTTTGCGCCGTCCTCCAGATGGTCTTCAATCCTCCCTAACCTCAAGTCGATTGCTCCAGTAGTTCCGGAGCAATTTTGAGGTTAGGAAGTTGTTTTTTTGATCCTGGCAGCTCCGGGTTTCTTCCGATTCCCAAGAGTGGGGTGTCGGACGACGCGTCTCGGCAGGCTCTCGCTGGCTACCGTGGCCGAATTTTAAGTCTCGAAGAAATTTTTCGACTTATAGCCGAATAACAAAAAAGTCCACAAATTTTTCTCACTTTTTAATTTTTTACACAAAAACTAACCAAAATCCTAAGGTCGTTTCTGGCCAATATGTCTTAGTTTTCGACGCTCTATCCACTGGTAATTTTGAATTTGGAATAGGTCCAAAAACGGCCAACTTGGGTCCACGTTTTTTAACTTTTTGCACTCTAACTTTTTAGGTCGAGTTGGGAAACTTGTTTTTATATTTTTGGGGGATGGGGGCAATGGGGCCCCACAAAAGCCGCCCTTAAAAATCGAGTGTCATCGATTTGGTTTCGGAGATATGAATTTTTAAAATTTTGAATTTTGATTTTTTCCGAATAACTTTTTTGTCC
Organism: Dendrolimus kikuchii; assembly: GCA_019925095.2. Classification (NCBI taxonomy): domain Eukaryota; kingdom Metazoa; phylum Arthropoda; class Insecta; order Lepidoptera; family Lasiocampidae; genus Dendrolimus; species Dendrolimus kikuchii. Next base: position 23,142 of record CM034415.1, on the reverse strand, counting down.
AAATAGGTATGGATTTACTTTTTGCACAGGCACCTGCGCCTCACTTTCCCGCACAAAATGACACTATGCACAACACTGTAGCTATCAAAAAACCTATTATTTTGAATTTTTTCCCGAGGAGCTCTGAGAAAATCGCAGGCCAGGCCAGTGCCAGGCCAGGCCAGGCCAGGCCAGGCCAGGCCAGGCCAGGCCAGGCCAGGCCAGGCCAGGCCAGGCCAGGCCAGGCCAGGCCAGGCCAGGCCAGGCCAGGCCAGGCCAGGCCAGGCCAGGCCAGGCCAGGCCAGGCCAGGCCAGGCCAGGCCAGGCCAGGCCAGCCAGGCCAGGCCAGGCCAGGCCAGGCCAGGCCAGGCCAGGCCAGGCCAGGCCAGGCCAGGCCAGGCCAGGCCAGGCCAGGCCAGGCCAGGCCAGGCCAGGCCAGGCCAGGCCAGGCCAGGCCAGGCCAGGCCAGGCCAGGCCAGGCCAGGCCAGCCAGGCCAGGCCAGGCCAGGCCAGGCCAGGCCAGGCCAGGCCAGGCCAGGCCAGGCCAGGCCAGGCCAGGCCAGGCCAGGCCAGGCCAGGCCAGGCCAGGCCAGGCCAGGCCAGGCCAGGCCAGGCCAGGCCAGGCCAGGCCAGGCCAGGCCAGGCCAGGCCAGGCCAGGCCAGGCCAGGCCAGGCCAGGCCAGGCCAGGCCAGGCCAGGCCAGGCCAGGCCAGGCCAGGCCAGGCCAGGCCAGGCCAGGCCAGGCCAGGCCAGGCCAGGCCAGGCCAGGCCAGGCCAGGCCAGGCCAGGCCAGGCCAGGCCAGGCCAGGCCAGTGCCAGGCCAGGCCAGGCCAGGCCAGGCCAGGCCAGGCCAGGCCAGGCCAGCCAGGCCAGGCCAGGCCAGGCCAGGCCAGTGCCAGGCCAGGCCAGGCCAGGCCAGGCCAGGCCAGGCCAGGCCAGGCCAGGCCAGGCCAGGCCAGGCCAGGCCAGTGCCAGGCCAGGCCAGGCCAGGCCAGGCCAGGCCAGGCCAGGCCAGGCCAGGCCAGGCCAGGCCAGGCCAGGCCAGGCCAGGCCAGGCCAGGCCAGGCCAGCCAGGCCAGGCCAGGCCAGGCCAGGCCAGGCCAGGCCAGGCCAGGCCAGGCCAGGCCAGGCCAGGCCAGGCCAGGCCAGGCCAGGCCAGGCCAGGCCAGGCCAGGCCAGGCCAGGCCAGGCCAGGCCAGGCCAGGCCAGGCCAGGCCAGGCCAGGCCAGGCCAGGCCAGTGCCAGGCCAGGCCAGGCCAGGCCAGGCCAGGCCAGGCCAGGCCAGGCCAGGCCAGGCCAGGCCAGGCCAGGCCAGGCCAGTGCCAGGCCAGGCCAGGCCAGGCCAGGCCAGGCCAGGCCAGGCCAGGCCAGGCCAGGCCAGGCCAGGCCAGGCCAGGCCAGGCCAGGCCAGGCCAGGCCAGGCCAGGCTGTGCCAGGCCAGGCCAGGCCAGGCCAGGCCAGGCCAGGCCAGGCCAGGCCAGGCCAGGCCAGGCCAGGCCAGGCCAGGCCAGGCCAGGCCAGGCCAGGCCAGGCCAGGCCAGGCCAGGCCAGGCCAGGCCAGGCCAGGCCAGGCCAGGCCAGGCCAGGCCAGGCCAGGCCAGGCCAGGCCAGGCCAGGCCAGGCCAGGCCAGGCCAGGCCAGGCCAGCCAGGCCAGGCCAGGCCAGGCCAGGCCAGGCCAGGCCAGGCCAGGCCAGGCCAGGCCAGGCCAGGCCAGGCCAGGCCAGGCCAGGCCAGGCCAGGCCAGGCCAGGCCAGGCCAGGCCAGGCCAGGCCAGGCCAGGCCAGGCCAGGCCAGTGCCAGGCCAGGCCAGGCCAGGCCAGGCCAGGCCAGGCCAGGCCAGGCCAGGCCAGGCCAGGCCAGGCCAGGCCAGGCCAGTGCCAGGCCAGGCCAGGCCAGGCCAGTGCCAGGCCAGGCCAGGCCAGGCCAGGCCAGGCCAGGCCAGGCCAGGCCAGGCCAGGCCAGGCCAGGCCAGGCCAGGCCAGGCCAGGCCAGGCCAGGCCAGGCCAGGCCAGGCTGTGCCAGGCCAGGCCAGGCCAGGCCAGGCCAGGCCAGGCCAGGCCAGGCCAGGCCAGGCCAGGCCAGGCCAGGCCAGGCCAGGCCAGGCCAGGCCAGGCCAGGCCAGGCCAGGCCAGGCCAGGCCAGGCCAGGCCAGGCCAGGCCAGGCCAGGCCAGGCCAGGCCAGGCCAGGCCAGGCCAGGCCAGGCCAGGCCAGGCCAGGCCAGGCCAGGCCAGGCCAGGCCAGGCCAGGCCAGGCCAGGCCAGGCCAGGCCAGGCCAGGCCAGGCCAGGCCAGGCCAGGCCAGGCCAGGCCAGGCTCAGGCCAGGCCAGGCCAGGCCAGGCCAGGCCAGGCCAGGCCAGGCCAGGCCAGGCCAGGCCAGGCCAGGCCAGGCCAGGCCAGGCCAGGCCAGGCCAGGCCAGGCCAGGCCAGGCCAGGCCAGGCCAGGCCAGGCCAGGCCAGGCCAGGCCAGGCCAGGCCAGGCCAGGCCAGGCCAGGCCAGGCCAGGCCAGGCCAGGCCAGGCCAGGCCAGGCCAGGCCAGGCCAGCCAGGCCAGGCCAGGCCAGGCCAGGCCAGGCCAGGCCAGGCCAGGCCAGGCCAGGCCAGGCCAGGCCAGGCCAGCTGGCCAGGCCAGGCCAGGCCAGGCCAGGCCAGGCCAGGCCAGGCCAGGCCAGGCCAGGCCAGGCCAGGCCAGGCCAGGCCAGGCCAGGCCAGGCCAGGCCAGGCCAGGCCAGGCCAGGCCAGGCCAGGCCAGGCCAGGCCAGGCCAGGCCAGGCCAGGCCAGGCCAGGCCAGGCCAGGCCAGGCCAGGCCAGGCCAGGCCAGGCCAGGCCAGGCCAGGCCAGGCCAGGCCAGGCCAGGCCAGGCCAGGCCAGGCCAGGCCAGGCCAGGCCAGGCCAGGCCAGGCCAGGCCAGGCCAGGCCAGGCCAGGCCAGGCCAGGCCAGGCCAGCCAGGCCAGGCCAGGCCAGGCCAGGCCAGGCTGTGCCAGGCCAGGCCAGGCCAGGCCAGGCCAGGCCAGGCCAGGCCAGGCCAGGCCAGGCCAGGCCAGGCCAGGCCAGGCCAGGCCAGGCCAGGCCAGGCCAGGCCAGGCCAGGCCAGGCCAGGCCAGGCCAGGCCAGGCCAGGCCAGGCCAGGCCAGGCCAGGCCAGGCCAGGCCAGGCCAGGCCAGCCAGGCCAGGCCAGGCCAGGCCAGGCCAGGCCAGGCCAGGCCAGGCCAGGCCAGGCCAGGCCAGGCCAGGCCAGGCCAGGCCAGGCCAGGCCAGGCCAGGCCAGGCCAGGCCAGGCCAGGCCAGGCCAGGCCAGGCCAGGCCAGGCCAGGCCAGGCCAGGCCAGGCCAGGCCAGGCCAGGCCAGGCCAGGCTGTGCCAGGCCAGGCCAGGCCAGGCCAGGCCAGGCCAGGCCAGGCCAGGCCAGGCCAGGCCAGGCCAGGCCAGGCCAGGCCAGGCCAGGCCAGGCCAGTGCCAGGCCAGGCCAGGCCAGGCCAGGCCAGCCAGGCCAGGCCAGGCCAGGCCAGGCCAGGCCAGGCCAGGCCAGGCCAGGCCAGGCCAGGCCAGGCCAGGCCAGGCCAGGCCAGGCCAGGCCAGGCCAGGCCAGGCCAGGCCAGGCCAGGCCAGGCCAGGCCAGGCCAGGCCAGGCCAGGCCAGGCTTGTGCCAGGCCAGGCCAGGCCAGGCCAGGCCAGTGCCAGGCCAGGCCAGGCCAGGCCAGGCCAGGCCAGGCCAGGCCAGGCCAGGCCAGGCCAGGCCAGGCCAGGCCAGGCCAGCCAGGCCAGGCCAGGCCAGGCCAGGCCAGGCCAGGCCAGGCCAGGCCAGGCCAGGCCAGGCCAGGCCAGGCCAGGCCAGGCCAGGCCAGGCCAGGCCAGGCCAGGCCAGGCCAGGCCAGGCCAGGCCAGGCCAGGCCAGGCCAGGCCAGCCAGGCCAGGCCAGGCCAGGCCAGGCCAGGCCAGGCCAGGCCAGGCCAGGCCAGGCCAGGCCAGCCAGGCCAGGCCAGGCCAGGCCAGGCCAGGCCAGGCCAGGCCAGGCCAGGCCAGGCTTGTGCCAGGCCAGGCCAGGCCAGGCCAGGCCAGGCCAGGCCAGGCCAGGCCAGGCCAGGCCAGGCCAGGCCAGGCCAGGCCAGGCCAGGCCAGGCCAGGCCAGGCCAGGCCAGGCCAGGCCAGGCCAGGCCAGGCCAGGCCAGGCCAGGCCAGGCCAGGCCAGGCCAGGCCAGGCCAGGCCAGGCCAGGCCAGGCCAGGCCAGGCCAGGCCAGGCCAGGCCAGGCCAGGCCAGGCCAGGCCAGGCCAGGCCAGGCCAGGCCAGGCCAGGCCAGGCCAGGCCAGGCCAGGCCAGGCCAGGCCAGGCCAGGCCAGGCCAGGCCAGGCCAGGCCAGGCCAGGCCAGGCCAGGCCAGGCCAGGCCAGGCCAGGCCAGGCCAGGCCAGGCCAGGCCAGGCCAGGCCAGGCCAGGCCAGGCCAGGCCAGGCCAGGCCAGGCCAGGCCAGGCCAGGCCAGGCCAGGCCAGGCCAGGCCAGGCCAGGCCAGGCCAGGCCAGGCCAGGCCAGGCCAGGCCAGGCCAGGCCAGGCCAGGCCAGGCCAGGCCAGGCCAGGCCAGGCCAGGCCAGGCCAGGCCAGGCCAGGCCAGGCCAGCCAGGCCAGGCCAGGCCAGGCCAGGCCAGGCCAGGCCAGGCCAGGCCAGGCCAGGCCAGGCCAGGCCAGGCCAGGCCAGGCCAGGCCAGGCCAGGCCAGGCCAGGCCAGGCCAGGCCAGGCCAGGCCAGGCCAGGCCAGGCCAGGCCAGTGCCAGGCCAGGCCAGGCCAGGCCAGGCCAGGCCAGGCCAGGCCAGGCCAGGCCAGGCCAGGCCAGGCCAGGCCAGGCCAGGCCAGGCCAGGCCAGGCCAGGCCAGGCCAGGCCAGGCCAGGCCAGGCCAGGCCAGGCCAGCCAGGCCAGGCCAGGCCAGGCCAGGCCAGGCCAGGCCAGGCCAGGCCAGGCCAGGCCAGGCCAGGCCAGGCCAGGCCAGGCCAGGCCAGGCCAGGCCAGGCCAGGCCAGGCCAGGCCAGGCCAGGCCAGGCCAGGCCAGGCCAGGCCAGGCCAGGCCAGGCCAGGCCAGGCCAGGCCAGGCCAGGCCAGGCCAGGCCAGGCCAGGCCAGGCCAGGCCAGGCCAGGCCAGGCCAGGCCAGGCCAGGCCAGGCCAGGCCAGGCCAGGCCAGGCCAGGCCAGGCCAGGCCAGGCCAGGCCAGGCCAGGCCAGGCCAGGCCAGGCCAGGCCAGGCCAGGCCAGGCCAGGCCAGGCCAGGCCAGGCCAGGCCAGGCCAGGCCAGGCCAGGCCAGGCCAGGCCAGGCCAGGCCAGGCCAGGCCAGCCAGGCCAGGCCAGGCCAGGCCAGGCCAGGCCAGGCCAGGCCAGGCCAGGCCAGGCCAGGCCAGTTGTGCCAGGCCAGGCCAGGCCAGGCCAGGCCAGGCCAGGCCAGGCCAGGCCAGGCCAGGCCAGGCCAGGCCAGGCCAGGCCAGGCCAGGCCAGGCCAGGCCAGGCCAGGCCAGGCCAGGCCAGGCCAGGCCAGGCCAGGCCAGGCCAGGCCAGGCCAGGCCAGGCCAGGCCAGGCCAGGCCAGGCCAGGCCAGGCCAGCCAGGCCAGGCCAGGCCAGGCCAGGCCAGGCCAGGCCAGGCCAGGCCAGGCCAGGCCAGGCCAGGCCAGGCCAGGCCAGGCCAGGCCAGGCCAGGCCAGGCCAGGCCAGGCCAGGCCAGGCCAGGCCAGGCCAGCCAGGCCAGGCCAGGCCAGGCCAGGCCAGGCCAGGCCAGGCCAGGCCAGGCCAGGCCAGGCCAGGCCAGGCCAGGCCAGGCCAGGCCAGGCCAGGCCAGGCCAGGCCAGGCCAGGCCAGGCCAGGCCAGGCCAGGCCAGGCCAGGCCAGGCCAGGCCAGGCCAGGCCAGGCCAGGCCAGGCCAGCCAGGCCAGGCCAGGCCAGGCCAGGCCAGGCCAGGCCAGGCCAGGCCAGGCCAGGCCAGGCCAGGCCAGGCCAGGCCAGGCCAGGCCAGGCCAGGCCAGGCCAGGCCAGGCCAGGCCAGGCCAGGCCAGGCCAGGCCAGGCCAGGCCAGGCCAGGCCAGGCCAGGCCAGGCCAGGCCAGGCCAGGCCAGGCCAGGCCAGGCCAGGCCAGGCCAGGCCAGGCCAGGCCAGGCCAGGCCAGGCCAGGCCAGGCCAGGTTAGGCCAGGCCAGGCCAGGCCAGGCCAGGCCAGGCCAGGCCAGGCCAGGCCAGGCCAGGCCAGGCTTTTTTCTCCTCTCTCCAAGCTTAACAAGGCTGCTCGGCCATATGCTTTGGGGATTTTATTTTCATTTTGTCTTTTTTATTCTCTTTTATCTATTTCTTTCTTTTTTGGTTTCTGTTTGTCTTTTTTGTTTTCTTTTCTTTATTTATTTATTTATTCTTTTTTGAAAATAAGGTTTACAAGTTTTCTTAATGCTATTACATTTTTGTTTCTTTTTGTTTGTACATTTTACTTATTAATTACGGCCTAAACATTAATTTATATCTATTACATTTTTGACTTTCTAAAAAGAAAAATTTTAAAACTTTTATTTCTACTACTTATTTTCTATATTCTAACTACAGGCACTACTTACTAATTGACTTCTAACGCTGCAACAAGCTTCCTATGTTACTTATATCATATATAATATTATGTCATCTAACTATTTCTATTTTATTATCTATAATTATTTTCTATATGTTTTTGTATTTTTATCTTTTTTAGTTTTGGCTTATAGGCTATTTACTTATTTACCTTTATTTAGTTTTTCATGCGAATTACTTATATATACTAAAATATATAATAATTTCACATATTATGTATCTATATCTATTGTTTTGTTTCTATTTACTACACTTTTTGACTATCCTAATGCAAAAAGCTATAAATTCCTCAACGTTTACTTTTAACATTAATACGTGCATATTTTCGGGTCGTATTTCTACCTGAAGCCTGCTTTCGCAGTCGTATCTCTCCGGTATATACCGGACACCAGAAAATGAGGTGCGGGATATCTTCTTGCTTGTCGTCAAAACAGAGATGCACGAGGATTCTCTTTGCACCCGAACCGGTTCAGGTAATTCGAGAATCCCCGTGCCCCGTAAACAACTGGGTATGCAGACCGGTGAGGCCGATCTGCCTAATCTGTCTTGAAGGCCCGCGTGACTTCAGGAAAAAGAGTTTCGTAACGGATGCCGTTGACTCTGACAGTATCTCCGGTTCCATTCGTCAACCGTTCCCATACGGAACTGCCGTTTGACGAAGGAAACCGACACTTGTCGTAAAGCGGCTTCACTTTCAGAGAAAGTGCTGCCGCTTTTGCCAACTCATCCGCCCGCTCGTTTTCTCTGACGTCAACGTGGGCCTTTACCCAGTACAGGCTCACCTGTTTCCCTTGGAGAACACACTGCCGTATGTTCTCTCTCGCTTCAAACGCCAGCGGATTCACTGAGCTCCAGCAGCACAGCGATTGCAACGCCGATCTGGAATCACTGTAGATGCCAAAGCTTCTTTCTGCGCGCCTCCAAGCCGCCGCCGTAGCCTCACGTATCGCCAGCAACTCTGCCTCCGATAGATCAGGCAATAGGACGCCAGCTTAATCTTCCGGCTTTGTCTCGACCTCATTATCCCAAAAAGGATAATGAGGCTCCGACCTGGCCTTCGATTAAGCTGCCGTCCGTGAAGATACGCACCGCCTGGAAGGCGTTGCGCATCCACCTGCTCCTGGTCCATCAGGCAGCCAAACTGTAACTCGATCTGTGAGGCCGGGTGAGTTGTGTTGGCGTAAGCAACTTCGCATTTCCACCTCCCTGTCCTCAGCATTGGCTGTTTACCTCTCTTGGCCTCGTATAGGGAAGCTACTTCCTTTATACGGAGGTCAAGGGGAGCAGACCAGACAACACCATTGCCGAGTTCAGGAGACGGTCTTGGTATGCTCGACACATTTTTGAGCGAATCCTCTTTGGACTGTGCTGAGTTGCTTACGCACACCCAACTTTGTGGCTGAAGGCGCCCAGACGCTCGCTGCATACAGGATCACTGGCTCCAGCACCGCTGTATACATAATCCTGACGACCTCAGGTTAAGGCCCCAGGCGACCTTTCGCGGCGCGCGATAGTTGCTTATGGAAACTGATTGCCTTCGCACACACACTACGTATGTGCGGGAATTGAATGTTAAGCTGCTGTCTATGGTTACACCTAGGACTTTAACCTCCGAGGCCATCTCTATGCTGGACCCCTCCCATGCTCAGTCCTGGGGTGTCATACTTTAATTTCCGGGTGAAAGTAACAGCTTTCGTCTTATGCGCGGCAAATTTCAGTTTGTTACGGACACCCTACTCCTGAACATAGGAGAGAGCCGCATTAGCTCCTCTTCTCAATGCTGCTGCCGGAGTCTCCGTCAAACAGTAAGACTACGTCGTCCGCAAACGCCTGTACATAGTATCCTCGCGCTTCAAGGTCTTTAGAAGGGGATCGAGGAGCAGGTCCCATAGGATAGGCCCCCTATGGATCCCTGCACGCAGCCTTCGTGGTCTGTCTTTCCACCTCTTCTCCTAGGTACCTAAGCGAGACGCTGCGGTTTTCCAGGTAGCTGCCCAGTATCCTCTGGATATTGCCTGGGCAGTTTTCTTCTCCGCCAACCGGACCCTAATCATGGGCCACCAAGCGCTGTCGAACGCTCCTCTATGTTCAGTGAAACAAGTGTTATAATCTTCTTTGTTTCAGCTACCGCGTATGCTGTTCACCAGATCATAGAGGGAGTCCTCCGTGCTTTTTGAGGCAGAATCCGTATTGGCGGGCGCTCAGCTGAGGCACGAGTTGCCACGTAAGTCTGTTGATTATCAGTCTTTCGAGAATTTTACCCATCACTGGCAGAAGGCCGATGGGCCTATATGACTTCGGATGTGAGTAGTCTTCTTTTCCCGGCTTCCGGAGCACGACCACAGCCGCCCGCTCCCAGACCGCCGGGAAATGTCCAAGCGTAAGGCACTTATTAACCAGTGATAGGTAGAATCCTGGCTTATGGTAAATGGCCTGAGCACAGATGTCAGCGGTCAACCCATCTTCCCTGGGTGCCTTCTTGGGATTGGAACCGGTTTGCAGCTTGTCGAAGTTCTAGGGCAGTGAAGAGCGGATCGTCGTTCCCAGCAGGGCGATCTCCTGGTTCTGTCCTAGCCGCCTGCTCCTGCATTGCCCCTGTGTTCTCGGTTCTCTCCCTCGGCACCGTCCGCGGGGTAGAAGGTCTCTGCGAGTAGTGCAGCAGATTCTCGTGGGCCCAGGACCACTCCTTATCCATCATAGGCTGATCCTCGTCCCTCTTCCTCGTCCCTTCCGATGACCCGGTATATCCCTCCCAGACTCCCCTCCCGATCCTGCTTACCGCAAAACTCCTTCCAGCTTTGTGTCTTTGCGGCGCTGATCTCCCTTTGATATCTTGCTTTGACTTGCAGGTACTCGTCGATGCAACTCTTTCTACGGGAAGACGGCGCGGCGCAGCGGATTTTCTCTCTTCTCTGCGACGACTCCACGCTCAGTTTGGCGAGCTTCTTCCGACCACCATGGTAAGTTTATTTTATTTTTCTGTTTTATCTGTGGTATACTATTTTTGCATGCTTCTACTAGTGTTTTATTTAATGATTCTACTTTATTTTCCAGGTCCGTCGTGTCTGTCAGTTCTTCAATTCCGTCTATGGTAAGTCTATTTTTCTAGCATTATTGGTCCACTTTCTCACGAAAGTGGCCCCAATTTGCTTTACGTGTATTAAAATATTCGGGTTGTCCTGATCATACATATACCGTTAAGCGGTTTGGTCTGAATAGTAAAACAAATGGTGTTATGGTCAGAGCTCGTCACCCCGTCGTCTACCTTCCAGCCAGTCACAAAGTTGAGGAGATCCGCTGAGTAGACCGTGATGTCGACAAAGCTCGTTAGGAACTTCTGCCTCCACGCACGGTGTCGAAGGTGGAGTTTTCCCATCGTTGAGCACCTGCAAGTCCAACTCGTTCAGGAGTCCTGCTAGCCTCTTCCTCGTCTATCTTCTGTGGGGCTGCCCCACCATGGACTCTTCGCGTTTACGTCGCCGCCTATTACTATCCCCTCCGGTTCCTGTGATTTTAGCGATATCTCTAATTTGGTCCATGCAGGACTCCATGTCTCTGTCGGGTTCGAAGTACAGGAGGCTACTATCAGAGCGCCAGGCCCACTCCCCATCTTAACCACCACCATGTTGTCGGTGGTGCATTCCGGCACACTGACAGCTTGTACCTGTGGGTCAAACACGGCAATTGCCGCCTTGATGGTAATTCTGGTTGGTTTTTCGTTTTGGTAGGTCCTAGCGCCTCGATAGTCCTTCAACCTTCCCGTTGCGCCTACGTAAGGTTCTTGGAGTAGAGCGAAAAGCCGCACCTCTCTCACTGGCAGTGTTGAACAATCTGTTCGTTGCGAGTTCCATTCGCTGCAGGTTGGCTTGCATGACTTTGGTATTTGGGCTTCCGCTCCTTAGAGATCGCTTGGTACCCCGGGGTGCTCCTTAGCAATAGGCGACCGAGGCGCGCGCTATCTCCTCCCACCTGATGCGTATAGGGCACTTTACTGTCAAAGGCGTTATGGTCTGTGTCCACCTTCTTCGCCCTCCTGCAATTGCAACAGGTAGGCGGTGCTCCTGCCCTAAAGTCCGCACATTCATATTTCATATGGGGGTCCCTACAGTGACTGCACTTTGGCTGCTTGTGCTTCTTGGCAGATCCTCTTACCGTGACCATAGCCAAGGCACTGCGAGCACTGGACCAGCGGCGACCTGTCCGTCACGTGGAGTGTCTGGAGGTCCACCTCACTACTTTCGTCGTCGTCAACCGCTGCCACAGCCTCGGTGCAACTCGCAAGACGACTCTATGAGTTAGGATTTCTCCCTAATCTTGTAGGCCACCATCATTTCCTGTCTCTTCTTCGTTGAGCTCCCTCGAAGACCTTTGCGGTTCTGATTTCTCAGGGCTCTGAAGAGCTCTTCATCGGTGTGTACTCAATACACCGGTAATCTGGAACTAAAGGATTTTTATTGTGACATCCTCTACCTTCAAGTGCTCGTTTTCCTAATTCTCTCCTTTAGCTTTCTATCACTGGCTGTTTTACAGCCAATGATTATTTTCTTTGTCGCGGCCCCTTCTAACTCGCTCTATCTCGGAGGTCCCCATCCTTCGCTCTTAGGGCTCCGCGTACTCTGTCGAGCACTTCTTCCCGTCCTTCTTGGTCAGTGTCGGTGATTACCACCGAGTGCAGTGTTGGGCGCTCAGGTGCTCTAGCCCCTCCCTCCCTGACACTACACTGGCGTAACTCACTCCTGACTCTCCTTTAGTTCTTCCCTGTGCCTGTCCAGTTCCCTGGAGGTCCCTGATGCGCATGGTGTTATCCTCATTAGAGCTGCGTGCTCCTCCAGTTTGCGCATCAGTTCGTCCTTTCCCTTTTCAACCTCGCTTCTATTTACATCTGGGTCAATTTGGGCTTCGGCCCTGTGTCTTGTTTTGTTATCTCCTCCTTTCCTCTTTTCCTTGGTAACTCCTTCGTCATTAACTGAATTAAGCTCTTTATAAGCTCCTCAGCATAGGTGATAGAGCCCATCTACTGCCGTTTGAACCTCCCTGCTTAATTTCAGTTTTCAGGTTTCGGGAGTTACCTAGGTGCTCAGTTTATTTTGTTGTAGAAGGCTTTGGCCTCCGTGCCACCCGACTTTGTGCTTTCGCCTTAGGCGGAGTCGTGAGGTCTTCTGTCGCAAATTGCTTGCGGGTCCGTTGCCTTTGAGGTCGAGGCCTTCTCTTCCGTCTTAGAATATGTTTTATTCAAGTTCCCAGAAGGTTTTGCAGCAGTCCTGGCTGCATTGCAGTCACTCCTCTTGGGCTGAGGGGAGGGGAATACCTAAGGGTCACACTTCTGCTGAATGGATCCTGTCCTTTTCATTTAGTTTCCCTGTCCCTTTCTTTAGTGTCTTCCATTCACCAGAACTCCCATGTGATTTAGGAGATGTCGGGCTTGCTATATTTGGGGATTGGAAATCCCTTCTGTCACCACTGCTGGCTTCCTGGTTTCTGGTTTCCTGAGATCCTTAGGTTTTCTTGGTGTCCGAAACATACTCGGAGAGATTCGTCAAACTTGTCAAATTTAAAATTGCTCAAAGAGCCAAGGAACTATAACTCATAACTATTTAAATACAAAAGTGCTAAATAGTATCAACTCTAAAAAATACTGTCAAAAGACTCAATCCTTAAACTAACACGTAAATAAAACAAACACAGTGTATATTTAGTCAAAAGTGTAGTAAAATATTTTACAATCTATACTTATACTAATTACAAATTTTTGTTTCAGTTCCCCAGAAGAGGTGAAGGTGCCGGGAGTTTATAATCTAGGATGCAGTGTAAGTACCACTGGGTAAATAGGGAAGGTAAGGTACCACACTAATCTTTATTTTTGTTCACAGGTATTCCTAGTCAACTTGTCTCCCACCCCGTGGAGAGTCACAATTAAAACAAGATAAGTCAATACTTATTGTCAAAGTTTTCTATGCCTAAATAGGCAGATCAAGGTCTTAGTCTACAATTTACTGTAAACTTATATACTATTTACCTATATGCTATTCTTAAACTATTTTGTTCGCTCAAACACTTATTTTTAATTCTTTTTCTGTTTCCAGGTCCAGGGAGGAGCGGGATGGCGCCGGGAGCCGGGAGGTGGACAGATGGATTCGTCGCGTCGCTGCGAGTTCAACGACCCCACTCACGCCGGGATTGGACCAGAGGACAAGGATTTAGAGGTAAGTGACAAATGGGGGGGGAGATAGGGGGGGGGGGGATAGGTCAAGGTCGATAGATCTCGCTGTTCCAAGTTGGATGATACCAAACTCGACTGTGATAGCTTTAGAAATTGGCTGAGAAACAGGTTGCGAAGTTTTACTCCCAAAAAATCGGCTGAAACTTCGCAACTTTAGAATCGTTGTTTCTCACTCAATATCAGTGCTAGAAGATCGAGCTTGGGCTCAAACCTCTCGCCTCGATGAGATCTATCGGCTGGGATTGTAAAACTAGCTGAAATTTTTGAAAATTTTATCGTCCTAAAAATGGGTCCAGCAGATGCTCCTTGGGCTGAGGATCACTCCTAAGGAAACCCGAGCTTCCTCAGGTAAGTATTCACGAAGTTATCGGAAATTTAAAATTTCCAAGATGGCTGCCAGGAAAAGTTTGGTCGCCCAAATCTCAGCAACCAGGAGGCCGACTGTACCTGGTGTTTGGGTTTATTGGGATGCCTCTGGCCTAATCTAGGTCCTAAACCTATTTTTACACGTCAAAATTTTAGGTGCAATTTTTGGCTCTATCCTATAGAGAAAGCTATCCTGGAGTCCTACAGTCGAAGTCCGGACGTTCGTACGATGAATAGCGGCCGAGATTTTGGACTCTAAAGAAATCCAAGATGGCGGCCGAACTGTCAAAATCCGGCGGGAAAACGCCGTAACTCCCTGATTTTATGTCCGATTCGGACCGGACTTCGACTGTAGTGTTGCCCGCTGTTCTTTCCACTCCCGCCATGGGTTTCGTACAAAATTTTCCGCCCGTTTTACAGGCTAGTCAGTCGCCAAAGCCTAATCCTAATGGTGTTAGCAGTCAAAATCCCGCCGCGCCACGTTAGATAATGGCCGAGAAAACAAGGTTTTAAAATTCCAAGATGGCGCCGGCCCTTAGCCGAAAAACACCAACTCACGATTTCGGCTACTATGGGTTGAAACCAGTCGAGCTTGGGCTCGTCTTAAAGCTCTCGGCGAGATCTAACTACCTACTGTACTACTTATATAGCTAGGACTATATATATCTATTTATTTAAGTTTTAAGCCAAAAATTACGTATCTTGAAAGTATAATGCGTAAAATTTTCAAAAATTTCTAAATTATGCCAAAAACTTTGTCTCTATTTTACCCCAAATTTTGTTGATTTTACCTTAATAATAAAAAATAATAAAAACTTGAAAATTTTGAAAATTTCCTGGTTTTTTGATTTTTAAAAAATATTTTCCCTAGGTCAAAAATCAGGTTTTTATGTGGGCAGGTAGAGCTGCCTGCCGCGCAAGATACTGCAATTTTGAAACCCACGCGTCACTTATACTTTCCGGAGATATTTACGTAAAACAATTTTAATTTTCTAATATGAAAATAATTAAAAACTATAATACCTAAAATTATTCTAGGACTGGAATTTATCTTCGCTCGAAGAGGTCTTCCACCAGTCCTAACTCAGACTCGATTGCTCCAAAGATGGCGGAGCAATTTCTAGGTTAGGAACTTGTTTTTTTGATGATGACTCCGCCGGGTTTGCTCTGATGTTCGCGTGTGGGGTGTCAATCGATGCGTCTCAGCGATCTCCCGGTGGCTGCCGCGGCGGATTTTCAAGCCTCCGAGGAAGTTTTTTGAACTAAACTCAAAAACAAATTTTGTCCGAAAATTTTCGCACTTTTTAATTTTTTACGAAGTGACTATAAACTTAAATCTAAGGTTGTATCTGGCCAAATAGCCTTAGATTTTGACGCTCTCTATCCAAGATGGTGATTTTTAATTTAGAAAAAGTTAATATACGGCAATTTTGGGTCCACGTTTTTCACTTTCACCGAAATAACTTTACGGGAGGAGTTGAAATTTCCGTTTTCGTATTTTTATGGTATGTGGGGGCACCACTGGCCCCACAAAAGCCGCCTAAAAACCGGACTCACCGATCTTATTTCGGAGATATTAATTTTTGAAAATCCAAAAATAGTTTTGCTGGAATAACTTTTTTGTCCGGAACACTTGATATCACTTCACTGATTTCACTCAGCACTGCGCCCTCACTTTTGCGCACACTTCTGATATATCACTCGGTACTTCGTATCGTTGAAACCTTATTTTTAGAATTTTTTCCTGAGGAGCTTAGGTCAAATCGACTGTTCTCGGAGCGCCCGAGCAGAACCGGTTAGGTTAGGCTAGGCCAGGTTAGGCCAGGCCAGGTTAGGCCAGGTTAGGTGCCAGGCCAGGCCAGGCTGTGCCAGGCCAGGTTAGGCCAGGCCAGGCCAGGCCAGGCCAGGCCAGGCCAGGCCAGGCCAGGCCAGGCAAAGCCAGGCCAGGCCAGGCCAGGCCAGGCCAGGCCAGGCCAGGCCAGGCCAGGCCAGGCCAGGCCAGGCCAGTGCCAGGCTGTGCTGTGCCAGGCCAGGCCAGGCCAGGCCAGGCCAGGCCAGGCCAGGCCAGGCCAGGCCAGGCCAGGCCAGGCTGTGCTGTGCCAGGCCAGGCCAGTGCCAGGCCAGGCCAGGCCAGGCCAGGCCAGGCCAGGCCAGGCCAGGCCAGGCCAGCCAGGCCAGGCCAGGCCAGGCCAGGCCAGGCCAGGCCAGGCCAGGCCAGGCCAGGCCAGGCCAGGCCAGGCCAGGCCAGGCCAGGCCAGGCCAGGCCAGGCCAGGCCAGGCCAGGCCAGGCCAGGCCAGGCCAGGCCAGGCCAGGCCAGGCCAGGCCAGGCCAGGCCAGGCCAGGCCAGGCCAGGCCAGGCCAGGCCAGGCCAGGCTTGTGCCAGGCCAGGCCAGGCCAGGCCAGGCCAGGCCAGGCCAGGCCAGCCAGGCCAGGCCAGGCCAGGCCAGGCCAGGCCAGGCCAGGCCAGGCCAGTGCCAGGCCAGGCCAGGCCAGGCCAGGCCAGGCCAGGCCAGGCCAGGCCAGGCCAGGCCAGGCCAGGCCAGGCCAGGCCAGGCCAGGCCAGGCCAGGCCAGGCCAGGCCAGGCCAGGCCAGGCCAGGCCAGGCCAGGCCAGGCCAGGCCAGGCCAGGCCAGGCCAGGCCAGGCCAGGCCAGGCCAGGCCAGGCCAGGCCAGGCCAGGCCAGGCCTGTGCCAGGCCAGGCCAGGCCAGGCTGTGCAGTGCCAGTGCCAGGCCAGGCCAGGCCAGGCCAGGCCAGGCCAGGCCAGGCCAGGCCAGGCCTGTGCCAGGCCAGTGCCAGCTGTGCCAGGCCAGGCCAGGCCAGGCCAGGCCAGGCCAGTGCCAGGCCAGGCCAGGCCAGGCCAGGCCAGGCCTGTGCCAGGCCAGGCCAGGCCAGGCCAGGCCAGTGCCAGTGCCAGGCCAGTGCCAGGCCAGGCCAGGCCAGGCCAGGCCAGTGCCAGGCCAGGCCAGGCCAGGCCAGGCCAGGCCAGGCCAGGCCAGGCCAGGCCAGGCCAGGCCAGGCCAGGCCAGGCCAGGCCAGGCCAGGCCAGGCCAGGCCAGGCCAGGCCAGGCCAGGCCAGGCCAGGCCAGGCCAGGCCAGGCCAGGCCAGGCCAGGCCAGGCCAGGCCAGGCCAGGCCAGGCCAGCCAGGCCAGGCCAGGCCAGGCCAGGCCAGGCCAGGCCAGGCCAGGCCAGGCCAGGCCAGGCCAGGCCAGGCCAGCCAGCCAGGCCAGGCCAGGCCAGCCAGCCAGGCCAGGCCAGGCCAGGCCAGGCCAGGCCAGGCCAGGCCAGGCCAGGCCAGTGCCAGGCCAGGCCAGGCCAGGCCAGGCCAGGCCAGGCCAGGCCAGGCCAGGCCAGGCCAGGCCAGGCCAGGCCAGGCCAGGCCAGGCCAGGCCAGGCCAGGCCAGGCCAGGCCAGGCCAGGCCAGGCCAGGCCAGGCCAGGCCAGGCCAGGCCAGGCCAGGCCAGGCCAGGCCAGGCCAGGCCAGGCCAGGCCAGGCCAGGCCAGGCCAGGCCAGGCCAGGCCAGGCCAGGCCAGGCCAGGCCAGGCCAGTGCCAGGCCAGCTGTGCCAGGCCAGCCAGGCCAGGCCAGGCCAGGCCAGGCTGTGCCAGGCCAGGCCAGGCCAGGCCAGGCCAGGCCAGGCCAGGCCAGGCCAGGCCAGGCCAGGCCAGGCCAGGCCAGGCCAGGCCAGCCAGGCCAGGCCAGGCCAGGCCAGGCCAGGCCAGGCCAGGCCAGGCCAGGCCAGGCCAGGCCAGTGCCAGGCCAGGCCAGGCCAGGCCAGGCCAGGCCAGGCCAGGCCAGGCCAGGCCAGGCCAGGCCAGGCCAGGCCAGGCCAGGCCAGGCCAGGCCAGGCCAGGCCAGGCCAGGCCAGGCCAGGCCAGGCCAGGCCAGGCCAGGCCAGGCCAGGCCAGGCCAGGCCAGGCCAGCCAGGCCAGGCCAGGCCAGGCCAGGCCAGGCCAGGCCAGGCCAGGCCAGGCCAGGCCAGGCCAGGCCAGGCCAGGCCAGGCCAGGCCAGGCCAGGCCAGGCCAGGCCAGGCCAGGCCAGGCCAGGCCAGGCCAGGCCAGGCCAGGCCAGGCCAGGCCAGGCCAGGCCAGGCCAGGCCAGGCCAGGCCAGGCCAGGCCAGGCCAGGCCAGGCCAGGCCAGGCCAGGCCAGGCCAGGCCAGGCCAGGCCAGGCCAGGCCAGGCCAGGCCAGGCCAGGCCAGTGCCAGGCCAGGCCAGTGCCAGGCCAGGCCAGGCCAGGCCAGGCCAGGCCAGGCCAGGCCAGGCCAGGCCAGGCCAGGCCAGGCCAGGCCAGGCCAGGCCAGGCCAGGCCAGGCCAGGCCAGGCCAGGCCAGGCCAGGCCAGGCCAGGCCAGGCCAGGCCAGGCCAGTGCCAGGCCAGGCCAGGCCAGGCCAGGCCAGGCCAGTGCCAGGCCAGGCCAGTGCCAGTGCCAGGCCAGGCCAGGCCAGGCCAGGCCAGGCCAGGCCAGGCCAGGCCAGGCCAGGCCAGGCCAGGCCAGGCCAGGCCAGGCCAGGCCAGCTGTGCCAGGCCAGGCCAGGCCAGGCCAGGCCAGGCCAGGCCAGGCCAGGCCAGGCCAGGCCAGGCCAGGCCAGGCCAGGCCAGGCCAGGCCAGGCCAGGCCAGGCCAGGCCAGGCCAGGCCAGGCCAGGCCAGGCCAGGCCAGGCCAGGCCAGGCCAGGCCAGGCCAGGCCAGGCCAGGCCAGGCCAGGCCAGGCCAGGCCAGGCCAGGCCAGGCCAGGCCAGGCCAGGCTGTGCCAGGCCAGGCCAGGCCAGGCCAGGCCAGGCCAGGCCAGGCCAGGCCAGGCCAGGCCAGGCCAGGCCAGGCCAGGCCAGGCCAGGCCAGGCCAGGCCAGGCCAGGCCAGGCCAGGCCAGGCCAGGCCAGGCCAGGCCAGTGCCAGGCCAGGCCAGGCCAGGCCAGGCCAGGCCAGGCCAGGCCAGGCCAGGCCAGGCCAGGCCAGGCCAGGCCAGGCCAGGCCAGGCCAGGCCAGGCCAGGCCAGGCCAGGCCAGGCCAGGCCAGGCCAGGCCAGGCCAGGCCAGGCCAGGCCAGGCCAGGCCAGGCCAGGCCAGGCCAGGCCAGGCCAGGCCAGGCCAGGCCAGGCCAGGCCAGGCCAGGCCAGGCCAGGCCAGGCCAGGCCAGGCCAGGCCAGGCCAGGCCAGGCCAGGCCAGGCCAGGCCAGGCCAGGCCAGGCCAGGCCAGGCCAGGCCAGGCCAGGCCAGGCCAGGCCAGGCCAGGCCAGGCCAGGCCAGGCCAGGCCAGGCCAGGCCAGTGCCAGGCCAGGCCAGGCCAGGCCAGGCCAGGCCAGGCCAGGCCAGTGCCAGGCCAGGCCAGGCCAGGCCAGGCCAGGCCAGGCTGTGCCAGGCCAGGCCAGGCCAGGCCAGGCCAGGCCAGGCCAGGCCAGGCCAGGCCAGGCCAGGCCAGGCCAGGCCAGGCCAGGCCAGGCCAGGCCAGGCCAGGCCAGGCCAGGCCAGGCCAGGCCAGGCCAGGCCAGGCCAGGCCAGGCCAGGCCAGTGCCAGGCCAGGCCAGGCCAGGCCAGGCCAGGCCAGGCCAGGCCAGGCCAGGCCAGGCCAGCCAGGCCAGGCCAGGCCAGGCCAGGCCAGGCCAGGCCAGGCCAGGCCAGGCCAGGCCAGGCCAGGCCAGGCCAGGCCAGGCCAGGCCAGGCCAGGCCAGGCCAGCCAGGCCAGGCCAGGCCAGGCCAGGCCAGGCCAGGCCAGGCCAGGCCAGGCCAGGCCAGGCCAGGCCAGGCCAGGCCAGGCCAGGCCAGGCCAGGCCAGGCCAGGCCAGGCCAGGCCAGGCCAGGCCAGGCCAGGCCAGGCCAGGCCAGGCCAGGCCAGGCCAGGCCAGGCCAGGCCAGGCCAGGCCAGGCCAGGCCAGGCCAGGCCAGGCCAGGCCAGGCCAGGCCAGGCCAGGCCAGGCCAGGCCAGGCCAGGCCAGGCCAGGCCAGGCCAGGCCAGGCCAGGCCAGGCCAGGCCAGGCCAGGCCAGGCCAGGCCAGGCCAGGCCAGGCCAGGCCAGGCCAGGCCAGGCCAGGCCAGGCCAGGCCAGGCCAGGCCAGGCCAGGCCAGGCCAGGCCAGGCCAGGCCAGGCCAGTGCAGGCCAGGCCAGGCCAGGCCAGGCCAGGCCAGGCCAGGCCAGGCCAGGCCAGGCCAGGCCAGGCCAGGGCCAGGCCAGGCCAGGCCAGGCCAGGCCAGGCCAGTGCCAGGCCAGGCCAGGCCAGGCCAGGCCAGGCCAGGCCAGGCCAGGCCAGGCCAGGCCAGGCCAGGCCAGGCCAGGCCAGGCCAGGCCAGGCCAGGCCAGGCCAGGCCAGGCCAGGCCAGGCCAGGCCAGGCCAGGCCAGGCCAGGCCAGGCCAGGCCAGGCCAGGCCAGGCCAGGCCAGGCCAGGCCAGGCCAGGCCAGGCCAGGCCAGGCCAGGCCAGGCCAGGCCAGGCCAGGCCAGGCCAGGCCAGGCCAGGCCAGGCCAGGCCAGGCCAGGCCAGGCCAGGCCAGGCCAGGCCAGGCCAGGCCAGGCCAGGCCAGGCCAGGCCAGGCCAGGCCAGGCCAGGCCAGGCCAGGCCAGGCCAGGCCAGGCCAGGCCAGGCCAGGCCAGGCCAGGCCAGGCCAGGCCAGGCCAGGCCAGGCCAGGCCAGGCCAGGCCAGGCCAGGCCAGGCCAGGCCAGGCCAGGCCAGGCCAGGCCAGGCCAGGCCAGGCCAGGCCAGGCCAGGGCCAGGCCAGGCCAGGCCAGGCCAGGCCAGGCCAGGCCAGGCCAGGCCAGGCCAGGCCAGGCCAGGCCAGGCCAGGCTTGTGCCAGGCCAGGCCAGGCCAGGCCAGGCCAGGCCAGGCCAGGCCAGGCCAGGCCAGGCCAGGCCAGGCCAGGCCAGGCCAGGCCAGGCCAGGCCAGGCCAGGCCAGGCCAGGCCAGGCCAGGCCAGGCCAGGCCAGGCCAGGCCAGGCCAGGCCAGGCCAGGCCAGGCCAGGCCAGTGCCAGGCCAGGCCAGGCCAGGCCAGGCCAGGCCAGGCCAGGCCAGGCCAGGCCAGGCCAGGCCAGGCCAGGCCAGGCCAGGCCAGGCCAGGCCAGGCCAGGCCAGGCCAGGCCAGGCCAGGCCAGGCCAGCCAGGCCAGCCAGCCAGCCAGGCCAGGCCAGGCCAGGCCAGGCCAGGCCCAGGCCAGGCCAGGCCAGGCCAGGCCAGGCCAGGCCAGGCCAGGCCAGGCTGAGCCAGGCCAGGCCAGGCCAGGCCAGCCAGGCCAGGCCAGGCCAGGCCAGGCCAGCCAGGCCAGGCCAGGCCAGGCCAGGCCAGGCCAGGCCAGGCCAGGCCAGGCCAGGCCAGGCCAGGCCAGGCCAGGCCAGGCCAGGCCAGGCCAGGCCAGGCCAGGCCAGGCCAGGCCAGGCCAGGCCAGGCCAGGCCAGGCCAGGCCAGGCCAGGCCAGGCCAGGCCAGGCCAGGCCAGGCCAGGCCAGGCCAGGCCAGGCCAGGCCAGGCCAGGCCAGGCCAGGCCAGGCCAGGCCAGGCCAGGCCAGGCCAGGCCAGGCCAGGCCAGGCCAGGCCAGGCCAGGCCAGGCCAGGCCAGGCCAGGCCAGGCCAGGCCAGGCCAGTGCCAGGCCAGGCCAGGCCAGGCCAGGCCAGGCCAGGCCAGGCCAGGCCAGGCCAGGCCAGGCCAGGCCAGGCCAGGCCAGGCCAGGCCAGGCCAGGCCAGGCCAGGCCAGGCCAGGCCAGGCCAGGCCAGGCCAGGCCAGGCCAGGCCAGGCCAGGCCAGGCCAGGCCAGGCCAGGCCAGGCCAGGCCAGGCCAGGCCAGGCCAGGCCAGGCCAGGCCAGGCCAGGCCAGGCCAGGCCAGGCCAGGCCAGGCCAGGCCAGGCCAGGCCAGGCCAGGCCAGGCCAGGCCAGGCCAGGCCAGGCCAGGCCAGGCCAGCCAGGCCAGGCCAGGCCAGGCCAGGCCAGGCCAGGCCAGGCCAGGCCAGGCCAGGCCAGGCCAGGCCAGGCCAGGCCAGGCCAGGCCAGGCCAGGCCAGGCCAGGCCAGGCCAGGCCAGGCCAGGCCAGGCCAGGCCAGGCCAGGCCAGGCCAGGCCAGGCCAGGCCAGGCCAGTGCCAGGCCAGGCCAGGCCAGGCCAGGCCAGGCCAGGCCAGGCCAGGCCAGGCCAGGCCAGGCCAGGCCAGGCCAGGCCAGGCCAGCCAGGCCAGGCCAGGCCAGGCCAGTGCCAGGCCAGGCCAGGCCAGGCCAGGCCAGGCCAGGCCAGGCCAGGCCAGGCCAGGCCAGGCCAGGCCAGGCCAGGCCAGGCCAGGCCAGGCCAGGCCAGGCCAGGCCAGGCCAGGCCAGGCCAGGCCAGGCCAGGCCAGGCCAGCCAGGCCAGGCCAGGCCAGGCCAGGCCAGGCCAGGCCAGGCCAGGCCAGGCCAGGCCAGGCCAGGCCAGGCCAGGCCAGGCCAGGCCAGGCCAGGCCAGGCCAGGCCAGGCCAGGCCAGGCCAGGCCAGGCCAGGCTGTGCCAGGCCAGGCCAGGCCAGGCCAGGCCAGGCCAGGCCAGGCCAGGCCAGGCCAGGCCAGGCCAGGCCAGGCCAGGCCAGGCCAGGCCAGGCCAGGCCAGGCCAGGCCAGGCCAGGCCAGGCCAGGCCAGGCCAGGCCAGGCCAGGCCAGGCTGCAGGCCAGGCCAGGCCAGGCCAGGCCAGGCCAGGCCAGGCCAGGCCAGGCCAGGCCAGGCCAGCCAGGCCAGGCCAGGCCAGGCCAGGCCAGGCCAGGCCAGGCCAGGCCAGGCCAGGCCAGGCCAGGCCAGGCCAGGCCAGGCCAGGCCAGGCCAGGCCAGGCCAGGCCAGGCCAGGCCAGGCCAGGCCAGGCCAGGCCAGGCCAGGCCAGGCCAGGCCAGGCCAGGCCAGGCCAGGCCAGGCCAGGCCAGGCCAGGCCAGGCCAGGCCAGGCCAGGCCAGGCCAGGCCAGGCCAGGCCAGGCCAGAAGCCAGGCCAGGCCAGGCCAGGCCAGGCCAGGCCAGGCCAGGCCAGGCCAGGCCAGGCCAGGCCAGGCCAGGCCAGGCCAGGCCAGGCCAGGCCAGGCCAGGCCAGGCCAGGCCAGGCCAGGCCAGGCCAGGCCAGGCCAGGCCAGGCCAGGCCAGGCCAGGCCAGGCCAGGCCAGGCCAGGCCAGGCCAGGCCAGGCCAGGCCAGGCCAGGCCAGGCCAGGCCAGGCCAGGCCAGGCCAGGCCAGGCCAGGCCAGGCCAGGCCAGGCCAGGCCAGGCCAGGCCAGGCTCAGGCTGTGCCAGGCCAGGCCAGGCCAGGCCAGGCCAGGCCAGGCCAGGCCAGGCCAGGCCAGGCCAGGCCAGGCCAGGCCAGGCCAGGCCAGGCCAGGCCAGGCCAGGCTGGCCAGGCCAGGCCAGGCCAGGCCAGGCCAGGCCAGGCCAGGCCAGGCCAGGCCAGGCCAGGCCAGGCCAGGCCAGGGCCAGGCCAGGCCAGGCCAGGCCAGGCCAGGCCAGGCCAGGGCCAGGCCAGGCCAGGCCAGGCCAGGCCAGGCCAGGCCAGGCCAGTGCCAGTGCCAGGCCAGGCCAGGCCAGGCCAGGCCAGGCCAGGCCAGGCCAGGCCAGGCCAGGCCAGGCCAGGCCAGGCCAGGCCAGGCCAGGCCAGGCCAGTGCGCGCGGGCAGGCCAGGGGCCAGGCCAGGCCAGGCCACAGCCAGGCCAGGCCAGTGCCAGGCTTGAGGCCAGGTCAGGCCAGGCCAGGCCAGGCCAGGGCCAGGCCAGGCCAGTGCTCAGGCCAGGCCAGCCAGGCCAGGCCAGGCCAGGCCAGGCCAGGCCAGGCCAGGCCAGGCCAGGCCAGCCAGGCCAGGCCAGGTCAGGCCAGGCCAGGCCAGGTGCCAGGCCAGGCCAGGCCAGGCCAGGCCAGGCCAGGCCAGGCCAGGCCAGGCCAGGCCAGGCCAGGCCAGGCCAGGCCAGCTGCCAGCCAGGTCGCCAGGCCAGGCCAGGCCAGGCCAGGCCAGGCCACAGGCCAGGCCAGGCCAGGCCAGGCCAGGCCAGGCCAGGCTGTGCCAGGCCAGGCCAG